>OZ007586.1:66119154-67602279 GCA_963931845.1 Maratus michaelseni | reverse complement strand
TTACTGTTGTTGAAATATTTTGCGAAATGATGCATACTAGTACAATTAAATAGAGTATTGCTGTTTTTGAATATTTAAAGTCCCTTTTTTTAATTAAACTAATTTTAAACAATGTCATCAACAAGAAGAACTAATTGGACATCTACAAAAAGAAGCCGAATTGTCATATTGAGAGAAAATGGCCTCTTATGCTGAAATTGCAAGACAGGTTTGTGGTTCAGTGACTTGTTCTGGTGTACGAAAGTTCTGTTTACGTTATGAAAAAACGAAATCAGTGGAAAATAAGGCCAAATCAGGCCGAAAAAATGCACAAGTGCTACTGCCGATAGAAAAATTAAACGGTTATGCCTTCAAGATAGAAAAATTTCATCAGATGCCATTAGATGTGAAATGAATGCAGCGGGTATTGCAGTAAGTTCAAGAACAATAAGAAGGTTATCAGGATTTGGACTACAAGCTAGAATTCCAAGGAAAAAACCATATTTAAATCAAAAGCAACGCGAAAAACGAGTTACGTGGGCAAAAGAACACATTAAATGGTCAGAAAATCAATGGAAGCAAGTAATCTGGAGCGATGAGAGTAAAATATCGCTTTTTGGTAGTGATGGTAGAAAATACGTGAGACGTAGAGTAGGAGAAGCACTTCATCCTGATTGCATTGAAGCAACTACAAAAAACCCAACAAATGTCATGATTTGGGCATGTATGTCTGCAGATGGTGTGGGCCGAATTCAAGTGATTGATGGCATCCTGAATGCCAAAAAATACATCGAAACTGACCTGGAACCAAAATTGATACCTTCCATCAGGGATCTCTTCCCCAACAATGCATCATTTATTTTTCAGCAGGATTCAGCTCCATGCCACACAGCAAAAGTATGCAAAGCATGGTTTCAAAATAAAGGCATAGATATATTATCATGGCCAGGAAACAGCCCTGATCTCAATCCGATTGAAAATTTGTGGCGACGTTTGAAAATTCTTGTACGAAAAAAACGTCCATCCAATAAAAGACAACTTATTGAAGCTATAATTGATTCTTGGCACCATGTGATTACGAAAGATGAACTCCAAACACTCGTTCACTCGATGAAAAGACGCTGTGAAGCTGTCTTAAAAATAAGGGTTATCCTACTAAGTATTGATTGTGTAAGTATCACTTTAAAAAAAATGCAAATCTAAGATAGATCTTACTATTAGTTGCATAACTTTTTTTGTAATACAGATATTGTAATACTGTTTTTATTATTAAATTTTACATTAAATTACCTTCAATTGGATATATAAACGTTTGTATTTTTTAAGTGAAAATTAATATATTCTACAAGCACACAAAGTTGAAAAACATGAAACTTTCAAAAAATATCCACACTTTTGGCCACCACTGTATGCTGTCATTCATTTTTAACGATTTAGCTTCTTGTCCACAAACAAATTGTATTTATTTTCTAATTTCATTAAAATAATAATAACCAAAAGAATTATAAAAAACTTTGAAAAAAAAATGAGAAATACCTAAAAGATATTTAATACATTAATACATTTAATACATTAATAAATAAGTGAGAAGCAAGTATTTCTTTAAATTATCATTAATTCACAGAATAAAATTCTTATCTTTAAATTTCGAATTGAAAAATTAAATTATATTTTAAATTCAGATTAGCAATTCACTTTTATCGAGAATGTAAAATTGCATCTATCAGAGCAATTCTTCGGCAATTTCTAATATTCGTATGAACCGATCCTGAATGGACAAGGCACAAGCACATCGAACATATTGTTTCAAGGTGTAGAAAACTATTAAATATACTTAAATATATAGCAGGCAAAGACTGGGGAGCCGATGCAGTCACTTTAAGATATACCTATTTGTCACTCATTAGGCCAATCCTGGAGTATGGTTTTCTTGTGTACTGCTGTGCTTCAGCCACCAACTTTGATAAATTGGAGAGGGTTCAACCGGGGCCTCCGAGATGTCACTGTGTGTCCTACACCGGGCCTGCTACAGGTGACGTCACAACCTGCTGACGTCAAAACAGTGATCCATAATAACTTAAAAATTTTCATGTACTTTGTTCGTTTGTACGGATTGTTTACGACAGTATTTTGATTTTATTTATTGTTTTATATAGTAATTAATATTATTTTTCAGTGTATTTAGATTATAATGCTATCAATAATTATTGATTATAATTATTAAAGAAAGTGTAGATTATATCTATAAAATAAAGAGAAGAAAATGTTGTGCTCCTAGTTTCTAATCTAAGTCTTCAAATTAGCTACTGATAATGAAAAGAAGAAATTTTAGCTACGAAAATTCCCTTGTGATAATTATTTTTACATTTCAACAGAAGTGGTCTGCATTAAATGTTTCGATATACTTTTCATAATTCGTGAAGCTAGAATTAATATGATGGTATTTAACTTGTGCAGAGAAAAAAACCCTAACAACAAATGTCTAGCCTACTGTAATGGAAATATTCTAGCATATTTGATTGAATTTGTACTTCCAAATCGAAAAGAGTCAAATGATCTTTAGAAGAAAAATAAATAAAAGAAGCAGACGATAAACAGTTTAAATAAAAAAGAAAAGTGCCCAGTTAAACTGAGGGCATTGAGCTCACACTCATTGTATATTATGCTATTTTTTCAAAGAATAATGCCACTCGAAAAATAAAGAAATCGACAATATATTAAGGGGGGGGGGCGACAAGCACCCTTTCCCACCCTTTATACTTAACCAAAAAAACCCCAAAATCTAATCAGGCAAGCGCCTTACCACAATGAAGTTATACACAAAATTTGAAAAAAATTGGATAATTTTGCTTGAAAAACCCATTTATCTAAATTAAAGGAGGTGAGACCCCCCGTTCCCCCCTTTATACTTAACAAATAAAAATCCAAATCTAATCAGGCAAGCGCCTTATCACAATGAATCTATATACAAAATTTGAAGAAAACCTGATAATTCTGCATGAAAAACCCATTTATCTAAATTAAGGGGGGTATCCCCCGTTTCCCCCCTTTATACTTATCCAATGAACCCCCAAAACTAATCAGGGAAGTGCCTTATCACAATGAGCCTATATACAAAATTTGAAGAAAATCCGATAATTCTGCATGAAAAACCCATTTATCTAAATTAAGGGGGATTAGCCCCCCATTTACCCCCCTTTATACTTACCCAATTAACACCCAAAACTAATTAGGGAAGTGCCTTATAACAATGAGCCTACATACAAAGTTTAAAGAAAATCGGATAATTCTGGATGAAAAACCCATTTATCTAAATTAAGGGGGGGTAGCCCCCGTTTCCCCCTTTATACTTATCCAATGAACCCCCAAAACTAATCAGGGAAGTGCCTTATCACAATGAGCCTATATACAAAATTTGAAGAAAATCGGATAATTCTGCATGAAAAACCCATTTATCTAAATTAAGGGGGGATTAGCCCCCTCCCGTTCCCCCCCCTTTATACTTAACCAATCAATCCCGAAAACTAATCAGGGAAGCGCCTTAACACAGTGAACTTATAAACAAAATTTGAAGGAAAACGGATATTTCTACGAAGAGTTATCGCGTTACGTACATACATACGGACATACCTACAGAACCGGCGGGCACATAAGCTCTCAGGCTTTGATAGCCTGTGAGCTAAAAATGATTTTGAAAGAAATACTGTAATAAATTGACTAATATCTGGATACATTTAGTTAGAAGCGAGTGATGTGCTTTGTTTATAAAATTAAACGTAACTGATTTACACAACTTAGTAATTCTACGTAGTTCAATTTAACATTTTACCTAAGTGTACAAATATATTATGAAAATAAATCTTTTGATAAGTTAATTTGAGTGGTTATTAGGTCCTAGACCCAAGTACAATAAATAGACAATTTTTAAAATATTACAAATCAGTTACAAAGTCAAGATAGAAAATTGGGTACTTTTCGGTTAGCCGGGCGCCAGTGATATATATACATATATACACACACACATATATACACACACATATATATATATATATATATATATATATATATATATACACACATATCTACACACACATCTATATATATACACATATCTACACACACATATATGTATGAATTAATATATATATTTATATATGTACATGTATCACTGGCTCCCGGCTAACCGAAAAGTACCGAAAAAGGGTTATGGCGAGAGAAGGAAAGTTGCAACATATTTTCTGGCAACCTATTCGTAGTTTCATATAAATAAGTATTTTTTTCAATATTTATATAATTTATTTAATATAAAGAAGCCATTTCTCTCTTTTTATATGCAGGTAGAACAGAATTGTATATATAAATAATTTTATACATACATAAATAAACATAAAAGTACATTAGGTTTGTTTTCATAATTGTGTATATAATTTTAAAACATATCTAACTTTCTGAAGCCCGGATTACGCCAAAGCGTTAAAAAAAAGTGCCAAGGTCTCTATAGTTAAAAAATGTCGATTTCTGTATTTAAATTGACATTTATTGTGTTTTGATGGTTAAATTATGGTATGCAGTTGTAAAAGGGAGGAATGGGATTGATTTTGTAAAGTTTTTGGTAGATTTATTATATTTTTTGTACGTATATTTATTGTAAAATAATGTGTTTAGGAAAAGGTAAGTCAATGGGTTCAATTTGATTTATTAATCTTAGCATTTTTTTAATTTAAAACTCTTAATTTCCTTTAATAAAACAAGTATATTAATTCCCTTTTATTTCACGATTATGAAATTTAATATTATTTATGTAATCACAAATTATAAGAGCGAAAATGCTCTTTTTATTACATCTTTCTGCTGCGATACATTGACCAAAGTGGATCACTATTGTGACGTCACTAATACTTGTAGCAGGCCCGGTGTAGGACACACCTCGACATCTCGGAGGCCCCGGTTCAACTCAGTGCTGCGAGAATAATTACTGGGCTGAGACGTAGCTGTCCTAAAGAGATAGTTCTCTATGAAGCTGACCTACAACCTCTCCAAACTAGAAGAAAGGCTAACTTCACCAAATATTTCAACGAACTTTCTAGCTATGGTCAACATAACAAAACGTCTCTATACCTAAACAACTGGCGCAATAATCAGCGACTGAAGAAAAACAGCTCATTCAATGATGTTTGCACTTGCATTATAGTGGGGTTGAGCCCCACTCCTTAAAATCTTTTCTGAGTCCTCCAGAGTCCATTTCGGCTTTTCCGCTCCGGTCACTAAGAAGGACTTTATACCAGCTCATCTCAGGCAGTTGGCATTAGAAGTTATAAATCAGATCCCTGATAACGCCATAAAATTATATACGGATGGCAGTTAACTAGACGACCACGCTGAGAGTGGGATCTACATTGGGAAACCAGGGCAAAATTTGTCCATCAGTCTCCGTAACCCTGATTTATCTTCAGTCTTTAAAAGCGAGCTTATTGCAATTGAACAAGGCCTCGAGGCTATTCTCAGCGAGCGGGACTTCGGAGACCTTTGGATTCTTACAGACAGTTGCAGTTCCCTTCAACACTTCCACAATTGGATTACAGTTGGCGATAAAACTATTTCAAAGCTCCATGATGTTCATTTTCAGTGGATTCCATCCCATGTAGACATTTATGGCAATAAGCAAGCTGATCACTTGGCCAAGGAGGGTTGTTGTCAATCTATCTTCCTCTTCAGCCCTCACCTACTCAGAGCATCAATCTAGAGTTATATCTGAAATTTCAAAAAGGAGTGGAAGGTCCCTCCCAGCCACCACTGGTACGCGGGCAAAGACCCGGGCTCTTCGTTATCAACTGTGACAGAGCCTCTCGAACGGCGCACATACGGGTATTTGCGTTATCTACGCGGCCAAAATTATTTTATGTTATATATCTAATCTAAAGGATACCAATTGAAAGAAAAAATACATTTATTAAATTTATAAAGACGATTTATTAAAATAAAGCACAAACTTTATTTTTAAAAACCTTCTTTCATCTTCGTCACTCTCTGAAGAATCATCACGAACATTGGTAAAATAAGCGCAAATGTTTCTGGCAAAAAGGAGTTCATCCTTCTTACTTTTACTTTTCCCATGCTACTTATCTGATGTTAATAGTAGCCGATTAAAAATATATTTGTTGCAATTTTCCCTCGAGATTTTTCGCGCGAAGTCTGGGTGGTATAGCCTAAAATGCTTATTACGCGCTTCTGCGGTCTCTTCTGAAAGCTGCCCAATGGGCATTAATGCCTTTTTAATGATAACTGCACCATTAATTAATATTTTGTGCATTGTTGGAGTCATTGGATGCGACTGGTACAAATCTACATATAAACGAGCAGTATCTAATGCATATTTCTCTTATTTTTCCAGATCAATTATATGTCCATTTAAAATTGTCTCCAGTATGACTTAAGCGGTATATTAGGTCATAACTAATACGTGTTATGTCAAAAGCCAATTTGGGGTCTTCAGAAAACCTCCTACTTTTATTACCGTCATTGGTATTGCCAAAATTTGCATTTGGTATGTCTACCAGTAAACCAGTTTATTCGCAAAATCTTTCCTGGATTTCGAGTTTTTTTCCAGTTCAATTTTTTCTCTGCTTCAGTCTTCCGCTTTCTATATTTCTTTACTGGCAACATATAAGCCAAATCTAGAATGCTTTCAAAAAGTTTAATTCTAGCGTGTAAAATTGAAAGGCCAAACTTGACAGCTTCAGAATTAATATCATGTTGAATATTAATTTTGTTGAAGTCCTTAGAAGTTGCACCACATATGTAGCACCGACTTGTGGATTTTAACCACCTATGCTTAATTTGCGATGTAAAGTGTACGAAATTGCGTTTTTAGCTCTCAATTTGGTCTTCTGTGTAACCTTCACCCGATATTAGTTGATATTTTAAGAAAACTAATTTATCTTCTAAATTGGACAAATAAAAGCTCTGCATTCGATCAAATAAATATGTACGGGTCACAATCCTTACTCCCGAGGCACCTTGTGAACCTACAATAAAAATATTTTCTTTTGGAATGCTATTTACGATAGTCAATTTTTTTTTTATATTTGGTAAAAAATAGTTCAAAGCGCCAACACATACACATCCGCGCTTTTCCGCGGCAGATTCTTTGATTTTTTACAACTCAAGGCTTCAAACTTTCGATTCAGTTAGAAATTATAACAGGATGTGACTGGATAGTACAACAAACACTCGATTAATTAAAATAGTTTAGAAATAATCTTACTCTAATATGAGGGTACCTTCAAAGCACAACAACTAAATTTCAGAATGATAAAAAAATAAAAAATATATATTAAAGTTTTGCATTATTACCTGTTGTATTAGGATCCATCACAAACACTTTCAAAATAAACGTAAAATAAATATTTCACTGCAAAGTTAATGTTTTTACACGAATGCCGAGAACAGACACACACAACAAGTTGAACGGTCGAATTTCGACTAAAGTTGAACGAGTCGCGTGCACGGGGGAAAGGTGGAAAGGGTTGGGTATTGTTCTCGAAACTGTCCCCTAACTCAGGTTGTCGTTCTTTTTCACGCCCTTAGTACTTTAATAATTTGACTTTTGGCCGCGTAGAGCATTCAAATACCCGTATGTGCGGCGATTTCAAGATTGGCAAGTGGACACACAAAAAGTCTTTCGTTCTTTGAGGGCAGAAAGATCTTTAAAATCTGCACTAAATGTCAAGCTCAACAGGCCTCTGCTGAACACATCCTGGACTGCCAAGGTCTTTCCAGAGAGAACTTATGCTTCCCCCTTCTAGTTCTTGATTTTTTAAGGATTAACGGTATATTGGATCTTGTCTGACTTCGTCAGACAGTTGGAGGATAAGCCACAACAACAACCGATACATATATTTTTATGTTTGATAATATAAAACTTTAAACTTTGTTATTGAGTGATTTTTTCTAACAAACAGATGTTGTAATCCCTACATCCTCTTTTAACAGAGTTCGAGTGTATAGTGTGTTTAGTCGTTTCTTGCGTGCATTAAACGTACATTTTATAGCACATCAAATACTGCCGGATACATTTGACTTAAAATCATTTTCATGTACAATAATAAAAAAGAAAACTTAGGGCATTGAGCTCACAGGCTATTTACACTCATTGTATATTATACTCTTATTTCAAAGAATTGGAAATAAGTCCCTCAAAAACTAAAAAATTGGCAATATATTAAGGGGGAGGTCATCCCCGTTACCCCCCCCCCCTCATAGTTAACTAATGAAACCCTTAAACTAATCAGGGAAGCCTCAAATTACAATGAATATATCTACAAAATTTCAAGAAAATCTGATGATTCTGCATGAAAAACCCATTTATCTAAATTAAGGGGGGATTATCCCCCCTTTCCCCCTTTATACTTAACCAATGAACCCCTAAAACTAAACCGAGAATCGCATTATTACAATGAACCTATATACAAAATTTGAAGAAAATCTGATAACTTTGCATGAAAAACTCATTTATCTAAATTAAGGGGGGGGGGGGTTCTCTCCTTTCCTTCTTTATACTTAACCAATGAACCCCCAAAACTATTCACAGAAGCGCATTATCAAAATGAACCTATATACAAAATTTGAAGAAAATGGGATAATTCTTTGATACACAGGCTTTGATAGCCTGTGAGCTAAAAAGAAACTCTGAAATTGGGACCTATGCAATATATCTAATCCAAGTTAGGATTACACAGCTAAAAGCTCAATTCAAAATCAGACCGAAATCAGCAATATTTAAATCCAAATTTAACCATTAGTTTTACGAATTGCTTCATTAAAGTTTAACACTTAATAGAAAATTTCAATGGAAAATAACTTTACATTTTCTTCAGTTTAAAAATTTATTCGAAGGTACTGTACAAACAAACTCTTCGATCATATAAAAAGCCAATTTACATGAAACAAATTACAGGTGAAATACATGTAAAAAATAAGCGGGTAACTTAAATGTTAGCTGCTTTATAGAAACAGACTCTTAAAAAGTTATTTAAAAAATAGAGATATTTGCAGAAAGACGTTTTTCAACAAACAATACTGTGTTAACGATGAGTAATTGAGGGAAGGTTTTATATGAAAGAAATATTAGCAAAATAACTGGCTTTTATGCGCATTTTAATTTTTATGCATATTCTATTCCGACTTACCAGCACACTTTTACATTTTCCTCTTGTTACATATTTTGTTTCTTCGTGTAAACCGAATTTTATGTGCGCGAAAACTTTTGTTAGTTCCAACATAATGGAAAAGTCTATATCAATAATTTCATTTATAAAAAGACAGTAATATAAATAGCGTTTACCTGTATAGAAATGTAGCAGTTAAAGTCTGCAATTCCCAGTACTTACTAACCGATAATTTGTCGTGAACATGTTTTAAAATGTTAACGTGTACATTTAATCTAAATAATGCATATATTATATCAAAACGATAGTAAAAGTTCATTTTAATACTTTTTCTTACATACAAAATGAAAATATCCCCCTCAGAAAATGACTTAGTGTAATGGGCCATTATAAAAATGAACAATCATGAATTTTTCAGAAACTTGCTAAAAACATTGTTTCATGTGTGTGCTTTAAACAGAAAAAAAAAATTGGAGAAGTAAATTTTTTTGGTTTTTTAAAAAATGGCTTTTTATGCATAGGATATCACTTAACAAACATTGACTATCTTAAAACTTGTAAGTATCCCTGGTTTAAGAAATAAATGACCAAAACTAAATTTTTCTAATATCTGAATTAAAGTAAAGTTATAATGAAACATCATTTACACGTTTTTCATAAGAACCTTCAATCCCCCCCCCCCCCCCCCCACAAAAAAAAAAGGTCAGCGCGAAAAATTTATAACTGAAAAATTTGACATTAAAGAAGATAAGTAAAGAATATAATGTATAATTGTGAAAAACCTATAAATGCAACACATAAATGAGGTTTTACTGTGTATATATATATATATACGTGGAACAAATTTAAGACATTTTTCGGCACAAGACATTCAAGTTTATAGCCAAACTTCGATTTCTTACTTTAAAAGTTTTACTTAAAAAATTTCCCCATTTGTGTGTGATCCTTTAGAAAACTTGTACTGAATATGTAAATAAAAAAATTCAAGATGCATTAAATATTCAGATATAATTATGTCAGTCTGTGTAATTTTTATTTCAATACATTTACATACCAAGAACGCTAGAATTCATGAAATGGTTGGTTGGTTGGTTGTATATGGTTGCACAAGGTCCCATTGGGGACAAGCTGCTCCAAAGATAAAAAAAAAAAATATATCAAAATATCCACAAAAGGCAATGCTAACAAATACCAAAAAGGAAACAACGCTTAATGAGAAAATTATCTGGATGGGGGAATTCATGAAATGATTGCTAATCTTGCATCATCTAGCTTCCCTATTGTTTGAATAAAGATTGCTGTTGTACCTTCATCTGAATCCTAATTGGCTGTGATCAAAGTATGATGCAATATCGCTCCATAATGCGCAAGAAATTCAACTATCCCTTTCAAACATCATTTCTTCAGAAGTTTTCAATAAGTATGTTCTGGCATATAATTCTTATTTTGCGTTTAACATTATACAGTGGAGATGGAGTGTATCGTATATAAGAAAATCTATGTTTCATTGAGTACTGATCTTATTCCTGCCTTTAAATTCTCTTCACATGATTTGCAGTTATTAACCCCCCTTCGTGACGAGCGTCCTTTACAAAAATTTTTATCTTTTACCACCGGTTTTTCAAAACAGAATTTGTCAAATTGAATCGCAGAAATGCTATGATTAAATAAGGCAAAGCTTACATTAAAATATAACTGGTGGGAATAATCGAGGATTCTGAGCATCTTATGTGGCACGTATACGTGTCGCTCGTCCCCAAGGGGTTAAAAAAAGGTTGCATTACATAATCCCAGATGAAAAATGTTTTGGGCATGAAAATATATGCGATAAATATCTAGAATGGTATATTTTAAGTCAGAGACAGTGTTGTAATCCATTTAATAAACATCCAAACAGCATCAGGGCAGAATCATTAAAAATAAGTCTGACAAATCCAGACACTCATTCCAGAAAAAAAAAAAAAATGTGTTTCCGGTTATCTCCAAGTATAATAAAGAAGGAAGTTTGTATGCGTTTCACGGTTGTGTTCTGTATAAAGACACCGCTGCACGCAGAGCTACAAAATTTGGTGGGAAGGTACCCTCTATGCACGTAATTTTGCACCTCGAAGCCAGTTTTTGGAATTTTTGAATAGATTTTTTTAATTTAATTTTTAATGCGATTTTAAGCGTTTTTTCACGTTTCGCAGCGATTTTTCCCACATTAGTAACGGGAATTTGGTTCCACTCTTTTAGCCCTGTATAGTAAATTTTGTCCTCTTTTCAATGAAGTTTATGCGAAATTCGTAGAGCGATTTTCGAATTTTTGGCGAATTTTTTCCTTTGACACTAAGAAATTTTGCCAGAATGCTTGATTGGTTCAGTGGTTGCTTCCATTTCAGCCTCAGATAAAAAATATGACTATTCTGAGCGTATAACTCTTTAGCTTGGAGAAAGTTGATAATTCTTTATAGATAAAAAAATCTGAATCTTAGAAAGGAAAGGTCAAATTATTTATCCCGATTTTATTAGATTTTTTCTTTTAATTTCATTTTTATGCGTTTAACATTTACAGCGTTGTTTGTTTCAAATGACGTCACAAATCGCCCACTACAAGTCAGAAACGATTGAAGGGCAGTTGTGATTGGTATCGGATAGGGTTGGGTTGGGTTGATTATTGACGGCCAATTATCTACACTTGGAATATAGGCCCGGGGGGAGTGCCCTTCGTGGGGGGTCTTTCTAAGGGAACCTAACCCGTATTTACGCATGGATAAATCCACGGCTCGAAGAAAACCACGAAAACTCCGAACGATTAGGCCGACGGGCGCGATTGGGATCGAACCCAGCACCTCCCGTCTACCAGCTTCGAGAGCACAACCTCTCAGCCACTGGTGGGGCTGGTAGCTGATAGAATTGTAGGCACAGCTGGAAGACAACAGGGCAAAATTGGGATTCGCAGATGAAAAGGTCGTCAGCTGATTGATATTCGAATAGAGAGTTGTGAATTTTTTAGATTTGTTTTATCCGATGAGTTTTTTCATATATACGTCATTTATGTATTTGATTTCAGAAATTAACATGATATTCGAATAGAGAGTTGTGAATTTTTTAGATTTGTTTTATCCGATGAGTTTTTTCATATATACGTCATTTATGTATTTGATTTCAGAAATTAACAACGATAACTTACTGTTTTTGCATGTAAAAAAAAAGTTATTTTGTTTCCGTTTCAAAAGTTAATGATAATTCCTAATTTTTTAACGTCGTTGGTTTATTTCTGTATGTGTGTGTGTGTGTGGGGGGGGGGATAGGTGAGTGTTCGACTGTAGTTTAAATATCACATTAATGCTCTGATCAAAATGCCCTCCTTCCCCACTGCCTCCAAAATCAGAACTATTTAATTATTAGTCGGATTCAAACGAAACCTTTTCTCAGGTCCCCAGGTACTAGATAAACTTAGGTGTCATTTTTTCAGCCTTGGTTACCACTATTTCGGAACATTAATGACCAGGGAGGGGTATGTTCTCGGGTTCTATGGGCCCAATTTCAATGAGGATTAGTTCTTTCAACTTAACACGAACTAATTAAGGTATAGATATCCAATTCAGATACAGATTTAGCGCCACCTGGAGGTAAATGGAACTGAAAGATTTTCCAACGCGTGCGCAGCACGCCTGCTATACATAGTCGTAAGCAGTAGGGACACGTGGCAGAGTTTCGATCGGAAAGAGAACTGGGTGCACCCCCCTAGCGGTTTGAAGTGAAACTAAACCATTTTATATTTAAAGTTTGTCCGATTCAAACAGAAGGGCCCGATTTCAACGACAATTTATTCATTCAACTTAACATGAACTAATTAAGACACAGATTTAGCGCCCCCTGGTGGTGGAAAGAGGAACTAAAAAAAATTCAACTCATGCACAGAACGCAATCTATACGTTGTCATAAGTATCGGGGAAAGTAGCCGAAGTTTCAACATAAGTAGCCGGAGTTTCGTTCGGAAAGAGGTTATTTGTTTAGAACAAAGTGCATCCCCTGGCGGTGAAAAATTTAACTTGAAGATTTTGCATTTAATCTTGGTCCGATTCAAACGAAATCTTTTCTGGCATTCTTCCGACGTCTTCCAGATACTAAATAAACTTCGGTATCATTTTTTTAGCCCTTGGTTACCACCATTTATGAATATTAATATCCAGGGGGAGATTTATTTTCTCGGGTTCTATGGGTTCGATTTCAACGGCAATCGGGTCATTCAACTTAACATGAACTAATTAAGATATAGCTAATTGTTTAAGATATAGATTTGGTACTCCCTGGTGGTGGAAAATGGAGCTAACAGATTTTTCACACGTGCACGGCACGCCTTCTACACGGTGCTATAAGCACCAGGAACAAGTTCGGGAGTTTACTTCGGAAATAGACTGATTAGGATCCCTTAAAAAGCCCCCCCCCACGGAGGGCACCCTAGGGGTTATATCCCTCGTGTATATAATCGACAGTCATAAAATTAACCAACCAATCGTTTGGAAATAGGTTTATTTAGGACAGAATGCTCCACCTGGTGGTAGAAACTGGAACTAAAAGATTTTGCAGTGCGTGCCTAGCACGTATGCTATACACGGTATCATAGGCAGCGGGGACATGTTTCGGATAATTTCTTTAGATTAAAATGTATCCCCTGACGGTGGAACTAAAATATTTTCCTGCGCGTGCGCTAAAAATGGTACAGTTTAAAATGTAAAAGTACAGTTTTCTATTTATAATTTTTTTATGGATGTATATATTTGTCGGAATACATTTTAGTAAATATGCAAGATTTTTGTGGCCGAGTGGTACTAGGCTAATTCTGCGCAAATCGTTAGCGAACGTTTGGAGGTGAATTCAGTCTGTTTCCCAAGAGTTAATATTTTCTAAAAGGAGCATAAAAATATTTCCTCTCCCCCCCCCTTTAAGAAAATCAAAGTCTGGGTTTAAAAAAAATGTCTAAAAAGTTCTAGTTCCCTCCCGCCTACAACTTTTGCCTTAGAAAAATGAATTTAACACTATGGGGGCTTGATTCTCACAAAGTATATACTTATCTACAGTTTTTTTCTCTTTTTTTTGTGCTAGTAAAAATTATCACGCACTATCTGTCGATTATTTGACGACTACTCAAACGAATTCTTGAGATTATACACGAGAATAAAATGCATGTGAATACCCAAGAAATTATGGAAAAGTCAAGACAGCATGGCTGACAAAAGTACGTACAGGAATGATTTAGGAATTTCTAAGTGTCTGTACCCAGCACTTTGGTTTGTTTATTGGCTAATACGTAATATTCTACAGGTCTTTGTGCAATAAAAACAGTTTAAGTTAAGCCACAGTGAGGACTTTGTTATATTGTGTAAGACTGCTTAAACAGTTCAATTCATTCAAGTTTATACAGCTCGTTCAGCCCATCAGTTAGCTGGCCACAAAATGAGGAGCTTTGGCCAATGTTTGCGAGTTCGATATCAGCGCTGTCTGAGCAAGGCGATTGTGTAAGGTTTTATAGGGTTTTTCTTGTACAAAAACGATAATTCGGATCATTCCGTCAGTCCTCCCTAATGATATTCATTGTACAGCAATATGACGAAGACTTACGTTTGAGAGCAAAATGATAGATGTGGACACAGCCACTAAATTAAATATTATAAGTAACTCAGAAAAAACAGCTTATTAAAGTTGCTTATTACAATTCAGGTCACCTTAAAATGTACCGTACGTAACAAAAAAAAAATTCGAATGATAGCTATAATTTTAGTTCTAATTAAAAGGGCACCCTTTTAATTCGTATAACGTTCTTTATGTGGTTCATTTTACCATATGGAGTCCACATATTAAAAATAGTACCGACTTTCATACGTTAAAAACTATTTTTGACACCTAGTTCCTTTAATCAAAGCAGAAAAGTATTTTTATGCACTTTCTTAAATATTCATAGATTTATATAAAAAATGTGTTATGGGTTTAGCCATAAATTTAGAAAATAAAAGTAACATCTTACGCGGAAAAGCACTAGAAGCATTCAATTAGTATCAGAGTAAATATGAAAATCCTAATTATAAAATAAACTAATTATTCAGATGCTTTCCTGTTAACTTATCCATATTTTCTTTTCTGCAGATGGAAATAACGGCAGACGTTCAACTTTAAAGTGAAATTTCGAAATTTAATGATACGAACAGGCTGTAGAAACACATTCGACAAGGCTTGTTCCTTTTTACACAAAAATAACGTAGGATAAAATTCATAAATTTATTGAATATCATTAATAATTTCATAATTAAAAATGTCCGAATTTTATCAAGGAATGGAAACTGCCAAATTTGGTGATATTTGGCGAAATGTTGCCAACAACTCTTTCAACCTTCATGCACTCACATTGAAATGCATTGGCCCGTAGTGATCCCAAAATGACCCACAAATCGAATTTTCTAGAACACTTGACCTAGACCAATGGTCTATTCGAGAATGTTAGAATACAGAATTTCGTAAAAATCATTTCAGCCGTTTACTTAAAATTAGCTTGACCCTGATCCATAATGACCCTGGCCTTCTCGTAATTCAAATGGGTGGGATACAAAATTTCGTTAAAATAGAGCAGATTTTATGATAAAATTTGCATACACACAAGATTTGCTCATATTATAATATAAGTTACTTTTAAAATTACTTTTAATTTTGAAATTTAGACTTATTAAAATTTCAATGAAGATTTTTTTTTTAATTATTCGCAGGCGCGTTGAAGAAAATAGCACCGACGGAGACGTGGGGACTTAAACTACCCATGAACGAATAACCTTAAAATATTTCCATGGCAAAAAATTCTGAAACCATCTCTCAAATGTCTAAGGAAATATGTCATAGAAGAAAATATTTCTTTAGCATTTTAAACAAACCTTTTCATATTCCCATAACCCGAGTTCGTAAACAAGAAAGCTAACTAAATTTGCTTGGGACATTGAGAATATCACGTTAAGTGGTAACATCACTTAGACACCCTGAAATTTAAGACATTTTCGGGAATTCGTTTAAGAAATGTGACTAAATTTTTATACCTTTACTAAAGTAGAAAAGTCTATTATACTTAGATGATATATTAAAAGGTGGCAGCTGGACAGCTAATGGGCGAGACAGTTTTGAAAATATTGGATCAAGTGGCGCTAATTCGTTACAATTCAGAGACTTTAGGTAAAAATAAAATATGTCTAATGAAAAAAAGAGAAAAATGAGTCCCCCCCCCCCCCACACTCAAGACCTCTGGTTATCCATGAGCTCGGAATAACAGAAAACCGCGTTAAAAACATTTTAAAACACACCTTTACATCTGTCATCTGATCCCGTTGGTGGGAAAATGTCCATTTCGAATTACTATTGGATTGTCTGGAAAGTTCCGAGCGTTTTCTGTAGGCACACATTTTAGCTGCGTATGGATATTTTTAGAGTTTAAAAATGAACATTTTAAAGCCGAATAAAGACGTCTGCGAAAATTCTTGGCCTAGCACATTTATCCAGATCGATGTAGTTGCATTATATTTACAGGGCGTTCCATGTGGATGATAAAATGATGTATTTTAGTAACTTGCAGTTACTCTTTTTTGTAGAAAGAAGCGAGAAAACTGCTGCGAAAATTAGAAACACATGTGTGGTCTATAAAGATTGTTTTAGGTGAACCAACAGTTTGTGAATGGTTTGCAAGTACTAAAACAGAAAAATCAAATCTACAACATAAAAGGTCAGTGTGTATTATCTGTTGCAGCAGTGGATAAAAATGATAAACAGAAAACAGAACCAAAACCCCAAATTAATCTTTTAAGATATTTCAGAGCTTATGAAAATGCTTAAAAATTCCTACGCTACTGTTTTGTAAAACTGGGACACTTTTCAGTATTATGTTTGGGAACTACACAATGTGTCAGAGTAAAAAATACCATAACTTTGTGTTAATTAGATCTATTTGGGGATACTTGGATGCAAATCTAAAAAAGTGTTTTAAATCAGTACAGAGTCTACTGCGTTATTATCTAGTACTGTTACCTGTTAGAAATTTACCAAATAATGTCAATACTCTGAACACAGTAGAACCAGAACTTATTGAATACTTGCTTTTTGTTTTGGGTTAAAGTAGAAACCGTGTAACCCCAAGTTACGGTACATGGATAGATATTCAGCGTGCAATGTCTCTGAAACAACATAAAACTAACACATCTGTAAAAAGAATTATTTCTGGAGACAAAATGGGGATTATATGACATAATGCAAGAAAAGTTTAGGCTGTGGTAAAATTAGTTATTAAGCAGATTTCTTAAGAAATACTACCTATTACATTCCCCCCTATTTTGGAAAAACTGAAAAATTTGTGCAAATCTATGACGGTTAAGACTCCTACAAACCCTCTCCCAGTTCAAAATTTTATCTATCTATATATCACTTTATAGACACGATAACTTCCATAATTTTGCACAAATCTCTTCCAAACTGATACATAAAATCAAGGGGCATAAAATATCGGTTAAGCTCGTTAATGGGTAAAATCGAAACAAGGGGGTGGAAGTTGAGAAGGTTTTTGTGAAAACAGAAAAAACTCCATAACTTAATTACGATACATATCCAATCAGTTGAAATGTCTTATTTACCTCCAGGAAAAGGGACAAAAATTTATGTAAGATTTTTTTTACATTAAAAATGGCTTCTAGGAGCGAAAAAAAAATACGGGTTTAAGAAGAAAAAAATCATAACTTCGTCAATTCACAAGATATCAAACCCGCTTCAATTTATTATAAAACTTAATATTATCGTCAATTCACAAGATATCAAATCCGCTTAAATTTATTATAAAACTTAATATTATCTACAACTTTTATATTGTCAATTTTTTTATAAGACCAAGTCATACAGCACACAAAAATAAAAAAAATTCCCTGCCGTCTCCGCCTACAGGCACAAGTAGATATCTAAGTGCGCAGTCTCATCTCTGCCGCATCATGTCAAAAAGTCCTTCCGGCTTGTACCGGGAGAAAAAGGTAGCTTTCATTGTCTATGTTTTTAAAATATCAACTCATTTTACTCGAACACTCGAAGCTAAAATACTTGGAACCAGATTATAGAATATTCAATCCCGGTTTTCGTTAATACTGAATTTGAATGCGAATTTCAGCATGAGAGTTACAGCATAACAAAAATAAGATTGTTTCAAAATGTCAGCCACCTTTGAATTTTAAATTGTTTATCTCAGCCATTGTTTAAGATGAAGTCAAAACAAAAAAAATGTTTCGGAATCCTTGTATCACGATCTTGCACTTAAAGGAAACAACTTTAATTTACAATTTTTTATACATCTTTTTGAATTTTGTTAACAAATTAAATTTTTAACTGGCCGTTATTTTGAAACAAGATGGCGCATGAAGCTGGCCAACGTACTAGGTCAAGACCTTGTATGTTCTGTACAGTGATCAGTCACATTCATAACAGTTCACAAATACCAGAGTTCTGAAGTTCAAAATTGTTATTTAAGCAAATATTTTAAGCGTTTCATTTATAGACTTGTATGCTCTGAAAATTGTGTCTTAAGATAATGATGACTTATCTTAAAGAATCATCTTATGATTTTTTTAGAGTAATTAATACTTTCAAACTAGTAAAAATCAATTTCTCAAAATATCAGTCTTATCTAATTTATCTGTTCGTAGTTAAAATCTGAAGTTCGAAATTGTTATAAACATATTACGCTTTTACTTTAGAAATTTGGTTGCTTAGAAATATGGAAAGATGGCCGCCAAGCCCATCATGCATAATTTGAAAAAAATTGAATTTTCAGAAACTCGTTAGGATGTATTTATTACAGGAGAAAACTATTTCTATTAACATATACGTAGGCACTCGACTTATACATATAACTTATTTAATGGGAAAAAGTTAAATACGTAATATAATAGCTTGGAAATTTGATATCACACCATTTTTTAGCCACAACTTTTTTTTTTACGCTTGGCTTTTTTACTTTTGAAAAGTTGTTTTTGTAGATATCATTTTTTTTAAAAAATAGATTAAACATAATTTAAATAATCTAAACATGAGAAATAATTTAAAATTACATTTTATTTTCAGTCATTGTTTAAAGGGTTAACTAGAAATACCAGTAGATTTTTCAATTAAATTAATTACACTCTTAAAAACATACTAAATGTGGCTTGTTATAATACTTGTTATCCTCCGTTAAAGAATATCACTGACTTACCCATGAAATGAATAAAAATGGAATACGTACATAGGCGTGCCAGCGCTGCATTTGTGCTCAAACGTGATATAACGCTCTTTTATTATTAGTACTAGCTGGCTTCGCCCGCTAGCGGGCCCCTAATTTACATTGGGGCCTCGAATCTTGTAAAACCTCGAATAAGATAAACCTCGAACCGAACGAACCTCCGACCTGGTTCCCCGCTGCCTTCGGCACTGGATAATCCCTAAATTTGCACATCGAATAGTATAAAACTCTAACCAAACGAACCTCCGACACGGGTCCCCGCTGCCTTCGGTACCGTATAGCAGTCGTACCGTACTTCGGTACCGTATAGCACGCTGAAGTACCATCTTCCACCACCAGGTTGCGCAATCTGTTCTATATGAACCTCGGGCACTGAAATCGTTAAGGCTATAGATGTCGAGTCTAATGAGCTATACCCCGTCGTGATCCAGCCCATAGAACCAGAGATAGGAAAGTGCCCCCTGGTGGTGAAAAACTAACTAAAATAGGAAAGATCTATCGATGTCGAGTCGAATGAGCCATACCCCGTCGTGATCCGACCCATAGAAACAGAGATAGGAAAGCGCCCCCTGGTGGTGAAAGCTATTCGCGTTTGGGGGGCAAAGTGGGGGGGATATACACCGGAGATGCATAATAGGATTAAGCGGTCACAGACCTTTCCAACGATGTATCACATGAGGGGTATGTGCAAATTTTGGAAAATACCCCCCCCCCTGCATATGATTAAGCGTTCACATACCTTTCCTACGATATATCACATGAGAGGTGTCGGCAAAATTTAGAACGAAAGAGAAGAAAAGTGCCCCCTTTAGGGGGGGGTGAAA
The DNA here is from genome assembly GCA_963931845.1 of Maratus michaelseni. NCBI lineage: Eukaryota > Metazoa > Arthropoda > Arachnida > Araneae > Salticidae > Maratus > Maratus michaelseni. Next base: position 67,582,039 of record OZ007586.1, on the reverse strand, counting down.
GTGGGAGGATGGACCCCGAAGATACATAATATGAATAAGCGGTCACAGGCCTTTCGATATATCACATGAGTAGTGTCGGGGGGGGGGGGGGCGCCTGTGATGCATAACACGAATAAGTGGTCACAGCCCTTTGTAACGATATGTGACATGACGGATATAGGTAAAATTTAGAAATGTGTCCCGCCCTTGTGTAGGCAAAACGAGCTCCGCCCCTCACTATAATTTTTGACGCGGCTCTATTTCTAAAATTTATGTTATGTGTTATAAAATATCGTAAAGTTTCAAACAGATAGCCTTATTATACTTCCTAATTTTGTTCACGTCCCTCCCCATCCCCTCCCCGAAATGTGACGCGCCATTCTTTTTTATAATTTTTTTATCATGTGTTATGAACAATCTTAAAGTTTAAAACAGATCACATTGGAATTTAATATATTTGCTGAAATTACTATTATATATAGAATAATATAGAAATAAACCCTCCTTTAGCTTGTAATTAAGATATATGAACAACTTTTAGAATTTCTGAAAGTTGATTTATTTATTTATTTATATTTTGTTTATTTTTTTTTGCGTTGCCCGGTGCAGGTTTGGAATTTCTTAGCAATTTCTTAGATTTACATAATTTTATTCAATTAAACATTGTACTGTTACAATAAATTTAAATGGAAACTTCACTTCTAAAACAAAAATAATTTAACAACTGGATTTCATTAATTTATAGGAAAATGACGTGAAAGGTATTCCTGCGAACGAAATGCCTGTCCTTTACCATGTTTTTTAGAAATAAATGAATCACATTTAATTCATTTCAAAAATTTTGTTTGCTTTTGGAAAGAAATTTTAAATGCCGATACCCCTCAATGTATACATTTTAGAAGGTACATCTTCCCTCAAAAACTAATTTTTAAAGATCTTTCTAAAAACGTCAATTATATATTTAAAATATTTTACACTACGTCTGATTACTTTATTTTACAATATTATAAGAACACGCATTTTATCAGACAATTAAATACACTAAACAAACATGAGTGAAAAGTTGACCTGGGCCAGGACTCGAACCTGGGACCTTCTGCGTACCGCGCTGACGCTCTGCGACTGAGCCACCCAGATCGATGTCTTGGACCGCAATTTCTCATACTTATTCATGTTGGAAACAGTCATCTGCCACAGTTTGCAGTCATATTTAATTGTCTGATAAAATGTGTGTTCTTATGATTATGAAGTTTTATTTTTTTTTAAATATCTTCAGAAGAAAATGGCTGACTTGCAGATGAAATTTGATGTGGTTATAATCTGTAACTGATTTGTGCTATTATAACACAGATGGTACATGGTCGTTGGCGGGTTTTATCTGTTTTGGCATATTTTTTTAATCGCCAAGTTAAGTTTTTTGCTAATTAAGGATAGAAAATATTTTTTTTTTTTTTTTACACTGGATTTTATAAAAGCACATAGATTACGTAATTACTTGTCCAAAAATGCAATCCTTTTTTTCATTCTGCCGAATATTAAGGTCTGTAGGTTGTTTGAAAAAAAAAGTTTGACGAAGAAAAAAGGGATCATTTTAAGTAACTAGACTTTAAAAAAAATTATATCTGTTTATAAATCACTTATGAAGATGAGTTTGGTCTTAAATTGAAGAAATTCTTCATTAGATTCTTCTAGTTTCACCACTAGTATGCACCACGCAAAAGAGGTGGTTACTCCGGAAAACAAAAAAAGTCCACAAAATCGTTTTGGGTAACCGTAAAGTGAAGTTGCAGGAGATAGCTCAGACTCTGAATATATCCAAGGAACGTGTAGGTTTTATTTTGAATGAAGATTTGTCTATGAAAAAGCTGTTGTCAAAGTGGCTGCCGCGCGTGTTGACTTTTGACCAAAATCACCAACGAGTTCTGAGCACTGTTTGGAGCTTTTTCGTTATAAAATTATGTTATTTATTATAAAATTATTATTATTAATCATTTATTAAATTATTATAAAATTATTATTAATCATTTATTAAATTATTATAAAATTATTATTATTAATCATTTATTAAATTATAAAATTATTATTATTAATCATTTATTAAATTATAAAATTATTATTATTAATCATTTATTAAATTATAAAATTATTATAAAATTATTTTTAAAATATTATTGAATTATTATAATTTTTTTTTAATTATTATTATTAAATTATTATTTATTATTAAAGTTATGTTATTTATTAAAGTTATAAAGTAATAAAGTCATAAAGTTATAAAGCTTTGTTAAAAAGTTGTGTTTTCTTTATTAGACCGGGAACTTATCAGCCCATGTGTTATATATACAAATCTATAGATCATATACAGGGCTGAATAAAAGTAATCGGCTATTTTTCCGAATATTGTATGTGTTGGAAATTCCTGAAATTATGTTTTTAAATATGTTATGCGTTTTCCAAATTGTTTACTTAGATGTTATCTTTCAGCTTATTAAACGGTATGATTTGTAAAAATTATTTTGGAAGCGTTGGAAAGTGTTACATAATCTATTCTTGACGCATGATATTTCGTTCTTGTTTTATCTTCTTTTCAATAAGTTTATGCGAAATTCGTACAGCGATTTTTGATTTGTTGGCGAAGTTTTTTTCTTCGACACTAAGTAATTTTCCCCAGAATACTTGATTGGTTCGGTGATTGCTTCCATTTCAGCCTCAGATACGTTCAGAATCGTCATTTTTTTTTTTTTTTACTCTTTTTGGCATGGAGAAAGTTGATAATTCTTTACAGATAAAAAATCATAATTTTCAAAGGGAAGGGAGGATTATTTATTATCCCGATTTTTTTAGCCACACACAGGGTGGCTTATTCTTTCAATCTCTATCATTTTTCATGTTTATGAAAAGTCACAGCAATCCATCGTTGCCACAGATTAATCTCGGAAAATGAAACATTTGAAGTTACTTAAAAAATTAATAGCTCGAAAAGTATTTGTCACAAAATTGTTTTACAAACTGCGTTAGAATGGTAAAAAATTGTATTTTTCTTGATATAAATTTCAAATCTAATGATTATGTCGTTTTTCAAATATTAGATTTCAAAAATTACAAAACTTCACAATGGAGTACCGTAGCGAAACTTTTACGCGTCAAAAGATAAAGATAAAGACATTGTGGCTCGACGTGTATCGTGTATACTGGCCATAGCATGAGTAACGAATTATAGTAAACTTATGATTCTGTTAAAATATAAAAGTGAATTATGTATATACATTTTTAAAAAATAACGAAAAACATTTTATCACAAACATCAACAAATTTTTTTCTTCTATTTATTCCCTTATTCCAAAGATATCGTTTTATCGTCTGCTGCCATAGCAACATGAATTAAATTTCATTAAAAAAAATTGCTCAGTGATAGAAAAATATTTTTCTAAATCGAATGGTTATTGAACAACTAAACACTTTAACAGGGGAATTTTTATTTGTTATTTAGATATTTTAAAATTGTTTGTTGTCATTGCGTTTTTATTCTGAGTTTATTTATTTTATAAATAAAAGCCGTGTGTGGCAATCTATATTCTGCCTTATAGCAGAATTTTCCCCTCTTGTTATTAAAAACTTTCTTTTAATTTCATTTTTCATTCGTTTAACTTTTTTTCATGCTTAGCAGCGTTGTCTGTTTCAAATGACGTCACAAATCGTCCACTACAAGTCATACGCCATTGGAGGGCAGTTATGATTGATAGCTGATAGAATTGAGGCACAGCTGGAAGTCAACCGGGCAGTTGTGATCGGCAGATGAAAAGGTCGTCAGCTGACTGCAATTCGAACAACGAGTTGTGAATTTTTGAGATTTGTTTTATGCGATTTTTAGAGTTTCCTCATGTATACGTCATTTATGTATTTGATTTCAGAAATTAACAACGGTAACTTATTTTTGTATGTAAAAAAGTCATTTCGTTTCTGTTAAGAAAGTTAATGACATGTCCTAATTTTTTAACGTCGTTGGTTTAATTCTGTATGTGTGTGGGGGATAGGTGAGTGTTCGGCTGCAGTTTAAATATCACATTAATGCTCTGATCAAAATGCCCTCCCTCCCCAATGCCTCCAAAATCAGAACTATAATTTAGTCCGATTCAAACGAAACCTTTTCTCAGGTCCCCAGATACTAGATAAACTTTGGTATCTTTTTTTCAGCCCTTGGTTACCACTATTTCTGAACATTAATGACCAGGGAGGGGCATTTTCTCGGGTTCTATGGGCTCAATTTGAATAAGAATTAGTTCATTCAACTTATCAAGAACTAATTAAGGTATAGATAAGCAATTAAGATAGATTTAGCGCAACCTGTCGGTAGAAAATAGAACTAAAAGAATTTGCAGTGCCTGCGCAGCACGCGTACTATACGGTGTCATAGGCAGCAGGGATACGTGCCGGAGTTACGATCGGAAATAATTTTATTTAGAACCGAGTGCACTCCTAGCGGGAGGGGGGGGGGGGAGTGAAACTAAACAATTTTGCATTTACAATTGTCAGATTCAGTTAAAGGGCCCGATTTCAACGACAATTTATTCATTCAATTTATCATGAACTAATTAAGATATAGATAACTAAGATATAGATTTGGTACCCCTGGTGGTGGAAAGAGGAACTAAAATATTTTTCACGCGCACAGAACGCCTTCTATACTTTGTCATAAGCAGCAGGGACACGTGCCGGTGTTTCGTTCAGAGAGAGGTTTGTTTAGAACAGAGTGCAACCCTTGACGGTGGACAATGTAACTAAAAGAGTTTGCAATTCATCTTGGTCCGATTCAAACACAACCTTTTCTGACATTCATCGGAGTTCTCCAAGGACCTAAATAAACTTCGGTATCATTTTTTATCCCTTGGTTACCACCATTTATGCATAGTGGGCGATTTATTTTCTCGTGTTCTGTGGGTCTGATTTAAATGGGAATCTGTTCATTCAACTTAACATGAACAAATTACGATATAGCTATCACTGACGGTGGAAAGTGGAACTAACAGATTTTTTGCGCATGCACGGTCTACAAGGTCCCGTAAGCAACAGGAACGAGTGCCGGAGTTTCGTTCGGAAATAGGTTTATTTAAAACAGAATGCTCCACCTGGTGGTAGAAACTGGAAGTAAGAAGATTTTGCAGCGCGTGCCTAGAACGTCTGCTATACACGGTATCGTAGGCAGCGGGGACACGTGTGGGATAAATGCATCCCCTGGCGGTGAAACTAAGGTTTTTCCCGCGCTTGCGCCAAAAATGACTATTTTTATTGAAACCGCAAAAAGAAAGTTACCGATTTGATAATCCTAGAAAACGAAAATTTTCATTTTTACTCATCCTCGAGTATTAAGAAAAGTATTGGATTATTTGAATCGAAACTCAATTTTCATCTGATTCTGAAAATGCAAATTTTGTGAAAATCCGACGGTAACTTTTTTTAATTGACCAAAAACTAACCAGTTTTGAATCAAATGATCCAGGAATTTGAGGAGGTGGTATTAAATTTACTTCCGCTTCGGGTAAATCTCTCTATTTAATTTCCGAAATAAAAGAGTTACCAGAAGAAGTGTTTCGTGCAGCAATTTTTAGAGCGATTTCGAGTGTCGTATTATTTTTTGTTCAGACCGGGCAACGCCGGGCGTATTTGCCATTAATTAATAAAAATTTCAAAAATTACCGTATTGATACATGCATTAAACTTTTTTTAGTGTAATGTTTTTTTTTTTTTTTTTTTTTTTTTTTTTTAGTTATATCACTTGCATTCAGAGTACCTCTATTGCATATCGTATGATCAATAGACTCCAAGTAAGTAATATTGATTTCTGAATACATATAGTTGAGGTTGTAAGCGTGAACAGGGTTGTAGTGGAGGGTATACGGTATATATGCCATTTACCTTCTGGATTTTTAAAAAGAAGTATACCTCTGTTTATTGATTAACACTTAGTGTCTATTGCGTGAAATCTCTAGTTTTTTTTTAAAGACTACAACACTGGACGTAAAATATCTCCCACCCTCCCCTCCCAACATTTTAGTTTAAATATCTTTTTTGTTATCGGATCTGGCAGAAAAATATCCATGAGAATGGAAGAGGGGGGGGGTATTATGGCGGTGAATAAAAACACTCATTTAGCCTTAATTATTTTTCTCTTTTAATTTTCATTTTTTAAGATACTTTCTTCTGAAATAAAAGATAAAAAAAGTTTGGATAAAAAGGATAAACTCAGAAGAAAAAAAATGGGTCTCTCTTTCCCATCACCTTTGTCCACGTGTCCCGATATTATTGATATAGACCAAGGTTTTTTGGTTCGTCTGTTTGTCTGAACCTAACTAATAAGTATATTTCAACTATATTGGCAAGAGGTTTTTTTTTAAGGTTTGTTTAAGGTTAAGGGTGTTAGTCACTGAGATCTCAAATTCCACTCGCTAATGCTGAACACCTATGGAGCATGTGATTCAATCGTAACTTTAAAATATCTTCTCGGAAAATTAATAGTTTAAACTTCTTTTCACTGTGTATTCTTCTTGAAAAGAAATCTTAAAAAATAATAAATGTATATTTTTTTTCTAAAATATATGTTATTTGATGTGGTAAACTTACTCAGATTAGCTAAGATTTTAACCCATGTAAATTAGTCAAAATATTTCTAAAATATAGGATAACTAAAAAAGACATCTTAAGAACAGTACACAGAAAAAAAGAAGTTAAAAATATTATTTTCCTAAGGAGATATTTTAAAAGTACGAATGCATCACACACGCCCATAGGTTTAATACTAGCGAGGGGAATTTGAGATCTTGCAGACCAACAGCCATAATTGGTTTTGAATTGCTACAACTATCTTTTCCTCCCACGCAATTTATAAACGCAGAAAAGAACAAAATCTCGTCTACCATTCCGTATTGATTAGCAAAAGCGACGCAATCAAGTTTATTTCATTATATAATAATAAACTCTGCGTGATAACTTGTCTATTTAAATCATACACATGAAAATAATTAGAGATTTTAATAGCCTGCTAATATTTTTATTTACAAAACATTATTTATTATAAGAAAATTTACGTAAACTACAAATATTTTTCATACTCAACTTATGCAAAAAGTATTAAGGTTGCGTGTTTGTTTCACGGAAATATTTTATCCACTATGATATTTATATATATTATAAATATACCATATTATAAAATACTATATAATATATTTTATAATACACTCTGGTATATAGAGGGAGTCTCAAAAATATTGAAACGCGATATAATGTTTTACCTGCTGGAGATATAGGCAATTTAAATTACAAAATTATTCATAATAATGTAGGAATTAAGACTGTGTGGAGGAAATAGTCCTACCATTAATGTTCAAAACGTTACTTTTTAAAACTTTTATACGATCCCTGGGCCTATAAGTTATGTTTGGAAAAAAAATTCTATGCTCTGACAAGTACAACAGTAAAAAGTCCAGTCTTTTTCTATGACTAAAATTTACCGATTTATACTTTCAGTTTTATGAAATTACCTAGCTTTACGGCACTAAATAGTACTCTGTCCGTTTTTGTTAGTCTGACCGAATTATTTTCGCCATTTTTTGGAGAAGCAAAAATGGACGTGTAAGATGCACATAGGAGTAAAACGATACAGTATATTGTCGAAAATATTTGATATTGATTTTCAAAATTTATAAAGAACATATTAAAAATTAAGTTTATGACGATGGAAAATTAAAAAAATATGATGATGTAGTATGATTATTACTAGCTATCTTGTGCATGGAACTTGAAACATACTGCAGATTAATAAAGAGAAAATAAGTTTATTGCGATTCAAATTTATATTTTAAGTAATCTGACATTTTTAGTCGTTTTTTCAATGGAATGTGAACTTTTAAAAAAGGTTAACGTCTTTTGGAATAAAGTATATCGCATACAGATATAAACACGAATGTCAATTTCATAATCTTCAATCCAAAACTATCCCGACTAAACGATTTTATATGTACATTGAAAATAACATCCAGAACATGAAATCAATCACTGAATCCTTAGATAACTGGAAAATTCCTTTTATTCCAGTGTAACTCTCATCACCTGGTTTAATTTGGACAAGAAATTAAAGAAGTTATCACTACGACTGGTTCTTTTTTAGATAAAAATTGAGCGATCCTGCTACCTGATATTTTCTAACTGAATTTCAAAAAAATTCCAACTGGATATTCTGCGATTTTTCACCGAAAAGTCAAATTCAGTGGCGAAGAACGTTCAGAAAAAATAAAGAAAGCCATTTTATGTTAATTCATTTCTCAAAATGGTAGTATTATATTCAAATGGTTGGAGTATCATAGTTGGGGTTAATTCCAACGGCGCGAAAAATGTCCGGACGAAGACTCTGACCTGGGTAACTTTGCCCAATGCTCTTCTTACTAAGCTACCCCAACGAGCCTAATTCACTGTTGGGTTGGGTTGGGTTGATTATTGACGGCCAATTATCTACACTAGGGATATAGGCCCGGGGGGAGTGCCCTTCGTGGGGGTCTTTCTAAGGGAACCTAATCCGTATTTACGCATGAATAAATCCGCGGCTCGAAGAAAACCACGAAAACTCCGAACGATTAGGCCGACGGGCGCGATTGGGATCGAACCCAGCACCTCCCGTCTACCAGCTTCGAGAGCACAACCTCTCAGCCACTGGTCCTAATTCACTGTTATTTGTTGCACATGGCTGCGAACTGCAGCGGTAATTTCGAGCAACTACAGCATATTGGAATAAACCTCAACCTATAATACTTCAACCATTGAATATGATTTAGCTAGTTGAAGAAATTTTCCTTTATTATGACCCAATAACATTAATTATCAATTTGAGAAAAAAAAAAGAAAAGTTTCGTTTAAATTTATAATACAATTCAATGATTCAATTCTTTGTGGACCAATGGGAAGTTACAGAAGCATCAGAATAAGATTTTAAAAGTTTAATACGGCCAGAAGTAATAGCATAGTTTTGGAGATGATACTAACTATTTCCGCTTATTATGCTTAAATTCAACAATTAGGTCTACGAAACAAATATTTTTATGGATAATTTGATATCAATTCAGAACTGCATAGCCTCCGTGCCGAAAGATATGGAGTAGAAATGTTTAAACAAAATATACGCATTTTTTTTTTTTTTTTTAAGATTTCAGAAACAAATTGTTTTAAATATATTTTGAGTTATAAACTGTAAATATCTAGAAACATTACTGAATATACTTATATAATTAGTTCTTTTTAAATTAAACTTATGTACATTTTTTCTAATTAATGTACAAAATTATAATATATTATTGAAGTTATTTAAATAAAAGAAACTATCTGTTGAATGTCTCATAGTTGAAAATTTGGAGTAGAAATTTTTAAACAAAATATACGCATTTTTTTTTTTATTTATGAAGATTTCAGAAACAATGTTTTAAATATATTTTGAACTATATTGTAAATATCCTTAAAATATTACCGAATATACACCTATATAATTAGTTATTTTTAAATTAAAACTTCCCTATATTTTTTCTAATTAATGTACAAATTATCTAATACTTTATTGAAGCTAGATAAATAAAACAAAGGATTTGTTGAATGTCTCATAGTTGAAAACTATATGCAGATAAAGCACTCTTTAGAGAAATGTTAAATTTATTTTTCAAGTAATATATTAGACTATCAAACCCAAAAGGAGGCACTAAAATAGCTCGTAATTTTTATATTTTTACAAACGTTTCACAAGACATTTTGAAAAAAAAAATCTAAATATAAAAATAAAACTTTAAAAAAATTTTCAATAAGTTTTTTTACTACGAGTCACCAAAAAGAAATCTAAAGAACTGCAGCAATTAGAACATTTCAAATAAAAATTCCAATCACAAATACAATGAAAATAACTCAAAAAGAAAAAACTTCTGAAATGCTACATATTCATAGTGCATGCAAGAATTTATTTTCATTGTATTTTAAGGGTTAGTTTAATAAAATTTATACACGTCTCATTACATGCTGACCATTTTTGTTAACATAATTGTTAATACATATTGCAGAATTTTGACAATTAAGCACTGTGAAACACTTATAAAACATTAAATATTTCATAATTCTCTAACGAGTACGTCAGTAATATATTGAAACTAATTTTTACACATATTTTGTTTCATATACATATGCAATTTCAGCAGTGAGAATTTTATATCATTCATATGTTTTGTTTAAATATGTACAGTGGTGACAAAAAATGTGCCCGAAAGTTAAAATATCGCGATGAACATTAAATTTAGGGCAAAATGTTTTATATTAAATGACATTTGTTTCGCCTCAGCGTTAAAATTTCTTTCAAATGTTCAATATTTACAGTAACTAAAAGATTAAATATTCCTAATATATAAAATATTAAAAAAGGGAAAAGAAAACAAACATCAAAAAGTGTTCACATTTGTGTTACAACTCCAAGAAATATTTTAAGAAAGTCTAAAATAATTTTGAAACAGCTAAAAGACAATTTTTATACCTTTACTTTTTTTACAATAAAGGATTGTCAAAAAAGTACTTTATTTCATTGAACTTCAATACTTTCTATGTGCGCACAGAGACGGTTTTGATCATTTTTACGAAATGACTATAAAAACAGTTTTAAACCATACCTCATTTTTACAATGATAGCAGTGTTACTTACTCAAAAATATTACAATAAAATAAGTTTGAAAGTAGTTATTTTTTCAATTTTAACTCTATATAACATTAAAATATTCCACAAATTTTCAATTTCTGCATTGCAAGGCATTCAGAATATATATACAGTTCAATTTTAATACATGTAAGTACAAAAATACATTTGTAAAGATCAAAAGAATTTTTAACAACTTAAGTACAATAAATACAAGAAGCATTTCAAATAGTTTATCCAATTTTCACAATTTTAATATACCTTACGAAACATTTTCCGTTTTATCATAGAGTAATACAGAAGCATTCATTTGATTACCAAGAGCTGCAATTACTAACAAGAATTTAGAATTTTGTAGCACTTAAAAAAATAAATATAGCTTAGATGAAAACTTATAAAATACCTTCAATGTTCAATTAAACTTTATTTTATATATGCTCAGTGAGACATTCAGCAATTTTTCCGACAGGAAAATATATGTTAATAAATTCAATTTTGACAATAAAACAAATTAAAATTTTAAGCATTTATAAAGTAATTTAATGATTATTTTTCCGAATCGCATACTTATGGTATTTATTTGTGGTATCAAACGACACTTGTTTTTACAATTTTAATTAAAAAAATTCTGTACTCGTTAAAACATTTCATTTATTTTATAGGATATGATGTGAAACATTTCAGTGTTTGCAGAATTGTAGCACTAAAGCATACATAAAACAAATAGAAGGTTTCGTTTAACATAACAATTCAGCAAACACTAGCTGTAGATGGAATTTCATTTTTTTTTTTTAACAAATAATTTAAAAATTATTTTTAGTCTCAAAATTTAAACACTGTAACGCATACAAGAAAAATTTATATGTTTCATTTAATTATACTTGATATACTGCTCGAGATACTTATCGACTTTAAAATTTTTATAAAGGCCTAATATTTTAAAAAAATAAAGATTGCCACTTTAAGACATTTAAAAATCCGTTAAATATTTTGTTTAACTTTAATAAATATGCATATATTCAATATTTTAGATGTTCAAAAGATAAAAAAATTTAAAATTTTTTGAAATTTCCATTTAAATTACGTAAACAATCAAACATTTAAATATTTCTTTAGAGTTTTATGACATTTCATTTGCTTCATTAAATATTCATTAATTCAGTAGAAAAAAAATATGAACATCAGAACATCAGTTTTATGAACAGCAGTTGCAAGAAATTATTTAAATGATTTCTTGAAATTTTTTTTAATATATGATTAGCGAAGGAACATATTTTCTGCACAGTAATTTTTTAAATATAAAATGTTAAGTTTAAGTAGGTATTAAAGTATTTAAAATAAGAAAATTTACAACACTAACTTTTTCAACATTGCAAATGATTCAAAATTTAAATATTTCATTTAAATTTAATAAAAAAATAAACGTTTATTCAGTCACTTGAGTACTGTAAATAACATGAATACATTTTTTATTTCAATATATGTTATATTAGTCTGCATTTTAGTACTCAAACATATACACTAAAACGTTTAAATTTTCGTTAATGCAAATAATAAAATTAATTTATATTTGATTCAAAACTTTGATTACTTTAAATAATGAAAAAAAAACTAACCTTTTTAACGAGGTAATTTCGGCGTACTCTTTCGTGACTAGCACTTGTAATTATATAACGTTACTCGTGAAAAAGGTTATGTATGCTGTAAATTAACTTTTAACAGTTCCCAGTAGAACAGATATTCATTCAATATGCATTAACAGAGGCATTCTAAGCACTTCAATTAACTTTACAAATTAAATATAAAATGCATAATTATATACAGCTTCACCATAACAAAAGAATGATGAGTTGAATTGTCAAACATTACTGAATAATTATATACAAGTTGTGTATAATAACAAAATCAATACTTAATACACATCAATCAAAACTTATGTAAATTAAGTATAAGTGTAATATTATATACTTATATACAATATTATATAATCATTATATACATAATTATATACTGAATAATTATATACAATAATTATGTACATTTACTAAGGGATTTTTTGTTAAAAACTTTGGCTCTATGATATATTACAGACACTGAAAAGTTTATATTACATGTGATGAATTAGCATTAACTCCATACAATATTTTTATTACTTATTTACAACAAATATAAAAAATTCCATACAATGACAGTGTTTTTACAAATTTAAAATCCTATTTTCATAAAAGCAACGAAATGTTTCGTTGCCATACCATAATTTTTACATGTACACAAAATTAATTCTGAGCATTTCTACAGTACTGTGGAAAAGAAATATTAAATTAAGCAATAATTTTACAATTTTATCATTATCAAATCTATTAAATATTTTATCATTGACCCCCGATTCTGAACAAGATTTTTTTTTTTTTACAGGGTGGAGAACTCCACGCCCAACCCCCAACCTGGAGGGCCAGGTCCCCATACTTATAAACCCCCTGGAGACTGGGGTGCCCAGTTATACCCCCGGACGCTGGGTTCACATAAAAAAAACAATTACACAATTCAAAATTTCACTTAAGATCATTAAATAATTTTCACAGACACGTCAAACATTTCAAATAGGAAAAAAAATATATTTACAATATTTTATAACACACTTCTTACACAAGATATTTTTCTCATAAAATTTACAATATAAAAAATATTTAAAATTTGCTAAAAATAACTGAGATTATCTTCTCAAACAGGCAGGCACTTAGAGCGTTTTAAATGAAAACAAAGCTGTATTTAAATATTCAAATGTACCTTTCTTTTTAGAATTTCAGCACAATGCAACAATTTAAAATTTCAATATGTTTTCAAATTAATGTAATATTTTCTCAATCGCATAATTCGAGTAAAACATGTATAATCATATTATAAACATTTATAAATGTAATTCCTTTTCACAAATTTAGTTTATATTTTATTTAGAATTTTTTTTTAAATCAAAATATCTCACTTACCGTTAAAACTCATTTAAACTACAGTTAGTACTCATTTATTTAAAGTGTGTAATAAACCTCAATTCCTTAATTTTGCCTTTAACATTTTCCTCTTAAGCCTACTGGAGAAAATGTTAAAATTATTCATTTAATATTTTAGACATTATGTGAACTCATTAATGCATCTTTGAATAGTTTTTTTTTTAAATTTTTCTATCAATTTAATCCATACGAAAGCCATTTAAATGCTCTGATTATTTCAAAGGATAAATATTTTTGAAGTGATATATTTCTATTTCAAATAAATTCTATAATAAATTTAAGTAGAAGTTTATTTTTAAGCAAATTTCAGAGCTATAACACTTAATAAGCAATTGCATGTTTCATCAACTCTAAATAAACATATAAAAGCTAAATACATTTTTGTCTCTTAACTTTCTCTGACAACACAGATTATTACCGAACAAAAATAAATTTGGCTGTCACTGTCAACAGCTTTTTAAAAAGTTCATTTAACAAATACAAAATATGTAAATGTTTCACTTTATTTGTACTGAATATGCACGTGCCTTGTGAGACACCGTCAGTACTTACAATAATTTATTGAGAGTATTTAACATTTTCAGCATGTAACAGACATAAATGTTTAATTTATTTTCACTGAATGAACATGCTTTGCGAGATATTCAGAACATGCAATAGTTCTAAAAGGTACTTTAAGTTTTTAAAATTTTTCTTTTTACAATTTAATCTTTTTTACAGTTTCATTTTTAGTATTTTCTTCATTTTTTTTATTTATAGTAACTTTTTTTTTACTGTTTCGTTCATTTTATTTTTACAATGTCAGAATGAACAGACCAATATGTGAATGTTTTACTTATTTTTGCTGAATATGCACGTTCTCAGTAAAAACCATGACCGCTTACAATGATTTTAAAAAGTAGATTAACAGGGTTTTTTTTTCATATTTTAGAATATAACAGATACGTATAAAACTAATGAATATGCATGCTTATTTTAAGCATATACAAAACTTTTTTTTTTACACTTTCAGGATACAGGAAACTTGAATATATGAATGTTTCGCAATGTAAAACATTTTAGCACATATGATAGTATAGAGAGTACATTTTAATCTTCTAAACGTCTTTCTCTTATAATTTCTGAAATCAGAATAATGTAACCGAATTTTGATATGTATGATTTTTTCCCCAGTGAAAAAAAAATGAATGTGTAAGTGAATATATTTGGTATTCAAATATAAATCCCCATATTAATGTTTTTCACAGCTTTTCTTTTATAAATCGTTAAATTTGCAAAAATATAGCCACACACTTAGAAGTTTAATATGTAAATTTATAATTATTTTTAAAGAATTTAAGATCATAACACACACAAATGCCAAAATGCTTCACTTATTTTTATTGAATATATGTAAAAGAATGAGATATTTTCAGCACATGCAATGGTATAAAACAGTAGATTTTCTTAAAATCCATTTCAAGGTATAAAAGAGAACTACATATATGGTCCACATATTTATACTTAATATGCATGTACGTAGCGAGATACCACGAGTACAGACAATACAATTAAAGCATAAGATTATATAATTTCATGATATAAACAAACACGAATATGCGCATTTTGAGCACACCCAACAATTTTGATGTGTGTTTATTTTCTTATTTCATTTTTTTTTACAATGTTACTATGTAACAGACACATATGAATGCTTCGTGATGCATCACTTTCAGGCCGTGGAATAGTTTTAAAGAGTTCATTTTAGAAATGCAAATTTAAACAGTTTATTTCTTTTGCAATTTACGAATATATCTCACTCAAATTCAGAAACTTTCAATTATTTATACTGAATGTACATTCATTCTGTGCAGGGGCGGATCCAGCCCACCATTTAGAGAAGCAGAGAAGGTGTGTGTGTGAGGGGGAGGATTGTGTCACTTATTTTAAAGTAGTAGTGTCACATCTCTTCATGATCAATTTTTATAGAAGTTTGTCTATAACTTCAAACTCTGTTCTGACATTCTATAATTCCTTTTCATTCGTAAATGCATGAACTTTACAGTTATACTCTTAAAAATATAAAAATTTACAAGTTCTATTCAGATACCTTGAAATCGAAAAGAATCCCATTTTCTTATTAAGTCAAAGAATATTTCAGAAGTTTGACATGTTAAGCCGCATTTTGGAATTCTACAGTCACAGAGCGAACATCATGACGATCGCAAAATAATTAAAGATGTTTCACATATAAGGAAATTAAAAACATTTTGTGTTTAAAGAGCAATGTTTGTAAATTTCACAAATTTGCGTTTTAAATGATCTATTAAGAACGAAAAATATTTGCGTCAGCAGGAAATTATTTGCTCACTTTTTAACACCCTTAATGTGTGTTTAAATTAAAATGATGTATTGTTGTATATCAACTATAGAGGGAATTCATGACATCCCCACTCCCCCACCATTGGATCCGCGCCTGGGCTCAGAGATCTTTCCAGCACATTCAATAATTTTAAAAAGTGACTTAATAAAACTTTTTTTTATATCATTAGCATATAGCAGACACGAATATGAATGTGCTAAGTGAAACATTTTGAACGCATCTAACATTTGTTTCAAAATTTCTATTTATAGGTGGGTTTTAACTACAAATTTAACATATAGCATATATATACTTCACGTATTGGTACTAATAATGCAATGTGCTCAGCTAGACTCCTTGAGCATGTCCAATAATTTAAAAAATTTAGATTCACACAGATCTTTATTTTTGTTTAAATGTTAACATAAAAATTTTGATTAAATTTTAAACTTATAAGTATGAAAAGGTGTCACCTATTTTAACTGAACATATATGAGCTCGACGAGACATTTTGAGCACATGCAACAGTTTTAAAGAGAAGATTTTTAACTTTGCTTTAACTTTTTTTTTTTCATATAACAGGTAAATATTTCCCTAATTTCTTCTCAATTTTACTATATACACGTGCTCGCTAAAACTTAAAAAAATCAGTTCTTTTTAAACAAAATGTATTATGCAAGACAAATATATACGGTTCTCTTATCGAATGTACATAAGCTTAGTGAGACAAGCAATAGACTACAAATAGATTTAAAAAAAAAACATTTTGACAATACAAAGTTACATGATCGCCACGAGACATTCATTATTTTTAAACGACAGAAATGGGAAAGTTTAGTATGGTATATAACAGACAAATATGTAAATGTGTATTTTTACTGAATATACATGCGGTAAGTTATAAACCTCGAACACATGGAGTTTAAAATATATTTATTTATTTTTAGCAATTTTAGAATATAATGGGCACATATAGAGAAATAGAAATGTTTTACAAGTTTTAACAGAGTATTCATGTATTCAATGAACCATCATGAGCACTTATATACACATTTCCTTAACTGCTGTTATCGGTCTCACAGACCACTGCATTTTCCACTTTTCAGAGTTTAACTACAGATACTAGTGAAAATTTACTTCGTTTAGGTCCCTAGTACTATCGCTAGAAACTTCTGAAGGGGTGAATTTTGATTAGAAACAGCTTGTACATAAAGTTTAGTACAGAAACAGTATCTAATGCGTTAATCGAACCTTTTATTCATCTTTCGATCTATCGATCTCAGAGACCGATTTCACAGTAGTTATGCAACAATTTTTGTCACAGTAAAGGGTTAATGTAGATTTTAAAGTTTTAAAAAAGCACACAAATAGTCTCACCAATTTTCTGAAAATGGGATACTTTAAGATCTTAAAGCAATTTCAAGATATAAATTTATAAATCTTGCTTTTTTTCTAACAAAATTTCAGCATTATAACACATATAACCATATATTGAAATGTTTCACTAGTTAGTCAAATCCATTACCGACAATTTAATTTTTATATGAATTTCTTTTTTGCCTCCAATTAAAATTTGTTGCATCATATATTAGAGCAAAAACAGTTACGGGGTAGCTATAAAACATGAAAAGGAACCTAAATACATGTTAAAATGTTTTTACTTAAGTTTTGTCATGTTCCATAAAAGCATGTATGTCTGGCTATCAAATATTTTATAATGTGCCTACAATAAGTTTATTAGTAAAGAATTTTATACAAGAATTTATTTTTATTGCATTTTGCAACATTCCGATCATACTATATTTTTAAAAATAATTTATAAAGCAGCATGGGTTGGTCAGTTATAGTTACGGGCATGATAAATAGTAACGGATTTAGACATTATCCATTAAGTATTAAAAATTTACTCATTTTACTTTCATTAATAAACATTTAAAGCATATTTCGTTAAGAAAAATATATATTGCTTGACAATCTAAAATAATTTCACTTTACATTATAAAACATTTTTTACTTCGAACATTAAATATCCCTACATTTCGAAAATCAACCAATACACATACTTTATGCAATTATTGTACAAAGAGTTTTCTTAAATTTAATTATCTATATTTTTTTTATGCCTACTACTCGGTTTGAATTTAAAACATTGTTTCCGATATCTTATAGAATAAGGATATATATGCACACATACAAATGCTTTATGCGATGAAATTTATATTTTTACAGGATTGAGATTTTTTTTTTTACTTTATCTCTTTCGCTACAATAAGGCAACGCAGTTCTTAAATGGATGAAAGAAAACTATTCCTTTTTCTTTTCTTTATACAGCTTATGACGCATCACGATACATCCTGTATTAAGTATTCATTATCCACTGCACTACTACTAATGACTATTAAACGAATTCTATAGTTTAATAGAACTCCGAAGTATCACCGTAGCATATAGTGTTAGCTTTCATAAAATTTATCATATGACGACAACATTTTAATTTGCAATAGAGCCAATGACTAGTATGCCCTTTATAAAACTGATATTCAAAATCAATTCTCTAGAAAGTTCCTTAAAAAAACTGAAAAAAGTTAATTGTTAGTGTCATTTAGATTTTCTTAAATAATACGTATATAATTAATGCCTTTTTTTTTACTCAAGTTTATTGAAGATATTTGAAACCGAAAATATACACTGCCGCTTAAAATTTTAAAAAATCTGCATGTAAAATACTACCCGACAAAAAAAAGAGGTCAGGATGTTAGGGAGAGATATCTTCGATTTTTATTAGATATTAAACGCCGATTTCAAATATGTTAATGAAATTTTTCAGTCAGACAGTTTTGAAATTTACCGGCTACCATTAGATTGGAAATAACTATATGGATATCTTTTTTGCAAACGGTTGCTATTACTTCTATTACAGGCCATATTAAACATACGATAAACTCATTGTTACGATGCTTATATGGAAAAAAGTACTTATAAAATAAATTCACATAAAAGTACGTTATTTTATACCTAAACTCATCCTGTACTGAATAGAGATATTTGCAAAGACAATAAAATACGAAAAAATAGAAAATTGCGTATAGTTAAAAACTTCTACTTTTCAGAGATCTCTGAAACGTTTTATAATATTGAGAATACTTTTAAATTTGAATTTTAAAGAAAAGTTGGTAATAGAGTCGAACTTGTTTATAGTAAGCTTTTATTTAATGGGTAAAAATAAAAGGAAATGGTTGACAATAATATAAAATAGCATTGCAGAAAAAGATGCAGAGAGATAAACGGACCTAGCGAACAAAATGTAAAATTACAAAATATTTTCCAGTTATTCTCATTTTCTATTAAGAAACCCGTATCAATTCATTTGCTTTGAATACTTTTATTGAATAAGACGAAACATCTTGAAGAGATTTATGCTGTCATTTCTTTTTAACGATTTAGATTTTCCACAAACAAATTATATGCCCTTTCTATCTTTATTAAAATAACTACCAAAAAAAATGATACAAGCTTTGTAAAAAATAAAATTCGAAAAATTCAAATTAAAGATATTTAAATTATTAAATAAATGGTAACCAAGTATTTCTTTAATTATCATGCATTCACCGAATAACTTTTTTAAATTTATAATTTAAAAATTTTAAAAGTGCGTTTAGCAATTCACTTTTATCGAGAATGTAAAATTGCATCGATCGGAGATATTTCTAATAATTCATTAAACTTTGTTGCTCGAACTCGTTTTAATGAACAGATTCTGTTTTCCCTAGGTCCTCTTTAGGCCTCCCTTAGTCCGACTGTATAGTGTGTTTAGTAGTTTCTTGGGTACATTAAACGTACATTTTATAAAACATCAAATACTGTCGGAGATATATTTGATTGAAAACGCTTTGGGTACAATAATGAAAAAAACTTGGAAATCGGGACATACGTATGCAATAAATCTAATCCAAGTTATACAATTGAAAGTCTAATTTAAATCAAACCGAAATCAGAAATATTTAAATACACATTTAAACATTTGTTTTACAAATTGCTTCATTAAGTTTAATACTTAATAGGAGAAAATTTCAGTGAAAACAACAACTTCTTCATACATTTTCTTCAGTTTTAAAATTTATTCGATTCTACTTTAAAAACAAGAAACCTCTTCGATCGTATAAGAGACAATTTACATGAAACAAATTACAGGTGTAAACAGATGTAAACAATAAGCGGGTAACTTAAATGCTAGCTGCTTTATAGAAACAACAGACTCTTAAAAAGTTATTTAAAAGAGATATTTGCAGAAAGACGTTTTTCAACAAACTGTTACGATGAGTAATTGCGGGAAGGGTTTATGACAGAACTATTAGCAAAATAATTGGCTTTTATGCGCATTTTAATATTTTTATGATACGATACAAACTTTGTAAAAAAAAAAATCTTTGAGAAATACCAAAAATATATTTAAATTAATAAATAAATGATAAGCAAGTATTTCTTTAAATTATCATGCATTCACAGAATATATTCTTATCTTTAAATTTAGAATTGTAAAACTAAATTTTAAATTGAGATTAACAATTCACTTTTATCGAGAATGTAAAAGTGAATCTATCAGCAATTCTGCGGTAATTTCTAATATTCATATGGACTTATAGATTCTTATGTTTGATAATATAAAACGTTAAACTTTTTTATTGCTTGATTTTTTTTTAAACAAACCGATGCTGTGGTCGTTATGCCCTCTTTTAACAGAGTTCGAGTGTATAGTGTATAGTGTATAGTCGTTTCTTGCGTGCATTAAGCGTACATTTTATAGCACATCAAATACTGCCGGATACATGTAACTGAAAATCTTTTTCATGTACAATAATTTAAAAAAACTCTGAAATTCTGACTTATGCAGTAAATCTAATCCAAGTTGGGATTACACAGTTAAAAGCCTAATTCAAAATCAGACAGAAATTAGAAATACTATTTAAATCCAAATTTAACCATTAGTTTTACAAATTGCTTCATTAAGTTTAATACTTAATAGGCGAAAATTTCAATGGAAAACAACTTCATACATTTTCTTCAGTTTTAAAATTTATTCGATTCTACTTAAAAACAAGAAAACTCTTCGATCGTATACGAGACAATTTACATGAAACAAATTACAGGTATAAACAGATGTAAACAATAAGCGGGTAATTTAAATGTTAGCTGCTTTATAGAAACAACAGACTCGTAAAAAGTTATTTAAAAGATATTTGCAGAAAGGAGTTTTTCAACAAACAATACTGTGTTACGATGAGTAATTGAGGGAGGTTTTATATGAAAGAAATATAAGCAAAATAATTCGCTTTTATGTGCATTTTAATATTTTTATGCAGATTCTATTCAGACTTATCAGCACGCTTTTACATTTTCGCCTTGTTACATATTTCGTTTCATCGTGTAAACCGAATTTTATGTGTGTGAAAACTTTTGTTAGTTCCAATATAATGAAAAAGTCTATCTCAATTATTTCATTTATAAAAAGACAGTGACGTAAATAGTGTTTTCCTGTATAGAATGTGCAGTTAAATAAAGTCTACAATTCCGGGTACTTACTACTAACCAATAATTTGTCGTGAACATGTTTTAAAACATCTAAGATTTGTAGCAGAAACTGAAGATTCATTGTATGAAACTACAGCACTTTTTCAAAAGAACAAAGGTTCCGATATAAAAGCTCTGAACATTCCGATAAATAAGCTGTTATTACATACTCTGTAGGTAAAGCATTATTTGAAAAGGTTTTGCGGTCCACAGAGCCTGTAGAATGAAATATTACTGAAGGTTTGAAGAAAATGTTAAACTATCACTTCGAAACCAATATGCAAATCTCAAATTGGCGAGTTGAACTCGTAATAAAGGAAGG
Organism: Maratus michaelseni; assembly: GCA_963931845.1. Taxonomy (NCBI): domain Eukaryota; kingdom Metazoa; phylum Arthropoda; class Arachnida; order Araneae; family Salticidae; genus Maratus; species Maratus michaelseni. Next base: position 67,560,116 of record OZ007586.1, on the reverse strand, counting down.
TGTTGCAGATTCAAATGAAAACTTTTGGGGCATGATTTTTTTTTCTTAATATTTACCACATTCAACGCTTTTCCTTTAAGTCCTCTGTGGCGCTAGACTTAATTAGTATGTGTAAAAAGTCTAACTGCATTAAAGAACTGGATACGTGATAAAAATTATGCATGCCCACATAGCATCGTGACCTTACTATATAGTATAATGTTAATTGAAGTATTAATGTGTAAAATAAATTGTATCCAAGTAACTGGAATGGCTCTGCCCCCCCCCCCCCCAAAAAAAAAGAGAGAAGAACACGCCCATACATATGAAACTCCAAATTATCATAGAAAAAACTGGAATACCTTTTCGACTGGAAATTGTCTTTTTTAATTTATGTTATAAGTTTAGAGGATCGTCTTCATACTGAAATTATACCAAATTGACATTTTAAATACAAACGCCTAATTTTGCGTAATATTTAGCTTTTGGTAAATTTCACCTTAGGATACAAACAGGGCTTAATGTCTAAGAAAAAAAGTACCGGAGCCCTAATATGCAGTTCCAACACCCCTAGCGTACCCCTCCCTCCCCCCTTCCGCCGTCACTCTAATCTTCATATTTATATTTCATACATTTTCAAACTTTGAAGCTTTGATTTTTTATTTAGCAAAATAAAAAAATTAAATACATCGATCTGCATATACATAGCTACCAACTATACCACTTTTTGGTTATTGCTACTTCCAAATAGAAACCTTTGCCTAATCTTAATGTTAATTAATCGCAGAATTCTGCGATTAAATAAGCTCAGGTATAAGATTCGGAAATAGTGTTAACACAAAAAATGAATAGTTCACAGCTATGCAGAATAGAAAAAAATACTATTTCTGTTTACTCTTTATTCTTATCAAAATAGCATTAAAATGATTTGAAATGGAAATAAAATTTGAATTTTAGACCGATATAGCTTGAGCTTGCCAAAACCCGAAGAAGGATATAAAAATCGAGCATGTTTCATCTCCATCCAGTGTTGAATTCAAATTATTTGAATGCAAATTAAGACGAATTAAAATTTTAATGAAGATTTTTTTTTATTATTCGCAGGCGCTTTGAAGAAAATGGCACCCAGGGAGACGTGGTGACTGAAACCCACCATGAACGAAAAGCCTTAAAAATTTACATGCCAAAAAATTCTGAAACCATCAGTCAAATGTGTAAGGAAATGAGACTGTCAGAGAAGAAAATATTTCTTTAGTATTTTAAACAAACCTTTGCATATTCCCTAAACCTGAGTTCGTAAATAAGGAAGCGAACTAAATTGGTTTGGGACACTGAGAATTAACACGTTCACACCGGCGCCGATTTGCATTTGTTTCACCCAGCGGCGGCGTACAAATCTACGTTGCGCTTCATCTGGCGGTTTGCATGTTGACCACTTCAAAAAATCACCAGTGTAAATTGGTCCAAGGAACAAAGTAAAGCCCGATGCCGTGTTTGATTACAATATGGCAAAAAAAGGCGTTGATTTATCAGATCAACTATCGGCGTATTACAGTTGTTTACGGAAAACAATTAAATGGTACCGCAAAGTAATTATACAATTAATATGCGGAACTTCCCTCGCGAATGTGTGGTATATTCACAAAAGATGGGGGGGACTACAAATATGAACATGCTACAATTTAGGGAAGTTATCATTGATCGCCTTTTAGCCAATGAAGAAATAGACAGTCATATACCAGCACATAAACATGTTCTTCAATCACACGAGGGGTCTGCAAGAGAGTTCCGTAAACGCTGCAAGGAATGCTACAAAAATTTGTCCAAAACGAAGGGCAGAGATTATGCCACTAAGAAAGCAACAAGAGTGAAGACGTATTGTGGTCAATGCAAGGGTCAGCCAGCACTTTGTTTGAAATGCTTTAACAAATTACACTAAAAATAAATAATTAAGTTACAAATAAAATATCGAGTTATTATGTTAATTTTATCGGAGTTACATTTTATCGAAGTTACATTTATAATACTGAATTTTTATGTGTATGTTATTGGGCAAAAGTTATGTTTATAATATATTAATTATAATTTTTATTCAACATAAACGTTTTTATGTATGCACGTTAAATTTTCAGTGTCTAATAGCACAATCGAATGCGGAACGCCGGTGGTACACGCCGCCCGATGGGACAATCAAGCGCGCGCCACCGGTGGTACACGCCGCCCGATGAGCGCGCCACCGGTGCACAGTGTGGTATTTAGTCCCAAAACCTGGCCAAAATTATTTTATGCTTCTAAAAGCTACACATCTACATTTTTATTAGTTCACAGGCTATCAAAGCCTAAGAGGTAATGTGCCCGCCGGTTCTGTATGTACGTACGCATGTACGTACGTATGTATGTATGTACGTACGTAACGCGATAACTCTTGATAGAAATAACCGTTTTGCTTCAAATTTTGTTTATAGGTCCATTGTGATAAGGCTCTTCTCCGATTAGTTTTGAAGGTTCATTGGTTAAGTATAAAGGGGGGGACGGGGGGGGGCTAACTCCCCCTTAATTTAGATAAATGAGTTTTTCATGCAGAATTATCCGATTTTCTTCCAATTTTGTATATATATTCATTGTAATAAAGCACTTCTCTGGTTAGTTTTGGGGGTTCATTGGTTAAATATAAAGGGGGAATGGGGGGGGGATGATCCCCCTTAATATTTAGTCAATTTCCTTATTTTTCGAGAGTCAAGAGTATTTATATACAATTAGTGTGAATAGCCTGATCTCAATGTCCTCAGTTTAACTGAGCAGTTTTCTTTTTTATTTGAATTGTAGAGTGAAAACGGTAAAATAATGTCTTATTTATAAATGAAAGCATTTATTCATCAGTTTCATCACTCTTACTGTCTTTAAGAATATTAACATTTGTAATATCACTTTCTGATAACAGATGTAAAACTTCAGAAGATAATGGATTTCTTTTCTAGTCTGTGTTGCATTTCATGCCAGTTATTATTGGGTCAGAAGTTAAAAGAAGCCTATTCAGGACATCAATGTACAGGCCACTCGCGAAAAATTTCTTCTGTAGTTTAATCTAAATGACCTAATATGTTTATTGCGAGCTTCTGCAGCCTCTTTAGATAGTTGGCCTATTGGCAGAATAGCCTTTTTTATAAAGTCTGCTCCATGACGAAGTACCTTGTGCATTGTAGGGCACATGGAATAAAAACTATATAGCGACACATACAGTTCAGCCGTCTCTTAGCAATATTTTTCAAATTCTTCTGTATTAATTTTGTATTAGTATTGTTTTCTCCAAATATTGTCCTTGTTTTTATGAGTAGCTACCCATTTTTGTTTGAACCGATTTTTAATAACCGAGAGCTTTTGCTTCATCTCAGCTATCCTTGGATCACCTTCAGATTAATTTCTCAATAATTCTTGCTGCATAAATTGATGATTTCCATCAAATGTTGACTCATTTGAGCACTGTATGATGGTATACAACTCATTTCGAGTCATAGATCTCAATTCAGAAGGCCCTGTTACCAAAATAAAAAAATAAATAGCAGTAATTTATATAAAAAATTGTAGGAACCAACAAAAAAATTCGTTAAAAATAGGGGGGGGGGGCGGTTTCGGGCGGCTGATTTTTTTATAATTGCCTTGTATACTAAGTACTGCATATTACACAATAGTCTTCATCTCTTAAATATGTTTAAAAATATAACAAAATCCTTTCTAAATATTATAAATAATTATTTATGCCACTATGAACTATACCTAAGTTGTCGACCATATAGACAAAAAATCTGCAGGATATTCATTAGGTAAATGTAGTGTGTATAAAGTACATACGCAGTTCAGAATAATCCATCACAACAACAACCACTAAATTGTTTAGACAATAAACAAGAGATTTTAAAACACTAAAATCTGAGCGCATTGTAAAATCACAGGACCACTGGAAGCGAACGGTAACTTCAGACTGATCGCGTGGCGCGCTGCGTTGTGCTAGCGAATTGTACATTTCGCCTTTGGATGCAGTAACTATTAAGCTTTTTGAGGAATAATATATAGGGTAGGAAACAGATTTTTTTTTTTAAATCATTTTTGGCCATGTTTTGGGACTAAATACCACACTGTGCGGTGGTACGCGCCGGCGTGAACGTGTTAAGTGGTAACATCACTAAGACACCCTGAAATTTAAGACATTTTCGGAAATTTATTTAAGAAATGAGAAGTGCTTATATAAAAATCTATTTACACTAAATTTTTATACCTATACTAAAGTTGAAAAGTATATTATATTTAGATAATATATTAAAAAATGGCAGCTGGATAGCTAATGGATGAGACAGTTTCGAAAATATTGGATGGAGTTGCACTAATTCGTTACAATTCAGACTTTAGGTAAAAATAAAATATGTCTAATAAAACAGGAAAATGAAAGAAAGTATTTTTCCCCCCAATGAAGACCTCTGGTTATCCATGAGCAAGGAATAACAGAAAACCGCGTTAAAACCATTTTAAAACTACCTTCACATCTGTCATCTGATCCCGTTGGTGGTAAAATGTCCGTTTTGAATTACTATTGGATTGTCTGGAAAGTTCCGAGCGTTTTCTGTAGGCACACATTTTAGCTGCGTATGGATATTTTTAAAGTTTGAAAATGAACCTTTTTAAGCCGAATAAAAACGTCTGCGAAAATTCTTGGCTTAGCACATTTATCCAGATCGATGTAGTTACATTATATTTACAGGGCATTCCATGTGGATGATAAAGATTTATTTTAGTAACTTGCAGTTATTTTCTTTTGTAAAAAGAAGTGAGAAAACTGCTGAGAAAATTAGAAACACTTGTGTGGTCTATAAAGATTGTTTTAGGTGAACCAACAGTTTGTGAATGGTTTACAAGTACTAAAACAGAAAAATCCAATCTACAACATAAAAGGTCAGCGTGGAATATCTGTGGCAGCGAATAAAGATGACAGAGAAAAAAGAACCGAAACCCCAAATTTAACTTTTAAGACATTTCAGAGCTTATGAAAATGCCTAAAAATTCATACGCTTGTGTTTTGTAAAACTGGGACACTTTTCAGTATTATGTTGGGAACTACACAATGTGTCAGAGTAAAAAATACCGTAACTTTGTGTTAAATCCATTTGAGGATATTTGGATCCAAACCTAAAAAAAGTGTTTTAAATCAGTACAGGGTCTACTGCGTTATTATCTAGTGCTGTTACCTGTTAGAAATTTGGTAAATGATGTCAATACTCTGAACACAGTAGCAGAACTTATTGAATACTTGCTTTTTGTTTTGGGTCAAAGTATAACCCGTGTAACCCCAAGTTACGGTACATGGATCGACATTCAGTGTGCAATATGTCTTTGGAACAACATAAAACGAACACATCTGTAAAAAGTATTGCTGGAGACAAAATGTGGATTATATATACATATAATGCAAGAAAAGTTTAGGCTTTGGAAAAATTAGTTATTAGGCAGATTTCGTAAGAAATACTACCTATTACATTCTCCCCTATGTTGGAATGTCTGAAAAATTTGTGCAGATCTAGGCCTGTCAAGACTCCTACAACCAAACACCCCCCCCCCCCCCGGTTCAAAATTATATCTATCACTTTATGGACACGATAACTTCCATAATTTTGCACAAATCTCTTTCAAACTAATACATAAAATCAAGGGGCATAAAATATCGGTCAAGTTTGTTAATGGGTAAAATCGAAACAAGGGGGTGGAAGTTGAGAAGGTTTTTGTGAAAACAGAAAGAACTCCATAACTTAATTACGATACATATCCAATCAGTTGAAATGTCTTATTTACCTCCAGGAAAAGGGACAAAAATTTATGTATGAGATTTTTTTTACATTAAAAATGGCTTCTAGGAGCGAAAAAAAATACGAGTTTAAGAAGAAAAAAATAACTTCGTCAATTCACAAGATATCAAATCCGCTTAAATTTATTATAAACCTTAATATTATCTACAACTTTTATATTGTCAATTTTTTGATAAGACCAAGTCTTACAGCACACAAAAATAAAAATTCCCTGCCATCTCCGCCTACAGGCACAAGTAGATATCAAAGTGCGCAGTCTCATCACTGCCGCATCATGTCAAAAAGTCCTTCCGGCTTGTACCGGGAGGAAAAGGTAGCTTTCATTGTACATGTTTTTAAAAATTCAACTCATTTTTTACTCAAAACACCCGAAGCTAAAATACTTGGAACCCGATTACAGAAAATTCAATCCCGGTTTTCGTTAATACTGAATTTGAATGCGAATTTCAGCATGATAGTTACAGCATAACAAAAATCAGATTGTTTCATCTAGAATTTCGAACTCCCATATATCTGCCATTTCAGAAGATAAAGCCAAAACAAAAAATGTTCCGGAATCCTTGTATCACGATCTAACACTTACCGGAAACAACTTTTTCCATTTATAATTTTGTATACATCTTTTTAAATTTATTAAAAAATTAAAAAAATAAACTGGCCGCCATTTTGAAACAAGATGGCACATGAAACTGGCCAACGAGCTCTGACGAAACCTTGGTATGTTCTGTACACATGATCAGTCACGTTCATAACGGTTCCTAAATACCAGAGTTACAGCATAACAAATATCAGATTTTTTTCAAAATCTCAGCCACCCTAGAATTTCCAACTGCCATATCTCAGCCATTTTTAACACTGTCCAACATAGTTGCAAAGTGTTCATGAATTCTGTTTGTCTGTCCGTGCTCTAACTCTCATAAATATGCTCGGATCGTCATGCAATTGATATATGTTATTGAGGCTTACTGTGGCATGTTGGGTATTGAAATGTGTAGCAATTTTTTTAATGTTATTGTCGTTATCTATAGCACGTTCCCTATTTCTACGGAAGTGTGTAGCACTTAGTTTTTTTTTAAAGGGACACTCAAAAGAATTTCGTTACATTACGGTCTACGAAGAAAAAAAAAATTCAGTTTATTTTAATGTTTCACTATTTCAAACATATTGAAATTGATATATCACTAAATTGGATTACAAGAGGCTTACTATAGAATATTGTGTGTATAGCTTTCATCGTTCATTTACAGGGAAACACAAAAGAATTCGGTTAAAGTACTGCTTATTAGCAACAATTGCTGGGAATGCTTTTTCAGTTGCTGAACGCGTTTTTAAATTTAACTCTTTTCTTTTATTTGGTGTGTATAAATTGTATACAGGGCAGTACAAATGTTCTCGAGCACATTTATGTTTATTGTCGGAAATTGCAGAAGGGAACTTTTAAACTGTGCTACGCGTTTCCTAATTGAACTAAATTTGAGCATTATAATTAGTATATATACAAATCTATAGATCATATACAGGGCTGCACAAAAGATCTGATATTTTTCCGAATATTGTTGGTAATTCCGGAAATTGAACTTTTAAATGTTATGAGTTTTCAAAATTGTTTAGTTAGATATCATCTTACACCTTACAGTAAAGATTTGCAAAATTTTGGAAGTGTTACATAATCTATGCTTGACGCATGATTTTTCTTTCTTGTTTAAAGATCTAGCCAATACAAAAAATGTTCCAGAATCCTTGTATCGCGTTCCAACACTTAACGGAAACTTTTTTTTTCAATTTATGAATTTTGTACATTTTTTTGAATTTTTAAAAATTTAAATATTTTTAACTGGTCGACTAAATCAGCTATCAGATTATATTTCATAAAATTTTCAAAAAATACCATATTGATTCATGTATTAAACTCTTTGCTGTGTTATTTTTTTTCACTTATATCACTTGCATTCAGAGTACCTCTATTACATATCTTATGATCAATCGACTCTGAATGAGTAATATCAATTTCTGAACACATATTTGACGTTGTGAACGTGAACAGTGTTGTGGTGGAGGGTATACGGTATATATGCCATTTACCCTCTGGATTTTTTAAAGAAGTATACATCTGTTTATTAATTAACACTATAGTGCCCTTTGCTTGTACCCTCTGGTTTTTTTAAAGACTACAACACTGGGCGTAAAATATCCCCCACCCTCCCCTCCCAACATTTTAGTTTAAATATATTTATTATCGGATCTGGCAGAAAAATATCCATGGGAATTGAGGGGGGGGGGGGGGGGGGGTTAAGCCGGTGAGAATAAAACATCTTTAGCCTTAATTATTTTTCTCTTTTTATTTTCAATTTTTAAGGCACTTTCTTCTAAATAAAATATAAGAAAGTTTGGATAAAAAGCATAAACTCAGAAGAAAAAAAATTTCCTCTTTCCTCCTCACTTTTGGCCTCTTGTCCAGATATTATCGATATAGACGTAAGGTTTTTAGGTTTAGACAAACAGACGAACCAAACTAACAAGTATATTTCAACTATATTGGTAAGAGTTTTTTTTTTTTTAAGGTTTGTAAAAGGTTAAGGGTGTTTAGTCACCGAGATCTCAAATTACACTCGCTAATACTAAGCCTATGGTACATTTAAAATATCGTACCTTTAAATACGTAATCGTACCTTTAAAATATCTCCTCGGAAAATTAATTTAAACTTCCTTGTGTGTTCTACTTGAAAGGAAGTCTCTTTTAAAAAATATTTCTAAAATATATACTTAATGTTATTTGATGTGGTAAACTTACTCTGATTCGTTAAAATTTTAACCCATAAAATTATAAATTAATGCTATATTTTAGAAATATTGACAACTAAGAATAAAAGGACATCTGTTAAGAACAGTACACAGAAAAGTTTAAAATATTAATTTCCTAAGGAGACATTTTAAAAATAGGAATACATCACACGCCCATAGGTTTAACACGAGCGAGGGGAATTTGAGATCTCACTGATCAGTCATAACTGGTTTTGATTTGCTACAACTATCTTCTCCCACCATACTATTTCTAAAGGCAGAAAAGAACGTGAAATTTCGTGTACCATTCCGTATTGGTTAACAAAAGCGACGCAATCAAGTTTATGTCATTATATAATAATTAACACTCCGTGAAAACTTTAATTATTCCCATGTGTATGATTTAAATAGAGATTTAATAGCGTGCTAATATTTTTATTTACAAAACATCTGTTAAGCAAATTTAAGCAAACTAAAAATATTTTTCATACTCAATTTAGGCAAGAAGGATTAAGGTTGCGTGTTTGCTTCATGCAAATATTTTATCCACTAATACACTTTGGTGTATACAGAGGGAGTCTCAAAAATATCAAACGAGATTTAATTTTTTACCTGCTGGAGTTACATAGGCAATTTAAATTACAAAATTATTCATAATAATGTAGGAATTAAGACTGTGTGGAGGAAGTAGTCCTACCATTAATGTTCAAAATGTTACTTTTAAATTTTCATACGATCCCTGGGCCCTATAAGTTACCGTATTTTTCGGCCTATAATCCGCGGCTCAAATAATTCAGTTTAAACCCAGAAATTTTATTTAGTAATTGTAGTCAATTTCTGGGTCTAGAATGAATTTTTCGAACTGCGGATTACAGGCCTAAAAATGCGGCATGTTTGGAAAAAAGATTCTATGGTCTGATATGTACAACAGTAAAAAGTTCAGTCTTTTACTATGAGCAACATTCTGCGATTTATACTTTCAATTTTATGAAATTACCTAGATTTACGGCACTAAATAGTAGTCTGTCCGTATTAGTTCCGCCAATTTTTGCAGAAGCAAAAATGGGCGCTTAAGATGCACATAGCAGTAAAACGATACAGTATGTTGCTGAAGAGATTTGATATTAATTTCAGAAATTTATTAAGAACATGTTAAAAAGGTAAGTTTATAACGATGGAAAATTAAAATATATGATGATATATATGTATTACTACTTGATTTGTGGCTGGAACTTGTGAGACATACTGCAGATTAATAAAAGAGAAAATCAGTTTATTGCGATTCAAATTTATATTTTACACTATGTTTGACATTTTTAGTCGCCTTTTTTTTCCAGTGTAATGTAAACTTTTAAAAACGGTTAACGGCCTTTTGGAATAAAGTATATCGGATACAGATATAAAAAACTTACAAATGTCAATTTCATAATCTTCAAACCAAAGCTATACCGACTGAACGATTTTATATGTATACATATTCGAAAATAACGTCCAGAACATGAAATTAATCACTAAATTCGCAGATAACTTTAAAATTCATTTTATTGCAGTGTAACTCCCACCACCTGGTTTCATTTGGACAAGAAATTATCGAAGTTATCACTACGGCCGATTGTTTTTGACATTATAAAAATGAAGAGCGAGCCTGCTGCCTAATATTTTCTAACTGAATTTAAAAAAAATTCCAACAGGATCTTCTGTGACTTTCCACCACAATGTCAAATTCAGTGGCATTGAACGTTCGGAGAAAATAAGGAAAGCCATTTTTTGTTAATTCACTTCTCAAAATGGCAGCATTATATTCAAATGGTTGGAGTATCATAGTTGGGGTTAATTCCAACGGCGCGAAAAATGTCCGGACGAAGACTAACCTGGGTACCTTTGCCCAAAGCTCTTCTTACTGAGCTACACGAACGAGCCTAATTCACTTATTTGTTGAACATGTCTTCGGACTCCAGCGCTAATTTCATTGATCCGAGCAACTACAGCATGTTGAAATAAAACCTCAACCTATGATACTCCAACCATTGAATATGATTTAGATAGTTGAAATAACTTTCCTCTCTTCATTATGACCCAATAGCATTAATTATCAATTTGAGAAAAAAAGGTTTCGATTAAATTTATAACACAATTCATTGATTCAATACTTTGTGGAACAATGGGAAGTTACAGTAGCATCAGAATAAGATAAAAGTTTTATTTAATACAGCCAGAAGTGCTAGCATAGTTTTGGAGATGAATACTAAATATTTTCGCTTATTATGCTTAAATTAGATAATTAGTTCAACGAAACAAATTTGTTTATGGATAATTTTATATTAATTCAGAACTGCATAGCCTCCGTGCCGAAAGATATGGAGTAGAAATGTTTAAAACAAAATAAAGGCATTCATTTTATTTTTTAAGATTTCAGAAACAAATTGTTTTAAATATATATTTCGAGCTATACATTGTAAATATCATGAAACATATTACTGAATATATGCCTATATAATTAGTTATTTTTAAATTGAACTTCCCTACATTTTTCTGTACAAATTCTGTACAAAATTATATAATATATTTTTGAAGTTATTTAAATAAAACAAACTATCTGTTGAATGTCTCATAGTTGAAAATTTGGAGTAGAAATTTTTAAACAAAATATACGCATTTTTTTTTTATTTATGAAGATTTCAGAAACAATGTTTTAAATATATTTTGAACTATGCATTGTAAATATCCTTAAAATATTACCGAATATATAAATATATAATTAGTTATTTTTAAATTAAACTTTCCTATGTTTTTTCTAATTAATGTACAAATTATCCAATATATTATTGAAGTTAACGATAGGCTGAATGTCTCATAGTTAAAAACTTTATCTGCACACAAAGCACTCTTTGGAGAACTCTAAGTTTATTTAAGTAATATATTAGACTATCAAACCCAAAAGGAGGCACTAAAATAGCTCGTTATTTTTATATTTTTACAAACATTTTCACAAAACATTTGAAAAAAAAAAATCTAAACTATTGAAACATTTTTAAAAACAGTTTACTTTTATAAAGTTTTTCCACTAAGAGTCACTTAAAAAGAAATCTAAAAGAACTGCAGCAATTAAAACATTTCAAATAAGAATTTCTAATCACAAATACAATGAAAATAACTCAAAATTTTTTCGAAATGCTACATATTCATACTGCATGCAAAAATTTATTTTTATTGTATTTTAAGGGTTAGTTTATTAAATTTATTAGTAAATTTATTAGTAAATTTATACACGTCTCATTACATGCTGACCATTTTGTTAACAATGGTTATACATGCTGCAAAATTGACAATTAAGCACTGTGAAACACTTATAAAACATTAAATATTTCACAATTCTCTAACGAGTACTTCAGTAATATATTGAAACTAATTTTTACACATATTTTTTCATATACATATGTAATTTCAGCACTATGAGAATTTTATATTATTCATATGTTTTGTTTAAATATGTACAGTGGTGACAAAATATGTGCGCGAAAGTTAAAATATCTCGATGAAAATTAAATTTAGGGCAAAATGTTTTATATTAAATGTCATTTGTTTCGCCTCAGCGTTAATTTCTTTCAAGTGTTCAATATTTACATTAACTAGAAGATTAAATAATCCTAATATATGAAATATTAAAAATGGGAAAAAAAAACCAAAAAAAAAACCTAAAATATCGAAAAGTGTTCACATTTGTGCTATAACTCCAAGAAATATTTTAAGAAAGTCTAAAATAATTTTGAAGCAGCTAAAAGATTATTTTTAAACCTTTACTGTTTTACAATAAAAAGATTCAAGAAAGCACTTTAATTATTTCATTTAACTCCAATACATTCTATATGCGCACAGAGACAGTTTGATCATCTTTACAAAATGACTATAAAAACAGTTTTAAACTATACCTCATTTTTACAATGATAGTAGTGTTACTTACTCAAAAATATTACAATAAAAGTTTGAAAGTAGTTATTTTTTCAATTATTCAACATTAAAATATTCCACAAATTTTCAATTTTTGCATTTCAAAGCACTCAAAATATATGTAATTCTTCAATTTTAATGCATAAATAAGTACAAAAATACATTTGTAAAGACCAAAATAATATATATTTTTTAAAACAACTGAAGTACGATAAATACAAGAAGCATTTCAAATAGTTTATCCAATTTTCACAATTTTAATATGCTTTACGAAACATTTTCCTTTTTATCATAAAGTAATACAGAAGCATTCATTTGATTACCAAGAACTGCAATTACTAACAAGAATTTAGAATTTTGTCGCACTTAAAAAAATAAATATAGAAATGAAAACTTATTTTGCTTAGATGAAAACTTATAAAAGCCCTTCGATGTTCAATTCAACTTCATTTTATGTATGTTCAGTGACACATTCAGCAATTTTTCAGACAGGAAAAATAAATATGTTAATAAATTAAATTGACAATATAAATGCTTAAAATTTTAATTTGTTTTTAAGTATTTTAATGATTGTTTTCCGAATCGCATACTTATGGTATTTATTTGTGGTATCAAACGACACTTTTTTTTTACAATTGTAAAAATTCTATAAATAGTCGTTTAAACATTTTATTTAATTTTATAGGATATGATGTGAAAACATTTCAGTTTTCTCAGAAATGTAGCACTATAGCATACATAAAACAAAGAATAGAATGTTTCGTTTAGCATAATTCAGCAAACACTAGCTGTAGGTGGATTTTTTTTAATAATAAATAATTTAAAAATTATTTTAAGTCTCAAAATTTAAACACTGTAACGCATACAAGAAACATTCATATGTTTAATTTAATGATACTTGATATACTGCTCGAGCTACTTATCGACTTTAAATTTTTATAAAGGTTTAATATTTTTTTTAAATAAAGTTTGGCAGTTTAAGACATTTAAAAAACAGTTAAATATTTTGTTTAACTTTAATAAATATGCATATATTCAATATTTTAGGTGTTCAAAAGATAAAAATTTAATTTTTTTTAAAAATTTCCATTTAAATTACGTAAACAATCAAATATTTAAATATTTCTTTAGAGTTTTATGACATTTCATTTGCTTCTTTAAATATTTTCATTAATTCACTAGAAAAAAAATGTAAAACATCAGAACATCAGTCTTATGAACAGCAGTTACTTTCATAAATTTAGCATGATCAAACAAAGAAATTATTTAAACGATTTCTTGAATTTAACTTTTTTAAAATATATGATTAGCGAAGGAAAAATTTTCTGCAAAGTAATTTTTTAAATATAAAATGTTAAGTTTAAGTAGTTATTAAAGTATTTAAAATAAGAAAATTTGCAACGCTGTAAATTTTTCAACATTGCAAATGATTCAAAATTTAAATATTTCGTTTAAATTTAATATAAAAAAAGTTTATTCAGTCACTTGAGTACTGTAAATAACATGCATACATTTTCTATTTCAATATATGTTATATTAGTCTGCATTTTAGTACTCAAACATATACACTAACACGTTTAAATTTTCGTTAATACAAACAATAAAATTTATATTTGATTCAAAACTTTGATTACTTTAAATAATGAAAAAAACTAAACCTTTTTAACGAGTTAATTTCGGCGTACTCTCGAGTGACTAGCACTTGTAATTATATAACATTACTCGTGAAAAAGGTTATGTATGCTGTAAATTAACTTTTAACAGTTCCCAGTAGAACAGATATCATTTCATTCAATATGCATTAACAGACGCATTCTAAGCACTTCAATTAACTTTACAAATTAAATATAAAATGCATAATTATATACAGCTTCACCATAACAAAAGAATGATGAGTTGAATTGTTAAACATTACTGAATAATTATATACAAGACTTATAATTATATAATTATATACATAATTATATACTGAATAATTATATACAATTATATACATTTACTGAGGGATCTTTTTTGTAAAAAACTTTGGCTCTATGATATATTACAGACACTGAAAAGTTTTTATTACATGTGATGAACTAGCATTAACTCCATACAATATTTTTATCACTTATATACAATAATTATAAAACAGTCCATATACAATGACTGTTTTTACAAATTTAAAATCTGATATTCATAAAAGCACCGAAATGTTTCGTTGCCATACCATATTTTTTACATGTACAGAATTTTAATTCTGAGCATTTCTACAGTAGTATGGAAAAGAAATTAAATTAAGCAATAATTTTACAATTTTATCATTATCAAATCTATTAAATATTTTATCATTGACCCCAAATTCTGAACAAGATTTTTTTTTACAGGGTGAAATACTCGGCCAGGTCCCCATATTTATAAACCCCCTGGAGACTGGGGTGCCCAGTTATACCCCCGGACGCTGGGTTCACATGAAAAATTACAATTACACAATTCAAAATTTCACTTAAAATCATTAAATAATTTTCACAGACACGTCAAACATTTCAAATAGGAAAAAAATATATATTTACAATATTTTATAACACTTCTTACACCAGATATTTTTCTCGTAAAATTCACAATATAAAAAATATTTATAATTTTTTCAGACACGTCAAACATTTCATATAGGATAAAAATATATTTAAAATATCTTATAACACACTTCTTACAGATGATATTTTTCTCAAACTTTAACAATATAAAAAATATTTATAAAATTTGCTAAAAATAACTGAGATTATTTTCTCAAACAGGCAGGCACTTTGAGCGTTTAAAAATGAAAACAAAGCTGTATTTAAATATTCAAATGTACCTTTCTTTTTAGAAATGCAGCACAATACACCAGTTTAAAATTTAAATATGTTTTTAAATTAATGAAATATTTTCTCAATCATAATTTGAGAAAAACCATGTATATATTACAAACATTTATAAATGAAATTCTTTTTCACAAATTTAGTTTATTATATTTAGAATTTTTTTTAAATCAAAATATCTCACTTACAGTTAATACTCATTTAAACTACAGTTAGTACTCATTTATTTAAATTGTGTAAAAGTATAAAATTAATAAACCTCAATTCCTTAATTTTGCCTTTAATATTTTCCTCGTAAGCCTACTCGAGAAAATGTTAAAATTATTCATTCAATATTTTAGAAATTATATGAATTCATTAATGCATTTTTGAATAGTTTATATATTTTTCTATCAATTTAATCCATACGAGAGTCATTTAAATGCTCTAATTATTTTAAATGGATAAATATTTTTGCATTGAGATATTTCCATTTCAAATAAATTCTATAATAAATTTTGAAGAAAAATATAAATTTTTAAACAAATTTCAGAGCTATAACACTTTTAATAAGCAATTTCATATTTTATCAACTCTAAATGAACATACAAAAGCTAAATACATTTTTTCTCTTAAAATGTAGATAATTTTTTTTTCAACACTTTCTCTGACGACACCGATTATTTATTACCCAAAGAAAATAAATCTGGCTGTCATTGTCAACAGCTTTTTAAAAAGTTCATCATTTAACAAATACAAAATATGTAAA
Source organism: Maratus michaelseni (assembly GCA_963931845.1). Taxonomy (NCBI): domain Eukaryota; kingdom Metazoa; phylum Arthropoda; class Arachnida; order Araneae; family Salticidae; genus Maratus; species Maratus michaelseni. The sequence continues at coordinate 67,543,968 of OZ007586.1, read as the reverse complement.
TGTTTCACTTATTTGTACTGAATATGCACGTGCCTTGTGAGACACCGTCAGTAATTACAATAATTTTAGTGAGTATTTTTTTTTTTTTACATTTTCAGCGTGTAACAGACAAATATGTTTAATTTATTTTCACTGAATGAACATGCTTTGCAAGACATTCAGAACATGCAATAGTTCTGAAAAGGTACATTAATTTTTTTTTATTTTTCTTTTTACAATGCATTTTTTTTTTTTACAGTTTTATTTTTAGTATTATCTTCATTTTTGTATTTAAGTCGCTTTTTTTACTGTTTCGTTCATTTTATTTTTACAGTGTCAGCATGAACAGACCAATATGTAAATGTTTTACTTATTTGTGCTGAATATGCACGTTCTCAGTAAAAACCATGACCACTTACAATGATTTTAAAAAGTAGGTTAACAGTTTTTTTTTTTTGACATATTTTAGAATATAACAGATACGCATAAAACCAATGAATATGTATGCTTATTTTAAGCATATACAAAAAAAAAAATTACAATTTCAGGTTACAAGAAACATGAATATATGAATGTTTCACAATGTATAAAATTTTAGCACATATGATAGTATAAAGAGTACATTTTAATCTTCTAAGCGTCTTTCTCTTATAATTTCTGAAATCAGAATAATGTATCAGAATTTTGATATGTATAATGATTTTTTCCCAGTGGAAAAAATTAATGTGTAGGTGAATATATTTGGTATTCAAATACAAATCCCCATATTAATGTTTTTCACAGCTTTTCTTTTATAAATCGTTAAAATTTCAAAAATATCGCCACACACTTAAAAAGGTTAATATGTAAATTTATAATTATTTTTAAAGAATTGAAGATCATAACACAAACAAACGCTAAAATGCTTCACTTATTTTTATTGAATATATGTAAAAGAATGAGATATTTTCAGCACATGCAATGATATAAAACAGTAGATTTTCTTAAAATCCATTTCAAAATATAAAAGAGAACTACATATATGGTCCACATATTTATACTTAATATGCATGTACGTAGTGAGATACCACGAGCACAGACAATACAATTAAAGCATAAGATTATATAATTTCATGATATAAACAAACACTAATATGCGCATTTTGAGCACACCCAACAATTTTGATGTGTGTTTATTTTCTTATTTCTTTTTTTTTTTTTACAATGTTACTATGTAACAGACACATATGAATGCTTCGTGATGTATCACCTTCAGGCCGTGGAATAGTTTTAAAGAATTCATTTTAGAAATGCAAATTTAAACAGGTCATTTCTTTTGCAATTTACGAATGTATCTCACTCAAATTCAGAAAGTTTCAATTATTTATACTGAATGTACATTCAGTCTGTGCAGGGGCGGATCCAGCCCACCATTTAGAAAAGCAGAGAAGGTGTGTGTGTGAAGGGGAGGATTGTGTCACTTATTTTAAAGTAGTAAGGGTCACATCTCTTCATGATCAATTTTTATAGAAGTTTGTCTGCAACTTCAAACTCTTATGACATTCTAGAAGTGCTTTTCATGCGTAAATGCATGAACTTTGCAGTTATACTCTTAAATATAAAATATACAAATTCTATTCAGATCCCTTGAAATCAAATAGTTTCCCATTTTCTTATTAAGGCAAAGAATCTTTCAGAAATTTGACATGTTAAACTACATTTTAGAACTCCACAGCCACGGAGCGAATATCATGACGATCGCAAAATAAATGAGGATGTTTCACATAAGAAAATGAAAAACATTTTTCGATTTTTTGGCGCGTAAAGAGTAATGTTTGCAAGTTTCACGAATTTGCGTTTTAAATGATTTTTTAAGTACGAAAAATATTTGCCCAGGAAATTATCTGTTTACTTTTTAACATCCTTAACGTTCGTTTAAATTAACAAGAACGAAAAATCATGCGTCAAGCATAGATTATGTAACACTTTCCAACGCTTCCAAAATAATTTTACAAATCATACCGTTTAATAAGCTAAAAGATAACATCTAAGTAATCCGAATACTTTTCTTCAGCCCTGTATAGGATCCATAAATTTGTATATATACTACATAGGATGCTAAATTTTAGTTCAGTTAGGAAACGCGTAGCACATTTTAAAATTCTCCGTCTGGAGTTAAATAATACGGAAATGTGTTCGCGAACTTTTGTGCTTCCCTGTATAGGATCTACAGAATTTATACACACCACGTAATAGACAAAAAGCGAGTTAAAATTAAAATCGCGATCAGTAACTTAAAACGCACTTCCAGGAATTATTGTTAACAGACAGTAGAGAATTCTTTTGTGTGTCCCTGTAAATGAACGATGAGTGCTATACACACAATATTCTGTAGTAAGCCTCTTGTAATGCACCTTATATAAATTTCAATGCGTTTAAAATAGGGAAACATTATTTAAATAAACCGCAGACGATTTTTCTCCATAGACGTAATGTAACGGAATTCTTTTGACTGTCCCTGTAAAGTAACTATAAGTGCTATGCACACACTATTCCATATTAAGCTTCTTCTAATGCACCTTAGTGATATATATAAATTTCAATGCGTTTAAAATAGTGAAACATTATTTAAATAAACCTCAAGTGATTTTTCCCCATAGACCGCAATGTAATGGAATTCTTTTGAGTGTCCCTGTAAAAAAAGTATAAGTGCTACACACTTCCGTTGAAATAGGGAACATGCTATAGATAACGACTATAACATATAAAAATTGCAGAGCTATCCGAGCATATTTGCGGGAGTTAGAGCACGGACAGACGGCCAGACGGCCAGACAAACCGAAGTCAAACACTTTTCAACTAGGTTGGAAAGTGTTAAAAATGATGTATTGTTGCATAGAAACTATATTTAGAGGGAAGTCATGACATCCCCCCCCCCCCTTCATTGGATCCGCGCCTGGGTCAGAGATCTTTCGAGCACATTCAATAATTTAAAAAATTGACTTGATAAAACTTTTTTTTTTATATATCATTAGCATATAGCAGACACGAATATGCATGTGCTAAGTGAAACATTTTGAACGCATCCAACAGATTTGTTTCAAAATTAGAGTTTATAGGCGAGTTTTAACCGCAAATTTAACATGTAGCATACATAATCATAAATACTTCACGTATTGGTACTAATAATGCAATGTGCTCAGCTGGACTCCTTGAGCACTTCCAATAATTTAAAAATTTCAGATTCATACAGATTTTTATTTTTGTTCAAATTTTAACATAAAAAAGCTCAAGTATGAAAAGGTTTCACTTATTTTAACTGAACATATATGAGCTCAATGAGACATTTTGAGCACATGCAAGTTTTAAAGAGCAGATTTTTAACTTTGATTTTACTTTTTTCATGTAACAGATAAATATATAAATATTTTCCTTATTTCTTTAAATTTTACTATATACAAGTGCTCACAAAAACTTAAAAATACAGTTCCTTTTAAACAAATGTAGTATGCAAGACAAATGTATATGGTTCTCATACTGAATGTACATAAGCTTAGTGAGATTCAAGCAATAGACTACAAATAGATTTTTTTTAAAACAATGACAATACAGAGGGGGATTTACAATTTTAATTCTGAAAAATTCTATAAATTAGTCGTTTAAACATTTCATTTATTTTAAAGGATATGTTGCGAAAAAAAAAAACAGTTTTTGTAGAATTGTATCACTATAGCATATATAAAACAAAGAATAGAAGGTATGGTGTTCTTAAGGCATTTTGTGTTCGTAAAATATTAAAAAATTAGTCTTAAATGGCACTTTAAGACATTTAAAATCTGTTAAATATGTCGTTTAACTTTAATCAATATGCATATATTCAATATCTTAAGAAGTTCAAAATGGCAAAAATTAAAATTTTTGAAATTTCAATTTAAAAAGTATGTAAACAATACAGAAACATTTAAATAATTCTTTAATTTTTATGACGTTTCATGTGCTCCTTTAGATATTTTCATTAATAAAAAAAAAATGTAAAGATCAGTTTTATGAACTGCAGTTACTTTTATTTTTGATCATGCTAAATATATATTTAGTATGATCAAAAATGCAAGAAATTATTTAAACGATTTCTTGAACTTAGCCGATTTTGTTACATGATCAGCGAAGCAATTTAAATCTTTTCGGCAAAGTAACTTTAAATATAGAATGTTAACTTTTAAAGAAGTTATTAAAGCATTTAAAATAAGAAAATTTGCAATGCGTAACACTTTTGGCATTGCTAATTTAAAATTAAATATTTCATTTACTTAAATTTTTTTTAACTAAGCCAGTTTGAGTAATAACTGTTTAACGTGAATATATTTTTTATTTCAATATATGCAATATTAGTTTCGATTTAGTACTCAAGCATATACACTCAACGTTTAAAATGTTCGTTATTAATATAAACGATAAAATTATTTTATATTCAATTGAAAATTTTGAATACTTCAAGGAACTTAAAAAGGTTAATTTATTTCTATAAACGAGAGAGTTTCGGCGTACTTTGCAACCTGCAACTAGCATGCATATATATAAAGTTACTTGTTAAAAAGGTTAATTATGCTGTAAATTAACTTTTAGCTGTTTCCAGTAACATAAGATTTAATTTCATTCAATATATGCATTACCAGAGGCATTTTAAGCACTACAATTAACATTACAAATGTAATACAAAATGTATAATTTTATACAGCTCCGCAACATAACAAAAGAATGATGAGTCGAATTGTTTAACATTAATAAATTATATACAAGAAAATACATTTAAAGAGTAGTTTTTTGGACACCTTCAGCTGTATGGGATATTACAGACACAGAAAAGTTTATATTACATGTGATGAATTAGCACAAACTCCATGCAGTATTTTTATCACTTATATAAAATAATTATGGGCCCCATATTTATAAACTCCCTGGAGACTGGGGTGTCCAGTTATACCCCCGGACACTGGTTTCATATTGAAAAAACAATTACATAATTTAAAATTTCTCACTTAAAATCATTTTCTCAGACAAGTTAAGCATTTCAAATAGGATAAAAATATATTTACAATATTTTGCAACACATTTCTTACACAATAAGATTTTTTTGTTCGCAAATTTAACAGTACAAGAAATATTTATAAAATTTGCTAAAAATAACTCAGATTATTTTCTCAATCAGCCACTTTGAGCGTTTTAAATGAAAATAAAAAGGTTTAAACAAAAAGTTAAATGATTTTAAAAATTTATGAAATATTTCCTCAGTCACATAACTTGAGAAAAACATGTATAATCATATTACAAGCATTTATAAATGAAATTCTTTACACAAATTTAGTTTATTATTTTATTTAGAAAAAATTTAAAAATCAAAATAACTCACTTACAGTTAATACTCATTTAAACCAATTTTCACATTACATATTCATATGCACTCATATTTATTTAAGTGTAAAAGTATCAAATTAATAAACCTCAATTTTTAAATTTTGCCTTTAACATTTTTCCCGTAAGCCTACTCAAAAAAAGGTTACATTCATTCATTTAATATTTTAGAAATTATGTGAACTCAATGCTTTTTTTAATATAGTTTTTTTTTAAATATATATATTTCTTTTAATTTAGTCCATACAAGATCCATTAAATGCTCTAACTATTTTAATTGATAAATATTTTTTTAGCGAGATATTTTCCATTTCAAATAATTTCTATAATAAATTTTGAAGTAGAAGAAAATTTTAATTTTTAAAACAACTTTTGAACTATAACACTTTTATAATAAGCAATTAAATGTTTCATTAACTCTTAATAAAAGATACAAAAGCTAAATTGTGCATTTATTTTAGCATATTGAGCATGTAACAGACAAATATATAAATGTAACTTATTTTTATTGAATGAACGGGCCTTAGTGAGACATTAATAATATGCAATAGTTTTAAAAAGTAGTTTAATTATTATATATATATATATAACAGTTTCATTTTCAGTATTTTGTTCTTTTTTTCTTAAATTTTTAATTTATACACACCTTTTACGGTTTCATTCATTTTATTTTTACAATTTCAGCATGAACAGACAAATAAATGTTTTACTTATTTGTGCTGAATATGCACAAGCACGGTGAGAAACCATGATTACTTAATTTACTTTTTTAAATTATTGTAAGTTTTTTACAAATTTTAGAATATAACAGATACACTTAACTAATAAATATGTTTATTTTAAGCATACACAGAAGTTTTACTTTTAAAAGTTTTACTTCAGGATGCAACAAACATTAATATATGAATGTTTCACAATGTATCAAAATTTTAGCACGTATGATAGTTTAAAGACGACATTTTAATCTTCTAAGCGTCTTTCTCTTATTCCTTAAATTAGAGTTATGTAGCAGAATTTTGATCTGTATAATGATATTTTACCCAGTGAAAAAGAATATGTAATTGAATGTATTTAGTATTCAAATACAAATCCTCATACTGGTGTTTTTAGGAACTTTTATTTTATAATTCGTTAAATTTGCAAAAGTATCGCCACACGCTTAGAAGATTAAATATGTAAATTTATAACTATTTTTAAATAATTGAAGCTCGTAACACACACAAATGCTAAAATACTTCACTTATTTTTATTGAATACATGTACCTCAGTAAGATATTTTCAGCACATGCAGTGGTATAAAACAGATTTTTTTTAAATCCATTTCAGGATATAAAAAGGACAACTACAAATGTTTCACATATTTATACTTAACCCATTAATGACGGAATTATTTCTTTTTAAAATGCCAACATTTCATTTCGTACCAATTTTTTAGAATAGAAACTTTGGTTCCTTTTTATTGCGGAATTTCTGTCATCCAATAATGAGAATATTTCTCTTAAAAATACTTAAACAGCAAAATGATTGGCAGTTAATCCGTTACCATATGATTCCGCTAGTCTTTAATGGGTTAATTTGCACGTACTTAGTGAGACACCGCGAGCACCGGCAATAAACTTAACCTATAAGATTATATAATTTTAAGATATAACAGACATTAATAACTATACATGTGCCTTTTGCGCACACACAGCAAATATAGTGTTTTTATTTACTTTAATTTTAATTTTTACAATGTCATTATGTAGCATACACAAACATATGAAAGCTTCGCGATGTATCACTTTCAGCACGTGGAATAGTTTTAAAGAGTTCATTTTTGAACTATAAATTTATACATTTTTTTTCTTCAACAATTTAAGAATATAACATACTAAAATTCAGAAATATTCACTTATTTTTACTGAACAAACATTCACTCTGTGCAGGGGCGGATTCATTCCACCATTTAGAGAAGCAGAGTAGGTGCGAGTCTAGGAGAGAATTCAGTTTCTTATTTAAAAAAGTAGTAGGTGTCTCATCTCTCCATGAGCAATTTTTACATCTTAAGTTTATCCACAAGTTCAAACAGGCTGTTTTATGATATATTCACGAAGTTCTTTTCATTCGTAAATGCATGGACTTTGAAGTCATATTCGCAAAAATATAAAATTTACAAGTTCTATTTAGAGACCCTGCAATCGAACAATTTCCCATTTTCTTATTAAGGAAAATAATCTTTCAGAGAAAAAATGCTAAATTGTTAAACCGCATTTTGGAACGCTACAGCCATGAAGCAAAGATCATCACGATTGGAAATAATTGAAGATGTTTCACATATATAAGAAAATGAAAAACATTTTTCGATTTTTTGGCACTTAAAGAGTAATGTTTGCAAATTTTAATTTTCAAAAAGATTGATAGATCTATGTTTAAATTTTCATATAAACAGCACAAAGTATGAAAATATTCCACTTATTTTTACTGAATATATATAAGCTCAATGAGACATTTTGAGCACATCCACCAGTTTAAAAGAGTAGATTAACTTTGCTTTAACTTTTTTTTTTAAATTTTAGCATTTAACAGGTAATTATATAAATATTTCACTTATTTCTTCTCAATTTCACTATATACACGTGCTCACTAAAACTTACAAGCAGTTTTTTTTTTTTTTACAAATGTATGCAAGACCACTATATATACGGCATTCTTACTGAATATACATAAGCTTAGCGAGACATTTTGAACACAAACAATGGTCTACATATTGCAGGTTTTTTTTTAAATAATTTTAATACGAACAGAAATAAAAAAAATTTTAACCTGCTTCTTGTCCACATCCACGTGCCCAGCAAGACACCATGAACACGCCCAATAATTTTAAAAACCAGTTTAACAAAAAATGGTATATATCAGATAAATATATGTAAATGTTCATTTTTACTGAATATACATGAGCTCAGAAGACTTTTTGAAGCAAGTGATAGATATTATATTATATATATTTATATTTATATTAATATATATATATATATATTTATATTAATATATATATATATATATATATATATATTTATATTAATATATATATATATATATATTTATATATATATATATATATATATATATATATATATATTTAAATTTTAGATTGTAACAAACAAATACATAGATGTTTTTCATATTTGTACGTAGTATGCACGTGCTCAATAAAAAGCCATGACAAGTTGAAATAATTTTAAAGAGTAGGATATATTTTAAAGGTTCTTTAAAATATATCATGTAGCAGAAATATACATTATTTTTACTGAATATACATGTGGTATGTTATAAATATTGAACACATGGAAGAGTTTAAAAATATTTTTTTAGCAATTTTAGAATATAATGGGCACATATAATAGAGAAATAGAAATGTTTTACAAGTTTTAACTGAGTATTCATGTACTCTATGAACCATCTTGAGCACTTATATACACATTTCTTTAAAGTAAAGTAGATTTTAAAGTTTTAAAATAAGCACACAAATAGTTTCACTAATTTTCTGAAAATGGGATATTTTAAGAGCTTAAAGCAATTTCAATTTATAAATCTTGCTTTTTTCTAATGAAATTTTAGCATTATAACACATATAACCATATATTGAAATGTTTCACTAGTTAGTCAAATCCATTACTGACAAATTAATTTTTATATGAATTTATTTTTTGTCTCCATTTAAAATTTGTTGCATCATATATTGGAGCATAAACAGTTATGGGGTAACTATCAAATATGAAAAGAATTCTAAATACATGTTAAAATGTTTTACTTATTCAATTTTGTCAAGTCTGTTACCCATAAAGACATCTATGTCCGGCTATCAAATATTTTACAATGTTCCTATAATAAGTTTATTAGTAAAGAATTTTATGCAAGAATTTATTTTTATTGCATTTTGCAACATTCTGATCATAATATTTTTTAGAATAATTTATAAAGCAGCATGTGTTATAAGTATGGTCACTTATAGTAACGGGCATGATAACTAGTAACGGATTAGACATTAACTATAAACTATTAAAAATTTTTAGGCATTTTATTTTCATTAATAAACATTTAAAGCATGTTTCATTGTTACGAAAACTATATATTGCTTTACTATCTAAAATTATTTTACAACATTATAAAAAATATTTTTTAGTTTGAACATTAAATATCCCTACATTTTGAAAATTAACCAATACATATACTTTATGAAATTATTGTACAAAAGAATTTTCTTAAATTTAATTAATTTAATCTATATATATATTTTAATGCCTATACTTGTCTTTAATTTAAAACATTGTTTCAGATACCTTATAGAATAAGGATATATGCACACATACGAAAGCTTTATGCGATGAAATCTATATTTTTACAGGATTGCAATTTTTTATTACTCCATCTCTTTCGCTACAATAAGGCAACGCAATTTTTAAAATGGATGAAACAAAACTATTCCTTTTTTTTCTTTATACATCTTATGATGCATCAGGATACATAGCAGTATTTAGTATTCATCATCAAATGCACTACTGCTAGTAACAGTGTTAAATGAATTCTATAGTTTAATAGAACTCCGTAGTATCACCACCATAGCATGTGGTGTTAGCTTTCATAAAATTTATATTCATAAATTATATAAAAAATATAAATTTATATGACAATTTGCAATAGAGACAATGACTAGTATGTCCTTTTTAAAACTGATATTCAAAAACAATTCTCTAGAAAGTTCCTTAAAAAACTGAAAAAAGTTCTTAAAATTGTTAGTGTCATTTGGTAAAATATAGTTTTAAAATTTAAAAAAAATCTACATTTAAAATAATGCTACCAGAAAAAAGGAGGTCAGGATGTTAGGAAGCGTTATCTGCGATTTTTATTAAATATTAAACGCTGATTTCAAATATGTTAATGAAATTTTTCAGTCAGACATAGTTTTGAAATTTACAGACTACCATTCGATTGCAAATAACTATGCTGATATCCTTTTTTTGCAAACTGCTGCTATTACTTCTTTTAAAGGCCGTATTAATCATACGATAAACGCATTGTTACGATGCTTATATGGAAAATGTATTTATAAAATAAATTCGCATGAAAGTACATAATTTTATACCTAAACTCATGTACGGAATCGGGATAGTTGCAACGACAAAAAAGCACGAAAAAAATAGGATTCCAGCATTGGTCGCAGTTTTCCATTGTTAAAAACTTCTACTTTTCAGAGATATCTCTGAAAAGTTTTATAATTTTGAAAAGAGTACTTTTAAATGTGAATAAAAAAAATTATTCATAGAGTGGAACTCGTTTATAGTAAGCTTTTATTTGATGGGTAAAAATAAAGGAAATGATTGACAATATATAAAATAGCATTGCAGAAAACTCTGTCCTAACGAGATAAACAGATATAGCGAACATAATGTAAAATTACAAAATATTCTCCAGTTTTTCCAATTTATTCCAAAGAAACCCGTATCTATTTCATATGCTTTTAATACTTTTATAGAATAAGGTGAAACATCTTGAAGAGATTATTTATGCTGTCATTTTTTTTATTCCCTTTCTATTTTCATTAAAATAAATACAATCTTTGTAAAGAAAAAAAAAATCAAATTAAAGATGATTAAATTAAAAAAAGATATTTAAATTAATATTTAAATTAATGTATAAATGGTATTTCTTTCATTATCATGCATTCGCCGAATAACTTATTTTTAAATTTAGAATTGAAAAATTTTAAATTTAAATTATGATTAGAATTTCACTTTTATCGAGAATGTAAAATTGCATCTATCTGAGCAATTTCTAATAATTCATACCAACTGATACTTATTTTCTTAGGCTTCATAATATAAAATGTTAAACTTTGTTGCGCGAACATGTTTTAAAGAACAGATGCTGTGGTCCCTAGGTCCTCCCTAGTCCTACTGTATAGTGTATTTAGTAGTTTCTTGCGTGCATTAAACGTACATTTTATAAAACATCAAATACTGTCGGAGATATATTTGATTGAAAATATTTTTTTGTGTTCAATAATGAAAAAGAAAACTTGGAAATTGGGACACATGCAATAAATATAATCCAAGTTATACAGTTGAAAGCCAAATTTAAAATCAAACAGAAATCAAATTTTTAAATACACATTTAACCATTAGTTTTACAAATTACTTCATTAAGTTTAATACTTAATAGGGGAGAACAATTTCAATGGAAAACAACTTCATACATTTTCTTCAGTTTTAAAATTTATTCGAAGCTATACTTTACAAATTCTTGGATCGTATAAAAGCCAATTTACATAAAACAAATTAAAGGTGAAAATAGATGTAAACAATAAGCGAGTAAGTTAAATGTTAGCTACTTTATAGAAACAACAGTCTCGTAAAAAGTTATTTAAAAATAGAGATATTTGCAGAAAGACGTTTTTCAACAAACAATATTGTGTTACGATGAGTAATTGAGGGAAGGTTTTATACGGAAGAAATATTAACAAAATAATTGGCTTTTACGCGCATTTTAATATTTTTATGCAGATTCTATTCAGACTTATCAGCACACTTTTACATTTTCCTCTTGTTACATATTTTGTTTCTTCGTGTAAACCGAATTTTATGTGCGCGAAAACTTTTGTTAGTTCCAACATAATGGAAAAGTATCTCAATTACTTCATTTACAAAAAGACAGTAACGTAAATAGTGTTTGCCTGTATAGAAATGTAGCAGTTATATAAAGTCTGCGATTCCCAGTACTTACTAACCGATAATTTGTCGTGAACATGTTTTAAAATGTTCTGCTTTTAGAATACCGGTATTTTCTTAGAACAATTTTATTTTTAGATTTTTCTTGCAAACTTTGTAAAAACAACTTTCGGCGGTAATTTTTTGCGGAAATGTTGTAGAAACCTACCATGAAATTTTCTGTTAAAAAATATTGGTATTCAGTTGGCGAATCATGAGAGCCCTTATATAGAGAACACACTCAATGAAAAATACAGTGGCGAACAAAAAAACTGCATCACCTAGAAAAATTACCATTTTGTAATGCTTAATGAGTTATTTCGTTGAAATAAATCTCAGTTACTGCAAATCAAGATAAGATTCTACATTCCTATTGAATAACATACCCCTTACGAAGTATTGAGTCTTCGAATTTTTAAAATTAGTGCGGCAAAAGGGAAAAACGCTCATTTGTCTTGTTTTTTAAGTGGTCAAATGATGGCTTCGTATGTTCAATTGACGCAAGGAAAAAAATGCGATACTTGCTTTAGTTAAAGGACATTCGACACGTGTGATCGCTAAAAAAATTGGTTGCAATCAATCGACAGTTTGGAAGACAATTCAATTAGACGTGAAACTGGTAATGTTGAGAGAAAGGGTGGATCGGGCCGAAAGAGGGTGATCACAAATTCTGATGATCGATGTCTGTGAAACGGATGTCTCTCCGTAATCGTCATGAAATTGCTCCTGACTTCAAAGTCTAATTTGATAAAGTCTGTGGTGTTAATTTAAGCGCAAGAACTATCCAATGACGCCTTGTGGAATGCGGTTTGTATGCGTATCGCCCCAAAAAAGCCTTTACTTGCAAAAGAATGATGCAGAAACGACTTTGTTGGTCAAAAGAGCATGTCTCAGATAAAGGCTCAGCGGGATTCAGTAATTTTTTTGGACGAAACTAAGTTTAACATACATGAATCAGACGGTAAGCGGTATGTTCGGAGACGTAAAAATGAAGCTTATCATCCAGAATGCATATCTCCAGCTGTAAAATTCCCAGTCAGCTAAATGGTCTGGGGATGTATATCCAGCAAAGGAGTTTGACGTCTGAAACTTATTACTGGAACTGATTGCATCCGTTTATACCGAGATTTTGGAGGAGTGTTTAAAACCAGCTATTAAGGATCATTTTAAAAAGGTGCTAGAAATTTTATTTTTCAACAGGACTCTGCACCCTACCATACAGTGAAATCGGTAAGTACAATCTAACTTATTTATGAATTATTGTGTTGCCTAATTTACAAGTTTTAATCTCCATAACATTAAGGATATTGGAAAAGTAATTTTCCCCCCTATTTCCTCCCTTTAGGTGACGGCCTATCTGACAAAATCTGGCATTAAAGTTTTGGAATGGCCTGGGAATAGTCCTGACCTGAATCCCATTGAAAATTGTTGGCATATAATGGGTACAAAAGTTGCTGTTCAGAAGCCTGCTACTAAGATAAAACTGCAGGAAGGCATTACTAGGGTCTGGTTGCATGAAATTGGCCAGGATTACATTCAGAAGTTGATATATTCTATGACGGACCACTGCAAGGCTGTCATCGCAGCTCGTGGAGAATCTACTAAATACTGAACTGATCCTTATGCATGTATACACATCTAAATATATATATAATATGATTGCAGTTATGTAGATTTACATTAACTACAGAATTTGTGCATCTAGTACTTTGTTCCAAGTTTTTTTAAATATTGCGTTTTTCCACTTTTTTCCATTTTTTCAAATAATTGTGTAAATAATTTATAAATACCAATAAAATTTAATTCAGATTAATCCTACAACTGTATTTTATAAAAATATCCTTCCATAATACCTGTACTTGAAAAACATTTGCAGCGTTTTCCATTTTTTCGCAGATGCAGTTTTGTCCGCCACTGTATTTAACTACCAGGAGTCAAACCCTAATGTGCTTTCAATGTTATATTTAATGTATAGAAACAATGTTTTTATTTTTCAAAAATATAATCCAACAAGAACGAAAAATCATGCGTCAAGCATAAATTATATAGCACTTTCCAACGCTTCCAAAATAATTTTACAAATCATACCGTTTAATAAGCTAAAAGCTAACATCTAAGTAAACAATTTAGAAAACGCACAACATATTTAAAAACATAATTTCAGGAATTTCCAACATATACAATATTCGGAAAAATATCCGAATACTTTTATTTAGCCCTGTATAGGATCTATAGATTTGTATATATACTACATAGGATGATAATTTTAGTTCAGCTAGGAAACGCGTAGCACAGTTTAAAATTCTCCGTCTGGAGTTTGTCAATAAACAGAAATGTGTTCGCGAACTTTTGTGCTGCCCTGTATAGGATCTACAGAATTTATACACACCACGTAATAGACAAAAAGCAAGTTAAAATTAAAATCGCGTTCAATAACTTAAAACGCACTTCCAGGAATTATTGTTAACAGACAGTAGAGAATTCTTTTGCGTGTCCCTGTAAATGAACGATGACTGCTATACACACAATATTCCGTAGTAAGTCTCTTGTAATGCACCTTAGTGATCTATATAAATTTCAATGCGTTTAAAATAGTGAAACATTATTTAAATAAACCGCAGACGATTTTTCTCCATAGACGTAATGTAACGGAATTATTTTTACTGTCCCTGTAAAGTAACTATAAGTGCTACACACTTCCGTTGAAATAGGGAACATGCTATAGATAACGACAATAACATATGAAAATTGCAGAGCAATCCGAGCATATTTACGGGAGTTAGAGCACGGCCAGACGGCAGACGGCCAGACAAACCGAAGTCATAAGCACTTTTCAACTAGGTTGGAAAGTGCTAAAAAGAATCAAATTCATTTTCAGAAATATGTTTCTTTAAGCGGACAACACTTGGAAACACTATACAAAACAGTTGATACTAAAGCACCCTTTTCTTGGAATACTACTGAAGCGATTTTAATAATTTTTAACACTTTTGGCAGAGCTGAACTATATAAATTGATCGCTCCGCAAGAAATGAAAATAAAGAATAACATTTATGCGATTTCACAAAAAGGTTTTTGTTTTTTAAATTAACGTTACTAAAATTGACTTTATTTTCCAGAAACACAATTGATCGAAATGTAACTAAAATATATAATTAAAATCAATTCAGTAGCTCCCGATAAAAATGTTGGCTATGATGTCATACACTCACGCAGTTTTTTTTTAATCTTATAAAAAGGAAAAAAGTCGCCAAACTTAGGAGATTTTTTCCTTTAATGGCAACCTAGCCATTGTATTAAGTTATTCGTTTGGCGCGATCTTGAAAATATCGCCAACCAAAAAGTCGCCAAACTTATGTTTATATGTTTGCGTGAGTGTAAAGCATCTGTTCCAAAATTTTCATCAAAATCAGTTTTTACGATAGGATTTCGCAATTGTTGCCGAATTAAAACTTATTTCTCAAAGTCTACTGATTAACCACAATTATTTATATCGGGTAAAATGCTACTTCATATAAAATCTCATTGGCATTGTTTATGGAAAGCATATAAAAGGATCATAACTTTCCCCACTATGTATAAAAAGAGAAGCGCTTTTTATTCCCCTCGTAGGAAATATAAAACATCTTCAAGATACTGAACATTAGATTTAGGGGCTCGACAGAGAAGTTCAGCCGTAAACTCGTCGATCAAGAAAGTAAAATCATGCATTAATCATAGTTTATGAAACACTTCCCAATACTTCCAGAATACTTTAACAAACCTTCGCTGTTTAATAAGGTAAATAAGATCCCTAAGTAAACAATTTAGAAAACGCAAAACATTTGAAAATCTGATTTCAGCAATTACAGGCCATAGCCAGAAAAGTACTGTAATTCTTTTGTGCAGCCCTGTATATAATCTAGGTTTACATATATACGCTATATAGTATGTTACAATTTAGTTTAGTAAGAAAACATAACAGTTAAAAATTCACCTTCAGCAGTTTTTACCAATGGACGGAAACATATTTGAATTATTTTGTACAGCCCTGTATATTACATTAAGATTTTTTTATACAAACCACATATTCAGCTAAAGTTTAATTCAGGCAAAAACACGCTGTAAACTACTGAAATAACCCTTCCAGAAATTAACATTCATAAGCGGTCATGTATCCAGTTATTTGCGTGGCCCTGTATATGATTTTAATTATTTTCAATAAACATCTGTGTACTAAATCTATTTCACGTTCAAAATGCATAACTATTAAAAAGAAAACCATACGCAATTTACGGCGATACACAGCAATGCTTACGAATTATTTTGTGTAGCCCTGTATATGATCTAAAACATTTATACATACCACATAGTATGCAAAATTTCGTTAAACGCATACCTAACTGAAAGCGCACTTCCATCACTTATCGCTTATAGGCAATACTTCGGATACAGTACTGCATCCGAAATATTTTGCATGTCTCTAAAAAACGATAAATGCTATGCACATCATATTTACAACAAGTATCTTGCAGTAAACCTCAGTAACTATCGATTTTATTATATTTGAAATAGTGTAACGTAATTAAAATACTCTGCAAACAGTTTTTCTCCGTAAACCATTATGTAACCGAATACTTTGGTGTGGCTCTGTAAATGAATGAGAAATGCTTTACGCTTCATATTCTGCAGAAAACATGTTTTAGTGCACCTCACAAATTGATATCAATATCATTTATGTTTGCAATAGTACAACATTATTAAAATGCACCGCAGACGACTTTTCCCCCATAGACCATAATATAAGGGAATTCTTGAGTTTCCCTGTAAACTAATGAGTGCTACATATACCATATTCGATAGTAAGCATCTTGTAGTGCACTTCAGCGATGTATATCAATTTCAATATATTTGAAATAGAGTAACATCACTAAAATGCACTGCAAATGATTTCTCCTTAGGGACCGTCCATAAATGATGTCACGCTTGGAGGGGGGAGGGGGGTTCATGAAATTGTGACAGTTCGTGACAAGGGGGTTGGAGGGGGTAAGAAGTGTGACATCACAAATTTTGGTAAAATAAAATCATTAAAATCAGCAGATTAAATTTTGAAGTTATTTTGAAATTACCAGAATGTGAGTATTTTTTAATCGGACTAAAACAACTTTCACGTGATTTGTTTTCACTTATATTCCTTTCTTTTCAAAAAAAAAAAAAAAAAAAAAGAAAAATATATTTTATTACTAATTGTATTATTTTATTGTATATTAATTATGTTTTTGTCATAAACCTTAATCTTATTTCATACAAAATAAATACACGAATAATTTATTGTTATGCTCACAAATGTCATTAAAACTTAGTTAAAGTTGAAAAATAAAATTTGAAACACGATCTATAACATAGTGCTTTGTTTCTGAACTCCAAGTATATGTCTATGTAATAATATAGCGTGACATGTGACAAGGGGAGGGGGTATGGTGAAGTGTGACATTTTGTGACTAAGGGGGGGAGGGGGATCAAAAATGTTCAAAAAAAGTGTGACATCATTTATGGACAGCCACTTATAGACCATAATGTAACGGCAATCTTTTGAGTGCTCCTGTACACGGAGTATAAGTGCTACATACTTCATTTTCCATACAGAACAATCCATAGTGAACCTCAATAACATATCAATTGCATGACAGTCTGAGTATATCTACGCGAGTTAGAGCACGAACAGACATACAAACCGAAGCACTAGATTATTTTTTAACACAATTATTTCAAATTGGTAAAGTAATCATACAAGTTGTAAATTTCCAACTGGACGAAAAATGTCCGGGCCAGGATTCGAACCTGGGATCGCTTGGCTGAAGCCGCCACGCTCTACCACTGAGCTATCCCGGTCGAATCTGGAGGGCATAATTCATCCAGTTAACCTTATTGATCGAAGCATCTGGTCTGATATTTTAATCAGCTCAACAGAAAAGATCGCACGTAATGGAACTCCAGTAAACGCTGGATACGGAATACACTAGATTATTATTTTTTTTCGAATCCAGGTTCGAATCCTGGCCCGGACATTTTTCGTCCAGTTGGAAATTTACAACTTGTATGATTACTTTACCAATTTGAAATAATTGTGTTAAAAAAAATCTAGTGTATTCCGTATCCAGCGTTTACTGGAGTTCCATTACCTGCGATCTTTTCTGTTGAGCTGATTAAAATATCAGACCAGATGCTTCGATCAATAAGGTTAACTGGATGAATTATGCCCTCCAGATTCGACCGGGATAGCTCAGTGGTAGAGCGTGGCGGCTTCAGCCAAGCGATCCCAGGTTCGAATCCTGGCCCGGACATTTTTCGTCCAGTTGGAAATTTACAACTTGTATACAAACCGAATTTATAAACTTTTTTCAACTTTGTTGGAAAGTTAAAAACTAACCCCAACCCTTTGCGATTTCGGGCTAGAACTTGTGACTATTCATTTTCAATAATAAAATTTACGAAAATTTTCCTTTGTTGTAAATTTCTCAAAAATACACTAGTATAAGACAGATTATTTTTCAAAAAGTGCTACGAATCGAATAGACTTTTTTAAATAGTCCACTGGGATGTATGTTTAGACTTAGTCAAAGGGTTAAATTGAGGAAGTTACGGTCTCAGTCACCATGTATACTGAGATACCAAGATTTTTGGATGGCGAAAACACCACGATTTAGACATGTTTCCTGCGCGACAATCGCTTTGAAAGTTGATTTTGTTAGGTCACAAATTGAATGCTTTAAGCACGCATAATGTGAGATTTCATACCAATATTTAACTAAGGAAGCTTTATTTGATTCATAAATGCGTTCTCGAGACCACACATCCATGGCTTACTTTTTCATGTCCCAAGTTACTGGTAAATACACTATTTCGATATCGGGAAGCACTAACAAAAGATGTTATTTTCACTACGAAATAATTCAAATAACAAAAATTTCCTGCCACCGACCGAGAATGTAAACCTGCTTCGCAACATAGGCAGTTTTGTTAATTATGGTCAACATAGTGATATTAATAATCAACTAATTTCAACACGAACACCACGGGTAGATATTACAGGGTTTGTTAATAGCTTTTATTATAAATAGTAAGAAGCCACACCTATTGCAGCCGTCCGGAGAAAAGCAATTCCGAAAAATGTTGGTATATTTTCACTGATCATGATTCCAAAACCACCCTCCTTTCAAATGTTGATTTAACCATTCGATATTTGTCATGCGATAGCACTCTTAATATTTTAATAAATTTGGATTTGACTGGGTATATGTAGAATGCTTACAAAGATCTCGACAGAGTTCGTTGTCCAGCTTGATCCGCCATCTTTTTTAAAATGGCGTTACATTAAAATTTTCATACTCAAAAAAATATTTAAAGAAAATTATACATCTAAAATTTAAATATTAGTCCTTGATACAAGGATTCCGGAGCATTTTTTATTTCGACTTCATCATAAAAAGCAATAAAGAGATATAGCAATTTGAAATTCTAGGAAGGCTGACATTTTGAAATTAAATAGAGGATTAATAAAGGATTCATCCGTAAAAGAGTTCACTGCTCAATTTTCTTTTATTAAACGCGGTTTCTCGTAAATTAAATTTCATTCTTGTGACAATTGTTTCAACTCTCATATGATTAAAACTATATTGTCAAAATATAAGATGGGTAAATGAAAAAATGTATTGATATTCATAAAATATTCGCACACGTACATATATAGCGCCGCCGATGTGGCAATTTACTTGACAATTTATTGGCAAATTTGGCGTAAAAAAATAAGTCTCCACAAATGAATCCAACTTGGCGATAGCCAACTAATTTCTCGAAATTTCCATTCAAATTCATTATTGAAAAGTGACAATCGTCTATAATCGGATTCCATGCTTTTTAGCTTTCATGATTTAGGATAAAATTAGTTAAAATTTTAAAAACATGGAATAGGGAAGCTACCTTTTTCTTTTGTTACAGGCCGGAAGCACTTTTTAAAATAACCCAGCCCGTATTTTATTATTTTTAATAAAATGTAAAAAAAAAAATTCTGAGGGGAGGGAGGGGGGGAGGGATAAGGCCTTTTTTAAAAATAAAATTTACTTCATAGGGTAGATGTGCCAGTAATGGACACCCTTAGGGAATTTCTTTAAAAAATATTTTTTAGTTAATAGTTATAATTGTTATAATCCACATTTTTTAATATTATATTAATCTACCAACAATATTTTACCATGCTCATAGTCACAATTCCCAATGTGAATCTAAATTTAATTGTAAATAACAGAAATAAATCAAAACACCCTAAATTTTAATAATGGACACCCCACAAAAAGTAATAGATAATTGATATTATGATTGTATTTAAAACTAGAATTTAAAGAAAACATATTAATGAAATTAAAAAAGCTGAATTTTTATTGGTTATATTTTTATAGATCAAAAACGTTGAAGGTGGCCCATTACTGGAAGACTGTCTATTACTGGCACATCTACCCTATTTAAAAATAAGTTTACTGTTTCAATATTACTCTAATTCTGGAAATGTATTTATCTACAAAGAAGAAGTTTTGCATATACAAAAACAGCTGAAAATAATTATTTCTGATGCCATGTATCGCTGGCTAGATTCAATAGAATATATTGATTTCCAAATACATAAAGGCAATATTCAATGAAGGATGAGTCAAGCTCTTTTGCGAATTCATTCTTTAGCAAATATGACGAATCCAAAAATACGGAAAACGTTCATATTCTGATCTAGAGAAAGAGGCAGTTTTGATTGACTAGCAAAAATCCTGAATGGCTTGTACCATTTTTAGCACTTGATACAAAAATATAGCTAACATCAATATTTGGGAATGTTGTAATAAAATATTTTAGCTCTGCACAATCGAAAAGCATTCAACATTAAAGCTTTCTGAAACTTTTTTATCTTAACTAACCCTGACATTTTACCATTAAAAAAATAAAAAAATAATGTTTTAAAATAAATTTAAGAAATACGTCAACCTAATAATCAGAATTCACTTACCTGGCATTCCATAAAATCAACACTTGTCAACTATACTCAGAAAAATAACTTTAATTTTGCACGTAAAATCCAAAGTTCCATATCCAATAAGTAAAAGTCTAAGTCACAGATAACGTCTATATATCTTCACAACTTGTTATAAAAACAAACTAATATGAACATCCCGTACACAAATAAAAAAGAACTACGCTAATTAACGATAAAAAGTTTAGCATCATCATATCACGATATTTACATTCGTCTCATAATTCTTTTAATAAAGGCAATGAAATTCAATTATTCGATAAAACATACGTAGACAAACGAATTTCATGTCGTTGCCATTTGCTAGGTTATAATACTTCTCACCAATTAAACAATAACATGCTATAAATCAGTATCATGAATTAACCAATAAGAAGCTTGTATTCTTCTAAATTTTCCAAAAATGCTAATATTTCACTAAAATGCAGGCTTCTGATTGGTCAGTCTCGTTTCAAAAATTGCGAAAATTCTATCTGGATTCGGCCAATTTCTTTTTCACGTAAAAATTTATTATTCGTTTTAAATTGCTCATCTTAAGAATATAAAAATAAAATATAATAAAAGAAAAAGAAAATGAAATTCAAATTATTAAAAGTATTGTTTATGAGCTAAAACTTCAAATTGAAACCTTTTAAAGTATGATTTCTACCACTGTCGACTTGGCTTCTGTATAGAAAGATAGCATTGGTATCGATAATTAACTTAGCTCCAAATTTAAAAACGATTTTGGAGATTTAACTTCGATACCGTAGATTTTGGGTCTTATTCTGAGCACTGTAGATACGGTTTCGATGTTGATAACTGGTGTTGGCGTCAGAGACAATAATAGCGAAAAGTATTGTTACCATGGAAACCAACGACTTCTAACGACAGCATTCAGAATCAGACTCATCAACTGGTTACTGGGCTCCATAACAGAACGGACAACAGAGGGCTAACTCACCGGTCCACTTTCTGCCGCAACCACTTCACACTTTCAATGCAAACAAGCAATGAATCCTGTATTTTTCTTAATATTACAGGCATTTTTTCAAACTTTTCCACATAATTTTTTACCACTTGCCTTGGTAAACCAAGGCAACACTAGATACCGGGCTTGCTCATTCACTCTCAAAACGTCACAAATGGTGGCTGACCGCGACCAGCGATTGGACCAAAGCAACGCGCCCATCGTTTTGTGCCAATCGCTGTATGTCTTTCCTCCTAGTCAGCCACCTCGATGCTAACGAAAAAGAAAGGCTACCGCGGTGCTTTATGCGTATATTTTTTTACAGACCGCGGGTGTCACGTGATGCTCTAATCCACCAATGCAGATGTACGAAAAGAGCATCACGTCACTCTCGCGGTCTGTAAAAAAAGATAAGTGGAATGCACCGCGGTAGCCTGTCTTTCTCGTAAGCCTCGCAGCCACCTTTTGTGACGTCATCATAATGAATGAGCAAGCCCGGTATGTAGTGTAGCCCTGGTATAACGTAGGTCACGCTCTGTGCAGCTCAGTGAACAGGTCTGATTCTGAGCGCTGTCGGTACGATTTCCATATCTTCGGTCTCGGAAGAACAATAAAGTAAAGTGCTGTTGCCATGGAAACAATGACTTCTTCGGTATCGAGATGTATAACGACAATGTTCAGAATCGGGCCGTCAATATTACAACTGTTAAGGACGGCAACTTGGCTTGTGGCAAGGCAACACTAGAAACCGGGCTTGCTCATTCACTCTCAAAACGTCACAAATGGTGGCTGACCGCGACCAGCGATTGGTCCAAAGCAACGCGCCCATCGTTTTGTGCCAATCGCTGTATCTCTTTCCTCCTAGTCAGCCACCTTTTGTGACGTCATCATAATGAATGAGCAAGCCCGGTATGTAGTGTAGCCCTGCTTGTGGGCTTATTTAAAACCCTATCGTTACGTTTCGATATCGAAGAAAGGTGTTTGTTTTACTAGAAAACTATATCATTCCTTGTGTTGTTTGAGATCATCAACGGTGACCGTGGCCTAGTGGCCAAGTGGCCGAGTGGTTAAGACACCATTCCACTAATCGCTTGTGAGCGTAGGAGTCAGGTCGGCGGGTTCGACTCCCGCCAGCTCCATTGTACACACTTTGTGGAGCTCTCGGATGTAACTCTCTGATGTTGTAAATTTCCTTGTGGCTATCTCGTCCCTGTATATTGACGATGACTTATAAGCGGGCACTTGATGTCAAGCACACAAGTCAAATGTATGTTCTCAATAAACAAGAGATCATCAACTACATTTTTCGACAGCGGAGCCGCTAACCTCGTTATCAAGAGATTCATGATGACTTTTAAAACCCAGAAAGAGTTGTGAAATTTTCGCACAAATGAAACATTTCAAAACATGCAGCCAGTATGATTGTCAGACAGACAGAATTGATCGGAAAGTAAGTGGCAGTGGCCGAGTGGTTAACGCACATTCCGCTAATCACTTGCAAGTGTAGGAGTCAAGGCGACGGGTTCAACTTCCGTTACCTTCATTGCACACTCATTGTGGAGGTGTGGGCTGTAATTTTTCAGTGATGTTATTGCTTTGTGCCTATCCAGTCCTCTTCTTGACGATGGCTTATAAGCGGATATTTGTATCAAGCGCACAAGTTTGTTTGTTTATTTGTTTGTTTGTTTATTGATAACATACATCTGACTTGTGTGCTTGACATCAAGTGCCCGCTTATAAGTCATCGTCAATATACAGGGACGAGATAGCCACAAGGAAATTTAAACACCACAGAGTTACATCCGGGAGCTCCACAAAGTGTGTGCAATGGAGCTGACGGGAGTCGAACCCGCCGACCTGACTCCTACGCTCTCAAGCCATTAGCGGAATGGTGTCTTAACCACTCGGCCACGGAGGCCCCCCCAGCGCACAAGTCAGAAGTATGTTCTCAATAAAACAACAAAACAAGTAAGTGGCACGAAAGAAAAGCGACATGTGGGAACTAAAATATTATTAGTCGGGAGGATTTTGGACAAAACAACGTTTGGCGATAATATGAGATCTATCAGGGCAAAACCAAGGCAACACTAGATACCGGGCTTGCTCATTCACTCTCAAAACGTCACAAATGGTGGCTGACCGCGACCAGCGATTGGTCCAAAGCAACGCGCCCATCATTTTGTGCCAATCGCTGTATGTCTTTCCTCCTAGTCAGCCACCTTTTGTGACGTCATCATAATGAATGAGCAAGCCCGGTATGTAGTGTAGCCCTGGCAAAACTAGATACCGCGCTTGCTCATTCATTACTATGACGTCACAAATAGTGGCTGGCCGCGACCAGCAATTGATACAAAGCGGCGCGCCCATCGTTTTGTGCCAATTGCTGTATGTCTTTGGTCGCGGCCAGCCACTATTTGTGACGTCATGATAATGAATGATCAAGCTCGGTATCTAGTGTAGCCCTGGATCTATCATTATCGCCATGCTTGTGTTCAAAAGTTATAGTTGTACAACACCTTGGGCGCGTTCACAGACCGAACCCCGTGTTACATAGGGTCATAGACATGGGTAACCCGAGGCGTTCACAGACCGATATCACTGGGCTATTTACGGGATTCCCGTAGCTTTCAGAGCCGGAATTTACCCAGACTTCGGGAAACCCACATTACCTGGAGAATTTTGTTGGGTAAAGTGATCACGTGGTTCGAAATCTGATTTATTTAATCTGACTCAAGTGTACAGTAGGAGTCATGAAGAACGACAGTTAACAGTTGCAGTTAGCTATAAAGCAAACAAATAAATCAGATTTCCCAACCATGTGATCACTTTACCAAACAAAATTCTCCAGGTAATGTGGGTTATCCGAAGTCTAAGTAATTTCCGGTTACCCTATGTAACTCGGGGTTCGGTCTGTGAACGCGCCCATATGAAATGGTAGATTGGTTGACGGAAGTGTTTGATTGTAAAGATGCCCATAACTTTACTCAAAAGCGTTCACAGCCGGAATTTACCCAGATTTCGGGAAACCCACATTACCTGGGAATTTTGTTGGGTAAATTGATCACGTGGTTGGAAATCTGATTTGTTTGTTTGCTTTATAGCTAACTGCAACTGTTAATTGTTGTTCTTTATGACTCCTACTGTACACTTGAGTCCTGATCATTTGATTGGTCTACCTTTAACAGGACTATGATATAATTGGCCAACGTCGGCTAGGATGGTTTCTGCAATGTTCGTACAATCAAAGAGCGCGTTCAGAGACCGAAACGCTGGTTACTCAAGTAATTGGCGAGGCTAACGAAACAGAAAGGCTACCGCGGTGCTTTACGCGTATCTTTTTTTACAGACCACGGGAGTCACGTGATGCTCGAATGCACCAATGTAGGTGTACGAAAAGAGCATCACGTCACTCTAGGGGTCTGTAAAAAAAGATAAGTGGAATGCACTGCGGTAGCCTGTCTTTTTCGTTAGCCTCGTATAATTGGGAAATGACGTCACCTGATTTTATCAGGGTAAGATTGGGTTAAAACGGCTGTGAACGCTTTTGTGTAAAGTTATGGGCATGTTTACAATCAAACACTTCCGTCAACCAATCTCCCATTGCATTTTGATCGTAAGAACATTGCAGGAACCATCCTCGCGACGTTGGCCAATAATATCAAAGGCATGTTAAAGGTATACCAATCAAATGGTCAGGACTCAAGTGTACAGTAGGAGTCATGAAGAACGACAGTTAACAGTTGCAGTTAGCTATAAAGCAAACAAATAAATCAGATTTCCCAACCATGTGATCACTTTACCCAACAAAATTCTCCAGGTAATGTGGGTTACCCGAAGTCTAAGTAATTTCCGGTTACCCTATGTAACGGGTTCGGTCTGTGAACGCGCCTATATGAAATGGTAGATTGGTTGACGGAAGTGTTTGATTGTAAAGATGCCCATAACTTTACTCAAAAGCGTTCACAGCCGTTTTAACCCAACTTTACCCTGAGAAAATCGAGGCTAACGAAAAAAAAAGGCTACCACGTTGCTTTACGCGTATCTTTTTTTACAGACCGCGGGAGTCACGTGATGCTCGAATGCACCAATGCAGGTATACGAAAAGAGCATCATGTGAGAAAATCAGATGACGTTATTCCCCAATTATCGAGGCTAACGAAAAAGAAAGGCTACCGCGGTGCTTTACGCAAATCTTTTTTTACAAACCGTGGGAGTCAAGTGATGTTCGAATGCACCAATGCAGGTGTATGAAAAGATGGAACAGATGTGTTACACTCACGCTAAAATGTAAACAAAAGATTGGCGACTGTTTGGTTGGCGCGATTTCCAAGACTGCGCCAAACGAATAACTTAATACAATGGCTAGGTTGCCATTAAAGTTAAAAATCCCCTAAATTTGGCGACTTTTTTCTTTTTTTTAACCGATTAATTTTTCTTTTTTTTTTAGCGTGAGTGTAAAGCATCTAAGCCGAAAAGAGCATCACGTCACTCTCGCGGTCTGTAAAAAAAGATAAGTGGAATGCACCGCGGTAGCCTGTCTTTTTCGTTAGCTTCGCCAATTATACGAGACTAACGAAAAAAACAGGCTACCGCGGTGCATTAGACTTATCTTTTTTTACAGATCGCTAGAGTGACGTGATGCTCTTTTCGTACACCTGCATTGGTGCATTCGAGCATCACGTGACGTCGGCGGTCTGTAAAAAAAGATACGCGTAAAGCACCGCGGTAGCCTTTCTTTTTCGTTAGCCTCGCCAATTATACGAGTAACCCGCGTTTCGGTCTCTGAACGCGCTTCTTAATTTATCCAAGGCTAACGAAAAAGACAGGCTACCGCGGTGCATTCCACTTAACTTTTTTTACAGACCGCTAGAGTGACGTGATGCTCTTTTCGTACACCTTCATTGGTGCATTCGAGCATCACGTGACTCCGGCGGTCTGTAAAAAAAGATACGCGTAAAGCACCGCGGTAGCCTTTCTTTTTCGTTAGCCTCGTAATTTATCAGAGTGACAACATACAAGCAGTAAAATTTTTAGAAGAAATTTCACACAAAAAATAACTCTGACAAATTTTCACATAAAATAAAACTTAGAAGAAATTTCACACAAAAAAAAAAAAAAAAAAAAAAAAAAAAACTTTGACAAATTTTCACATAAAATAAAACTTAGAAGAAATTTCACACAAAAATAACTTTAACAATTTTCACATAAAATAAAACTTAGAAGAACTTCACACAAAATAACTTTGACGAGTTTTCACATAGGATGGGGCTCTGTTATTTTCACACACAAATAACGTAGACTATTAGTCGTAATTTAACTATGTAACACCTAAGAAATAATCACAACTCTGTAATATTTTCAACATCTCAGTGGCCCCTTTCAGCCAATTTTTCACCTTCTTCCCCTTTGCAATGCATGGCAACACCCCATTCATCTTCACTTCATAGTGTTTCTAGAACATGCTGCTGGCAGGGTGGGATCCTGTGCCCGGTCGTCGTCGGATGTGGCCTGGGTCCAAAGGTTTGTGAATTTATTCTCTTTTTTCAACTAATATCGCTTTTTCTACTCACAAGTATTAGCCATGGACTCATCTGATAGTGAATTAGACATTGACGACATCTTCGGTCAGACCGAGGAGTCAGCAAAGGCCGAATCTGTCTCGCAGTCCCAGAACTACACCCCAGCTCCACCTTCCAGCACAACTACAGTAAACACCTCTTGGAGGGCGGCCAAAATTTCACGCACCACAGAGACGATTTTAGCACTTGTCCGAGCCTTACGAGACGATTTATATAGGAATAACCATTACTCACGCTATATCAGCCAGCTTTTAGATATTGACATTCACCTTAAATCTATCATTACCACAAACACAGAAACACACAAGATTCTAGAAGCAGCGCGTGTTAAAGTACAAACACTTCACACACAGGTCCAATGCCTGGAAGCAGAACTCCACCAATCTATACAGAGCTTTTCCATCCTAACCAAGACAATCCCACGTGCAGAAGATATTGCGGCAGCACTAAAGGCACAATCATCATCCCAGCAAGCCTTGGAATCCATTGTACCTTCCCGTTGCACATCCCCAATAGGCCATGAGGACACCAACGCAGCACCCACATACAGTAATATCCTGACACATTCCACACCATAGCCAACAGTCCCCAACACAGTCAAGAACACCCTCATCATCAAAGGCACTAGCAAGAAAACCAGCAAAGAAATAGACAACCTGATACACCAAACATCCTACTATGCACCCATTCAACCCAGCCAAGTCCTCCACAAGCAAAATCATATCGAGGTTACATGCAAAACACAAGCAGACCTACAGACGCTCCAAGACGACATTAAATAACACAGCAACCTCAGCAACAACCTAATAATCACACCTAAACAACCACCACTCCAGAAGATGATACTCCTTAATGTAGACGACCAACACACAGACAAGATACATGACTCCATCACAGCCACGTATGATCTCCCCAGCACTGAAGTTACCATCCTCAAAGTACTTAAAAGCAAAAGGAATACAACAACAAAAGATATCGTCCTCCTGATGCCGAAACAGTTGGCACATGCCATCATTGCAGACGGAGGACTTACGATTGGCCTCCGCACATCACCTCTTAGACCCCACACCACCATCACCAGATGCAGAAAGTGCCAGGAATTCAACCACACAGAGAAAAACTGCAAACGGGCCCCTCACTGTGTTAACTGCGGAGGGGAGCACCAAGACATTGACTCCACATGCAAAAGACGCCCATGCTGCATCAACTGCATACAGTTCAACAAAAGATGGAGCACTCGCTTTGACACATGTCACCAGGCGTCGGACCCCTCATGCACCACATACAGAAAACTATACACACACACTCGAAACGCCCTAGACATAGTTTTTAGCCTCAAATCACAACCAGCGAAGTTATCAAATTATAGTCATCATTTGCCTCACACACATCAACCACAACATGCACAAAACAACCATTCATTACACAAACGTAATTTAAGCTTCTCAGACACACACGCACACGCATTGCAGGATGATTTGGCCTCCTCCAACATCAGTCAAGCAAGCTGGGGAAACTCATGGTTCCCCTACTTCAACCCGAGCCGATACCATTCTTTCAATCTCAACAACTCGTTACAGCATTCCTGGCCTCATGCTCAGTACTCCATGTCCAGCTACTAGCAACTACCCATCCCCGCCTACAGTCACCTCCTCACCAACAGTCTCTCACCTTCGAGCTCCTCACCTCTCACGCCATCCTCACCTCACTGCCTCACACTCAATGCTCCAGTCTCTCTTCCACAGCTGCATCATGAACTGTTCAACTTGGCACAGTCGCTTCAGTCTGTCGCTGCCTGGCGCGAGGTGACGCTGGTCACAGCGACGGACATACTTCATGTCACTCCCCTTCATTCTTTTACTGCTCCAAGTTCCTGCCCTCTGTCGCGTGGGGCTGTGGCCCGGCAGGACCGGCCTCCTGGCCTAGTATGTACCACCATCAGTTATTATCATTAAGATAGTATCAGCTTAGCATATCTATTTCCACCCCGCCCCTTGTCGCGTTTTCTGTCGGGTTCAGCTCCAGCTGAAATATGTTTTTTAAGACCTTAATAAAGGGACCGTGAGGGACATCTATGCTCTACAGATCTGGTTCCCAGTCTGAGCAGTCCCTCTTAGGCATTCAAGCAGTAAAATTTTATGTTTCGGAAGGGTTTTGAACAAAACTTTGCTGCTGCCATTATCACGTAGCTAATGTTTGTTTATTTGTTTAAATCGTCGAAGCGGCATGTATTGTCAAGTTTTCAGATGTGGGTTGCCATAATTTGGACAAAAAAAATTAATCTGAGCATGCGCTCTTTTACGTGTCGCCACTCTTTTATAAATGCACTCAAGTATTTTTTTAAATATTCTGTCACAGATGAACTCTAGGGTGCTCGATATGAGAGTGGCGACATACAGAATATAAAATTTGATTTAATGAGATGATTCTGGACAAAATCTAATTGCCCAGCAACTTGGTGAAACCCGCCATTATCGCCAAGCTAATGCTTGTGAACTTGACACTAGGCTGCCTACATATGAGAGTGGCGACATACGGGGTATAAAATTTGAATGGTTGAGATAATTTTAGACAAAACCGAATCGCCAAGGCGTCTTGGCAAGCTATATATATATATATATATATATATATATATATATATATATATATATAATACTTTAAGGCCGAAGCCGCTGCGGTCGTCCGATGATCTCAGAGCCCCGAGCCCAACCCTTCCCGCTTTTTGATGCATTAAATTTATGGAATTTATCGTTTAAAATTTTCCGGTGTTGAATTTAGCTTTTAAAGAGCCGGTCAAGTGTCGGGAAAGGGCAGGAGGACGTCGGACGGCCACGCGGAACTCCACGCTCTGCGAATTCTGATTAAATTATTACCGATTAAGAATACTATAAGTAAAACGTCTATTGCTTTTAGGGCATTATTATTACCAGTAAAATTCGTTCCTTTGTCTAAGTACAGAACAGATATTCTTCCTCTTCTGGCTATAAACTTTCTTAAGGTTTGGATGAAGGCTTCAGTGGACAACGACCAGGGCTACACTAGATACCGGGCTGGCTCATTCATTATCATGACGTAACAAATGGTCACTGGCCGCGACCAGCGATTGGTATAAAGCGACGCGCCCATCGTTTTGTGCCAATCGTTGTATGTCTTTCGTCGAGGCCAGCCACCATTGTATAACCAAGGTTCGAAGAAAACTACGGAAAACTCCGAACGGTTAGGTCGACGAGCGCAACAGGGGTTTTGAACCCAGCACCTCCCGTCTACCAGCTTTGAGAGCAGAACCTCTCAGTCACTGGTGAGGCCCTTATTAAACGGAGTTTATTGAAGATGCATTAAGGCGAGTCCACTTTAATTGCATACCTTTTATTACGTCATAAGGGGTCAAATTTAACCTAACATTTAAACATTTAATAGTAACACCATAATTTTATTACATAGTTAAATTCAGCTTGCCAATAGAATTTAAAAATACAAATTTTCATCAATTTTCGATTATTAGTTAGTGATATGAAAATTATTGAAAATTAAACCAACCAATGATAAAGAGAGATGTCGTTTATATAGAAGTAAATGGAACAATAATTTATGGATAGTATCACTTTTTATTTATATGATGCTTTGTCAAGCATCCCCAAGCATAATATTAATTATTACTATTTAATGTGAATATTATATATTAAAAATTGAAAAATAAAAACATGTCTTTTTATCATCATTAGAATAAATTTAATTGGAAACACCCCAAAATAAATTTTCATTCACTTTTGGCCATTAATTGACAAGTTATGGGCAAATATGAAAAATAAGCTTCTTTAAGTGGTCATACTTTTGATTAAAGTTCAAAATATCTTTTATGCCATTTGAGGTATACTAATTGCTTACAAGTAATTGCGTAATCGATACTCTCATTAACGCATTATTGTTTTATTATTATTTTAACGTATTTAGAAACAATATTACTTAAAAAGAATGTACCTAACCAGTTCGCATGAAAATGAATGAAATGAGTACCCAATCGATAGTACTTATAAAGTTTATAAAAAGTGTCACTGCTTTTATTTCGCAAATTCTTCTGTGAGGAGAAAGTCAAAGTTAAAAAAAAAATAGCAGTATTCTGTTTTGTTTTGAAGTGTGATAATTTATGTAAGAAATTTCATCTATTATGACATAGATCCAATATTTAAAATATATTATAATACCATTTTTTTCATAATATTTACAAAAAAAGAAATAAATATTCTTATTTTTTTCCCATCTTATTGAAGAAAACTGATACAGGATAACTCATTAATAAAAATAGGAAGAAATTTATTTGTTTTTCTAAAGAAGCAAAAATTGTCAAAGATATTTTTGCAAAAAGTTTTCGCTATTTTTAATTATTAATATTAGGGGGGGGGAGGAAAAGAAAAGAAAATTCACTGAAGATAATTTTATATTAATAAGTTGAAATTTCCATTTTTCTGTCTGTTTTTAAACGTTTTTAAGGCATTAAAATACCGTTGAAAAATAATATTAACAAAATAGTATTGCGGGCATATTCCCATTTTTAGCACTTTCCAACCTAGTTGAAAAGTGCTTATGACTTCGGTTTGTCTGGCCGTCTGCCGTCTGTCCGTGCTCTAACTCCCGTAAATATGCTCGGATTGCTCTGCAATTTTTATATGTTATTGTTGTTATCTATAGCATGTTCCCTATTTCAACGGAAGTGTGTAGCACTTATAGTTTTTTTACAGGGACACTCAAAAGAATTCCGTTACATTGCGGTCTATGGGGAAAAATCATTTGCGGTTTATTTAAATAATGTTTCACTATTTTAAACGCATTGTAATTTATATATATTACTAAGGTGCATTAGAAGAAGCTTAATATGGAACAGGGTGTGCATAGCACTTATAGTTACTTTACAGGGACAGTAAAAAGAATTCCGTTACATTACGTCTATGGAGAAAAATCGTCTGCGGTTTATTTAAATAATGTTTCACTATTTTAAACGCATTGAAATTTATATAGATCACTAAGGTGCATTACAAGAGACTTACTACGGAATATCGTGTGTATAGCAGTCATCGTTCATTTACAGGGACACGCAAAAGAATTATCTACTGTCTGTTAACAATAATTCCTGGAAGTGCGTTTTAAGTTATTGAACGCGATTTTAATTTTAACTTGCTTTTTGTCTATTACGTGGTGTGTATAAATTCTGTAGATCCTATACAGGGCAGCACAAAAGTTCGCGAACACATTTCTGTTTATTGACAAACTCCAGACGCAGAATTTTAAACTGTGCTACGCGTTTCCTAACTGAACTAAAATTATCATCCTATGTAGCATATATACAAATCTATAGATCCTATACAGGGCTGAATAAAAGTATTCGGATATTTTTCCGAATATTGTATATGTTGGAAATTCCTGAAATTATGTTTTTAAATATGTTATGCGTTTTCTAAATTGTTTACTTAGATGTTAGCTTTTAGCTTATCAAACGGTATGATTTGTAAAATTATTTTGGAAGCGTTGGAAAGTGCTATATAATCTATGCTTGACGCATGATTTTTCGTTCTTGTTAAACGTTTCTTACGGCACTAAAACGATGTAGGAAAATAGTAAAACTAACGATAGTATTTCGGACTTATTACGACTTTAAACAACATTTTCAAGACTGTTATTGCGTTGAAAATGCAGCTAATTTTACAGTTGAAAAATAATCGAATCAAGGAGACATTATTTCCGATTTATTACGTTAGCGAATAAAGTTTTTTCAACGAAATGCGTTGTCCTCCTTTCAATGGTTTAAAACAAAACTGTTCTACTGGGGTAGTACTTTATCACAAATATGAAATTCGTGTTGAAATAACACTGTTAAAAGGATTTCAAACTTTACAACCTGTTTTCTACTTCAGGAGAAATTTAGCCTTTTTTTTAAAATTCATCACTGAAATAACTCGGGGATAGTGTGCTAAATTTATGCAATTGGCATCATTACACGCACAACAAAATCCATTTGCAAGGGCAAAACTCATCTTCGAGCGATCAATTCATCGTCATCACTCAAGTGATCGCCAGACATTCCAAGCCAAACATTTAAACTGAATCGGGTCTGGAAAGACGAGTTTACCCCTTGTGAAGGGATTTTGTTGGGCGTAATGGTACCAATTTTGTTTTAACATACTACCCCGAGTTATTTCAGTGATGCACTTCAAATAAAAAGCTATATTTCTCCTGAAGTAGAAAACCAATTTAGTTTATCGTAAGCGCTTTCGAAAGGTGGTAGAATGGAGAAGTTTTTGGTAAGTTTGACCGATTGTAACTAGAAGGGTCTTTGCCGGTTAAAGATTTTGGCGACAAATTTATTTTGCCCCTCGCCAATGTTTAAGCGCTTGTATCTCGCCGTTAAATCTAGATATTCTTATAGAAATTATGTCATCTTATAGGAATGGGGCTGCTCTTTCCAAATAGGTGCTTATTTTGCAGGTTGATTTTACAGAAATATCACAAATGTGTTTTTTTCAGACTTGAAGCATTTTTGACGCATTTTTTTTCTATTTACCATAACTAGGTAACTGTTAGAGATAGGGGAGGGTTTCTGTGGGGTTTATGAACCACATGAGCTCTTATATTACCCCATTTTGTTTGGCAGATTATATAAAACTTACCCTTTGTAGTAAGTCATATTATTTAAAATGAAAAAAATGTGTAAGGCATTGAAGTTTGCGCTTTCAGTTATCGCTCCAGAAAATGGTGTGTGTGTGTGGGGGGGGGGGGGAGGATTGTAGTTGTAAAAGACAGTTGGAACATGAGAGTAGAAAAAAAATCTCTATCATCATAAATCCCCATAAAAGATCATAAACTATAAAAGATTATCAACCATAAAAGATCCAAAACTCCAAATTAATTTCTTTGAGACTCTTGCCCATATTGCAAGTTGAATCAAAATATCTAGTTGGGAAGATCGCCTAAAACATCTATCGCATTTTCATCAGTGTGTTAACTTCATTTGTTTTTGAAACAGCTCTTAGTTTCAAAT
Organism: Maratus michaelseni; assembly: GCA_963931845.1. Taxonomy (NCBI): domain Eukaryota; kingdom Metazoa; phylum Arthropoda; class Arachnida; order Araneae; family Salticidae; genus Maratus; species Maratus michaelseni. Next base: position 67,509,242 of record OZ007586.1, on the reverse strand, counting down.
GATTAAACTCTGTAATAGTAATAATATAGTAGTATAGATATAAAATTCATAAAATCCTGAACTATGTATTATTCATTTTAAGTGTGACAGTTATTTTAAAATTGGTTATGGAAATAGCTGCAACAATAAAGTGTACTGAAGCCTCATACTTGTAGAGTAACTAAACAAATAAAGAAAAAGAATGTGAACGCATATCATAAACACCATTCTAAAAATTGAAAGATAAAGATGTTTGCTCAAAAGTTCTTTGTTTTCTCTGACATTGTTATAGTTAATTTTTTGGTGGGAGTATGACACATATTTATTTTTATATGAATTTTAAAATCTGAATTAAAACCCTTATATATATGTTTTTCTTTCTCTATTTGTTAATCAGCATTTTCCCGAAAAACAAAATTTCCTTGCTCTATCTTTAAAAACACGCTAGATATGATTTAACATGCGTTCAGGGACTGTAAAAATATTGAGAAACGCTTTTCGAAGACTAAAAAGGAAGATACTTAATCGCTTCGGAAGGGTTTTTTTAAAAAAATAAGCTCATTCGAAAGAGCCTCTAAAGAAACTTTTGACAATTTTTGTTTCGTTAGGAAAACAAATTAATTTATTTTTATTAATGAGTTTTCCGTATCCGCTTTCTTCAATAAGATGGAAAAAAATCTTTTTTTTTAAGCATATTTATTTTCTTTTTTTTGTAAATATTATGAAAAAAATGGTATTTATAGTATATTTTAAATATTGGATACACGTTATAATAGATGAAGTTTCTTACATAAATTATCACACTTCAAAACAAAACAGAATACTGCTTTTATTTTCACTTTGACTTTGTATTTCTTCTCACAGAACTATTTGCTAAATAAAAACCATGACACTTTTTACAAACTCGATGAGTACTATCGATGAATACCCATTTCGTTAATTTTCATCCGAATCATTTCTATCTTTTACTGGTGATATTGCCGGTAAAAGATTTTGGTGACAGAATTATTTTGCCCTTCGCCAATGTTTAAGCGCTTGTAGCTCGTCGTTACATACAGATATTCTGATGAAAATAGTATTATCTTACAAGAATTTGTCTGCTCTTTCCAAATATGTGCTTATTTTGCATGTAGATTTTACAGACACATCACAATTTTTTTTTCAGACTTGGCGTATTTTTGGCACATTTTCTTCTATCCACCATAACCTGGAAACTGTGAGAGATAGAACAGGATTTCTATGGTGTTTTTTGATCCACATGGACTCTTATACCCTTTCTTTTGGCAGATTACATCAAACTCACCTCGTATACCAATAGCAATTAGAAAGTTTGAGCAATTTCGAGAACAGTTTATAAGGCATACAAGAGATTGATAACTTGGCCATTCAATAAGTAACTCACGATTGTAATTACAAATATCTTACGTCACCGAAATATTGACTTAGATTTGCAGAAAGCTTTGCATATGATGAATGAAGCTATGAAATCATAGAAAGCATGGGATGTTATATGCGATGGATCTGGATGAGAAATCGCAGAAAGCTTTGAGATCTCTTTAGGGATGATTTTTTTATTTCCATAGATATATATTTCTACGCAAAGGGATTAGCCAGGAGTGTCCAACATGTGGACCGCCGGCTTCAGAACTACACTATTTTCGTGCAGAATAATTCGCCATATTTAATGACAAGAATTTTGCAATTTAATAAGCAGAAGATATTTATTTAGAAATAATGGTGACAAACCTTTCTGAGGCAAAAAGTTTGGACACCCTTGGTAGAGACAACCACTTTGAGGTACAGTAACAAAAATTTCATTCTGCAGGATATTTTTGTTTACTTAACTACTTTACTTTTTCGTCTGTAGTTAACCAAAAATTAATCTACTTAAGAATGCAACTCATCATTACAAGAAACACAGCCAAATAATGAAAAATATTTCACTAAATCGCCTACTCCCGAAAACTATTTATTTTTTCAAATTTATAAATTCACCTAATTCACCTTTTACCTAAATATATGGTGAATCATTTGATCTCTTTAAATACGATTGTAGCTTAGCAATAACGTCAAAACACATTTTTTTTATTATCTTGTAAGTTATGCGGATGTCAGTGAGTAGATTTTTCGTTTAAGATACTGTAAGAATAGCTTAGTTACGATTGTTCCCGCCTATAAATGTATTTCACTCGAGTATAATGACTCAAACCAACCGATTGAAATGATTTCGTTTGTTTAGTTGTGAGTTTTATGAAAATGTAATATCGGTCGTCTTTTGTGAATAAGAATTCGAAGACATGTGAAAGGTAGAAGTGCTCTCAGGGGTGGGGAATTACATCATTATACTCGCCACTGGGGAGTGGATTTTCTGACGGGGAGTAAATTTTTAGGCAGTCTTTTAAAAATTACAAGCTATAGAAAATATACCAAAAGTTTTTTACATTTTTATTTGTTAGACATAATTTGCAACTCTCCTAAATGTCACAATATAAACATAACATGGCACTAAGTTATATTTTACACAAACTTTCCTCTGTTGTATGTTTCTAAATTTTATTACATGAAAAATTACGAAAATGAATAGCCATAAGAAATTATTTTTGCAATCGCGTAAATTTTGGCATAAGCATTTTCAACTGTACGTTGCATCTTGCTGGCTGGTAAAATAAATTCTTAGCTGGTAAGATTTTCTAAAAATTCCCCATACCTGAGTTGCTGGATACGATTTTGAGGGTTCGTGGTTTGATAACTTAACGGCAATTGAGGTAGAACATTTTTAACGTGTTTAACCATCTCACGCATGGGAACCTCACATGAAATTATATTGAAAAACTACCTCCAGAAAACTGTGCATATTTTAATTGTATTCCTTTTACCACTTATACATCTCGTACCAATCTCAATAATGCTCGTGAAATGCAACAATAAATGGCAGTACCGTATCCTTTTCAAATATTTAGTTGGAAAAATTGCTTTTATGCTCTGCGAGAAAACACTTTTTGAAAGTTTTTCTGATCTTGATCTAGACAAAAACGTGACCAAAAATGCTTGTTTAATTTCTGCTTTGTGTTCATATATCCAGAGTTTAATTTATCACAAAAAACTGTTTTATAACTATTAATAACTTTTTAGTTCTTTTAAATGCGATATAAGGTTCGTTTTATAATTTTATTAGTAAATGCACCATTTAAAAAATATAGTATTTTCTCTTAATAAACCATTTTATACAGGGTGAATCTAAACTCTTGGGCAATACTTTAAGGGGTGTTAGTACACATCAAGACAAACAATATTAAATAGGAAACTAAGGGTCCCAAACGTCTTCCGAAGGAGATAGGCGCCATTAAAGCTTAGGGTCCAAAATTTCAAATAATTATAAAAAACGAAAAATTGGTCGATTCGTTTGCGGTTTCCGCTAAAACTATTCCTTATGTCAGTATTTTCTTAAAAATAAATTTTAAAGAAAAAGCTTTAAAAATGTCGATAGAGGGCGCTTTAGACTTTGGAGTAACGAACAACTATTTTTTAACGTAAATTTTTGTACCTGATTAAATGCTTTCAAAAGCTTAGACTTAAACTTAAATTTAGAGATCAAAATCTGAATCGTTGGGAGTGGTTAAGTAGCGCAAACTGAACTGTGTCCAGGAGTTGAAATTTGAACCCCCCCTGAACACATTCCAGATTTTGGTCTCGTAGACCAGGCAGAAACTACTACCCCGTACACGTACAATAAACGATAGAGGGATGACAAAATTAAATTTAAAAAATATTTTAAAAATAAATTTTAAAGATAGTTTTAAAATGCCGATAGAGGGCGCTTTAGACTTTGGAGTAATGAACAACTATTTTTTACCGTCGACTCTGATGAGGACCTGGTTGCGAGGGTTGCCGTCGTAGCAGGCGATATCCGGGAGATGCCCAGTGTATTCACTAATTTTAGCAACTCCCTCCGCCGGCTGCGTGAGGCCTGCACTGTTGCTGGTGGGCACTCTTTCGAGCAGTTTTTGTGATTCCTCACGAACATCACGCGTGTACCATTTTCTACGTGTCAACCTTCATTCATATTGCGCACTACATGCATACATCAAATTGTTTCTTTTTATTTTGCGCGGAGAAATTGCTCATGTCTGTTATGAATAAATTTTCTATTTAATTTTGTCATTACTCTATCGTTTATTTTACGTGTAGGGGGTAGTAGTTTCTGCCTGGATTAATTTTAACACAATTATTCAAATTAGTAAAGAAATCATATGAGTTGTAATTTTCCAACTGCACGAAAAATAAAGGATTCGAACCTGCGATATCTTGGCTGAAGCTGCCATGCTCTACGAACTGAGCTATCCCGGCATGAACTGGATGAATTATGCCCTCCAGATTCAACCGGAATAGCTCAGTTGGTAGAGCATGGCAGCTTCAAGAGATCCCAGGTTCGAATCCTGGCCCGGACATATTTCGTCCAGTTGGAAAATTACAACTCATATTGTTTCTGCCTGGTCTACGACACCAAGATCGGGAATAACTGAACTGTGTTCAGGAGTGGGGAGGGGGGGAGGTGTTTCAAATTTCAACTCCTGAACGCAGTTCAGTTTGCGCTACTTAATCACTCCCAATGATTCAGATTTTGAGCTCAAAATTTAAGTTTAAGGTCTAAGCTTTTGTAAGCATTTAATCAGATACAAAAAAATAACGGTAAAAAATAGTTTTTCGTTACTCCAAAGTCTAAATTGCCCTCTATCGGCATTTTTTGAACTTTATCTTTAAAATTTATTTTTAAGAAAATACTGACATAAAGAATAATTTTAGCGAAAACCGCAAACGCATCGACCAATTTTTCCGTTTTTTTTATAATCATTTGAAATTTTGGAACCTAAACTTTAATGGCGCCTATCTCCTTCGGAAGACGTTTGGGACCCTTAGTTTCCTATTTAATATTGTTTGTCTTGATGTGTACTATCACCCCTTAAAATTTTGCCCAAAAGTTTAGATTCACCCTGTATACAGGCATCCCCCGACCTTATGTATACTGCGTCTTACGTAAATTCGCAGTTACGTAATTTTTTTTCTTTTGAAAATTACATTTATGAACTCACTAGCGCATTTGATACGCATTTGCATACTTTGATAATTTTTTTATAAATAAAATATGTAGCTAAAAATTATAACTACACTCAGAAAAAGGAATTGATTAAAGCTACAAAACATTTTTGTTGAGTACATTTTGGTTGTTTTAGAAAAATTGGAGTAAAATTGAACCATTTTACTTCAATTAACAAAACATTTTTGCTGATGATACTTTTTTTTTTTTTTTTTTTTTTTTTTGGAATTGCAAAAAAAAAAGTGGTTTTCGACAAAAAAAATTTTTTGTTGATTCAAACAAAATTTCCATTGACCAATATTTAAACAAAATTTTTGTTTAAATATGGGTCAATAAAAATTTTGTTTGAATCAACAAAAAAAAGTTTTTTTTTGCAATTCCAAAAAAAAAATTTGTATCGTCAGCAAAAATGTTTTGTTAATTGAAGTAAAATGGTTCAATTTTACTCCAATTTTGCTAAAACAACAAAATGTACTCAAAAAATATGTTTTGTAGTTTTAATCAGTTTCTTTTTCAGAGTGTATAATAATATAGTTTTATATATTAGACATAGTTATATTTTTGTCGGGAATGTACAAATTAAAATGAAGCAAGAAAAAGCTCCGGTTCAACCGTTATCATTATGTTTGCTCAATCCAAACCAGAACAAAACTTAATTTTAAAGTTTCGATACAGAGGAACGAGTGTATATTTTTTATTCGAACTTCACTTGCGAAAATTGGAATTCCATGCTTGGCGCTGTTAATTTAGTCATTTTTTTATTACCGTTAGTGTTTCGTTTTTATTTAATGCAAAATGTTTTCCTAACGCAAAATCGAATGCACTGGTAATAAGTCTAAAAAACAAAGGTCTGCAATTACTTTAGAAGAAATTATGAAAATAATTAATATGTATGAATGTGGGAAAACTATATGAACAATAGCTCGGCGCGTAAATAAATCTACTTCAACAGTAAATACGATAGGGGAGGATAAAGTTCGCATTCTTGAAAAAATGAAAGATGCAGTAACATTGAAGGGTACAATAACTACCAAGAAGAGGTTGGGTCCGATTTAAGAGATGGACAAATTATTAACTCATTGGGTCGAGGATCTGACACAGAAGCGGACACCACTAAGTCTTCGTATAATCCAGGAAAATGCCAGGTCTTTATAGAGAGATTTACAAGAGAAAGCCTGCATCAAAGACATGGAGAATGTATTTAAAGCTAGTGCTGGGTGATTCGAACGATTCAAGAAGCGTACAGGTTTACATAGCATCAAATTCACGGCTGAGCTAGCAAGTGCAGATGCAGACTCGGCAAGTAAATTTCCGAAATATTTGGCAGAAATAATAGAGGAGGGAGAATATTTGCCTGAGTAAATATTTAAAGCGGACGAAATGGCTCTGTTTTGGAAGAGGATGCCAACACAGACCTATATTGCAAAAGAGGAAAAATCTATGCCTGGATTCAAGGTTGCAAAAGATTGGATCACCGTTCTGATTGGTGGCAAACACTTCAGGGGACTTGAAACTTAAACCTCTTACTGTGTACCATTCCCAGAGACCTCAAGTCTTTAAGAAAATTGACCCGAGTAAACTGCCCGTAATTTGGAAATCTAATACCAAAGCTTGGGTTACCCATGAGTTATTCATTGATTGGTTCAATAGCCACTTCATTCCCGATGTGAAGGAATATTGTGCCAAGAAAAAAATTCCGTTTAAAGTACTTCTCCTCCTGGACAATGCACCCGGTCAGTCGGAAAAGTTGGACGACTTTCATCCTGACGTATAAGTTCTTTACCTACCTCTTAGAACCACCGCACTGTTGCAGCCTATGGATCAAGGCATTATTGCGACTTTCAAAGCCTACTGTTTGCGGTATATGTTTTCCGAAGCAATCAAGGCCATTGATAGTGGTGAGGGCATTACTCTTCGTGGTTTCTTGAGGAATTATAATATACGCCATGCTAATAAAAACATCGGGCTGGCATGGGATGGAGTCAAGTGGACAACAATGAATGTTGTGTGGAAAAACTCTGTTCGGAAATGGCGCAAAATACTTTGCAGAAAGTAAAGAAGTCAATGTCTGATATGGGTAGTGAATTGACAGAATTTCATCAAGCGACGGATTCGTGTGTCCAACTGACTGATCAATTAGAGCTTAAAGTGGAGAATGTTGACATTAATGAGCTTATTTTGGCTCAAGATGAAGAATTTACCAATGATGACCTCATTCAGTTAGAGGCATTCCAGAATTCTGAAGAAAATAACGTGCCGATTGAAACAACTCCAGACAAAAAATTTACAACAAAGAGATTAGCCGAGGCTTTCAGCCTGATGGACATGGCACTAGCAAAATTTGAATCTATGGATCCGAACACTGAGCGGTTTGAGAATGTTAGCCGACGTATACATTCAGATATGTCTAGCTACAAGGCCATCTACGTTGACAAAAAGCGTGTGAGCACACAATCTACTCTAAGTACGTTTGTGATATGCCGCCCACAGCAACATCAAGATGACAACCCCCAGCCTTCAACATCGACAGGGGTAGAATTTACTAGAGAACAGCATTTCTGTTCACAATCATCTATCTCCAGTGCTGACTGTCCCACTACAGAACCATATTAACTATCACAGATGCCAATACAATTTTGATTATGTGAACTATAAATAGTAATATCATAACAACGAATCTTTATTGTTCGTTATTCATAGTTGTCATCTAATTCCTAATAAATATAATTTGTGCTTATAAAGAATTATTTTATTTTGTGAGTGCTATTCATTTGTCTTGTCATCGAAAATTTGTAGAGAAGAGGTAAGTCAGTCCTCTTTAATTATTTCTTATTTTTATAGTCGTTTGAAGTAATCTCAAAATTGTTATATATCACTTCATCAATGTTAAATTTATAAATCCCTAATTCCACAAGATATTTTGTATTTGAAAAGTGTTTTTTCAGTTTACCTTTATATTTTTCATACTTGTATAATTTATATCCGAGTAAATACTGCTGCATGATGCTTTATTCAAAAATTAATACTGTGTAAATAATCTATCTATCTATATATAATAAATATTGCAGTTTCTTATGAAATTTTACTTAAGCGAATTACACATTCGACTTGCGTAAAATTCGAGTTACGTTAAAGTCTACGGAACGTATTAATTCCGTAAGTCGGGGGATGCCTGTATATTTTTAAAAACAAAATGTTTTTTATCCATTTAAAAATTATTTATGTAGCAGAGGATTAAGTAAATCATAAGGGGTATTGAATTTTTAATCTATGAGCTAATTAAGAGCTAAAAGAAAATTACTTCACCAATCTTCGATTCTGTAGATATGATTTAAGGGTGCATGCAGGTCAGTCAGAAACAAATTCGTACTCTGCCGTTCTGAGAAAAGGTGCCTTTTTTTCAAAAATGTCACGCGTGTAAAAATGCCATTGGGGACTCTTTGAAAGCACCAATGAGTAGACTTTCCCAGCTCGACTCATTGACTCATCATAATGAGGTATGACGTCTTGCGGAATGATTGATCCCCTGAGAATAGGAAAGAAGTGAAACGTGAAAACCGAAAAAGTCTGTTTTATATCAATAATATCTACTTTTCTTATAAATCAAAATAAAATATTTTTATCTCAATGCGTAAATTAGAAAAACTTGTTTTTAAAAATTTCGAATATATCAAATAGCATTACGAAAATTTCTATCTATTGAGGGGCAGTTCTTTTTTTATATTGCTCTCTAAGTATTTTCCACCAAATTAAATATTTAAATTTACTTTTTATGAAATTTGTAAACGGTAATAAAGAGAGACGAGTTTAAGCAATTGCAACCATAAAACGAAATTCGAAAAGCTTCAACTTTTCGTGAGATATCCTTTTAAAATTGCGATATTTCGGTCCCATAGGATTAACATGAAGAAAGGAAAACTATGATCTGACTGATACAAAGCCTTAAGCTATAGAGTTCCGTCGTCTGCGTTACCAACCCTCGGCAAGGTTGTTAATCTAACAAAATGGTGTTAGTATCGTGTCGTGACTTTCGAACTTAATGGCAGCCAGCGAGCATCTCTGCTGAGATGGCGCCACCTACAACAACAAACGGAAACTGTATATGGGATACCCCCCCCCCCTTCAGACGATGGCTGTCAAGCAGATGATTAGAAGAAATAGGCGAACTGGTGACGTAACTGTCCTACACAGACGCCACATATTTAAAACTTTTTTCGAGGAACGATTTTCTTCGCTGAAGGGCTATTTCGTTAGAAGTCCTCATCTGTTTCTATGCTGCCGGTTTTAATAAACCGGTGTGTATAAGGAAAGTGCAGCTGCCATCACTGTGGTATGGATATCTGACTTTTCCTCTCTGCCTTTGATTCCTACTGTACACAAGAATTCGGGCTATCTGATTGATCAACGGTTCACAGGATTCTGATAAAATTTGTCTACGTTGTCATGATGATTCTTGAAATGATCGATAAGGTAAAAATGTAGTTGGTAGATTGGTTGACGGAACTGTTTTTTGTAAATATGCCCTTTCCTTAGAGTCAGTATACATAAACCTCAAAATCTATAAGCTTTTAAAATATGAAAATTTCGTTATGATAGTGAAAATGTACATTTGGAAGCGAAATTTTACCTGTAATATCTTATCAGTACAAAAACCTTCAACGGGTTAAAAGTTGTGACGCAGCACTTTCTTTTGGCTCTAAGAATTTTAAATATGGGTCTTAAAAGCAATGATATCAAACTTGAGTGCGGCTATGTTAATAATTTTTTTTAAAAATCATCATTTTCTTTTTAGTTTTATTTATATTCACAGGTGCAATTATTATCTTAACATGAAAAAATATATATAATTTATTCGCTGATGCTTTTTCATTCACATCTCTCATGAATTCAAAATATGGGTTTTAAAAGAAATGATATCAAAATTTGAGTGACACCTTGACGTGAATTTAATAGGACTGTTTTAAAATTCAATTTAAATTATTTTTGGTTTGTCTTCTAAAGTATATTTACACATACAAACAATACTTTTAATTTTTCAATACACTGTTAAATATATTGCTTTCACTGTGCCTATATTGTGTATTGAAATGTATTTTTCAATAAATTGATTTATATTTTGTGCCACGCTATCCAAAATCATAAGTAAAATTTATGTAAATAATTATTTTGCGTCATAGCAGGGCTACACTACATACCGGGCTTGCTCATGCATTATGATGACGTCACAAAAGGTGGCTGACTAGGAGGAAAGACATACAGTGATTGGCACAAAACGATGGGCGCGTTGCTTTGGACCAATCGCTGGTCGCGGTCAGCCATCATTTGTGACGTTTTGAGAGTGAATGAGCAAGCCCGGTATCTAGTGTTGCCTTGGTCATAGTATCCAAACGAAGGGAAATGTATGCAAGTGAATAATATGACGCAAAAGAATCATTTACATAAATGTTACTTATGATTTTGGATAGCGTGGCACAAAAGATAAATCAATTTATTGAAATAAATACATTTCAATACATAATATAGGCTCAGTGAAAGTAATATATTTAAGTGTTCAGTCTACTATATTTAAGTGTTAATTTCTATCTACTACATGTAGAAATGTATAAATTTCAGAATATAGTTAGACCATAGATATAAGACTACTGTGAAAAAATCGGAACGGTATGCTTCATATTTGCTGAGATATTAAATGTCGGCGTTTAGATTTTCCTTTGATGTCCTTCTAGCTGTATATATAAGTGACGGAATCTTCAGTTTTGGGCTTTCGGTTTTTTGCTGCGTCACTCGAGAAACTACCGTCTCTCATGATCTAAACTTTTACATACGTGGATAATTCATTGAATATATTAATAAAAATATATATAACATTTCTATTTATTCTGCAAATTATTTATAATGAATACTTATAATTATTAAATGATTCAATAAGAACAGACGCTATTAACGTACGCATTCATTTTTATAAACATGATTATAGAAAGTAATTTTGAGTATTTCCAATTTTATGTGAAATTCTCAGTTGCCAACGTAATAATTAGGTTTTATAATTTTTTCATTTTGTTTCATTTCGTTTTACAAATTCAACTCCAGAACGTTTGATTGTTTTTGCTTTCTTTTTTTTCCTCATGAAACAATACATTTAGCCTCTGATCTATTCTAAAGCAAATATTTTCCTGCATTTTTAGATATAACACAGAAAAGAAAATGTTAGTCATTTTTATTGATATTTCATTTTTAAAAGCTGAATTCCTATTTTACGAAAAAAAGGTAATATTGTAAAAGAATTCTATATGAAATTTCAAATATCTGCACACATTACGGGAAATATTTTGAAATAATATATTTAATAAGACATTAAAAATGAATTGATACAATAATGATATTTATTAAATATAAAATATTACATAATAAGATTTAAAAACATTTAAAAATATATTACATAATAACATGTTCAAACAATACATGCATGAAAATATAAAGAGCATAGGGTATTTATTTTTTAATGAAGTTTAAAATTACTACATTATAATTGATGTAGAGGATAATAAATAACATGAATGTTTCAAAGAAAAATATTTATTATTGATTTTTCAGAAACAAATGGTACTATATTTACAAGACAAAAATCGGTTTAATTTTACATATAAACTTTGGTAAAAATATATAATTTTACTAAATATATCTTTATAAAACACCGTGTAAAAATATATCTATGTAACCTTTCACTCTTCCATGCAGGCTATAATTTAGTATTGTACATGGAATTGAATGATCTTCTCTTTCTCTACTTTCTCCGTTTGAACATCTGGCTCCATCTTTTGCTTATTTTTTGTTTATTTTGCACGTAGTTGTGTATGTTTGTAAATTATACGAGTCTTCTATTACGGAAATGTTAACTGCTTCGATATAAAAAGAATAGTTTCTGTTAATTCAGTCTGTTATAAATCCTAGCAATATATTTTAATAATAGAAATAAAATTAGTAAATTTTATTAACAAAAACTGATTTCTACACTCAAGTAGTAGAAATTTCTATAAAAGAAGGTGAATTTACAAGAACATGCAACTATAGACAAAAAGTGGAGCCACATTTCAGAAGAAGAAATTGCAAAGACAGCACAGAAGTGGGAAGACCATTCAAAGTAAACTTTTTATTATAGTGTTTTTAAATGGTATTTTATAAAGATGTTTTTAGCGAATTAAGCAATCCTATTTTTAAAGTGTTTTCAAATTATATAGTATTGGTTAATTAGACTCTGGAAGTTATAATGGATGCTATATAATATTAAATTATTTCATTAATCCAGTATTCACTTTTTTGTTTGGTACAACATTGCGAAATCTACGTTAATATTTAAGAGCATTCTTCCAAATTTAAATTGCAATGCTTTAAATTTTAACTTTTGGTATAAGAAAAGGATGTTAAAAACTTTGTATTTTATGTTACTTCAACTCCTATTAAGTCAAAATATTGAAACATATTTTTCATACTTTGTGTTATAATTACTGAATGCTAAAATAAATATGAATAAATTTATAAAATTTATTAAGATTATAAAAATTGTTTATGACAAGCTGCAGTTTTTAAAACCCTACTGAAATGAAATGAATAATGTACATGCTGAACGAAACATATTTTTACATTCTCATGCAATGTACATTGACACAAATCTGCACCATTCATAAATATGGAGCCTATTACTGAAGAAAAATCTCCAAGGCTTCCTATAGATTCTCATGGAGAATCCATGCAATATATTTGACACTTTTAAAATTAGTACTTTCCTTACAAGTCTGCCGCGTAATCGTCATACAGTTTCTGCATAAAAATGATTCAATCTCTTTAATATACATAGGATTCACTCGGAGAGCATTATTTCTATATGCTAATGCATATAAATGTTATAAATTTTTTTCACACAGGAATTTATTTTCCATAGTCACTGAAATGCTCAAAAATATTCGCACAAGCTAGACGACCCTCTCCAAAATCTGGTTCATTTATGACAACTGATCTACCAATAACACTTGCTGGTCCTGCTAATGGTAAAGATGGATCTGTAAAATAATAACGCGCAATTTGCTGTTTATTTCCTTGAACTCCGAAAGGCGGAATATCAAGATAGCCTAATGTTCCAGAAAAGTCTCCAATTTGGCACCTCTGAGAAGCTAATCCGGAGCAGTGACTGTAATAGTAACGATCGATACTCACATTATAAGGATTGAAATATGCACCTGCTTGAAGACATTCAATTCCACTCAAACTGAACCGTTGACCAGTAGGAATTGCTCTTTCACTAACGTGCCAAGGATGGTTATATGTTTTAGTATGTGAAGTTCCCGCAGGATATGATAATTCCAAATACACAGAAGTATCGGCAGTTGGATCATCCCTATCTTGTCTAAGTATAAGCTGTCCTTGTAAAGGAAAATCAAATGTAGCAAATGCAGTTACAACACGTCGACCAGACAGTTCCACATTTGCACAGGAGAGTGGCCTTCCATCAGGATAGTATACGACAATAGCTCGGCCAACAACACTATTAACTCCAAACAATGATAGCTGGGGATCATAAACTTGTTGAAAATGTTTTTCTTTGTTTTGAAGAGGACCGTATTTTCCACTGAGGTCACCAACTGCATATTGATCAGCACTACCTTTATTTGGTTCCGGAACAGCGTCTGGTGATTTCTTCAAAGGATTGTATATGGTTGTTTTGACATTAGGACAAACTTCCGATTTATCTCCTCTAAATATTAGCGGCAATTCGTCGATACCATAACTATAAGCTTTCTTATTCAAATCTCCTAAATTGATAGTTACTAAAGTTGGATCAAAAGGAGACTCCTGTCGAAAAGATATTTCTCCAGTTACTTCATTTTCAAATTTGGCAATTGCCTGTCTCGGTTCAATCATAGTTAAACGGCCACAGGCTAGAACTTCGGAAGGATCAATATCTGAATATATAACGATGTACAAGCTATTTTCAACTTTTTCCAATATGGGAGCTGATATAGCAGTATGATAAGTGCGTCCTGTAATTGCTTCTGGTTCTCGACCAACTGCTGCGTAACCAACCGTTTCCGATATGTGGAAAAATGGAGTTGCCTGAAGATTCGCACACCTGCTTATTTCATTTTGGAAAACAGATATAGAAGATTCAGGTTTTGGAACAATGCTTTGAAGTATGGCCCAACGATGAATAGAATCCCTGCGAGTTCCATTCACGTACCACAATTGGGACAGAAATCCTGTTCCAAAACCACTTTGTCTGATGATAACTGTGCCTCCTAATGGGGTGGACAGTTTGGCTTGATAAGTACGAATCCTTGAAGTTGGTTGAATGACAGCACACGACACACGGCCAGTTTCTGGGCTTCGGAGGACTAGTGTTCTTCCAAGTATAGAGGCATTTTCAATTAATTTAAGATTTGAAGTAAGCACCATATCTTGTCCTACAATAATGGGGCCATGGATTTCCGTAAAGTCAACATACCTATAATAACATAAAAAATATAAGTAATATGTACGATATCTGAAATAATAATACAACAAATGTCATGATTAATGTTGAACAATCAGATTAATTTAATAAAAAACATTATTGAGAAGGCTTTTGAGAAGACATTGTTTAGCATCAGTAAACAAATAAAGAATTTATCAGAACTCAAATAAAACAAACTGCATGATTAATGTTGCCCACCCAGATTTACTAAATATAAATATTACTGGGAAGGCATCTGTGAGAATAAAAAGATCATTTGGTAACACAGATTGAAAAATAAAGAATTTATCAATAGCTAAAATTTTGAAAGGGGCCTGCGTAACAACTCTTATTTTAAAAAATATATACAAAAACTAACAAACATATGTCTTCTAAAAGTCGTCATATGTAGCACAAATAAATAACTAGTTAAGAGACATAAAACAATAGAATACTATAATTATATAAGCTGTTGAATTTCATGATTCTAGTTAAAAAATAATTCCCTCTTTAATGTTTCCTTTATATCATTTAATATACAGCAAAAACGATTGACAATGTTTTAGCTAATGCTTTACTGATCCTTAAATATTGGAATCTACATACAAAAGCAGTTATTTTTGAAAGACAAATTATAAGGTTTTTTTGCCGTTAATGGTGATAGTAATGAAAATATTAAACTGTCCCTTTATTTTTCTTATTTTGATTTGATAAAAGCAAACCTTCACTCTTCACAACCACTTTCAAAGTGTAGTTAAGATGACCAAACAGATTCTAAATTTGGGGACAGAAATCACATAGATCACGCACTTCATGCAGTTTTTGATTTAAGAGCTTAAGTTTTAAATTGTTGATAAATTCGATGCATTAAAAAAAAGAAGATAAAACTTAAAAAGTTATAAATTTTAAAGCTTTGAGTCCCTCTATAAAATTTAGTCATCTTAAGTATGGTGTTAAACTGATCTGGGGACTGTTAAATGGAAACATAAGAAAATGAAAATTATGAAGTCATCAATAATTCATAAATTTTGAATACTCTTTCAGCTTTACTCAAAATGAAATAGAAAAAAGAAGTTATTATATTGTAGAACAATTTTTGACATTAGCTACATATGCTAAGAATGTACCTGGTGTCTAGTTATCTGAATTAGTTATACGTATTAGTTTCAAGTAATGGATTTATTGTACAATACATAGCGTTGAGCATTATTTTAAAAAATAATATATATTTTGATTTTGATGAGCGACAGAGTTAAAAATAAAAAAGCATCTTCGTTGGAACCTCGAATAATATTTTATTACTATCTACAAATCGCATATTGAACAAGCTAACACAAGTACATAATTGTAATAAATTTTAACAGTAAACAAAACTGAATAATGAAAAATTATCATATAGCATACGATAATATCTGTATATTTTAGAAAGTACCAAGTAGCCCTCAAATATACCTAAGCATTTAAAAAGTGCTTTTACTATGCCATCCAGAAAAACTATGCAACATAAAATATTTTAAATAATTTAGCAATAAAAATACGTTAAATTTGACACGCAAGGTTTCATTAAATTCGCAACAGCCTCTAATTAAATACGAAACTTATTGAAGAGAAATGGTTTCAAGCAAAAAAATCACATTTCGTGCTAAATTTAAAAAAAAATTAAACATTTTATTTCTTTATCAAATGTATACATTTAATTTTTTTCCTATACATAATTTAAAACTGCTCACAATCAAAGATAACTGAAGATATACATTTGAAATTCACAAATGTTCACTGAACACTCTAGAAACAATAAGATATTTACTCTAGTAACTTGGAGTACATGTGTTCAAGGAACTCCGCATTTTTAAGATTTTTCTTCTTTGAAGATTAACTGACTATAGAAATAAGTGTACAATCCGCAGAAATTAAGTAATATTTTGTTTAATATGCAACCTTGTAAGAAATTATGTTTTTATGTTATTAGAAAGTTTATTTCTGCGCAGAGATTAAGATGAAATTTTAGTATTTTACGTAAGTTAGCACGATCTTGACCGCTAAGCCCGGATCATGAGTATTACTCCGACATGTTGCATTATTCAATAATATTTTCTTTATTCATGTTTCATTACAAAGGAATGTATATAACAATGGCAATGTTTCTTATCTATTTATTTGCATAGTATATTGAGTGTATAAATACGAATATTGTGTATATTTTTAAGAAATAGTGTAATATGTATAATTTAAAAGTAATGCCCATCAAAGGATTTATACATATCCAACAGACGTAGTTCTACGTCTTCAGTCGCAAGAGGTTAATATCTGCTACAATGTACAGATTTAAAATAATCTTTTGTACAGACTATGCTAGCATTGGATATATTAAGTCATTATATTATTTATTAGTAGCATTTTAGCAATGGGATTATGTGGGGATTCCATTAATAATTTGAATTAGCTGTACTGTAATTGGGTTGTTCGGAAAGTTTTTTTTTTACATTTGGGAGAAAGTTGGTTCGTACCGGAAAATTCTATCATTTAATTTTTAGATATTAATTCCGATGTCTAATAATTGACGGGCAGAATTTTCCGATACGAATTGGTTTTCCCAAACCGGAGAAACTTTCTGAACAACCCAATACTTTAAATGTGACAGAGAATAAAATGTTTGATTGAAATTTCATTGATTTCGAAATTAGTAGATCGATGGTGTACGTAGCATATCTCTAGCATGACAATATAAAGAGTTAATATGGATAAACTTAAGTTACTTTTAAAAATAATTACTACTAAGGTATATGACATAAAAGGTCAAAATAAAATGAATACTTACGTCCTTCCAATTTTTTCCTCGCTGCAAGGATTTGTTGTGCCCGGAATAGCTGGGAACTCGTGGATCTTCCATCGGAACTTTTCACCATAAGTACCTCCTCTCAGGAAAACTCGTATATTAGTTCCTTTGGGATCGCTTAAAAATTCAACGTTTCCTTGAAGACCGCCAGAATTCAGGCTTGCTACTAAGCCATTACTTGTTGAAGATACAATTTGAGAATCTAAAAATAACAATAGTATCGCTTAATATTTTATAACAATAAACAGCTATCATAATTCGAATAAATTACATTCAGAATATCAGAAGTTTAGGAAGTTAAGGTTACAGTTCTTTTAATCCAAGTTTCACTATTGCAAAGGAAATATACAATGCGAAGAAATAACAACAACAAAATCATGAAAACTGAACTGGAATCGGCGTGGTCCCTTTTTTGGCTACCTTTATTTGCAAACAATAAACTTCGTGGTAGTTTTCTAGAACATTTGCAAAAGAAATTATTTTGCAAGGAATTTTTCTTCCAAATGTTGTACAAATCCACCACCAAGATTGTTTGGAAATAGTAGTAAGCAAAAATGTAACCTCGACGAACCCTGATTGAATTGTTTTAAATTCCATTGCTATTCACAAAGATATAAGAACCGTGTAGGAGAAGATATCAACATACATGTTCACTACATCTGATTTTGAACAGACGCATTAATGAATTTTAGCATTGTAACACATTCTCGACCGAAAACAATAATTCTCGTTTCTATTCCAAAAACACCAGTGACTAATGGCGTGGCTTTTTATCTTACAGAAAATGCATTTATATCATGTTGTCTATACTTTTTTAGACTGTGATACATTAATATTAAATCCGTATGTTGGAAGATATTTACTGATGCCTAAACTTGAGAAACTTATTTAGGAAACCAAATTACGAAAGACGGATGGAGGAGCTTCTACTGTTTTAAGACCCAGATTTCACAAAAACAAACAGTCGCCAGTGTGTTATGTGTTTTACTCTCATTTTGTATCCTCTATTCTATGTATTTTAACACACATTAAAGGCGGTATGTTTTTGTAAATTATGGTTTTTAAAACAGTAGAAGCCCTCCTTCTTAGAAAAGTCTTTCGTAAATTGATTTCCTTGGTAAGTTTCTCAAGTTTATGCATCAGTAAGAATCTTTCAATGTACGGATTTATTACAAATTGTCTTACAATCTAAAAAAAATATGGCCAACATGATATAAATGCATTTTCTGCAAGGAAGAACCCACTCTCTTAGTGAATGAGGTTTGATTAAATAAAAACGGGATTTCTCGTTTACCGTCGGTAATGTGTTAAAAACCATATAATATTTTATTTATCTAAACACTTAGGAAAAATGAAATGGTCATAAAATAAGTTTTGATAATTTAAAATTATTTAAAATTGATTGTTTACATTTATTTAAAATTTTGATTAAATTTATTTACAATTTTGATTTTATATTTTAATTAGTTTCACATAGCTTTATTATATCTTAAAGATGCAAATTAATGCCGATAAGCAAAATGCTGCTGAAGAACTGTTAAATGAGCAAACACAAATTAGATAAAAATGTGGTCCCGGTGGAATTGGCTAAAATTTTGATATATTATATTGTTCATACGATGTTGATCAAATTTCTCAATGGGCACAATCTTATAAAATGGCTAGTTTCGATGGTATGACTGTTGAGAGATCGTAATTCCTATTGCATAGCTGCCAGCTTTCCGTTTGTTTCCAAGTCAAATAAATATAATTTAAACCCAAAAAAGTATGTAAAAAAAATAATTTAAATACAAATTCTGGTTTGATATGATAAAAACGCAAGGTTTGTAGTTATGCTATTATGATGCAAATATAATATTTTTTTGAAATCAAATAAAACCAGAAAATTTATTAATAATAAAAGCTAATTAAAAGTCATATGGAAAAAAAAAAGAGACATTTCGTTAAATATTTATTTATGGTTCAAATTATGTTTGACTTGAAAAAAAAACCCGAAAGGTTGGCAGGTATTGAATATGAATTAATATCTTCCGAGCTTCATAGCATCAAAACTAGCCATTTTTCAGGATTCAGACTTTTGGTCAGCATCGCACGAACTACCATATATGAAATTTTCAGTGAATTTCACGGGACTACATTTCCATATTATATGTGCGTGGTCCTTTATTTGTAAATTTAAAGTCAAACAGCAATTTAGTGTGCTTGAAAAATAAGTATGATTTAATATTAAAACAAAAATAAGTATTATACTTGAAGGTAAGATAGAAGGTGACAAATTCAAGATAGAATAAGTTTTTATCCTATTGATACCATTATGCGTTACATGAATAGAATCCTAATAAGTTAATAATCCGCATGTAGATCTGTCAATGGCTTTATTTAGTTTGCTGTTGCTGCTGTTCTTGTTAGAAGCCAATGAATTTATATTTGAATATATTATGTCTTCTGTAATTAAAAATACTGTAAAACCTCCATAACGGAGACTCACAAATAGCGGACACCTCTATTTAGCGAATATTTGTTTCGATCTCCAATACCTATTTGTACATTTTTATCTCTGAATAGCGGACAAGTTTCACATTTCCGACGTGTCCGTTATTCGGAGGTTCTTATGTATCATGAAATCTGATAATAGCCGCATCGTCTAATTGTACGATAAATTGTACGTCTTGTACGATAAACTTTTAATCCTTTCAGGGGAAAGTCCTTCTTTTGCTAAAATGTGGAAATGATTGAATGACAGTAGAATTGAACAAACTTATTTGAAAATTAGTAAGAGCTTTTCTTTCATGCTACATTATAAAAGCCAAATTTTATTCTAAAATTCTTGTGCAATTGTGGCATTCGGAGATTAAAATCAAGTGGTATGAACAATATACTACCGCCATTCAAAGGGTTAACACACAGTTTGTTTTTCAAAAAGAGAGTAAAACGAAATATGTGAAAACATTTTTAAGGTTTCACAGCTATGGATATAATATGTTGTTATCGGTACAAATGGATACTGTGCATGTGACGTCACGGAGCAGTTGCACTCAAGTACAGACGTACTTCTCAACTTCGGTGTAGGTAGGTATTAACAATTCTCACAGAGCTAAGTAATTCATAATATATTATTTCATACACATAATATGATGTATTATAACTACTCGAAAATTACAAGCAATTTAGTGGAAACTACAAGCAATTTAGCTCAAAGTTGTGCCTACGTAGAATTAACTCCTTAACTGTGTAGCCCGAACTCAGTTCGGGCAAGAACAGTTTGCTTGTTTTGTTACTAAAAGCTTTTGCACACCAGTAATTATTTAACGCAACCTTCGCTTTATTAATCGGCAGGCCGTTTTCGATTACACAAAGCAAATATTATAAGTACGTATAATAAATACGTACAAATATAAAAAGTACGGAAAAAGTGGTGTATTGTGCCTATTTTTAGTTTATGGTGTCAAAATACCTCCCACAGTTAAGGGGTTAAGTAGACAAACATCAAGCTAGTTTGTTGACAAATATGTACATTGTGTATACATTTCATTTTATACACTGACCATATAATAACTTTTCCTGTTTGGACGCATATATAGTTAAAACAATGCAATGAGATCACATTTTATATTTAGAGTTTTGATGACATGGAGAGATGATTTATGGAGAACGAAAATAGTACTAGAAATCTAAATATCAATGTTTTTCTGTACTTTGGTACAGCGAGGATGGACGCATACTGAGTATAAATCGTCAGACGTTTAAGTGAATTATTTGGCTGAATGTTTCCAATGCATTTTCAAGGGAAGTTACAAGCTCTGGGCCAAAACAATTTGCATAATTCATTTTGCTAGCTATTCCTCTTATTAGTTTTAACTACAGATGCTTCCAAACAGGGAAAGTTTTGTTATGGCCACCTATATAGTGTATATGGTTTCTCTCGTGACCATCTTCATATTTTTGTAGTCTCAATACTCAACTCAAAATAATAGCAGTGAAGTTATATAGTCAGTTATCATGTGAATAGCTTGGTATGATTAAAATAACAAAAGAACCTTTGCTTAGATTCCCAGAATATAGATTCTCTTACAATTAAAATTTCTTAAGTTTTATCTATTTCGGTGACAGTCTATGCAAAATACATACATATTCTGCGAAAGGCAGAAACATATAACTTTTTTTTTTACTTGGAAGAGGAGTGGGTGCACGAGGATCCAGGGGAAATATGTTTTAAAAATATTACTTTGAACACTGAAATAAGAAATCAACAAATAGAATTCTCATATTACGAAGACTTGAATGAAAATTAATCCACATAAAAGCCACTTTTTTAGAAGTAAAAATTCAGACAAATACTATTGTTTGAATTTAGTTATTTTAAACATTTTATATTTTATTTCTTCTCAACATAAATTGATGCATCATGTAAAAGTTTGGAGGGTGTTTATTTAATTGAAAAAAAAGCAATTACTGCATAAAACAAACCACTTAATTTTTCATTTTAATCATATAAATATGGTCCTTAATTTTAAGAAAATGATTTTCTTATGCAAAAAAAAGGCTTAAACATATCAGAAATACATGATTTTTGTGGAAGATTAATATATATATATATACTATTACTATATCTATATATACTACTACCCATACTACTTGCCTGTCACAATAGTAAAAATAACTACAATAGAATTAAAATTTTATAATAAGGCTTTCTTTTTTTTCAGTTATTAGATCACGGCTGCCAAAAATTCCGATTTTATGAGTAGGATTATTTCAGAATAAGCATATTTGCTTTATTTAATGACAGCATTTTGCGATTAAACAAGACTAACTATTCAGAAATAGCGGTACTCAAAAACCGAAAGATTTGGTAGCTACAGTAGATTCTGAAGATATTTTTAAAGAAGTCGTCATTTATTTCAAACAGACACGGAACTAAACAAGTAAATTTGAATAATTTTCCTTATTTCTACTTTACTAAATGTAAAGTGAATTTTATTTATTTACACTTCACTCTATTCTCATGCTCAAGCGTCTTACGATTCAAGTTTTATTTCAGAGATGTCAGTGAAAACTTAACTTCCGTCAACTTAAACTTTTCCAAAAAGCTCAGTCTGAAACGGCCGGTCAGTAATCTTTCAGATATTTACTGTCAATTGGGTTAGAGAGTCGTTGGATTTATGAATAGTCTGCATAAACGGATCCGATATTACAATGAATTTGAAACCGCTTTGGGCTGTTTGTTGTAAATGGCCTTACATGTTTCGTGGCGAGTTGTTGACAAGCCTAAATAATTTAAAAGGTACATAAAAAAGATTTCTTTTTATTATTCCACAATGAGGTCAGAGTTAAAAACTCTTCCTTCTCTTATTCCTCTCTCCCATTATCGTTTTCCTTAAAGATCTTCGAAAAGGAGGATACTCCCTTCAATTGTACACACTGAATTCAGGCCTCCCACTCGGTCCGTTTTTTGAATACCACTTTTTTCAAAGAACATTCTTTTGAGATTTTTCTTACAAAGGACTTCGCACAAATTATATGGAAATGTCGAAATGTTGATATTTTTTAGTTCACACACTAGACAATTTAACCACTTTTTCTACATTAGGCTCTTTTGAACACCGAAAAGCAATTACTCCTTTCTGCCAATTTGGCAGTTTTTATTTCAGCCCATCTTGGAACATGGAAAAGCAACTATCATCAAGCAGCTCGACTATGACAAATAATTTAAAATGAACCCTTCTCGATTCTCTTATGAATTGTCGCATCTATCATCGCAAAACTTAACCATTATCATTTATCCATAAGAGTTCTAATTTTTTGTCCCGTGTGTGTAATAAACAATGAGATTCTAAATGATTGTCAAGCTTTGCGACATTTGTCATAAGTAACGCAAGTGAAATATGAAAAAAAAAAAAAGAACTGCTTATGAAATTGATAGGAAAACTTCCAAGATGTGCACAGTTGCCTGCGAATTCTCGATACGAACTCTTTGTCCTTCTAAATATATTTTGATATGATAGTTCGCCTCATCCCATACTTTTTGCCGTATGTCAGTGAGGGAAAGAGAGAGAAAGAGGGAAAAACTGATTTTTAGTGTCAAATATCACTTTTTAACATATATGTTTTCAAGTATATAGTAAATATGTTACTGTTGAAATTTCAAAAATACCATGTAAGTTAGAGAAATAATTCTTAGTTAAATTTTTGAAAAGCCATTAATTACATAAATAAGATAAATAGCATAATCAAAGTAAAATATATTGTTTAAAAGGTAAATGTAAAATAAGATTATTTACAACAAACTTATGTAAAAATATAAATATGTCTTTCGTCTGACAATGAAATATATTAATAGAGTGAAACCACTTATAGAAAACTTCTTAAAATTTTAAACAAAATTGTCACTTGTGATACTTGAAGCTATTTCATACATCTTGATTTGATTTCCCTGATTTATGAAGAAACACAGACGGAGGCTGGAGGTCATTTTACTTACCCATCATACGTAGTATAGGGTAAGTCTTGTAATCTTTTTGAAAATCGAAATTTTTTTTGACGGATTTACACGTTTCAGACACTGGAGATTCCGAAAAACATATTTTTAGAAAAAAAAATTTGCCGTCCGTCTGTGTGTCTGTGTGTCTGTAAACGCTCTATCTCCCGAAAAAATTGAGATAGAGACTTGCAATTTGGTATGTACTTAGTATGTAATAATGGGAAGAAGCCTATTTCATTTCAATAACCTCGATTAACCGGAACAATTTTTTTCGGACTCTCGAAATATTCGTTCTGATGAAAGGTATATAAAAATTTTCGAAATTGTTTATTTTAAGAAATGAATATAAAAGACAATAAAAAAACATAAATTTTGAATAAAGCATGAAGTTGATCGGATAATGAGTTGCCGAGATATTTGGAATCCTATTTACCACACTCTTCGATTTTTCATGACCCTGTATTTCATCCAAATTTCACTTCAAAAATATATTTTAATTGGAAATTTGACGCTTAATCAGATGCAATAAACCGCTAGTTAATAGGATTATTATTTTTGGAGTTATAAGGAAAAACCGCTTTCAAGCAATTCAGTAATCGAGTCTTTAAAGTTTGTGACGTCATCAAGTCACGATTTTATTTGAATTGCAATGCATTTTATAAGTAGTTTACACATTTTTATTTTAATATTTTACATTATCCATATCAATGATGGGTAAGTATTACGGTGGCCCCCAACGACTATTTTAATAGAATATAAGAAATTCAATGCCGGATCAAATTTTGCTTAGGAATTTAGAAAATAGTGAATGTTATACATTTAATAATTGATAGCTAAAACAATTTTTTTTAAATCTATGAATGATTCTTTATCTAAAGAGGCCAATACTTTCATATCTTAAGTTATAACAATAAAGTTCACGTGGATTTTAAAAGAGGTGTATTTAATTATGCCTTAAAATAAAATCTTGTGAAATAAATGATTTTTTATTTTGAAGTTGTACAGAAATATTTAAAAATTCTACTTTGTGATGTAGCCTTTAAAAATATGCATGGTTTGCTTTAGATCGGAATAATATATTTCGTTGACTGATATGGAAGATTTTAGGCATGTAGCATAATATTTAAATAATTAAATCAACAATCACAATTATATTTTTGGCTAAAGAAAATACCACATTAAACAAACTGATAAAATCCTATCAAAATTAAACTTTTTACATAAAAACTAAATTAAATAATAAGTTTTGACGGTGCCTTTTATCTAATAAAAAAATCCTCTGCACTTATTAGAAACAGCATTTCGTCGTTTTAGACAAGTGTGTAATATATGATTTACAGTAATTTTTTGTGATATCCAATTCTTTTAAATTGATCATTTAATATGCGTAGACAATCAGAAAATTTACCATGGGGCTGAATCATCGGGAATTTAAATACATAAAATTAAAGTTTTTCAATTACTAAAATTCATACTATTTCTGTAGAATGTAATATCATATCATATATTCTAATACGAGCAAATCTTGTGTGTGGTTATATATATATATATATATATATATATATATATGCAAATTTTATCTTAAAACGGCTCTAACGATTTTGACTAAATTTTGTGTCCTACCGTTTTGGGACACCAGAAAACCATTGGAATGGGTCACATGTTCGAGAAAATTCGATTAGTGGGTCATTTTGGGTCATGGTGAAGCTAATTGTATCTAAAAAAAATCCCTGACGGCTCGGCCTACAGGCACAGGTAGATTTCGAAGACGCAGACCGTGGGGCGCCTGTTTGTCGGGAATTGCGGAAGAAATGACCTTTTTTACGATGATGCGGCAGTTTGAACCGCCTACTTCGAAACCTAATTTGTTTGCAGGCGGATTCGGCAGGGATTTTTTTGTTTTTAATTTTTTTTTTGATATAACGGTTGGTCCTATAAAAAACTTGTCAATATAAAAGTTTTAGATAATATTAAGAGGATTTATAATAAATTTAAGCAGATTTGAAATCTTGAGAATTGACGAAGTTATGCATTTTTTTCTTCTAACCCCCCCCCCCCCTCCCACCCTCTTAAGGCAATTTTTAATTATATCAAAAATCTGTCATACATAAATTTTCGGCCCTTCTCCTAGAAGTAATAATAACTTAAAACGGATTCGATACGTATCATAATTAAGAAATTATGGGTTTTTTTCTGTTTTCACAAAAAGGCCCCCCATCCCCCCCCCTGGTTCGATTTTGCCCATTAACGAACTTGACCGAGATTTTATGCCTCTTGATTTTATGTATCAGTTTCGAACAGATGCGGGAGTTGGAACCGCTTACTTCGAAAAATAACTTGTTTGCAGGCGGAGCCGGCAGGGGTTTTTTTGTTTTTAATTTTTTTTGCTATAACGGTTGGTCCTATAAAAAACTTGTCAATATAAAAGTTTTTGGTTAATATTAAGAGGATTTATAATAAATTTAAGCAGATTTGAAATCTTGGGAATTGATGAAGTTATGAATTTTTTTCTTCTAAACCCCCCCTTCCCCCGCTTAAGGCAATTTTTAATTATATCAAAAATCTGTCATATATAAATTTTCGGCCCTTCTCCTAGAAGTAATAATAACGTCAAACGGATTCGATACGTATCATAATTAAGAAATTATGTTTTTTTTTCTGTTTTCACAAAAAGCCCACCCCCCATCCCCCCCCCCCTTGGTTCGATTTTGCCCATTAACGAACGTGACCGAGATTTTATGCCCCTTGATTTTATGTATCAGTTTCAAAAAGATGCGATAGTTGGAACCGCCTTCTTCGAAAAATAACTTGTTTGCAGGCGGAGCCGGCAGGGATTTTTTTTGTTTTTAATTTTTTTTTGCTATAACGGTTGGTCGTATAAAAAACTTGTCAATATAAAAGTTTTAGATAATATTAAGAGGATTAATAATAAATTTACGCGGATTTGATATCTTGTGAATTGACGAAGCTATGATTTTTTTTCTTCTAAAACCCCCCTTTTTCCCCCCCTTGGAACCATTTTTAATTATATCAAAAATCTGTCATACATAAATTTTCGGCCCTTCTCCTAGAAGTATTAATAACTTTAAATGGATTCGATACGTATAATAATTAAGAAATTATGGGGTTTTTTCTGTTTTCACAAAAAGCCCCCCCACCCTCCCCCCCTTGGTTCGATTTTGCCCATTAACGAACTTGACCGAGATTCTATGCCCCTTGATTTTATGTATCAGTTTGTAAAAGATTAATGCAGAATTTTTCCAGTTATCGTGGTCAGAAAAAAGTGACATAGATAGATAGATAGATAGATAGATAGATAGATAGATAGATAGATAGATATATAAACTTTTGAACTGGGGGTGTTTTTGGGTTCTGGGAGTCATGATCGGCGTAGATCTGCAAAAATTTTTCAAAATTTCCAACTTAGGTGAGAATGTAATAGGTAGTATTTCATATGAAATCTACCTAAAACGGTTCAAACGATTCTGACGAAATTTTGTATCCGACCATTTTCGGGCACGAGAAGACTATTGGGCTGGGTCACATGTTCGAAAACTTTCGATTAGTGGGTCATTTTTGGGTCAACGCGGGTCAAATTAATTTTATCTAAAAAACGGCTCTAACGATTTTGATTGAATTTGGTGTCCTACGAGTTTCGAGCACGATAAAAACGTTGGGCTGGGTCACATGTCCGAGAAAATTCGATTAGTGGGTCATTTCTGGGTCATTGTGGGTCAAGATCTGAAAATCGGCTCAATTTACTTTAAATTTTGCATCCAATGTTTTTCGGGCACGAGAAGACTGTTGGGCTAGGTCACATGTTCGAGAAAATTCAATTAGTGGGTCATTTTGGGTCATGGTCAAGCTAATTGTATCTAAAAAACGGTTCAAACGATTTTGACGAAATTTTGTGTCCGACTATTTTCGGGCACGAGAAGACTATTGGGCTGGGTCACATGTTCGAGAACTTTCGATTAGTGGGTCATTTTTGGGTCAAAGCGGGTCAAATTAATTTTATCTAAAAAACGGCTCTAACGATTTTGATTAAATTTTGTATCTTACGAGTTTTGGGCACGCGAAAATCATTGGGCTAGGTCACATGTTCGAGAAAATTCGATTAGTGTGTCATTTCTGGGTCATAGTGGGTCAAGATCTAAAAAGCGGTTCAATTTACACTAAATTTTGCATCCAATGGTTTTCGAGCACAAGAAGACTGTTGGGCTAGGTCACATGTTCGAGAAAATTCAATTAGTGGGTCATTTTGGTCATGGGTCATTATGGGTCAAGCTATTTTATCTTAAAAACGGTTCAGAGGATTGGAAATAAATTTAGCACCCTACAGGTTTAGGGAACAAGAAGACTATTAGGCTAGGTCACATGTTCGAGAAATTTCGATGAGTGGGTCATTTTGGTCATGGGCCATTATGGATCAAGCTATTTTATCTTAAAAACGGCTCAGACTATTTACACTAAATTATGCATCCTATGGTTTTCGGGCACGAGAAGACTGTTGGGCTAAGTCACATGTTCGAGAAAATTCAATTAGTGGGTCATTTTGGTCATGGGTCATGATATTTGAACTCAAATTTAATTTTGACCGAGCATAGCTCGGTCTTCCCTGCTCGTTATTTAATAAAAAGAGAAGGCTTAATGTCTCCCCTCTGCAACTCTGAAATGACCCGAAACAGTTACTACATGTTCAAAACAACACACTTTGTGATAATGCAAAAGCTGAACCAGACCAACATCATACTATACCCTTCAAGACTGTACTGACCAGCAAACGAGAGGAAAGTTCAGATTTAAATGGAACTCATTTGCTGTTTAGTCGGTCTAGTTCATTTTAGGGTATTTTTTGGAGATATGCGAATACCGACCAAATTGTCCTAAAAATTCTCTGTTTAGCAAACAGTGCCCACTTTACCAGTCAGAGTAGTTTAAAGGATGCGGAACTGTAGTTGTTTTAACTTTTGATGTTTCCTTAAAAGCATTTTCTGTCCAATTTTTCTGAAAATCATTTACTATATCACAACCTTTAGAACCGTGAAGTCCTAAATTATGTTCTTTACATATTATGGCCTATTAAAATCTGTAAAAAGTTCATTTATGTAAAATAAGTATCAAAATGTGTATCCACATAATAATCAAAATCTTGAAAACATTCCTTTTTCTGTATAAATCTTAAATGTTTAATAACGGATTTTATTGCTATGCAGTTCAGCATTTTGCTATAAAAGTTTTTTGATTTTAAGTTTTTTTATTCTTATTGCATAAATCATAGGCAAGGATTACGTTTTCACTCATCAGATATTCAATCAGGTGTCTGGAGAAAATTCCTCTAAATATAACTTATAGTACTCATCAACCGTATATAATTTTAAAAAGTGTATTTTTTCAAAAATTAATAGCAGGACTATTTCCCCAACACAATCTCAATTCGTACCTGATTTTAAACATTTTTGCAGTTTACCGCATCTTTAATAGGTAAAATAATAGTGTTTCAATTTTTCTGGGACGCCCTTACGTCTGTGCCTTCATAATTTCTCAGATGTTAGGGGAAAACAGCTAAAACAATTAAATTAAACAGATTCGAATTTCTAAGGAAGATATTATCTTAAACTAAAAAAATGTAAATTTTTTATCTTTATTTTTCATCTAGAAGAATAAATATACGAATATTGATGGATGCATGTTAAATGTGCTAAAAATGAATTTAAATTTAAAAGAAAAATGTAAATAACGATGATTAAAAAATATAATTTACTTGAGAGAAAATGGAGTCTAAACCTTGGACATTTTTGAGGGAAAAAGACGCATACTCGGATGTATATATGTGTATTGTATGACTGCATTTATTTATGTGGATAATTATGCTTTATTATTAATTTTATTCAGAACCTTGTTTTAGCACTAAAAGTATTTTTTTTATCTTGTGCCAGTAATATAAAAAAAAATTATATGAAAAAAAAAAAATTAGAACATTAAAAATTAATGAAATCAATTTCTGATAAAATTTCAATGTAATCCAAAAATTTTAATTAGAACTTAAATTGGTACGTACTTAAACCAGTTATTACGATAATATCGGTTGATACAAAAGAGTTTTGGTAACAAGAGATTGCAAAATATAACAAACGAAATTGCAAATTATCAATGAAGATTTTTTTTAGATTTTTGTCTTACAGCGATAAAATAAATTTTTGCCCAATATAGAATGTTATTTTTCACTATATACACCTTTTTTCAAATAGTCATAAACAAATTGTAAAATATCTGTAAAATATTATTTTAGTACATCGGTAATTGATGGACTGCTTTCCAATTTACTTTAGTTCATGCCAATATCAAAATGTAAATTGCACTTAACCCTTTGAATATGGGATTGGGACAGATGTTCCAGCGACTGACTTTTTGTTCTATTCGCACCACTTTTTGAAAAAAAATCTTTTCAAAACATTTTAATTGGATATTTTCAAGAGAAATCTACCGCAAAGAAAATATATTCTAAACTGTGATACAAATAAATATAAAAGTAGTCACCAGTCCTGTCCGGTAATCGAAAGGTTCCAAATCTCTTCGCGGCGAGCGTCCTTTACAGAAATTTTAATCCTTTATCTCTGGTTTTAAAAATTAGAAATTTTTGCCTTATTTAGTCGCAGAAACACTTTCATTAAATAAGACTAAATTTTCAATTAAAAATTACTGGTAGTAATAATCATGGATTCTGAGCACATAATACGTCACGTCACGTATACGTGTGTACGTATACGTTCGTCACGAAGGAGTTAAGAAAGCAATAAGATTATCCTCACGTATAATTGTCCCATTTTATCAATACTTTTTTAATAAAACATATTTATTTAGAAAAAATGTATATTTATATATATCTGTACATTAGTTTAAAAAAAAAAGAAAGGATGAACCCATGTCTGTTTTTGGCATTTAAAAACTGGTTTAATGGTCTTTAATTTATTTTAATGATGAAGAAAAATGTAATTTCCTTGTGAAATAAATTTAAGGAAGGATACTGGCATTTATTTCTGATGCCACTATGATTATTGTGAAGTAGTAAGTGGACATGAAAAAAACAAATGATAATTATTAAAGATATTAAAATTATCACGAAATGTGTTAACTGGAGGACACTGGCAGTTTTTTTCTATTATACCTATAAATATTGTGAAGTGATTGAATGGACACAGTCTAACAATTACCATTTTGAGCATGGGCTCTTATTTTTTTCAAGATACAGACATAAATGTCCAGATTTAGCTAATGCCACGAAAAATATTTTTTTAAAGGCCACATAATAGATGCTATTATCATTTTGCATAATCCAAAAATATATCTACAATTTAAAAACACATATTTAATTAAACATTCCCACACGTAAATATACTCTCTATAGTTAAATATTAAACTACATTCAGAAAATTTAAATTAAAAAAAAAATGAATCAAAAATAGTGAAGCAGCATGCACAAGTTATACGGAAAAGTGGCCTTAGTAGATTTTACTTAAATTTTGAAAAGTTGTATTTCATGCGATGCCAGCAAAATGCGCAATGGGAACAATCCTGAAAATATGGCTAGTTTCGATGCTATGACCATCGAAAGATCTTAATTCATATTATATACCTGGCAGCGTTCCGACATTTTTTTTAGTCAAATAAACCTAATTTGAACCAGAAAAATATTCAACGAAACTTTTCCTGGTTCTAGGTGCTTATTAATTAGCTTTTAACATTCAATAAAATTTCTGGTTTTATTTAGTTTGAAAAAAAAAGAGAGGCGGAAGGTTGGCAGCTATGATTATTATGATCTAAATATATTTTATCAAATCAAATGAAACCAGAAATTTTATTAAATTATAGTATGTATGTATAGTATGTATATAAACCCGATATATTAAATTTCGTCAAAAGTAGTTTGTCATCATTTTTTAATTACATATTCAATAATTTAATTACATGTAATGTAAAGAGATTAAATAAAATTTTATTTATATTACACAAACAGAAATAAGGTTCGAAGCTATCATCACTATTGTCTATGTGATCATCCAAATTAGGAACATAATCACTGTGTGTGTTTGACATAATTATTCTATAAAATCAGTGTCTATCAGAGTTACAAACCAAATCGAAAGCGAAACACTACAATTTACCAAAGACAACTGAACAGAATGACCATTAGAACATTGATAAATTATTAGAACATTGTAGTCTGCACTTAAAATGAGGACATACGCACATACGGCATGGTATTTCAAATGAAAGAGTTCAGGACGTACGCAGGTACGTCGTGCTGGTTAAAGGGTTAAAACCACGTGGAAACATGAAACGTTTGTTTAAATTATTTTTCCGATTACGTTTGTTTATTTGACTTGAAAAATACCAGAATTTTGGCAGCTATGTAATATGAATTAATATCTTCCGCTGGTCATAGCATCAAAACTAGCTATTTTTTCAGGATTGTGCTCATTGAGACATTTGATCAACATTTCATGAAATGCAAAATCTATCAAAATTTTAACTAATTCCACCTGCGCACCATATAATTTGTGCGTACTCCTTTAGCAACTTTTTTTTCCTCTTGCACTACTACATTTACTTTTCCCCAGCTGAAAATATTAAGCTTTCATTGATGAAATAAACTGAATGCATATTTAGAAGAGAATAACAGAGGGGGGAGAAATGTAAACGTAATGCTACTTCCGATGCGAGAGAAAATCGGCATGCACAGCTGTTGCCAATTGCCCAATATAACTTCGCTGATCAAGCCCTAACACAAAGTAAGCTAGCAATATAATAAAAATTTCTACGCAAAGTAAGTGAAGGGAGAAAAAATACGATTATTTCAGATTTTAGTATGCATTAACTATATGCGCTTTCACACAATATTAGTTCGGTTTTTGGACATTAAAAAATTATATTAATAATCATAAAATAATATATATATATTCATTTGTAAAACAATGTACGAAACTGATCAAAGGATATTAAATTAATTTAAAATACATTTAACGTATTATAAAAATATAAACATTCTCTAATTAAATATTTTTAGCGAATGACTTTTGATTTATCGAAGACAAGACAACGTTTTAACTATTTAAATTTTAAACGTTTTTATTTAAGTGTATGTTTTATTGTACTTAGGCAAATAAATATTTAAATGTAACTTTTGAGAGGACTGAATATAACTTGGAAACATCATTTGAAAAATACACATTGATTTCAAAAATATATTTGGGAATTCATATAAGATAATTTTAAAAAATACCGCACCGACATGAGTTTCTAAAAATGGATAGATAAGTTTCTGTATTAAATATAAAAGTATAGTTCCAAATTCCCAGGAATCATTTTAAATTAAAAAAGTTAGCTAAGTACTCTTCTTGTCCGATATGAATTTGTTCCTTGCAATCCAAGGGCAAGTGAGTGAAAATAGGTAAAATATATATTCTTTACAAATATAGGGATCCCACTGGGTCCGTTTATTGAATACCAACCAGTATTTTAAAACAAAAATAATCTTCTTTTTAACACTTTCCAACATAGTTAAAGTGCTCATGAATTCGGTTTGACTGGATCTAACAACTCCCGTAAATACACTCGGATTGCCATGTAATTGATATATGTTATTAAAGTTAATCATGGTATGTTTGGTATCAAAATGAAGTGTGCAGCAGTTATAGTTCGTTCATAGGAGAATTAAAAAAAATTCCCTTACATTATGGTCTATAGGTAAAAAATCGTTTGATCTGTATTTTAATGATGTTACACTATTTCAAATATATTGAAATTTTTATGCGTCACTGGGTTGCACTACAATATGCTTACTATAGAATAGGGTGTGCATAGCATTTATCGTTCATTTACAGAGACACACAAAAGAATTCGGTTAGAGTACGGTCCATGAGAAACAATTGCTTGAAGTGCATTTTCAATTGTGGCATGCATGTATATTTAAATTTAACTATTTTTTTTTACATATTTCTTGGTGTGTTTTTTAATTATATAGATCATATGCAGGGCAGCACAAAAGAATTCGAGTACATGTCCACTAACTAATGGAAATTGCTCAAGAGGAATTTCCAACTGCGTTATGCTTTTCCTAAATGAACTAAATTTTTACATACTATGTAGTATATATACAAATTTATGCATCATATACAGGGCTGCACAAAGGAATTCGAATGTGTTGCCGACTATAGGTGATATTTGCTGCAATTGGGTTTTCAAATGTGTGATGCATTTTCCAAATTGTTTACTTTATTAAACGCTGAAGCTTTGTTACAGTGTTCATAATGTTTTGGAAAGGGTTTCATGACGCATGATTTTTCTTTCTTGTTATATCTCTCTTTAAAGTTATGTATAAACCAACCCCGAATATTGTTTTTGTTGCAAATGTTGTAAAAACCTACCACGAAAATTATTCTTAGGAATTACTTGCATTCAAAAAACGCCCCAATGGTAGCTCTGCAAATACAGTAGCAAATTTTAACGTTCATCCTATTAGTTCCGAGAAAATACTTTACCCTTTAACTACGGGTCGATACATTTACGTCCCATATTCTATTCGTACCACTTTTTCAAATATAATCTCCCCCATACACTTATACTAGGATATTTTCAAGCGAAATGTACCACAAATATTTTGTAAGTTGTGGTACGATTGAAAATAAACATACTCATCAGTCCTTGACCGCAATCAAAGGGTTAAACAACTAGCAAAAAAGATGTAGTTTGAAAGGAAATGATATTACAAGAGAATGAATTAAAAAATACTTGGAAATGAATATTCTCAGCCTAAAAATTTTTTAATTTATGAATATTTACGTTTATGTTGAACTCTTGAAGGTATATAATACTCATTTTTACCCGGAATTCACTTTAAGGCGGTAAATTTTAACCCCACAACACTTTTTTTTTTTTTTTTAATAACCCATTAATGGTAAAAGAAAAGGTTTTAACACAAAAATTATTTTTGTTTATTAGTTCTATTCGAGTGCTAACAAAATATCAATTGTTAATAACACATAGAAAATTTTTTAACAAAAAAAAATATTCTACATTACATTTTTACAGTTGCTATGTTATTTTATTGTATTGCTGTTGGAAATAATCTTATGTATTATTAACAATTGATACTTTGCTAGCGTTCGATAAAATAACAAAAAATAAATAACTTTTATCGTAAAGTATTTTTTCTATCTCTGACCATTAATTAGTTATAAAATAAAATCGAAAAATATTCCAGGGGTAAAATTTATGTTTTTAAACTGAATTTGGTCCGAAAAAAATGCGTATTATATATCCCCTTGAGCACAAAATATCCACAAAGTTTAATATTCTAATTTTTTCTTATAATTTTTGATTTGGAGGTCTTCCCCCATCTGTTGGAATAAAAAATAATAACGGTGGACAGAACTGTGGGTATTTAGTGAAATTTGCTTATTATTCACGTTTTCATACTTGTATAAAATGAAATGTCATATAATGCAAGTATTTATCCTAAAATGAAAATTATTTTAAATTTAATGAACTTACGAAAAGTGTTCACAATTTCGATTATCATTGTATTCTAAGATTTAACAAACCATTAAATATGTTTTTAGCGAAATACATTCTCCTTTTTTTTATTATAAATTTAATTCATAAATTTTTAACATACTTTTCATCATTTATTATTTTTTTCCCACATCAGATAAACATATTTGAACCAGAAAAATATTCTTAATAAATGAAATCAAATAAGTACCATATAAAAACAAGGCAAACATTATTAAATAAAGTTTATGGTTCAAAACATACTTATCTGAGTTTAAATTTGGCCTAAAATTTGGAGCTGTGATAATCACAATAATAATATCAAATAATCTCAACAGAAGCTTCCATAAACAGACAGAGGAAAACATTCAGTTAACACTTAAATGCGCAGTATTGCATATATGCAAAACTTTTTATTTAACTTTTAATATATAAATCAAGTTCTTTGCAACCACTATATTTATACAGAAATATTAATGCAGTTAAAATAAAAAAATAAAATAAAAAAAAATCACATAAATATGCTCCTAAATGTCTTAAAAATTTTCTGGTGTAAACACCTTAATATAAGTATTAAAAATCGCAATTCTAAAAGAAAAACTCGCGCATTTAAGGGTTAAAGTGGTGTATTTTAAACGTATAACATACTTGCCAGTCTTCCTAATTTCATACGTTACAAACGCTGAATGTATTTTTTAATCAGGTGATTCATCATATTTAACTACACTGTGTAAGAAAATGCGCTAATAACATGGTACCGAAAGGAGTGTATTTCTTCGAAGTTGCGATATAATTGCATAATGATATGAGCTTATTTGATAATATACCGCGTAATTCAAGAAGTTTTTTATTTAAATTACATCCTATTTGAATTATATCTTTACTTTCCGAAACAAACGAAACTGATAAGCGCTACTGGATTTATCTATTTCGCCATTCTTTATGCATGTCATGCTTTCTTTTGATTTTATTTGGATCTTCTATTTCATCTCCATTCTTCTTCTCTCACATATTCATTTCTAAATGCAGACTGTGTTTGAACGATATGAAATATGAGAAGCTACGTAATCGCCTTAACTCTTCTAATCACTTCTCGAACCGGCTTTACACAGATTGCTGGCAAGTTTGACATATTGCTCCCATTTTGAAAAAATACTTAAATTTATCGCCAATTCTACTATATTTGAACATGATGAAACTCGTTTGAAATATTTAACTTACATAAAACAAAAAGAATATGGAATTGTGATGTGAAATCACATATAGTTTTAAATTATCTCCTTTAACTTTATTAAATATCCCTTTCTATAATTCATTGATTAAATTATATTAAATTTTATTTAAACCCTATGTTTTCCTATTATAAATAAATGATAGAAATAATTATCCTTTTCTAGCGTTAAAACGTTCCCATGTAAATTCTAAATTTTTCGCTAGCACATGAAATGACCCGCATATTCATCTAAAAAATAACAGATGAACTTTATCTTTTACAGTTCGTTATTATTTTTATTTATGTATTTTGCTCCTTTTAGAATCATATAATGGCGAAACCTCTCTTGAATAATTTGATGTTTAACCCCTTGAAGGGCACCGGTATATTATATATACCACTTAATTTTAATCCCAAAATGCAACAATGACACCAGAAATTTATAATCAAATTTTGAATTTATAAGGTACACGAGGAAAATCTTTTACTTATTTTAAAATAATTTCGTTCGTGAATCCTAGTGTCAATCAGTCATTTCAATATTTTAGCTAGAAGAGTACTTTTCCCCTGAAGGGGTTAAGGCCTTCTCACAGGGTAGTCAACATTCTTATGTAACGCGATTATTGGCACGTTTTCCATCTTTCTAGCTTAGGCAGTTTATTCTTAAATTCAAAAAATTATCCATATTTTATTATTAACGGGTACCCAATGATATATGTTCTCTCGTCAAATATATTATGCCAGAAAATTAAAAATGAAGAATTTGCGGCATATTAGTTTGACCATTCCTTCTTTGAGCTGCCTGCCGCCTGAAAACATGTAGTCACTTACTTTTTGCACAATCAATAAGGCACCGCTCACCTTCTTATTTTATTTTGGATATCTAACTACTTTTAAATGAAATTTAAAAACTCCAAGAACGTAGCTGACTCAATTTTATGACAAGTTTTTGTCAGACCAAAACTAATAAGGGAAGCGCCTTATCAAAATAAACCTGTATACCAAATTTGAAGCAAATCTGATAATTCTGCATGAAACACTCTATCTAAATTAAGAGGGTGGGATTAGCCCACCGTACCCCCCCCCTTTATAGTTAACCAATGAACACACAAAACTAATCAGGGAAGCGCCTTATCAGAATAAATCTGTACACAAAATTTGAAACAAATCTAATATTTCTATCAAGAGTTATTGCGTTACGTACATACATAGTACGTACATACAGAACCTACGTAAACATTAGCTCTCAGGTTTTGATAGCCTGTGAGCTAAAAACACCCACCGACAAAGTGCTAACTATTTGCAGACGGGAGACTGTGATTACAGTCCTGAATAGTAGTCCAGGCATTTGGTAGAAAATAAAGGAAAGTTTTGGTGTAGTTTTTTTTTTTTTTTTGGGGGGGGGGGGGATCCCTTTATGTTTTTTGGGTCGCTGAACACGAATCCGAGGTTTTCCAACAAAATTTTTTCCTGAAATATGTTTTTTTTACAAAAAACGTGTAAAAAAACTGACTTTTTTCCGTTTTTTCAAAATAATTCCAAAATTATGCATTTTACGTGAAAGTCGGCAATATATGAATTAGAGAAAATAAAATTTCTCACATTTTATGTATTGAAAGTTTTTTTCTCTGATCAATAGTTTAGCCGTGAGAGTGCCTCAAAAATGGGTGTAAAAACCAAAAAACTGTAAAAAAACGGGAATTACGGTACTGTATGTCAATGTAACATAGAAACTAATCCTTTTACGCAAATGTTAACTATTAATGTTACTAAAGATTATATGTTTGACTATATTTTATGCATTTGAGGTAGAGGAAAAGCGCGTATCCGGCACCAGGGGAAGGTGGGAGCAGTGGGGCAGATCCAGCTACTCTCATGAGTCGAAGGTGCTACTCCTCCGGAGAGCTCGTATTCTAAGAGGCGGTAACATTGTAGTCCAGTAGAAATAGCATTTTACCTTACAAAAATTCGGGTAGTTCTGATTTTTGGGTATGTTGTAAAGGTTGACCCTCTAATAAAAAAAACCAAGTTTTCGACCTTCTAGACCTTGTGCGTTTTTCACAATATTGAAAAAAACAATATTTTTCGGCACTTTTTTCGATTTTTATTAAATAACTCAATTTTAGTGCATTTTACAGAAAAAGCACTTTCACCATTTTGTAGAGCAGAAAATTCTCTACAACATGCAGTATTCATGCTTGTAAATTGTCCAAATAGGGGGTAAGATACGGAGCCGGGAAAATTGGGTTAAATTTTGGAAAAAATGTAAAAATCCACTAAAGACGTTAGTTTTTGCTTAATAACCTACTTTTAGTGCGTTTTAGAGACAAAAGCACTTTCACCATTTTGTAGAACATAAAATTTTCTACAACATGCAGTATTCATGTTTGTAAATTGTCCAAATAGGGGTAAGATACGGAACCGGGAAATAGGGTTAAATTTGGAAAAAAATGTAAAAATCCACTAAAGACGTTAGTTTTTGCTTAATAACCTACTTTTAGTGCGTTTTAGAGACAAAAGCACTTTCACCATTTTGTAGAGCAGAAAATTCTCTACAACATGCAGTATACATGTTTGTAAATTGTCCAAATAGGGGGTAAGATACGGCAAAAACTAACGTCATTTGTGGATTTTTACATCTTTTCCAAATTTAACCCTATTTTCCCGGCTCCGTATCTTACCCCCTATTTGGACAATTTACAAACATGAATACTGCATGTTGTAGAGAATTTTATGTTCTACAAAATGGTGAAAGTGCTTTTGTCTCTGAAACGAACTAAAAGTAGGTTATTAAGCAAAAACTAACGTATTTAGTGGATTTTTGCAAATTTTACCCTATTTTCCCGGCTCCGTATCTTTCCCCTATTTGGACAATTTACAAACCTGAATACTGCATGTTGTAGAGAATTTTATGTTCTACAAAATGGTGAAAGTGCTTTTTTCTGTAAAATGCAGTAAAATTGAGTTATTTAAGAAAAATCGAAAAAAGTGCCGAAAAATATTGGCTTTTTCAATATTGTGAAAAACGCACAAGGTGTAGAAGGTCGAAAACTTGGTTTTTTTATTAGCGGGTCAACCTATAATAAATGAAACTACCGACTATCTCATGCTTTAAAAAGTTGATTATGACAATCTTGTTTCTAAAATGCACTAAAAGTGGGCTATTAAGCAAAAACTAACGTCATTTGTGGATTTTTACATTTTTTTCCAAATTTAGCCCTATTTTCCCGACATATCATCTTACCCCCTATTTGGACAATTTACAAACATGAATACTGCATGTTGTAGAGAATTTTATGCTCTACACAATGGTGAAAGTGCTTTTGTCTCTAAAACGCACTAAAAGTAGGTATGAGCACTCCGGCGGAGGAGCACCTTCGACTCATGAGAGAAGGTGGAACTGCTCCACTACTCCCACCTTCCCCTGGCGCAGGATCCGCACTTTTCCTCTACCTCAAATGCATAAAATACAGTCAAACATATAATCCTTAGTATCATTAATGGTTACCGTTTGCGTAAAATGGTTAGTTTTTATGTTACATCGACATACACTACGTTCTTTTACAGTTTTTTGTTTTTAACACCCTTTTTTGCGGCACTCTCACGGCTAAACCATTGATCAGAGAAAAAAACTATCATTACATAAAATATAGGAAATTTTATTTTCTTTAATTCATATACTGCCGACTTTCACGTAAAATGCACAATTTTGGAATTATTTTGAAAAAACGGAAAAAAGTCCGTTTTTTTACACGTTTTTTGTAAAAAAAACATATTTCCCGAAAAAAATTTTGTTGGAAAACCTCGGATTCGTGTTCAGCGACCCAAAAAACATAAAGGGACCCCCCCCCCAAAAAAAACTACACCAAAACTTTCCTTTATTTGCTCTTTTTTATCCCTAATGCCTGGACTATAGATCAAGCGTTGAAAGCGGGAGACTGTAATCTCAGTTTGCCTGATTATTACTTCGAATTTATATAAGAAAATTTTGAATAGTAATTTTCTTTTATTTTATTCATGAAATGTCTATCATTGTATAAATCAAAAGTAACTATTCACAATTTCTGGTGAGAATTCGGAATTTATGATAAAAAAATTCGCCAGATTTGCCAACACTGCTGATAAGTTATAAGATTTTTTTTTATAGTGATCGTGAACTTTCAGATGTTGACAGTAATTACTCAGAGGATAGTGACATTTTTCCAATGAAAAAACGCCCTCGTACTTATCATTTGCCTAAGCAGTGATTCAGAAGCAGGTTATCGAGTTGATTCATATGCGCAATAACTGGATTTGCCCTCTAGATATTCAAAAACACTGAAAATGCCATCCACCTACAAAGTGTTAACGACTTTTTAATAGTATCATTTATTATAATCCAAACGATTTGGACAATTTCATAGAAACTAAAGACGCGTATGAGCTTTAAGATCGTTATTCAGTTAGAAGAATGGATTCAAGGTTTCTTTTTTTTATGAAGAATACGGAATAAATTCGTCAATTTTCTTTAACATGTAACTTCAAAAGCATAAACACACAAAACCTTTTTAAGAGACAGAAATATACCTTAACAACTAAGAATTTTACTGCACATTACTATGACATAAAGACCACTTTCAACATGGGTCAATTTTACTGCACATTACTGTGACTTAAAGACCACTTTCAACATGGATTAATTATACTACTAATTTTTTTATAATGCAAAATGTAATTAGTTTGTTCCTACACTTGTTATCCAAATTTAAGATCAGTAGGGGTTGCGACCTCCTATATTTCCTGTACCAATATTTCCAAACAATGAACTTCGTCTAGATTTCATTAACATGTGCAATAGATATCTACTATGAATATTATTGTTTGGAAATAGTGGTGGACAAAATATACCAGACTGCGACCCTTGGGTCATAAACACAAATTACATATGCACATGTTGTCACATTTATATGGCAATGCAAAGGACTAAATGGCATTTGCATTGTGTCCAACCAGTGAATAAAACTAGTAAATTTGCAGATGAAGGACCTCAACTTCGAAAGTCAAACTTTTTATTGCATATCACTTTACATTATATCTAATATACTACAATCCACAATTTATTTTTTTACGTTATATATATTTATGAACATATCAAATTTCTCTAACATTCAGAAAAGAAAACTTTTAAGAACTATTAAATTGTGTTATACATTAAGCAACATTTCCTGAAATGATGTTCTTGAACTGATTATTCTTGTATTTCTTAGAATGAAAATTACATTTTCAAGGGGCTCTACCCACGTAACCCTCCGTTGTCTCATTCATTTTACACTCGCAATTTCATAATTGTGCTATATCATCATTGTAGTATATCTTGGATTCCATTTTTACACTGATTTTATTAGGATAAGCATTAGACGAGAATTTTATGTTATCCTAATAATCTAATAGCAATACATATACCTGCCGGCCATTAAACAGCTGCATCTGATGGAGAAGTTTAATAAAATCGCATGTAAGAAAGTTACATATGGAAATGTAAACTGACTTTACTAGACTTATAAATAATTTAGATATCTAATATTTTTACACTTTTTGATTAGAAAAAACAGTTTTG
This sequence comes from Maratus michaelseni, assembly GCA_963931845.1. Classification (NCBI taxonomy): domain Eukaryota; kingdom Metazoa; phylum Arthropoda; class Arachnida; order Araneae; family Salticidae; genus Maratus; species Maratus michaelseni. The sequence continues at coordinate 67,467,005 of OZ007586.1, read as the reverse complement.
ATAGCAAATCTATAATACTGCATAGTAAGATCTTATCTAAATAATCCTAATTTAATTCGATAGCAAAAGCATATTTAGAGACTTAAACTTATTAGATTATTGTCAATTGACTATTTTAACAAAAGTGATTTAGCGCTATAAAGTGTTTTTTATGACAGCTTTTAATAGTATATGCACATTCAATTTAAACCGTAATGTGACTATCATTATTTATATTTAATGCAAACTTAAGTTATAGAACCTATTTACGGAAGATTAGTTAACCTTTTATTTCTTTCATCCAGACCTTCCACTTAAACTTTCGTAATTGGGAATTATTTTAATGATTTTTTTATACGCTATGAAACACAGTTGCTAGGTAACTGTTAAAGGAAAAATGAATATATATGGTAGCAAATATGTATAATGAGTAGAGAAAATGGGTTATATTTTTCAAACAGCTGCATACAAATCAATCAAAAACTACACATCTAATATAAAAAATATGACAAATACACTGAGAAATTTTCACATTAATCGGAGTAATTTAATACTTCCCTTGGGAAATTGTAGCATTTATTAAATAACATTTAAATTAATTACTAGATGGCATAGCAGCCGGAGTGTTTTAGCGGGGTGTCTTCCCCGCTTTCCCGGTGTGTTTTAGCGGTTTTGTCTATGCGGGGTATGCAGAATTAGCGCCCTGTGTGTTTTATTTGCATTGCATGAGATCTTTCGATTTTGGGTGAAAAAAGAAATCTGAATTAATTCTACATTCAGAAATAAAGAAAATTTAGAATTATTTAATTCTACATTTAATTATATAAATTTTATTTTTTTATGTTATCAGTAAAAAATATTTACAATGTAAATGAACTGAAAAATACGAAAATTACATTTTGCAAGTTAGTGATTTTGATGAAATTATAATAGGATACATTTACAAGAAAATGGCGGCATACAGGCAATAAAATTCCATTGGTTGAGCTAATTTTAGATAAAAATTTTGAGAAATTGCCATTATTGCCAAGCTAATGTTTGTTTATTTGTCTAACTCGTCCAAGTGAATTCGTACAGGAGAGTACAGGTGTTCCCGCTTAATTGTATACAGTTGGTTCCACTGAATTTGTATGCATTTACGCGAGGAGAGCAACTAATATTATCATTATACGTTATCATTTGATTATATACCACAGATATGATAAATATTAATCGACAATAACTATTTACATAATTTAAAAATTAATTATTGTATTAATATTTTTAATCGATAACACTGCAATGTGATCTTAAAGCTTGCTGCACATAGTACCAGATCTCCGAAGGCGCCAAAATGGGGGGGGGGGCGTAGTTGTCGTCCAATGCGGAAAGAAACACCGGTGCTAAATATTGTTCTTTTATTCTTTTGACTGTTCCGATTGTACTTTCTCCCAATGTCAGGATTTTCCAAGAAGTACCCCAGCATCTTGAGTCGCTATATGTACAGCAGGTTTTAAAAGGAAATCGCACCTGTCCAAAATCAACAATCCCATGCGCTTCCTAAAATTAAGAGAATAACGTTTTCTCTCACGACGATTTCTGCTCTTCGATTGTAAGATAACAAACCATTGTTACAAAAGAAAATATTTCCGATCATAGCTATCACAGGAATCCTCAATATCCGGATTTCTAGATTGAAGATATTTTATGCGATTAACCGGGATTGTTTGCGATAAAACGAGTATATTTAACATTAACCTTATGGGGACCATTTCTGTGCCACGGCATTCTATGCATATAAGCGGGGTATGCAATTATCCGTTATCCGATTAAGTGGGACCGACTGTATCGTTAAGTTCTGTAGTGTGGGTTACTGAGGCTCGGACAAAAACTTTTTATCTGTGGCATATAACCTATAAGTGTGCTCAGACTCCATGCTCAAAACTCCATATTCTGTCACAGTCCATTCATTTACATTCAACACAAATTCGGAAGATATTATTTCATGTGGATCAATAATATTAAAATATTTCAGATTTTTGATAATAAGTTTAGTAAATGTGGAAGCATATCATATGAATATTGTTTAAATCACAGTTTTTAAAAGAAAATATAAACCAAAATCATTAAATCTATTTATGCAAACAAAACGAAAATAAAGATATTTGTTCACCATATAGGATAGCAGACGATATGCAATTTTTTACTTTTATTCTTACTTTTTTCCCCACGAAATGGAGTAATTTAGCTGTCTCATTTAGAGAAACTTCATTAAAAGTTTTGAAAAAAATCTCGGAAACTCATTCAAATTTTAAAATTTTGAGAGCATATACGACACTCTCGGATCTATGCATATAAGGCTAATTCCACGCGTGAATGTAGTGTAAGTCACATAGCCGCAGACTTCTATGATTTTTGGCCATCGATATTTTAAAAAAAAATCTTCACTATATTCAATTGTAGATATATGCGGTTGAATAAGTCAAATTTTCCTTACTATAATACTGGTACTGAAACATCGTAGCCATTTACATCTCTGTGACTGACACTACATCCACGCATGGAATTAGCCATAACTGGTTTTATTTTCATCGCGCTACATTCCATATTCTAGAAAAAATAGAATATAATAGATTCAAGAAGTCAGAATATAATAGATTCAAATGCACCAATTTCTTTTCAATAAATGGTTAAATTTTATATTTCCTGAATTCGTGTAGAAAAGCATTTTGGCGTAAAAGAAAATGCTCCATATTTTCCGAACAGATTAAACAAATTTATCCAAAAACTATGTAGCTAAATCCTGGTATCTAAGAAACATACCTACCTAAATACAAGTTAATCGGGGGCTTTTGCGGTAGTTATCGCAGAACTGACAGACAAATAGACAGATAGAAACCGAAAACATTTTTTTTTTTACAGTGAGCCTCGACTGGTGATTCGGCAATAAATATCGAGCAATCGGGATAATCGTGTTATCCGGTCAATAATCGTGTTATCAAACATAGCTTTATTGCGGTTCCACTGTATAATGTTTAACTGTGAAATGGTTTGTTGAATGGAAACCAACAAAGGATAAGCAACTTTTGTTACTTGGGAAAAGACAATTTTCTACATATCCAACTCTTCGATCATTTATTTCATCAAAATCCCCACGTTTTATAAGTAATGCGTTTTGTTTTTTCATTTTAAGAAATCCTTAATTAATTCTAATGAATTTCTTTATACAATGTGACATTAACCGATAATCGCCTAAACAGGTTTAAATATGCAGCTGTAAACTGAAATAATTTAACAAGAGCATGTAGAATTCTCACCCATAAAAATTAACCATTTGCAAAACAAAAATGCAGATTGAGAAAGATTATAGATGAAAGAAAAGTCCTATTTATTTTAGGAGAAATTAGAACAGTGAACTTTGGGAGCATTTTAACAAGGTGCGATTTAGGTCAAGTGTGTTGATACTTTTGCTTCTTTTATTATTATTCCAGACATAAATGTTATCTGAAGATAAAAGAATGCAACATTGACTTGAATTATTTAATTTGAAAATGAAATGAATTCCATGAAACACCACTTTCTTTTTTTGAAAATTTCTGCATTTTAAAGTTACGCATGTACAAAAAATGTATTAAGTGTACCCATAATTACTATCGTTTTCAAAAATATTATTTACTAACTGTGTAGTGGCCCGTTGTGTTGTATCTGTATTTTATAATATCTTTCGAGTTTTGGTGTAAAAAGAAATCGTATTGTATGCTACATTTTAAAAATATTTATGGGATATATGGAATGTTTGGTCTTTGTACTCCCCAATCTAGTTTTTAAATTAAAATGTATGTCATAAGCTGAAAATGTGATTTTTATAATTTATAAATCTTAACCCTTAATTGCATAGTGATGTAAATGTCCATCACTGTTTATTTAACTTTTAATAAATAAATCAACTTCTTCGCCACCACTATATTTATATAGAAATATTAATCCAGTAAATTTCCCGTTAACTATGTTGCTGAACAAAGTTAAAAATCTATCTTAAAATTTCTGGTGTCCAATATTTAATATATGTATAAAAAAAAAACCAATTGTAAAAGAAAAACTCATGCAAAGAAGGGTTAATTAAATCTTTCAATCGCTGTAATAATCCTTAAAATGAATCAATTAGTTCTGGTTGATTGATTTATTCTTCCGGTTTTTCAAAATCTATTTTAGATATCGAAACTGGACAAACTTCAGACTGTAGCCAGAAGTATAATTTATAAATCTTAATTAGACCTTTTAATCACCGTAAGATTCCTTAAAACTGATCAATTACATTTTGAGTTTTTGAGTATTGAAAGATTGGTTGGTTGATTGATTCTCTCGGTTTTTCAAAAATTAGTTTAGATATCGAAATGAGACAAACTACAGATTGTAGACAGAAGTATCATTTATAAATCTTAATTAAGCCTTTTAATCACCGTAAGATTCCTTAAAATGGATCAATTACTTCTCGAGTTTTTGAGTATTAAAAGATTGGTCCTGTTTCCCCTATTTTCACAAAAACTACTTTAGATATCTGAATGAGACAAACAGCAAATTGTAGCCAGAATCTTTCTCTATCGGGCTCTAATAAATTTAGAATTTGTTATGCAACCGTTTTTCAGCCTATACCGGACAAAGAGACATACAAACAGACAATTTTTTTAAATGTTATTTTTGATTATATATCGTCTAAATAATCGAATGAACTAGGTGTTTTTCTGAAATCCACAAGGATACATTCCAAGATTATATATATATATGGTATAGAAAATAATACCTTCTTTAGGGTTGCTTAAAATGTGATAGAAAACTTTAAAAATAGATGGGCAGAGTCAGAAAAACCTATAGTAACCAATTGATTAGAGGATACTTTAAAAAAAATACATAAAATATATATTTCAAGAAAATAAAAATATATATAAACATCCCTAATATAACAAATGAATAATATTATTATTTTTTATAAAGTTAAATTTGCACATGTTAAATTTAAGTATCAAATTATAATTTTTTTTTTACCTTTTAAATCTGTGGTGTAAAACTATTCGGTAAAGGTTATAATGGTAAGCTGCATATGATAAATTATATGATGATAATAATGACGAATTGTGATTTTATGAGTAAATTTAGTTACAAATCCGAAAGCATTGCAGTTATAAGTAGAACGATATATATTCATGAACATATACATTTACCGATAATATTTATTCATAATTGATATTTTTCTAATGAGTTACATTTCATCACGTTCTTATCGCTTAAAAAGTATATTAAAACTTTATATTGTAAGCATTTCCATTATTTGAAGATTATATCAAAACTGTATGATTAACCCTTTCAGGAGTAAGTAATTATGTTGCTGTAATGTTGAAAATTCCTCAGAATTTACGAATAACTTCATTTGAAAATATAAAAACTGCAATTATTTTTTTATGTAAAATATAAAAGCAATAATTTTTTCAATAATTCTGTTGGAGATTTTGCTTGAAATTAAGTGGTTTAAATAGTAAAGACCGTTCTTCAAAGGGTTAACAGCTTCAGCCATTCAAACATTAAAAGAAGCGCTCTGAAAACGACTTGAAATTTATTTTTATTTATAAACAACACAATGATCTGGTGATCGGTTAAGACAAGCAGAAACTTATTGAGTCTTATGTTACATTACAGTGGATTGTTTGTCGACTTTATCTTAAACTTGTTTGATTTTATTTTGCTTTATTTACATATTTCGGGCACTTCCTGGATTCTCTTTGGATATTGTAATGTATAATGTAGATTTTCATTCGCTTTGACTTCGATTCTCCTCTTTGTTGTTCGTATTAAGCGCACTGAACACACATACTTCTGAATATTTGTACTTGATAACAATATGACGATTCTTAAGCCGTGTACCTAACTATACAGATTTTAGCAAATAAAGAATGTTGAATAACTTTTCTTGGACAATGTTCAAAAATTCTTGAAATAACCAAGTTTCTGAGTAAACATTTTATTATCTGTAGTATAAGTTTTTGATGAAACTGAAACTAATTTCACTTTTCGGAATAATTAACCACTTACCAACAGTTAATTCAAGTTAGCTCGGATCCCAGAGTGCGTACAATTCTAACACAATTTTTTAATAAAATTTTTCGCTTTATTTAACTGCAGAAAAACATTACAAAATTCTGTGAATAAACGAGGCAATTATGAATTCTGTTATTTAAAAATTAAATAGAAATTTTCTTATCCTTAATAGTGGCTCCGGACTCCTCGGAAATTCGTAGGTCTACGCACTTTGGGTACGTATAACCTGTGAAAAATAATTACCCTGAGTTAAATCTCCCAAAACATAATATATTAATACCAATAACTGGTAAATTAATGGGTTAACTAATCCTGTTTTAAAAGTTTTCTTGAAAAATTTATGCATTTTTATTATGTATTTTTAATAAACGCACAAGAAACATAAAACAAGAAATTACATATACCATTTTACTAAAATATTTTACACATAATCACTGTCATTATAATGGACAGGATTTTTTTATCCCAGAATTCTTTATTATTACATACATTTTTAAATTTTCGTTTAATTTTGTTAACCCTACACTGCGCGAATTTTTCTTTTGGGTGTATGTTTTTTTATGCTCCTATTTAGAGATAAATACCACAAATTTTAAATCACAATTTTTCGTCTTATTTAATGGAAAAATTTTGTGTTTACATAAGACAAATAATTCTGTTCAAATATAGTGGCATCCTGAAACTAAATAGATTTATAGAAGTATACATTTTAATTGATTCATACATGCATAACACTGGAAGAAAAAAAATACTTTTTGTCAGATACTTTGGCAAATGTATGTGTTCTAGACTAATTTGAGTGTGCTGATTCCAAATCTGAACTCCAAATTTCTTTATCACGGTTGGATGTAAAGTTATTGTCATTCTGCTGTTTCAAAAGTGAAAACTGCTAGCCTTCATTACTTGAGTGTGGAAGTTGAGGATCAGGATAAATCGTGGGCACCACATATAATGCTGTACTGTGTGCAATACAAGGCTAACACAATGGTTAAGAGGTAAAAGAAAAGCAATGTCTTTTTCTGTGCCCATGATATGGCGTGAATCGAAAAAGCACCTCTAAGACTGTTACTTCTGTATGACAAAGATATCCGGATTTTCAAAGAAAAATAAATCTAAAATAACATATCCAAATTTTGAATCTGCTCTGAAACAAATAAATATTACTCAAGTTTCAGTTGTGTAAAACAGTCTCATAATGTCAAATTTAAACATTGGTAGTTTCTATAACTGGAGATCCTGACGTGATAGAGAAATTTAGAGTTCAGATTCGGAATCAGCACACTCAAATTAGTCTAGAACACCTACATTTGTCAAAGTAGCAAAACTGTTGTTGACCAGTGCGGTGTAAGGTTAACTACCCTTTCAGCGGGCGCGCTGTAAATGTCTGGACGAGTAGATGTATGTCATATTTTTTACTCACTGTAGTAGAGCTTTTACAGATGCAAAACATTTCATAATAATTAATAAGATATACCGTAATTTCCGGCGTATAGGCCGCAGCTCAAAGAGTCGTTTTTCGACCCAGAAATATTATTTTATAAAATGTAACTTAAAAGATCGCTGTAAATATTTAAATACAATTATTGAATAAAATTTCTGGGTCGAAAAACGACTCTTTGAGCTGCGGCTTATACGCCGGAAATTACGGTACATTAGAAAAACAATTATACACATATCAGTTGTAAAAATTACATTTCAATTTTGACGCTATATATTAGACTTCAATGTAAGAAATATCACGGTTCTTGTAAATATTTACAGCGCTCTCTGAAAGGTTAATATAGTACTTTCGTTATAAATTCCTTCTTTTTGTTCGAAATAAGTAATTACGATCGTGAGTTGAAAAGAGATAATTTAATAAATGAGGTCAAATAAGAACGACTCAGTAAGTTATGCTTTGTTAATTATTCTAAACATGTTTGTTTGATCTGTGGCCCATACGTCGGTTTTGACGGTGATTATCATGTGTAAAATATTTTAGTAAAATATATGTAATTTCTTGTTGCGTTTATTAAAAACACATAACAAAATATGCATAAATTTTTCAAGGAAACTTTTAGAATAGTATTAGTTAACCAGTTAATTTACCAGTTATTGGTCTTGCATTTGTATTAATATATCATTCGGGGATTTGTAATGCAATTTTTTTTTTTCAAAGTGCTCGAAAATAATTCATTTTTTAAAGAAACTGTGAAAAATACAACAATCCATTTCATTAACAATGGAAAAAAAGTTTTAGAAAATATAGTATGAAAAAAAGTGATTGAAATATAAAGAATAATAAAGGAAAACCCCATAAAGAGTGTTAAAAAGTCCATCTAAATACTTCTAAATAGCACACATAAAAAGAAACATATCTCTATTTAAATCTAAGCAAATAACGTTCATTTTATATTGTTTTTTACTGTATGTAGCTTAGTAATACATTAAATATGTGATTGAGAATTAATTTTAACTATAATTCCTTGTAATTCCACTATGATGGATTGATTGATCGTTGAACTTACTTGCTTATACATCACGCTTCCGCGCAGTAACATTTTTAAAATACTTATAATTTTGATGAATCTGTTTGAGTGATTTCCAAGAATTAAAAAGAAACAATGACAGGTAGGATTTTATTGAGACATAAAGAAACGAACGCAGTTAATTAAAAGGTAATGCGCATGTCCATTTTGTTTTAATAACAACACAATGAAAGTAATTCTTTTAACATTTCCTTTCGATTCAATTGTTCTCACAAACAGTCCTGCTATAATCGCTATTCTTGAAAATGTCTAGTAATCTACAAACGGATTATGGACCACAATTAATGAAGTAATGATTATAAGATATAGTTTTAAGTCTTACACGACTACATGTAACCGAATTAAAAAATAGAAACATTTCAATCATTTAAATACGCATTTTATTGTCTTAAACTACTAATGAAAATTATCTTAACAGGTTTGTGTACTGATTATCTAAATTGTGTACTGATGATATGCACATAAATAATGAGATGTTTCATGGTTTTATTTCAATCGAAGTTAGCTTTTAAAAGGGCTTCAAAAAATATTACTGGTTATTTTTATTTTCATGAGTAGCATATTTTACATTTCGCGTTGAAGAATATATTAAAAACAAAGGAATACGAAAACAAAAATACGTATAGGATTATTTTAGATAAGAAACACAAGAATGTTTGAACAAATTTATTATTTCTAACTGATTTTTTAAAACAAAAATTTTTATCAGTTTTTCCTGACTGTATATATGTTTGTCCGGTGAAAAAGTGTAAACGTTGAAGAAAATAACTGTTAATTACGAATTCCACCCACTTCTAAACATTTTTTCTGATGATAATATATATATATGTATAACATACAGGGATCTGTTGCCAGTGGGCTACTTTTTTCAATTCAGATTTCTTGACTGCATCACTTTTTTTTAAATGGTATAATTCGCTCTGCTTTCGTTTAATTTAATATGTCATTAAATAAGGCGAGTTTTACTTTCTCAAAAAACTGGTGGCAATCAAGAAAACGGAATTTAAAAAAAGCAACCAACTGGCAACACTGACAAGGATAATTCAATTAATAACCACATGAAAAATCTAAAATACCACAGTACCTGGACACATTGAATATTTAAAATAATGATAATGTATATTTAATTTTTTTTTCATTTTGTACAATTCTGGTTATATTTTCTTTTAGATAATTTTACATCTATTATGCTTATTTTTTTTTTATTCAATGAAATATGGAGAGACAGATAGTAATTGCTGTTTCAGTCGTTCTGATAGCAAAAGTAATTTGAGTAATAAGTTTTGAAGCTCAGCGAAAAATTTTAGAGGACAGTATATTTTGATTGGCTTTAGAAAAATATATCTTCTCATTAATTTTTTTCCCTCATTTTCATAAAATTTCAATTTTCAAAATACTATATAATTTCTTTTTCGACAAATACTATCATTATTAAATGAGTTTTATAGACAATTCTATAAATGTTTGATAAATTCATATTAATGTCAATTAAAAGCAAATGAAAAATATTTTAGAACACATTTGGTCATAATTTTTCATAATCTGTATTTTAAAACCCATTAACGCCAGTTGGCAAAAAAATTTACCTTTGAACGATTCATTTATTCTTGCTCTTAATAGACGGTAGTAGCTCCACTGGGCGATATTTCTTCTTTTGGAGAATGTACAAATGAGGTTTTTTTTTTTTTTTTTTTTTTTTTTTTTTTAATTTGCCTGTATAATCTAATAGCTCTAATTGAGCAAGTTCCAGAAGAAAATGTTATTTTTTTTTTTTACTATTTAAAAGTCGTTGTTTAAATCGAATATAAAATATGACTAAAATTTGGATTTTAGAATTTATGTAAATGAAACTTAGCTAGGGTCAAAATAATAAATCATTTCTTGTCTATTTTTATTTGGCTTGAAAAACATCTATACGGGCAGGATTGTAGTGGAGAGTATACAGTGGTATACGCCGTATACCTCCTTCTGATTTTTTTAAGAAGCTCAGTATATTTAAGTTAACCTATTATTATTAACCTATTATTATTTCTTAAGGTGGTTCTCAAATGACCTGCTCAACTACGCCAAATTTTCTGACACATTTTATGATTCATTTTTAAAAGCAAAGGCAGGCGTAATTAGCAGGCGTAACCATGGAAGTGATTTGGAACCGAAATGAGTTCTCCATTTTTTGATAAATAGATTATTTATTGAGCGAAAGCTATTCTGATCACGTGATGACACGTTTTTCGCGCTTCGCGAGCTGCCGCGTCGGGAATTCGGTTCAAAACGCCGACTTTGGCAGTATTTTCTGAAAGATCTTCTGCCTTTACCAAAAAATGAAAATGTAATATTTCGATTACATAGTTTCTGAATAAGAACACCTATGCCAATTCCATGCATTTGCGAAGAAAAATGAATTAAAAAATGTGTCAGAAAGTAGCCTATTTGGATTTGAGAACAGCTAAACTGTAAAACTATATCCTATACACTCTAGCGTATAGCCACTGCCTGCCTTGAGCGTATACCCTCTGGTATTTTTACAACTACATATGGGAGAAAAACACCATAGCAAAATCCGGATATTCAGATTAATTGCACATGAGTACTGGCCGTCTCAAACGCCTATTTCCTCTTAGCGTTAAGCGAAACTATCACGTCACTTTTGTGTCCATGAAAAATCAAGCTACACTGAAATGCATCATTGTTGAATCCAATAACAATAATTATATAAATATATTTATTAACTTTTCGAAGTCGTTAATCTTGCATCACTGACAATATGAAACAAATAGACATTATGAAGATCTTTATAACTAATTGTTATTATAGTAACCTTGACTTAATATTTAATTAAGGATTACAAAAACGGTAGCAAGACTTTCAGGGTCATTTAGTTCATTTAATTTAGTGGTTTGTTATGTATGAAAAACAAAACTATCGCTCCTAGGTTATGGGGGAGAAAACATTGCGGTTTATAGAAAATAATTTCAAATGCAAAATTTTCTCATTTAAAAAATTATGGAAACCGAACAATGGAAAAAAATGTATTGTTTTTGATGCGACAGTTTTTTAAGAGAAAGTTATAACCATTGTCATTGTTTGTAATATGTATAAATTAAGATCATTTAATCAAAACTAAAACTTTGACACCTCTATATTACAATAAAGATATTTGGAAAGATTTATAAACCGGGTTTTCATATAATGTATTTAGTGGATCAAAATAATGTGACATTGAATAAAATCTTTGAATGTAATTGGACCTTTGAAATTAATTTTCAAAAATAGCCTAGCTGCAAACTTTAAGGTGTTTTCTTATCACTAAAGTTTATTAGTAATCTTTGCCTCACTTAATCGGCGAAATATACGATTAAAGAATTCAAAATTTCTTTTAAATTTTAGTGGTGACAAAAAAACGTAAAAGCTGGCAGCTATTCAAATGGCCTTTTCATAGTTAAGCTTTTCATTACAAGCCAGGACTGGCGAATACTTTTATGGTCAATCGTAACACAATTTACAAAGAAGTTTCTTTGTGGTAGATACCTCTTGAAAATATCCTAGTATAAGTGTATGACAAAGAATATTTTTCAAAATACGAATAGAATAAAAAAAACGGTGGGACGTATATATCCCAACCCCGACAAAGTGTTAATAAAGAGTTAATAAGGATAAAATATAAAAAAATATAAAATCGAAGTTTCCAACTATTCTTCCATTAACACTAGAACGGCCAGAAATTTTACTCAAGTTTTATAAAATTATTTCACAGCAGAATGCTTATTTAAAACTGTTTAACTTATCCATTTAACATATATCAGTAAGGTAGATATATAGTTTATTTTTAAAAGAATTTTCTGGTTTGAATCAGATTAGATTTATTTGGTAACGGTCAAAATGACCACTCATGGCCGTTCTAGTGTTAAATGCGCAACAATTTGATGTTTCGGACCAGAAAATTTATTTAATGAATCTTTATTTAATTTCAGGTTTCTATAGGGAACTTATTTAATTTTGTTTCTTTAAAAAAATTTATTGTTTGAAACGTGTTTAACCTGGGTCAAATTAAAGATTATGGAAGATTAGTGGGAAGTTGACAGGTATGTACAGGGTGATTTTTTTTAAAAGTTGTGAAAGTAAAACCCTATAACAAAGAAACTACTGATCCAAATGACCTAAAATTTCACCAGTATGCTCCCAAAGCAATGGGAATTTTTTTGGCGTGGTTAAAAAAACTGAAAATCTCGCCGACAGATGGCGCTGTATATGCAGTAAAGTCGGGAGACGAGGTTGCGCACGGCACACGCACATTCTATACTCTTCAGTCTGTTGTGGAACTTGCGATTTCACGTTTCCAACTCGTAGCTGAAAACGGTGGACAGCACATTTAAAATCTGTTGCACTAGTTATGCAGTTCCGTACGAATGCTTTACTCCATATTTTTATTTCGTTCTGTTTCTGCGAAGGTGTTCGCAATTTCTTTTCTCAATTACTGCGTTCTGTATGTTTTTGATATGTGTAATAAAGTTTTATTTTTCTCAAAGTACAGTCCATTGTTTTCCACCCACTGACGATATCCTTTGTTTCTGTTAACTTACAGCGCCATCTGTCGGTGCGATTTTCAGTTTTTTTTTTAACCACGCCTAAAAAATTCCCATTACTTTGGGAGCATAGTGGTGAAATATCAGGTCATTTGGATAAGTGGTTCTTTTGTTATAGGGTTTTACTTTCACAAATTTAAAAAAATCGCCCTTTCTATAACGGGATGAAGTAAGCATTACAAACTGATAATAAATCACAGCCAGAAATTTTATTTAATTAAAAGTAACTTATTTCTATGTGATGTATATTTGATTTTAATTGCTAAATTTTTTGGTTCAAACCTTGTTTATTTGATCTGCGGATTATACTACGAAAATTATAATATTTTAAAAAATAAAATATAAAATTAAAATAAACTTTCAGTTGCAAACACTTAATTTATTTACGCAAATTTTTCGGTAAAAATCTTGGTGCGTACACTTCTACCATAATTTTTAAACATAATTCTTAGCTTTATTTAACTGCAGAATAATATTACAAATCCCATGAATAAGCGGGATGATTGCGAATTCTTTGATTTTAAAATTTTAAAACAAGTTTTCTTATCATTAATAGTGATTTCAGACTTCTTGGAAATTCCAAGTTTACACACTTTCCTAACTTTTTTGTCACTCTTAAATTATACTTTCGTGGGTAAATGAGTCTGAATTTCAAAAGTTTAATAGAGAAAATTGAATCACTTAAAGAGTATATATGTTTATTATTATTATTATTATTATTTTATTTAGTCTCGCTTTATTTTATATCTTGAAGTGTTTTTGAGACTTGAGACACACAGTTCCAATTTATTATCAGTTTGCAATGCTTACTTCATCCATGTTATGTACATTCCCACTAATATAGTTGAAAAATGAAAAAAACGACTTTATTAAATTTTTGAAGCAGTAATTACTGTTTGAACATTTTTTTCGCCGTATTTACACAACACATCCTATAAGATAGGATGTGTTGGTTTACATAGCTTCCAACTTCGTTGTTTTTTTTAAAGCAAGTCAATATGTTTTGAATCAGAACATTTATTCAATATAATGTATGATGAATTCATTTAGTGAAATAGTGTACATGTTTTAGATTATTTGTTAAACAAACTTTGTTCTTGACATACGTTTATTGAATTTACAAAGCATAAAATTTGGCAGCCATGTATTTATTGATTTTAATACTAATGTTCTGGGCAATTGACATATGTTTTTTCTTATTACATTTTTCTTCGCGATTTAAATATTCTTCCATTTTCAGACTGTTGATTGTTAACTGTTTTAATTGTTATTAATTGTTGAGTATAGAAACTATTTTTCCCTTTCCGATAATATTTCTTAAAAAAATGCAATTTTAAGAGAGGATATCTTTTGGCTTTTTCGAAATACTTATTAAACAGTAAATAAATAAATACCAAAAATTTGTTTTAAAATTTCACCACAGAGTTAAATTTACTCTTTCCTTCAGAGAGATTCTTTTGAAATATTTTCGTGCTAAATCTAAGAAGTTCACATTATTTGATACATTATTAAGTGCGTTCGTAATTATATAAATACGTAGCACCTATAGTGGTTGTTTGGTCTTGTTTGGTCAGTCTGTCCGCATATAACAGCACAAGAACTACCCAACCGAATGGTTTGAAATTTAATATATATAATCGTTGCAGAATTTTGTCGAGGCATTTCAGATTTTATGAAAATCGAATGAAAACTTAAAAAGATATTAATAAAAATATTTATTAAGTAATTTGAATTTTTTAAAAATTGGTACTTCCTTGTTATAGCAGCTTCCGAGGATTAATTGTGAAGCGATTGATATGTATCGCCAAGTTATATGACATGTATGACGTTGTAGTCACATATGACGTATATGATATTTTATAACATCTATGACCAAGTTATAGTCCCATTCTACATTCTATTAAATTCCTATCTTACGTAATCCATTTAATGATATCCCATGATAGGTAATGATTCTAGGTTGCCATGGGGATTATGTCCTATTTATGATGGAGTCATATTTCCGTATTACTAAATTTAAAACCAAATTTATATACTAAAATTATAGCAATCGTATAATCTACCGACAGTTTCTTGGATAAATGTTTCCAGAGACATAGATATTAAATTTAAAAAGAGTCTAAATATGGATTTTCAGTTCTGAAATTTTCAAAGCTAGACATAAGTTTACCATTGGAGTTTTCAGTAAATGTCAACAAAAGATAAAATGTTGCTAACTTACTTATTTTATTACGGAAATTAATCTATCATAATAACGGACGATATAATCCATTTCACTGAAATAATAATAGTACGAACGCGCTTCATTTGTCACATTTGACGTACAATTTCCAACTTGTTTTAATCTATCCTATTTTTTCCCCCAAGATTTAAATATTCTTTATTTTCTAAATTTTCAAAGAATATAACCATTGGGCAAAGAAGATTTTTTTTTATTGAAGTAATAGTTATAAAAGTGAAAGTTTAAGAACGGATTTTTCCGCCATGAAATATATTAAAATTTGACTTTAGAAGATATATTCTTAAATTATCGCTTCAAACAATTTATTTGACTTTGAGAAACTAAATGTTTTAGGGGAAAACGAATAAGATTATTTTCAGACCACGATGTTGATCGTAGTTTTCAATTTTCAGTAATTTATTTTACAACACTTTTGGTAACTGGCAACTCATCAAATTGAGAGTTTGTTTAAACATGAAGCTAATTTTGGATTGCATGAATGTTGTTTCCACATATCAAATCTTTTTTTTTCTGTCTAGTCACAAAGTTTTATAAATGCAGCTTAATGTAAATGTCTGATACACTAAAAACCAGACAACAAAATTATTAATAAAATAGATTAATTCTTAAATCGTAAGCGTGATTTTTAAATATCAGTGTTGTTTATATATATATACAAAAATTTGTTTCGTTATTTTGTTCCAAGTACATGAAAGGGAAAACAAAAAGAAAATAGTTTTTAAGTTGCCTAATTAATTTTCATTTGACTTCTACGTGAGGTAGCATTATACTAATTAGCACTTAATTATTAGTTAAATAAAATTTAAACGCGCTTGAAAGATAACTTTTTGTCAAAAACAAAATTTGTTTGTTTCTGTTCTAAAATAATAATAATAAAGCACCTGGGTTATTTGAAATTACAATTTCTGTTCTTTGTAAAAAGGGTAATCTTAATGAATGAAAAGTATACATATGTTCATAGCTGCCAACTTTTATTTTTCTGTTACCAGTAAAATTTAATAGTAATTTTTACCTTATTTATTTTAGAAATTTGCAATTAAATAAGGCAAAAATTTCTATTAAATTTTATGGGAAAAAGAAAAAGCGTATAAGTTGGCTGCTATGCATAATTACGCAAATTCACAAAAAATGTATGATTTATTTTAATCATTTACTTCCAGTCAAATGCAGGTAGATATCATTTTTCTGAATTATTAAATATTATTTAAAAATATAAAATAAATTTATCACAAAATAGATTAATTTTAGGACCAGAAATTATCAAAGCAATTTTATCCGCAGCACGTTCGAGACCGCTTGCCGCACTAACGGCGTAGTCTTGCGTGTAGCATTATTTAACTATTATCTATATTCATGTTTATATTACACTTGAATATGGGTAACAATGTTACTCTTTCTAATAGATATTTTTATATGCATATTGCATTGATTATACAAATACGAATATTGTGTACATTTTCGAAAAATGATATAATGCGTTGAATGCAACAGTCATGCCCATAAATGGAGTTGCAGATATTCAAAAGACGTACTTCAACGTATCCTGTTATGAATACGTTAAGACATAATGGTATCAGATTTTTAGTTTAATACTGGTATTTTTTTTATTATTATTATTATTTAAGATATTATAATAATTGCTCCTAACTTGTGCTCTACTGTTTATGATTTTTGTGAATGTGAGAGGAAATTTTTAATTAATTGTGGAATGTTTTTAATTTTGATCCTCATATGTATAAATAACAAGAAATAAAATCCTCTATTGCGCATTCACTATTAAGTTTTTCAATTTCATTATTTTATTACAGCATGTTTGTTCTCTTATTTAATTTCAGGCATTCAGAATAATTGTATTTATAAAAGAAAACGCCAAAATAATTGTACAATTAGTTTTCTGCTCATTTCTCAATCTACCCAAAAATATTTATATACAATTTTCAGTAATTTAAATAACAATTCAACTTTTAAAAGTGTATTTTAGTTCTTTTGAAACTAAATTTAAAGTTGTATTCATAATGTGTAAAAGTCAAGAGATGAAGTTGGATTGAAGAGCTTTGGTAAAAATAAAAGTATCTTTATCTTTGAAATAGCGCCTTAATTTGATAAACGGAGTTAACAAATTTACGGGTATCTTTAACTTATAAAATAGTCAGGGAAAATTAAAATATTTTATCAAGTGCAGCGATAATAGAATTAACTCTTTGATTACAGGTCGGGTCATGTACGTTCTCGTAGACTTTTTTTTTTTATTTACCGTACCACTTAAAAAAAAAAAATCACTGCCATACACTTATACTAGGACGTTTTCAAGAGAAATTTACCGCAGAGAAAAATTTTTATAAATTGTGGTACGATTGAATATAAAAATAGTCGCCAATCCTGGTCCGTAACAAAGGGTTAATTCAACAAATGTAATGTATTCTTATACGCATTCACGCAAAAGATACAACACTCATAATATATTTTTTAATTTCTTCTTTCTTTTTTTTTTTTTTTTAATAAATTATACATGCTTTAATGGTATTTTACAAAATAATCTTATTATAAATTAAATAAACGGATAAAGGAATATGGTTATAAATAAGATTGAGCATAATTCTTATTACAATAAGAAATCAATAACATCGACATTTTTATTAAAATTTGAATATTTTTGTTTAAAATATAATTTAACGAAAACCAAATTTTGCGTTCTCAGGCCTACAGCATCATGACAGCTAAAAAAAAACCATAGCTACTCTTACGTTTGCCGAATTTAAAGTTCAAATAAGACGTTGGTTATTGAAAAAGATTATTTAAAATCTTTTTCAATGTTATACTTCTTGAAATTATGATATTGTGCAATAAGCGCATTATTAGCCCTCTTGTTGGATCTTTCAAGCATTGGAGTAGCGTCAGGGGTTTCTGCATCATTTCATTACCAGTATTATTATATTACTAAATTTTGCCTTATGTAATCGCATAATGTACAAAGATTAGATAAGGCAAAATTTAGTATATAATAATACTGGTAGTAAAATAATGCAGCATTCCCTGACTCTACGCGACTGCTTTCAATGCGGAAATATACCAATTGTTTTATAAAGTTTCACTTATTTAGACGAAGAACTCCATTTTCAATATTTGTATAGGCATTGACTTTGCATTTCTAACAAATTCATGTTTAATGCATATAATACTGAGGATTTTTCCCAAGGAATTACTTATGTGTATAGAACATGCGTTATGCTATCGATATTTTGTATTTTCTTATTAAATAGTGTAAATTATTATGCAAAATAATATCTGGCAGGAACGAGAAATATAGATGTAACAAAAGTACCGTAATTACCTGCGTATAAGATATGCGGTACATGTAGCTTTTTATGACAGTGTACTTTTTCTAAAAAATATTTTTAACAGACGAAAACTTGTATCATTCAATATCTGAAGTTCAACATGTTGCAACAAGCAATTGGATTTATATCCCATATATTACAAACGCCCCGCGAATAAATTCGGATAATATTTCATTAATTTATAAAACGCAATCTTATATAGAATGCGCATAAAAATAAAATAATACACATTATCACCAATCTACATTTAAACAAAGTAAAAATTTTAAAATTCAGGATATCATAACTCTCAGTTTTTAAACGTGTTTTTATCAGAAAGTTTAAATCTTGTTCATGTAATTGCGAAAATATAAAAATTTTGAAAATGCAATTGAAAAATTACTTTCTTACCAAGTGAAAATAGATTTCTGTATTTTGGAGTGGTAAAGACATTAAATAAAGAGTCCAATTTATTATATTTTTTGTTAAAAATCTTTTTTTTATCATTCTAAATAGGTATTATTATTATTTCTCCGTTTTGAATTACTTTATAGTGAATTATTGATTTTACAGCATAAATAAAACCTATATTGCATTTATTTTTCATTATCATACTAAAACGCTTAGAGAAAGTTTAGTATTTTAGCATATTGGCTTTCAAAATAGGAAAAAAATAAATAAAATTTATCACAAAATTTGCTAAATCGCTCTGCAGTAAATCCAAAATATATACGAGGTGAATGAGAATTATCTTTGTAACTTTGAAGCATGATAAACTCTGAAAAAAATTAAGATAGCCAAATTATTTAGCAAAACATAAAGTTTTATTTATTAAGCAAAACGTTTTTAAGCAACTAAAGATTTGTAAATTTGTAAAAAAAAAAAGAAATCCCTTATCGAATGAATCGCTGAGATGATGCTATACCTCGTTCAATTATATCACTAGATATCGCTGTGGATTTTATTTATTTACTTATTTAGTTTTGTTCTGAGCATACATTTAATATACTCAAAACACATAGGGCGAATATGCGAATTTCACCTTACTTTATTCATAAAATTCCAATATGAGACCCGACAGATCCCGCTGTTTACTTAACAGGTGACAAGAAAGACAATTTAAAAGACACAAATACATGTTAAAAGATGTTTAAAATCTGTCCTAGTACTGTCGACCGGCTACTGCCGCCATCATCAGGGAGCGAAAATCCTTACTGACAGCTGTCTTACGCATCTGAACTCCAACTTCGTCTTGAGGTGGAAAATTCCATTATTTCTTGGGTGTTACTTGAAAAATAAAATAGCTGGTGTATACACTATTTTTATTTTCTTTTATCCCTTTTAGAACTGACGACAATAATACAATGGAATACACAGGCATGACAAATAGAAAATTTGGTGAAAGACTAAAAGAACATAAGGCAGATTAGATTTAGCCGCCCGTCTACTGCTTTTTCCCGGTTAAATTGTAAACAAAATATTGTAATAGATTTCAATCAAGCAAAAATCATTCATCCATCATCTAACTACTACTCATCCGTTATCAGAGAATCTATAGATATTTTGTGTAAAGGAGATCAGGTTTGTAACGATACATGTATCATACAATATATCCAATATATGGTTCAATGTCCTACATATTAAAAGATAAAGTGTATGAACACCCCCTCCTTTTTCGCATAGTTCACAAAGTTGCTTATATTATCATTCAGTGTATCCATAGAAAGCAACTCAATTAACACCCAAGAAATAATGGACTTATCCACCTCAAGACTAAGCTGGAGTTCAGATGCGTAAGACGGCAGTCAGTAAGGATTTTCGCTCCCTGATGATGGCAGCGTTAGCCGGCCGAAAGAACTAGGAGAGTTTTTAAACATCTTTTAACATCTCTTTGTGTCTTTTAAATTGTCTTGCCGTGTCACCTGTTGAGTAAACAGGGGGTTCTGTCGGTTCTCATATTGGAATTTTATATTTAAAGTATTGTTTTTTTGGTTGTTGATATCAATGATTTTATAGACGAAAATCATAGTTGATATTTTAAACAGTCACTTAGATATGCTGAAACGTGCTTGGGAGAAATTTTCGCTTGGGTATTTGAAAAACTACGAAAAAATGTCACTTTTGTTAGAAATAAATATGTATTGCTATAATATGGGAATCGGTAATTTCAAAACTGCATGAGTTCACTTTTTTCGAAATTCATTTTTTTGTTTCTAACGTATCCTTGAAGGTGGGCCCACATGTGTAGATAAAATTTACATAGACTTATTTATCCGTTGCCACTCAAACTTCTCATTTATTTCAAAAACAACATTAGTCAATAACAATACCAATATATATACCAATGACCAACATCAGAACAAGAAGAAAATCTGATAGAACATGATGGTGAAGATGACTTTGTACCTTAATAGGTGCGAAGGATTGCAGATTAAGTACCACTATTTTCGAATAGTGATTTTCGCATTATTTAATAAGAGGAATATTATTATTCGGAAATAATGGTAATAAAAATATGTAATTTTTGGCCCTTAGGCCTTAAACTTTAATTAATCGTTCTGGTATGTTCTGTATACCATTGGATGTTAAAAGGTTGAATGTGCATATTACAAATGCGCATTTTTCGAAATATTGTCACATGTGCATTTGTTAAGGGTTTTGTATAATATTATACTACATGGTAATTGTATTTGACTTAAAATTAATCATAAAACAGCTGTTTTTTAGAAATTTAGAAATATAGGGTGTACAACATACACCGCACATGAAATTTGCAGGATAAGTCCAAAGTCTTTTCTTTAAGTTTTTACAATTCTTATAAAATAAATAACTGCTAACCGAGAAAAGTATTTACAGATTTGAGAAACATAGTGAGCACAGAAAAGTTCCTAAAATATCTACCATTAGTGTGTAGCAAAGTTTTTGTTCAATCCTGAAAAATCTTAAATTTTAGACTTGTGTCGTTTTTGAAATCACTGATTCATGTACAGTGCGCCAAAATATAGAGAAATACCCTAACCCTTTTAATCACCAAATTGTCACAGAGAAAAGTGAAAATAGGCATTCAATTATGAATTGTGTCTTCTTTGATTTATTGTTAAAGAAAGGTCGTCTCTATAATGAAATAGTAACAAACTTAACAATTTACTACGCTGACACCAAAATCTGACATCATATTTCGATTCTTGTGTAAATTTTTACTTTTGGTACCGAATGGGAAGCCATTCGGTCAAGAAGTTTACGAATTTTAAAGCTAATTCTAATGCTAAATTATTTTTTAATAATTTCATTCATATCTCCTGTAATCGTTATTTTTTACACACTGGTCTTTTTTTGTGGTGTTCGTATTACGATATCAAATATAATGATGTTATTTTCATACATTTAAAATTTGTATATGTGCAATACTATTCAGGTTGCGTACACGTTTACCACAAATTTTTAATACAGTTTTTTGCCTTATTTAATCGCGGAAAAAAAATTCAAATTTTCCTATCAAAGACTGTTGTTACAAATTCTGAAATTTAAATATTAAATAGAAATTTTTTAATCAGAAATGTGGTGCCAGATTTCTTGGAAATTTCTAGTCGTATATGCACCTTAAATATGAATTAAAAATTAATATTTAAAAAAATATAACTTATAATTTTTTTAATTTCTGGAAGATTCTAATATGTGAATCCAGAAGTTCGGGTCGATCAAATGTTTTGAGTTATGTTTAAAAAACCACCAGCACCATGGAGGACCATGTAATCCTTGAAAAATAATAGTTCTAAAAAGAATAATAAATATAACAGTGGTCTTAAATATTTATTAAAATATTTAAAAAAGATTTTTAGAATATTTCCAACACAAATACTTCCCATAAAAAAAATATTGATAAAATTTGCATTAAATCTTAGCCTTAATGTAACTATTTTTCCCCTCATAATTAGCCTAAATTTTAATATAGAATCCTGGAAAGAGAAATCGAGTTTTATAGGAAATAGTATTTCTCATTCTATGTCCAGGACTTTAGTGGGCACCCTGTATAATAAGTATAAAACATAATAATATAATAATGCTGAATGTTTAAGTACTACAGATAAAAAAATTAAAAGATTTTCTTCAATAAAGGAGATTTTTGCAAAGTATATACATTACTGTAACGCAAATAGTACTACATGTACAACTTTTGGTTAAGGAAAAGACATTTAGGGTATTTTAAAATTATTTAAAATTAATTATAATTACAAATCTTATTTTGTCTTTTTATTAAAAAAATATAAACATTAATGAAGGTAGAAATAGCAAATAAAACCTTTGTGCAATAATATTAAAAGGAAGTATACCAACGTTATATATGCACAAATAATACTCAAAAAAGCAGAAAATAGCTGTTTCGAATCTACAAGCGAGATTCTTCTCGGTGAGACAAAGAACAAAGTACAGCATGCTAGAAAAAGTAAAACTGGGCAAATGCAGTTTATGCAGTCTTAAATGCAGTTTATGCGCATTTGGATTTTGTTAAATTACCGTAATTTCCGGCGTATAATCCGCAGCTCAAAGAGTCGTTTTTCGACCCAGAAATTTTATTCAATAATTGTAGTTAAATATTTACAGCGATCTTTTAAGTTACATTTTATAAAATAATATTTCTGGGTCGAAAAACGACTCTTTGAGCTGCGGATTATACGCCGGAAATTACGGTATATGACATAAAATGGTAGACGGGCAACATGCGGCTCGCGGGCCGAACGTTGAGTTATGGCTGGTCTATATTCTCTGACTCTGGAAATAAAAACGATTCTTTTTTATTTCATTACATCGATCTATTTACCTCAAAAAAAGATAAGATCAATCCACCAGACGGAGGATTTGAATATTGAAAAGATTATCTTCCTTGTAAACAAAACAAAACAAATACGCATAGAAAAAGCTTAATCACATCAACGATTGATTTGTTTAAGTATAGACAGTAATCATCAATTGTATTTTCTATTTTTGTGATTGATTTACATGTTTATTCTTCTGGAGAAATTTTTCTCACACACTCCACTACACCGCGAGATCGCCGTGATAACTCTAAACTAGATCTTAAGAATTCACGAGCTCTATTGTTTACGGAAAAGCCTTAACTTGGAGCATTCAATATGGCAATCACTCAAGAAAATGAAAGTGTGAGAAAATTTTTAAAACGTCTAGGTCTAGGGCGATTGAAGTATAGGAAGGAGCAAGATTTTCGAACAGATATGTCTGAGGTCCGCAACCTTGGCCGTGTTTTTTAAATGAAGAATATAAACTTAAAATAAGCTAAACTAATAATTTTTTAATTAAAACTGCCATGAAAGAAAAATTTTTAAACATTTCAATGTAAAATGAAACACAGGAATGTAATAAATAAGACATGATTAAAAATACAAAAATGAACTTCTACAGACTTTTTCCAAAGTGAAAGTTTTTCTTTTCTTCAGGGGGGCTCTGCCTCCCACAGAAAGGAGGGGGTCAGAATTCGTCAGGGAGGTTAGGGATTTTTTGTCAGAGGGATCAGAATTCTCTCTGACGAAAAATCCCTAATTCTGTTTTCTCTTAGTATTTAATTATTTTAAGCCACCTGAGCAGAATAAATTTTACTTGAATATTTTTTACTAAATTATTCGCGAAAACAAATATAGTTATTTAAATTTCAAAATCCCTGTCAGGATGCAATAGAAATAGAGATGCCTCCCCTTCCCTCCTTGCCGGCGTCCAAATTCTTTTATATTCTCTGCCGCGAGATCGCCGTGATAACTCTAAACTTGTTCTTAAGAATTCACGAGCTCTCTATTGTTCATGTAAAAGCTTTTGCTTGGAGCATTCAATATGGTAATCACTCGAGAAAATGAAAGTGTGAGAAACATTTTAAAGTGTCTAAAGCAATTAAATCATTTTAGTGTAACATTATTCTTTGCATTTCTTTGAAACAGATTATTATTTCGTAATATTTCAGCTGCCTATTCTTTACAATAGTTCAAAAGAAATCTTTTTCAAGTAACAATTGATTTCTTTGGATAAAATTTATTTAGACGTTATGCGTGTTTAGAAAATAAATGTGTTGAAAGTTTTAACAAATTTACAGCATGTAACTTCAAGCAAAAAAAAAGGGAGGCAGTGCTCTAAAAAACGTGAAACTTTATCAGTTACAACTAAACATTTCATTTATTCATAGTCGCCCACATACTGGTGTTTTTAAGTCAAATAAATATCGTTTGAACGAGAATTTTTACTTAATATATGAAATCAAATAAGTACCATATAGAAACAAGATAGATTTTATAAATAAATTTTCTGATTCAAAATATGTTAAAAATGGAAGGCTGCAGCTAGGATGGATTTATGTGAATATCAATATCTATGTATTCTCAATACGTGCCTTTGAAGGTTATAAAATAAGATTAAAATTGAAAAAAAGATTATGAAATAAGAGTATTAAATAAACTAGAATGCAAATAAAGGTACAATGTGTAAAATCAGAACGAAATGAAATCCTATAGTTTTGACTTCAGCATAAAAAGTTCGGCATATTTCTATCAAGGTTTGTTATTCTTGCACGCTGAATTTTTGAACAAACACAAAAAGTGGATTTGTATTCACGTTTATACTAAACTTTCATACATTTAATGTAGGCTGTATTTATATTGATAGTTTTATAAGCTTAATGAATTTCTTGTACAAACGGGAATTATACCTTTTTTTAAAAAAAATGGATAACGTGAAAGAGTAACATCCATGTGCAACTGAACATATTTGCAGCTGCAGGGTATATGACCACATTTTCATTGTTATTTTATCAAATTATTTCTTAGATAGAAAGTAGAGGTCAATAAAATTTAATTTTTCAATGTTGTCAATCACAAACGTCAGTTTTATATTTTGCATGGCAGTTCTAAGTGCTTTTCTTGAGCTGTGACTTTGTCGCTGATTTTAGTATAGCGATTAAAGATTTAGACGTTGAGAATATTTTCCCCAGGACATCAAAATTACTGATTTCATAAAAACTGAACACATTGAAATTCTTCAGTTCAGTAATTTCAAAGTCATTTACACCTTTCTGAAATGTTCTTATTTAATCAGTTATTTCAAATGCGTTATGCTAGTTGGTGGTATTCTGATATGTGTAATGGCACGTTTATATGAAATATCAATGATATCAAAGTAAATTAAATGAGTAAAATAGAAAACTATAAATATTTTTTACATACAAATCTAAAGATAGTATGTGAATAATTATTTTGGAGGACGTATGCAAAAATGTTCTATGAAATATATTAAAATTTGTAAATAATTAGAAAATAAAACAAATTCTTATTTTCATATTAAAATGATTTTATGCTGACAAACTGCTCAGCGTTTTTAGCAAATTTATAGTATTTGCATCTTTGCCTTATTTGCAGTATGTCACTGTGCTGTAAATTTTCATTAAAAACTTTATTTTGCTTTGATTGAAGGTGAAACGAACACAAAATTCGAGGCTATTTCTTTTCTGACGAATACGCTTTTCCTATTATTTGAATATTTTTCTTATGTTAATGAATCATTGCATTTGTAAAAGCAATTTCAAAAACACTTTTAGCTCCTGTTAACATTTAGATGCTATCTAATTAACTTCTTAGGATGACTGAATGTTGTCATAATTCTGGATAATATAAGACCCAAGACAGTTCAAGGTTTGTTAGAAAATTTGTATGATAAAATAAAATGCATTATAATAAAAATGCGTCATTATATATAAAAGCGGTTTTCAGCCTGAATCATCTTTATTTACTTCCAAGATTAATTTGGCGTTAAATGCATGTAATTAAGCATACATTATTCTATCCTTTCGTATTAACCCTTTCAGGGCAAAGCACTTCTGTTGCTAAACTGTTAAAATGATTGCATGACACAAAGATTTGCATAGAAATTTATTTGAAAATAAGTAAAAACTTATTTTTTTCAAGTACAATATAAAAACAACCGCCTGTGCTGTAAACCATATTCTTGTAGCCTACTATAATACAAAATCAAACATTCCGGTACTGAAAAATGAAAGATTACACCTCTGATTAGAATGTGCGTGCAAGAAGATAGAATGAAAAAGGCTGACTGAAACTTCTAATTTTACAGCAAACGATATTGTATGTTTCACCATTCAAATAAAATAAAATAATTCGTATTCGCTGAAGGCACAATTCTATCCATATAACTTTAAAAATTTCTAAATCGTAGATCCCAACCATCCGCTTTCTTTTCAATTCAAATAAATAAGTTTTGAAACAGAAAGCTTACTTACAAAAACTGAAGTTTGGCAGCTATGTTCTAAATATACACTATATGCCCCAAAATCATCGGACACTTTCGATTTTAGATGTTTAGTCGAATATCTAGAGAAATACTTGAATTCTTCTGAAACTTCGGGAATATAAGAAAACGTTCGACCACATATTTTTCAGCGAAGGTTTGATAACGAGGGCAATTAGGAGATCACCAACAAATTGACGCAAAAAATAATATTTGGGATTGACTTGTAAAATAAGTTGCACTAAATGATTTATCGCTGCAACAAATGACTATGTGGATATTGTACAACATTTGTGTTAATTTGTGTAAGAATAGCACGTATATTCATGGAGATATAACCATTGAGTTGTAATTTTCCAACTGGGTGAAAAATGTCCGGGACAGGATTCGAGACAGGCATCTCTTGGCTGAAGCTGCCAATGCCCTGCCAACTGAGCTATCCCGGACAAATTTGGAGGACCTAATTCACCCAGCTAACCTTATTGATCATAGCATCTGGTATGATATCTGAATCAGCTCAACAGAATAAATCGCAGGTAATGGAATTTTAGTAAACGCTGGATACGTAATTACACTAGGTTAATTTTAACACAATTATTTTAATCGGTAAATAAATCATATGAGTTGTAATTTTTCAACTGGGCGAAAAATGTCCGGGCGAATTAAGTCCTCCAGATTTGTTCGTACGGGATAACTCATTTAGCAAACCATTGGCAGCTTCAGCCAAGAGAGATACCTGCTTCGAATCCTGCGCCGGACATATTTCGCCTTGTTGAAAAATTACAACTCATATGATTTGTTAACCAATTAGAATAATTGTGTTAAAATTAATCTAGTGCAATTACGTACCCATTTACGTGCCATTTTTTATTAACTGACTTTCAAAAAAGAAGTAAATATTTAACACTAGAACCGCGAGAAATTTTACTCAAGTTTTAAAAAAATATTTCACACCAGAATTTTTATTTGAAACTTTTAACATATTTATTTAACTTATTTTTGTGCGGCATATATTTAACTTATTTTATGAAGAAATTTCTGGTTTAAATCGAAATTTTTTCGTTTGGTACGGGTCAAAATGACCCCTCATCGCGGTTCTAGTGAATGTCACAGAGTAGCTTTGGCACAAAAACTCAGATTTTGACGATTCTCTTTTGTTGTTGTTGTCGGAATAGACTCGTTCTGGTGGTTTTCTTAGAAAAACTAAAAAAATTTTAAATTAAAATTTCTGGAAAATCGCTTATCATTCATTCAGCTACTTTTTGAAAGCAATTGAAATTTAGTTCTCTATCGTCGATATCTTTCTGGATTTTCATGATATTCGATTAGTCTTTTTATATAAATTGCTCTATAAAGTTGACTACAAAGTCGTGAAAAAACATCTCTGGTATCGTTCGTGCATGCGCAGTTAAAATGTATTTCATACAAATGCTCATATTTCGTTAAATGTTTAATATATTTGTATTCTAGTTGTTCTATGTTATTTTTACTGTTCTTTGTCAAGTTTTCTGAAAGTGGCGTTATATTTTGTTAAAAACCTTACATGCTATAAACAAAAAACTATCATGCTATAAATAAAGCTATACATATCATGCTATAAATAAGGATATCTTCATATTTCCATGAATATAAGTGCTATTCTTATACAAATATTGCACAATATCTACATAGCCATGTGCTGTAGCTACAGATCATTTTGGACATTTTATTTTAAAGAATAATCTAAAAAAATTTTTCAATTTGTTGTTGTTTTCCCCTAACTGCCCTCGGGATCAAACCTTCGCTGAAAAATTAGGAAGTCAAACATTTTTGTTATACAGTCGAAGTTCCAGAAGAATTGTTCAAGTATTTCTCGAGATATTCGACAAAACATCTAAAATCGAAAGTGTCCGGTGATTTTGCCGTATAGTGAAATGAAAGTATTTTGAAATTTTGTAATTAATTTACGAGAAGGCGGTTGTTACATTAAGTTTTTTAAAGTTTACTTCGCAATTCATTATTTTTCTTTTTTTAATCGTATTGGACATTTTTAAAATGTATATTCTGAAGATAATTATCTCGTGTACAGATGACAGCTTTTCTCCTTTTTGTCAAAAATCACTGAAGCATGCACTAAACAATGTCACGAGCACTTTCTGTTCCGAACAGCCTAACAACGAAGTTTCAAAAACTGCTATTGAAAATTAGTATTGTAATGTTGTCTACTTAGACAGGTAAAATTATTTCCTAAACATATTTCTGTTTCAATTTTCATACATAGAAAGGACAGAATATTTTTGTTTGCATCTAAGTCACACAGATTTCTATTTATTTAAAATTAGTTCTCCTGAAGCTAAGAATATCTCATTCTTCTTCCTTATTTTTTATGTCTAATTTTTGTGTGAACTTAAAGGAAAGGTTCATTAAAGAGCATGTATCCAAATATTGAGAATAGAAATGTTATTATACAAATATAAAATAATTAAAAATTATTTTCATTAGTTTTTATAGCGCGGAAATCGCAAAATTGTAGACACAAGAGATTTGCAAGGCTCCCACTCGGTCCGTTTTTTGAACACCACTTTTTTTCAAAGAAAAATGTTCTTTATAAATTTCATAGAAACTTGTGTTGGACGCCGTTTTTCTTGCAATAGTTGCAAAAGCCTATCATGAAAGTCTTTTTTATGATATACTGGCTTTCAAAAAACGGACCAGTGGGAGCCATGTGTTTGTATCAGTGTTCCCAATTGAGCAACTTATTTTAAAAATCTACCACTATTTCCGAATAATACAATTTGCCTTTATTTAATGACAAATTAAATAAGACATATTACTATTCGGAAATAGTGGTAGCTTTCGGAATAAAAAATACCCTCCATTTGGCAACACTCGTTCGAACGATCCTTGCATTTGAGTACAATTATTTGCGAATAAGAAAGTTTTATTACTAAATTCTAAACTTATGTATAATTGCTATTGTGACCAGCAAGTTAATGAAATAAATTACTTCTTATATATATATATATATATATATATTTATTTATCAGAGGTCGTACGGTCATTCAGTACCACGATTTCAGAATAGTAATGTCTTTTTTTTTTCTCGCAGAAAATTTTTACAAATTCTGCAATTAAATAAGGCGAAGAATTATTCGGAACTATTAATTAAATTCAAGGACCACACAAAACCTGACATTTTTGAAAATTTGCTTTTCGACATTAAATGTAAACTAACATTTCTGATAAGGTATTTGAATTCTGTTCTTTCTTTGAATTTAGAATTACTATAATTTGCAGCGTATAATACGCGGATGATCAAATAAGCATGTTTAGAAACAAAAAAGTTATTTAATAAAATGTGACTTATACCTAACTGGTACTTATTTGACTTCATTTCCTAAATAAAATCTCTGTTTCAAAACTTGTTTATTTCATACGTGGACTATATGCCAGAAATTACTGTAAATTTCCTTTCAAAAAATAATTATTTTCCTCACACTAAACAATTAACTTTTTAAGCAACAAATTTGAAAAAAAATGTGGAGATTTCAAAAATCTACAATGTTAGCCATTATTGTCTCGTTTAAAAACAAATTTTAAAAAATGTCGCCAGTTTTTATTGCGTATTAAAAGTTCCTTTCCTGAAATTCAGTTTAATTTTCCATGGTCTGGGATGTAATCATAAAAAGTAGAGCGCGGAAATTGTGTGGTTTTCATGAACCTCTAAATAGCTTGTTAATTAAAAGGTATTGCATATTAATATAATTAAGGGAGTAAAAACGCATGGATTCAGTCACTATTTTTTTTTTATATGACGTATAATTAGCTTTTTGCAACGGTGTATTTCTGTGACGAAAGGGCAATTTTGTGCAGGAGTGAACTCATGAATTGAAGCTCGTGAGTTGCACTCACTTTCTGTGAGTTTTGAGTTGAGTTTGATTCACTTTGTAAAAATCGAGCGCGGGTTGAGTTAGACTCATTTCGGGAGTTTCAGTCAAAATTGGAACTCAAACTCATTCTTTCTTGCACATTTTCCTGACAACATTTCTTGCTCTTAAAAAAAAAAAAAAAAATTATAAATATTTAATACAAGTACATAAACTTTTATCTTGTATATTAGGAATTTTATTTTATTTTGGGTGAATTCAATTTTATATATTAAATTTTTTTTTAATAAAAAAAAACTCTTACATGTTTTAGTTAGAAAATAATATAGAAAACATATATTTTATTATTATTTCTGTAAATTATTTAACAAGCTTCATTATTGTGGGCGGTTTGTAGTATGTTAGTCTCAAAATAAGGTGTATGATATGATAGGAATTAAACTAAAAAAAAAAACATTTTTTTAATATTCTTAATGGTAAGTCATATTTTACAGAGGAATTTACTCCGAGAATTCAACACTAAAAATCACTCAAGTAACTTAAGAATTTAAGATTAATTGACAAAATACATTATATTAAATATAATATTTCAATTTCACTGGTGTACTTTAAATTTTGTTGTTTTAAAATTACGTTAGAGATTTTGGGGGCAGTATAGTAAGTCTTCTGTGTTTCTTAAATTCCTTTCGAAATGTGCAATTTATTGTAAGTTTAACACCACACCTTTAAATAAATCACCAGTTTTCATTTATATTCCTACTGAAATATTCTTCGTTAACACAGGTACGATTATCGATAAAGTAATTTTTAGAAAGATTGAAAGAAATATAACTTTTGTCATCTTTTTTTAAGACTTCTTTCACAATGTGAGAATTTTCTGAAATGCAAATTACTTTTACTTACCCATCATACGTAGTATAGGGTAAGTCTTGTAATCGTTTTAAAAATCGAAAAAAAAAATTTGACGGATTTACACGTTTCAGACACTGGAGATTCCGAAAAACATATTTTTAGAAAAAATGTTTTGCCGTCCGCCTGTGTATGTGTCTGTGTGTGTGTGTCTGTAAACGCTCTATCTCCCGAATAAATTGAGATAGAGACTTGAAATTTGGTGTGTACTTAGTATGTAATAATGGGAAGAAGCTTATTGAATTTCAGTAACCTCGATTATCCGGAACTATTTTTTTTCTCTCGAAATATTCGTTTTGATAAAAGGTATATAAAAATTTTCGAAATTGTTTATTTTAAGGAGTGAATGTAAAAGACAATAAAAAAACATAAATTTTGCATAAAGAATGAAGTTTATCAGATAATGAGTTGCCGAGATATTTGTTATCCTACTTTCCACACTCTTCGATTTTTTTTACCTTGTATTTCATTCAAATTTCAACTCAAAGATATATTTTAATTGGAAATGAAATGCTTAATCCGACGCAGTACACCGTTAGTTAATACGTTTATCAATTTTGGAGTTATAAGGATGTTTCTTTTACGCAATTCATTAATAGAGCATTTAAAGTTTATGACGTCATCAAGCCACGATTTTATTCGAATTGCAATGCATTTTATAAATAGCTTACACATGTTTTATTTTCATATTTTATATTATGCATATCCCTGATGGGTAAGTATTACGATGGCCCCCAACCACTAGTTTAAAATAAATATCAGACAGTGTTTAGTTTGGAGTACTACGGTCAACTTTTACACATGAGGGGGTAAACAGTTCAGTACATCTTAACATGATACACTTAAATTGAGTTATAATATAAAGAGTTTCAAAATCAATTAACTACACGCTGAATTACTAAAACAAATGAAATGCTCCTTTTCAATTCCTTAAATTGATACCAAAGTTTAATCTTGTATTACAAATTTAATTCATGAAAGTCACACCGCCATATAACCTTTACAATCAAGTAAAAAACATACTTCATTCATCCCATTTAAGAGCCGTCCTATTCGGTGTTACCAGATAAATACTAAATTTTATTTTGAACACTGCTATTTTCGTATAGTATTATTAGCTTGATTTAATCGCAAAATTTCTTTAATTAAATAAGGAGACTATTTTTTCTAAAAAAAGAAATATTGATATTCAAAATAAAATTTTAATATTTTCTTGGCAACCGTGGACCTATATATTTTGATAGTAGTGACTGCTTAAAAATAATAACATAATTTGATATACTCTATCAAAGCTTGAACTTGTATTACAAATTTATATAATAAAGGCATACAGCCATAAAACTTGTTTTACACAATATCCTGTACTTTACAAAAGAGTAAGAAGCACTTCATTCATCACATTTAAATGCCCAAGTTCCCATTTCTGTTGATAACATTGACAACTTAAAAGTATAACATTTAAAAAATATTATACCAAAACTTGAAGGTATTACAAATTTATAGCTTCAACGACATGCAGCCATAAAACCTGTTTTACACAACACCCTGTACTTTACAAAAGAGTAAGAAGCACTTCACTCATCACATTTAAGTGCCTCAGTTCCAATTTCTGTTGATGACACTGACTGCTTAAAAGTATAATATTTTTAACAACTATTAAACCAAAACTTAAACGTATTACAAATTTATATCTTCAAAGACAGGCAGTCATAAAACCTATTTTACACAACATCCTGTACTTTACAAAAAAGTGAGAAGCACTTCATTCATCATATTTAATTGCCTAAATTCATATTTCTTTTGATAATATTGACTGCTTAAAAGTATAACATCTTAAAAAATATACATTATACTAAAACTTGAACTTGTATTACAAATTTATATCATCAAAGACATACAGCCATAAAACTTGTTTTACACAACGTCCTGTACATTTAATTCCTTAGCCATATTATTATTTGTTTACAAATAAGTAAGAACTTCATTCAAGGTGCGTACACTCTTTGGAATTTCCAAGGAGTCTGCCATCATTTAACCCTTCTTTGCATGAGTTTTTCTTTCGCAATTGTGTTTTTTTATACATATATTAAATATTAGACACCAGAAATTTTAAGATAGATTTTTAACTTTGTTCAGCAACATAGTTCACGGGAAATTTACTGGATTAATATTTCTATATAAATATAGTGGTGGCGAAAAAGTTGATTTATTTATTAAAAGTTAAATAAACAGTGATGGAAATTTACATCACTATGCAATTAAGGGTTAAGATAGGATTTTTTTTTATTTAATATTTAAATTACAGAATTTGTAATATTTTTCTGTGGTTAAATATAGCGAAAAAGTCTATTAAAATTTTGTTGTGTAACTGTACGCTACTCACTCTGCATTCATTACTTTTAAATATCTAAGTCCATATTTCTTTTGATTTCTCTTCACTCTTTAAAAGTACATCATCTTAACAAAAAAAGAAAGAAAAACTTTCATCGCACTAGTGCATAATTATATGTGTTAGTTCGTTTTTTCTTCTTAATAAGTGTTTATAAAGTCATTTACTTGTTAATCATGAAAAAAATGTCCTGGAAAAAATATGTTCCGTTATTTAGCGTGAACAGTCTATACTATATTTAATCCATTCTTTTGTTGCCGCGACCTTTTAAGATAATTGCCGAAAGGTAATCCTGTTCTTTATTTGGCTTAAAATTCAATGCAACATAGTATTATTTTATGTCTTCTTTAATCATTCAATGTCATGCTTAAATTCAATAGCGCAGACTTTATGCTCCAGATACATGAGATTACTTGATTAAGAATTTCTAC
Organism: Maratus michaelseni; assembly: GCA_963931845.1. Lineage (NCBI taxonomy): Eukaryota > Metazoa > Arthropoda > Arachnida > Araneae > Salticidae > Maratus > Maratus michaelseni. The sequence continues at coordinate 67,432,394 of OZ007586.1, read as the reverse complement.
GAAATTCGTTTTCTGGGTTCAAGTTTCTTGCAGACATATATGATAAAAAACAAACAGAGATCATTCAAAATCTGTACAACAATTGATTGTGGTTGCAATACCTAGTTTTGCTAGATCAGTTTCAATATTAAAATTAAATTTGATTGGCATTGTTTTGATTTCAAATTCAAATTAGTCAATTTATTCTTATTCTGCTGTCTACAAACTATGCATTGTTTGGGATGAATAGTTTTTGACAAATTGGCTTCAACTTTAAAATGACACTTGATTGCCGTTGTTTAGATTTAGATTGCAGTTTCTCTAATTCGTTTAAAATGCAGCGAAACAATAACTATTCCTGAGGTATTGAATTTGGAACTCAAAAGATCTCACACTAAATAGTTTTCGAACAGTGATTTATCAGAAGGCGTAGGTTAGGTTTGAAATTTTTTCTTCCATTATAAGGAATAAAACATAATGACTGGTTATTTTTTTTAAATATAGATAAAAATGCTTAAATGATACAAACAAAACACAAAAAGGCTTATAAAAACCTTTCACTATAAAGATCAACATGTTTCGAACGGTCAAACGGCGCTATTATCAAGATGTACAATGATAAACTATTATTAATTTTTGAAAATAAACTTGAAAAACATAAATCACGAGATCATATATGTAATAAAAGCAGGTGCTTAAAATAGTCAACTGTAATCGTGAAAATTAATATTTCTTTATTGCTTTTTTAAAACTGAAAAATACCTCATGCAAATTTTAGGTAATTCAAATGAGGCTGATTCATTGCAAATGTTCTTGCTACGCATATAGATTTCATATGAATCAGCCTCATTTGAATTACCTAAAACTTGGCACGTATTTTTGGTATTTTTCAATTTAAAAAAAACAATAAAGAAATATTAATTTTCACGTTTACAGTTGACTGTTTTAAGCACCTGCTTTTATTACATATATGATCTCGTGATTTGTTTTTCAAGTTTATTTTAAAATTTTTGCGAGAATAGTTTATCACTGTAGATCTTGCAAATGGCGCCGTTTGAGCGTTTAAAACATGCCGATCTTAATATGAAAATGTTTTTATAAGCCTCTTTTGTGTTCTGTTTGTTTTACGTAAGCATTTTTATCTATATTTTAACTATAATTAGCGATCTTATTACATGATTATGGTTATTATTTTTCATTTTATTAAAGAATATACGCTTAATCATTCAGTTAGAATATGTAAATAAAGTTATTTTGGGGATTGCTTAGGAATTTTTTTTGGCACGATTACGATTATTATGTGTCTTTATTGCACTTTTTCTCACACTGGAATTCAGAGCAGAAAACATTCCTGAAAAATAATTTTTAAGAATTTAGTTTAGGATCTCTTTTGTCTGTTTAGTATATAATATGCGCTGTTTTTTAAAAAATTGAATTTCAGTAGAAGTTAGTGTATAGCTAATCGAAAGGTATGTGTCACAGTTGTCTGTAATATTTGTCAGATGCACTTTACTGCTATTGAAATTTCAGTTTGAAGCTAATATGTTGATATTTTAACCATGCATACATAAACCTGGCGGAATATTCGCTCTTCTGCATTGCACTTGCGAGTTAAATTGCTCAGCAAAAGATATATTCGGTTTTTATGGTTGTAAAAATAAAGAAACAGTGGTTGTTCTTATCTAATCCTTCAAAAAATATAATTTTCTAATATAAAAATATGAATATAGGACATGTTTTTGTTAAATATAATAAAATAAAATAAAGTCAAGGGTCGGAAAAACTACTTTTTTATTGTAGCAAACTGCAACTACAGCTACTTTATCGAAAATACAGTTAACTATATAACTACTTGTTTTAAAATGTAGCGACTACAAACTACTTTTCAAAAGTAGTCACTATTTCGCTACTTCCAGATTTTGTCAAAGGGTTTAATTTACATTCGAAACTGAAGACACGGATTAAATAATACAGTGACATCTTGTTATATCGCGTCTATCGGGGTATAATTAAATAAACGCGGTATAACCAACGCATTAAAAAAATAAGAAAAGTAACGTAAAAGAAAATGTTTTGTGTTTGTCTCCAAAATATTAGTTTATACACATATTACAAATTTCTTAGCGAGATTAAGAGATACTTAATGCAATCAATCTTTAAATACAGTTACTAAAAAAAAAAATCCGGAATGACCTCACTCGACTTTCTCAATACTTTACAGAATATACACTGTTAAAAATTTGCAGCAAACTGTCCACTCATTTGACCGTTTTTGTAGAAAACGGTCACATAATCGCAATTTAACTATATTATGATCATAGAATGAATGAGCAATAATACGGTCAGAATATAGTTAAATTACGGTTATGTAACCGTTTTCTACAAAAACAGTCAAATGACCGGACAGTTTGCTGCAATTTTTTAACAGTGTACTATGGATTCAAATAAATAGTAATATAACAATAAATAAAAACTTAGATCCATTTTACAAAGGTGAGCTCTGGGAACCTGAAAACGTGAGGAAAGTATAATAAACGCGCATATATCCCCATATACATATGGATTTAATGTAAAAATAGCTAAAACGGATTCAAGACACCTCAAAATATAATATACAAATATTTCCATAATAGGGTTTTATCATGATTACAATACTTCCCTTACACCAGTGGTTCCCAACGGGGGGCGTACGCCCCACAGGGGGGCAATTTGACTTTTCAGGGGGGCAATTCCAGATTTGTGTGAACCCATACCCTCTGAATTTGTTTTGTGATAGCAGTGTTGTAGACTGAAAATAAAAGTTACACATTCAAACTTAAAAAACAAAATGAAAAAAATAAGTTTTTTATTCAATTTTTAAAAAATGTCCATTCAAAAATTTTAAATACAGCTCTACCAGAATAATTATAGAAAAACTTTTGAAGATATTTGAATGCTTTTATATATTTAAAAATTCTTTATAATTTTTCTGATTTATAAGTATTTTAGAATTTTAAACAACTTTTTCGACTATTTATTGAATGAGTCGCACTGAAATATGTCACATAAAAATCCATTTTACGCATGAAACTGTTCAAGTGTATATTTAACAATTACTTGACGGCCTTCTTTTACAGAATCTGTTATGTTTTATTCTGATTAGAAATTGTTGCGTAATTTAATCGCAGAAATTCTGTAATTAAATAAGACAAAAATGTTGTATTCAAAATTATTGATTGGTCTAATCAAGGATTCTGGTCACCCATGCATACGTTGCGACCGTTGCAAAGAGATTAAATCTGACGGTCTTAACCCTTGATGTGCCAACGATACTTTAAATTACGAGTAGTATTAAATGATTATAAGAAATATTTGATACATCAATTACCTTCGGTACGTTTCAGGATCAATGTTAAATGCTTTTTACTCTATCATGAGTTCATTCTTTTACAATTTTATAAGAATTATATGTTATAGGGGAAGGGGGGGCATCATCATTTTAGAGATGCTTTGGTGGTGCACGGCCAAAAAAAGGTTGGGAACCACTGCCTTACACTGTATATGGGTACGGAAAGCAAAAATGCGAGTAAACTACAGTTTATTTTTTTTAGAGACACTAAAACAGAGTTATATATAAGAAAGAGCAATATAAAGCGGAGCTACTCTTGTATATAACATATTTATGCACAATCATAGCAGTGGATAATTTTTATTTACTATTCTCCTAGAAATTATTGCATTGGGATATAAAATTACCGTTCACATGTATTTACCAATAGATTTGTTTACTTAACTTTCCAACTCACTCTTAATACATTAATTGTATTGAGTTCTATTGAGAGTTATTTATATTGAGATGTGTAATTTATAATCGAGAAAATTACAGAAAAGTAATTCTGAATGCAAACGATAAATAAATCTGGCAAATAAAGCAATTCCAAATTATAAAATATCCGAAATTATTACACCTAAAACGAGTAAATAGACAAGTGTTGTCAGCAAGAAAATTAATTTCTTTGGTGGGGGAATACTTGATTTTAGCATTAAGTGTCAATGGGGAAAATGTATGGCTTCATGCGGAGCGTTGCTATACACTGCAGCTGAGATTTGCCAATGATATTCGCAAATTGTTGAGCAGAACAAATTTCGCATAAAAGAAGCAAGTTTCGGCAACGAGATTTTATGTGAATATGTCAAGTTAAATTAGGCAGAAATGGACAGAGTTCTCTATACTGTAGAGGAAAAAAATTGGAAGGATTCAAAAGGATCGGAGATGTGTTTTAAAGTTATCTAGATAAAATAATGTCCTGCGCTTTTTCGAAATTTGTGAAATACCTCCATGTAACAATATCCAAGATTCTTTTAATCTCTTAGATAATGCGTTATATCAAATTAGAAAGAGAAAATACACGTCATTTTCATAATAGCATTTATTTTTAATTTGAAAATTATTTAGAAAATTCATTTATGTGCCATATAAATATATAAAAATCCATGAGTAAACTTTCAATTTTCCTTTTTTAATTTCTGCAGTTGTTCACACAGAAAGGTCTATCTAATAAACTGGCAAGGAAGGTCTCCTTAAAACGCATTTTCCAAAAAAAAAAAAATGAAAAAAAAATACTGAAGAATCTTTATATGTATACAATAAAAGATCAATCAAATTTAGCGGCAGAATCTCGACAGATTTCTCAGAATAAAGTTAAAAACTTTTAGTTACATATATATATATATATATATATATATATATATATATATATAATACCTTTTGAAATCAAAAGTTATCTGACAATTTAGTAACAATAATGACTGAATCCGTGATTTGAAGATGGATTTCTTAAAGAAATCCTCTTATTTACGAAATATGTAACATTTACAGTTCCTCTTCCTTATTAATAATATATATATTAAATTGTACATGCGGAATTGTATGTTATATATGCATGTTATATGTTCATATTGTATGTTATATCTTCCATATAACATATAAAAATAAGTAAATAAGTACTATACAGCAAATATAATAAATTTTAAATTGCCTATCGTAATCATTTATTAGAAAAAGGTTTTGAATTAAAAAAAAAAGCCCATTTTAAATATAGGAAAAAACTTGAGTTATTTACGTTTACCTTTGTTTTAAGCATATTACAATATAAAAGACAAAATAATAATAAAATGTTACACTTCATGTGAAAATAATCGTTGTAAAAAATGGCACTGAAATGAAAGATTACACAAATATCTCGTAACACTTTTTTACATAAAAAATATTTTTCAGTTTTAAAAAGTATTCCCTCTAAAATACGAATGCATATTTATGCTGTAACTTCAAGAAATTTGATTAAAATGTTAAAGCCGCTGAGATCGAAATTATAACAAAATAACATTTTTCATATTATTCAATTTAGAAGTTGTGTGTATGTTTATGTACAACTTGCTAAAAAGATAGTGCAGGTCTACAATTCTGATTAAATGTATAGTCTCAATCTTCCTTTTAAATTATTTAACCATCACCTAAATATCCCGGCGCAGGGAGATAGCATAAGTAAATAGAGATAGATTTTAAACACATATGAATTACATAGAGCTTGAATCGTGAGTTTCAAGCATCTTGAAAAAAGAAAAGAAAATTAAAGAAATTCAATTATACCATGTTTGTCTTCTAATTATTTACCGTAAAACCTGTGTTTGACCTCCAGATCAAATAAAGATACTTGAAACAAGAAATTTTAGCTTGTAAAATATAATTTATTCTAGTGTCGTACTTATTTAACTTAATTTATTAAGTAAATTTTCTAATTCAAAACTTGCTGCGGCTCATTGCACCGGTATTTATAGTACAATTTTCTATACCATTATAAGCAAATTAAAGATTGTATGTTTAATTATATGTTTTGTGTCTAAAGCACTAAATGTTTCTAGTGTTTTAATTATTATTACCGCTCATATTCATTATAGTTTATCTTTACGATTTCATCACTTTACTCCTTTGTTTTCTATTATTCTGCCAGTAAAACGTGAAAATAAAAACCTCACACGATACACCTTAAAAAATGGGTTTCCTCCTTCCGTGAACATGCCCCGAATAACTCTATGCATTGCACACGGTTATCTACCAAAATGATTCACTATCAATTTAACTTTCATTTCTCATAAAGGAATTCCTTTACTTAACCGTGGGTGTTCACACTGACTATTAACATTGAAGCTGTTACGTGTATTCTGGAATTTAATTCCGGTTTGTTAGCATCTAGTGTTATTCCTTACCGCAAGATGCAAGCAAATATGTTCTAATTTCTTTTTCAGCAAATCACTGCCTTTGATATGTTGGGAAAAACATCACCACAGGACTGGAATATTAAAGTCTCGAACTCCCCTGTAAAGAGTAGGTCACAAGGCAAAAGGAAGAAAGTCGAAAGCGGCCGACCTCCAAAAAACTTGCCGAACCTGATGTCGATCTTTTGAGATCGGCTCGGGTACTTTCTCCACCCACTGGTCTCCATCACTGATCGTGATGTCATCGTCCCTGTCGTTCTTTACGATAGACACCCTGATTGTATTTGCTTAGACATTATGCCCTCATTTCATCAGGGTGAAAAAATGAGTTAACCTTTAGCTTGACTCTTCCCGGATCAATTTTCAGAAATAGGCTCCAAAATCAGAAAGAGTTCCAGTTCAACTCCTCTGTTTTCGGTTTTTCAAGAGCGAGCTGTGTGATTCAACCAATGATAAAAGCTATAAATCAATGAAATTTGATGTGCAAGAAATTATACCTAATAGTCTTAGTTATAAAACATGAATTTTTCTATTTTCGTTTTACAAGAGCGGGTTGTATCAATGATAGAAGCTATAAATTAAAGAAATTCGAGTTTCAAAAAGCATATCTAAAAACCTCAGTCTGAATTATAAATCTTGAAGTCCTCCGTTTTTGTTTTTCAAAAGTGGATTACATCAATGATAAAACTATAAATTAAAGAAATTTCAGTTACAAAATTTATATCTAAAAGTCTCACTCTGAATTATAAATCTTGAATTCCTCTGTTTTCGTTTTTCAAAAGCGGATTATATCGATAATAAAACTATAAATTAACAAAATTTGGTTGTAAAAAAATTATTCCGTAAAATCTCAATCTGAATTACAAATCTTTAATTCCTCTCTTTTTTTTTTCAGTTGCGGGTTGTATCAAAGATAAAAGTTCAAATTTAAGGAAATTTGAGTTTAAAAAAAAATATCTGAAAGACTCAGAATCATAAATTTGAATAAATGTAGAATTGATTTTAAATATTAATTGGCGTTGGGATGTTTCTGAATGCGTTTCATGTTTGTAACATAGTACAAATAGTTTATAGATGCATTATGTCTTAAATGTGTTGAAAAGAGTTACACGCTTAAATTTTCTATTCTGGCAGTAACAACACGAAAAATATATATTACACTTTATAATTATTTTTGAATATTTAGAATTTCCGTAACACTCTGTATTTTTTCAAATATTGAGTATGTACTTATGGATTCTTTATCGTAATTTTAAAATAAAATGTACAATTGCCCTGTATAATGTACAAAATTGTTAATGTACAATCCACCCTCCCCCCCCCCCCAAAAAAAAAGAGAAGAACACGCCATATATTTTAATCATGAAATTATCCCATTAAAAAACGAAACTAGGCATTCGACTGGAAATTGCGTTTTCTTTCGATTTATGCTTAAAAATAAGCTTTAAACTGAAATTGTATCAAACGAAGAAATTTTCAATACGGACAACTAATTTTGACAACATATTCGGTTTTTCGTTAAATTTTACCTCAGTATACCAAACGTAGTTTAGGAATTATGAAGATTTAAAGATTGTAACTCCTAATGTTAAATTCCTTTTGAACCATTGCAAAACAGATTGGATTTGCAGATTGATAAACTTCAAAACAGATTGCAATGCGGATAGTTTTTAAAGCATAACTCTAAAACTACTTGGCGGGATTAGCTGTAATTTTTGATTCGCATGTTTAAAGATTATAGAAATCGACTTCTGTTTTTAAAAAATCATACGTCACAACTCATATTTTTTGCGGAAATTAATTTCGAAAATATGCATTTTTTTAAATTGATTTTGAAAAAAAAATATATTAATTGTAACCAACAAAATTTTCCACAGAAATGTATTTCCAGAAGCTTTAAATAGGCGAATTCAAAATTATAGCTCACTCCGCCAAATAGTTTTTGAGTTATGCTTTAAAAACTACCTGCACATCAATCTGTTTAGCAACGATTAAAAAGGAATTTAACATCAAGAGTTCGAAACTTTAAACCTTCATAATTCTTAAACTATTTGGCCGAATGAATTCCCGCTTGGCATCCTAAGATGAAAGTTACCAAAAAAAACGAAGCGAAACAAGTACCTGGCCTTGACAAGAAAAAAATATTTTTTATGTGAAATTGTTTTTTCTTATTTTTCAACACAATCTCTTTTTATTTCGATACACTTAGCCCAACGTTTTTTCAACTTTTGCAACCCTTCTAAACAATAAGATTTCTCCAACCCTTCAAATGACGTTTTTTTTCATCAATCCCCTCATTATTAGAGATTTTATTTTTCACCTATCCATTTTTTTCATATTTGGAAATAGAAAATAATCACTGGGTGCTAAATCAGGCGAATATTGTGGATGTAGAAGCAGTTCGTATCCTAACTGGTGCAATTTTGCCACTGCGACGACACAGGTGTGACCATGATGAAAGAGGATTTTTCCCTTCGCCAAATGCTGACGTTTTAAATATTATGTACCCATTCAGTTGAGATGTCCACAGTCTCAGCAATCTCACACACTTTCATTCACCCATCGTTTATCACAATGTCGTGGATTTGTTTCTATAATTTCTGATGTGGCAACGTCAAATTTACAACCTGGACGTTCTTCATCAAAAATGCTTGTTCAACCACCTTTTAATTCAGCTTTCCAATATTTTATGGTTGGTAACGAAGGTACAGGGTCCCCATAAACTTTGCTCATTTCCGCTTTAATCTCATCTGTTTTCTTTTTCGAAAACTGGCATTTCATCACTGCTCAATATTCACTTTCTTTCTACTGTTGTAAAATCACAAAAGTTGTTCTATTCAAATGGCGTTCACTCACAAATTAAACCGCGCGGCGAAATGAAAGTGTACCAGAATTGTTTTAAAAGATTATATTCACAAAAAAATATTTTTTAAATGCTAGTACCTCAATCTGTGGCCGAGGCCAGGTACTTACATACTGTCATGCTGTCAAAATTGAATGTTTATAATAGAAATTTTAGAGTTTGGTACAATTTCAGTATAGAGAGGACACCTAAGACTATTTTTTACACAAATTAAAAAATAATAATTTCCAGTCGAATGGCTATTTCCGTTTTTTTTTTCTGTAATAATTTGATGATTAAAATGTATGCGTGTTCTCTTTTATTCTTTGGTCGATTGTATAATCCATATAATTTTTCAGATCACCCCCCAATATGTATCGTACATTATCATCCATAAATTATCACTGAAAATAACGTTTTAGGTTTTCTACGATATTTTTAAGCATATTGGTATTGATAGTTAGTACGCATCCATATTAATTTTTGAGGGGAATCGCAATTTTTAATATGACCTTGAAATCAAACATAAAATTATTCCTTTATCCTGGTGATTATCACGAGGAGCTAGATTCTAACGTTCGTCCGAGTAGGTGATATTCGGCATAATGCTAACGAAATAGTGGTGACTCAAAGTTTAATCCATTAGTTTTAGCATATTCAATCCATTAGTGTAACTCATGGATCGTACAAATATATTTAGAAACAAACCTTTTATTTAATAATATGTCACTTATTGCTGTGTCGTAGTTATTTCACTTCATTTATTTCATAAAATGTCTAGTTATAAATATAATTGAAGAACTTAGTGGGAGATGTTGTGTAACAAAAATTAAATTTCGAGAAAATTGAAATAAAAGCTTTTTTGTTGTAAAGTTTAGTGTTTTTTTTTCTTTGATTTATTTTCTTCTCTTAGATAGTAATAATTAAATGTTTAATAATCCTAATAGGTGATACTAACCTCTTTCAGAAAAGCTTAATATTTAATTTTCAAGTGCAAAAAAATATTAATATTATTCAAATTACACTTTCTAGAAAAATTAAACAACTATAAATAGATGCTTCGAGTTAACTCTATTAAGTGAAGTTCAATGTAACTCAAGGTCAAAGTTATCAATCAATCCAATGGCATTGGATTGATCTTCGCTAGTTAGAAATGCAAATGTTTGCATTTTCCGTTCTTCCGTCCTGCGTAAAAAACGACTTCAAAGTCCGTGAGTAACAGACTGCATAAAAGAGACCTAGATGCAAGTAAATCAAAGATTTGTGTCCAACTAGCTCAGGCTGAGAAATGCGTCCGGTTGGAGTGGTTCAGAGGTCATCGAGATTGGAGTAATACAGAGTGCATCTGAGAACTCTTCATTGATGCGTCTCGTGTTTATCTGGAGAGTGATTCCAGATACACATTCCAGTGTCACAATCTGGAAGGAGCAAAACACGCGTAATAAGCCTGTCCGCATAACTGAAAAGTGGTGGAATCATGGTATGAGTGGGCATACTTTTGCATGAACGCGTCGACCCACACATTTTTCCTATGCAAACATGAAGGCTTAAACATACAAGAGATGGGATTCTTGTCCTTTATTTCAAGTTGTTTAAAAGTGCAATTGGTAGTAACCTCTTTCTAATAGATGAATAATGCTCGCCCCCATCGCGCTGCACTAGTAACTGATTATCTTGAGTGCTAAGAAATCCAGGAGATGGAGTGGGTCGTATTCTCCGGATTTAAATCCAAAAAGTCCTTCCGGCCTGTACCGGGAGGAAAAGGTAGCTTTCCTATATCTTCGTTTTAAAATTTTAGCTAATGTTATACGAAAACAGCAAGTTAAAATGCAAAGAAAACGTTTACAAAAGATTCGTTAATACTGAATTTGAATAAGAAATTCGCCAAATTATTGAGCAATAGCCAAATTGGCTTCATTTATGAAGACTTATTTTGGTTGCCAAATTTTGCGATATTTCGCCAAATGTCGCCAATTTTGGCGCTAACGGATATGAATATATAGTTTTATGCGTATGATTGGGAAAATTATTACAACAATGAAAGAAAATAATTTGCGAGTAATCGCGTTAATGTGCTGTTTTGTTTCAAAATGTCAGCCACCCTGGAATTTCAAACTGCTCTATCTCAGCCATTTTTTGAGATAAAGGTAAACCAAAAAATGCTCTGGAATCCTTGTATCAAGGCCTAACACGTAATTAAAAAATAAATTTGAATTTTTATTTTTTTGTATATTTATTTTAGTTTTAAATTTTTAAATGGCCGCCATCTTGAAACAAAATGGCGGACCAAGCTGGCCAACGAACTCGATCGAGACATTGGTTAGCTTAATACACACAATTAGTTTCATCAAAATTGATTTATAAATACGAGCGTTATCGTATGACATAGGTCAGATATATATATATATATATATATATATATATATATAAATCAACATTTGGACGGAGGGTGGTTTTGGGGTCTGGGGGTCATGATCGGTGAAAATATATCGAAATTTTCCGGAACTGCTTTCCTTCGAACGGCTGCAATAGGTAGCTTTATACTTTTTTGTATTAAAAGCTACCTAATAGAACTTTTCTGGGGAGCACTAGGACCCTGAGCTGAATCACTCTAAAGTTTCAAAGCGTTATTCATCGCGAATACACTTTGTTACCACAGGAACTTCTGGAAAATCGAAAGCACATAATGAAAAATCTCTTTATATCGAATGATAAGGCTTGCATTTTGGTCAGGGGTTTACCACACAATTTTATTAATTTTTTTCTGTGTATCTCTAAAACGCTGTAAAAATGCTGCAACGCCAACTTTTCCTCCACACTTTATATTACGTTTCCTAACTTCTTATTGAAATTTATTTTTGTACAAATAGGAGAATGTGTATTTTGTATATAAGTCAGGATGGCAAAATAATGTAGCAGCAAAATGATTCACGTCATAGGAGTTTTTACTTTCTTCTTTCTTTACAATTCAGGTATTTAAAAATATTTCACTTTTTTGTAAAATCTATAACATTAAAAAAAAGGATTGTCGTTATAGACAGAGATAAGGTCATTGACCGATACAAAATACTATATTTATTGAATGTAGTTGCTAAATTCACTTACCGTTAATACAATACTTTTAAGTATTAATTAAAATAAATTTATTTGTAACAGATAATAATTATAAAAAAGTATCATTTTTAAATAAAGATATGTCAATTAATATAAAGATATGTGATATATGTAAAATATGTGAATGATATGTGATAAATATATGTGAATAAATGGTTATATAGTTACATGGATTGTTTTTATTATATTTCTAATATATGAACATAATATAAAATACAAATATACAAAGTACACTTTCTGATTGTAAAAATAAAAGAATTAAAAGTATTTACTCATAGTTTTTTTTTTCAAACCTAAGCGAAAGAAAAATGCAGTACATAACAAATTGTATTTAGGATCTGATATTAAAATATTTAAAATAAGGGGAAGAATACTTTTTTAATTACTGGGTGAAATAATCTACAGCTGCCAATTCTTGCGTTTTTCCTACCACTATATTTGAACAGAAAAAAATGGCTTAATAAATCCTAAATTTTCACAATTAAATAAACCAATTTTTTCTTTTAAAAAATAGCGGTAGGAAAAAAGCGTAAAATTTGGCAGCTATGAATAATCTGATATTTTCTTTTGTTTTGTAAATATCTGCTTACCTGCACGTAGTTTTTATCCCAATATGAAGATATATTTTATATATCAGTTTTCCAAAATAGTGTTTAAATTAAAAATTACTTATCAGTTATTTTGTCACCACAAAAATATTTTTATTCTGATATCAAAAAAGGTACATTTCTGTTATTTCGTATATTCACTAGCCATTTATTTAAAACTAGTGGATCCAATCCGGGCTTCGCGGGTTACTGAATATAGGTTGAAAACCATTTTTTTTGTTTTCTCGAAACTATGACAGATTTTTTTATATTTAATATATTTTTTTGGATTGTCCACTAACAACACCACAAAGAATTTTTATATGAAAAATATCAATTAAGTGTTCAAATAAAGTTTTGAAATTTGTTAAAAACGGTACTTTCGTATTAGCTGCATACCAGGAGTTAATAACGAAAAAATTCGCAAAGATTTTTTCTTTTTTATTCTGATAATTTCAAGGTTTAAGCGGGCATAGTTCGATCACACGTCTGTTAAATTTGTTTTATTTATATTATTTTGTTATTTATTTATTGCTGAAATTTTAATTTCGTTATGAAATAGTACCTGGAAACAAATGCTCAACTATTTATATTGTTTTAAGGGCAAGCAGGTTAATCTTTCGTAATCGGGATGCACGAGATCCCGATCCATAAAAAATCAGTCAAATGAAATACAGTTTTCAAACAAATTGCATTTAATTTTTTTTTCCTATTTGACAGTGTAAAAATTAAAATTGTGCGATATTACGAAATTAAAATTAATTGCAACAAAAAAAAAAAAAAAAAAAAAAAAAAAAAAAAAAAAAAAAACTAACAGGTGTTGCTACCATCAAAATGGCATCAGCGTTATAAACGAACATGTTTTTGCTTTATGATATAGATTTACAAATCTTTGATCAATTTAATCGTGCAGATGCTTTTGATAAATAACACAGGGAAATTGGTATGTTACTTTTGAAAATTTAGATATCTCAACTATATTAAGAGCTTCATTCAAATAAAAAGAAATACATTAATGAATAATAAACATTTCTCTGTACTAAAACTTTTTTTTAAATTTTTCAATTACATCGTTCATAAAAAAGAATATTGTACAAGAACTTTCCTTTAAAGTTCAATTTATTAGTCATGTGAAATGTTAAAATGAACGAGATAATTTGGATGTTCGAATAATGGGCTCTGTTTCAGTGTAAAATACGAAATTACATTCTAGGAGAAATATTTCATGTGCTTTAAAATAATCACGATTTAATTAAAAAAATTCTTTTGTATAAAACTCTGAGTTATGATTAGAGTTGGAGCTTACATGAACCACTTATAAATGCAATTAAAAAAAAGCACTTTAAGAAAAGGAATTTTCATGCTTTAAGTATGTTATTTTTAAAACATTTGATTTCAAGTAGGTCAAAATATAAATATAACCTGAATTAAAAAAATTCTCAGTATAACGCAGTGAATGATTATTTGTTCAGACACTATATAAATTTTGACCCATAAAATAAACTTTAACAGATATAAGAAAAATAATTTTCATGCAGTAAGTCATTATTTATAAAACATTTATTTTGAAGCAGAGACAGAAGAAAAATATGAGTTGAATAAAAGACGTTTAATTCTCTTTATAGAAATCTTTGAATAATGATGAGTTTTGAGACTAAGTAAATTTTGACTTACAAACACAGTTTTAACACTTCGAGAAAATAAATTTTATGCGATCAGTTATTATTTATAAAACATTCATTTCTGAGTAGAAACAGAAGGCAAATATGTCTTATATAAACGAAAATTCTTTATAGAAATCTTTGAATAATGTTGTTGAGTTTTGAGACTACATAAACTTTCTCTTACGAATGCAGTTTTAAAACTTTGAGAAAATGAATTTTCATGCAATAAGTTATTATTTTTAAAACATTTATTTTGAAGGAAGGATAAAATACAAATATAATTAGAGTAAAATAAAATTATTTATAAAAACTCATTGAATAAGGATGAATTTTGAGACTACATCAACTTTGGCTTACAAACACAGTTTTAAAACATTAAGAAAAATATTTTCATGCAATAAGTTATTACTTAGTGTGGTAAATAGTGGTATTCAATGTCTGTAAACCTTTAAACCTATGGTAGTGCAAAAATAGAATTAGATGTATTTATAAAGTAATAATTCAACTGGGTAAAAAGATAAATACGATTCAAAAAGTAACCACATAAAATAATTATGAAATACTGACTGTTTTAAAAGTAACAAAGTCAAATTTAAAAATTACTTAAGGATAAAAGCGCCTAGAAAAACATTTCAGACTCATACATTTGATAGCACGAAAATACATTTTTATTTTTCATTTATTTATAACTTTATTTTTTTTTTCATCCTCGATTGCATTAAGATAGTTTAAATCACATATAAAACAGTAACTTAATCTAGTG
This sequence comes from Maratus michaelseni, assembly GCA_963931845.1. Taxonomy (NCBI): domain Eukaryota; kingdom Metazoa; phylum Arthropoda; class Arachnida; order Araneae; family Salticidae; genus Maratus; species Maratus michaelseni. Next base: position 67,417,190 of record OZ007586.1, on the reverse strand, counting down.
TATTTAGGGAAAATTGAGAACGCCTTCCTAAAAAGGTAATCGAAAACCTAATCTTCCTATCCGTAGACAGTTTTATTCCAGATCAATAACCCAGACGTTTAAGATTTTATTTTATCCGTTTGCTTTAAACGTTTAAGACGTTGTCCCTTCTTGTAGTCATTTTGGTACATTTTTAACTGAAAAATCCCCATATGAAAAGATATGAAGAAAACAATGATTTTTAATAGTATTTTAAAGTGGTGTTTCGACATATATCCAGGCTTCCCACTCAGTCCGTTTATTTAAATACCACTTTGTAAGAAAAATCTAAAGATTTTTTTTTTTTTTTTTTTTTTTTACAGAAACATAATCAGAAGATAATTTTGTTGCAAATATTGTAAAATCCTAGCACAAAAACGTTCTCTGGAAATGCTGGTATTCAAAAACGAAGCAGTGGGAGCCCTGTATTCCATACATTTAAAAAAAATCAGCTGGTTGCTTTTTAGGTGAAGCTGTACCAACCACTTTATATATATATATATAATTGCAATTACTCGCAATTACACAGTGATTTCGTAATTAATACGGAATGAAATTAGTGGGCAGTGATAATTTTGTTCCAATAATTACAGGCTAGACGTCTGTTTTCTCCTTGTAAACTAACCCACATACGCCCCCTTAGACCGTTAGAAAAAAATGGATGAATGGTGCACCTACAAGGTTAGCAGCCAAGTAAATAAAAGGTTACTAAATACAAATATTGTAAAGTTATATTTTGCATTATTATTAGTTAAATATTTTGCATTAAATATTAATTAATATTATTATTATTAATAATTACAAATCTTGCGTAATATGTATATATTTTTTTAAATATTTGATTTTATGAAAATTTAAAAAAAATCATAAATTCTCGTTAACTACAGGTAATATTGGGAATTTCTGATTTAAATTGGGCAAACCATGCGAGCGAGATTTAGAGTGATTTTTGTAAGTATTTTTGTGTGTGGCCAGAATTCATATAGCAAACTCTTTTTTTCCAGGCCCCCATCCCCCACCTTCTGAAGTAAAAGGAACTATATTTTTTATTTTTTAATCGAGAATGAAATAAGGAGCAGATAATGAATTCTAATTTTAGGTACACTTATGTACTCCATATTGTGTTGCATATTTGAGAATTGATATTTAAGAATATTGAAATAAATATCCTATGGGCTCTCTGAGAGAATGTATTAATATTTAATTGAAAAATCTATTTGATTATATAGGAAGTGGTATCGGGGTCTGTTTACCGAATAGGCCCGTGAAGCTCGAGCTTACCCACTGAAATACAAAGGGGCGCCCAAAATTTACTTTTCAAAACTAATTTTTAGAGAAAAAATTTCAGTAAGGGTAAAAAATATTTTTTTTCTTAATTATAGCTACTAAATTTCCCCGTAGACTATTACTGACACATTTATTCTCTATTTTTTTCTGTTGATATAATAAATCTCTCTATATTAAAAAAAAAAAAGTAACCACCGCTGCGGCCGCCACTGTCAATTAAAATTTTGTGCCTTGAAGTCTTTCTGGACTAATATCCAGAAAACTATTGCAAATAAAAATTTAAAAATTGGTGGTTTTATAAAGAAATGTTCGATAAACACGCTGAACTAGACAGTTTTTAAATCGAAGAATTATTTTAAGAGATATTTAATATTAAAGTTGGTCAAAATAATTTTCTTATAAAAGTTTTATAGAAACGAAAACTATGCACAGGAATTTAGCCATAATTTGTAAGGATATAGTTGACAAGGTTGGGGTGTGCAGACTGCAATTATTTTTTCAATTTGACTCATTTTTTGAGGTTATATTTCATTTTTTTATTCAAAATTTTCATTATTTTGACGATTTATTTCATATTTCATAAATTCCATTATTTGAATCTTTGCCAATTTGTAAAATAGCGCACGTAATAATATTCCCTTTCAATTAAGAAATGTATTTACACGAGACTATTAAAAACAGAAATAAAACTTTAAAATAATAATTAAATGATCACGTGTTAAAAGCAATAAATGTAGAAAATGACGGAATAAAAAATATACTTGCGCGAGAATATTAAAAAGATAAATAATTAAATTATTCCGCGTTTTCAAAGCATTAAGTAGAGTAAGATTGATTTATTTCAGCAAAATATTTTATCTATTATTGCAAATTTTAAAACAGCGTAATTAATAATATTTCCCTTCAATTAAAAGCTATATTTTTACGTTTAATAATTACGTTTAAATCAACGAAATAACTAATAAATTGGTAAAATATAATTAAAAATACAGATAAACGTTGAATTAAAGATCACTCGATGACATAACTACCACGCGTAACGCATCTGGTATCAATTGAATGCGACGCCACAGATATGCACTTTTGGCTTTAAATCCTATATTTTGGCAACAGTTCTTTTCTTTTATAGAAAGTAGTAGTCGGGATAATGGAGTAATACACAATTTTCTATTAGCATCGTTATAAAATTTCCCGATTCAATGACATTGCTTACTTAACCATTTTGCACAAGTTGATTTTCAAATGTTTAATTAACCTTATTTTATCAACAGTTGTTAGCTGTCTCGACAGCAGTTGATTCGGCTTTAAAATCCCTTGGTCAAAGGAAAATGAATGGAAACCCGATTATAGCAGATAATACAGCGAGCTGCCGATTACACAAGGCCAATTATAGCAGCCGATTACAGCAGGTCGTTTAATTATAATTCAATCTTCCGCAATCGTTTTAAGGTTGATCAAATCAGAGAGTTTTTACAGTTTGTGGTGTCAGAACGGGGGTTGGCGAGCGTAGCTCGTAGGGAGCAGAGCCCCCTAGTGATATAAAAAGAGTGATTAAATGCAACTTATTTTCATTTTTCTTATGTTTTACAGTTTAATTTCAAACTTGCTGAAAGTAATAGAACATTCAATCTGTTTAATTATATTTTGTTTATATTCATAAAGTAGAGAAATTATTTAAAATATGGAGAATAGGTTAGTTAAATAAAGGGAAAAGTAATTAGCATTCAGGTGATACCAAATTTCTGTTTATAAAATAAAAGCAAAATTGTTTTGCAGGCAAGTAGAAATGTACGTCAAATATTTGTTGTCCCTGCATTGTTCTTAGCACTCGCAAATCCTGCAATTTGTAAAGCATAAAATATATTTTGAAGTTCAAATATTCGCACCTGTTCCATATTTGTAAATTCATTTACAAAATTAATTTGATATGTATAATTATGTATATAATAAAATATTTTTATATGTATATAGGTAGTTAGTTTTAGTTTAATATTAAAAGTGTTGTTTACTCGAAATTTTGATGGTAAAAATTCAAATTGTTGAAGCATAATTGGCAGAGTAAAAGGGGGCCCCCTGTGCGACGTCGGGCTTTCCCTACTTCTAAATCTTAAGCGGGCCCTGAGTGGTATATTAAGTACATATGCCGTTTAAAAAAAAAGACTTTCAGGTACACATTTCGATGAAATGATATTCTAGGTGAAATCTGTGGGAAAATAACTGAATACTAAAAATAATTCGTACATTAAATCTGTAAATCAATTTATGATGAAAATATAATTGAATAATACAAAGCAGAATTAATCTTTTGATTACAGCTTGGGGGCATATCGACTATTTTTTATTCTATTTGTACCACTATTTGAAAAATATTTTCTACCATACACTTATAATAGGAGATTTTCAAGAAAAATCTACCAGAAAGAAATATTTTGTAAATTGTGGTACGATTCAATATAAAAATAGTCACCAGGCCTGGCACGTAATCAAAGGGTTAATTTCTATTATATTGTGCAACTATAGGTTTTAACATATTTCGTAAAATATCAATGAAATTTTCTTCCATTAATTTTTTCAACCACAAATGAAATTTCATTAAACTTGACGCACGAATCATTCCTAATTCAGATAGCAACTTTGATACTCTTACATATTTCCATAAAATATGAATGAAAAATTATCTATCTATCTATATATATATATATATATATATATTTACAATAAATAAATTTCATTAAGCAAAAGAAAGAAAAAAAATCAGTGCTATCAACTAAGCGACCGCTTGACAAACGAATCGTTCATAACTCAGCCAACAACTTTGATACTCTTACATATTTTCATAAAATATTAATGAAGATTTCTGAAATTCTTTTTTTTTTTCGATAACACATGGACTTTCATTAAGCAAAAGAGACAAATTAAAAATGGAATGCTATCAACAAAATGACAAGCTTAATGCAAGAATCATTCATAACACAGATAGTAACCTTGATACTCTTACATATATATCCATCGAATATCAATTAAAATGTCTACTATTTCTTTTTCAATAAATGAAATTTCATTAAGCAAAAGAAAGAAAGAAAAGATCCAATGGTATCAACTAAACGACCGCTTGACAAACGAATCGTTCATAACTCAGCCAACAACTTTGATACTCTTACATATTTTTATAAAATATCAATAAAGATTTCTGAAATTCTGTTTTTTTTTTTCGATAACACATAGAATTTCATTAAGCAAAAGAGACAAATTAACTCGGGAGGAGTCGCGCCTACCCAGATTATGAATGGTATTTACATTGTCATCAATAAATGCAATTAATAATCGTCATTTTATTTGGTCTGAGGCAATTGTTACAAATTCTATGACAATGTAAATTGTAGATTACTTTTCGAAAAATAGTGGTGAAAATTGTAAAAACCATACGCACCTTGGGGCATGTCATGCCCCATGCGACTGCTCCCGTGTTAAAAATGGAATGCTATCAACAAAATAACAAGCTTGACGTACGAATCATTCATAACACAGATAGTAACTTTGATACTCTTACATATATCCATCGAATATCAATTAAACTTTTTACTATTATTTCTTTTTCAATAAATGGAATTTCATTAAGCAAAAGAAAGAAAGAAAAAATCCTAAACAAACCTAAACGACTGCTTGACAAACGAATAATTCCTAACTCAGTCAACAATTTGATACTCTTACATATTTTCATACAATATCAATGAAAATTTCTGAAATTCTTTTTATTCCACAACAAATGAAATTTCATTAAGCAAAAGAAAAAAGAAAAAAAACCAAATGATATGAACAAAGTGACGCGCTTGACGAACGAATCATTCATAAGTCAACCAACAACTTTGATACGGAAGTAGAGCGTAGCTAAAAATAGACGCATCAAAAAAGATTCAACAGAGAAAGTGCAGGTATATAATTTCTGGATGTCGAATGTGTGTCAACGCATGAAAGTGAAATGGTTTATGAAATTTGCGAGGTTGAAAAAGAAAAGCCATTAATTGACGCAGTGTTTTCATTGACTGTTTTTTAAAGCGCCTTTACTCACTCTGTTGTATTTAAATCTTGCAACTGATTTTTACAGTTTTATGAATTAATTTCATTCCAATTTTGCATTCGTACATATATTTATTATAATAAAATATTTGATAGATTTTTTTTCCATAAATATGCTTGCTATTTATGTTCGCCAGTTCTTTGATTCAATTTTAATTTTTATAAAAATGCTTAGATTAAAATGTAATTTTAATGCATCATCAGGTGTTGGCGGGATCACTTTTTTTGACTACCGTTATTTCCATACAATAATCCTTGTGGTAGATTTCTACAACATTTCTAACAGAAACCTACCACTAAAATTATTTCTACAATGTTTGCAAGATAAATCTACCACGAAGATTATTGTTTGGAAATGTTGGCAGCCGAAAAAATGTTTGAACTAAACCCTGTAATTAAGTAGGTGCACATTTGTACATAATTCATAATGAGAATAATATCTGAATGTTGTTAGTTTTTTATCAGGTGGCGTAAATATGTGAAATATGTAATAAATTCAAACAGACCCACAGCAAGGGTGATGCGAGTGGAAATTATTTATTGTAAACGAAGTGGTATTTGCCTGATATCCATTAAATAATTCTCGTTTTAAAAGAACTCACTTTTAACCCTTTCGAGACGAGCGTCATTTAACGAAATTTAAATTTTTGATACCAGTAATTCCGTATAGTTATTTTCGCCTTATATAATCCCATCCTTATAGGATTAGACTGGTCAAAGATTAGTACTAAAAAATAAAAAATAACGTAGTATATAGAACGTATACGTGACCCTACTTCATGAAAGGATTAAGAGTTGATTACGAAAATCATTTTTTTTATATTTAAGCATTTCCTTATAATAGCCTTCTATTTTATTTTTTTATCCTTTTTTATACCCACTTGCCAATATTTTTTAGAATTTATGTACACATTTTATGTATTACACATTATGTATTACATTTTAGCCCTTTGCTGCAAAATGACAAATTCAGTTTGTCATGACTTTTTCGTGTCAAACTGTACCATGACTTATTACACTCATCATACAACTAAAATTACTGTAAAAATGTTACTACTGCAAAATTTATAGACTTACTAATTGAAAAGAAATTTCGGTGTTTTCTATTACAGGGGTCTTGGCATTTTTACTTGAGGCAACTCAGGTATCGGAAAGTGAGATTTGTTGCCAATATTATATAAACAGCTATGACTATGAAAATAAACCTCGGAAATTTTTATGCTTGCTTATATATGAATTTATATGTTGTTATTATTGTTTTTCTATATATAATTTACTTCTATTTGTATATAAAAATAGATAAATGGCTTCTTTATATTAAATTGTATAAATATTTTCAAAAAATGTTTGTGTATATGAAATCACAGTCTTAGAGCTCCCAAATGTTCCGCCAAATGGTCATACCAATATTTTTTAACAGAAAATTTCATGGTATATTTCTACAATATTTTTGCAAAAAATTACCTCCGAAGGTGGTTTCTGCAAAATGTTGCAAGAAAAATCTAAAATTAAAATTTTTCTAAGAAAATACCGGTATTCAAAAAGCGGACCATTTGGGAGCCCTGCGAGTCTGTCTTTTATAACTGAAATTATTGTTATTCAGAATAAATTTATGATTAAGAAATATATTGCTTTTTCCACCTGATTAGCAATTATGAAAACGCAACTTAATTAATATGATTGATATACTATTACTCCGATTTAATACTTTTCGTTTAATACATAAATTTATAATACTTTTCAACCTTGCATCGTTTTAATTTAATCATACTTTTGTTATTGAAACAAATAAAAAAAAATGATTCATTATAGCATAAAACAGGCTCCTGAACAATAGAAAATCACAAAATGAAATGTGTATCGCATCAGTCTTTGTTTCATAATCAGTTTTCAAACATCGCGCTTATTGTTTCTTTAGTTATTTATACTTTTATTCAAATTCCTTTAGAATGATGCTGGGAATAAAATAGTGTTCAATTTTTAGTTATTTATTATCTGGAACATTTTTCTTCTATTTGATTTAAAAGAAACATTTTTGTTAGTTCCATTGTTTAAGTAAACAATGCGATACAATATTCGACGACTCCAAACAAATTTGAAGGTAGGTATAATTAAATATATTCGCATAAACAATGTAATATGAATTTTAATAAATAATTCGACAATGTACTTGTTTGTTTTCCATTATATTTATTTGGCTTTTGTGATGTTTTTTAGTTTAAACTATTCCAGTTTTACTTATCCATATATGTATTTAAAAGCGTAGGCAATTTTGTACTTATTTAATTGTAATAAAGTAATTGCTATTCTTTATATATTGCTTGTCTGTTAGTAAATAACTGCATGTATGTATGTTTATATACAGGTGTGTAAAGGCGCTTGTTTTTGAGTACCACTATTTTCAAACAGTAATTTTCGTCTTATTTAATCGCAGATTTCAGCAATTCACCTTATTTAATCACTGAATTCTGCGATAAAATAAGACGAAAATTACTCTTTGCAAATAGTGATACCCAAAATCAAGCACGTCTACACACTGCAAAATTTCATCTGTTAAATACTTTACGTTTTTTAAAATTTATTTATAAATAACTTTATATTTAAGTCTATCCGTTACACATCAATAGAAGAACACTGCCTTAGTATCAGCGGATTATTAATGGATTTTGATTAATTACAATGTAACAAAAAAGCAGCAAAATCGAAATATGATTTTTTCCATGTCAATTTTATTATGTTTGGAATTCATTTACAGTGATATCGTATTAAGATGAATTATTGAATCAATAACAATTTTATCTGAAATAAAACATATTGCGTCTATTAATTAAATACTACCGTAATTTCCGGCGTATAATCCGCAGCTCAAAGAATCGTTTTTCGACCCAGAAAATTTATTCAATAATTGTAGTTAAATATTTACAGTGATCTTTTAAGCTACATTTTATAAAATAATATTTCTGGGTCGAAAAACGACTCTTTGAGCTGCGGATTATACGCCGGAAATTACGGTACATATTGCGTCTATTAATAGATGTCGGAATGTTTCTATATAATTTTTGTCTACACGTGTGAGCCTACCTTCAAAGACTTGTTTGCAAGGGGGAAAAAGTGCATTTTGAAAAAAGTAGACTTATGTAGTTTTTGAAATCACCGATTTTTTTGTGAAAATTGTAATTAAATGCTTAAATTAGTGAAGAACGCTCAAAGATATACCGTATATACCCGCGTATAAGTCGATCCCCTAACTTTTAAATGCAAATTCTGCAAAAAATCAAAAACCCGCGTATAAGTCGACCCCCTAAGTTTTTACTTCAATTTTGCATAAAATCAAGAAAAGATGGGAGAAAAATGCGCGCTCCATATGGTAGGAGAGATTCGCCAATGCGAAAAGTGGTAAGTAAACAAAAACAAATCAATGAAATATTTTTTAATGATAAATTATTATTATTTGTATATTTTAAATATTATTTTATTAATTTTACAGATAAAAAGCCGGAATTTTGGCGATATTTGAAGTTTTTGCTGTTTTAATTGACTCGCGTATAAGTCGACCCCCTCCCCCACAGTTTGCTTGTCGAAAATTGTCAGAAATTCCTCGACTTATACACGAGTATATACGTTAATTGTAAAATGAATTAATTGATTATTACTGTAATAATAATGATAGCCGTGATCCTTAAAGTACACCTACTTGATGTGCATTATTTGTTATTAAAAACATATTAATTAACGGAACATGTAACAGTTGCGATAAACCATTGTTTATATTGCAATAACTTTGTTTTTGCTATTGTAATTAGCTACATTTTGATCACTTTCTTTCAGGATAATCAATTGCTTATTAGTAACGCTAATCATCATCCTCCTTAGCAATTTCCAATAAGCAGTGGATTTCCTCGACATGTAAAAGTATTTTTGAGAGTTCTTTTCCATTTCTCCCTGTGCAAGACTATAACATCACTTAATCGTTTATAATAATAATAATAATAATTAAAAAAATAATATTTCAGCTTACAAAATTGTGTAACTATTGCATTTTTTTTCATTTTTTTACCGAACGATCAAATTATAGATTACCATGTCTGCAACATTCAATTTTTTTTTTATCAAATAAAACTAGAAATTGTATAAAATGAAAGAAGTTGACTAATAACTACGTAAGAACAAGAAAAAATTCATTAAGTTTTTTCTGGTTGAAATTATGTTTATTTGACTTGAGAAAATCCGGAAGTTTGGCAGCTATAGATTAGTTATCGCTAAAACAATTAAAGCATGAATATATATTGAAATTGCTTGAATAGTTCTTGAAAAATAAAAGAACAAGAAATAGGAAAAATTGCTAGTTTACTGGAGTTATTGCTAGTTACAGAGGACATCAAATATTCCAACTGAGTCATAGCTTCTAGTGCTGTTTTCTCTACCGAAAAATTGATTTTGTTTCGCCTATAATTCAAGTTGAGTCAACTTGGGAAACACCCGGTTCCATTGTACCTTATTTGAATGTTTCTCATTTTCATCTGTAGTCGCCCCCTTAAACATAAACACGTCTGGTTAGACTCTGTGATGAAGATATATTTTCCCAATTATTTGGGTGGATCTTGTTATGTTGTGTCAAGGTGTGCTGCCAAAACAGGCGGATCCGTACATGACCCAATTAAACCTGCCATTGTGTAAAATTCAACTGTAGCCAATATCACCTTGTTTAAAAATCGTAGTCTGGAACATAAATCTATAACATGCGTTGTACTCTGTAGCACAAAATCAGTATTTTACACTGTAAAAAGAAGAGACGTTTCTGGGTCTAGCAAAACTTTAGGAAAGTATAATATAACCTCTTCCTAGTTACCCACGATTCCGAAAAGCATTCATTTATTTTCATAAACCTCAGAAATCAATAGATTTTTGAGATTTAAAGAAACATTTCTGACTTGCTGCCCATTTCTAAAAGATTAAAAAAAAGTTTCTGAGTAGTTTTTACAGTGTAATCAGTTTTATGTTTTTTTTTGGTGGTATCAATTCTCATGTAAACATTTTGATGTTCAATAGACAAACCTGTTGAATTAACATTAATATTAAAATTAACACATTATTTTGTTGTTCTTGCATTTATATTTCTGTAAATGTTACGTAGCTGAGAATGTTTCCTTGAGAATTGATAACATAAAAAAAGAAACTATATTTCGTGTTGCGAAAACTGATTAAGAAGCTAAAATGTACATGGAAATGTTCCATTTATTTATTTACTTATTTATTTTTGAACAGCAGCCAAAAAAGCTTTTGTGTAAGAAATGCTTCTTTAAATCTTGGAAATTTATTGGTTTCTATAGATAAAAGAACGCTATTCGGAATCGTGCATAACTCAGAAGGTGTTATATTATATTTTCGTAAAGTTTTGCTTAATCCAGAAACATTTCTCATTTTTTACAGTGTATTATGTAAAATAACGTAATGTAGCTGTTTATGTTTTTCAATGGGAATTACACTGCAACTTTGCCTAAGATTATATTTTATAAAATATTTGAAAATTTGTATCTGGCAAACATCACTTTTATAAAATTACTTTACTTAAATTTAATATAGTTGTACAATTTATTTTCTATGAGGTGTTTTTTAACGACATAATACAAGAGGAAAATAAATTGAATTTAACGTTGCATAGTCAGACGTATAAGAATAAAAATAATAAAAGTAATAATGCACTAATGTCTGAAACGATAGTATTGTTTTGAACAGGATCAAATATATGTAAAAGACAGTTACTAATGTAACTTATACGATGAAAATTGTTAGTAAAATTTATTTAGTGTATTTTTACAATGCTTTTCCTTAAGATTTTGAATGCCTGAATACGAAAATAAACCGCTACGTTTTTCGCATTGTTTCTGAAACAAAAATGTTATTTTGAATTCACATTTATGTCATAAATGAGCACATATAATTATGGTATTTATTCTTGTAGATTCATTTATAAATTTAACACATACGTTGCATAATTACAGTATTGAGTGTATATTTTGTAAAATGATATAAAATAACTTCGTGTAAAAGCAACCATGTGTACATAAAAAGTAATTATAACACACAAATAAGCAAAATATAGTAAGATTCCCGTCGATAAAAGGCTAATTAACGATCAGAATAACTTTCATGTGGACGCTTGAGAGCTATGTGTCGAAAACGACCACGTAATCATAATACGCTTTCTTCACATGACATTAACCCATTAACCGCCAAAACTAATAAAGTAGGGGTCTTCAACTTTTTGCTGAAAGTCATTCGTCTCCACAAATTACGAAACGTAATCTTCGCTTTATTTAATCGCAAAGTTTTTGTTATTAAAATAAGACATTTTTTTTTAATTCTAAAATAGCTTTGTAGTCAATTTAAGCTTATGCATTTATTCTGACTGTCAACGCAACACCAGCGGGTAAAGGGTAAACTCATTTTGAGAGAGTAACTTAACGTCTTTTGGATGGCTATGTAACTCTGCCTATGGATGTTACGATTACATAATGAATGTTAAATCTATATATATATATAGACGTATGTGCCGCTATATTTCACTTTGCAGCCACAACAACCCAGTGCAGACCACTGATGTTTGTGTGTGGTAGTAGTCTCGCATCGTGCATTATTGTGGTTGCAAGTCGAACCTAGGGCATTTTCATATTTCGACCAAAGTGTTCTAAAATATGTTTGGAATCTTCCTCAACGGGAATTCGTTTATTCAACTTAATATGAACTAATTAAGATATAGATAACAAAATAAGATGATTTCTAGCCCCCAAGTGGTAGAAATTGAAACTAAACGATATTGCAGCGCGTGAGTAGCACTCCTGTTACTCCGTAGGCAGCAGGGACGAGTTCCGGAGTTTGGTTCAGAAAAAGGTTTGTTTAGAACAGAAACTTTTATCGAAACTGCAAAAGAAAGATTTTCGGGCATTGCCGGACGGATTAGCTAGTTATTTATAAAAACCAATCCATAATATTTATATTTATACACTGTGTTTTGTGTATGCAGTCATTTTGATAAGAGACATTGCAGTCATTAAAATTTGAACACATTGGTTTTTAATAAAATCATATCTCTTGCTGAATAATGCAGCGTGAAATAATAACCCTAAGCAGGAGTAGCTTAAAATGTGTTAAAATATTAGTAATACCGTTTGTAGATATTTTTTGCCTTGATGAATTCTGAAGACGCTATATTTTTTTATTCTTTAAATACGTTTGTACCATATATTCCGGCGCTGACGCGCACTTTTGATACAAGAAAATTCATTAAAATTTACAGGTGCACGTTATACACAGGGCATAAAAAATGGAACATTGAAATTAAGCAAAGATGAGTATGATAATTGAAATTTGTACATTAATGAACATTATATGTATTCTATACTTCTCGCTGCATCATTTTATTTTTTTTTCTTTACTAGTTAAACGTACTAGTTATTGTGGTATGCAGTCTTCATTTTTAGAGTTCCCTTTTTCTCGTAAACTATGGGACTTCGAAAGTTCATACTTGGGAAAGTTATAAAGCCTTTTTACCCACATATTTTCGGAATATTAGCCCTTCACAAATACGTCTAGGGAAAATTTAGGGGGCTAATTAAGTTACTTGAAAAAAAAGTTTTATTTTTGTATATCGTTTGGGATATCGTATGAAAGATCTCGTAATACCAAACTCAAAAATATATTTGTTTTAATTTTAGGTATTATATTTTCAGAGATATCGTCGATAATGCACTGCAAAAATGCCCCCCCACCTCTCTATTTCTGAATCTACTGAAACGAAAAATGTGGAAGAATTAGGTGTAGTAGAAGTTTATTTAAACCTTGCAGGAAAACTATAGAGATTACTAGGTAATATAGTTTTTGAGAAAAACGCATCTTTCCGTTACACACAAACTTTGGGTGGTCAGCGGGGGAGTTGACGAGCGCTCGAGTTATCTATCAACGCAGAATTATCCAAGGATATTTGATAATGATTTTCGAAAAAAATTGTCGCTAATTAGCCGAGATATTAATTAAGTTACTTGAAAAATAAATTTTCTTTTTATATATCGTGTAGGGTATCGTTCGAAAGATCTCGTAACATCGAATTCAAAAGCACATTTATTTTAATTGTAGGTACTATATTTTCAGAGATATCGCCGAAAGTACTGGAAAAATATGCCCCCCCCCCTTCCTATTTCCGAATCTACTGAAACTAAATTATGAAAAAATTAGGGGTTGTAGGAGTTTATTAATTAATAAGTTCAATGTACTGAACCCTTTGTGCACGAGTTATACTCGCACTTGACTGCTTTATTGTAATTTCATGCTAATCATCTCATGAAGGTATCTTTGCAAAGAACGGAATGCGCGAAATACGGCTAATATACCTAAAAAGAGAAAATTATATCTTATAATTATATTTAATCTCAAACTATAGATGCGCGTTATACGGCATATGCTATTTCATGGCTGTCAACTTTTACGATTTTTTAAATCAAATCAACATATTTGATTTTAAAAAAAAATTAAACCCTTAACTGTTTTGTTTTTTTGGACTCCATAAACTCAAAATAGGGACTAAACACCACTTTTTCTGTACTAAAATATTTGCCTTTTATAATCGAAAATTGACTGACAATTAATAAAGCGAAAATTACAGTTAAAAATTAGTGGTATCAAAAGCTTTTAGTAATGAAACAAGCAAACTCTTCTAGCCCGAACGCAATTCGGGCAAAACAATTAAGTGGTAAATAAAATGTATGTTGAATTTACTCAATAAAATGTAATACATATCTTATTTTATTTATTAAGAAACATTTCTGGTTCAAGTATGAGGGGGTTGGGGCAAAAGAGTGCCAAGCCATATTTTTGAACTTCTGAGATGTTTCAATTTGAAAATTTGATCAAGTACTCAAATCAAATTATATAACCTAAAGTTTTTTCGCCAATGTCTTAGTAACATTTGAGATATTCTGAGTAACAATATGGCATTACTTTAATGATATTACTATTACGTTTTTTGCAAATTAGCTATCTTCGTTGGGGACATAAACGAAACCTGCCACATATGCTGCCACCAAGTGACATTAGAAACAATTTGTATGTTGGATGTTATAATTTACAATATTGAGCAACAGATTACAGTGTTAGATTTATTTCACCAAAAATGTGGCTTGGCACTTCCTTGCCCCGACCCCCTCATATGTTTATTTTACTTTAAAATAATGTAGAAGTTGGTAGCCATGCTATTTATATTATCTCTGCAAAATTGCCTATGAATGATGTTCATTCCAAAAAAATATTTCAACAATATTGTCAGTTATAAGGAACTATTTTTAAATCACTAATTCATAGCATCTGCATGCGGTTATTAAGAGTAAATAAATCAACGTGCTATAATGTTTCACGTTTGAATGCTAAATAAATTTTTTTATCTAGATGTAATCTGTGCGTGAGATTGCGAAAACGCAACATAATACCTCCATTATGCATAACTTTTCATTTTACTTTTTAACATGTAAGGACGAAATAAATTTGACAGAGAGTGTATCATTCAGAGCAGTGCGATAGCCTTGTTATAATCTTCATTTACATTCTTGTATGTCCGCTCAGTGCACAGACTCTATGACCCGAAAATAGCTAACAAAATATCAATAACCAATAAACTTTTAAACTTTTACAATCATTGTTTCTGAATTGTAGTTTTTTAATTAACTTACTGGACGATGTAACACTGATTGAGCGACGAAATTTTAAAAACCAGATGCAATCTTATGACTAAGAAAAATATTTCTACAGGTTAAATAAATTACGTCTTCGGAATTTGGATTGACAAAAATATATCTAGCTACTAAACTGAATTAAATAGAAATATTTAGGATTTAATACATGTCGCGTGTTAATCTATTTTTTTTTATTATTATTATAAATTTGGGAAAGTGAAAAAGCAATGTATGCAATTAGCTAATATTTTTAAATTATGCTTTTCTGCCTTAAAATTTTATTTAGCTAATATTGTTCTGTTTGAAACAATAAACGGTTATTTAAATCTGCATGCGAATTTGAAATTAAAAAAATGAAAAAAAAGAAAAGAAATTTATTATTAATTTCAACAAATAAGAGATTTAATTATATTAGTTAACAAAACTTTTTATTCATTTAAAATTGTTAGTACGATAGTTCTGTAATAATATATATATTTAAAAACAATGTAAATTATTTCTGAAAGAGTAGTATTATTTTAATTTCCAATTAAGAAACCCCATGTAAAATAGTGTTTTGTACATTCATGGGAGTATATTTAATATTACCATATGGATTTGAAATTTTTCATACATTGATTTTCATATATTAGCTATATGTCAACGCTTAGTGAAAAAAATCTTTTTTTTTTTTTTTTTTTTTTTTTTTTTTTTACTAAGATAACAGTTATATAAATATTTAAAATTTTTATTTTTTTTATTAACCCTTTGCCTACCAGACGGTTCCAATGGACCCAACAGGTACATTCGAAATCACTATTCATACAGAATTTGTTTCATAAAATAAAGTTAAATATGAACCACAGAGAACTAAAGTAAATAAATAAGTTAAATTGTTTCAGATAACAATTCAGGTGTGAAATGATTTTATATAAGTTGAGTAAATTTCCCGGTAATTCTAAGGTTAAACTTGAAAATTATAATAAATTATATTACGAATATCTTTTCGCACACGATGAGACATCTTGTTTATCTTACAGTCAAATGTAATTTGCAATGAATATGCATTTTACCATTTTAAACGTTATGAAGAAAAAAAACACCTACAATTATCCAAATATTTTTCTAACAACGGTGTCCATTATTCTTCTTAGAGTTTCTTATTCCGGGTTGCTGTTGCTATCGAAAAATTTATCTTAATACACACATCTATAATTTATTAAAATCTAGTTGTGTACTTAAAATATATTTTTGACATTTCACGTAACACATCTTAAGCGTATTCATCTTTTAAACGGAAAACTCCGCTTCTGGGCGTTACTCCAGCAAGTTTCATTATATAACAGAAATATTTTCTCTCTTCGTGTTTATAATGTAAATGAATGTATATAATAATTGTATTGTTTCTAATCAAAGTATTTATATGCTTACAAGTCTAATTGTAAAAATACGAATATTGTGTATGTTTTTTGAGAAAACATACACGTGTATGTAACACATAAAATGCAAAAGTACCAGCCATGAGCGGAATTACATATATCCAAAAGACGTGTTTTCACGTTTCCCGCTTAAGATGTGTTAATTATTAGTGAAAGAATTATCAAGTTATAACTGAAATGAATGAAAACATTTTTACAAACATTTAAATAAATATTATCGATTGACAAATCCCCGCACATGTTTTGTGAAACTGAATCATAAAAAACAAAGCTTTAAACCAGCAGAAATCCGGAAATATATTTTGTTATTCAAAATCAGAAAATTCAACTATCGTTTATTTAAAATATAAGAAAGAATTTATAAGCACGCTATAAAATATCTTCTTCGCTTTTTACAATGGTTTTATGACTAATCCTTAAGTTCGTGTAGATTTTATAGGTGTTATAAAGAATCATCTATTTGAAAGATATAAATTATTATTTTTTTTCTGAATAATGAGAAGTGCAAGGTAAAATCTCCGCTGAAGGTTTTAAAAGTTGCTTAAAATCAAAAACTTTTCGAGCGTCATAACTTTTTACACAAGTACATGATGAAATTTTCAAAATTCACGCATTTAGAGAATAATTCGTCACAAAACCTCTCTGAAAATAATAAATTTTGTTACACGAGATAATAACGACATAAAATTTTGAAATCTCGGTTTCTTAAGAATTGCTTTCATTCCAAAACCTGTCTGAGAGCAATTACTTTTGTGAAATTTGACAGTAAAAAAAAAAATCGTGCGGTATTTTCAAAATTCTGTTCCCATTAGAGTTGCTTTCAGCCAAAACCTCTCCGAATACGATAAAATTTGTTTTCCTGAGACACTAACAAGTACGATAAGACATTTTGAATTCCCCTTTCCTCCAGAATTGCTCTCACCCAATAAATTTTATGACACTTCACAGAGGACTGTTTTTTGAATACCCCTATTTTCAAATAATAATATTCGTGGCATATTTCTGCCACATTTTCAATAGAAATATTCCACGAAGATCATTTTTTGAAAATTATGATATTCAAAAAAGTGACCAGTGAGACCTATGCACTTAATAATAAATACAAAAAGAATCCAGTTCCTATTATTTACAAGAATAGGCCTCTTTTGTCTATATAGAAATCCAAATTGGCATAAACTCCTTGGAATGTCCAAGAAATCTGGTACCACTATTTAAGATCAGAAAAAATTCTATTTAATATTTAAATTGAAGAATTCGCAATCACCGTGTTGAATCGTAGTGTTTACAATAATTTTCTGAGATTAAATAAGGCGAAAAATTATATTTAAAAATTGTGGTAAAAACGTACGCACCCTAGAAGTCTTAATTTAAAATTTGTTAATTTATAAAATATATTTTAACTTCTGGGGAAAATTTTTTCAAACTGAACCAGAAAATTACAAATTGTGGAAATGTATTGTATCTCTAACAATTTCGAATAATGATTTAATTTATTTGTTGGTTGATTATGAATTGCAGGCGAATAGCCACGGCAAGAGATCATCGGTTTGACTATGTAGCTGTGTAACTTGTGTTAAACTTGTGTAATCGGTAATTTGTTTGTGATACATTTGCTAACAAGTAATGTATTGTTGTTGGACCCTCCGTCCATTATGACTTATAGCCTATTTTTATTATTATAAAATTATACAGACTATAAAAACGAATTTCAATATAATTATAGATATAATTAAAAATATAATTATAAATATAATTATAGATAGAAAATAATTTGTCTATGTTACGAATATAATTATAGATAGAAAATAATTTGTCTATGTTACGAATATAATTATAGATAGAAAATAATTTGCCTATGTTACGAATATAATTATAGATAGAAAATAATTTGTCTATGTTACGAATATAATTATAGATAGAAAATAATTTCTCTATGTTACGAAACTCATCGAATTTCATACATATTTAACTATCATCACATCCGCATGTTTTCGTTTTAATTGTTTTTATATTCTGTATGTTAAACATAAATGAAAATATAAAACAAATATATAAAAATAAATATATATATATAGAATTTAGAAATCTTTTTATGAAAATATTTAGAATAATAAAGTTATGTTAATGATAGTTTGTATTTCTGAAAAAGGCTTTATCTAATAAAATTATTTGTTTTCATTTCTAAGGAGGGGAACACTCGTCTAATTTATTAAAAGAAATTTTAAAAAAAAATTAGTATTTTACAAATGATCAGAAACTTCTCTGTAAAAAAATCCTTGATATTCTTTTAATCCTTTCTATGGAAAATTAATTCTGTTGCAAGAATGCTATGAACTGATTATGACAATAGAATTTAAGAACAGATAGATTTAAAAGTAATTAAATGCTTTTCGTTATGTACATTTTTAAAGCAAATGTTTACTTTTACAAAAATATGGTAAAAATTTGGCATTTGGTTGATTAAAATTAAGAAAGAATTACATTTCCCACTGTGTTAGCAAGGGTTAAAAATGTTAAACATACAGGGTGATTCAAAATACAGTTCATGGCTACTATCCCTTAAATCGCTGATGACAGAAATATACTTCCAATTACAAAGAGTATACAAAGCAAATGTTGCTTTTAAAAATGCTACGTATTTCACAAGAGAATGTTTACATAAAAATACGAAATGTAATTTTTATGATGTTTCGTTTTTCTATAAGTTATATTTAGAAAACTTTTGCTCTTTGTCTAAGAAGTATGTTTCAAAAAATTCCCCTCTCTTTCGACTAAAACTTATTGGGTTACGAAACTTTGAATTTTATGAGTTTACAGCTTTTTCTGGTACTGAAACCAGAAATATGCGTTTTTAGAGGCGGAAAAAACTGAAAATTCATACAATTCAAAGCATCTTAACTCGTTAAGGTTTGGTCTTAAAAGAATGGGATATTTCTCTTATGTCCCTCTCTGAGACGCGCCAACATTTTTCGAAATTTAACTTATATGAAAAAGGGGCCATATAAAAAATAAATTTAGTATTTTATGTGTATACATTGCCTTGTAAAGCAAAGGCTATATCTAAAACGTATATTTAATTTATGTACCGTAATTTCCGGCGTATAATCCGCAGCTCAAAGAGTCGTTTTTCGACCCAGAAATATTATTTTATAAAATGTAACTTAAAAGATCGCTGTAAATATTTAACTACAATTATTGAATAAAATTTCTGGGTCGAAAAACGACTCTTTGAGCTGCGGATTATACGCCGGAAATTACGGTAATATTTTTGCATTTGTAACTATGCTTCTATCATCAACAGTTTAGGGAGAATTGCCATGATTTCTATTTTAAATCAAACAGTATAAATACATTTTATAATTTTTCAGCATAACTTTATTTGTTGTTGAACAAAAAATAGATAACAGGTGAGATGGGTAATAAAGCTTGTAACTAGTTTATAATAAAAATTAAATATTGTATTCGTTAGAACCAGGGTGCATGCATTTTTATCACAATTTTTCAACAGAATATTTTGCTTTACTTAATTTGAGAAAAACATTACCAAGTCTACGATGAAATGAGGGAATTTCAAATTCTGTGATTAACTATTAAATAGAAATTTTCTAATCTAAAATAGTGGTGCCAAACTCCTTGGAAATTCCAAGGAGTGTACGCACCTTGATTAGAACGAGCATCATATTCTGAAAAGTTTAAACATTAACTCTCCAAAGACGATAATATATGTTAACTCGAATGCTTCTTTATGAAAACAGAAATATGTGAACATTTTTAAAACGTAATCTCCGCACTCTATTGCATGACTATAACTTTCACTATTAACTCTGCAAAGACTGTGATATATGTTAACTCTAATACTCCGTTATGAAAACGGAAATATGTAAACATTTTTAAAACGTAATCTTCGCACTCTATTGCATGAATGTAACTTTCAAATTGCGTGGTTAACTAAACCTTTTTGCGCGTTTACAAGCCGGTATGAATAGATAAATAAATGACTATTCGAAAGTAAGAGATTTAAATCAGAAGAGAGAAATTTGAAATATAATTTAAAACGAAAAAGGACCACGCACAAATTATTTTAAAAAGTGTCCCCCGTGGAATTGGCTGAAATTTTGATACGTTGTATGTCATGCGATACCGATCAAGTGTCTCAATGGGCACAATTCTGGTAAAATAGCTAATTTTGATGCTATGACCATCAAAAGATCTTAATTTATGTTACATAGCTGCCAGTGTTACGGAGTTGTTGTTTTTTTCAGTCAAATAAGCATAATTTGAACCAGAAAATTTATTTAAAGAAATATTTGCTGTTTTAATATGATGTGTAAGTAGTTTTCATTATTCAGTAAAAATTTCTGGTTTAACATGATTTTTAAAAATATATACTATTTACATCATAATATCATAGCTGTCAATCTTTCCAGTTTTCAGTTAACAAAACCAGGAATTTTATTAAATAATAAAATCTATTTAAAAAGTACATCAAAGCAGAAACATTTCATTTAAAAAAAAAAATTCTAGTTCAAATTATATTTATTTGACTTGGGGGGAAAAAACGGAAGGTTGAGAGCTATGTAACATGAATTAAGATCTTCCGAAGGTCATAGCGCTAAAACTAGCCATTTTTCAGGATTGTACCCATTGAGACATTTGATCAGCGTCACATGAAATACAACATATCAAAATTTTACCTAATTCCACCAGATCCACTTTTCCATATAATTTATGCGTCTTCCTTTGTAATGATCGGTAAATCTACGGAAAAATTATTCATGAAGATACACATGAAAGAGAATGATTAAATAGAGGCCTTTTTAAATTCAATAAAGCATCTTATTTGACAATATTTATACATAAAGATTAAAATAAATACGGAAAAATACACTTTTTTATAATTTATATGTTGCTAATTTTCATTCTAATAAGGGTAAAGATTATAAACACTTTTATTTTATTCTTCAGCAATTTTTAAGTAAAATATTTTGTGACATTGAAGTAGTATAGAATGGTTTTAAAGTAAACGTAACAGCAATACGCCGTTGAAATCGCAGTAATTCTGGATTGCATAATTTATTACGTGGTGCACTGAACGATTAAACTTGTTGTCGTTCATTAAATGATTAAATTAATCAACGGTTAATTTAATTACGTTTTTACTACAAATTATTAATAGGCTTTTTCGCATTATTTATAAAATATTTGTAAAATATTGCAAATTCTGTAAATAAAGATGACGGTTAAGATTACAATTTCAATGTTAAATTTTAAAAAGTCTTATCTAAAATAATCCTTGGAATTTCCAATTAGTGTACACATCTTGATTAAGGTTATGAAAATTATAATTTTTTAAAGAATACTATTTAACATCTAGCTCAAAAAAAAAAGAAAACTGAAAATATATTTTTTTCTTAATAGAAAATTCGTGAAAAAAAAAGTTATCGCATTTATTTTCGGAAACAACATAAAAAACATGATACTAAAATGCAGTAAATGTTCTACAACGTGAGTGCATGTAGTTGGTGCATCGAAGCATCTTTTTAAAAATAATTTAAAGCTGAAGTTAAACATAAAATACATGAATATGCATATAATTTTACAAAAAATAAATAAAAAATAAATAAAAATATAAAATTATTATACAGTGTAAATCCTGTGCATGAGATAGTGAAGATAAATGTAAATATTTTTATGTATAATTCATGTAAACTGCAAACAATTTTTAAATTCAAAAGAATGAAATAAGATAAAGTAGCAAACTACCAAATAATTTGCATTAACCCCTTAATAGTTTCGTTTTTTTTAATTTTTTTTTCACAAACTAAAAATAAGGACAAAACACCACTTTTTTGTACTAAAATATTTATCTTATATAATCGAAAATATCTGCCAATTATTAATAAAACGAACGTTGTTACACTTAAAATTAGTGGTACCCAAAAGCTTTTAGTAACGAAGCATGCAAAGTTTTTCTTGCCCGAGTGGCGTTCGGGCAGAACTGTAAGTGGTTAATCAGTGAGTGTCATTGAAGAATTAGTTTTAATTTTTTTTTTCTATTGGTTAGTTGTGCGTTTTGTCTTTATTTCATGAGCTTTAAGCAAATATTATTATTTTAACACTAGAATGGCCATAGCGGTCAATTTGACCGGTACCAAATATATATATATTTCAATTCTATTCAGAATTTGTTTTCGTAAAATAAGTTAAATATATACCACACATAAATAATCTAACAAAATTCTGATGCAAAATATTATTATCAAACTTGAGTAAAATTTCCGACCGGTCTGGTGTTAAAACAATAAAAAAATTATTTTATATAAAACCGTTCTTAACCCCTTCGGGACCGGCGGCTTTTACACAAATTTTACTCGGTTGGCACCACTTTTTTTAAAAGAGCTACCTTTACTTAAAATATCACAAATATGATCTTATTAAAGAAAGCAAATATTACTTTTACTTTTTACTGGTGCCCGAAATAAATTCTGTATGCTATTTTTTGAGGGTGCATATATGCACCCATGGCCCCGAATGGGTTAAAATGATATATAATTTATGAAATTTGGAATTTACTCTAATTTTTAAAATGTAATTATACACCCATGATATATATTTCAAGGTGTGTTGCAGAAATTATGAACGAGGGTATAAATACTGCCATTGAACTGAACATACATCTCTTTATAGTACCTTTGCATGAATATATTAATAAAAATGTTTAGAAAAGAACAGAAACTTACGAAAATGTAAATTTCTGAGAAAATATAACGCAAAATTTTAATTATACATTTGTGTTTCGGGAAATGTTTCTAAACGTTTAAAAACATCAGTTCCATCGCTCAACTTTGAAAAAAAAGAAGAGAAAAAAAATAGATAAGATTTTGTTGGCATTCTTGGTTCCAGTTGGTTTCAATTGAATGGTCTCAATATCTTTAAAACACTAAAGTCTATATCAGTTTACTTCCTATGACATTTAGCTTTCATGGTCCAGCGCCTTTCCACGTTTTTTAACAATCAGATTTGCTTGTTACAGACGACACAGATTTCTCCCAAAACAAATTAGTGGAGATATTTGAGAAGCATTAATGATTAAACTTGTTACTTTATTTTTTGATTATACTAAATTAAGGTAACCAAAACAATGCATTATATTTGTGACGTGAATAAAAATGAGTTTCGGTCTCTCAATTAGCGAACATAAATTTGTATGAAAAATGTAAATTTTCTAAACGTGTGAGAAAAATGATCGTGTACATAATGCTGTCTAACATCACGTTGAGCATTTAATTGTCTACTTTAATAACACTATATACTGAGCAACCTGAATATTAAATAACAAACATATAAGGTATACATGGTGGATAAACTCTTTATTATTAATAAAATGAAACTACTAAAAGAAATTTTATTTTTAATACATAGAATTGTTTGCCATAAACAACGAACGTTATGTGTATAACTTTATTAGTTAAATTGAATAATTTAATTAACTATATTTGTATCCTAATTCTGTTGGAATATCGTAACTGTGATTGTCGGCGAATGTGATATGGAATGTTTTTCATAATATTTCTCGATAGCATATGTTTGATTTTAGTAAAAACATAAATTTCTAAAACTGTTTTTCAGATAATTAAGGAATAATCATTTTAGTCAAATTTAAATTTTATTTTCAATAAAATTAAAAATTAGATACGAGCCTTATTAAAAATATGTTTAAATTTTGTTCAAACTTTATTTCCAAAGCAGAATCCATTTGGGTAGCAACATGCATAGAAATTGCCTATCAATCATCGATGAGATTTTACGCTTTTTTTCAACACTATTATCTTCTGTATAATTTCGACTTTCTATCAATTATTTTCCACTTATGGGCGTTACTCTTACATGTTGCCTGACTATACAAAACATGTTTTTTATTCATATTAGTTTTGTAAACTTAATTGAAACGTATAATAACAGTAGCGGTTCATATTGACTCCTATGTAAACATATAAGTAGTTGTGTTTGAAAGTGGATCAAGTCCATTTTGGGAGAAAAAAAAATAATTAAAGCTAAATATTTTTAAGAAATTAACGTAAAATTAATATTTTTAATCATTTTACAATAAAGATGTTTTAAAGATACTTTTAAGACATTAACGTAAAATTTATGTTTTTAATCAATTCAAAGATCTTTTAAAGGTATTCCTGTTATGGTATCCTTCCCACACGTACATATGAGCGTTGATTTTGAAAGTGGGAAAGTACATTTCAAAAAAATATAGTTAAAGCTAAATCTTATTAAAAAATAACACACAATTTATGTTTTAAATCAATTCACAATAAATATATTGGAATATCAGTATAAATTTGTTACTAGTAAATTATTGGGTGAACGATATTTCAAATGCGTTGATTTTAAAAGTGAGGCAAGTCCACTTTGAATAGAATATTTTTTCATGTTGCATAATATTAACACTTTGCCGTACGCATGTCTCGTAAAAATACTTCTATTCGTAAAATGTTGAAATGATTGATTGACACCAGAATTTAGAAAGAAATTTATTCGAAAATAAGTAAAATCTTTTCTTCATGTACTTGATAAAAGGGGATTTTTCATTCCAAAATTCTGGTGCCAATGTAGCATTTAAGGATTAAAATTAAGTTACTTTACGTACGACACCACTGTGGTGTCGCCGGACGGCAAAATGTTAACAAGCACAATCAGAATTTCATCAAGAATACTTTTAAAATCTTCACTATGTAAATTAAGAAATACAATTATATGCATACAATTTATATTTTTTCCACTTTTTCCTATAAAATTAAATTTATTTTTTGTTTTATTGTAACTTTTCTAAAGAAGAATGGAATATTGAAATAAAATAAAGAAGAGAAAATGTTCAATTTTTTGTTATTATTATATTCTCTTCAAAGAAAATCAACGCTTTCAATAAATTATTGCTTTTGGAAGGCAAATCCATTGGCACATACCCAAAACTATAAGAAAATAATTCATGTTTGTACGTCCGGTTTTAACAATGTATTTTAAAATGACTTAATAAATGTACTTTATACCATTTCTTTTTGGTTTAACTTGGAATAATTTTAGAAAAAAGGCTTCATTTAAATACAGCGTGCGTCAGAAAAATGTATACATACACTGTTTAACGTGTCATAACTATCTGATTTTTCTTCCTTTTCAAAAGGTATTTAATTGGAAATAATGAGTGGACCAAGATTAGCTTTTGAAAAAAAGAAAATTTATTTTAAAATACTATTGTAAGTATGAAAGTGTAGCCAGAAGTACAAAAACAATATCGCAAGGAGTTTCAGGCAGATCTATGCGACTTACAAATCATCGGATAAAAGATTAGTTTGAAACGAATAGATGCTCATAGACAACGTTCCGGAACCGCAATTGAAATGCGCCACAACACCAAGTGAAATGTTTGTTGAAGTTTGGGAATCAATAGCCCACCGTTATAAGCAGTGTAATGACCAGAACGGTAATAATTTTGAACATTTTCGGTAGAAGGAAAACTTATACATTTTGTGTAGATTCTTTTGAAATTTAAATATTAATTTTATGTGAATAAAAACGAGTGATCATTCAAAGTGTGTAAAAAAAATTTTACGCACCCTGTATAGGATTTGCAAGGTGCGTACATTCTATGGAATTTTCAAGAAGCATGGTACAACTATTTTCTGTTTAGAAATTTTAAATTTTAAATCGCACAATTTGTAACCATTCCATTGTTCCTGTTTAACTTTAGTTTCATTTCTGTATAATTGAATTCACACTAGAATTTTCGAAAAATTTATTTGAAAATTTTTGGAAATGCAATTTTACAGAATTTTTTCACTGAAAGTTTTAAAATTTGTTCAAAAATTCTGGTACAAATCTTGATTAAAATTAGGTGATATAAAAAATATCCCACTGCCCTTCAAAAGGTTAATAGTAAAATTTGTAATATTTTTCAGCGATTAAATCAAACTAACATTTCTATTAAAATATTGTTATTAAAACTATTCGCACCCTGAATTTACAATTAGTTAAAAAAAAAGGTTGCTTTACCAGCCTCAATTTAAATACTGTCAGAAAGATATGATTCATCGAGTGGCTCTTTAAAAAAAAATAATAATGAATATTTCAAAATTTCCTTGTTCACTTAAGCATTAAAGCTTGAAATATTTTAATCGTGTTTTTATAATACATGATCATAAACCATATAATTTCGAGTATGTTATTTTTAGCTAAGAAGAGCTGCATACACATGCAATGTGAACAGTTGAGTGCCATCTTAAATGGGGCGAACAGAATAATTCAATGGGAAGAGAACAATTTCAACTATTAAAGGTTTCATAACTAAAATTATGATAATTACGTATTTGAAATTATTATATACCGGGTTTCTATTGCCTTTACATTTGTAAGCACTTTTAACTACCACTACTTCCGAATACTAAATTTGATCTTATTTAGAATAGTCCGACTAAATCAAGCGAAGAACTAATCCACTATTCGGAAATAGTGGTAGTAAAGTGCTTACAAAAGTAAAGACCGTGAGAATCCTGTATACAAGTCGCAGTACTTTATATTTATTTCATGATTTCTCATAAGCATCTGTCATGTAAGGAACATACGTACTACTAAAAGATTTTAACTTATCATTTCTATCGAAATTCTATAGTAACCTTTAAAAAACTATTTTAAATTATTTCAATAAAATATACGATTTAAACGAGATTATCAGTCTTTTCTAATAAGCATTTCATGAGCCATTGAGATACTGTTAGAAATTAGATTGAGATGATATTGAAATTATTGAGAAATTATAGTTTTATTATGAACGTTTGTGAATTAACAAACTTTAAAGCAATTATATTATAAGTAACTAACTAAAAAGTATGTAGAAATGTTCCAGAATTTAAAAGAACAGAATAATAATAATCAGCATATGTAAAAGAAAAGGCAATTATTTTGTGTAATTAAATTAAAACCAACTGTTTACATTTAATTGTTTTTAAAATATATTTCAAAGATTCAATAATTAAAACATTAACAATAATTTTCAGTTGAATGTTAATACAAAAATATATTATTGTACTTCTCTAGAGCAACATAATCTCACATAACTGAATCTTTGTTCATTACTGCACCTTAAAATAATAAGTTAAAACCAAAATCCTGGTTCAACATTTCACTACAAAGTGAGAAAAACAGAACTACAATCTTGATTCAATCCGGTATAACCTTTCCCCATAAAATTATTTTAGAGAAAACACATCATAGTTCTAGAATCATGGTTCAAGATATCACCATAAAATTGGATTAGAAAAACACTGAATCATGGTTCAATCTTTCACCATAAAATTGGATTAGAAAAAACCCTGAATCATTATTCAACCATTTAGCATAAAATTAGTTTAAAGAAAAACTTTAATTATGGTTCAACCATTCACCAGAAATTTGGTTCAACATTTCACTAATATAATGGTATTTATGAAAGCACCACCAAATTGGTGAAACTTATCACTAATATCAGGGTTTCAGCTAAATTTCAGCTAGACTTCACTAATTTGATGGTGAAACATTTAACTTTATTTTTAACAGTGTATAATTGAACTGATGTAAACATGGATAACTGTTTCTGAATACGGATTGTTTAATTTAAATTTTTTTCTTGTAACATTCCCCTTCAATTCATTACTTTCCACAACTTTTTGAAAGGCGAGGCGAAGTATACTTCTCACTTAATTTTAATTCCCAACTGCCGAAACTCTACCAGAATTTTTGAAAAAAAATTGCTTTTATAATACACGCGAAGCTTTTATTTATTTTCCTATCAATTTGTTCGTAAATTATGATGGAAGTCAACCATTTCAACATTTTAGGAACATAATTATTTTGCTCGTGAAATAGTTAAAAGATGAACAAAGGTGTTTAATAATTAAAAAAGAAACAATTTTGATCATAACCGTAAATTTAAAGGAATAAAATTTTGAAAATTGAATACCTTACAGTACAGATGTTCATTAAAATCAAATGTACACTCTAAAAAAAATGTGTAAAATTGTGGTACAGGCACTGAAAACAATGTGACCAATATATGTACACTGTTAAAAATTTGCAGCAAACTGTCCAGTCGTTTGACCGTTTTTGTAGAAAACGGTTACATAACCGTAATTTAACTCTATTTTGACCATAATATGGGCAGACAACATGGACAGAATACTAAATTTGGATTTAGTATTCGGAAGAATAACATGGTCAGAATAGCGCTAAATTACGGTTATGTCACCGCTTTCTATAAAAACGATCAAATGACTGGACAGTTTGCTGCAAATTTTTAACAGTAAACCGCAATTCAGATTAACAGTACATGTACCGTAAATTATTTTAAGTTTTTTTATTATGGGTCAAGACTTGCGACTGTTTTTATAATCAATTGTACCCTAATTTACAAAAAATTTTCTTTTTTCTAGACTTTTCTTGAAAATGTCCTAGTATAAGTGTGTGGCAGAGATTATTTTTCAAAAATAGTCGCTGAGATGTACGGTATTCCAACCCCGTAATCAAAAGGTTAACGCACAAATAGCGTATATACCGTAAAACCCATTGTAATAGCTATGTATACTGCATATAAAAACATGGTAATGTACTGCAAAATCATTTGAAATAGGTATAATAACTCGTGAATTAATATGGTACATATACTGTATTTTTTTTTATTTAATATACCGTAGAAATGGGGTATCCGTACCTAAAGTATGAAAATGGTACAAATATTATAAAATTTACTATACATATACTGAAATTTTACGAATTTTTTTTCAGTGTATTTTAACATTAATGTAATGTATTTTTCAAAACGTTTTTTTTTTTTAATTGAACGGAATATTGGGTTAAAATGTCTTAGATTTTAAATATTGCAAATTCATCTCCATTCTGTAGTATCAATAGCTATATTTTCAAAAATATATTTATGCATATACTAATTGATAACTTAAACCTTTTCTTTTAATTTTGTTCAGAAAGTAAAAAATTGTGTATATTGAAACAACGAGTATTTAACAGGTTACTTAATGTTAAAAGTTGGGATTAAAAAATATGATCACATTATAAAATTTTGGATAGTACTTTGGAAAAATATATTCTACTTATTTCGGAAAATTCAAATTCAGACCAGTGCAAA
The DNA here is from genome assembly GCA_963931845.1 of Maratus michaelseni. Classification (NCBI taxonomy): domain Eukaryota; kingdom Metazoa; phylum Arthropoda; class Arachnida; order Araneae; family Salticidae; genus Maratus; species Maratus michaelseni. The sequence continues at coordinate 67,387,488 of OZ007586.1, read as the reverse complement.
TATACAAATTATTTTTTTAAGAATAATATATCAATTCTTTTTAAGCATAAGTTTTTATTATTATCAAATCTCTATTAAATAATAGTTTTTAAGATACTGCAAGCCGTACGTTTTTCTAGAAATATATATCCTTGAAGCAAATGAAACTGAACTAATCTTATATGCTATTTAAGTCAGGAGGATAATGCGAAGTCTCAAAGTTATCAAATGAATTATGAAATAAGACAATGGCATGTTCGTATTTCGGTATATTTGTTATGGTATGAAACAAAATGATAATGCTTTGGCGGTATTGTATAAATAACTGCAAGGTTTTCCTTTAAACAAATATATTTAAAATGCATATTTTGGGTTTCGGTTTATGGGTACTTAAAAAAAAATAGCAAACAAAACAATGCATTTAAAATGTAATATTTGGTTTTCAATTTATAAATAACTTTATGAAAAAAATAATAAAATAAAAGCGCATTAATTGAATAGAGTCTACATGACGGAAGAAAGTAAAAACAAGTGAAGATGAAAGTGAACTGAAGAAGACGTGATTAATAATCTGTACAATGAACAGAAAATCATCCTTAAAATTCATTTTAAATAATAAAAAAATAAAATGCGAAAGATGACTAATACTGAAAAATAAAAGAAATTGAAATGCATTGAAATCCACTTACTCGCATATCCAGTGCAAATGTGAATCAATAGAAACACCGTTATAGCAATCCGAGAGGAGTCCATCGTGCTGTAAGAGTGGAATCGAAAAGATACAACTTTGGGCCCATTAGGAAACGGGGTCTTGGAGATATCCACTTAAACCTGTCGGACCAGAATCAAAGCTTGCTTCCACTCTCGCTCACCCACATTTCATTTCTTCAAGCTAGAAGGAAAAGAATCGTTAATAGGGAGAACTTCCTTGCACAATTTGGAAATCCTTTTGCTTATCTTCCGAAATACAAATTCCGATAAAATTGATATTCTATCATCTGAAAATATATGAATAATATATGAATATATGAATAAACTGATAAGAATATCGTGTGTTTTGATATATCAAACTCCACAAGTAAGTCATAAAAGCAAAGAAAAATTAGAAATTTCCAAGGGATGAATCTTTTTTCTTCATATTCCAGCTGGGGCTTGAAATGTAGCAACGGTCCAGAGCAAACCGGAACGATATTCCGGTTCGTGAAATTACGACAAATAATGTTCCGGTTCGGGAAATTATAGATAATATCGTTCCAGTACGTGCAATTATTAAAATATATTGTTACAGTTCCCGAAAAAAATATTTCCGTTCCGGTTCAGATTCATCTGAAAAATGGATAGAGCATGCGGTAATGTACTTAACATCACTAAGATAAGCCGTCACCCATACCCATACCCATGGCCGTGAAGCAATTGCAATAGTTCCTACTCCAAGTGAACGATACACAAGGCAAATGACTGAAATTGGCACTCATATTTCACACAGTGATCCTACATGATCCTACATCTAACCTTCTTAAATATTAGTGACTAAATAAATATAACAGGCCACACATCCAAGATTTTTAATTTTAATCTTTTGATATAACGAAGATGCAAACAGGCTGAATTTTGACCTTACCAGAGACACGGAGTTTGTTTACACTCCTCTTGCTGCTGTAGCAAAAGAGAAATTATTCGCCGTTTTCCGCCATGTAAACGTAGTGTTTTATATATAATATCTTATTGTGCAGTCTGTAACAGTTTTATTATTATTTAGGATCTTGGATGTACTTTTTAAATTGTTTTGGTATGGTTAGAAATAAATTTGTCTATACTTTCAAAATATATTTTTAGTCAACAATAATTTTGAAATAACGTTCTGGTTCCTGAATTTTTCAATTTCGATCCCTGGTTCAGCACACACCAGGCTACAAGACCAGAAGCTATACCGGCGTACGCTCTATTACGGCTGCAGCTACGCGAACGGCTCTTCTCTATATTAATAGCTAAGCTAGACAGAAGAAGAAAAAAAAAGAGAAATGGTAGGTATGGGACAGTTTTCATAAAAACATTTCTTACTCAACATGTTCTCAGTTTTGGATACAATTATGCAAAATACTGTTTTTCGTGTTATCTGAAGCTAAAAAAAATTTAAGATAGGTCAAAATATTTAAAAATTTTAATTTCGAGATCGTTTAAAATTTGTGAAAATTTCGTCTCACTCCTCCATCATGGGTGGGAGGTACATACACGTAAAATATGGGTCGAGTATGAGGAATTTACATTTTAATGAATATTATACTGTCACAGGTCTAAGTTAAATGAAAAACATCATTTACTTTTATTTTCTATTATGCGTTTTACAAAATTTACCGCTAGAAGATCCAAAACTTTTGTAGTTAAAAAAAATCCCCTTTTTATAGATCAAAAGTAAGTAATGAATTCTATTTTTAAATGGATTTTGACATTCAATGTTTAGAAACACAAAAGAAAGAAATGGGACACGTCCAATAACTCCCTCTCTGTGCCTCATTCCTCACTCCAGGTAGTATATTTAGTGTATAAATTATCACTTCAACCATGTTAATTTAGTCTTAAATTTATTAATGGGATATGTGGAATTATCGTAAGGATTCATTATTTCTGTTTTATAAATTTAATAAGTGCCAAAATCAATTTCGAAGTAGAATTCAATATTTACTTTTGACCTCTGAAAATGAAACTTTTAAAATACAAATGTTTAAAATATTGCAACAAATTTGAGCGTATATAAATGAGTTTAATAGCAGGGTTGCTATTTTGGCCTCCTTTTTTATTCAGAAATTCCGCAAGTTCCTAATTTTACTTTATGTAATCGTGAAATGTTATGTCACCATTTAAAACTAAAATTATAATTCGTAATTTTTAGTATGAATTTGGAATTTCTAAAGGAAAAAGGAGACCAAACTGACAACCCTGGTATAGAGGTACTTCATCTTGTGTAGAAATGAAAATAACTAATAGCGTCAGATGGGGGCACAGGGAGACTTCCGCCACTTCTTCTGAATAGCAATGATCGCAATATTTATAAATTCAGAAGTTCTGTCTTAACACTAGAACGTCCGTTTGTGTCATTTCGACACCAAATCGAATTTAGCTTTATCTCTCTATCACATTTTTTTACCTATAATCTTCAAATTGTATGACTTTTAATCATTTTACGTAATAAGCGCGCTATCGAAATTTTTATTATGTGATTCGATTTTTAAAAAAATTACAGCTCAATTTACCCAGAACGTCCGCTGGTGCTATTTCGACACCAAGCAGAATTTACAATAAATCTTCGTTCTTTTGTGAAAATATAACAATATAAGCTTAATTAAAGCACAATGATGCAATATTATGTTAAATTAGAATTTATGGTGTCCATTTTTCATAAATAAATTAGTGGTGTTGGAATGACACCGGCGTCTGTTTTCGGATGTCGAAATTGTCCGCCGTTTTGATTTAATGTATTTTTTTGTAAAATAAAGCATCGTTCTCTTGTGAAAAGTTCAGGATATAAGCTTAATTAAAGTACAATGACAAAATATAGTGTTAAATTAGAATTTATAGCGTCCATTTTGCTTAATTAAATTAGTGGTGTCGAAAAGACACCGGCGGCTGTTTTAGGATGTCAAATTGCCGGCCGTTCTAGTGTTAAATAACATTAAAAAAAATTCTATTGGGGAGGAGGGGGGGGAGAGGTGACAGTTTTCCTGAACCTTCCGTCCTTGACGTTACACCTAAGAAAATAGTGTTTAGTTTAAGTAAATTTTGTATTATTCCAATCCGTCTGCCGTCCCACTCTTGCCTTTTCTCTTCTACTTCAATAAGGTCTGTATCATCTCCACATTTATGACAAACAACGGCCATCTCAACGAGAAGAAATATTTAAATACACGCTTATTCAGAATCGCTTATGTAATTATTGATTATACAAATCTTCTTACACTCATTTTTAAGTTTATCGTTTAACTCATTTTAATTAGTCCTAGTATCTATTCTGTTTCCATTCGTCTCTTTGTAATTTACTTTTTCTTTGAATAAATGTAGTATTTAAATCGTATTTTATTTTTAAATTTATCTTTTTTTTTGTAATTTCTAAAAAGAACACTTTTTTTATAACTGAGAAACACATTGTTTATATATATGAATTTGTCATGTTTCAGGTAATTTTAATGTGAAAAAAGGAGAAGGGGTGGGGGGGGTGTCTCATTGGACTAAAATAAGGACCTTCCGATTAGAATATTCTTTTTTATTAACACTGTCCAACATAGTTGAAAAGTGTTTATGAATTCGGTTTGTCTGCTGTCTGTCTGTCCGTCCGTCCTCTAGCTCTCGTAAATATACTCGAATTGTCATGAAATTTTTATCATTATTGATGTTTACTATATAATGTTCGGTATTGAAAATAAAGTGTGTAGTATTAATAGTTCATTTACAGGGACACACAAAAGAATTGCATTACATTAGGGTCTATGAGGGGGAAATCGTTTGTTCAATATTATCACTATAATGCTATTGTTTATTTCCTGTTAGTGTTTATTTTATTGTTCGTTTCATACCAAAAAAGGAAGAAATAGAAATTTTCATAAGATCTTAATGAATAGTTAGTCAAATATAAATTACTGAAAAATGAGCGAATCAATATTAAGAAGAACTTTATTAGATATAATCAGTATTAAAAAAACAATACAACCCATAAAATACGCCAACTTATTGCAGAGTAAAACGAAAATAGCTACTCGATTAGGAATTTTTAAAAATAAGAATGAGAGAGGGGGGGGCGTCTTCTTACTAAAATTGTACCAAAAGCTGAAATTTTTTATATGAACACGCAAATTTCATTGCATATTTGGATTTTTCGGTACATTTTACTTTCACATACCAAACGAGAAGTCATTCAGGTTAGGAATAAAGCAGTTAAGGAATTACGAAGGTTTAAAGTTAAGAAATCGAAATGTTAAATTCTTTTTTAATCGTTGCAAAATAGATTGCAATGCGGGTAGTTTTTAAAGCAGAACTCAAAATTACTTGTCCGATGAGCTGTAATTTTGAATTCGCATATTTGAAGCTTCTAGAAATCTATTCCTATTACAAAATTCATAGGTTATAGTTCTTTTTTCTTAAGTGCTTTATCATAAATCAAATTTTGGTTTAAATTATTTTTTTATTCTTCCCTTTCAAAACCTTTTTGCAAAAAAAAAAAAAAAAAAAAATCTGGAATAATTCTTTCTTTTTTTCAAAGCGGTTATTTTATGGTATTAAAAGTTATGTATAAATTTCATTTATTGACATTTTGATCGATGAACGTGTCAAAAATGTTTGTTTCTATGTGGTCACTTAATTATCGCTTTAGATGGGGTGCGTTCTGCGATTAATAAGGAAAATAGAGTCTCAATTTATCATTTTTTAAACAGATGGAAATTTGTATCATTCAATAGCCGAATGTGCAGAGATGCTTATTTTTGAGTACCGCTATTTCCGAATAGTAATATTTACCTTATTTAATCGCAGAATTCTGCAAAAAATACCAAAACTGACTATTCGAAAATGGTGGTACTCAAAAACAAGCACTCCTACGAACTCTGTTTAGAAGCACAATTACACTGCTACATTCCATGTCTTTTGGTTGATCCATTTTTTACCTTCTATTATTCTAACTAGTAAATCTACAGATCAGAGGCCTCAACGTCAGCTCTACAAATCCCTCATTTTTAACATTATCTGTATCTTCTTATGTGACCTATATTCAATTTACGCATTCAACGTTTTTATTATTTTCATTTGGACAACCGATTTGGTAGTAATTTTTTAGTAGTTAAAATAAATTCTCATCTATTTCATTTTAAAAAGCATATTAAAAACTTATGTAACCCGAAAATTAGCTATTTTTAATAAAATTTCGCGTCAAAATAATGCGATTCACTTGAATTTTCCTTTGTTGATATTCTTTGAAATAGAGTTGCTTAGCAACCATTTAATAAAAGAGTGAAAAAAAATGCATTGGAATCTTTTGTAAAAAATGAGAAATTAAAATGTTTGATATATTTCGAAATTAATGCATAAAATGTCCTAATAATTTATTCAATTAATTTCGAAATTCTAATAAATATATTGGCAAATTTTCAAAGCGATAGGATTTAATTAAGATCTCCATTTCGTAAATTTAGAATCCATAATTTAGCATTTACAATTATCCCAATGCGACATTTTCTTTTCGGTGAATGTTAAAATTTAAAAAAAATCGTCTGACTTTCCATTGAAAAGCATTATGACCTAAAAAGAAATGTTCTATATTTTTCGAACGAATGAATCAAATATAACTAAAAACTATACAGCTAATTCCAGGTACCTCACCAAAAATCAGACTAATCGAACTTTTTTTACGGCAGTTATCAGACAGACAGACCGACAGACAGACAGACAGACCGACTGACAGACTGACAGACAGACAGACAGAAACCAAAAACTTTTCGCGTCTCCACAGTGAGCCTTCACTGACGTTTCGGCAATTATTACATATATACTTATACGCATATAAAATAATTCGAAGGTTTCAGAAATTAAAAACGTTAAATTAAACACGGTTTATGCAATAATATTCTGACATTCTTATGAACTTCTTATTCTATTTTTTAGATTAAAACAATACATTTCTTCAGGGGGGCTCTGCCCCCCTGAACCCCCCGTAATCTTATTACATTTATATTCGTGATTTCCTATTGTTTGTATGAATGATTCTAGTATATCTTGGATTTCGTTCTACACAGTGGTTTTATTAGGATAAGCAAAAATTCAGAAAATAATTTCATGTTATCCTAGTACCTAAATAGCAATATTTACTTACCTGCCAACCACGAAATACTCGCATCTGATAGATAAGTTGAATAATATCTCGTGTACAAAAGCAACTTATGGAAATGTAAACTGAATCTACTGTATTTCACTTATATCTATTGCAGAAATCTAGTGTTATTATAATTTTTGTTTCGGAAAAACAGTTTTGATGGTCATTCTATAATATTTATTTTACATACGTACATCTTGTTCTAACTCGATGGCAATAGCATACTAAAATCTCTCAAAAATAGGCTTATTTGAAAACTTTTAAACCTATTGTGTAATCATTCATAATCGTGCCCACTGTCAATTCACTAAATAGCAACCGTGATTTGGCGCTATAAAGTATTTTTTGTGATAACTTTTTATGAACTCAGTTTCCAGTAATTGTGCTATTTCAGGCTGTATGGATGCGTTTTACTACGCTAATTTCTTTAGATTAACCATCTCGTTGTACGAGATATTATATCCTATTTTAAAAATAATACTAATTTTCAACCACGAATAATCCACATCTCTTCCAGAAATGAATAATATCTTATGTAAAAATCCTTCGGTTATCATTCTGTAGTTAAAAGGTAACTTGTATCAAAATAAATTCTCATTTATTTCAATAAAATATTAAAATCACCCAATAAAATATTGGAGCAAAATAGTCTGAATTATTTGAATTTTATTATTTTGATATTCTTTAAAATTTAGTTGCTAGGTTACGGTTAAATTAAAGAGGAAAATAAAAATAAATGCATTTTAAAAATTGCAGAAAATGATAGAATAAAATGTATTATATTATTAGAACAGATGTATAAAATTGCACCAAAAATTATACACCTAATTTAAAAAATCTGACGAATGTATTAACAAAATTTCAAATTAATTTGAATAATTTATGACCTGACTTGATAAATTTTAGCCTTCATAACTTACCGTTTAAATACATTAATCAAATGCGACATTTTATTTTCAACGACTGAAAAAATTCAAAATCGTCTGAATTCCCATAGGAAAGCATTATGATAAAAAAAGAAATGTTCTATATTTTCCGAACGAATGAACCAAATGTAACTAAAAACTATACAGCTAATTCCGGGTATCTCACCAACTTACCTACCAAAAATCAAACTAATCGGATCATTTTTACGGCAGTTATCGCGGAACAGACAGACAGACAGACAGACAGACAGACAAACAGACAGACAGACAGAAACCAAAAACTTTTCGGGTCTCAACAGTAAGCCTTCACTGACGTTTCGGCAATAACTGTAGAGTATCTCTGGTAAAAGTACACAAATAGGATTACATTTTCATAAATAATAAAATAACTCATAGTTTTAAATACATTTATTACATTCATTTCATTACAAATATTTATAAAAATAAAATTTTTGAAATATATCTCTAGAAATAAAAATAATCAGTTACTTTACAAATTTTTCCACCGCCGATAACTCAATGGTGACATTTTATTTTTGACTTTTCAGAATCACATTTCATGTATACAATTCATACTCTATTCAGAATTGTAAACCTGTTCAAACAAAACTTAATTAAATTTAAATAAGGCCTTTTGAATTAGGATATATTAAAAGAGAATATTGTTAAGAAAAATATCAAACAGACAATGCCGTTCAGTCAATGAAATATTATCCATAGCTGCCAAATCTTCCAAATTTTCAGTCCTACTCTTTTCGAATAGAAACGTTTGTTTAATGGCAAAATTTTGTGGTTAAATAAGACAAATTTTACTATTCGGAAATAAAGGTACTCAAAAATCATCAGAAGTTTTAACAGCTATGGTTTTCAAAAGAATACATTTTTTTGCGCTGTAATATCGTATTTTAATTAAACTTTTCGATAATTTTTATCAGTAAAATATTTATAAAATAGCTCCATATACAAACATTATAATAAACAACTAATGGGGCTTTCTATGTATTAGTTGCACATTCAAGCTTAAAAGTCCAGCTTCGGAATAAATAAACACATTTGTGACGGTTGGCAAGAATTCACGTCTTTTGGACGTGAATTTTTCTTATTTGCACTCACAGGCGGTAATTTTACATTTTATGTATGTTACATAATTTCTCAAAAACATACACAATATTCGTATTTATACAATTAGAGTACTAAATATATAAATACTTCAGTTAGAAACAGTGTCATTTTTATATGCATTCATTTGTAATATAAAAACGAATACTTCATATTTTTTTTTGTTAAATAATGCAACATGCAAGAATAATGCCCATAAATGGAGCTTTCTGTTTAAAAGAAAAAATTAGCCATTACGAATGTTTGTCTTTTTGTTTAGAATGAAACTATCATTAGAATAAACAGAAGTTTCACTATAAATATCAAATATAATATGAATGCATGTAAATTATTTAGTATTTGTATATACATTTTTAAGAACCGTATTTAAGTGAATCGTACTTAAATCGATGCATAACATTTCTTTTCTTTATAAAAATATTTTGAAAAAAGGGATTAGTATCATTATTCTCAAGCTCAATGCAACAACATACACATATACATGTGATATTAATGTTTTAATGAAAATATGTTTTAAACTAAAATAAATGCAATAAAAGAGAAAAAGACATTTCTTTTTAATCTAAAAATGTAAGCCTTTTCAAATGCATACCAAGTATTTCAGAAAAGTAGCTATACGTATTGTTTAGTTAAATATTAATGATATAAAATACTAGAAATTTGGAAGAATATTAAAACTAATATTTTAAAATATTGCATGAAACATAGCGGCACTTATATCACTGCCTCCTGAATAAAACTCGTACGTGCTGATTCCAAAATGGCGGCTATCCTAGGCCGATTTTTATAAAGCATCTATTATCACTTAAATTTAAATCCTGGTAATTTCGAAATATAATGTTCACCTTATTTTTCTGCGATTAAAAAAGGTGAAAAACGCTCTTAGAAAAATGTGATATCCAAATTCAAGGGACCGTATAAACACTGAAAAGTATCCGGCTACAACAGCCGCCATTTGTATGTCAGCACGTAGACCTAGCATTCAGAAGGTTGTCCTTGTACCATGAACTGCATAAATACTTTTAAAACTGGAAGGAAAGCAGTCCTTATCTAAAAATGGTAGAAAAAAAGTGGGTAACCTCTTTTGGTAAAATGACGAGTGTGGCTCGTCATACGTTTTTCGTGCCAAAGGGTAAAATGACATGCTAAACTCGTCATGCGGCTAAAGTTACATAAAATATATTTATTACCAATGACATTGGCGCCGACTTAACGGAGCAAATCAGAGAAACTTCCACCACTAATTTTAAAATGTTATTTTTGTCTTAATTAATCACAATGATTAAATAAGACAAAAAACGTTTTAAAATTAGTGGTGAAAGTGTGCCTGATTGCGTATTTCATCTCCGTGATGTCGGCACCTGTAACCACAGAATTTGCACAGTTTCTAATTCAAAATAAATTCAAATCAATTGTGTCTAAATCAGTTGTGTACTTTTAATCAATAAAATAATAAATTATAAACAGATACGCGCTGTTTTCGTTGATGAAAAAGAGTGTCTTCTTTCGTGTACGATTAAATTAGAAAAGGTTTAGAAAAGCATTTTCGTACTTTTAAACCATTTTACAGCATTGAAAACAACTAATTTTTATAAAGCTGTTGAACATTAATTTTAACAGTTACAATTGTCAGTTTTACAAATATGTGATGTTCTTTTTCACAATAACATCTTTTAGATCGAAAATTTATGACTCTATTTAACAATTCGATTCATATGGATTATATATATATATATATATATATATATATTCATCTAATGGTTATTTGAAACGATTGATAGTGTTTAACTATGGAAGGATTTCTCTTGTTTCTTTATAAAAAATATTTTTAACTCCTTGTGTATGCCATGGACGAAATATATTGTTTTCATACGAAATATTAATTTAAAAAAGAAACAAAGTATCTCGTCTTTGGTAATTTTGTGAACACTGAAAGCAAATGAGATACCTCTTCAATGGCACTCAATGGCTTAATAAGTGATTTTTCTACTGAGTGGGACTGAAACCTTTGAAATAAGCCATTGTAATCCAAGATACGTACGCTCCATGGAGTTTCCAAGGTGTCTCGAACCACTCTTTCTGTTTAGAAAATTTCTATTTACTATTTAAATAGCAGGAAATACATGCACCGTTCGCGATGAGCTTTATGTACTTTTCTTTTAATGTCTGGGAACCACTGTTTTCTGAGTTTTTGTCTTAGTTTAATCGATGATTTGTTGTGATTAAATAAGACAAAAATTTCTGTTTTAAAATACCGGTATTGAAATTCAAGGTTTTTGTGCATCTTCAGCAGCACGTATACGTGTCGCTCATTGCGAATAGGTTAATTGCAGGATTTGTCATATTTTTCTGGAATTTAATAAGGAGAATAATTCTATTAGTGGTAAAACTGTGCGCAGTCTGGTAACCTAGGTAACTCATAGCTGCCAAACGCTAAAAAATTACTTTAATAGCGATATTCGCCTTATTTAATCACTGATTTTTCATATTAAATAATTGGAGAATTAATAATAAAAATCTTGGTGGCAAACAGATTATTTCATCGGTGAAAGTTTTTCGTGGTCCACCTTACATTTCTCTTATTAATAAAAATCAAAAATCTTTAATTCTTCTACATTGAATTACGTTTAATAAACCACCAATGTTTCGTAAACGGTGAGTATTCGTTAATAGTTGCTTGATTATGTAACACTCCTCATAATATTATAAAAAAACTGTGTTAATTTGATTTTTCATGAGATACTTCTGGATGCCTGGATTTTAGATGTCTGTCTAAATCGCGTCTTCGTACTAATACCTTACCACATTTCAAACAACGATAGGGAGCGTCTGTTTCAGAGTGTAATCTTACATGTTTGTTCAAATTACTTGGATCACTAAATGGTCGAAAGCAATATTTACACTTGAGGGGCTTATAACCCGTATGAGTGCGCACATGAATTTTTAAACCGTACTTTCTAGAATAAATTTTACCACAAAACGCACAGATGTGGCCTTGAGAAAAATGTGCACAATCCCGTCCATTAGATTTCCAGTTGTTTGAAATGGAAGATGTTAAAGTTGACTGTCGTAACAGAACTTGATTTGCAGTTGTGTCATGCACAGTGATTTCAACATTATTAAAACTTCTTGATGTCTCTGTTTCGTTGTTTGTGTAAAGATACTTCTCTTGTAACACAGGTTGTTCATAACACAGTTGATCTCTGAACATGGCATCTTTTCTTCTTATAGCTGGAATTTCTGACTCGTTTTCATTTAGCTTTATAGCAGCACACGGAAATAGTTCAGCTGCCTTATAATTCCAAGACTTAGACTCTGGAAATTCGGCTACTGAAAGTTCGGTTGTTGTAATTTCCACATTTTTGCAAAGAAATGACAAATGTACTTTTAAAGGATTTGGATCTTTGAAGATGCTTCCACACCTGTGGCAGTGATATGCTTGATTACCTAAAAAGAAAATAGATATTTATATTAAGTCTGAAGTAAGAAATGTGCAATAATAAAAATAATTCAAATATTAATTAAATTTCAGGCCGGAAAATTCAGGATATGGTAACAGTAAAGCCGAGGATTTTTAGAATATTAATCTTTTCTAAGGGTATTCAGAAATGTGAAAAAATAATTGGAAAACATCAGAAAATGGCAAAATTGTAGCTGTTAAAGCGAAGCAGCTTGCTACTTTTTGTTGTCGTTCACACGCTCACAGGTAGAATAGCTTATTACAAAGAGTAGTTCACTCCATCTACCTTTCTCTAGAACACTTGGCGTAACGTAAGGGGATGTTGGATCACTTTAATACCAGTATAATTAGATACTAAATCTGGCCTTATTTAATTAATAATTGGAGTTCGCCCCATAATTGGCTGCAGCCCCATTTTTCAAAATCCGTCCCCAGGAGCCACCTACTTTTTTTCTTCCTACATAATTCGTGTACAAATAAAAAACATTACCATGATGCATTATGCATATAAGTATGTATATATGTGTTCTGTGTGTGTATTTTTTTTCTACCACCGCTTTATAAGATAATATAAAAAAATATCAATATATAATTTATGTACCGTAATTTCTGATATATAACCCGAAGATCAAATAAATCGGTTTCGAACCAGAAATTTTATTTGTTAAATAAAATCAAATAAGTACCAAGTAGAAACGAGTTACCCTTTATTAAATAAAATTCTGGTTCGAAACCAGCTTAGTTGAGCCGCGGGTTGTATACCAGAAATTACGGTATATATAATTTTTTTGTAATTTTTGTGTGTTATAGTTGAGGTGTACATTGTATGTAATTTGTGATTATATAAATAATCGAAAACAGATGAAATCTACTCTTAATTAATAAAAAAATAATTATTTTAAAGTACTTAAATTGAATGGTGAGAAATTTCGTCGTAAAAATTAAAAAATAAGTTTTACTCGACCCAACCTTACAGCACAAAAAGATAGGCGATACTGAGTGCCACCCTGAAATAGAAAGAGGCAGGTGCCGGTGGTGGGGAGAGTCCCTGGAAATATTAAGACGCGCTCCGAAGGGTGTTCGGACCCGGCACACAGGGACGGATCTCTGACTCCGAAAATGCTTCGGACCCGGCCGCCAAAGTGTTAATCGGATGACGTTGAAAGACTAAATAAGGCCAAATTTAGTATATAATAATATTGGTAGTAAGTGGTGCAACATCCCCTGACGCTACGCCTCTGGAATACCTATTAGGTTGTTCGGGAAGTTCTTTCCGTATGGGGGGGGAAATTAGTTTGCACCGGAAAATTCTATCATTTAATTATTAGAGATTAATTCCGATACATAATTTCTAATAATTGAAGGGCAGAATTTTCTGGTACGAACTAGTTTTTCCAAACGGAAGGAATTTTCCGAACAACCCAATAAAAACATTCAGCGATATTGCTGTACAATTCCCGTCATTTACCCTAATTATATGTCATTTCAAATAAAATTCTTCAGTGAGTCCTCAGGTTTTAGATTACTTATATATTTCTACACAATGTATATTTTATTGAGAGGTTTTAGAACACGGATTTGGCTCTCTCCTCACACTGTATTATACTGCTATCACATTGCAATAAAAAAATCATAATAAAATTTCCAAACATTTGATGGATTTTATAGAGGATTGTTAGGTGATCACGACTGTAAACATAAGCAAAAAAGAATTTCGGTTTAGATAGATAAAGATTATGAAGTATTTACTAACAATTAGTAATTGATTATTTTAAGTTGATTTGGGTGTGCGAAAATTGCAGCGACTTAGAAAAATTAGCAGATTCAAAAGATTTAGCAATTAAAATTCATAGCTGCCAACTTTTACACTTTTCTGTTAACACTAACATTTAATCGCCGATATCCGCGATTAAATGTAAGGCAATCTTTCCTATTAAATTTTAGTGGTAAGAAAAAAGCTAAAATGTTGGCAGCTAATAGCAAAGCTTGAATGGTCGTAATGAGTATTTTTTGCTATTTTCTTAAGAGTTAAATGAAACGTATACAGAGTGATTATAAAAAAACTATCCCGATATATGAGACCCTATCATATACCGTTCACAGAAACTGAATGAAATTTTGGTTTAAAGTATTTTGGGGTATGCGCTCAAGAATCATATGAAAAACAACTGTAAAATTCGAACAGTTACGGTTACAGTGACAGAATTTCAAATGGCCTATTTTTTTTTTAATTGGAATTCGATCTTCATAGTAAAAAACAATAAAAAGCATTGGAACAGTACCTGTAGCACGAAAATCGCCGGCGCTAGAAGAAAAGTGTAAAACAACCAATAAGGACAGATAAGCAACAGAGAACAAAATATTTTATTGTGTTTCGCACATTTTCCACTTCATACACGATGACACTTTGCATGCCGCAGATTGGGGATAGCACTGAACAATAAAATGTTTTACTTTATGTTGCTTCTCTATTTTTATTGCTTGTTTTCACTTTTTTTTCTTAGTTTGTCTAGCGCCGGCAATTTTCGTGCTACAGGTACCGTCCCAGCGCTTTTTATGTTTTTCATTATGAAGATCACATTCCGATTTATAAAAGTAGGTATTGCTATTTGAAATTTTCTAAATTTGTCACTGTAATCGTAATTGTTAATATTTAACTGTTGTTTTTCATATTATTCTTGAACGCACACCTCAAAATACTTTAAACCAAAATTTCATTCAGTTTCTGTGAACGGGATGATAATTACGCGCTCATATATCAGGATAGGTTTTTTTTTATATAATCGCCCTGTATTTGACTTAAGAATAAATTTTTTTAGTCCTTTATGTCCCAAATTATGAATTCAGTAAAATACTTACCGCAATAAATTGCCCCTTCATATATGAAGATAGTTTAGAAAAATTATATAATAAAAATATGATTTATAGAAACTTTCTTTATTAAAACTCACTTTTAATTTGAATATAATTTTTCTTTTCTTTTTGTAAAACAAGAACACGTAGATTTATTAACAAATCATATTTCTTTTTAATCTCCCAATCTTTAAGAAATAATAAAAGGAAATACATTGCGAATTTATCTGTAAATGAGATATTTTGTTGTATGTTAAATTTTCCACTGCACATCTTTCAATAGCATAAAAGCTATACTTGTTTAAATGGATAAGAAAAGATATTTTGGATTTGTGAAATTGGCTGCGTTTTCTAAACATGGTAAATCAAAGAATTTTGCATGAGATATAAAATCTACTTTTAATTATATACATTTTAAATAAATTTTACATGAAAATTTCTTTAACGGTACTTTAAAATGCCATCGGGAAATAAAGTGTTAAATCAGTTGCGTATTATTTGAACTTTAAAAATGCTGCATGTAGAGCTAAAGCTTCTGTTAATAATTGACCAGGTAAGGCAAACTATCATACACTAGAAAGAGTTAAGTTTCAATCACACTTACTATCATACTATCTGAAATACAGGGTGTAACTGAAATGCTTCAACAAACTTTGAGGGATGACAGTACTCATGAAGACGAACAAAAAATGCAATGGAACATGGGGTCGCAAATGACGTTTAACCCCTTCAGGGGCAGTGGTATGTTTATGAAAGCGCTTAATTTTAATTCCAAAACGCCATAATGGCACCAGAATTTTGCTAAAATCTTTTCCATTTAATATGTATGTGAAATATAGCCTTTTTCTTATTTACAAACAAATTTTTTATAAATTCCGGTGCCAGTCATTTATTTCAACATTTTAGTACTAAAAGTAGTTTGCCCCTAAAAGGCTTAAAGGAAAAAAATAGAGAAAATGCGTCTGAAAATGGACTGGCACCGGAATTTACAAAAAAAATTGTTTGTAAATAAGAAAAAGGCTATATTTCACATAAATATTAAATGGAAAAGATTTTAGAAAAATTCTGGTGCCATTGTGGCGTTTTGGAATTAAAATTAAGTGGTTTTTTAGACATACCACTGTCCCTGAAAGGGTTAAATGTCATTTGCGACCCCGTGTTCTATTGCATTTTTGTTCATCTTCATGAGTACTATCATCCCTCAAAGTTTGTTGAAGCATTTCAGTTACACCCTGTATATGGTATTGTCTCTCGCTTACTGCGAGCGGCTTATTCGTGCTGCAAGTAGGATTATTTTGAAGAATGAATGAAACCCGTTAATGTAAACAACAATCTGAATATTTGGCGAATAACTTCTTCTAAGTGTTTTAAATGATATGTAAAGTTCAAGAATTAAAACCAACTATTTTAGAGATTTCGAAGATATTTGGTAGATTTCGAACTGATCAGAAGTATATCTACCGTAGGAGATACAATAACAATACGTTCGTCAATAACGAATTTAATGGAGGTAAACTGTCACATAGTGCATTTTTGGCCGTTTTTCTACTGAAAAAACAGTTTATGGAGAAATATCTAATATTGTCAATGGTAGGATAGTACGTGTGGTCGAAGCTTTTGACTTATGAGTTTTCATTTCCTTAGCTAGGAGCTGCTATTAAGCATATTTATTACACAGAATTGCTTCTCATATTAATAAAGACAACAATAATAAATATCTTCGATTTCATTTAATGTTAAAAACTGAAATAATAAAAGTCAAAGTTTCATTTCAATATTTTATTCATTCCAAGCGACTCCTTTGATTTATCCATCTTCTCTTACGAGAAATATTTTATTTTGTACAGATCAATAAATTGTCAACAGGTTGGGATTATTATAAGTTTTATTTTTCTGACATGATTCAAACCGATTACTACTAAGCTTAAAATGGTACAAGGAAATTCATTCAAATTAATCTAGGTGCTTGTTTTTAATTGTAAGATTAGCGAAATATGGTGAATCATTACACAAGTGTAAGAGGATTAAAACACTTGAACCGACATTTAGAATAAGTTATAAATAAATATGTAAGTGATATTTCTAAATACTTCCGAAGGAATAATTCTAACGCAATGTTTGGAACGTTGTTAGTTGTAGTTGCATTTATCAAAACAGTATCTGCACCACCTAATAAAATATGAAAAGTAGACCAGATTATTAATATCACATTCATTGAGGTCGCAAGAGAAAACTATATTCAATAGAATATTATAAAGTAATTACAGTATGCAGTTGATTAACTGATTTTGATATTTTAATTTTTCTAATAGTATAGAAATAGTATTACATAGCTGCGAACCTTCCAAGTTATTTTTTAAAGTAAAATAAATATTTTTTGAAACAGAAAAATTATATTTTAAAATGTATCTTGTTTCTGTTTTATTTGATTTTAATTATTATATTAAATAAAATACCGGATTCAAAATATGTTTGACTGGGAAAAAAACCGGGAGGTTGGCAACCATGGTACTATTGTGTCAAATATTTCTATTGTGACGGCAGTTTTAGATTTTACTAGTGGTACAATTCTAAGATAAAGAAACCTTATAGATATGCTTCAAATTTGGTTGAAGTGCGCCTTTAAATATACAAAAAATATATATATAAAATAAAACAGAAAAGAAATAAATAAACGAGGGCAATAACTTTAGTTATAATTAATGCAAGAAAATGCTGTTTTAATTTTTGTAATAACACGTGTGGTTTATTATGTCTTAACATTTTGTTGACCGGCAATTTAATATGAAATATGGGTTTTCAAACGATGCCCCGCTTTTTTCTGATGGTAAATCTGATTCCTAGATAAATTTATCGAATTTATGCGTTAATAAGTAGTTTAATTTATACAAAATTAATCTATTTAATACAGTCTAACAAAATATCCCCAAATATAATATATAAATACATATTCGTTCCGATAAAAATGTACCAAACTTTTACGCAAGAAAAAAATACGTAGGAGGAACTGGGTATTCAGGACACGCCTTTAGTCAACGGTGTAGGTTTGAAAACGCGAGTATACTCGTGAGCGATCAACGAAGTGGTAAGGGGCATCTACATATTAAAATCGAGCATAATTTTTAAAAGTTAAATAACACCATAAATTTAACAATAACTCTAACAATAATTTATGTACAGGGTGATTTTTTTAAAGTTGTGAAAGTAAAACCCTGTAACAAAAGAACCACTGATCCAAATGACCTGAAATTTCACCAGTATGCTCCCAAAGCAATGAGAATTTTTAGGCGTGGTTCAGAAAAAACTTAAAATTGCACCAACAGATGGCGCTGTATATGCAGTAAAGTCAGGAGACGAGCTTCCGCATGACACATACACAGTGGATACTCTTCGCTCTGTTGAGGAACATGCGGTTTCATGTTTCTAACTCATAGCTGAAAACGTTGAACAGCACATTGAAAATCTTATGCGTTAGTTGCGCAGTTCTGTACGAATGCTTTATTCCACATTTTTATTTCGTTCTGTTTCTGCGAAGGTGTTCGCAGTTCCTTTTTCCAATTACTGCATTCTGTATGTTTTTGATATGCGTAATAAAGTTTTCTTTTTCTCAAAGTACCGTCCATTGTTTTCTTACCACTGACGACATTCTTTGTTTCTGTTAATTTACAGCGCCATCTGTCGGTGCGATTTTAATAGGTTTTTTTAATCACGTCTAAAAATTCCCATTGCTTTGGGACCATACTGGTTAAATTTCAGGTCATTTGGATCAGTGGTTCTTTTGTTAAAGGGTTTTACTTTCACAACTTTAAAAAAAATCACCCTGTATTTCTTTTACTTCTTGAATGACATGATATTTTGTAAAAGTTTAATGGCAACGCCCATGAATATTTTGGATTAAATTGTTCTTGAAATATTAACGAATAATTCATAACAAGATTATTGAAATTTCATAAATAAAAACATATGCTATTTTATGTTCATTAAAAAAAAATTATGCGTTTTATCCCATTATATAAAAAATCCGTTCACTTCTGGCCATTTTTGTTAAATTATCATCAAATATGAAAAAACGGAAAGTTTGAGGGACCATATTTTATCCTTTTCAGTCCTGAGGTACATTTATGAGGACTTCTGTTCTTTTCCTCATAAAGATAAACTATGTGAAATTTTGAGATTTTGACTTCCTTCTATACAGCTGAATGTTTTGCTTTAAAACGACGCCAATAAATGGCTAGTGCTGATTTTCATATAAAAATAAATGTTATTTTTATTTGGCTGTTCAAAATGCCTCCAAGACTGTGTAATCCAAAATGTAATTTTAATTATTATTTACACGCTGTACAAGAAAAATGTTTGAAGCTTTGTAGATTATTAACATAATTTTAAATTATTTCATTTCATATTGTGCTAATCTAGGTTATTGATAATTAATTAAATAAAAATTTTAGGTGGCTAATAATTTTAGGTCCACATATGTGTGTGAACCTAAAATACTATCTCCCTATAATATCAATTTCAGGACATATGTGGTGTGATAGGTATATAAAAGCAATTAATAGATATTCCATAGCTGCCAAACCTTCCTATTTTTGAGTGCTATTACTTCCAAATAGAAATATTCGCTTTTCTTAATCACACGAATTTGTGATTAAATAAGACGAAGATTTCTATTCTGAAATAGTAGCACTCAAAAATTGGAAGGTTTGGCAAATATTATATTTATACATTATTCTATCTTAGGGTCTGAAGAGTTAATTAAAGAGAGAATTGGATTTTAAAGTTCAAAATCTCTTTTCTGTCATTTTTTTTATGCTAAATATTGACAAATGAACGATTTATAGATTATCTCATGACTACTTTTCATAGAAAAGTTTAACTTTTCTATCTTGATTACTGGTACAGTTATTTTTTAAAAAATCAGGTTCGGTTTGGAGCGTGCAAAACCCGTATTTCTAACTAAATACAGTAATTCCCGGCTTATAATCCGCAGATCAAACAATTCTGTTTAAACCCAGAAATTTTATTCAATAATTGAAGTCAAATATTTATAGCGATCGAGTAAGTTACATTTTATAAAATAAAATTGCTGGATTGAAACATGATTGTTCGATCCGCGGATTATAGGCCGGAAATTACGGTAAGTGGATTATGACCCTGGTTTACCATAAAAAGTTGTTTGTTATAGTATACTCTAAAGCGTGTATCGATGATTCTGGACTATCTCTGCGTGTGTGTTGAATACACATACAGATACAGGGTGTAGGTAGATACACATATACATTTACGTAATACAGGGTGATCCAAAAATTCTTGAATTTCAATAAAAAATCAAGTAATTAGCGTACGAATCTGTGGTTCGAAGAAAATGCTGCTCGTGATCGAAAGTTTCGTTTTAAAAAAAGTTAATTCAAAAAATTGCCCATAGATGTCGCTATGCCTTCAAAACTTCGAAAAAGCATCAAAGGCAAAAAGTTAGATTATTTAAGGCTGCTCGTCAGTAAACTTCCTGATTCCCTCGCTAATGGTAATCCTATGGGCGTAGGATGCATTCGTATTTTTAAAATATCTCCTCGGGAAATTAATATTTTTAACTTCTGTTTTCTTTGTACTGTTCTTAAAGAATGTCTCTTTTTTTCTTAGTTGTCCAAATTTTTTGTAAAATATATACTTAATTTTATGTAAAGTGTTAAAATTTTATTCAGTTTCGCTAGGATTTTAACACATAAAATATAAATTAAGCACATATTTTAGGCAAAAAAATGACAACTAAGAAAAAAAGAAACATTCTTTAAGAACAGTACAAAGAAAACAGAAGTTAAAAATATTAATTGCCTGGGGAGATATTTTAAAAATAAGAATGCATCCTACGCCCATTGGATTAACATTAGCGAGGGGAATCGGGAAGTTTACTGACGAGCAGCCTTAATTTAGAAAATCTAATACAATATTTCAACGTGTAGCTTGAATCCAGGGATGAGATTTCTCCGCTTTTTTGCATACCAGTATAATCTTAGAGAAAAAGTTGTTCTCTTAAATCGCAGAATGTTCCGATTCAATAAAATAACATTTTCTGTAAAATTTTACTGGTATTGAAATTAAGCGGAGAAATCTCATCCCTGCTTGAATCACATCCATCGTTGTAGCTAGAATCACATCCAAATGGTATCCAATTTCCTTCTACACGTTAAAATATTGTGGTACATTTCACAGTCGTCCAAAAGAGAAAAATGAGAATATTCTATACATTTTAATCGCCAAATTATTGTAAAGTAAAACTAAAACAGAAATTAGATGTGAAATTATGCCTCTATTGAATCTTACGTATAAAGATGATGGTTTGTATTGCTTTGGTGATTTTTTTCAGATTTGAAGGGAAAATGTTTGGAAAATCTCTGGAAAATTTTTAGATTTCTTTTTAATATGCATAAAAAAAATCTTCTATCATGAAGTATTTTTGTCCAAACCGAATTCTTGTAAGTCAATTACTTAATTTTTCATTAAATTTTAAAATATGTCAAGTGCTTTTGACCCACCCTGTGTTTTAGTTATCTAAGGAATCCTCGCTGCACGTACCACATAAGCAAAGCGATAAATTATATCAAAAAACTAGTCGTTGGGGGCCACCGTAATACTTACCCATCATGGATATGCATAATGTAAAATATTAAAATAAAAATGTGTAAACTACTTATAAAATGCATTGCAATTCAAATAAAATCGTGGATTGATGACGTTATAAACTTTAAAGGCTCGATTACTGAATTGCTTGAAAGAGGTTTTTCCTTATAACTCCAAAAATAATCATCCTATTAACTAGCAGTTCATTGCATCTGATTAAGCGTCAAATTTCCAATTAAAATATATCTTTGAAGTGAAATTTTTTATGAAATACAGGGTCATGAAAAATCGAAGAGTGTGGAAAATAGGATTCCAAATATCTCGGCAACTAATTATCCGATCGACTTCATGCTTTATGCAAAATTTATGTTTTTTTATTGTCTTTTATGTTTCTTTCTTAAAATAAACAATTTCGAAAAATTTTTATATACCTTTTATCAGAACGAATATTTCGAGAGTCCGAAAAAAATTGTTCCGGTTAATCGAGGTTATTGAAATGAAATACGCTTCTTCCCATTATTACATATTGCAAGTCTCTATCTCAATTTTTTCGGGAGATAGAGCGTTTACAGACACACAGACATCCAGACACACAGACACACAGGCGGACGGCAATTTTTTTTTTTTCTAAAAATATGTTTTTCGGAATCTCCAGTGTCTGAAACGTGTAAATCCGTCATTTTTTTTTTTTTTCGATTTTCAAAACGATTACAAGACTTACCCTATACTACGTATGATGGGTAAGTAATACTAATTTTTCAATGAGAATGGATCCTTTACAATATCGCTTACAGCAGGTTTTATCAGTGCAGTATAGATTCAGACCTCGCCTTTCTTTCTACGAAAATTAAAATTTGCTGTGAATTTTCATGAATGGATTTTTTTTTTTTTTTTTTTTTTTTTTTTTTTTTTTACATTATACGCCATAAAATTTTAATTGTACAGTATTATGTAACTTATTCCGAATATTACCACAGAATAATTTTTCAAGATTTAAGATTCTGTAGAAAGACTTTAGTGGCAGGGTAGTCCAACAAGCTACTCGCGGGCCGCAGAGCTACCGCTATTTTCGTACAGAATAATTCGTCTTATTTAATGACATAAATTTTGCAATTTAATAAGGTAAAGAATTTTACTCAGAAATATTGGTGGCAATGAATTTTCAGGCAAAAGGTTGGACCACCCCTGCTCTAGAGATAATTACTGAAACTATATCATACAGAATTTCTGGAACGTTATTATTTCACAGAGTGATGTTAAGGTATTTCAGATCTGTAGTTTTATTGTTAAAAGAAAAAACACATATTTTGAACCATAAATTTTATCTATTAAAAGAAAGGAAACTGTATGCCATACCGAAATATGCTACGCCTCATTAAATAGAATTTCTGGTTACAAATAAATATGTTTAATAAGACACGCGTTATAAACATGAGAATTCTCGTGAGAAAAGTATAAAACCTTCCGATTACGGAGTTGGGACAGCGTACTTCCCAGCGACTATTTTTTATTCCATATATACCACTTTTCGGAAAGTAATCTCTGCCATAAACTTATACTAGGCTATTTTGAAGAGATATCTAGCACAAAGAAAATTTTTGTAAATTGTGGTACGATTGAATATAAAAATAGTCACCAGTCCTGTCCCGTAATCAAAAGGTTAATAGATAATCTCCTTACTGATTTACAGATAGTGAAAGTATCCTCAATAAAAAAAACTGCAACCAAAATCGAAAAAGTAAAAAATGGCCTGCATAGAAATCAACCTCAGCTATCCAATGCAGAAAAAATCATTTAAAATTATTGAAATGCGAACGAGATATCTTAAAATATTTCCTCCATAGGATTAACAGTAGCGATCGGGTGTTTTCGCGTGAGTGAAGTAGCCTCTTAATGTACTAGGTAATATTTAGAATGTAAAAGGTTCTTAAGAGCTCATTACAATTACTTGATAGTGTAACCTATTATGGCAACAAAAATTAATAGGTAAACAAAACTAATAGGACTTTAATTTCGCTTCCAAAAATTCAACTGTGATAAAATATAAAACAAACCTCATCACCATTCATGTATCCCATATTAGAGATTAAAATGAAAAACTAGAAAAATATTTGCCTTTAAGGCAGATATCTTTCATCCGTAAGGTCAAAAATTATCAAAGTTCTAGTTATTTTATTATTTAAAATATTCGTATAAATAATTTCAATGCTGTGTTTTATGTAATCCAATATTTATTGATTTTTATCGCCATGTTGTAGGTAGCGAATTCTTTCACGCTTAATCTAAATTCGTTGAAAATTAGTGATTTGAGCTATGTATAACAACAGCAACGGAGATTTAAATTGAGATAGTTGCCTGTGCTTTCCTTTTAGTTCACGTACGATTATTTTGTAGCGGAAAACGATATTCCTAACACAGAAAGGATAGTAATTAACCCCGAAAGTTGATGACGCCTTGGGGTTACTTGTACTCTCGACAGGTAAGTGAAAAAAATTGTCCTTAGGTATCAAAAATCAATATGTGACTGCTGAATTAATGAAGAAGAATAACAATCACTATGACCATCTGGCAACTTTTGTCCAAAAAGTCGTTAACCTCGCTGAGCAATTACAAAAATGATTTTTAATCTCAATCAAATCGCTTTTCACTACCTTATCGAATATGCAAATCAATTACAAGATGTGACGGCAGAGGTCTTATCTGCATACAGATCCAATTAATGTTACCGTACTGTTTTCTTGGAGATAACTCATAAAACAAGAGCTTTTTCTTGTTATCTACTAAAGGATACTGCTGGTAAAGTTAAGCAATCTTAGCATTATTTTTGGTTAAAATACAACATTTTTCCTCATAAAAATACTTTCATTTTTTCGTTATACAAGGCGGATCAAAATTCCATGTGCGGGCTTTACTTCGTACAGATGCGAAAAAAAGGATATATCAACCATATGTAATATGTAGTTACTCTGGACAGACAGTGGTATCTACAGTTGCTATTAATTTTTATTTATTATTCTTTGATTGGATCGTCAACTACGCTCCCGCCAGAACACTTGCGCTCATTGACTCCTATCCATGCGTCCACGAAGCTTATATAAATTTATATGTATAAAATAATATTTTGCATTCAAATAGTAAATATTTTTTTTTTATGGTATTAAAGAAAAGGTCCTTTATCTGCATAGTTTTTCCTTGTGATATTTGCTAGGAAGAAAATATTAAACTCACTGTCAAGAGAACATTTTTGGGCATCGTTTCATCGTTTGTTTGCTTAGCAGATATAAAGATGTTTTGTTACCTTTGCTAAACATAATAAATATATATATATATATGCATCCATATGTGATATTGTGTATTTTTACGCAGTGTGCACACTACACACACATATCTATATCTATATATACCACGAAAATTGTTTATAAAATTCAAATGACTCAAATGAGCGTTATAGTATAAAAGTTGGAGATCATTACTCTAGTATATTAGGATATGGTAAAACTTCTTTTAAAACATTTTATGCCAGCAACTCGAACTGAAGACGATAATCCGCCCATTTTATATTACTAAATTTTCTGAGTTAATGTTTAGATTATAAATGAATACACATCATAATGGCGATGAGCAGAGTACACACGGAAAGAAATAAATATAAAACAACACGGAGCGATGCAAGACGTTAAATAAAGAGGAATAAACGGAACAACGTGTTAAATAATATAAATGTACGACGTGCTATTTGTAAATACATGAAACAACAAATATGATTTATAAAAACTTGTACCACTTTCAAATTAACATGCTTTCTATGTAATTTTCATGAAAATACTACATATCTAACTCCGGCTCTACCTGAGAACGCTTTGATTCGTAAACAAGGACGACCACTCACCTTTTCTTAAAGTAACATCCTTGAGTTAAATAAAAAGAAACTTTCTTATTCACGCTTGCATTCACCTTTTATCAAGAGCTATTTTCGATTGTATCGGAAATTGTGTAGGTTAACTGAACGATTACTACGGTTTAACATCTTGTGTCAAATTTTTGAGATATTGAAAACGATGCGGGAATTCTCTTTTAAACTCTTTTAGTTAATTCGAAGAAGTGTACCAGTAAAAGTAGCAAATTTAAGCTGCAATAGAGAGGGTGATTTTTCTTAAAGCGATGACGCTGTATAACAAATTATAATTTTGTATTTTTTCAATGAATTCATATAAGTTTTGAGATGAGGTTTTAATGATTTTTAAATGAATATGATGTGGTGATTTCAAATAGTCATAGCTTCCAACCTCGTGTATTTTTTCAAGGCAAATAAACATATTTTGAACAATGGAAATATGAAGAGATTGGCCCTGCTTTCAGAGAAACGTGATAATATTAAAACAAGTGCAAATTTCCCCTATCCACGCACAAATAGCATGAACTCGACACTTCACAGTGTAGAATACGATGTGTACGGTATCAGTAATTCAATTACTGTGAATTTCCTTACTCACATTTGAAATAAAGCAAGGTAAAGGTTCTTCAAATTTCCTTTACGATATCTTTACTTTTTTCAAAGGTAATAACGAAAATTCGACTTCGTTAGAGTGGAATACCCTGTATTTTTTACTGAATAACTGGTTTGCGACTCCATCTTCCATTGTTATTATTGCTTAATTTTGTGTTTCTGACTGCCCTGCAATTTTTCAACAGCTGTTCTGAATCAACCTTTACATAACTGTTATCAAATAGTCATATATAATTAAACGTGTGTATATATACAATATTTCGAACATCAACACAAAATACGAACAGAAACATAACAAAAGAAAGAGTTAACAAGAAACTTATAAAAGAAATGAAGTAATATGGTCTACATCATAAGAAACGTGATCACAATGCGATTCCCATAATATAAGCCAAAAATGTGAAGTTTCTGCATGAGACTAGCTATTTCAGCCTAATTTCAATCTTTCCACCATTACTTCGCACAAAAGTTTCAAGAGCCTTAAAAGAATTGCAAGAACTATTGAACAAATGATTTAAACCCGGAAATAGTATCTCAAGAATTGAATAACATAATACATATTGCAATACCTGAACAAGTTCAGAGGTAGGAATGAAATAAAGTGGCAATTGAAGAGTAGAATAATTTGTACAAGAACCGAAGTTTTATATACAGTAATGGCCAAAATTATGGAAAATTCGATTTCTAATGTTTGATAGCTCATAACGGCCCTTAATTATAAAGTAAAGCTGTAAAATTGTGTATCAATGGAAAGATAATTTAATACAAAATATGACGCAATAATTGTTAAAAGGATATTTCTATTTTAATAGTACTTATCAGGAAGAAAACTGAAACATATGGAGAAAATTATTTATAGAAATATTTCATCAAGCCAGTTATTTCTTATTTGAGTTAATTGCAGCGTTAAAAAGCCTTCCCATAGAGTGAACCAAGCCTTTTAGTTATGTGGCTTCCTTAATATTAAACAAAGATACGTTTATTGTTTCTGTTAATTAGGCTTAGTTGCAGAGTTATTTCCGACAAAAAAATTTCTTTAGTTGTATCCATAGGCTTTTAATTGAATTAACATCTGGATTACTCAGTTTATTTTCAGTTTGTGTTCAAATATCTCATTCATGCGTTTTTTGGCATTTATATTCCCATAAATAACATAAATTATGTCCTCACCTTTCGATCGCATTCAACACGAGATCATAATGCCAACTGGGTGTTTTAGAGAAAGTGTAATACAATCAGAATGCAAATCCTTTTCGATTCCTCTACTAACATATTTTATGCCATCATTATCCAAGTAAAAAGTTTTGTCCCATCACTCTAAATAGCACGGCCCCACTATTCTTTGGTCTAGTTAACCACGAATTTAAGATTTTAAGCAATTTAATATTTTAAACTATAGTTTGATTAATATTTTTTTTATGAATTCTAGCATCTAGACCATAATATTTTATTTTGCTACGAACTGTACTTTGCTTGAACTTCCACTGCGTCATTTCATTTTATAAAAACTGAGGTTATTTTTTTGTGTACCTAAACAAAATTTTCTTTGATCTTCCAACATCAGTGGCTCTAGCGCACCCTTTTACTTGTCTTTACCAGTTTTGTTTTGTGTGATTTAAAAATATCTTGGTTATTTTTCTACCATTTTTCATAACTGTAGCATGCTACATTTCTAAATTTCTATATTTTATTCAATCCCATTGCAAATTATAAATTATTTTCATTATTTGATTGAGCCATTGCCAAAAAATTCTAATCTATGTATGTCGCTGCAAACATTCACGTAAATTAGCAACATTTATGCGAAAGAAAAACACTTCATATCAACCTAACCAAGTTTTACTGGGTTTTTTTCTAATTATTTGGTTATAAATTTTGATAAAATATTAATCAAGCAAACTATAGTGCATGACATTTTTGATTAAATTATCTTTTCAGTGATATATAGTTTTATGGTATTGCTAAAATAAACGTAATGTTATGACGTTATGGATCGCCAAACTTCAAAAAAATCTTTTTTTTTCAAAAGATTTCCTTAATTTTGGACACTATCTTGGACACTGTATATACACATCAGGGTTGTAAAAAACCCGGGTTTAAAAAAAACACAGCCCGGGCGGGTAGTTGGGCAGGTACCCGGGCAGCTACCCACTACAACCCTGATACAGATTTAATTAAATGGTGTAATACTATGAACTTAAAAGTCAGAACTTACCTTTTATATTCAATGGGTTTAAAAATGGGAATTCTAATTTCGACAATAAATCCATGCCGATCCAGACAAGTAACTCATCTCTAGCTTTTATACGTCGAATGGTACGAAGAATTAAACCCCTAGGGGTGTTCGTTATCTCAAGGTTTTGTTCATGGCAGTTCTTCGCTATAGCTATGTAACGAGCCCATTCATTATCAGCCTGGGAATCAGTTACGTAGAAATAATTATCAGAAACATCAACCTGGAAAATAAAAGGAAAGAAATATTACAAAATAATAAAATCAAATCACTTGTTAACGTTAAACTAAACATGTAATTAATGCTTAAAGTGATAAAAACATTACACAAAAAGGTTTAAATATGCCTTTTAATATAAAGATGACATGTTTCATACGCTCAAATGGCGACTTCTTCAAGATCGAGAATGATAAATAAAGCTATTTTCGCAGATTTTTTGAAAATTATAAATATAAATCACGAGATCACATGTGTAATGCAAGCAGGTGCTTAAAATGTTCAAACTGTAAACGTGAAAATTATTATTTTACTTATTGCCTTTTAATTTGTAAAGAATCTCGTGCCAAATTTTAGGTAATTCAAAAGAGACTAATTCATTGCATATGTTCTGATATATGCAATGAATCGGCTTCTTTTGAGTTACCTAAAATTTGGCACGAGGTTAAAAAGCAATAAGTAAAGTAATAATTTTTACGTTTACAATTTGACCATTTTAAGCACCTGCTTGCATTAGACATGTGGTCTCGTGATTTATGTTTATCATTTTCAAAAATTTCGGGAAAATAGTTTTATTTATCATTAGCGATCTTGAAGAAGTCGCCGTTTGAGTGTATGAAACATGTCATCTTTATATTAAAAGGTATTTTTAAGCCTTTTTGTGTAATGTTTTTATCACTTTTAAAGCATTAATTACATCTTTAGGAAAGAAATATCTTAAAGTAAAGATATATAAGAGGTTTTCCTTAGATATTATATAGTGGGAAGAAATATGAGGGGTTTTTTTCGATAAAATAACACTTTATTCAAATAGAAATGCACATTTTTGCTATATATAGCGGTATCAGTGGTGCTACTTGCATATAATATGTGTTTAAAATGTATAAATACACACACATGTAGAAGCTGCATTTTAATGAATCAACGTGAGGTGCCAGTTTGCCTTATTTTTTAATCAGAATTTCCGAATAGCATTTTTTAACACTTTCCAACCTAGTTGAAAAGTGTTTATGACTTCGGTTTGTCTGGCCGTCTGGCCGTCTGCCGTCTGGCCGTCTGGCCGTCTGCCGTCTGGCCGTCTGGCCGTCTGCCGTCTGCCGTCTGCCGTCTGTCCG
Organism: Maratus michaelseni; assembly: GCA_963931845.1. Lineage (NCBI taxonomy): Eukaryota > Metazoa > Arthropoda > Arachnida > Araneae > Salticidae > Maratus > Maratus michaelseni. The sequence continues at coordinate 67,357,609 of OZ007586.1, read as the reverse complement.
TGCTCTAACTCCCGTAAATATGCTCGGATTGCCCTGCAAATTTTATATGTTATAATCGTTATCTATAGCATGTTCCCTATTTCAACGGAAGTGTGTAGCACTTATAGTTTTTTTACAGGGACACTCAAAAGAATTCCGTTACATTGCGGTCTATGGGGAAAAATCATTTGCGGTTTATTTAAATAATGTTTCAATACTTTAAACGCATTGAAATTTATATATATCACTAAGGTGCATTAGAAGAAGCTTAATATGGAATAGGGTGTGCATAGCACTTATACTTACTTTACAGGGACAGTCAAAAGAATTCCGTTACATTACGTCTATGGAGAAAAATCGTCTGCGGTTTATTTAAATAATGTTTCACTATTTTAAACGCATTGAAATTTATATAAGGTTCATTACAAGAGACTTACTACAGAATATTGTGTGTATAGCAGTCATCGTTCATTTACAGGGACACACAAAAGAATTCTCTACTGTATGTTAACAATAATTCCTGGAAGTGCGTTTTAAGTTACTGAATGCGATTTTAATTTTAAATCGCTTTTTGTATATTACGTGGTGTGTATAAATTCTGTAGATCCTATACAGGGAAGTACAAAAGTTCGGGAACACATTTCCGTATTATTTAACTCCAGACGGAGAATTTTAAACTGTGCTACGTGTTTCCTAACTGAACTAAAATTTAGCATCCTATGTAGTATATATACAAATCTATAGATCCTATACAGGGCTGAATAAAGTATTCGGATTACTTAGATGTTATCTTTTAGCTTATAAAAGAGTATGATTCGTAAAATTATTTTGGAAGCGTTGGAAAGTGTTACATAATCTATGCTTGACGCATGATTTTTCGTTCTTGTTGTTTTATTTAATGACGAACATTTCATCATTACATAAAGTAAAAAATATATATTTTTTGAAATTTCATGTATGAATTCTATATTTCTTAATACAAAAGGAAGACAAACTGGCAACGCTAGCATCAACATCAAGTAAATTAATTTGTCAGCGGGCGCACTTAATTTTTTTTTCACCAGCAAGCGCGCATCGTATTTTTCGCACATAGTAGCTACGTTATTACAAATGCAAGTTATTTCATAACAGGAATAAGAGAAATGTTAAAAGATCAATTATAGATGTAAGCAGTAAAAAGTTCATTTTAATTTCGGTGTCATTTGCGAGAACAAAGTGTCGGAAAAATCACACTTGTTGTCAGTATTGTCAATGTAACGGATTTTTTAATTCACAATATCTACCAGAAATTCTCAACTGTAATTTTTTCTTTATTTAATGACTGCCGTTCCGTGATTAAATAAAGTGAATTATTTTGAATAAAATAATTTAAATAATTAATTAAATTCTGATTGATTAAATAATTAATTAACTTGTTTAGTTAAATTCTGATAAATTAATAATTAATTTGATTAAATTATTTTGAAAAAAAGAAATCCGTCAGAATGACAACATACTGTGTGTCGTAAAATCTGTTTAAGCGCGCTTATTGGAAGGTTAAAAGTGTTTTTTAACATATTCGCGACGAATGACACGTATATGTGCGTCATGTAAGATTTACAAAATCCAGGTCTCCTACTGGTCCGTTGTTTGAAAACCAGTATATTTTAGGAAAAAATTTCATGGTAAGTTTTGGAAAAAAACGTCCTTCTAAGTACGTTTCTACTAAATTTATAATGGATTTTTTTTAAGTGGTGTTTAAAGAGCGGACCGAGTGATAGCCCTGAAAATCCTTGAATTTCAACATGGGTATTTTAAAACAGAAATTCTTGCCTTATAAAACACTGCAGTCCAAAAATTAAGGGGCAGTAAATGGATGCTTTTGCTTTTTACATGGTTTGTCGAATATGTACTGAAATTCTTGACGAATTGTCCTTGAACTTCAAGAATGTAAAGCACATGTTTGACTTCAAGAGCAGTAGAAACTGTATACTGCAATTAATTTTTTTTAATTTTGAATATTTGAAAAGATATGAGCATTTGTATGAAATAATTGTTAACTGCGCATGCGCGAACTATACGAAAGATTTTTTTTCATGATTTGGTAGTCAGTTCTATAGAGCAACTCAGGTAACAAGACCAGTCAAATATCGTGAAAACTCAGATACAGGAAATACAGTGAGCTAATTTATAAATTGGGGAGGAAATCTCTTATAATCCAATGGGATTTTTCCCCCGATTTGTCAATTAGCTCACTGTATTGCCTGTATCTTTTTGAGTTTTCAACGCTATTTGACTGGTCTTTTTATATGAGTTGATCTAGAGAATTGACTACCAAATCCTGAAAAAAAAATCTTTCCTATACTTCGCGCATGCGCAGTTTAAAATTATTTCATACATATTTCATCAAATACTCAATGTTTAATTTTTTTAATTGTTTCTACTGTTCTTGAAGTCAAACATGTGCTTTACATCCTCGAAGTTCAAGGACAATTCGTCAAGAATTTCAGTAGATATTCGACAAACCATCTAAAAAGCGAAAGCGTCCAGTCACTGCCCCTTAATTTTTGGACTGCAGTGTATAATCCAGTCATATCATATACATATATATAGCTTAAATAAGGGAAACGTACAATATGGAAATAGTAATGCCTAGAGATGATCACTCGTCGTGAAGGGGTTAAAATATAGACAAATAATGTTGAGGTATAACAGTGGTTGATTAAAATTAAATATAAAGTAAAGGAGAACAAGTATACTAGCATAATCCAAAGATGGGCAATGAAAAAACCGTTATCAGCAAATTAGGCTAAAATATTTGCTGGTTGTTACCAGTTAGTTATGCATTACAGCTACAAATTCTAAAAAGCAATTACAATAAGAATGTGGGGTTAAAAATGTCAAATTACTAAAATTATTATGAAGGCACTATATGAAGGAAAAGATAACAATAAACATTTACATTTTTGTTTAAGAACAAAGATTTCTGACTATCTTGTGTATTCAAACTTTATAATTCCATTCTTTTTTTTTTTGTTGTTATAATTTATTAAACGTGACTATTCTTTAATTTAAATTTTTGGTTCATATTCAAAATATTTCATTCCCAGCGTTTTTCTTTTCAACTTTTCTGCAAGGGAAATTTAATTGCATTCTGAAATCTGACATGACGATATGTTAATGGAAATAATTTAATGCTATGGTAGAGAAATAGAATTCTATTCATTTTTTAAAGAATTTATATTCCGAAGAATTTCACTGATTTTTTACTCTTTTGTCAAAAAAAAATGTTTAGCTAGAATTTCTTGTTCAACAACAAAAAATTCCACCTTTTTTAATTATAATTTATAAACAGAGACTATTCCTTTAGTTTGAAAATATTAGTCCAAATTCAAAATATTTCTGTCCTAGCGTTTTTCCTTTCAACTTTTCTGCAAAAGAAATTTAATTACAGTGTAAATTTTATCATGGCGATAAATTATTTGAAATAAATTAATGTTATGGTAGAAAAAAAATAATTACTATCTATTTATTAATGCAAAACAATTTCTAATGCTTCCAACCATCCGGAACAGAGTTGGTCAATTTGTCCAATTCAAATAAACATGTTTTGAAACAGAAAATTTACTTAATAAATGATATCAAATATGTATCGCATACAAAACAATACATATTTTATGAAATAAATTTTCTTATTCAAAATATGTTTATTTGAATTCGTCATTCTGACACAGTGCTTAGGATGGTTGACAGCTATGTTTTATTTTATCTTAATTTCTTTTTGGGGGGCGGGAGGAGGGGGTGGGACTAATATTAATTTCTGATGTCTTAAGTGTCTAGATTAGCTTGATTTTGTTTTTATCTTCCTTAGAATCTAAGTTACGGACATCTGGATATTAGTAATTTAAAAAGTAGAATACGGTTCTTAATTATACTTTTATTTTTTTCTTAAAATCAGAGTGTTGACATTTTGCTTTAATGCCAAACGTCATAACCCAAAACGTTATGCATGTAATGTTATTATACATTTTTATAGCACTCTAATAGAGTTCATTTAGGGAACACACCTCTCCTATAATTACAGTTTTAAAAAAATTATTTTTTTATTTGCGCAAGATATGAATTGTCATAAAAAGAAAATCTGTGCATTATAGTGATAAGTTGTATACATTTTAAATAGCACGGTTAAATTAGCTATTACTCTGAAAGAGGTTTCAGTTACATAATACAATTTACAGAGTAAAAAACATTATTGATTAAGTTTGAATTTTGAGGTTTTGCGTAATTTCATTATTATTTATATGAATATTTTGAGCAAAAATATAAAAGTATTTAAAAGTATAAAGCTATTTTACATGTTGCTCAAAAGGGTTTAGCCATATTCTATAATATAATGCTCATTAGAAGTCAATTTTTAAAATATTAAAAAACCACTTTCGAAAGTATGCGGATATCTTAATTGATTTTGTAGTTAAAACCAAGCTTTTGCATATTATAGAAATCTAACGCGAAAAATTTTGTTTGCAAATAGTGGTGTTTCAATTTTTTGTCATTTTTCCGCGACAAATTTTTATCTCTAATTATCATTCAGTCAGTCTTTCCAACTTCATTTTAGTATATGAATTTCGTAACAAATAAAATTATTATAATATTTTATGTAAAGAAAACAGAAAAATTTCTTGAATATCTATTTTCGTTTTATGCCTAGAGATCGTAACATCGTCTAATCCAGATTTGTATATTTAATGGTTGCTCCTCTCTATTTTGATAATATTTTTTAGGGTTTTGTTTATCTGACGAAACTTTGATCGTCTCACTCCTCTGTCTGTCCATCACAGAGTTCGTACTCAGAAACTGTAAGTTAGAGACTTGAAAATTTGCATAGTACTTATAGCTGAATACCTTCTGTCACACGACAAATCATAAAATTTTGAAAAAGTCGTATATTATTTTAATTGAATGAATTAATTTAATAACATCCGACCATTTCTGCGATTTTCTTATAGGTATTTTATGAATTACCCACTAACAACACCAAAAGCATTATCTCCTGTCACACAACAAATCACAAAATTTTTAAAAAGTCGTATATTATTTTAATTGAATTAATTAATTTAATGACATCCGACCATTTCTGCGATTTTCTTATAGATATTTTATGAATTGCCCACTAACAACACCAAAAGCATTACCTCCTGTCACACGACAAATCGCAAAATTTTTAAAAAGTCGTATATTATTTTAATTGAATGAATTAATTTAATGACATCCGACCATTTCTGCGATTTTCTTATAGATATTTTATGAATTGTCCACTAACAACACCAAAAGCATTACCTCCTGTCACACGAAAAATCACAAATTTTTTAAAAAGTCGTATATTTTAATTGAATTAATTAATTTAATGGCATCCTACCATTTCTGCGCTTTTCTTATATATATTTTATGAATTTCCTTCTAACAACACCAAAAGCATTTGTATATGAAAAATGTCACCAATGTATTCAAATAACGTTTTAAAAATTATTAAAAGTGGTACTTTTATTTTAGAGCCAAAAAATTCCCCAAAGATTTCGTTACTTACAGCAGCTTTTTTTAATCTGATCATTTCCGTAGTTGAAACGCGTAGTTAGACTACATGTCTGTTAAATTTGCGTTTTATTTATATTACTAGGGTAAATACCCGTCCTAGGACGGTGTGTAAAAATCGTGGATTTCACATAAAATTTGAAATAATTGATAAAAATATTCTTATACTTATTCATCGATAATAATTAAAACTGACCTGAAACGTTAAGTTCAAGACCTGATGAATGCATGGGCCCCTGCGGTTTTGAAAACAAATGTGCAATCTGATGTAAATAAGATGACAAAACAGAGGAGAAATTACAGATCAATCTTAGTAGAAGGAAACAGATATAGGATTGAATGCAATATCAGTACAAATAGCCTTTGTTAACTTGTTCTGTAATTGTTTAACTTCTGTTTTCTTTGTACTGTTCTTAAAGGATGTCTCTTTTTTTCTCAGTTGTTAAAATTTTTCTAAAATATATACTTAATTTTTTGTGAAGTGTTAAAATCGTATTCAATTTCGCTAATATTTTAACACATAAAATTATAAATTAAGCACATATTTTAGAAATATTTTGATAACTAAGTTAAAAAGAGACATCATTTAAGAACAGTACAAAGAAAACAGAAATTAAAAATTTTAATTTCCTGAGGAGATATTTTAAATATACAAATGCATCCTATCCCCATAGGTTTAACATTAGCGAGGGGTATCGGGAATTTTACTGACGAGCAGCCTTAACCCCTTCAAGGGTGGTGGTTCACCTAATTTTGATACCTAAATGCTACATTGGCACCAGAATTTTGTAATGAAAAATTCCCTTTTATCAAGAGCATGAAGACAAGATATTTATTTTCGAATAAATTTGTTTCTAAATTCTGGTGTCAATCAATCAGTTCAATATTTTACGAATAAAAGTACCTTGCCCCTGAAAGGGTTAAGATAACTTAAACTCGGACCAGAGCAGAGTAATACGCAGGGGAATGTGTCATTGTACCAGCCGATTAAACAGTTCAAAACAGCGTTAGCTTTTCTTAATTTTATTTAAAATCGCATCAGGTCTTTGATGTTGAAACTTAAAAACGTTGAATATTAAAACAATATAACAAACACATTCATGATCTTGATTAATAGCCACATGCTACATTAGACAATGAAAAACCACAAGGTTTTCTGAAATATAAAGTAGAACAGAACTACTTGCAAAATGTCATCACCACCGCCGTGATACATGCTATTTAACACAATATATAATCGGTTCATTTATTCTGTCACTACACACATTTGCCGGAAAAAAAATGTAAGAAGAAAAACTTTCCGCATGCAGCTGTACACAGAAGCTTGCGTAAAATGCGAAATGTCTGACTAAATGAAGAAAAGAAAACCGGCCATGTGGGGATGCAAAAGATTTTGCTCGCAACACGGGAAAAGTATTTGGCGGGATAATTAAAAATAAGTGAAGGCATTTTAACTTGCGAAAAACTGTTATACCTGTCTGTCAAAAATATTGCAGAATAATAATTCAGTATATTATTAATTAAATTTTAAATTTTATATAAGTTTAATTCGTTTTGGCAGGTAGCTTTAGTTCGAAACAAGTGCAAATAATGATATTCATATAAATAAAACTGTTTTTCTTGCTACATGTTTGCATTCTGCATTTAAAGAAGCATTGCAACTTTAATTTATAAAATGTATAATATGTATTGCATTCCATGTTTCAAATTGCGACGGAATTTTTTACACACAAACGCCTTGCAACAAAATTGATTTTCCCAAGGCATTATGTATAATGAACCATGAGGTACCTCCCTGATTATGGGGAAGTGAAAGCATTAAGAGGTCCCCATTAATATTAAATGCAAGAAAAGGTAAAAGTATGACTGGAAAGTAGAAATGACGAATATTTCTTATATTTTAAAGGAAATAACATACCGTCCTGAGTTACAGAAAATAAATTTGATATATCTGAGTATAAAAAGATAAAACACAAATTCTTAAATTTTTGTATTGAAATAAGATTTTTAAAATAAAAAATAAATTTAAAAAGTACATTTAACAGTGATAATAACAAGTTTCTATTTTAGCTACATCTACAAATAAAATTATACTATTAGTAATTTATATTTAGTAAAAGTCTTGTTTTATTTATTAGCATCAAGGTGTTTCAAATATTACAAAAATTACATCAAGTTGTTAAAATTTTTAAACATACAAATAATATAAGATCATGTTTTTTTTTTTTTTTACTTTAGATCCAATTTAATGTTTAAAAAATATATAATCAATGTATGTTTTTTTTAAGTTAGTATTTGGCCTCCGAATATTCGACATTCGTCTATTCAGCCAAAACCCTATTCGTACATACCGGACCGTGACAACCTAAAAAGATTTTTTTAAGCATTAAATTTCTATGTAAAAATTAGAGAAATTTTCAAATATTTTGCTTAGTTTTGAAATATCTGAAAAAGTTTTGAAATACTTACATGAAAAATAGTTGTACACATTCCATTTTTGAAAAGCCGTCTGAAATCAATAGGGCCCACTCCAGGCAAAGACTGAATTCCTTCAGCAATATCACAAAGAGCAATAACGGTTGTCGACATGTTCGTACTTTTCTCCGACAACATCAATAAGTTCTAGTTCTCACTTTTTTTTCTGCTTTTGTGTTTATCCGGGATTTGTGTATTGAGCTTTGATATATTATTAATATTAAATTTTATTAACTTATTCATCTTGAAAGTGCTATGGCATTTTTAATATTTTCTCATGATTTGATCTTGAATAACATATATGAAGTTTTCACTTCTTTTCGTAAAATATATAAATATTTCCGGAATTACGATTTACATAAATCTTATGATAATGTTGAAGTTTTCAGGTAATACCATAATAGATGCACGTATAATCGCTATTTATGAAATAACTTAGTGGAAGTTCAAATGTTGTATATTTTAGTAATTTTTATTTGGTTACAGACTTCTTTGATTTTTTTTTTTTCAAATTTAATGATAATCTAGTCAATGAATTCAGTGTTAATACTTTTCAGTTTTCTTTTTCCATTGAATTGACTTTCAAAAAATTTAAGATACATATCACAAAATAAATTTCTCGATGCTTTTCACAATCTGCGTTTTCATATCATAGGCTTGTTTGACGAATGATGTCATTTTTTTTTTTATCCAATAACACTTCAGCAAATTTTCAGAGTTACTAGTAACTAGAAATTGATGATGTATTGAAGGTAAAATATCTTGGTTTAGTGCACATGATTTAAAACATCTTTCTGCATAAGTCCGCAATGACTAAATAATAAAGACAGCAATTCTAAATTCCAAGCAAGGTGTTCATTTTGCGCTGTATTCCATGCACTGTACGATACAAGTTAAATAATAAATTTAATACTTCTTAGAGTTGATAAATGTTCTCTTTTTTAATTACATTCACGAAAGCTCATAATGTCACATTTAAAAAAATTTCAAACATACTTTAAATTGTGTTTCAATATTATTAAAATGACATTATAGTTAAATAACTGTTAAATGTTTCAAAATCCCCAAAGTTAAAGTCTGTCTAGTCCATGGCACTTGTCAAAAGTGTAGGGGCGAATATGCATTTCACTTGATGCTCCGGATGGTGTGTGATGCGGGTGGAACAGGGATCTTATTCCCCGCGTGACTGCATCAGTTGGTTCCTGTAGGGTCCCGTTGCACCAGGTGTTAGCTCCCACGCTGAAGAACATACACAGTGGTTGCTCTTTTTCTTTCTCTATTTTTTTCCAACACTAACACTTTATGTCATAAAAGTATTGTGATTAAAACGGAAAATATGACAACCATTATTTTACAGTTAGTTTGTGCATAATATATATACGTGTGTGTGTGCGTTTGATACATACTCAAGGTGCGGGCACTCTTTGGAATTTCCAAGGAGTCTGGCACCACTATAGAAAATTTCTATTTAATATTTCAATCGCAGAATTCGTAATCGCATCATTTATTGTTGAACTAGCAACCCGCTCTGGCTTCGCACGGGTGCCGGGATGTTTTAAAGATACCTCTAAATATATTTATCTCTAAAGTTCAAACTCAACATCATTTTTAATTTGCACAAATAAAAAAATTACACATTGCATTTGATTTTTTTTTATTATTATTATTCTGTCAAGTAAAAACACTGTCAACGTCATACATAAAAGTTTAACTGGAAATGCAAAAAAATAGTCTGTAAATAAGAGAGAAAATTTACAATACATATAATTTTTTGGTAGCTTTCATTACAAAAAGTTACCTATTGCAGCCGTTCGAAGAAAAGCAATTCCAAAAAAATTTGGTATATTTTCACCGATCATGACACCGGACATACCAAGGTCTTGAGCGAGTTCGTTGGCCAGCTTCATCCACCATCTTGTTTCAAAGTGGCAGCCAGTTAAACATTTTTAATTTTTTAAAAATTCAAAAAGTTGTACAAAAAAATTATAAATTGAAAAAGTTGTTTCTATTAAGTGTTAGATCGTGATACAAGGATTCCGGAACATTTGTTTCGGCTTTATCTTAAAAAATGGCTGAGATATGGCAATTTGAAATTCTCAGGTGGCTGACATTTTGAAACAATCCGATTTTTGTTATGCTGTAACTCTCATGCTAAAATTCGCATTCAAATTCAGTATTAACGAAAACCGGGATTGAAACTTGTATAATTGGTTTCCAAGCAATTTAGCTTCGGGTATTTGAGTAAAATGAGTGGAATTTTTAAAAACATGGACTACGAAAGTTACCTTTTCCTCCCAGTACAGGCCGGAAGGACTTTTTTTATTTAAATCGTCTGCTGCGTCTTTCACGGAAATAATATATATTATAGCCCTTAAAGTAATTTTTTTCTTATCGAAGCGCAAATATAGGCAACAAAAGTGATAAGTTCCCAAATATTGTTAGAATGGCCGCCTTTGACATTGAATTTCTTTTAAGCCGTGCAAATATTCCTTTCACAATTTAAATTAAATATATTCTTTTTGTAATATTATTTCACATTAAAACTTTTTTCTTTGTATTTTAAATAAAATCAGTAATAGTTTTCTTTATTTTTCGAGTTGTTTGTATTTTTTTTTTTTTTTAATCTTTAAATGATATAGTCATTTCCCAAAAATCGTTAGCCAAACGATAGCATAATATATTGTCAGCAAGATGAAAAACATATACCAATGGCAACATTTTTGTCCAAAATAAGGATAAAATACCATACTTTATTACCAAAAATCATGGTTATATCGATATATTATACAATCATAATGACTACGGAAATTTCCTCTATCCGATGTTGCAAACCGCAAAAAAAATCCATCGGGTAGTTTCTGAAATTACCCCAAACATACACTTTTAGTGCCTCTTGCTTTAAAAAAAGTCCTTCCGGCCTGTACCGGGAGGAAAAGGTAGCTTTCCTATATCTTTGTTTTAAAATTTTAGCTAATGTTACACGAAAATAGCAAGTTAAAATGCAAATAAACGTTTACAAAAGATTCGTTAATACTGAATTTGAATAAGAAATTCGCCAAATTATTGAGCAATAGCCAAATTGACTTAATTTATGAAGACTTATTTTGGTCGCCAAATTTGGCGATATTTCGCCAAATGTCGCCAATTTTGGCGCCAATGTCGCCAATTTTGGCGCTAACGGATATGAATATATAGTTTTATGCGTATGATTGGGGAAATTATTACAACAATGAAAGAAAATAATTTGCGAGTAATCGCGTTAATGTGCTGTTTTGTTTCAAAATGTCAGCCACCCTAGAATTTCAAACTGCTCTATCTCAGCCATTTTTTAAGATAGAGGTAAACCAAAAAATGCTCTGGAATCCTTGTATAAAGGCCTAACACGTAATTAAAAAATAAATTTGAATTTTTAACTTTTTTGTATATTTATTTTAGTTTTAAATTTTTAAATGGCCGCCATCTTGAAACAAAATGGCGGACCAAGCTGGCCAACGAACTCGGTCGAGACATTGGTTAGCTTAATACACACAATTAGTTTCATCAAACTTGATTTATAAATACGTGCGTTATCGTATGACATAGGTCAGATATATATATATATATATATATGGATATATATATATATATATAAATCAACATCTGAACGGAGGGTGGTTTTGGGGTCTGGGGGTCATGATCGGTGAAAATATATCGAAATTTTCCGGAACTGCTTTCCTCCGATCGGCTGCAATAGGTAGCTTTATACTTTTTTGTATTGAAAGCTACCTAATATGATTTGGAACATTTTTCTACAAAAATGTCGTTAAAAATGTACGCACCCTGCGTACTACGTGAGACGGACATAGCTGCCAATCCTCCATTAGTAGTGTAGCACCATTTCCTAATAGAAATATTCGCTTCATTTTAATGACAGAAATTCTGCGATAAAATGAGACGGTGATTTATATTCGAAAATAGTTGTATAAAAATGGCAGAAGTTACGTATAATGTGTAAATGGATATCAACAATAATTGCATGTTTATTAATGTAGAGACATCCTTATTAGGGTTCCGTACTTAAAAAGTGAAAACGGAACCATTATAAGATCACACCTGTGTCTATCTGTCCGTCTGTCACCACCCTTTTTTAGCACTTTCCAACCTAGTTGAAAAGTGCTTATGACTTCGGTTTGTCTGGCCGTCTGACCGTGCTCTAACTCCCGTAAATATGCTCGGATTGCTCTGCAATTTTTATATGTTATTGTCGTTATCTATAGCATGTTCCCTATTTCAACGGAAGTGTGTAGCACTTAAGTTTTTTTACAGGGACACTCAAAAGAATTCCGTTACATTGCGGTCTATGGGGAAAAATTATTTGCGGTTTATGTAAATAATGTTTCACTATTTTAAACGCATTGAAATTTATATATATCACTAAGGTGCATTAGAAGAAGCTTAATATGGAATAGGGTGTGCATACCACTTATAGTTACTATACAGGGACAGTCAAAAGAATTCCGTTACATTACGTCTATGGAGAAAAATCGTCTGCGGTTTGATTAAATAATGTTTCATTATTTTAAACGCATTGAAATTTATATATATTATTAAGGTGCATTACAAGAGGCTTACTACAGAATAGTGTGTGTATAGCAGTCATCGTTCATTTACAGGGACACACAAAAGAATTCTCTACTGTCTGTTAACAATAATTCCTGGCGTTTTAAGTTGCTGAACGCAATTTTCAATTGAACTCACTTTTTGTCTATTACTGGGTGTGTATAAATTCTGTATTTCATATACAGGGTAGCACAAAAGTTCGAGAACACATTTCCGTTTATTGACAGAAACTCCAGAAGGAGAATTTTAAACTGTGCTACGCGTTTCCTAACTAAACTAAAATTTATCATTCTATATAGTATATATACAAATCTATAGATCATATACAGGGTTGAATAAAAGTACTCGGATACTTTTCCGAATATTGTATCTGTTCGAAATTCCTGAAATTATGTTTTTAAATATGTTATGCGTTTTCCAAATTGTTTACTTAGATGTTATCTTTTAGCTTATTAAACGGTATGTTTTGTAAAATTATTTTGGAAGCGTTGGAAAGTGCCACATAATCTATGCTTGGCGCATGATTTTTCGTTCTTGTCTAGTAAAGTATGGGATGTGGAAAGTTCAAACTTGGGAAAATTATAAAGCCAGTTTACCCACATATTTTCAGATTATTAGCGATTCACAAATATGTTTAGGGAAAATTTCGAGACTAATTAAGTTACTTACACAAAAAGAAAACTTTTTTTCATCATGTGGGGTATCGTAAGAAAGATCTCGTAATATCGAACTCAAAAACCTATTTGGTTTAATTTTAGGTATTATATTTTCAGCGATTATCGTCGAAAATGCACTTCAAAAATATTTCCCCCTCTATTTCCGAATCTACTGAAACTAAAATTATTAAAAAATTAGGGGTAGTAGGAGTTTATTTAAATGTTTCAGGAAAACTTTAGCAATTTTCCTAGGCATAATTTCTGCATAGTTTTTGGGGAAAATGCATTTTTTCCCGTTACACGCAAACTTTACTTTTCCGGCGATCAGTGGGGGGAGATGACGGGCGCTCGAGGTATCTATCGATGCCGAATCATCCAAGGACTTTTGATAAGGATTTTCGAAAACAATTGTCGGTAATCAGCCGAGATATTAAGTTACTTTAAAAAACTCTCTTCTTATCTACCATGTAGGTTATCGTTCGAAAGATCTTGTAACATCGAACTCAAAAATATATTTGTTTTAATTTTAGGTATTATGTTTTCAGAGAGATTGTCGAAAGTATACTGCAAAAATATGCCCCCCCCCCCCCTCCTATTTTCGAATCTACTGAAACTAAAATTATGAAATATTAGCGGTGGTAGAAGTTTATTAATTAATAAATTCTAATTAATACATTTACTGTGCGGAACTCTTTGAGCGCGATTTATACTCGTACTTGACCGATTATTTTGAATATCAAATTAAATATAGAATCAGTTTTCACATAATAAATCAACAGTGATATTTCTCAGAGTTATTGAAAATTTTATAATAATAATTTCTTGTTCCGTGGCCTTAAGTGCAATAATCAGTCAGGATAACGTAATTTGTATTTTTTTTTTTTTAAACTCTGTCATTAGAATACACTTAATGTAAATAGAGTTTTCCTCATTGAATACGTTTTCACATTTATATCAGATGTAATATTTATTGTCTTTTCAAGATTCATTCCAGAATCTAAGTGAAAATAATATATTTTTTCATGTAGCATTTCCATAACACAAATTGTGCTATTAAGATTAAAATTAGATATGCAGTAACCTCTCACGTTTGCACCTTTTATTAATCTGATTGTCTTGGTCAACTCCTTACGGGAAATAATGTAAAATTTCTCTTAGAAATGCGACATTTTCTCACTTATACAAATTAAATTAAACTTGTCACTAATATTTTTGTTCCTTTCATTTAAATTTATCTTATTTAAAATTCTTATTGAATTAAAATATGTCATTAGGCTCTGGATAATATCTTAGGCCCTGGATATATCAGAATAGTAATTCAATTTTTGAAATAGAAGTCGTCTACATACTAAAACTTGCAGCAATTTTGATTTTTTAAATGGCAACACCCACTTTTGACTCTTTATTTCAGTTCCTTGGTTTCAAATAAGCTCGTAAAAGTTTATGTATTTTTGTTAAATTTTCATGGAGTTTGAAGAAGTCAAAAACTGAGGATGCTAATGTAAAATCCCCACGGAAAATTTTAATTTATATGTTCTAATAATCATCCTATTTAAAAATGTTGCTCTTACTGATACATTGAATGGACCCAAACATATTATAGGCATTTTTTTTAATTGTAAAGCATAATTTGAATTATGAAAATGATTAATAAATTCACATTTTAAAAAAATAATGAGTTATGCCGTACATCAAATTTTACATAAACAGAATGGGTAATCGTAAAAATACATGAGGGTGTAAGTTTCAAGTTCATTACAATAATTATTTTTCGATGTATAGCAAAATTTTACTTTTTGAAGATCTAAAGGGGCCGTATTCTGCTACCGTTCCACATATGAGAAAATTGAAAAAAGCAACCGGAAAATGTGAAGAATTCTTTTATTTAACATTTGGGAGATGTCGGTTTGGTCTAGCTTATTTTATATGTAGATTGCACCAACAATTTTACTGGTGTGAGTGTGGTAGTTTTTCCTGCGATATCTTAATTTATTTCTTCCAAATTTGTGGCTATTTCCCTAATATATTTTCTTTTTAGCACTTTCCAACCTAGTTGAAAAGTGCTTATGACTTCGGTTTGTCTGGCCGTATGGCCGGATGGCCGTCTGGCCGTCTGGCCGTGCTCTAACTCCCGTAAATATGCTCGGATTGCCCTGCAATTTTTATATGTTATTGTCGTTATCTATGGCACGTTCCCTATTTCAACTGAAGTGTGTAGCACTTATAGTTTTCTTACAGGGACACTCAAAAGAATTCCGTTACATTGCGGTCTATGGGGAAAAATCATTTGCGGTTTATTTTAAAAATGTTTCACTATTGTAAACGCATTGAAATTTATATAGATCACTAAGATGCATTAGAAGAAGCTTAATATGGAATAGTAGGTGTATAGCACTTAGAGTTACTTTACAAGGGCAGTCAAAATAATTCCGTTACATTACGTCTATGGAGAAAAATCGTCTGCGGCTTATTTAAATAATGTTCCACTATTTTAAACGCATTGAAGTTTATATATATTACTAAGGTGCATTACAAGAGGCTTACTACAGAATAGTGTGCGTATAGCAGTCATCGTTCATTTACAGGGACACACAAAAGAATTCTCTACTGTCTGTTAACAATAATTCCTGGAAGTGCGTTTTAAGTTACTGAACGCGATTTTAATCTTAACTAGCTTTTTGTCTATTACGTGGTGTGTATAAATTCTGTAGATCCTATACAGGGCAGCACAAAAGTTCGCGAACACATTTCCGTTTATTGACAGAAACTCCAGAAGGAGAATTTAAACTGTGCTACGCGTTTCCTAACTAAACTAAAATTTAGCATCCTATGTAGTACATATAGAAATATATCAGATATCTATAGATCATATACAGAGCTAAATAAAAGTATTCGGATATTTTTCCGAATATTGTATATATTGAAAATTCCTGAAATTACGTTTTTAAATATGTTATGCGTTTTCAAAATTGTTTACTTAGATGTCATCTTTCAGCTTATTAAACGGTAATGATTTGTAAAATTATTTTAGAAGCGTTGGAAAGTGCTACATAATCTATGCTTGACGCATGATTTTTCGTTCTTGTTTAATTCTATGAACATTTAATAAAAAGTATATAAGCTACGCCTTTCTCCGGGCTTCCTTGATCCAAGGAATTCAAATGTGGTATCAAAAGTGGATGTTAAGATTTTTAAGAAATTGAAGTATGTTGACGACCCCTTTTTCAAAAATTGTATTTATATTTTGAAAGAAGTGACTATGGCGAGTCTAACGATATCTTTGTTGTGATTTTGTTGTAAACGATCCGCGAATAAAAGCACGTTGTTATTTTTGTTTCTTCCGACTACATACGAGTACATCAGACTGAATACAAATTAAACAAATCGGTCTCACTTGTTCTAAGTTCACTATTTTGGCAAGAAAGATCATTTGCGGGTAAATTTTAAATTAGGCTTATCAAATGTAATTGAAAGGATACGAGGTAATTATATCAAAAATGTTAAAAATTTGTTAAAATCATAGTTTAAAAATCGCCGCAGACTGTGAAATTACCCAAATCATTCAATAAATGCCGTCGAAAAATATGTGTCCATGCAGACGAACAACATACTTGATACACTAGAACCGCGATGAGGGGTCGTTTTGATCCATACCAAATGAAAAATTGTCGATTCGGATCAGAAATTTCTTCATAAAATAATTTAAATATAAGTCGCACAAAACTGAGTTTAAAAAGTTAAAAGTTTTAAATAAAAATTCTCGTGGGAAATATTTTTATGAAACTTCAGTAAAATTTCCCGCGGTTCTAGTGTTAACGAATTCCTCCTAGATACTTGCAGGATCAATACACTACCCCGATTAGGTTTGAATTGGTTCAGTATTTTGGACGTTATCGGGTAGATAAGTTTTACAAGTTTTGCTTTGTAAACTAATTGTAAGAGTTACATACTTGACTAACTAACTCATCTAAAATAGTTGCAAAATTAATACACCACCCCAATTAGATTGGAATTGGTTCAGTATTTCTGACGTTATTGTGATGATAAAATTTGCCCATTTTTTGCTTTTCTGTGTCCTTGTAAACAAATTATGGTTGCTACATACTTGGTTAAGGAAATGATCAAAGATATTGTCCCGATTAGGTTCGATATATTTCGTATGTTATTGGGGTGGCAAGATTTGCGTTATATACAGGTAACAAAATGATTGCAATATAATTAGAGTTTCAATCTTTTATTCCCTCTAAATTGTTGATTTTACTTACTCCAGAGAGTATCCTCAATTTCTTTTATTTTTGCGCGAATAGTTTGACTCCGTGTTTCTTTAGATATCAATAATCAACGAATTTCATATACTTTTGTCAGTTACAGAAAGAGATATATATTCATCAGATCCCAAACAAAAACAAACTGATATTATGTCATATTTTTAAAAAACTAATTAAATATAAATTTTGGAAATAAATTACATATGATAAATAAATTTCTTAACATTTTGATTTAATGACTATATATTTTTATAAATTTCATTTAATATTTAATATATTTTCTTAAGACTTATTGATTTTAATACATACAATATATAATAAAGCATGACGTTAAATTGATATAATAGGGTGATCTCCCATTATACGACTCTCTCAGTTATACGACTTCATTCGTCGGTACTTTAACCCTTTCAGGAGCAATGTAATTATGCTGCTAAAATGTTGGAATAATTGAATGACACCAGAATTTACGAACAAATGTATTTGAAAATAATTAAAAGCTTTTCTTCATTTTATTTTATGCAAGGGTGTATGCAAGATTTTTTTCTTGGGGCCCATTTTGTGAAAAGTAAAAGTTGTGTTTTTGTGAAATTTAATATAAATTTGAGAAATTTATTATACTTTTTGTGATGTAAGTCACAAAGTTACTCAAATTTGAATGAAGCATTAATTAATAATAACTTCTTAAAGTCCTTCTGCAAAAGTTTTTCTTTCTGGTACATTTGTTTTGCTTGCAAATTACACATTTTAAAAAATAAAAATGATTAATGAAGTGTATGTTTCTATGAAATGGAATTTTGTGAAGGTGTCTATTTTATTAAGAGGAAGTGTGTGAATGGGCCTGTTTTATTTAGAGGAATTGTGTGAAGGGGTCTGATTTATTAAGAGGAATTGTGTGAAGGGAACTGTTTTATTAAGAGGAATTTTGTGAAGGCCCCTATTTTACTAAAAAGAATTTTGTGAAGGGTCCTATTTTACTAAAAAGAATTTTGTGAAGGGACATTAAATAGGCCCCAAATTTTTCCTGGATCAACCTGTTATGACAGCAAAATTTAAAAAAAAAAGTTCTGAGTGCCATTCGGCAATTTTTATTTAAAATGGTGTGTTCACGCCATGCAAACACCGCCCTTGAAAGGAACTGTATAACTGATAATTCACTACATATGTAAATGTATATTTTAGAGAATAAATAAATGAAGGAATATTGAACCACCATCTGTTCCAGCCAGGCTACCTTCCAGGAGATCTGTTTGCCCGAATGCTCCACTTATTTCTTTTTGGGTGTAAAATATGACCTGAAAATATTTTATTATTACATAGGATTGAACGATCAAACTTTGTCTCTATTTTTTTTAATCTCCTGGAAACCGAAAAATAAATTAGAAAATATCTGTTACATTTGTATGCCAAAAAAGATCATATGTACACATAAATATTGGATTTTTATTATTATTATTATTATTATTATGAATGCCTTTAAAGCCAATTTTCATTCGATAGATAATTGTGATTTCCAGGAAATTTTTATTTTAATTCTACAATAAAAAAATAATTGCATAAAAATGCAATACTAACATTACCAAGCTAGAAGTCGTGGTATTAGATTCCGAAAATTCTAAGAATACAGATCAATATGTGACCTTCATTAAATGAAACTTGCATTTATTAAACATTTTTGCACACTCTTACACTACTTTAAACAGGTGCATTACAATATCATAATATAAAGTCAGCTGTTCTTTTACAATATCACCTACTATAGAAGTTTTCATTTCAACCCTGTGCTTAAATGGGTATGTTGAGATTTTTTTGCAAATATTTGATTTTATCTTTATTTCATACCTTTTTACCGCTTTTTTCGTAGATTTTATATCCCCCCCCCTCCGTCCCCTTTTTCTCCTAACTTTAGAATTTAATTTAATTTGTTGTTCAACATTTATGTTTGGATTTTTTTTCTTCATACATTTAATTAAGAAATATTTTAAATTAAAAGAAATATTTCATGGTCTATATTATTCTCAAAAGAAGTCCCATTTTACAAGGAAGTAAAGGGCTTAAACAGGAATTATTTTGATGAGAAAGTGCATCATACCTATCATATAGGTCAAAATATACTCAATAACATTCACATAGCAATGATTGTTTTTCGACTTAAATAATTAAACTCAATTAAACGGGAAAAAAAGGTTGAATAATCTACATCAAGATTTTTCGTTTCAAAAGGAAATTAAAATGTTTAAATTATGTAGTTACAAAATACCTTCACGGTAGTTCTTATGGGAATCAAAGTAATTAGAATGAAATAAATGAATTTCTTTCAACTATTCAGAGAAAAAAAAAAAACATCTGTATGTGAATGTGGAAGTGGAATTTTGCACTGAAAATTAAAGCAGTTATTTCATAATGAAAGTGGATTTTTAGAGCAAAATTTTATTATTATTTCAATTTCTTACAGAAGGAAATATAAACATTTTGTTTTTTAAATAAATAGTAAATAATGTATTAGGCTTAACGGTGACAAAATATAAAAGAACAAAAAATGCAAAAAATTAAAATAAAATAAAATAAATTAAAATAATAAAATTATTTTATTTTAAATAATTTTTAATTAATTTAATTCAAATAGAAAAATTTAATTAAACATCGGTATTACAACATATAAGCTTCTTGCCTGAAAGTCGTTTTGTCACCAGGATGTCCATAATTTAATCTGAAAAATTCTGTTATTAAATGAATTAAAATTATTCTTTATTAAAATAGTGGTTATGTGTCGGCCGCCGATCAGCGGTTGGCCCGTGTCTTCCTTTTTTACTTGAAATTTTAGACCCGAAAAAAGAAGGGGGGCGGTTAAAAATTACAATATGGAACCTAGATAAAGAGTTAAAATACGGAACCTATTAGATAAGGAGCCCCATATCCATTCATTTTGGTCCTTCCATCCTCTTGTCAGGTTCAAGGGTTACAAAGGTTACGCGATTGATCTGGCAACAGTTAGTTCCAAGTGTATGAATTGATTTTAGAAACTCAATTGTTTTAAAGCCCTTTTTATCAGCAAAAAGCCAAGTTTGAGTAGATTTTATTATTTTTTAACTGTACTGAAAGGTAAATGTATTAAAAATACATAAAAAAGGAGAAAAATATATCGAACACATAGAATACAGTGTATAGTTTAAATATTAATATTTTATCGTCAATTCAGTTCTCCGTTGAACACAGGTTTGTATTAAACAAACAAAATTGAGTTTCTGAAGCTTTTTTTCTCTTTTATATGAGAAAAATATATCAAAACTCATAGAATACAGTGTCGTTTATATATTTTATAGTTAATTTAGTTCTTCGTTGAAAACAGGTTTGTATTAAACAAAAGAAAAAGAGGTTTTGAAGATTTGTTTTCTCTTTTATATGTTTTATCACTATCATAAAAAAAAAGATGTAACAGCATTAATTTCATATGTTTTAATGTCCCCCCCCTTACCCTGTACGGATCTGAATTTTTAGGGGTCGACAATAGTTCCGAAATCATATGTATAATAGCTGACATTGTGATGTACCTGTTTTCTCGGGAACTACTGAACTGATTTCAATACTTTTCTTTATAGTTTTGTCAGTAGTTGAACTATAAATTGATCGTTCGGAAAGAAATACGATTTTAAAAAAAAAATACAATGGTTAGGCAATTTCGCAAACAAAGAAAAATCTAGGTTTGTTTTTACTTTCTTCTATTTATACATGAAATGAAATCACCCTCTCGTGGAGATCCAGCGTAAGTATTTCGTTAAAGTATCTTCACTACTGTTAAAGTTATGAAAGAAAACGCGACTGCGGATTGGAATGAGACGCCCTGTATTTTTAACTGTATAAATGAATTTCCGACCCTACTTTCCTATACAAAAATTGTTTGTTATAGTGTCGTGTACCAACCCTTAAAGTTTGTACCATGAATTTGGAAGCACCCTGTATAATAGAATATTTAATAATATAGATTAATAAAATGTATGAAAAATACTTCTTTGACGTGAAATGTGTATAATTATTTTTAAGTTGTAAACATCTCCTATCCTTTAAAATATTTCCTTTTTGCGTTCATGGTTACTCTGAGAATCCTCAAATCTCCTGATAATTAAATCAACTTTGGCTGCAAGAAATAAAGTTAATACTCACGAAACAACATTTCAAAACAAATTTGGAGTAAACATACCCTTATTTTACACAGTTGCAACATTATTTCATATTGTATAGAGAGGCGCGGGGCCTGTTTGTCCGATAGTTGCGCAGGCTCTGCACCAACATTTACCTGTGATACCGCAACGGTTGTCCGTCCTCGTAATAATATACTAGGTGCTGCCGGCAGGTGGCTAAATTTATTTATAGTAACCCGACATCATTTTAATTTATCTAAATGCAAGAAATGCTAATAAATAAAGGAGCAAATCGAGCTGACATGCAAATTGCAAAATAAAGCAATCAATGAGAGCTGAGAAAAAAATCTTAAATGTATAATAGCCAACTACTACACTTTTTTAAGTCGAACAAATATACTTGAGCCATAAATTTTACATCATCAATAAAATAAAATAGGTATAAAGCGCACATTTTATTTATTTTTTGTTCAAAACAAGTTTCTATGATTTACGAATGCATAGAAGTTTATAGCTATGATATCGAGTGATCTAAAAGTAAAAAATCTATAATAGACATGATATTTTTTTCAATGATATATTTTTCACGAAACATGCGCAAAATGTGTTTGATATTTTTTAATAACAATAGTTTTACTGCCAGAATAGTTACATTTACCACCAAAAGAGTGTGTTTCAGTTGTGTAAGTACTTTGTACAGTGGTGTAAGCACACTGCTTAATGAAGTTAGGATTACAAATGTTCAATATGACGGCTGACAATAATGATTAGACAGCGGATTATATGCAATTGCATATTTTAACCCTTTGTATCACTGCGTAGCATATCTGCAACAAGCTTTAAAAGATGATTTTATTTATTGCTGACATCTTCCAACACAGCAGTTAATATAAAATGTTCATAAAATTCTCAACAGACATAGATACTGAGTTAATTTATCATGCAAAAGTTTTATTTATCATTCAAGTAGTTTCGCTTCGATATTTCTAAAATGAACTTTGTGCATTTTGTAAAATTAAAAAGGCTGAAGACGTCCAAAAAATAGATTTTTTACAAAGGTAAGTTCGTATACTTTACAATTTGGAATTAGAAAATTGACAGTATTTATGAGAAGTGTGTAATTTTCTGTTTATTGCAGATGTGAAAAAATACCTTTTAGTCAATATATTTTTATATTCTAATTTTTTTATTTTTTATTTTTTACATGCTTAAACTGATGTATTCTAACACCTGACTAAATATTTTTTAAATCGGAGTATCACTTTGAGATTCCTATTCATATGGGTATACTTACAAATTAATCAAACATTGTATGCTGGCCGGAAACTTTTAACCGCTACTGTATGTATATCTGTGTTAACCCTTTCGCGACGAGCGTCTTTTACAGAATTTTTAATCTGTTATCACCGGTTTTTCAAATGAGAAATTTTCACCTAATTGAATCGCAAAAATGCTACGATTAGATAAGGAAAACTTTACAAAAAAAAAAAAATAACTGGTGGGAATAATCGAGGATTCTGAGCATCTTATGCGTCACGTATTCGTGTTGCTCGTCCCCAAGGGGTTAAATCTGCCGTCTTAAATAGAATTTTCATAAAAATGTACCTAAACATAAAAAAAACTCATTTTGAGAAAAATTTAAAAAATACTTTCAACACAAATTTTTTCTGTGTGTCAGTTTTCATTTCCAAATTCAAGGACTTAACTTCTTCAGAACCGGCGTCCCATACACGAATTTTATTCGGGTGGCACCACGTTTTTTTTTTAACAATTGTCTTTACTTACACAATCACAAAAATGCTCTAACTAAATTAGACAAATATTATTTTTCTTTATTACTGGTATCAAAAGCAAATCCTGTATGCACCTATTGAATGTGCATGTATGCAGCCATGGTCCCGAAGCCGTTAATGCGTGTTATATCTTTAAAAAATATACCTAAATATTCTCTACATTTTGAGTTTTTTTTTTTCGCAATTATACAGTAAAAAAAATGGGGGGTTTTGCAAATGAAAGAGCATATCTTGAAGTTTTAAAAACAATTTTTTATTTGGAAATTGGGTTTGAAAAGTGGTCTTCTGACGGCCTTTGATACAGAAGTGTGCAAAAATCGTTCCGCGGTACCAGATGAATCGCGAAATTTGCTTATTTTTAACAAAAAACCAAAACAAAACTTAAAACTTTTATATTTTTAGACCTTCGATGAAGGGTTTATTAATTTTTCGATCCTGAAGAAAATGGTGGCCGTTCAAATTTCAACAAAAATGTTCGTATTTAAATCACGCAAAAAAAATATTTACAATTCGAATATTGAAAAACGCGTCCGTGAGGGACTACAAAATAGTATATACTAGAAAAGCATGAAAATTTTAACCAAATCGGTCGATCCAATCTCAAGTTCTACCTATTTGTAAAACAGAGTTTCGAGAAAAACAGGTTTAATGTTTTTAAACATATATAACAATTTTCAACTTAACTAAAATCATCTACACCAGGCCCATATAATGAATCCTTCTGGACTTCCTCTTTCTCAATTCTTTTTTTTCTACATTCGCGCCTCACACAATACGCTGAAAATGAGCCTATTCACTGCAACACCAAAAGGCGGATAACTTTTGAACCAATACAAATTTCGAAGAAATTTCTTTACCACAAAGTTTTTGAAGATTTAAGGAGTAAAAAAAAATTGATTTTTTAAAAAACAAAAGTTATAACATGCCTTAAATCAGTGTAAAGAACCGTGTAATAAATAGTATTTTTATAATATGCAAAACTTGCTCTATTTTTTAAACTAATAGTTGAAAAATCGATTTTTTGAAGGTTATTAACAACCAATACCCTTAATTTTCTTACTTCTTTATGAAATAAAATTGGCGCAAAAAAGAAAGAAAAAAAACAAGCGATAATATATTCGGTTGGCAATTAGTCATAACCTTTTATTTTTGTCAAGTTGAGAAAATAAGCATTTTCGTTTTTATCAAATGTAGAAAAAAAATCTTTATTTTTATCTAAATACTGTAAGCGATTCGATCAATAATGTATTCTCCGGTGTTATTTATAATTTCATCGCAACGTACAACAAGTGTTTTGATGTTTTGCAAGAGAATTTGGTGCTCATGCCGCAAAGAAATCCTTTTGTCAGGTTGAGAAAATAAGCATTTTCGTTTTTATCAAATGTAGAAAAAAAAAATCTTTTTTTTTTTTTTAATTTAAATACTGTAAGGCGATTCAATCAATAATGTATTCTCCGTTCTTATTTACAATTTCATCCAAATGTGCAGCAAGTGTTTTGATGTCCTGGGAGAGAATTTACTGGCCATGCCACAAAGAAATCATACTTTGTCAAGTTGAGAAAATAAGCATTTTCGTTTTTATCAAATGTAGAAAAAAATCTTTTTTTTTCTTTTTTAATTTAAATACTGCAAGCGATTCAATCAATGATGTATTCTCTGTTGTTATTTATAATTTTATACCAACGTACAACAAGTGCTTTGATGTCCTGCGAGAAAATTTGCTGGTCATGTCGCAAAGAAATCATCCTATCAGCATTGAACGAATGTTGTTGATGTTTGGGCGTATTTGTCCAGCATTTTTTGGGATGTTATCACATTTCGCACTAAATATTAAAGTCAATTACTTTAATTTTTCATTACAATGTCTTTACATTTCTCTTAAGCCGAGTTAGATAAATCAAAGTTCGGTTAGAGTGAATTCAGGGTTCGTACGCGTTTACCACATTTTTTAATAGAATTTTTCGCCTTATTTAAATGCAGAAAAGTATTACAAATCCTGTAATTAAACCAGGCGTCTACAATTTCTGCTATTTAAATATTAAATAGAAAATTTCTATTAAAAATTGTGGTAAAATCGTACGAACCCTGGAATTATTTTGTATTTTTCACTGAATATCTGAAGTGGATAGCGACTCTGTATTCCTTTGTTAATATTGCTTAGTTCCGTGTGCCTGTCTTTTCTGCAAGTTATTGCACAGTTGCTGCCATAACTGCCAATTTTTACACTTTTTTGTTACCACTACAATGTAACAGAAAATTTTGCTTTATTTAAGGGAAAATTTCGACGATTAATTAAGGCAAAAATTGCTATTAAATTTTAGTAATGTGAAAAAAAGCGCAAAAGTTGGCAGCTGCGTTGTTGCGACTAGACTTGTATATCACATGAGTAAAATATATTTTATTAATGAATGTAATATGGTTTATATGTGTCATATCAATTATATTTTCCATAATACGTTCGTTATTCATTTCACTATATTTTGTAATTTTTATAATCAAAAACAATCAACGTAATATTTCTTAGTTAACGTCGCAAATTAAAAGTTTTTGCAGGATATTAATTAAGAAATATGATGCTATTATTTGTGTTGAAAAAACAAAATTTCATTATTTTTCAAATTTTAATATTTTTACAATGTATTTTCTTATAAATGATAATAAGAAAATAATGCATAAGATAATAATGGTAAGAGAAAACACATAAACTGAGTTCGTATTAGAATTTAAAAAAAAAATACTTCGAACGTTTTAGATTGTTTTAATAAATACCTCTTTTCAAGAACTGGTGAAAATTTTGTATATAAAATAAAGTTGTCTTTTACTGTAGACTTAAATTTCTTTATAGTTTTTTGTAAATTTTCTTATTTATGCATACAAAACTAATCGAGCTGATTTTCAATTCATTTATTAATAATTTTATCATAATTTTAAACTTCTTACTTGTTGTTTTTCTATCTTTTTGTTATTATTATTATTTATAATTTGATTAGAAAACTCGAGAATTGATTGTAAAAATACAGCAATTCTTTATCACCAATCATAACAAACTCAAACGAATTAATTTCTATATTGTTTAATATCAAAGTAATTTGTAGCATAATGTCTGTCAGTGCATTTCATATTATCGCTCTAAAAAAAAATCGTTTTCTGTAAATGCAAAATGGTAATAAGTGACCCCCCCCCCCCCTCCGTAAACCAGTCAAAAAGTAAAACTACTTTATACTTTGAAATCTATTGGAGGAGTCAGCTGTATATTCATACAGACATATTTTTAACAACGTTTACTCTTTTTAACACTTTCCAACATAGTTGAAAAGTGTTTATGAATTCGGTTTGTCTGCCGTCTGTCTGTCTGTCCGAGCTGTAACTCGCGTAAATATATTCGGACTGTCTTGCAATTGATATATGTTATTGAGGTTTACTATGTCATGTCAGTATTGAAAATGAAGTATGTAGCCCTTATAGTTTTTTTACAGGGACACTCAAAATAATTCCGTTACATTACGCTGTATGGGAGAAAATCGTTTGCGGTTTATTTTAATAATGTTTCACTATTTTAAACATAATCGATATATATCACTAAGATGCATTACAGGAGGCTCATTATAGAATACTGTGTGTATAGTATTCGTCGTTCATTTACAGGGACGCACAAAAGAATTCGGCAGTGTCTGTTAAGAATAATTGCTGGAAGTGCTTTTACAGTTGCTGAACGCGTTTTTAAATTTAACTAATTTTTTGTCAATTACTTGATGTATAAATTCTTTAGATCATATACCGGGCTGCACAAAAGAATTCCTATATTTTTCCGAATAGTGTTGGTAATTCCTGAAATTGGGTTTTTAAATATGTTATGCATTTATTTTCCAAATTTTGTACTTAGACATCACCTTACTAAACTAGAAATATTTGTAAAATTATTTTGAAACTGTTGCAAAGTGTTACATAATCTATGCTTGACGCATGATTTTTCGTTCTTGTTTCATAATTAAATTTTGTTCGTCCATCTAAACATTGCTTTTCTTTTTGAGAAGCATTGAAATTGGATAATTTTTTGTTAGAAAGATATAAATTAATGCTTGCCAAAGTTCTTTAACTTTAGTATCCTGAAATTTTTACCCTTGTTAACCTCGTCTGTTTAAGAAGAATGCATAAACTATATATTATATTTTAAAACTATATTTTTAGTCTTTGATTTAATCAAATAATTCAAAGAAAGATTCAAAATTGGTGTTACTATTCGAAAAATTTAAGCTGATACACTTTTTAATATGCAGACAACCACTTGTGCAAACAAAACTGTGACCATATTCCGGAAAGAAAACATTATTCCCAGTTTAATGATATTTTTGTTTTGATTTAATTGTAAACGATTAGAAAATAAAGACTATTTTTTTCCTTTTTTTTTGGGGGGGGGGGGGGTGGCTGTTTTTTAACATATTGGAGACGGTTAGTTTTCGTCTTTTAAATAGGAAAGCCCCGCCTATTGGGCGTTATACTTGCATGTTACATTATTTAACAAAAGATTTTCTCTGTTTGTGTTTATATTATAAATGAATGTATACAATATAACTGTACTGATTCTAAAAGACGTATTTATATGCATAAGCTTATATGCTATTTCTAAAAATACGAATTTTGTGTACATTTTTGTGAAATAATGTAACACACAAAATGCAAAAATATCGCCAGTGAACGGGATTACACATGTCCAAAGGACGTGAATCCGTGTCTCCCATGAGCAATATGTTAAGCAATACTGATTGTATTGTAGTTTTGGACTGTTGAAAATTTTTACACCTTCTTATGTGTAACTTCTTCTATGTAACTAACTAAAATGTAAACATAAATTTAGTGATACGCACATTTTCACATTTTATTAGCTTTTTAAGAACTTAGACCTTAGTCTAGGAATCTTCAACCTTTTTGCTGACCCCCCCCCCCCCATGGAAAGTCGACTTCCACCACAAATTCCGAAAGGTAATCTTCGTCTTATTTAATCGCAAAGTATCTATCATTAAATAAGGCGAATTCTTCTTTTCTAAAATAGCCTGCGGGCCACAGGGTGAAGACCCTTACGTTAGATGAAATGCTTTTCTGAAAGTGTGACATAGATGCCGTAAATTCGTAATTCCGCCAGTTTTCGTTTTAAAAACGTGTATCCTTAACTGTTATCTGTCTTTATTCACTGCTTGAAGATCAAATATGCAAATAACCGTGTAAAGATTTTTTTTTCTCTCCGGAATGTATCTATTGACCCAAATGGCATCTAAAAAAATGTTGATTACATTTGAAACTGCTTTGTATTTTCTAAAATAGTGGTATCTTGGTGGCCTGTGGACCACAGGGTGAAGACCTTTACCTTAGACGAAATATCTTTTGATGGTGTGACATGGATGTCGGAAATTTGTAATTCTGTCAGTTTTTGTTTTAAAAACGTGGATCCTTAACTATTATCCGTCTTGATTCGCTGCTTGAAGATCAAATATCCAAATAACTTAAACCAAATGACCGTGTAAAGATTTTTTTTTTTTTTCTCCGGGATGTAACTATTGACCAAAATGGCAAATTAAAAATTTGACTACATTTGAAACTGCTTTGTATCTGGAATTATATAGCTGTGAGCTGTAATTAATGGTTTAAGAATTACGACAATATTGGGCACTTGAGTACATGATCTGTGAATTAATTATTTGTTTGTCTCAATACATCGCCAATTAAAATTAAAAAATAATACAATTTTGCTATTGGAAAAATAATATATGAAAAATATTTCCATCTGTGGACTATATACATTTTCTCTCTTAAATGTCCTAATTAAATGTTTAAGCAAAATTTTCGTATATATATATATTTTAAAATCCTTATACCATTCCCACATATAAAAACTATTACGTGTTCCAACAGTTTCGTTTATGAGACATAACCTTCGGTTTGTCTTCGCTTGCAAATGACAACTGTTTCTGTACCTTTTTATTCGTTAATTTATTTAATTATTTATCGTTGGATCAGTTCTTAAATATTTCGAACAGTAAAGCAGAGACCTACATTAGAGAAAATTGACTATTCATAACTTGCTTAGAGCTTTTGTTTATCTTTCTTTATCTTAGGGCTTGCTTCTTTCGACACATGTTTTTTCAAATTTCAAAACATTACATACATTTTCAATTACTTGATTTCAAACGTAAATTTTATGCAATATATTCAATTCAAATAAAATTAAATTAAATTAGACTTCATTGATCTCACTTGAGTAATTAGCAGAAGCGAATTCTGCTTCTTAATAGTCATACTCTTTCCAGCTGTTTTTCCGAATAGTTTTCATCGCCTTATTTAATCGTGGAAACTTCTTACGAAAATTAGTAGAAAAAATTAGTAGAAATTGGTGGTGGGAATATCATGCTCAATTTGAATAGTAGGATTCGCCCCCTGGTGGTTAGATGGAAGGTAACCCTTTTAAGGGTGGTGGTATATTATATGTACCACTTAATTTTAATGCCAGAAGCACCCAAGATTTTCATAATAAAATTTTGTTTTTATAATGTACGTGCAGAAAGGCTTTTATTTAGTTTCAAAATAATTGATTCGTAAATATTGGTGACAATCAATCATTTCAACATTTTAGAAACAGAATTACTTTGACGCTGAAAAGGTTAAGAATAAACTTTCGTAAGTGTAAGTTAAGAATGAAATTAGTGAATATACAATTAGCAGTTAATACTGAAGAAAAAAACTACTACAAGATTTTTCCTTCGGCTATTATTAAATTCTATATCAAATTATCCATCACTCATAACTATTTCATTCCACAGAATTTCGACAAACATTGGTTGCCGCACTATTTTTTTTATTTTTCGCGTTTTTTGTATGTGAAAACCTATATAGAAAAGAAGTTAAAATCACTTTGCAAAAATTTCTAGCTTAAAATTCGTTTTATTTAGAAGGGATCAAAAACTGCGATTTTACAAAATTCAAAGGTTTATAAAATCTTGCAATCATCTACAAACTAACCCGTTCCCTTCCTGATGTCAACTTCAGAATATTTTAGCAAAAATGAGAATAAATATTTCTCATATAATTTGTCTACGACCTTTTGTAAAGTGGGTCATGTTCAAAACATTTTTAGATATTTTAACATTGGTATTTTGTTAAATGTTATTTATTATGTTGATAAAAAAATTTTGAGAAATTTCTGAAGTTAGTAAATGGATCTGAAAATAGTTTATCTTAAAAATTTTATTTATTTATGTTATTGTTACTGTTTTATTTTAAGAGAGTTTATTATATTTTAAAGTTATTGTTTTTTTAGTTTATCTTAAATGTTATGTTATTAAGATTTATATTTAAAACTGATAGTTCTATTAAGATGGCTAAATTTGAGTGCATCTCCTTTAATATCGAATTGGGAATGAAAATTGAAAATTGGTTAACTTATTTTGATAGTCTATGCACAAACAATGAAAAAATAATGAATGGAAGATTGATAATATCTCTAAATTTGACGAAGGTAGTGGTTTAACTGTTTATGTTAACGATTGTCTAAATTGTAAAAGTTACACCGAAATTACTGAAATTCTTATTGGAAAAATTCATAAAAGTAAATGTGCAATTTTTTTCAAAATTCACTAATCTAAAAATTGAAAATATGTCTAATTTAAAAAATGTCTTCCATAAGAAAGTTGATTTAGGTAGAAAGTTAGGTCTTTCTGAAAATTTAATTATACAGAGTCTAATTGATGGCCCAAAAACAGAATATCAGAATGTTATTATAGTGAACCCTGCTACTACTGTTACGAAGTGGTACAGAATGGTAGTAAATTAGTAGTATTTCCAACGTCCTCTAATTTACCTGTAAGAAATGTATCAGAATAGGTTATAACTTCAAATCCCTCCAATAATGATCCTAGGCATTGATTAGACCACCAAACCTACATTTTTAGCCTACTAGGTGTAGGTTTTTTACGCCTAGAATGCCAGCAGTACATCATCAGCAGAAATATCCTAACCGACCATGTAGAGTTTTTACTAACAGAGCTATTTACAATGCTTTTCATTGGAAAACACTGTATCTTTCATGCTAACCATGATGTTTCCAATAATGTGACATCCAAAAATAATTCACAAAATATTTGACAATTAGTGATTAATTGTTATGTTCAGAAACAGAGTTTGCCTTGTGTTATTGACGCCGGATCTGCAGTGCCCTTATTGACCTAAGATTTCCTAGAAAAATCCAAGCTAAAATTAAACACATCAGTCCCATTAATATTCTTCAGGCTAAAGGTAATTTAGAAATCAATCAAATGTGTAAAGTTTTTTTTAAATAGTTAATATTAGAAAATCTGTTAAATTCCTTGATTTTGATAGTAACTTAGAGTATGGAATTCTTGGTATAAATGAATATAGTAGTTTTAAATTAAATATAAATTGCAAGGATCATGTTGTATTTCAAAGAAATTTTGTGTTCAATTCAATTTTATTCCAAATAATTTTCATATGTCAACTAATACAGTAAGATCTCTGTATTTTGAATATGATATAAATAATATTTGTAATGATATCAAGCCTGATTATAGAAGATCCATAGCTCCTCAAAATGCTCACAAGCAAAATTTTTGTGATTATAACATAAATGAAGAAATTAACTTAATTCAGAATGGGATTTTAAGGGATACGTTAAGGAGAGATTTTGATGTATTTGCTAAAAATAAATATGATGTTGGTAAAATTTGAATTGTACTGCAGCGCATTTTTCTTAAGACCTACCAATATCTTTGAGGCCTTATCGTACATCACCCCTAGAAGAAAAAGAAATCAATAGTCAGATTGAATCTCTCTTAGCATCTGGATTAGATAGAGAAATTCATAGCCCATATTCTGCCCCTATAACTTTATAACGCCTCTATAAGCTATGAAACGCGATGAAGGTAAAAAAAACCCGATTGTGTGTAGATTATCGTAAATTAAATTCAATAAAAATTATGCAGAACCCTTACCTCATATAGATATTGGGTTGTCTGGAAAATGCGTGCCGTTTGGGATAATTCGTACTGGAAAATTCTATCATTTAATTATTAGACAGTAATTCCGATAGCTAATGTCTAATACTTAACGGGCAGAATTTTCCGGTACGAATTCATTTTCCCAAACGGCACGAATTTTCCGGACAACCCAATAGTATTCTGAATAAATTCAGTATCGCCAAGTATTTCTCCATTTTGGACATAGCCTCTGGCTACTGACATATACAAATACACCCCTTAGATACTGAGAAATTAGCTTTTGCTACTAATTCTGGCTTATTTGAATGGACTGTTTTAGCCTTTGGAATTAAAGTCAAACCCTCAATTTTCAGTAGAACCCTTAGAAAAATCCTTACAAAATATAAAATAGACTTTGCTTGCCATTATTTTGATGCTATAATTACTTTTTCCGCTTCTTTAGAAAAACATATTCAGCCCTTAACCCACCTTTTTGAACTAAGTAGAGTAGAAAATATTAAAGTCCTCAAAATGTCATTTTGCTCAGGAATAAATTAATTTTCTAGGTTATGAAATTCAAATTAGAACAATAACACCTGTTAATATTAAATTTATCAAAAAATTAAAACCCCCTTCTAATGTAAAAGAGCTCCAAAGCTTCCTAAGCTCCATTAATGTTTACCATAAATTCATAGAAAAATATGCAGAAATTAGACAACCTCTCAATAGATTATTGAAGAAAAATACCCCGTGGAAATGAAATTCTGACTGCCAAAATTTCCTTTTCAAAAATTGAAAAATATCTTAATTACTAAACAAATTCTTAAAATTTATTACCCTAATTTACCCCTTTCCATATGATTGTTGATGCTTCAAATGTGGCAGTAGGTGCTGTGTGAAAACAACCTGATAACAATAACTTTTTACATCCTATTGCTTACAATTCTAGAGCTTTGAGAAGGTATGAGCAAAATTATCTCAATACTGAATTATAATGTCTTACCATTGTTGGTATTTTAGATAAGTTCTATCACTATTGACATGTCTTAAAGTTTACCATACGTACTTATCATGCATCCCTAGTTTAGTTTAAGAATCTTAGCGGTAGATAGTTCAGATGGTCATTAAAACTTAGAATGTTTGAATGAGATTAAATATGAAAGGCGTTCAGCAAATGTCGAAGCAGACATGTTGTCTAGAAATCCTTACATCTCATTTTATTAGAGCTGTTACTTTACTTTTGAATGCTAGGGAAATATTATAGAGGTGCAAGAAAAGGATAATGGTGTATGGTAAAAATTATAAAACAGAATCATTATTATCAGAAAGAAAAGCTCGCGTTTTTTTATTACCATAACAATATTTTATGTTTACGATCAAATTTATTTTAATTTAAAGTATACAAAAATTACCAACATGGCTTTATGGTGTTTTTTGGTGTATTATGGACAGAATTAATTCTTATTACCAGCAATTAATTTAAGATGTTTATTTCTGTCCAACACTTTGAATATTGACAAAGTTAAATAATATAAACAAAAACTTTTACAATTATGAAATTATTTAGTTATGAAGATTATATAATAATGTTAATTTTCCTGAATTGAGTGACAATTTGGAATTACAAAAAACTCAAAATTACAAAAAAAACTGAAAAAAAAATTGTGATAAAAGGCCATGGACCATGAAATTACCCAATATATTATGTTAAAGTACAATTTATGCTTTAAAATATTATGGTCAAATAGTTATTACGGGACTTTAGATTGACCTTAGGACTTTAGATGGATACTTACTATTATTGTTATTCTATTATTTGATTATTTATATTCTGTTATTATTGTATTTTTTATTAATATTCTATATTATTATTCTATATTTTTATGTACTTTTACTCTTATGCTCTACTTACGAAGTGTCAGTATCTTTGTATATTGATCATGAAGGACTCTACTATTTTTTCAGCATTTAGGAAAATTATTTTAATAACTTAAAAAATTAATTTATTTAGTTACTTAATTTAATGATAATTTTAGAAGATTTCTTTAGTCAATTTTCTCTCTGATGTCTACAATTTTGTAAACTAAGCTTGTGTAAGTTTATATGAGCTTGTAGTCCAATTGCGGTCTCCAAGGCTCGCAGGTTGTTTGGGTGGGGGGGGGGGGGAGATAATGTCAGATATTTTAAAACTTTTAATCTGTCTAAAGATTATTCTAAATTTTATTCCATTTAATATTTTTATTCAGTCTTAAAATGCTATAATTGTTTTTCTTTTTCCCATCAAAAATCTGTTTCCTACGCGTCTTTATTGCTTTTGGTGTTCCGCCAGTAATATTTTTTTCCCACTTAAAAATTCCCTTTCTAAATTGTCCCCATTATTTTTCCCTTTTAATATTATCGTTTGAACTATCTCGAGTATTCTACGGTTTCACGAGATTATCTTATATAGGAATCTTATCTTATTACTATCTTATGGTGAAACAATTAATAATTATAAACACTAAACCAAGCTTAACGTAATGAAAATACTCAGGGATTTCCATTTGTCAAGAACGAAATGGTCTGGAACGTCACAGTTGCATGAAATATTCTTGCATTAATATGTATTATACGTATTTCCACTATTATGTAAGTATCAACTCACTGATTTTCATTAGATGAGAACATAAAAAATTATTCAATAATGATATCGCACAAAGTGATGCAACTCAAGAAATATTACTTTTTGTCATTAACACTAAAGACTTTTGTAAACAATCACCTATAAAGTTCCAACATTAATTTAGTTTTATAATCTGTGATTCAAATCACATTATGTGCCACTTTACATGTAATAAACAAAACAAATGCAGTGTTCTGCGAAAATGACACATTTTAGTTATTGTTTAAACCTTTA
Organism: Maratus michaelseni; assembly: GCA_963931845.1. Lineage (NCBI taxonomy): Eukaryota > Metazoa > Arthropoda > Arachnida > Araneae > Salticidae > Maratus > Maratus michaelseni. The sequence goes on along the minus strand of OZ007586.1, from coordinate 67,322,255 downwards.
AAAACAGCATTTTGAATACTAACAAGGAGACCGCCAAACATGATGCGCACAGATTTTGATGATTTTAAAGTATGTTGTAGGGATCATACCCCTAACTATTCAGGTCAAAGGTTTCCTTCAAATGGGCTTTAGTTTTCGAGAAATTTCGGGTTAAAGTTCAGCATGCATTTCAAATGCCATTACTTCGCGATCCTCGGCATGGTCTCCGTGGTGCCGTGGTAACGTTCGCGATTTGAGATCCGCAGATGGGTGTTCTGTCCTCTCCTGTGACTTTTACCTTTTTTTAACAAATTTTATATATTTGTCGCGTTATAAGTTGTATGCAGATTTATGAATTCTGAATCTTTGAACTTTTTGATATTTTCCTAATAAATTCCATTTACATTTTCAAATATTGCGTGAAAATTTATAGTTTTTGCGCACTTTTTATTCGAATATTTCTGCTGACGAAAATCCAAACTAATTTGTGTCTTGATATCTCGTCTTTTTAAAATGATTATTGTTTACATTTATGTATATTTACTTATTTATTTATTGTATTAATGAAATAATACATTTTTTTTAAATTTACATTTTCTATTTTAAAAAAAATCAATGATTAAGAAAAAATTAACAAAATAATATATCCTTTTAATATTTGATTTGTTCTAAATATATTGAAATATCTTAACTGCTGAAATACTAAAATATTTATCATCACCGACATCGACATTTTTAGTTTATTAAATATGGAACTAATTGTGTTATACCTATCGCAAAAATATTCTAAACAAATTTCGCATTAAAAATTGCCTTTAAATAATTGTTTTAACAATATTGGAAGAATGTATAAATTAGCATATTATATATTCTTTAAATACTTAAATTGTGATAAATATATTTAAAAATGCATTAAATTTGAAAAAGAAATTATTTCAAACGTGGTATTTGTCTGCAAAGGAAGCGAAACGAAATTGATAAAAATAAATTTTTATTTATTCTGATATTACCGTAAAAGTCGTTGCAGACGATTTTTTTTTTTAGATATTTTTTATATGTATTGTAATTTACAAACGATTTTTCATTTCTAGTTGAATTTTTCTGTATGGCATCGACTTGTTAGACTGAAAAAAAAATTAACTGTAATACATTATTTTTTATTTGTGCAAATCAAAAATGACGGTGAGTTTGAACTTTACAGTTAAATGTATTTAAATAACATAAAAAAATATATACATAACTGGCTAAAACTTGGATATAATCGTTATTGCTTTAATATTTTATTACTCCTTTTAAGATATGTTTTTGGAATTAGTTAGTTTGGAATTTCGTCAATAGAAATATTAATTTCAAAACTGCACAAGAGAAAAAAAGAAAAAAAAACGTAAATTTTTACGAAATATTTGAAAATGTAAATGGAATTTATTAGGAAAATATCAAAAAGTTCAAAGATGCAGAATTCATAATTCTGCATACAACTTATAACGCGACAAATATATAAAATTTGTTAAAAAAGGTAAAAGTCACAGGAGAGAACAGAACACCCATCTGCGGCTCTCAAATCGCGAACGCTACCACGGAACCACTGAGACCTTGTCCAGAATCGCGAAGTAATGGCATTTGAAATGCATGCTGAACTTTAACCCGAAATTTCTTGAAAACTAAAGCCCATTTGAAGGAAACCTTTGACCTGAATAGTTAGGGGTATGATCCACAGCCAAGAAAGCTCTTGTTTGTTTCTCCCGCCTTAGGACGGAGCTCATGACGTCAGATCGCGTGATCTCCGCCGAACCAATCGGCCGAGAAAGCTGTCCTAGGGAGGAGGGAAACAAATAAGAGTTTTCTCAGCCGATTCGGTCGGCCGAAGATCACGTGGTCTGACATCATGAATTCCGTCTTAAGGCGGGAGAAACAAACAAGAGCTTTCTGGGCCGGTACTGAAGTTGGCTGTGTATGATCCCTACAACATACTTTAAAATCATCAAAATCTGTGCGCATCATGTTTGGCGGTCTCCTTGTAAGAAAAACTACAAAAACTGGCGGCTGTTGAAGTTCTCAGCATTCCCTTGAATTTGACTGCCAGTATCTTTGAAAAGTAACCGTCGCTTTAATTTTATGCGTTTAAATGAGACCAGGTTTACTCTTCGGAAACGGAGGTATTCAAATTCAAAAGATCATACGAACGCTCAGAGAACACAGTTTCCGACAGCCGCCATTTTTTCATCAGTGCCTTCAACTAATTTTCACCTGCAGCTATAATATCGTGTAGGTAACCTGTCTAGAAGATATTTGAATAATATAGTAAAATTTTATATTCATTCAAAATTGCACCGTTAATAAAAGGATTTATACATTTTAAATATCGATTTCCTCTATAAATCTATACATTTTTCGGCACGAAATAAACATTCAGAGGTCAATCTTTGACTTCATTTAGAATTAAAAATACGCCTGAAAATATAAAACGAAAACATTCAGCTGAAATCATTATTATTTTTTAGTTAAAAAATTTAAATATTGCAAGTCATGATTAATAACAAGGGAAAGTTCCGACCCGCAAATTAAAAAAAAATTATGAAACTTTCGATATATATTAAGGCTCATGAAGATATGTAATATGCAACTATTTTTTGTTGTCCAAATTCACTTAAAGGAGGTACTTTTTACCCTGGAATATTTTTCGACCTTGTGTTATTACTCATTAATGGCAAAAAATTTGAGAAGAGATTTGAAGTTAAAAACTGCTTCTTTTAATTTAGTTCTGTCAAAAAGTAACAAAATATCAATTGTTAACAACATCCAAAAATATTTTTGAAAAAATTATAAAAATTGTAATATACAGTATTGGAATAGAATAACGATTTTAAAAATCGTTAGATAGGAACATTTTGCATAAACATTAGATAAGAGAAAAACGATATACAGGGTGGTCAAAATTTCTTTCCCTGATTACAAAAAAAAAATACTAAGAAATAACCATTGAATGTAATACTGTTAAATTTTTATTATGGAAAAGTCATGTTCTTTAGTTTTTTTTAGTCCAGTCTCTACCGTCGTTCGTGAGTTCCTTGATGATAAATTCCAGTAAAAGATATTGAAACACTTAAGGTCATGATCACAGATGCTGTCACAGATTGTGACAGCCCAAATGTTAGGCAATACGTGGCGAGAAATGGAACACCGCTTTGACATTCTGCGAGCTACCAAGGGTGCTCACATTGAAATTTACTGATATAAGTACTTGTATTAAAAACTTCATAAAGATCTTTACAATATTTTGAAACAAGCATATGCCTAATTATATTAGTTTTTCTGCAATAATTTATTGTAATCGGGGAAAGACTTTATGATCGCCATATAGTATGAAAATGGAATAATGATTTAAAAAATCGGTAGATAGGAACATTTTGTATAAACATTTAATTAGGATAGTTAAAAGAAAAAAGATATATAGTCCACAAATGGAAATATTATTTTCCCTAGATTACTTTTTCGATAGCAAAATTATACATATATATATTTTTTTTGTTGTTGTTGTTAATTTTAACTGAAAATGAATTGAGACGAACAATTCCCAGAACATGTACACAGGTGACCAATATTATCGCAATTCTTAAATCACTAATTAGAGCTCACATCTACATAATTCCAGATACAAAGCAGTTTTAACTGTAGTCATTTTAGATGCAATTTGTGTCGATGGATATATTTCGGGAAAAAATAAAAAATCTTTATACAGTCATTTGGTCTTATAAGTTATCTAAATAAATTATCTTCATGCAGCGAAACAAGACTAATAAATGAACAAAATTTATTTCATTACATTCTTGAATGAATTATTTTTCCGCTGATACATAATTTTATGGTATTACATAATCAGAAAGTGGTGTTATGAGCCATCAAACTTCAAAAATGCCCTTTTTCAAAAAGGCTTCCACAATTTTGTCCACTACTGTACATTTTATAGACTATGCGGTAATTCTTATTTTATTGTTGGGAAAATACGATCTGTCTTGTATTGTTTAATTATAGTTCTTGGTTAAAAAAAATAATGATAATACAACTGTGTGTTATACAATAAAACATGGTAAAATGAAATCTCAATGGACCAGGGGTGGGGGGGAGGGAATTCCGTGGAACATCGTTTTTAATAGGTACATATTTCTTTATAAGAGTGTTCTATTCTTTGGATCATGGAAATTTTTGGTTTGAGGCATCATTTCACCATAGACAGGATCCTTTTTCACAGGTTTTACTATAATAATTGTATAACGAGCAATTAACTGCATAAAGACTAATAATCCATCATAAATAAAAAATATATGAATAAAATTTAACACACAGAGAAAATAAATAAGTTTATATATATATTCTGTTATATTTCAATTGTTATTAACAATTGACGGTTTGTTAGTTTTCGACAAAACTAATAAAAAGAAGCAAGTTTTAACTTAAAAATCTATCTTTTTCCATTAATGAATTATCGTGAATTCAGAAAATATTCCGTGGGGAAATTTACCCTTTTAAAGTTAATTTGGGCAACAAAAAATAATTGAGTATTCGATATCTCCATGAGTCCTCCAAAGTTTTTAATTTTCGGGTTGGGAACGTTATTTTGAAGTAAGTAAAGAGTTTTGTATAAATCGGTTGAACGGAAATAAGGACGACATATTTACAAGTTATGAATATGACACAAAAATCAATGTATGAAAATGACAGACATAGAAAAGAAAAGGTTGCAAAATTTTCTTATTCTTATTTGCGTGTTTTTTTCTTATCGAACATTCTTTGTTTACATCATTTTCATCAATCACGAACTCATAAACGCCCTTATGGTCGGCGACCTCTTTCGTTGCGTCCACGAAACCTTTTAAAATTTATAAATAAAAATATATATTTTACATTCATAGAAAAGCACATTAAGTACTGTACTGATTAATAATACACTGATAAATATACAAACTTTAAGGAGATTCGGTAACCTGTGAATTTCTTTTTATTATTATTTATGCCAAAATAATAATTTATAACACCTTGTAATAATATATTCCTTTTAAATTTTAAAGGTGTAAATTAACAACATAATATAAATTAAAACAACTTTTATTAGTTGTTTTACATTTTCGACTCTTTCAGAGTCATTTTCAAAAACAGAATGAGAATATTTCAAAATTGCGCGGGCTTTGAAGTTATTATTTTCATGTACTTTTTCAAAATTACGCACGTTATCTATTATTTTTTTTACTTGGTTGTTTATTTTCATATCTGTGACCATGTAGTAACTCGAGCCACAGTTTCGGTAAATTAAAAAATGCTGCATCGTTACATATTGTATTTTTTCGTGTTGGTATCTCTATGTTTTCTCTTATTATGGATGGATAGTATAGACTGGGGGGAAATATTATTTTACTTTCATTGAAATTTATTTGGATGGTTTCTTCTTGATATAATCTTGCCAGGGGTGTAGTTTTTCTATTATATTTAATATCAGCTATATGTTCTTTTTTTCTGTAATTCAATTTCCTGCTGGCCATGCCTATGTAGTAATTCTTGGATCCGTCTTCTTTGATAAAAGGTATTTCATATACTCCTGAATAATTCTCAAAATTAATTGGGTCAATTTTACTGCAAATGATATTCTTTAATTTCTGAGGGGGGTTGGCTGAAAATAACTGTAATAATGTACTGAAAATAAATTGAATAATGAATTAGGTAATATTCGTAAAATTGCTTATAATAATGGTTTTAAAGTACACCATATTAATAAATTAATCATGGATATCACCAATAATAAGAAACCAGAAAAGGAAGGTGATTCGCAAAAATACAAACTTTATACTCTTCAATATTATCCAAGCTTTTTTGAAAAATTAAAACACAGCCTTAAACGTTTCAATATCTGCTTAATAGCCAGACCCCCTTTAAATTAAAGAATATCATAAGTGTTTATGAATTCGTTCTGTCTGTTTGTCCGTGCTCCAACTCACGTAAATATACTCGGATTATCATGCAATTGAGATATGTTATTGAGGTTTACTATGGCATGTTCGGTACTGAAAATGAAGTGTGTAGTATTTATAGTTCTTTTACAGGGACACCCAAAAGAATTCCGTTACATTACGGTCTATGGGGAAAAAATCGTTTGCGGATTATTTAAATGATTTTACGCGATTTCAAATATATTGCAATTGATATACACTATATTGCCAAAGGTGATCGGTCACTTGCGATTTTAGACGTTTTGTTAACTATCTAGAAAAATACACGAGGAATGAACCTGAAACTGCAGGTGTGTAAACAGTATAGTATAGGTTATATATTTCCTCGAAGATTTTTTTCACGAAACCCCATAGGGGACTGTCAACAAATTGAAAAAGAACTAATATCTTTTGAATAACCCTGTAAAAACTAATGTAGCAAAGGCGTTCAAACTCGAGATTATTAATAAGTGGCTTATTGTAATATACTGTGTTCATTTTTATGAGGATAGCATGTATACTCGAAGAGAAATTAAGGTTTTTATAAAAACAGTCCCAAATTTCGCCTAGTTTTTTCCTTATAATTTGCAGAGTTCTTAATATAAAAAAAAAGTTCTTTTCAGAAAGTATGCAAACAACATTGTACATAATACTCTGCAATCAGAATTAAAAAATAATAAAAATTGGATGAAAAATGAGCAGGTTTACTAAAAAATGTTTCACTGCGCATGCGTGAATACAATCAAAATATAATATGCATAATGTATTAGCTAAGTATATTGAGCAACTTTTGTGAAAGTCTCAAAATCATAGCTTGAAAATTCTGAAAATTATCGTCGATAGAATAGACTCGAAATCTGTTGTTACCAAAAAGAAACAAAAAGATGAGGGGTTGTATCAAATATCTGTTGATTAGTGCCAAGATAGCGTACACAATATTGCACTTACTACTATATTTGGATACAACCCTTCATATTTTTGCTTCCTTTTGGGAACAACGGATTTCGAGCTTATTCTATCGACGATAATTTTCAGAATTTTCAAGCTATGATTTTGAGACTTTCACAAAAGTTGCTCTATATACTTAGCTAATACATTATGCATTATTTTGGTTGCATTCGCGCATGCGCAGTGAAACATTTTTTAGTAAAACTGCTCATTTTTCATCCAATTTTTATTATTTTTTAATTCTGATTGCAGAATATTATGTACAATGTTGTTTGCATATTTTCTGAAAAGAACTTTTTTTATATTAAGTACTCTGCAAATTATAAGCAAAAAACTAGGCGCAATTTGGGACTGTTTTTATAAAAACCTTAATTTCTCTTCTAGTATACCTGCTATCCTCATAAAAATGAACACAGTATATTACAATAAGCCACGTATTAATAATCTCGAGTTTGAACGCCTTTGCTACATTAGTTTTTACAGGGTTATTCAAAAGATATTCGTTCTTTTTCAATTTGTTTACAGTCCCCTATGGGGTTTCGTGAAAAAATCTTCGCGGAAATATATAACCTATACTATACTGTTTACACACCTGCAGTTTCAGGTTAATTCCTCGTGTATTTTTCTAGATAGTTAACAAAACGTCTAAAATCGCAAGTGACCGGTCACCTTTGGCAATATAGTGTATATCACTCAGGTGCACTACAAGAGGTTTATTATAGAATATGGTGTGCATAGCACTTATAGTTAATTTACAGGGACACTCAAAATAATTCCTTTAGATAATGGTTAATGGGGGAAAAACCGTTTGCAGAGTATTACGTAACACTATTTCAAATATAAGGAAACTGTTATACATACTGAGGTTTACTACTATATACTTGCTGTAGAATATTGTGTATAGCAGTTATTCATTTACAGAGACACACGAAATATTTCGGTTAAAGTACTGTCTGTTAACAGTAATTGCTGGAGTGCACGTTTTCAGTTGCGGAACACGTTTTTAAATTTAACTAACTTTTGGCTATTACTTGGTGTGTATAAATTCTATATGTCATATATAGGGCAACACAAAAGATCTAGTGCAATTTCGTTTATTGACGGATATTCCAGAAGGGGAATTTTTAACTGTGCTATGCGTTTCCTAGCTGGGCTAAAGTTTAACATTTTATGTAGTATATATATACAAGTTTTGTAAATCACATACAAAGATTCACAAAATAATTGGGATATTTTCCGAATAGTATTGGTAATTCTGCGTTTTAAAATGTGTTATTTGTTTTCTAAATTGTTTACTTACAGACATCATCTTCTATCTTATTAAACGGTAATGATTTGTAAAAGTATTTTTGAAATGTTGGAAAGTGTTACATAATCTATGCTTGACGCATGATTTTTCGTTCTTTAATATTCACGGGAGTTATCCTTCATAACTTTGGGGTTGACTTATTTATAAAACATTAGTTTAAGAGAAAAGAAAAATGAAAATTCCTCATATATGCTAAAATTGAGTGAAAAACTCGAATTTCTTCAAATTTACATTATTTAAAAATTGTTATTCATTCTATTGCAAAATCCATCCCTAATTCTATTGATTATAACCCTTCGATTATGTAAAAAAGTATGTGTCAAATTTCTTATCAGTTGAAGTTTAAACATTTTAATCCTACACTGCGCAGTGAAGCATATATTAATCAATTAAAATTGAACATTCAATAAATAAATTCAGTTCCACGCTACCACTGTATTTAAATAAAAATATTCGTCTTATGTAACCACAGAAGTCTGCTATTAAAGAAGGCAAAAAATTTGTGGTATCTAAGCCTAAATATGAATGTAAAAAACATACTTCCGTAAGAAAAAATCATGCAATCTTCGGTTAAAGGTAACAAAATATTCAAAACTGAGAAAAAAGAATTTAAGATTGGAACTCTGATACATTTAAAGAGAAATGGATGTAGTAAAAAGCCTTTTTCACATTTTTCATCGGTTCTTAATGTAACTTCGCCAGTTACTAGGGATGTCTTAAATGCATTGTAAACAAAACAAGTTGTAAATTGCACGTTAAACGTGAAAAATGAGGTGCGTTCGTACTCTAACTAGTTTTACAATTTACAAAAATCATCGTTATTCTTTCAGTGAAGTGAATTATATCGTCTGTTATATGAACGAAATGAGCATGCCTTTTTTCTTATTACGTATGCAACGTTTACAGATCCATTTTTTTTTACACCAGACAGCGCTGCAAAATTCACCATGGAGATTTTGCTTTGCGAATGATTACCTCCATGGTTTATTATATCTATGACTCACGATGAACGAATCTCTTGTGTTTAATTACTTAAATGGCTGTCAACCTAATTTCAACTGAAGTTATCTCCGAATCTATACATTTTTTAATGTAACTCATCTCTCAAACAAACAATGTTTTTGAACGATCTTTCTAAAAATGTAACTTTTATGCAATTTTATTAGAAAAAATAATTTTAGTGGTTTAGCCCGTATTTTTTTATCTCAGTCGCATGACTTCCGCTTTTATGTATTATATAGATTTTTACGTATGTTAGGATTTAATAGAATGAAGAAAACTGTTATTAATATATTTTTAAGCTTTGATTCGATTTTCATAAAATTTGAAATGACCTGACAAAATTCTGCAATGATTATATATATTAAATTTCAAACCATTCGGTTGGGTAGTTTTTGCGCTGTTATATGCGGACAGACGGACGGACCAGACAACGACTATAGGTGCTACGTATTTATATAATTACGAAGACACCTAAAAAATGGAAAAATGATATGTTCGTCATTTTTTTCAAAGTGAATGGTACCGAGTCCCCTTGTACAGAACACTGCAATAAACAACTTTTATATAGGAACCTCGTAATCCATTTATTCGGTCAAAATACAGGATATCTCACTCCAATCTGAAGCCAGATTTTTGTTCATACCTTTAACAATAACGAAGATATTCTAACTAAATTTTTAACCTTGTGTTATGTGATGTGCGACGAAATCTCCAAAAGTGCTAAAAATGCACAGTAATTCGGTCATTGTCACTAAAATGTCAACTACTTTTCGAACTATGAAGTGTCTAATTTAACGCTGTTTGGATGCGGATAGTAGCCTTTTCCACCAATTCTCATGATAGCGTTGCATTTTACTCAAGCGAGGCAAGTCTTTAGAAAATTTAGTTAAAATATCTTCATTATTGTTAAAGTTATGAACAAAAATCTGGTTTCAGATTTCGGGAGACACCATGTATTTTAAATGAATAGATTGTGGCCCGATATTTCTATCCAAATCACGTTTGTTGTTAGTGTTCTGTACCGTTTCTTAAAGTTTGTATTTCTGGTACTGTGAACCCGTATATATCTCAAGTGTGTAATGATGTGCTAATGGGTTGTATAAAAACAGAATTATCAAAGTATCATTTTAATTTTCTAAAAGGTCTATCTGACAAGCGGTTAAGCAATTCCAGTCTTCATATTAAATAAAACTGCATTTTAAAAACTAAAAGTACGATTTCTAAATTTCTCTTTAACCCTTTCAAGGCCGGTGGTATATTATATATAAAACTTAATTTTAATTTCCAACTGTCAGATGGCACTCAGAATTTTTGAATAAAATTTTGCTTTTATAATTTACGTGGAGAAAATAAAATATATTTATTTTTAAATCCATTCGTTCGTAAATTTTGATGACAACCAATTATTTCAACATTTTAACAACAGAATTACTTGTCCCCTAAAAGGGGTAAAGTGTAATTAATCTTCTGTTCATATTTGTCAGTATTTCATCGAGCTTATTTCAAAATGAATTTCTCTTCTTTCAATTTAATTTGTCACAGTAACTGCATTATGGTTAAGTGTAGAAATTCTATTAGATACTTACTTTGTATTTCCCTGAATTAGAACAAGTATTTTCTGTAAACATACATGAATATTCATCCAGCATTTATATATATAGATAGATATAGCTTGGCTTACGCATGTTTCAGCATGTGCACGCTACACTGTTAAAAATAAATCCGAAAATTTTCAGGTTCATAGTTTTTCGTTGATTTTTTGACTTAAAAATAATAAAACAAATATTCATTTTTGAGTATTATTTCTGCTTATAATAGCTACGGGTATTTGAATCTTAAACTTATTTTAAAACACGCATGCTTTTTTTTGTGTGTGTATACTTCGTTTTTTTTTATAACTTCGCTATACTGTAGAATCTTTCAATATTACGAAGGTGTCCATGATAAATCACTGTGACACAAAAAATGTAAATAAAACTAAACACAAATAGTCACACATCTGTATTTTTGGTCCGAAATAGTATGTTAGTTATAAAATATAATACTAGTCATAATAAAATAGATATGTAATATAAAAGTTATAGTAAAATAGTTATATAATATAATAGTTTATAATAGTTATATTCGGACTGTGTCCGAATAGTTTGAAGAATAAAAGTTGCATACTTCAAATTTAATCAATTGTATCTTGATATAATTCTTAAAATTTGAAGTATGCAACTTTTATTTTTCCAACTATCCGAACAAAATATTTCTAAATTGTACATGCACACATTTATTGACCAGTTTTTTAATATGTAGCATGTAAAGTGAAGTAATATGGGATTATATTTATCGACAATTTTATTTTTGAGTATGTACAAATATATTTGAACAGGCTAGAAATTCTTTCAAGATACAACTGCACTTATTAAAAAATCTAGAATCAGGACCTGAACTTTCTCGGAGCTATTTTTTAAACAGTGTACACACTTATAAAGAAAGGGTGACGAGTACGCCCTCGAAGAAACTTCCAGAAATTCAAATGTAGCAAAATGGTCAACGATCCCTAATAATCGTTGCATAACGTCAAAGTAATTCTAAGCTTAACTGACTGCAATCGGAAAAATTAGGGAAAAATAAATTTCACCTTTTTTCTAAAATTATGGATTTATCTTGTATATCTTAAAATGAATATTATATGAAAAATATTTTCTCTAAATTATCAGCTCAATATTGATCAGCAAAATGGATGACGATGCCTAATAATCATTGCATAACATCAAAGTAATTCTAAGCTTAACTGACTGCAATCGGTGGACCATAAAGTTGGCTTCTAAAGATCTGCATTAATAAAAGAGCATTATATTTTTTCTAGTTTAAATTTTAAGCAAATAAAACTAAAACATTTTAATAAAGAACTTCAGAACTATTATATTCTTTATGACAGTATACTTAATATGTACTACTTTTCACATTTTATTGCAGGCATATTTTGAATGTATTCTACCCTTTAAGGGCATTAAACGTTTAATTAAAAGTAATTTTAGTAATTTAATTAATTAAATTACTATATTTTTTATACAATATTATTTTGGAAAACTTTTCAATATTATCACTATAATTATTTTATCACCTGCAAAGCATGTTATGATATATGTAAAATATTTTTCGTTCAGAATTAAATTTTATTTCATTTTATTTTATTTACAGTGTTTTACAGTGAACATATATTGAAATTAGTGGGAAAATTCAAATTCATATTTTTTCTAAATTATGGATTTATCTTGTATGATTCTCTTATGTATGTTAAAATGAATATTATATGAAAAATATTTACTCTAAATTATCAGCTCAATATTGAAATCCGGAATAGTAATGCTTTAATGACAGAAGATCCTTTATAAAATAAATTAAGGCTTGACTTTATAATTAATGAAATTTACGCAAAAAGAAGTCAAAGTTTTCGTATTTTAACTAAAAGTACTTTTACACCAGGCACAGGGCTTGCACGGTTTGCACTTTAGAGTATCACTATTTCCTAATAGTAATCTTTGCTTTATTTAATCGCGAAATAGGTCTCAAATAAGGCAGATTACGATTCGGAAATAGTGGTACTAAAAAGTAAGAACCCTGCGAGCCCTGCTGGTAAGTATTCAGAAATCCTAAACAGGTATAAAAAATTTCGAAAAATCCCCTAACCAGAGAAAAACAAAATACTCCATAGTGTATGTTTTCATAAATGACTGATACCTTTTGAAAATTTTAAATACTGAAATATTTATTTATCAGAAGTTTATTTACCGTTTTCGTTCATGAATACATTAAATTGTAAATAGTTTGGATCAAAATTTCTACCCATACTTTTTCTTTTATTAGCATTTTTCGCATTCTTTAATCGCAGAATTTTGCCATTAAATAAAGCTAAGCTTGCAATGCAGAAATATTTGTACCCAAAATTAAGCACTTTTAAGTACCCTGATGTGAATATCAAAATATTTTGTATTTTGTGATTTAGCTTATTTATAGTGAACTTCTGAAGAACATTAACATTGAATAGCCTTCGTTAAATGTAACATGCATTGCATATTTTTAAACTGTAATTATGTACCATACTCCCAAAAAAATCAAATCGATGGCCGTAACTCCTGTTCTAAATTGATACAAAAATAAGCGAAAAGTACCGTTATAATTCGAATGAGGTTATTTATAATTAAAACATCCTATTTGGGTTACTAGGACCAAGCAACTCAAAAAATGGTGTACTTATATATTTTTACTTAAATCTTCATACGGTATTTTTTATCTTTCGTAACTTGCTCGGAACCGCCCGCCGCACAGTGTAAGATTTTGCAAATCTAGCGGGAAAAAATTCAGAAAATCGATTTTAAATAATTTCAGTTTTAGACATTTTAAATTACATCTAACACATTGAAGAGGAAAGAGATAAAGTGAAAGCAGTTTAACTCCACAACACCACCATCAAAAGTCAGCTCAAAACCAAGTTTTCTGTAAACCTTTTTAGAGCGGCGATTGTTGTAGATGTAATTGCAAATGATATTTATGGCTAAAAATATACTTATTTTGTAAATATTGTTTTATGATTGTATGGAATCGTTACAACAAAGTATGTAGGGCCGTACCGAGTACTCGGTATTTACTCGGTACTCGGCATACTCGGCCAATTTGCCGAGTACTCGGTACTCGGCTAAATTTTGGGCCGAGTACCGAGTACAATACCGAGTAGTTGTAAGAATTTCATTTTTAAGCATTATTATCATTTTTGAAGCCAAAGGAATTTATAATTGACCTGTAAAAGTTATTTGAATATAAAAACATATAATATATGCAATTATTCATAAAAACTATTTACTTAGTATATAGAAATATGTTTACAAAATACAGAAAAGTTAAGAAAAACCAAAGCAATTCAAAATTTAGTTTTAATAGAGTTCACTTTTTAATGTCCCTTTCATTATACCAGAACCAAAATGATTGGAACTTTCATTTGAGCTTTTCAATGTTACTCAGAATGGCAATAACAGTTTCATTACACTTTCCAGTAATTGCTACTGAACTGTAGTTAAATTTTTTAATCTTACTTTCAGTAGCATAAAGGCAAAGAGGCTGCTTTAATTCATGCAATATTTTCAACATATTATACTTTGAGTTTCATCTTATGGTTAATTACTGTAATGATTAATTTTTTTTTGGATTCAGACAAATGTGACTGAACTTTTTTAAAATTTGAACATGCAGCTACAAAGTGGTTAAAATGTCCATCAATGTTTTTAGCTATAAACTAACATGTCTGAAAGCATGTAGGGTAGATAAACCCGATTTTATTATAAGTTGCACATTGTGAATAGTGCAAGCCACACTTTTAACATCAGCTTTTTGCATTATTCAATGACAATTTGTATTATTCAAAATTACAGTAACCAATAACCATTTTTGACAGACGGATTTCAGGTATCAAAGTGAGTTAGATAAATTGAAGAATGGGTTTTAATTTCATATTGGCTAATTTTACTTTTATTAATTAATTTTTTTTCTATCTTTTAAAAATAGTGATACCGTTTTAAATTTTTTGAATTTTCAAAAATAGTCTTTAATAGGTGCATAATTAAATTTCAAATTTAATTAGTTAATTTGATATTTTTTGTAAAATTAAATGTATGACTACATGCGCAAGAAGTATGTTTATATATATCTACACACACAGACATGTTATTTTTAAGCTCACTTCATGTGCGTTTCAATAGTTCTTTCTTACACACAACTACTCGGTACTCGGCAACTCGGTACTCGGCCGAGTAGTAAATGGCCGAGTACTCGGTACTCGGCTACTCGGCCAAAGTGCTACTCGGTACATCCCTAAAAGTATGTACTTTCTATTTTACAATAACGATAGTTATTTAAAAGTGTTAATTCTTAAAAATAAACTTGTAAGTTAATATGCAAATTATTTGAAAATTTAATAGCATATGATAAATTTAAAAAGCTGCCAAAAATTTTGTACACTCTGGTACATTGTAAAGTAATTTTTTTTGTAATTATATATGCATCTAAATATAAAATAAATCAATTTCAGCTGCAACTATTTGCAACTTTTGAATATAAGTAATTTTTTACAGGAATTGAAGTGTTAATTTCGAAAAGAGAATTCTATGAGATAGTTATAAATTATGTTACTGGACATAAATCATTGCCAGTGAATTCTAAAAATATCTTAATAAATAATGTATTACACAAATATAAACTTCAACATTGCTCATATGTTATGTTAGACCAGATTAAGCGGCTGAGCCATTCATTTATGATTGACATTAATCGAAGATATTAGAAATTGCCATCGCATAAAAAACGTTTTTAAAGAAAAATAAGTGATGGCTAGATTCGAATATAACAATAAGTAATCTCTATATACCAGACAGAAGTAATAATGACTACGCGAAAAAAGTTGGACTTCCAAAGAAAATTTTGTTCAAGTGGACCGAAATCGGAAAAAAAAGGTTTATCCATTCTTCTCAGAACACTCACTAAATGAACTCATACATGCCACGTGTTTAAAATTAAGACAATTTGGACGAAAGGATGCCGCGGGTATGTTAAAGCAAATATCTGTAAGTCCTAAAAAAGCAACTAATTTTTAAAAAATCGTTCAAAAAGCCGGATACACGATATTTAAATATTCTCTTGAAGAAGCTTTGGTTTTAATAACCGCTATGAAATTAAGCTGCCGAAAATACGGGATTATAATAAACTCTGCGTTACAAAAAGTTTTGAACATTTATCCATCCTATGAGAAAGTAAAAGATGCAAAAAAATGTGCTATCCATCCCAAGAAAACTGCAAAATTTCTTAATCATTTGCAGATTTTAAATTACAATCTATTGTAAATTTAACCATAAAAAGACTTTGTATTATACAAAAACAGATATTAAATATTCTTACTAAAGAAAAAGGGTCTGTGTTAAAAAGTATAACAATGATTTTTAAATGGAAGTGGGGGGGAGGGGGGGTCAATGGAAGCGGTGGACAAAGTAAATACAAGCAAAAATCAAATGAAAACAACTTTGAAGATGCAAATATTCTAATCCTATCTGTGGTACCTTTAAAACTATATCGCGGTAATGAAGAAAATCAAAACTTTATATTATGGCAAAATGCACAACCTTCATTTACTTCCTACTGTAGACCCATAAAATTTCAGTTCACCAAGGAAACTGATCAGGCAATAACGGAAGAATTTGAAAATGTCAGAAATCAAATTACTGCTCTTGTGCCAACAATAGTAGAATTAGATAACAAACATAATGAAATAGAACACATGTTTGAAGAAACAATTTTAGATGGCAAAGTGTGCAATATTCTATCTTAAAAAAAAAAGCAACCCAAAAATGCTATATCTTTAACGCAACTTCCAAGGTTATGAATAGTTTCAAATATATTTGAACATATACGAGTAATGCCCACACATTTTCTTGGGGCTTATCGACACTACATGCACAGATAAGATTTATGGAATGCCTTTGACATATTGGTTATAGATTGGATGTAAAAAAAAAGGCAGAGCCGAAAACATTAATGATGACACTGACAGCGATGGCAGTACCTAATAACTTAATTACTATTTACTAAAAAAAAACCCTTCTTGTTGTAAAAGTTAGGCATTGTATATATTTTTAATCTGCACTGAATAAAATAACACTGCGTAAAAGTCAATAAATGAAAATGACGAAAACTCTTTCTATTATGATAATGTAATAATGATGACGTAAAATCTACAATGTAACGAGTAAATATATATTTTTTCCATAATATTGCACCATTAGTGCATTGCACCTATAGTAAGTGCAATTTTATTTAATTAATATCAGTAATTTTCATAAAATGAATTTTGACCCGCTAGATTTGCAAAATCTTACACTGTGCGCCAATGCGATTTTTTTTTAAAATCGGCGGAAACCGCAAAACAGCGTACAGAAAATGTACTTTTTCGAAGGGTTAACTTTCGTATTTTTTAAAACCGAAGGTGGCTTTGAAAAGGGCAAGGTTAGATCTTTAATTTGGGCACTCTGATTTTCCGTATCTCTCGTATTCAGAAAAAGAAACGGGAGGACTTCCACTTTGGTTCTTCTCTTCACGGAAGATGCGAAAAAGGGCTTCTGAGTATGCGCGCGTGGATTTCAGAAGAGTATTTTTTTGCTTGTGATCTTTGATCAGTTTTTAATTAATAACTACTCTAACTTTCAAAATATTAAAATGCTGAGAGTCAGGTTCACCGGAAGAGGCTTTGGATTATCCTCACCTAAATTTCCAGACTTCTAGGCGCGCTAGATTTCGCTAGCCATCGCACACACACACACACAAAACGAAACTTTCTTTTATTAGTATAGACAATCAAGAAGAAAGTGATTATGAACGCATGGCTGCCAAACCTTCCCTTTTTTATTACCACTATTTCTGTATAGTAATCTTCGTCTTATTTTATCTCGAATTTTTCGATTTTCATTGATTAATGCTATTATTTGTATTCGAAAAATGTTGTTCTCAAAATTCGGAAATTTTGACAGCTGTGTGAACACATTTGAAAATATGTGAGAAAAACCAAGAAGAAACAACTAGATAGTGTATGATAGTGTACTAGATAGTGTACTCTAGTGTATTCACGTATCCAGCGTTTACTGGAGTTCCTTTACCTGCGATCTTTTCTGTTGAGCTGATTAAAATATCAGACCAGATGCTTTGATCAATAAGGTTAACTGGATGAATTATGCCCTCCAGATTCGACCGGTATAGCTCAGTGGTAGAGCGTGTCGGCTTCAGCCAAGCGATCCCAGGTTCGAATCCTGGCCCGGACATTTTTCGTCCAGTTGGAAATTTACAACTTGTCAAGAAGAAACAAGCTTGATGACAATTTTGATGAATTTAATATATAAAGAGCGTAATGTATATTATTAATAAATGAATGTAAACTGCAATTTTCTGCTTCAAAGTTTCTTGGTCTGCTGCTGTTTTATCTGGAAATTCAAGATATTTTTCAATGGACAATTATTTTCTATTAAACACATTAATTTTACTTTTTCATAAAATTATTATGTATGTTTGAACTTATTCATATGGCAGCAACACCAACCGTTGTCATAGCAAAAAATGAATATGAACTATAGTTTCCAATTTCATAATTTATTCAATTATTGTTGTTTTTCTTGGACATTTTTTAATATTTTACAAAAGCGCAATTGTTTTTTAATTATTTACATTAATTATACATTTTATCTTTCTTAAAATCTTTGGAACTATTTGTGTCTGTATTTTATTAAGATAAATTGAAAATCAAATTATGGTATTTTTTTCACTGTTTCTAATATGAATATTAGAAATATTATTAAATATATATTATTATTAAATATATCCCATACTTAGGAATATATTTATTAAATATATCCCTAAATATGGATGTATTTAATAAACTGGAATAACCACAGAATTTAACAATGAATTGTAAACATTCATCCAGTAGCGGCTTGGATTCAAAACTTAATTTGAAAAAAAAAATAAATAAGGTATTTTGCTACATTCAAATTTGTATATAATTTGGGGGGAAATGTGCATTCTGTAGTCAGAATAACATAATATATTTATACGCCAAAAAACTAGAGATGCCGAAAAATTAGTGGTAAGCGCGATACTTTTAGATAAATTTTTAAGCGTAAAAAATATTAAAGTACAGGGTGTCCATAATTAAACGACCCTACTTTAAAGTTGTCTACAAACGAAACTATTGGTCAGAAAATTGTGAAATTTTGTGAAGGACATAATGAAGGGATGGGAATTTTTTTGAGCGAAAAAAATTAGTTCAAAATTTCGCCACCAGGGGGCGCTTTTGAATGAATTACACATTTAGCATACATTTATGATTGTTTAAAATTTTTATTACATCATGTTTCACATGATGGCCATCATTTTCATCTACCATCTGGAGTCGTAAGGTAGCATGTTCCACATTTGACCGCAGTGTGTTTTGGGAAATGCCATAATGCGAACATGTGAAAAAAGTTTTGTTGAACATCTTTTATTGTAATAAAATTTGTAAACTATTGCAAATGTATTCTAAATGTGTAATACATTCAAAAGCGCCCCCTAGTGGCGAAATTTTGAACTATTTTTTTTTTGCTCAAAAAAATTCCCATCCCTTCATTATGTCCTTCACAAAATTTCACAACTTTCTGACCAATAGTTTCGTCTGTAGACAACTTTAAAGTAGGGTCGTTTAATTATGGACACCCTGTATAATGCGAAAAATATTTTATATCATTTATAAGGCCAATAAAGGATATTTTATTAAATAATGCACACCCAAATTTTACTTGTATTAAAATTTTGGTACTCGTTTCGGAATTAAATTTATACCTTTTTCTTATTTAGTAAAAAAAAAAAAATTATTTTCATTCATTTAGTTGGAAAATTGACCTTTGACAAATTTGTTTCTGTTCGGTTTGTGATTTTGTAATAAAAATATGATTTTAAAAAATTCAATCATTATTTGCTCTTAATAATCTATTTTAAATTCTATTTAAACTGCAAAATGCTTTTTCATCCATTTTAAAATGAATCTGGAAGTAGAGGATTAATCGAAGACAAAAAAACTGAAATAACTAATCGATAATCTTCGCTATTTTTATGTTCAGTTTTGTCGCCATAGAACTTAAATTATGGTTTTCCATCTGCGCAGCAAAAGTATGAGTAATAACCATAGTGTTAGGCTTGAAAGTACACGGGACAGACATATTTCTTTTCCTTTGTGTTTGAACAAGGCAATAATCGATCTATAAAATATTTTAGGATTGGTTCGGGTTGTAATTTGAAGAAAAGGATTTAATTATCGTCAACAAGTTATGTTTATTTTTGCCTTATTTTTGGATCGTAATCGTACTTTACGCATATTGCATGTGTGTGTATATATATATATATATATATATATATAATATATATATATATAATATATATATATTATATTATATATATATATATATATATATAATATAATCCCGTGTGTAAAAACATATGGAAAAGATAATACAAAAATTAAGCACACTAAATTGACGATGCAAATGCAAATATGATAAACTATGAGTATCTTATGGATTCGTCAGAGGCGCTTCATGAGAATATTTCATAGTAAAGATGTTATTTTTTTCTAATATTGTCACCATTAAGCCTAAAAATGACAATATTAAGCTCCTTATAACATATAAAGAAAAACAATTGCAAGAAATTAAGATAACCAAGAAATAATTGAAAATTAAACTAAAGGAGATCATAAACTTAAAGATATATTGAAACAACTCTCCAAGTAAAAAAGAATTTTCTAAGATGCAACCGGAATCAGATCGACTGTATGAGCCATGGACAAGCAAGTTATCATGTGCCATGTTGGAGACAGAGTAAAAAATGATATGAATAAAATAACATGTGCTGCCATCTATAAATGGTATGAATAACTTACATTAACTAAATCTAAACTAAATGGAAAGTCATTTGTTTAAAAATCGATATATATAATAATTTTTTTGAAAATATTATAACTATTAAAATAGAAGATAATCGGCACACTATAAACTAACCAACAACAAGATTTCGATAGAAAAAATATACTTAATATTGCTAAATGCTCTGATTTAAAAAAAAATGGAGTAGAAAAAGACCAAATCATTAAGATAATAACAGTGCAAAAAGGAAAATGGAACGTTAGATTGGGAAACACTTTATAAGGGCGAATATTGCATGTAAGTCTCAAATGATTTCTATGATATCTGTTTGAACATAGCAAACTATCATCTGGAATTACTTTGTTCAAACTGCCCGATCAGCCTGCATACCTATATGAAAAAGTGGAAAATTCAGATTTAATTAATCTTGAAATTCAGAAAAATCAAAGAAAAATGCCAAACCAAAACCAATAGAAAAGCAAAAATAAATATTATCTCATATTGATTGGAAAAGGTAAGCGATTTATTAAAAATAAATTCAATTTGAGAAATAAAGGAAAATCTGCTGTTACTAATGCATTTTTAACCGTATGAACTCGTTCAAAGATTCTAAAAACACATGGAATGATTATATGTTAACCGTTAATAGGTTGCAGTTATTTTAACAGAATATTATATATGTGTGTGCGTGTGTGTATTAGGAATTGTGCTTATGAAGTTCCTATGAAGATTCCATAGCACATTCATTAATGTTTAGTGTTGGATTTTATCTCTCTCTTGTTTAATATTTTTCCATTTATTTCCACACATGTGATTTTATTTTAATTATACCAGGTAGCCAGAATTAAAATAACCTCCCTATATATCGAACTACTCAGTGTAAAGACATCAATTTTTGTACACATAATATTCAAAACATGGGAAAACGGATTAAGCAAAAAACAAATTAGTTCCAGAAACACCGATATATGGCGCTGTACAACATAAAATATGAAAAAATGGCAAGTTGAAGAGTTGAAGTGGATGCATCATGGGCATGGAACATTCTATGGACCGATGAGGCTCAGTTTCACCTCAGTAGAACAGTGAACAACCATCACTGTAGCATTTGGGAAACTGCAAACCTCGATATTTTCCAAGAGATTCCACTTCATTCACCGAAAGTTAGTCTGGTGTGGATTCACAGCTAAATTCATTCTTGAACTTTTGTTTTTCGAACAGGCTATTCACAATGACACTGGAACATGCATTGTGGCAGCCAACAGGTACAAAAGGATGTTCGAAACTTTTTTGTATCCCAATTTGCAAGAACAGCAATGCCTTTACTCTGTTATCTTTATACAAGATGGAGTGCCACATATTGGATTCTGTGTACAATAGTTTCTTCAGCAACGTTAACTAATCACAGAGTAATCAGTCGTGCGTTTTCGACAACCTGGCCATCTTGTTCTCCGGATCTTAATCCGTGTGATTTTGGGTTGTGGAGACACTTAAAATATCTTGTTTATGGAGGACGTCTGGTGCTCAGTCGATCCGTTGCGATCGGCAGTTGAAAAAGCTGTCCACAAAGTGCAGATTTTGAATCGTCAAGAACGGAACCATATTAAGTAGTATTCCCTGCGTTGATAAGGTCCTTGTCACAGGAATGTTTGGCACGTTCAAATAAAATGTATTTAAGATGAGATTTGTGTCTTTTCAGCATATGTTCAATTGTACAGTGCCATCTATTGGTTATTTCTGGAACACATTTTTCGCGTAATCAGTTTCCCCATGCCTTCAATAGTATGTGTACAAAATTTGAAGCTTATTACACTGAATAGTTCAATATATAGAGACATCGGAGTAAGGATGTTTTAATGTTAAGGTATATATATATATATATATATATATATATATATATATATATATATATATATATATACATATATACATATTTATTTATTTATTTATTTATTTATTTATTATTATTATAACAATTAATGTAAAATATTATTGCATGCTATCCTTAATAAGAGATTCGATTATTTTTTCATACGAACTTGTAAGTTATTTTTTTTTATTTCAAAAGTATATACGTATATACTCTATAGCACCCATTAGATATTTCACTTATGTTCTGGTCTGAACTCATTCTATAAGAGTATAAGACCACTTCCCCAGCTAACGAAATATCCCTCCTTTAAGAAGCAGCATTCAAGTAAATCACTGACTCCGGAGAAGAACTTTCAATGCCCTCAGCTCTCCCCCACCACCCCACCCCAACCTCAATTATATTCAATCAAGAACTTTTTTTACTTCTTTCAAAACCCTTCCCTTCTTGACTGTTTCGGGAACAAAGTAATTCTGTTGCTGCAGTGTTGAAAAATCAGCAGGATTTACGAAAAATTCATTTGAAAGTAAATAAATGTATCACGAAGTTTTAAAAACAAAATATTAGTCAAACAATTTTTAGACAGATTTTGACAATAGGTTATTACAATTAGCCGGTAAAAATAACATACCGGACAACCTTCAAAGGGTTAAACCCATAGACCTTCTGAGGTTGAATGAGGTTGTTGATTGAGGTTGATGTTGAAGTTACTAGTGATCCAAAACGGGGTTCAAAAAATGTATTGTTGAGGAAAATTCTTATATCCCATGTTTCCAAAACAGTTACTAAGGAAAACGAAACTGAGATATTACCGTAATTTCCAGCCTATAATCCGCGGATCAAACAATTATGTTTCAACTCAGAAATTCTATTTTATATAATGTAACTTACTAGATTGCTGTAAATATTTGACTTCAATTACAAAATAAAATTTCTGGGTCTAAACATAATTGTTTGATCCGCGGATTATAGGCCAGAAATTACGGTACCTAGACATGGCTAACACACATATTTTCCAAAATCTGTGATAGGCACGTGAAGGTAAGACTTCATTCTAAATTAAAATTAATGATCATAAAGTAAAACGTCGGATTCCGAGAAGGGTATACATCAACTGCACTCACCGATGGGAGAGAATCATCAACTGCACTCAAAGCTTCGAACCCTTCCTGTACGAACTGCACTCAAGTAAGATAAGGAAATTCATAAAACAATACATCATTGTATTTTAAGTGGTTTTTTTAGGAGTTTGTTCCAAAAAGTCTTCTGGGTGAAAATCGAGCCATGGTAAAACTTAGAGACAAGAACCATGATACTTATAAGCACGTGGTTTGTGTCCATCTAACATTACATACTGATAGAAAAAATAATTGCTTTGATTTTATATGTTTATTGTATTTTTCTGAATATGTAGAGGACGTATAAAGAGATTTTAAATATTATTTTAGCAATGTAATAGATTATCTTCATTTTTTATTTTCCTTTATTCTTGGCAAAATTAAAATATATTAAGTACTAAAGTCTTAAAACTAAACAGGTATTTCAGATTCAAGAAAAAGCATTTTCTAAAGGCCAATTTAGCAAATAAATTAACGAACGTAAAGTTTATCCAAGTACTATCTCAGAGAGAAAAGAGATTATCTTCTATTTAGCAAAAGAAACTGTCACTTTATGCACATAAGTTAGGGTGTACTCAAATCCAAACTACTTATTTTGTGACACATTTTTAAATTCATTTTTGCTCTAAAATGCATCCAGTTGGCAGGTTCTCTTATTCAGAAACTTTATAATGTCCATATTGGTTGATTTTTTGATAAAGACAGAATATATTTTTTAAAAAAATGCTGTCAAAGTGGGCCTTTTGATCCGAATTTCTCGAAGCAATAGCGCTGGAAACAAAAAAAATTATCGTACTGTGAAAATAATTGTTTGTAAATCAATTTCTAATTAATTGAACGAAAAATAAAAACATAGTTCCCTTAGAAATCTCTTCATAAATCACGCCGCCAAGTTTCATGTTTTTAATAAGTCATGTTTTAATAATGTCAATAAGTCTGAAAATGTGTCAGAAAAATTTGAGTTGTTGACCGTGGAAATATATATATTTTTTAATACCGCCTTAAGAGATGGGGGTTACAATGATATCTGTGTATGTTGAGTGCAGTTCAAAAGAGGGATTAGCTTGAGTGCAGTTAGCCGGTCTCCGGAGAGAATTGGAATTCTGTACAAGTTTTACATATGTTAGCATTTTCATTCAGTTGAATTAAGTGTTTATGTCTGAATCATCTGCAGATTTTCTCAGATTTGTTTGCGGGCGCCCAGTTATAGTATTAATTAAAATAGTTACCTGCTAAATAAAAACAAACTAAAAGTATCATTAACCTCAAAGTATTTCTTCTTTCAGAATAGGAATATATTTTTTGAAATAGGGACCATCTACATATTAAAATACGTACCAACTTTGATTTTGCAAATCGTAACAGCCACGTTTGATATCACATTAACGTTCCTTGGATCAAAGTAGCCCCGAAAAAGATATAATTTAAATACTTTTTCATAAACCTTTATGGGAAAAAATCCCTAATATATTTTCTTTTTTAACTTTATAAAGTTAGAAAAATTAAATTAAGATCTCTACATGAAAAACGTTTAAAGCCATGCAACGGTAAACCAAAAAAATTATAGAGAAGATTTGAGTATTAGAAAAACGATATTTTTTTCTTTAATAATTCCGTACAAATTTTCTGGTTGCTTTCTACAATTTTCTCACATGTGGCTGAACAATAACAGGAGACGACCCGTTTAGACCATTGAAAAGTAATATTTCTCTATATCTCTAAAAATAACGATTGGAATAAACTGTAAGCTTACACATCATACATGTTTTTCTCGATGGTCATTCATTTTGTGTAAAAATATATGAAAGTCATAATTTATAAAAAAAATTATTATGAATTTATTAATCATTTTCATAATTAAAAATCTGGTCCTAAATTTAAAAAAAAATGCCTAACTTATGTTTGGATATACCCATTTTATCTCATTAAAAAGAAGATATATCAATTGGATGATTTTTTGGGAAAGTATAAATTAAAGTTTATCACGTGGATTTAACATTAACATCCTCAAATTTTGACTCCTACTAACTCTTTGTAGATTATGTTTCTCTTTCTTTTCTTTTCTTTTTTAAATAAACAATATATTTTCGGGGGATGTTTTTATCCAAGAAAGTCAGATAAAGTGTCAAAATAGGGTATTAACATTAGAAAAATTAACTTTGTATAAGTTGGGTAAATTTTTAAGATGTAGATGATTCCTTATGCAAAAATATATTCATATTCGAAAATAAGAAATTATCACGAGTCTAATAATATCTTTGTTCTGATTTTATCGTGAACGATTTGCGAATAAATGCGAGTGTATCAATTTTTGTACATAAAATATTAGATTAATAATTACTTTAAAAAAAAATTAAATACATATTTTAAATAATGTACATTTAAATTTTGCTTGTTTTCTGATAAGTAAATTTTTTTATACTGTCTCTTTTTTTCTTTAAAATTAAACTTTTCCCAAATATAGGGTTAAATGTCATTTAATTAAATCTCAAAGTAAAACTGTGTATCCAAATGTTACTCGTCTGATAATCTCCTTTCTTTGGTACCGTGTTTTCTTTGTGATTACCAGTCACAGGTGACGATTCTCTTTTATGAAATGTTACACGATGACGGATTAAGTGAACAGGGAAAATAACAATAGAGCGCGGTGGTTACGGTTTACCTCCAAAACCATCCGTTATGGTACAGAGGGGGGTGACTCTTCATTAAAGGCAAGCCGCCACTTGTCGCCTTTTCTGAAAACGAACCCATGAGATCCAGCAGCTGCACAGCTTATTGAACGCGTCACCAACTGACTCGAAAGATATGAATCAGTCTCACTTCCGAAGCGTTTCGGCGCATTAAGTAGGGTGGTGACTTTTGCACCTGTGGGGTCGAGGATTAGATGAAAAACGAAATTAAAACTACACCATGTACTTTTAGAATATGCAAATTAGTAAACTCTTCCTGCAGGTCTTTATTTTCTTAATAAAATAATCGATCAAGTGCGAGTTTTACTGGCGCACAAAGAGTTAATTTATTAATTACTAACTGCAATATTACAAAATTCGTTGCTAAAATAAGAAGAAATTTGTAAAAACTATACAACGTAGGGTTGGGTATAGCTGTGTATACTAGAAAAGTATAGATGGATATGTCATGAACGTTCAGAAAGATAAGAAGCCTCGCCTTATCTACAACAAAGACCTTGTCCAAAGTCTAAAATTTGCATTTTGCCAAGCGCGCTTCGAAAGGAGTTTGCAAAGTTGCCACGTCGCCTTGGTTCGTGCCAAGTTTTTATAAGATAGGTTTTTAATTAATATCTCGGCTAATTACCGTCTTTTTGTAAATCATTATCAACAATCCCTGGATGATTCCTCATCGATAGGTTTCTCGAGCGCCCGCAAAGTTAAGTTTCTGTGTAACGGAAGAATACGATTTTTTTCAAAAACTATGTGACCTAGGTTAATCGCTATAGTTTTCCTGTAAGGTTTAAATAAACTCCTACTACCCCTAATTTTTTCATAAATTTAGTTTCAATAGATTCGGAAATAATATTGAGGGGTGGAATGTTTTCAGTACACTTTCATCGATATCTCTGAAAATATAATACCTAAAATTAAAAAAAAAAAACAAATATATTTTTGAGTTCGGTGTTACGAGATCTTTTGAACGATACCCCACACAATGTACAAAAAAAAAAGAAAATTTTAAAGTAACTTCATTAGCCCCCCCCCCCCCCAAAAAAAAAAATAAATGTTTCCTAAAAATATTTGTGAATGACTAATAGTCTATAAATATGTTGGTCCAATAGCCTTTACAACTCTGCCAAGTTTGAACTTTCCACTTTCCATAGTTTTCGAGAAAAGCGGCTGTGACAAATGGGCAGACAGATACACAAGTGATATTATAATGGTTCCGCTTTTACTTTTAAGTACGGAACCCTAAAAACATTTAATGTGGTATAGTCGAGCTCTGTTATAACGAGGATCACAGTGTTTGCTCGTTATAACAAAGTTATCGTATTAACCATGTTTGTGATATCTTGTTATAAAACATAAGAAAATGAGTAAAAGTAGACACGTAGCATGAATTTTCTTTCACAGAGGGCTTATTTCTCAAAGGTTTCAAGGGCTTAGAACAACAACAATTAAAATTTAAAACTCGCAACAGGAAGAGATTAATTACAGAAGAGGCGTAATTATGGCTAGACTTTTTTTGTTTAATATAAAGTGGCGTAGCTTCAGGGGTTGCTGCATCGTTTTATTACCAGCATTATTATGTACTAATTCGGCCTTATTTAATCTTATAAAGATTTTAAAAGGCCAAATTTAGTATATAATAATATTGGTAGTAAAGTGATGAAGCATCCCCCCGACGCTACGCCACTAGTAATATAAGGCCCATGTCCAAGTAATTCGGTCAAGCACGAGTATAACTCGCGCTCAAAGGGTTCCGTACATTAAATTATTTAATTACTATTTATTAACTAATAAATTCCTACTACCCCTAATTTTTTCATAATTTTAGTTTCAGTAGATTCAAAAATATGGGGGAAGGGGGGCGGAGCATATTTTCCGAATATACTTTCGACGATATCTCTGAAAATAGAATACCTTAAATTAAAAAAATATATTTTTTTTGAGTTCGGTGTTACGAGATCTTTCGAACGATACCCTACACAATGTATAAAAAGAAAGTTTTTTAAAGTAACTTAATTAATATCTCAGCTAATTACCGACAATTTTTTTCGAAAATCATTATCAAATATTCTTGGATTGATTATGCGTCGATACATACCTCGAACGCCCGTCAACTTCCCCACTGACCGCCCGAAAAGTAAAGTTTGTGTGTAACGGAAAAATGTGTTTTTCTCAAAAACTGTGTTACCTAGGAAATTTTTTAAAGATTTTAGGATTTACCAAATAGTTTTCCTGCAAGGTTTAAATAAACTCCTACTACCCCTAACTTT
The DNA here is from genome assembly GCA_963931845.1 of Maratus michaelseni. Lineage (NCBI taxonomy): Eukaryota > Metazoa > Arthropoda > Arachnida > Araneae > Salticidae > Maratus > Maratus michaelseni. The sequence goes on along the minus strand of OZ007586.1, from coordinate 67,293,623 downwards.
TTCATAATTTTAGTTTCAGTAGATTAGGAAATAGCGGGGGTGGACATATTTTTGCAGTGCATTTTCGACGGTATCTCTGAAAATATACCTAAAATTAAGACAAATATATTTTTGAGTTCGATATTACGCGCGAGATATTTCACACGATACCCCACATGATATACAAATAAAAAACTGTTTTTTCCAAGTACCTGAATTATCCCCTAGATTTTTCCTAAACATATTTGTGAATGGCTAATAATCTGAAAATATGTGGGTAAAAACGCTTTATAACTTTCCCAAGTTTGAACTTTCCGCGTCCCATAGTTTACGAAAAAAAGAGCTCCGACCTTACGGACTGACAGACGGACACAGATGTGATCTTTATAGTGGTTCCGTTTTTACGTTTTAAGTGCGGAACCCTAAAAGAGAAGAAAAATTCGTTATTCTTCGTTAGATATTGCGCACCAATATCTAATATATTTAGTAATTCGACCTATGCTCTAACCAATAACATTGAATTACCTGATTAGTTCATAAGATCCTAAAAGAACTCAAAGTAACACTGTCTTATCAAGTTTGAGAAACAAGAACAAGCTTCTAAATAAAGATCTCCCCCTGTAGTAATGGCGATATTCGCCATTATTCAACTATGCTATGCTTTAAAAACTTTATAAACTATCCAGAAGATAAGAGATTTAAAAATACTTATAAAGAAAGGGGTGGGAGAACTGAAAGATAGAGCGCTGATTATCCGAACCTGTCGGGACCGGCGTTAGTTCGGATAAGCAAAGGTTTAGATATTTGGACAGGTAATTTTAGGGATCTTCCTGACTATTCCAAAAATGTTAAAATGCATTTTTTATCTCTAGCATTTTTTTTTTAATGGAATCGATGTAATTTTTTTTAAATATAGCAGTGAATAAGTAGATTATAAAAATGCTTTTGTGTGTATGAAGTTTTCCTTCACATTTTAACTAAGCTTAGGGCTCGCAGCTGTTAGTGCTTGCATGTTTTAAAATTGTGTGTGGGGGAGAAAGAAGGGGGGGGCGCCTTTTTTTTTTTTTTTTTTTTTTTTTTTTTTTGTCATTTTCTGAACTGCAAAATTTGAAATTTAAGCAAAAATCTTTGGATTGTTTTTTACTTTAAAGATGTTATTTCAATGCTGCCATATCACGAATTCTTTTTAAATACATAAGTACAATATGATCAGCACTTTCCTGTCGTTCCAACCATTTCATAGCTGTGCCCAAACATTCAAAGGCTTCATTATGTGATGGGCCTGGATCATTTTCATGACATTCGTTTTCCTTTTCCTTGATCCAGTGATCTGGGCACCTCAGGCACCGCCAACGCCCTGCGCTTTTAAAGCGAGCCATACAACTCCATAAGAAAGCTAGGGTACAAATAGATCCATGTAAAACGTATAAGGAAATAGACATGTTTGAAAAATATTTGGATGTCCAAATAGTGGTGTTTTCTACAGATAATATGAATAAGGTTAGTATATTATATGTAATTGTGCGATATTCGGTAAAATTATAATTTAACTCTTTCCTTTTTTTTATATAGATTTCTTACAAATGATAACGGAGCTCCCATAGAATTAAACTGTGGTTACACAGCGGGCATTTTGAAGTGATAAAAAATCTAAGAGCTTTTCATTGGAAGTAAATTTTATTGTATAAACAGCGACAAAGCATACGATCATAAGCAGAGACATTACTGTCCAAACAATTGTACAATCTGTCAAATATCTACTTGTACTCCTGGGGAAACTAAAAGATGTGAGGATTGGGATTGTTTGTGTTACTCGTCTGATTGTTTTGCAGCTCAATGAGTCACAAATGGAAGAGAATTTTTATCATTGTGTGATAAAGTAAGATTTTTTTAAGTAACATATTATTTGATTATTAAAATATGTATATTGTTTAATGCTGAAAAATTAATTAAATTATACTTATACATTATTTGATTGTTCTTTTGTTCTTAATTAATGAATATTTTTCTTTTAGGTATACCAATGCAAGGAATGCTGCAGAACAATAAACAGAAGTGAATCTCCCCGTGATGAACACAAGTGTGGAAATGTATGCTGTCCCTCCTGTCATAAATATGTTTCCTCCGATCATCTTTGTCATTTGCGCACAGTACCAGCTAAAACCCCATCTGACCATTTTTTTTTTGACTGATCAAGAAACAGGTGAACATACTGTTAATTTTGCAGCAGCTCAGTACAGAAACGCCAATAACAAAATATTTAAAGGATATAATGCATGTCAAAACTTCTGTTCTTGGCTATTTTCACCTAGACATAAGAACTATATACTGCTATAGCTAGCTCACAACATGAAAGGTTAAATATAATGTTTTCAAAAACTGTTCTTTCTTTGTAAATTATAATATTACAGGGTGATTACAAATGAATATCCCGACTTTGAAGGAATTTATTAACAAAAGTATGGAAGATACACGCATTTGGGAAAAAGACATAAAAAAGAAGATTGTAAAATTACTAATAGCAAAAATTTATAAATGTTGAATGTGACCACCAGCAGAAACACGAACGACGTCCATTCTGTAGGAGAATTCGTCCCACACGGTTTTCAGCATGTCGGGTGTTACAGTTGCAATAGCTGCAGTTATCCTCGTTTTCAGTTCAAAATTCGATTACGCAGAACGCCTTTTGTTGTGCTGTTGTCATCTCGGCGGCAACTGACTGACTGAATGAACTCGCAACGGAACATGCCAGTTCACTTACAACCCGCCGCTCGTTGCGCCATCTCTTGCCAAAAAAACGAACCTTTACATTTATGAAACTTTATAACTTCTCACTCACTTCGATGTGTGAAATGGAACACTACCTTTTATTGTTCAGAAAATACAGCCCTTCAAATTTGGGATATTCATTTATAATCGCCCTGTATTTTATAACTAAAGTTTTTTTTTTCTTTTTTAGCTTCGATGGTCAATTTATTTGAAGTTGTCTTTTAGAACACGGTACAGCCCCTAATATCATTCCTTATTGTGGCTCTTAGATTATGGACATAACTCACAAATCACTTAATGTCAAGGTAATCGATTCTTTCAACTTTTTACCGATGGGTCTGGCTAAACTGCCCGCGTGTTTTGGACTAACAAAACAGAAGAAAGGATATTTTCCACACTTGTTCAATACAAAAAACAATCAGGAATACATAGAACTGCCTAACCCAAGGTTTTAAAGTCCTGATAGTATGACAGCGTCTGCTAGAACAGAATTTTTGGCATAACATAAACAAAATTCGATTCCACAAAGACCGAAACAAAGACCATTTTTAATTTTGTCGGTAAGAATTATTATTGATATTGTTGTTATTGGTTAGATTATATTGCCAAGCACAAGAATTTAGACATTAAGCATTCCCTAATGGTCTAGGAGAAAAACGTATAGAAACATATGGTTTGATGGTTATCGTAAAGAAAACAATACAATTTATCACTGTCATGTATGTAATAGTTTACTTATTTCGAAAAAAGAATTAGACAGTATTGATTTCTATTTTAACAATATAATTATTTTTAAGAAGAAAGGATATTTTCCACACTTGTTAAATACAAAAAACAATCAGGAATACATAGAACTGCCTGACCCAAGGTTTTAAAGTCCTGATAGTATGACAGCGTCTGCTAGAACAGAATTTTTGGCATAACATAAACAAAATTCGATTCCACAAAGACCGAAACAAAGACCATTTTTAATTTTGTCGGTAAGAATTATTATTGATATTGTTGTTATTGTCTTTATTTTATTGATTTGTTATTTGTTTTATTGTTACTATTTATATACTGTAAATTTTTTAACAAAAAAAAAGTTATTTTTTGAACTTTGCATTTTCAGATCAGATGTAAATATCTTACGGAGGTGTTGTTTAGAATTTCTAGATTAATTTATCGAAGTTGCCAGTGTAGATCCATTCCAGTAAGTAATTTAAGCGTATGTAATATTTTGTATTAAATGTTTAAAAAAACGATTTTATAATTTTGTGTTTTTGTCCCCAGATATTACAATAGCTTCTGCTTGCATGGCCGTCTATCGGAGTAAGCATATAAAAGAGAATACTATTGCAATGGTACCTGTAAGAGGATATGTAAACTCTGCCAATTTTTCTTCCGATTGTAGAAAATGGTTAGATTATATTGCCAAGAACGAGAATTTAGACATTAAGCATTCCCTAATGGTCTAGGAGAAAAACGAATAGAAAACATATCGTTTGATGGTTATCGTAAAGAAAAGAATACAATTTATCACTGTCATGTATGTAATAGTTTACTTATTTCAAAAAAAAATTAGACTGTATTAATTTCTATTTTAACAATATAATTATTTTTAATTGATTTAGGGATTTTTTTTAATTTTATGGTTGTCCTGATTGTTATGACGAAGATATCGTTAAATTATCCACTGAAATCTGTGTCACCCGTCACTGCTGCATAAGAAAACAGTTGAAACTACCCTAAGACTACGTTCATTGGGTTATCATGTAATTGAGAAGTGGGAACATGATTTCGTAAAAGAAAAGAAAGAAAATGCAGATCTAATATTATTTCTCGCTTCGCATACAATAGAAGAACGTTTAAACCTAGAGATGCCTTCTTTGGAGGCAAGACAAATGCAATCAAGCTTTATTTCGAGGGATCTGCTAAATACGTCAACTTCACATCATTGTATCCGTGGGTAAGTTTTCGTTTTAAAAATATTTTGCAATATGTGCATTATTTCATAAAAGTATGTAAACGCCTATTTTTTTTTTTTTTTTTTTTTTTTTTTTTAGCTAGGTAAATAAGTACTTCTATTATCCCGTCGGGCACCCGAAATAATAACCGTGAAGTTCGGTGACGTAAACGATTATTTTGGTAATATAAAACGCAAGGTTTTGCCTCCTCCTGATTTACATTTACTTGTGTTACCTGTAAAATGCAACGGAAAACTCATGTTTTCGCTATGTCAGCCATGTGCAGAGAAAAGACAACAAACTCCGTGTCAACATTCGGACGAATAAAGATGCATTACGGATACATGGGTAACCGAGGAATTATAACTAGCTATTGAGAAAGGACACACAATAATACAAGTAAGTTATCTACTATTAGTATTTAATGTTATTCTTATTTTAAAGAATAACTAAGACTTCTTCCTAAAACTAAATTATTCCCTTTTTTAGATATATGAAGTTTACCATTTTGATAAAAAATCAGATTCTCTTTTTAGCTCCTACATAGATTTGTTTCTTAAAATAAAATAGAGAAGTAGTGGATGGCCAACAGACTATACTTGACATCAGAGAAACAATCCCTATATGTTGAAAAGTACAATGAGAGGGAAAGTGGTAAACTAGACCCCAAAATGATATTTTAAAAAAAACCAGGACGACGTCAGGTTGCTAAATGGGCATTAAACAGTTTCTTGGCACGGTAATATTTGTTTTTTATATTTCTAAGTCTTAATTTTTCTATTATATTAAATATATATATATATGTATGTGTTTGTTTGTTTTTTTTAGGTGGGGTACGAATTTAAATAAAACCAGAATAAGTTATGTGCATTCTCTGCCGGATTTCGGTAAAACGTTATCGGATTCAACTAAAAATGCAAGTGGATTAATTTTATTTTTGTTTTTTACCTAAGAAAAATAGGACTAATATATATTATTTATTTATGTAGATTAAAGATGTATACTTTCCTAATTCCGAAGTAGCTGCTATTCACTGGAAAAATACTACTGATATCATTCCTCGAGACACTTGTACCAACATATTTTTGGCTGCCTTTACTACTACCTGGGCTCGAATAAAACTATTTTCCAAAATGGACAAACAGGGGACGGCCGTTTTATACCATGATACGAATTCAATAATTTATGAATCAACGGGCACCAATGATCCACCTCGGGGAACTTTTTAGGAAAATTCACTGATGAACTTGATGAAGATGTCATCAAAACTTTTACTTCTGGTAAGATCAATTTTGCCTTTTTTTTTTTTTTAAATATAAGATTTAATTGCGTATGTATATAAAAATATGTGTATATCTGTAATGTTTTATTTTACGTATTAGTAAATATACATATCTTTTAAATAGGTGGGCCAAAGAATTATGCATTTGAAACAGTATCTGGGAAAACGTGTTGCAAAGTGAGAGGTTTCTCACTTAATTTTAGAAATTCTGGAGCTATTAATTTTGACTCAATAAAGAATATGGTGTGTTCAATGGACTTAGAAGCTAGTATAACAGTCGAGAATCCATCTAAAATTACCCGAGATGCAAAGAAGAGAAAGATTGTCAACGAAGAATCTATGTTAAAAGAATTATCCAGGAAGATCTTACGACTTTATCTTTTGGGTACAAACAGATAAAAATTTTGTAACGAATTCATTTTTTTAAATGGTTAGAAAAAAAAAATTCTCTATTTATTTAGACATGTAAAATATTTCAATTGTTCATATAAAATAAAACAAATATTTTTGTGTTTTATTTTTTTTTCTTTTGTTCTACAGTTAAAAAATGTTAATATTTGAATTTAAAAATACGCATAAGTTACCTTCAATGAAAGTATTTTATCATTTCGGTTATGTTTTTATTTGCTTTCAGAAAATATAAAAAAGGCCAGCTGAATCGAAAGCATGTTAGAACTGAAGACATAATGATTATAATAATATAAAGCAATCTGTAGCAGTCCATTTTTGTAGGGTTTAGTTCGTCTAACGAAACCCTATTCGTTTCACTCCTCTGTCTGTCTGTCACATAGTTCGTTCTCAGAAACTGTATAAGTCAGAGAATTGAAATCTTACATACATATAGCTGAATACCTCAGATCACGCGATAAATCGTACAACTTTGAAAAAGTCTTATAATATTTTAATTAAATGAATTAATTTAATGACATCTGGAAATTTATTCGTGTTATATTTTAAAACAGAACCTTAATTTCATTTTCTTTCGCATAGGCTAGGTGGTTCAGTGCTAGTGAATATACCTGCTGTTCTAAAGGTTCCTGGTTGGAACCTGGGCGTCAGATTTTGACATTTTTACCCCGGAATAGATTTCATTATGTAATAGATTCGATTTTACAGAATTTTTGTAATTTTTTTGCTATTTTAAGGCCAAAAGTTGTTGAAAAATATTTTATCAATTAATTTTTTTATTTAATTTTTTTTTCTGCAAAGTTTTAAATTTTGTTTAAACTTTCGCTAAATTTTTGAAATTTCGGAATTTTAAACTTCGTTTAAACAATTTGTTTTGTTTTGAGATATATATATATATATATATATATATATAGCTAAAATTAAATCATGTAATAAATGATGCTTTTCAGATTTACAAAAATATCCTGTAACAATTGTCTGAAAAGCAATTCTTCAATATTTTTAATGTGATTGAAAAAAATAGCTTCTTCTTGTAATCATTTTAATATTAAATTTTATGGTGCTGTCATCTGTGTTCATATTTATAAAGTGTATTGATAAAGGATAAGGATTTATTAATTATAAATTAATAATTTGGAATTAATAATTAAAGGATAAGGTGTTTTAAAAGGAATAATTAACGAAGCCCTTTGTGCGATCTTCTATCACACTTACCCACTTAAGTTTTTCTTCCCAAACTCTAATTTTCTTTCCATTTTTAACACTTTCAAGATAATTAAAAAGTGTTTGTAAATTCGGTTTGGCTGTCTGTCTCTCCATGCTCTAACTCCCGTAAATATACTCTGATTGTCATGTAATATATTATTTTGGTTTACCATGGCCTGTTTGGTATTTACAATTAAGTGTGTACCATTTATGGTTAGTTTACAGTGACACTCAAAAGTATTCCGTTACATTACGGTCAATGGGGGGGGGGATTATTTTAAGTGCAGTTTAATAACATTATACTATTTTAAACATGTTAAAACTGATATGCGTCACTGAGGTAGACGATATAGAGACTAGAATAAGTATCAATTATAATTCGTTTACAGGGATACTCAAAAGTATTGTTACATTACGGTCAATGGAGGAAAATAGTTTTCAGTGCATTTTAATGATGTTACACTGCTTCAAATATAATGAAACTGATATGCTTCACTGATGTGGATGGCAAAATGCTTTATATAGAGTATATAGTAAGTACGAATTATAGTTCGTTTACAGGGACGCACAAAAGTATTCCATTGCATTATTATCTAAGGGGGGGAATCATTTGCAGTGTAATTTAATGATGTCTCACTATTTCAATGAAATTGATATACATTATTGCGGTGCACTACAGCATGTTTTCTATAGATTATGTAGAATTTATCGTTTATTTACTGAGACACTGAAAAGAATTCTGTTACAGAACTGACTATGAGTCATAACTGCTGGTGTATACGTTTTCAGCTATGATATACATTTAAAACGTAACTAATTTTGGTATATCACGAGGTGTGTAGATCATATACAGAGTTGTTCGAAAAAATTCGCACACATTACTGGCTATGGACATCAATTGCTGAAAATCTATTTTTACTGCGTTGTGCGTGGGTTTTTTTTATGTTAATTTAGATATCTTATTTCATTGAATGAACCAAAATTAAATTTCTTAACAGTATTCCGATAGTATTGGAAAGTGTTTCATAATCTATGCCATGATGCATGATTTTTTCGTTCTTGTTTATATGTTTACACAGCTATTACTTACAGAAAGGGCTTCCGACTTTTTATACAAGGTGTCCCAAAAACATTAACCTCGGCTTTTATTCCTTAAATATGAATCATAGACATATATTATAAATTACAAAGTTATGTAAAATAAAGGTATAGAATTTTGTGAAATCGATTAAAATTTTCAGGCGAATAAATTTGAAGAAATAAAAAATTGTAATTTTTATAAGGCCCCCGTATAAAAAAATTCCTTAATGAGTAAAATGTGACCCATACACTAATAAGGTCATGTACAAAATTTCAGCATTTTATCATAAAAAGTCGCAGAGATATGTTTAAACAAAGTTTGTGAGGAGTTAATCATAAATTAAAATGTAAATGTTTACAGCTTGAGTGCAGATGACGTGACGCAGAAATGTATCATAAGCAAATAAAATATGTCTCTTATCTTTAGTTTTATTTACAAATTTACAAAACTATGTTTCCTGAAAAATACCTTAAAATTTTACATGATGAATTACAGAATAAATCTTGGCAATGGTACAGTCGATGAACATTAAATCAACTTAGAAATGTTTGCATATCCAAATATCTGACTCTGATCGGTGAAAACATTTTGAGCAAACTTTGCATTCTTTGCGTAAAGTTATTATTTCTACAGAGTTTAGATAATTGTGTAAGAATAAATAGCACAATTATTATTTATATATGCAATCGCTGTTTTATTTCGTAATTTGTGTTCGACCCCTGAAACTCGATCATCCGACATGATTTTTCCATTTTGCGAACTTATATCAAGGTATCGAAAAGTGATTTAAGTCAGCATTTATATATTTTCATATTTCTGCGATTTTTATGATAAAATGCTGAAATTTTTTACATGCCCTTATTAGTATATAGAGCACATTTTATTCATTGGGAAAATTTTTGTAATGGGGGCCGTATAAAAATTAAAAAAATTTATTTCTTCAAATTTAATCCCTGAAAATTTTAATCAATTTCATAAAATTCTGTATATATTTTTTCGTAACTTTGTGATTTATAGTATATCTATGATCAATACGTAAGGAATAAAAACGGAAGTCAATGTTTTTGCGACACTTTGTATATTTAGAACAAAAAGATCGTGTTCCAACAATCATTTAGAACATTTTAAATAAATAAAATATTCATACACTATCTAAAATTTTATATAATCATTGTTATTTATAATCGGCAAAAATTCTTATATGCTCGTTATTTAACCATTGCAATATTTAGCTTTGTTCTTTTAGGTGGAAATTTAACTGCACTGCTTTAAGATACGATACATGTATATTTACAAACTATATGTATGTTTAAATGAAATTCAGATATTCCGATATAAATATTTATAATATTTATACATTATCTAGAATTTTGCATATTCATCGCTGTTTGTAATCGAAATTTTTTTTATATATATTCGTTTTCCAACTGTTGCAATATTTAATTTTGCCCTTTCAGTTGGAAATTTAACTGCACTCTTTTTTCGATACGATACATGAATTTTCGTACATATTTAAATGAAAAGTAAAATATTCCTACATAAACCGTAGCTGCCAACTTTTACGCTTTTTTTTTTTTTTTTTTTTTTTTTTTTTTCCATTAATATTTAACAAATTTTTAACTTATTCAATCGCCGATTTTTATCTCAAGTTTTGAATAGCACTTTTTGCCTCATTTAAATGGCCATTAAATAAGGTGATTACTAATTTGGGGGGTTTAAATATTAAATAAAAATTGTCTAATATAAAATTATGGTGTCATACTCCTTTTAAGTTCTAAAGTGTATACGCACCTTGCATTATCTAAAATTTTGTACATTCATTGTTATTTAAAATCTGCGAAAAATTGTATATACCTTTTTTAACTATTGCAGTATTCAATTTTATTCTTTTAGTTGGAAATGTAACTGCTTTGTTTTAGATACATGAATTTTCAAACTTCACGTATATTTAAAAGAAAACCAAGATATTTGGAATAAACATTTTATCATATATTCTAATACGAGCAAATCTTGTGGGTGGTTATATATATATATATATATATATATATATATATATATATATATATATATATATATATATATATATGCAAAAATTATCTTTTAAACGGCTCTAACGATTTTGACGAAATTTCGTATCCTACCGTTTTGGGCCACCAGAAAACCATTGGGCTAGGTCACATGCTCGAGAAAATTCGATTAGTGGGTCATTTTGGGTCATGGTCTAGCTAATTGTATCTAAAAAACGGTTCAAACGATTTTGACGAAATTTTGTATCCGACCATTTTCAGGCATGAGAAGTCAATTGGGCTGGGTCACATGTTCGAGAACTTTCGATTAGTGGGTCATTTTTGGGTCAACGAGGGTCAAATTAATTTTATCTAAAAAACGGCTCTAACGATTTTGATTAAATTTTGTGTCCTACGAGTTTCGAGCACGATAAAAGCATTGGACTAGGTCGCATGTCCGAGAAAATTCGATTAGTGGGTCATTTCTGGGTCATTGTGGGTCAAGATCTAAAAAGTGGCTCAATTTACACTAAAATTTTGCATCCAATGGTTTTCGGGCACGAGAAGACTGTTGAGCTAGGTCACATGTTCGAGAAAATTCAATTAGTTGGTCATTTTGGGTCATGGTCAAGCTAATTGTATCTAAAAATCGGTTCAAACGATTTTGACGAAATTTTGTAGCCGACCATTTTCGGGCATGAGAAGTCAATTGGGCTGGGTCACATGTTCGAGAACTTTCGATTAGTGGGTAATTTTTGGGTCAACGCGGGTCAAATTAATTTTATCTAAAAAACGGCTCTAACGATTTTGATTAAATTTTGTGTCCTACGAGTTTCGAGCACGATAAAAGCATTGGGCTAGGTCGCATGTTCGAGAAAATTCGATTAGTGGGTCATTTCTGGGTCATTGTGGGTCAAGATCTAAAAAGTGGCTCAATTTACACTAAATTTTGCATCCAATGGTTTTCGGACACGAGAAGACTGTTGGGCTAGGTCACATGTTCGAGAAAATTCAATTAGTGGGTCATTTTGGGTCATTTTGGGTCATGGTCAAGCTAATTGTATCTAAAAAACGGTTCAAACGATTTTGACGCAATTTTGTATCCGACTATTTTCGGGCACGATAAGACTATTGGGCTGGGTCACATGTTCGAGAACTTTTGATTAGGGGGTCATTTTTGGGTCAAAGCGGGTCAAATTAATTATATCTAAAAAAACGGCTCTAACGATTTTGATTAAATTTTGTATCCTACGAGTTTCGGGCACGCGAAAATCATTAGACTAGATCACATGTTCGAGAAAATTCGATTAGTGGGTCATTTCTGGGTCATTGTAGGTCAATATTTAAAAAGCGGCTCAATTTACACTAAATTTTGCATCCTATGGTTTTCCGGCACGAGAAGACTGTTAGGCTAAGTCACATGTTCGAGAAAATTCAATGAGTGGGTCATTTTGGTCATGGGTCATGATATTTGAACTCAAATTCAATTTTGACCGAGCATAGCTCGGTCTTCCCTGTTCGTAACATTTTAAATGAATAAAATCTTTATACACTATCTACAATTTTGTATATTCATTTTTATTTATATTCTGCAAAAATTTGTATATATTCGTTCTTTAAATATTACAATATTTGTTTTTGTTCTTTAAATTACAATTTAACTACACTGTAGTAAGATACGATAAGTGAATTTTCAAACCATGTTTTTTAAAAGAAAACTAAGATATTCCAATATAAAAAATTATAAAATTGTAAATAAGTAAAATCTTCGTACATTATCTAAAATTTTGCGTATTCATTGTTATTTATCATCTAATAATCTGCAAAAATTTGTATATATTCGTTTTTTAACTATTGTAAAATCTGTTTTAGCCTTTTAGTTGGAAATGTAATGACATTCTTTTAAGATACTACACGTTTTTTTTTTTTTTTTTTCAAATTTTATTTATACAGGGGGATTATAATTAAAGTACTACTTTCAAAATACTGTAAAAAAGGAACCACTGGTTAGAATGACTTCAAATTTGAACTGAATATACTGGAAGAAAGGGTAAACGGTATGGCATAAGGAAGAAAAAGTTCCGAAGTGTATCAATAGAGGGCGCTGTAAGCGGCATAACGAAAGTGGGTTAAGCGGATACAAGTGACATTTTTAATCCAAATACGACGACTTTGGCGTGAGTTGCCAAGTAAACTAACCGTACTGATCAATGTGCATGAGTGTTTGGGTTGTTTGATGGAAAAAATGACTTCCAAATCAATCAACAGTTGTGGTACTGTTAGTGGGAAGTCCATCCACCAAGGGCGCCCATATGGGGGGGCAAGGGGGGGCTTGAGCCCCCCCCTAGATTTTGGTTTTGTCAATTTTTTTAATATAAATCAGTTGCAAGAAATGAAAATCTTAACTTTACCTTGTGAAAACAAAGCATAATAAAAATGCCTCGACAACATCAGAAGTCACCGGAAGAAATTTCCGTTTTAGACGGGTTTCCGTCTTAGCAGGTATAGTTGTTAGGAATTCATTTTGTCATAACCATAATTTTTTTTCTTTTAAAGCTGGATTCTGTTTTAGACAGGTTCTATTTTCATAAATTTTAATTAGTCCTTTCGAATAGTCTGCTTCTTACAAAGAGGAAAAGCACAAGATAGGAAACAAATTCCGTTTCAGACGATTTTTATCTTAGCCGGTGTTACTGTGTGGTTTTTTCCCTACAAGACGATAACACTTTTTCTGCATAAGGAAGGATTTTGTAAGGAAGGATTTTTAATTAAAAATTCTTTTTCCCGAATCCAATAAAGATTAGAATCCTGAATGTGTCAGATTGTACGCAGCCCGAACTCAAAAATTCTATCTTAAGTCAGTACAGAACAAGACAAAATAATTTTCGTCGACCTGAAACTGTATAATTCTTGTAAATCACACTTTCCTGGTCTATGTGAAACAATGTGGCCAGAAAAGTATAAGTCCACACCATATTTTTCTTATCATTTTGCCACTGTTAAAGAAAATCTCTGTAATCTTTCTCAAGACAATAGTACGAACCAAGAAACACGCTCACAAGTCATTCATTTAGATGCTGCAACGTCATCTATAAAGTTTATTGTATATCTCAAAATAATTTCTCGATATTTTTTCTATCTGTAGCCAGTTGTAAACAAATTATAATCTGTAGATTAAGATTTGCATTCGGTTTATCAGAACATAAAAATGGAACTTCTTGAGATTTTTCTTATGCACAGAATGGAATCAGAAGAAGAATTTTCAGAAATGTTCATGGAGCTAATGGAGAATTGTAATTGTAAGAAATCGATATCAAAATGTACAGAACGTCTACTAGATAATCTTACCTTCCTATGACTACTCCTCTTGAATATTACAGAGCAGCATTTCTAAATCCATATTTAGACTCTTTAATTATATCCCTTCAGTCAACGTTTTTGAATCGAAATGAAACGTCATTCAAAGCAATATGATGATAAATATGGAAAAAAATGTTTTTGTCAAAGAAATCAAGGAGCTATCTCATTTTTATAATATTGAGAATTTGGAGTCAGAAGCAAGAACATGGTTTGATTTGTGGAAAAGCAAAGACTGTGGTGAGAATGTCACGATAAATGATCTCCTCGCAGAAACTACATTTCCCCATTTATTTAAGACAGCCATATTAAATTATAGTCAATTCTGCCAAAAATTTGCACTGTAGGAAGGTCATTTGAGGGGCTCACATCCATAGTATACCAAGACCACTTTGAAAAAAAAATGAGATAGCCCATTTAGAAGGTGCATAAAATCTGTTTTATCCATAACCACACTGAGCCAAATCTGTTTTCACTTTCTCATATGTGCAGAGCTGACACAGGCGACAATTTTTTAATTCTACCTCACACCACTTTCTCAAAAAAAAAATTATTGAAATAAAATTCGAGAAAATTTTCAAGAGAAATATACTACAAAATCTGTTTTTTTTTTTTTGTAGTGGTGCGAATAGAATAGAAAAATATTCACCTGTTTACAGACTATGTTTACTGTGAGAGTGGTTAAAACAGATTTTATGCACCTTCTCAATAGACTATTTCATTTTTTTTTTTCAAAATGGATTTTGTCTACTATGGTTGTGAGCCCCTTATTCAGTACCCTCAGGCCAGTGGTAAGGGTGATTATGTTCCGAATTGTCTGAAAAGGCATTCGGTTCCAAAAATTCGAACATAAAATATATCACGGAAGAATATCACAAATTTTGACAAATGGCCACAAAAAACACCAATTTCGTGAATCGTTCGCAGAAAAAAATCACCAATTTCGTCAAAGGATCACGGCAAAAAGACGAATTTCGTCAAAAGATTGCGATAAAAACGTAAATTTCGTCAAAGAATCGTGGAGAAAACGCAAATTTCGTCTACAAATCGTGGAAAAAAATGAATATTTTGTCAAAGAATCGCGAAAAAACACAAATTTCGTCAAAGGATCGCGGGAAAAACTCTAATTTCGCCAAAGAATCGAGAAAAAAACGAAATTTCATCAAAGAATCGTTGGGAAAACGCAAAATTTGTAAAAGAATCGCAGAAAAACGGAAATTTTGTTCAAGGATCACGAGAAAAATGCGAATTTCGTCAAATAGCGTAAAAACGCAAATTTCGTCTAAGAACCGCAGAAAAAAACGCGAATTTCGTTAAAGATTCGTAGAGAAAAACGCAAATTTCGTTAAAGGATCGCGAAAAAACGCAAATTTCATCAAAAGATCGCGAAGAATAAAAACTCGAATTTCGTTTAAGAATCGCGAAAAAAACGAAATTTCGTCAATGAATCGTGGGAAAAACTCAAATTTCGTCAAAGAATCGCGAAAAAAAAACGCAAATTTAGTCAAAGATTCGTGAAAAAACACAAATTTCGCCAAAGGATCGCAAAAAATGCAAATTTCGTCAAAAGATCGCGGGGGGGAAAATCTCAAATTTTGTCAAAAGATAGTAAAAAAAACACAAAGTACCTTAAATATTTACTAAAATTTATGATAGCTTTGGTGGAAGTTGAGATTTTTCTCAGCCCCCCCTTAAAATTAATCATATGGGCGCCCTTGCCATCCACCACGGCGAGGTCGTGCCACATTCGATGGGAAAAATTGGTTTTAATTGTCCTTGGGCTAAAAAGCACATAACGATTCGGTTTTTAATTGCGCAAGAGTTTCTTTTAATTGGCATAGTATGCCGCTTACAGCGCCATCTACTGATACACTTTGGAACTTTTTTTCTTATGCCATACCGTTTCCCCTTCTTCCAGTATATTCAGTTCAAATTTGAAGTGATTCTGACCAGTGGTTCCTTTTATACAGCATTTTGAAAGTGGGACTTTAATAATAATCACCCTGTATTTAAAATAAAACTAAAATATTCCTACATTTATAACATTTTAAGTAAATAAAACCTTTATACATTATTTAAAATTTTGTATATTCATTGTTATTTATAATTGGCGAAAGTTTGTACATATTCGTTTTTTAACTATTGCGATATTTCTTTTGGTTTGAAATTTAACTGCTTACGCTGTTTTAACCCTTTAACGGGCGGTGTGCACAAACTAATTTTAATTCCAAAACTGACAAACGGCACCAAGAATATTCAATTAAAATTTTCCTTTTATAATGTACCGGAAAATAAGCAAGTTTTTATTATCTAATGAATTCGTTTCTAATTTCTGGTGTCAGTCCATTATTTCATTATTTTACAAATAGATTTACTCTGCGCCTGAAAGGGTTAAGATATAAATTTTCAAACTTCACATATATTTTTAAAAAATCTAAAATATTCTGGTAAATTAGTATTTTATCTGAATTGTTAAAATCTTACTCACAGCTAGTACGATTTTAACACATAAAATATTAAATTAAACATATATTTTAGAAATATTTTGACAACTAAGAAGAAAAGAGACATCCTTCAAGAAGAGCACACAGAAAAATGAAGTCAAAAATATTAATTTTGTGGGGAGATATTTTAAAAACAAGAATGCATTCCACTCCCATAGGTTTAACATTAGCGAGTTCAGATTTGATACACTTTTAATAAACACTTTTCAATGGAAAGAATTATTCATCAACACTAAATAACACTTTACTAACTTTTTTTAAATTATTCGTCTTTCAATGACTATATCCCCCCACCTTCCCCCCAAAAAATATATTGTGATGTTATTTTATTAAGCATAGCTAAAACTTCTTACCATATCGTTCTGAATTTTTACATATGAATAATTTAATGTTCTACAAATCACTCTCGTCATATACATTTTTAAATGTGTGAAAATCATACAATTGTGATTGGTATGGTTAATATAACGTCTACAGAAAAAAAAATCGGCGTGTAAAAATAATTATTGCGGGAGATATTAATGAAAATGTTGAAAATTAATGTAACATAAGGTAATTAAAACTTTACAGCTTTATAATTTCTAAACGACTGAATGGCTTCTCGTTTGGTATGAAAAGTCATAATTGCCAACTTTTACCGCTAAAATTTAACAGTAAATTTTGCTTTACTTAATCGTCCAAATCTGCGATTAAATAAGGTTTGAAATTCGATTGAATTTTCGTGGTAATAGAAAAGCGTAAAAGTTGGCAGCTATGTAGCGTTCAAATTTATTCTAAGAATCAAAATTTAATGTCAAATTTGTTTATTAGCATTGAAAATTTTAAAGTTTGTCATATTTCAATATGAATATGATTCCCTAAGCTTATTTTTTAATATTAGTTTAAAGAAGACTTAATTTCTAATCAAATGGCTATTTTCTTTTTTATCCAAGTTAATTTGGCGGATAAAATTGTCAAGGGATGTTGTATGTTGTATATTTCTTTTTTGTGTGTGTTTCATCTGTTCTATTCCTTCTGCCAGATTCTTCAATCGAGAGTCTGTATCTGAAAATTCTCTCACGGATCACACATTTACTTTGTTACACATTTCACTTTCGAACACTACCACAGATGAAACTTCTTTGATAAAAATTGGCGACCCACATCAGAGAATTCCGGCATGTTCTTGCGCTGGCAGTGAAATACCTTCTGGCTTTAAAACTCTTGCGACATGATTTTAGGTAGGTTTCGTAAGAAATACTACTTATTGCATTCTCACCCAAGTTGGAATTTTTGAAAAATTTTTGCAGATCTACGCCGATCATGACTCCCAGAACCCAAAACCACCCCCAGTTCAAAACTTATATATATATATATATATATATATATATATATATATATATATATATATATATAATGCCACTTTTTTATGGACACGATAACTGCAATAATTCTGCACAAATCTCTTCCAAACTAATACATAAAATCAAGGGATATAAAATCTCGGTCAAGTTCGTTAATGGGCAAAATCAACGCCCCTTAGATTAGAAAGCCGTGACACGCGTCACGAAAACGTCATACCAAGCAGGCAAAACAAAGAAAAAAATCCAAACAACTTGCATGTTTCGATTCGATGGCTCGTGGAATTATTAACTATTAGTCGCAAACAGTGACTATTAATTATATGAGCCAATGAAATCGAAACATGCAAGTTTTTCGAATATTTATCCTTGTTTTGCCTACTTGGTATGACGTTTTTGTGACGCGTGTCAAGGCTTTCTTATCTAGGGGGCGTTGGCAAAATCAGAGAATTCCGAGAATGGGGGGCGGGCCTTTTTGTGAAAACAGAAAAACCCCATAATTTCTTAATTATAATACGTATCGAATCCATTTAAAGTTATTATTACTTCTAGAAAGAGGGCCGAAAATTTATGTATGACAAATTTTTGATATCATTGAAAATGCCCCCTAGGGGGGGGGAAAGGAGGGGGTTTAGAAGAAAAAAATTCATAACTTCGTCAATTCAAAAGATATCAAATCCGCTTAAATTTATTATAAATCCTCTTAATATTATCTAAAACGTTTATATTGACAAGTTTTTTATAGGACCAACCCTTATAGCAAAAAATAAATAAATAAATAAACGAAAAAAATCCCTGGCAGCTCCGCCTGCAAACAAGTTAGGTTTCGAAGTGGGCGGTTCAAACTACCGCATCATGGTAAAAAGGTCATTTCTTCCGCAATTCCCAACAAACAGGCGCCCCACAGTCTGCGTCTTCGAAATTTACCTGTGTCTGTAGGCCGAGCCGTCAGGGATTTTTTTTTCACCTAACCTTTTGTGACTCACCAACTTCGATTTGAATTTTTTTTTACTCAGATGTTAGAATACATCATTTTAAGCATGTAAAAAAAAATATTTAAAATTTTTAGAACATAAAAATAAAAAATTATTAACTAAAAGGTACTTTTTTTCACATCTGCAACAAACATAAAGTTACATTCTTCTTATAAATAGTGTCAATTTTCAAATACAAAATTGTAAAGTATACGAACTGAACTTTTTGTAAAAAATATTTTTGAACGTCTCCAGCCTTTTTACTTTGACAAAATTTACAAAGTTCATTTTAGCAATAACGATGCGAAACTGCTCAAATGATAAATAAAACTTTGGCATTAAAAATTAACTCTGTGTCATCGTCTGTTGAGAAATATGTGAACAATTTATACTAACTGCAGTGTTGAAAGATAGTAGCGATCAAATTAAAATAAACTAACTTTCTGAAATGTGTTAAAGAAAGTTAGTTCATTTTAATAAGAAAATCAAATTAAGTATGATCAATGTTTCCCCCTTCGGAACACATATAGAATACATGATGCTTTGCTGGCAATAGTGGACATACTGAGCATACTTTACTCGATATTTTTATTAAAAATAAATGAACCTTGCTTACATGTGTTATTAGTTTTATTAGTAAATGTGCGTCATACTTAAATGAGCATACTTTACTCGATATTTTTATTAAAAATAAATGAACCTTGCTTACATGTGTTATTAGTTTTATTAGTAAATGTGCGTCTGACTTATAATACCATATTTATGTATGCAGTTTGCGACGTATAAGCTGTTGAATGGATATAAAACATTGCATTTCAGGGCTTATAAAGGGTTTTTTACATGTAAGGGATCATTTCTTACTAAATCAAGGACGCTCTAAATAACTTATGTAATTGATTATTTCGCCATAACTTATACTGTTTTCGAGTTTTGAACGCTAACTTCGCACTTTGCCGCTAGGTGGTTCTATAAATGGTCTCGTCTGGTAGCACATAGCCACTTACCTAGATCCCACGCTTATGACTTTATCGGTGATGGAAAAGAAGCGCAGCAATGAGCTGATTGTCACCACTTAATTTTAATAGTATTTTTTTCCTTATTAAATCTCAGAAATTTTGCATTAAATAAGGTAAAGAATACTATTGAAATTGAGTGGTGACAATCGGCCCACTGTTGCGCATCTTTTTCACCACTGACTATATGTATATATCGCCATTCTGAAGTTAATGGGGATGAACAAGACTTTAGTGGGCACCCTGAATATTGACGAAGATATGAATGTTTCTTTAAAAATTCCAATTTTTGCACATGTTTTCTGTTTAAAACTGGCAGACTTTTGAACCATATTCCACGAATTTTACAGAAAACATGACAACGTGCAAGAGAAACAATTTACTGAAATTTGAAATGAATACATTGAATATTAAACAATACATGAACATTTGTAGAAAATACTAACTGTGTATGCGCTAACAATATCACTTTCTTTCAAAATTTAGTAGCCATTTATATATATTTTTTTTTTCTTGCTCTTTCACTATTTCTTTATAGGACTGTTTGGGAAAAAAATGCAAAACCTTTGAGAACTTTCTTTTGCGCATCAACTTTATTTTACACTAGCAGATCCGTTCGGCGTTGCCCGGTTCCGTCAAAAAATAATAAGAAACGCGAAATCACTCTAAAAATCACTGCACGAAACCCTTCCTCTGGTAACTCTTTGTCTTTCGGAAATTAGATAGAGAGATTTGACAAGATTTATTAAGGTACACGAGCGAAAAATCTGTTAGTTCCACTTTTCACCGCCAGGGAGTACCAAATCTATGTCTTAAATAATTAGCTATATCTTAATTAGTTCATGTTAAGTTGAATTAACCGATTCTCGTTGAAATCGGGCCCACAGAACCCGAGAAAATAAATCACCCCCTGGATATTAATATTCATAAATGGTGGTAACCAAGCGCTGAAAAAATGAAACCCAAATTTAGTACCGGGGAGACCTTGGAAGAATGTCTCTTAAGCAAAACTCATCTAAGATAACTCATAGGACGCACTGTGTCTGAGATCTGAACAAATTTAAAGTGTGCGCGTACGCATAAGTTAAAGGGAGCCTGAACAGCCAATCAAAGTGAGTGGTAATGGCTGCATCGAGCCATAGAAATTTCGAACTCACTGAGTGAGTTCCACAAACTTCCTCAGTGAGTTCGGCGGTCTGAGATATCTTCACTATAAGATCTGAACGGTGTATTAGATGTGTTTTCTTCTCGCTTTTCTTTTTTTCCCACACTGGGTCATTTTATACTAAAAACAAATTAGTTCTTATCGTCCGAAATCTTTAAAATTTTGTTGAGTTATAAATATAATGCTTCTGGAGCCTGTTTATAATTTCCGTGCTAAAATATTCATATTTAATTGCAAAAAGCTATGTTTTTTTTCTCACTTTTTTTCAGATTGAAATCCTATGGGAATTTTTTATTTTCAAATAGATTATTTTATTTCTAAATCTAAGTATTGCTAAACTCGAAAAACAGCTAAAAAGTTAGTTTAAGGTGCTAACATTTTAGAGCAATAGCATAAAAATACGTTTATATTGCAAGTGTAAATAAGAGTGCGCAATGTTAATCCTACAGGATTTTTTTTTCAACTACATTATTTTCCCCTTAATCTCATAATTTCTGAATCAAATTTATACTCGATCACTTGCAAAAAGGTTAGTATATTATATTAAAATTTTAGAGCGATTGTATAAAATTATCATCAGTCAGTGATCAGTATTTTTAATCAAAATGTGTCTAATGTTAATCCTACGGGAAAATGTCCGCTAAAAACGAGATTTGCCAAACTTTGGGACTTTGGGAAAGGAATTTTTTTTTTCAAAGTGTTAATTTTCATATTTTTTTAAACCGAAGGCATCTTTTTAAAGTTAGATGTATACTTGTTAACTGTGTGAAATTTTTTCTTGTACATTTTGATTAAAAAATCAGGGGAAAGAACGTTAAACATTGAAAAAAATACGGAATTCACGAAAGTGACTTACGGAAAGTAACGTCTTCGAAAATGACAATATTGATATTTTTTAAAACCAAAGATTGCGTTTAAAAAAAAAAAACGCAAGTATGGTTTGGAATCTTTCGATCTTTCATATTTTGAATTCCGAATACCGATTTTGTATAAAAAAAACTAAATTCGCGTGAGTGACTTTCCATTTTCTTCAAATGCTTAGTATTCATTTTCTTCGAAACGCTTTGCAGATTTCAAAATGAAAATGAACATAAATGTGGTTTGGTGGTATTTTTAGTTTTTCGTATCTTGATCAGAAGCGCGGATGCAGATTTTTAAATATTGCAGAAATTGCGAAAGTGACCGATGGAAACGAACGCTTTTGAAAGGTTTAATAATATTATTTTTTTAATACCGAAGGCGTCGTTTTAAATATAAACATGGACATAGATGTGGTTTGGTGTCTTTGGTTTGTTCGTAATTCGATTTACAAAACCGATTCACAATTTTAAACATCGCAGGAAAAACCGAATTCTCAAAAGTAATTTTTGCAAATGAATTTTTTTCAAAGGGTTCGTATTTTTTTTAAACAGTGCGGATTTCGAAATGACAATGAACGTAGATATGGTCTGGTATCTTTAGCGTTTTTCGTATTTTGAGCAGATTTTTAAAAAATGCAGAATTTGTGAAAAGTCTTTCGGAAATTAAATTTTTGCAAAGGATTAATATTTTTTTAAACCGATGACGGCGTTTCAAAGAGCGAAGTACGATCGGCGGATGCGAGCTTTGTAAAACGGGAGGGGACGACGACGAATTCAATATTTTGTAATTATTTTTTTGAAAGGGTTAATGTTAATAATTTTGCGAGCAAATTACGGCGTTTTAAACGTAAAAGTGCAAAATTTAAAAGTATAACTTCCCTTTTTCCGTATTTACAACAGTTTAACCAACGCGCATTTAGAATTTAACGTTTCAAATAAAGGTCGATCTTCCAGTTTTAAATGTTCTCTGCTTCCCGGCTTCAGAAAACTCAGAACTGAGCATGCGCGGGTGCGCTCGCCGATTTGCAAAAAATAATACTTTTTAGATAAGTTTTTAACTAAGATCTCGTTTAATTATAAAAAATGAAAAAATCTGAGCACCAGGTGTATCAGGGCCTGCCTTGAATTATCATCATACAAATATTCAGAGCTCTACGTGCGAAACATTTCGCTAGCCATCGCAGAAACTCGTACACACACGGAGAAACTCTTTTCGTTTATTAGTATAGCTATAGTGAAATTAAATAAAACCTGTAGCTTTTTAAATAAGAAATGTAATTCCCTGAAAATTGTAGCAACTTCGTCATATTTTAATAAGAAAGCCGAATTTGAAAATATCTACCCCATATTATCCTATGGAAGAAAATTTAGTGTTTTGCCATATTTTCCCTCCGAAACCGCATGGCATTTTCTATTCACGGGCAGACTGGCGAACCGTTCATGGTAACGGAATAAAGAATATATGCGTTCCATTGTGAAGCTTAGTGTGCTACACCCAAGTCGGTTTGGGATATCTAGTGGAAGTTATAAAAATTATTTTTATAATCCTGAAACACATAGATAAGCCCATACGATTTTTACTTATTTAAAATCTGCAACGTCTTAAAATACTGTGTGGTATTTATAGTCTTGATATACAATTAATACTAATGTCATGTATGGTATACATTACAAAATAAAAAATTGTACAAAATTTTGAACTAAATCTCACTTAAAATAGATATATGAGCTAATTTTCTCATTCAAAATGACGCACCCCAGCCACCCCGAAATTTCCCTTCGGACACCTAATATTTTCAAATTCGAAAACTACCAGAAACCACCACCGGCAGACAATATTCACTAAATTGCCAAACGGTTGTCTCAGTGAATTTTGTCCTGGATTCGATTTTCGGTCTCGACACTTTTTCACTCAGTTGAAAAAATTTCAAATTATATTATATATTTTCCAATCAGTATGATTGCGTTAAAATAATAAAGTGTATCTACGTTTCCATCATTTAATGAAGTAGATTCTTTCAACCACGGAATTAAGAGCTCCCTGTATGAAGAAAAAATCCGACGATCAGTGCTCAAAAAAATTCTGAAATGACATCTATAACAACAAAGTGTTTCAGCGGAAACTATTCGTCGGGCACTCAGAAAAGCCTGTCCATGTTCCCAGGGTGATGAGAACTGCAAAGGAGTGTTTTAGTCCAAAATCGTCTCAACCAATGAAGTTTTATATTCTGGATGCCACGACTCGGATATAGAGGTACCTTAATCTCATTTGGTTGCTTCTATACGCCAGCGAAGTGTGACGTCACTGTAATGGCTGCTGGAGACAAGAAGTTTTGGTTTCCCATTAAACGTTAATGTAAGCAAAAAATAAAGTCGTGTTAACAGTAATAATAATTTTTTAAAGAAATTTCTTTTACAGTTTTGCTAAATCTTAGGTAAGGCATTCATATGCATTCAACAAACTTCTGATTAAGTGCGTCATTTTTTTTAATTCATCAAAAAAAAAAGATAAACCTTCATGGAGAGCATCAATGGCGGATGTTTTGAATATTTGAATGTAATTTTAAAATGTTTTAATTTCTTTTAGTTGATATTTCTTTACTCAGGCGTACTCTATGTTAAGTTTCATCTGAGTTGAAATGTGTTTCTGCTGTTTTTTTTTCTTTTCTTTTCTTTTTTTTTAAATTTTTTTAACAGCTAGAGCACTAATGATAATTTTATTAAATGATTCTTCATAGTTACTGGATTATATTTTTTGCGCGGTCATCGCATAATTAAATGCAGGAAGACTGACTATCTTTATAAAATTTTATTAAATACTAGGAAAGTAAACAACTGAATATAGACATTTTCGGTAATCAGGTAAAATAATTAAGAAAAAAACAACACAAATAACATGAAAACGACTGAAAAATACATTTAAACTGCGAGAATATCAAGCAAAATGTATTAAAGTATCACCCTTGCTTTACGAGAGAGAAATTTATGTAAATAATACACCAAATGAAGAAAAATTTAAAAAAAAAAAAAGAAAAGAAAAAAAAAAACCCAGCAGAAACACAATTTAACTCAGATGAAACTTAACATAGAGTACGCCTGAGTAATATAAATATCAACTAAAAGAAATTAAATCTTAAAAACATTTTTAAATTACATTCAAATATTCAAAACATCGGCCATTGATGTTCTGCATAAAAGCTTATCTTTTTTGATGAACTAAAAAAAAAATGACGCACTTAATCAGAAGTTTGTTGAATTCATACGAATGCCTTACCTAATATTTAGCAAAACTGTAGCAGAAATTTCTTAAAAAAATGTATTAATACTGTTAACACGACTTTATTTTTTGCTAACATTAACGCTCAACGGGAAACCGAAACTTTTTGTCTCCAGCAGCCATTACAGTGACGTCATCACTTCGCCGGCGTATATCAAAAGGGTGACGTACATACAATACCGGCACATTGTTCAAGATCAGACAGTGCTGAGACAGAAGTTTTTGGCCAAACTATGGCAAACCCACATTCTAAACTAGGCAAGTTTGAAAAGACTATTGAGACTAGAGTACCTCTATATGAGAGTGCCTACATAAGTATAGGGCAGTTGCAATTGACGTCACCTTGGAGGTAAACAGTATAAAATAGGCAGTTCTGATTGGTGGAATTACCCTTACCTCCAAGTGAATACAATGGTTGATCAGCTGATTGCAACTACCCTATACATAAGTATACAGGCAAGCCAACACTAGATACCGGGCTTGCTTGCGACCTACGTTATACACTGCCGGTGCATGATGTTTAAAACGTCACATGGAGTGGATCATTTTTACATAGCGATTGGTGCAAAACGGTAGGAGCGCCGCTTTGCACCAATACCGTGTAAAAATGATCCACTTCATGTGGGGTTTTAAACGTCATGCACCGGCCGTGTATAACGTAGGTCGCGGTAATGCCCATGTTTACCACTGATCTATCTGGATAAGATCTATGCAGAGTTCATCGTGATGGTTATAAAGTTCTAAAAAGTTCTCGCAGCAAGCTGCGGTGGAGAATGCTGGATGAGCCTCTGTAATTACTCCTTTTACGTAATAAACTGTTTTGGAAAATTTGAATTCTTCGCATCTGAGTCTCACAGACCGAGCCCCATACAACAGAACCGTATGTCATGGTTGATCGAATGAAGGACTTATACAGTAATAATTTATTTTTAAGTGATAGAAAGCTGTGGTAAGCCAGTAAAGATTGAAGGGATTCTTGAGCTTTAGTAGATTTGACAATTACGTCCTGAATCTGCCTAGCCCAGGTTAATTTTGTATTTAGATAGATTCCTAGATATTTATAACTGGTGACCCAGGGAATGAATTCACCATCTAGAGAAAGTTTAGAAATTGGGGAGATAGCTTTATTAGAGAATATCATGGCGGCACTTTTAGAAGCATTGTCTTTAATGCGCCAATGTCTTAACCAGATCTGAAGGTCCAAAATGTAGGCTTGGAGTTCAGTTAACACAATGTCGAGTGACATGTTTCTTGTCATGATGGCTGTGTCGTCAGCATAAAGTGCAAAGAGGACGTCGGGAATACAGCGTGGAATATCATTAATGTAGAGGTTGAACATCCAAGGACTTAGAATACCACCCTGAGGTACGCCAGCCTCGATAATTCTTGAAGAGGAGATATAGTTGTTAACTTTAACTGAGAACGATCTATCTTTAAGATAGTTCAAGAATATGAGGATTAGTTGAGGGGGTGCTTTGAGCATAATTAACTTATAAATAAATCCATAATGCCAAACCCGATCGAAGGCTTTAGCTATGTCTATGAATACAGCGCCAGTTTTTTGTGTGTGATATAAATCCTCGTGAACGAGTTCAGTTACTCTCCAAAGCTGGTGTTGAGTCGAGTGTTTGGGTCTAAACCCAAACTGCTCGGGTATAATAATCGAATTGGAGGAAATGAATTTCAGACGGTTTGCAAGTATGTATTCATAGACCTTAGAAAGACAGGATAAGAGGGAGATAGGTCGGAAGCTAGAAGGGGCATGTCTGTCCTGTCCCGCTTTTGGGATCGGGACAAACAGCGTCTTCTTCCCCGCATCCGGGAACATACGGAGATTAAGCATGCAGTTAATTAGGAGGGTTATGAAGAAAATGAAGTTAAGAGGAAGGTGGAGGAGCATATTGGTAGAGATATTATCAAGACCAGGCGTTTTGTTCTTTTTGAGATTCCCGATATATGAAATTACCTCAGAGGGTAGAGCAGGTTTAAGAGTATTATTGTGAGGTGAGTTTAAGAAACGTTCAACCTCTGTGTTGACGATGTCTACCGTTTGGAGGTTTACGACATCGCGATTTAGTGTAAACTGACTTCTAAGACTGTCAGCAATGAGCTCAGCCTTGTCTGTGTTTGAGTATGCCACACCATTAGGGCCGTTTAAGGCCGCAATGTGTGTTAGTGTCCTACGAATGCAGGTCGTTGCCGACCAAATTGTGCTGTGTGATGTCGAAAGAGACTCAATGTAAGTGTTCCAACGTGCATTACTAAACTCCTTGATTGCAGCCGAAAACTGGTGATTTTTTCTATTTAATGCAGTTTTTGAGTTGGGGTCCCTAGTCGTCTGCCAGTCTCGCCTTAAATTGTTTTTATCTCTTTTTAAATCCCTGATGTGCTCAGGTAGTCGAAACGTGTCGATCACCATCTGCCTAGGTTTTGAAACTTCTCGGAAAGCATTGTGGAGTGAGTCTCCAAATGCTTGAATAGAAGAAGTTACATCCCCTCTGCAGAATGTGGGTGTTCATGTTGTTAAGGACATAACCGAAGTCTTCCCAATTGACCGTGAATGCTCGGGGGATGTCTAGGTTGAAATTGTCCACTTTGAATCTAAGCACAACCGGAAGATGGTCCGATGGGAGATCATTCACTGTTTGAATGGTGTGCGGGAAGGGGAAGTTGCGGGTGATTGCAAAATCGATTATGGATCCATCATCGAGTGCTAATTCGGGCGGGTGGACTCAAGGGGCGCTAAAATTTGCGCATGATTTTGATCTGTCCACCTGCGCAATTTAAAGCATAGTGGATCTACGAAAGCCCCACGAAAAATGATGAGCATTAAAATCGCCCGCAATGATGAAATTTGGAGAATTACGGGTTAAAGTAGAAAGTTCCTGAGCTAGAAGACGATATTCCCTCGTAGGGGGATTGTAGATGGCTGCAATCAAAAGGTGAGGGATGGTGGGAAAATCTAACAGAATGGGGGTGGCTTCAATGCAGTGAAATTGAGGGACTTTAGCAAGAGTTGCATTGAGACCATTTCCAACATAGATAGCAGTGCCGCCACCACGATAGCCGCCAACTGTAAGAGGTCTGTCACTATGGAAAGTACAAAGTTGGCGACCCGGACACTATTACCCTGGAAATGGGTCTCTGAGACCAACCATAGATATAGTAATATAACTAGATTCCGCACTCAATGTTATTCTCCCAATACTTCTTGATTCTGCAGCGGCTCGGTGGCAACATCCATTAGAGTGGCAGAAAGCGAGTGGAACTTGTGTTAAATACCCTGGTTTTCCTGAAGTAGATATGAAAACATTATGATCTTGTCATTGTTTGCCTTTTAATTAAATGTTTTCAGAAGATATTTTGTAATTGTTTGCAAAGACAGTAGAATACCCTATCAGAGGTAAATATCGATATGTGTATTATTAGTATTTGTGATTTGTTAGACACTTTTTAGTACAATTTCGATGTAACGTTTAGTTCAGTTAGTTACTAAAGTTTTTTTTTGTGTGTGTGTGTGATTTTGGAGCATTTATGTTATGTTTTAAAATGTTCAGCGCATAACACGCAATAGTATAATATATATATATATTTTTTTTTTCCCCCATGCTTTGAGTTCTTTACTTAGATGTTATTTATATTATAATTTTAAAAAAAGGGATCCAATAAAGGAAGACCAATGTTATTTACATATTAATATATCCTTGTTTACGTATTTTATTATGATCGAAAAAATAAATATATTAATTTTTTTCCCATGCTTTGAGTTCTCTACATAGATGTTATATTATAATTTAAAAAATAAGGAGATCCAATTAAGGAAGACCAATGTTATTTACATATTAATATAACCTTGTTTACGTATTTTATTGTGATCGAAAAAATAAGTATAATATATATATATAGCTATATATTTTTCATGCTTTGAGTTCTTTAATTAGATGTTATTTATATTATTTTAAAAAAGGGATCCAATTAAGAAAGATCAAATGTTATTTATATATTAATTTGTCTTTGTTTACATATTTTATTGTGATTAGTTAAATAGCTATTTAAATTTTAAGAACTTTCATTTTGAATAATGGGATTCATAAAGTTTCTGAAACAATTAATATGTTTTTATAACTATGAGAGTTTTTATCACCGATTTTAATATGTATTTTTTTTTTTGTTGTTGCTACAATTGTGATGCAGTTGATTACTCGAAATAATGTAGGGGAGACCGGTACACACTGGACCTATGGGCACAGTGGACCACCCCCTAATATTTTATTTATTAATTTTTTTTTTAAGCTTCTCTTATATCCTAATGGACAACAGCACTGCACTGATTATTTACGGCCTTCAGAAAATATGTTTAGCTCAGATTGAACTATTTTATCCCAATTGGTTGTTTTGAGCTTCTAAAAGTAAAATTTTTCTTGATCATATTTTATTTTTTTAGTAATTAAAGGTTGTAGATAAATAAGATAAAACAGCTTTTTTGCAAAGCTAAGATACTGTTTTTATTTAACTTTAAAGTTAATATGTTTAAAAGAAAGCTATGAACAATATTAATATTATTTATTAAACTTCAACATAGGGCACAGTGGTCCACAATCCACTCTGCTCCTGTAATGCAGAATGTTCAAAATATTTAATAATTTCTTTTTTTCTATAAAGAAATATTATTTTAAAGTAGTTATTTAACTGTAAAATAAAGTAAATAAAGAAAAATAACAATTTATTTCACATAGTAAGAAATATTTTGTTTTGTATACTGCCTTTGATAAATATAACTGTAGTCTAATTGGTGATGATTCTATTCAAGTAAGATTCATGAGATGCAAATTTAATGGAGATCAGTTTATTTTCCCCGAAACTGTAGATGAATCTGTTGTTGATGTCAATGATTTCATAATGTTGCTCCCAGACCCAAAAGTATTTCAAGAAAATTCCAGGTGCAATCTTACTCATAAGTATTTTGGAATTTCATTTGAAAATTTTAATGTGCGCTGATTTTTTTTTTTTTTTTTGTACTTAAGTAAGAACTTCAACTAAATTGCATTTGTTTCTGTAATAATCTGTTATTATTTTCAAATTATAATTAATTATTTTTTATTTTGTTTCTGTTTCAAAATGTTACTTGTAAATTTATATTACTATGTTATTTTGTGGGTAAAGGGGAAATAAAAAAGAATTAGATTAATGAAAAATAGATTTATATTGTATTTCAGATAATACCTAATAGCGGTCCACTGTGCCCCGGTGGGTGGACCAGTGTGACCCACTTCTGGGGCACACTGGTCCACTTTACGGGTGCATATAATTTTTTTTTTTTTTTTTTGAAAAATGTATTGAAAACTATGTTCTGAGAAAATTATGATGAATGTATAAAGGTTTAAGGAATATTAAAAAATATTTTCATGAATATCAGTTTGTCAGTTAAAGCGAAAAAAAATTTTAACTGAGAAAGTGGTCCACTGTGTACCAGTCTCCCCTACATATATGCGAATAAAAATTTTATTCCTTGTGTTTTTTCATTTGTAAAGGTGCAATAAAACAAGTATGGAGCTTAATTTAGTAATGTGTTATTTTTCAGAAAAAAAATTAAACTGAAAATTCTGATTTTGATAATTTTAATATTTGGAAATTTTTAAAATTATTTCTGGTACTCTTCGGTTAGCCGGGCGCCAGTGATATATATACATGCATATATACACACACACACATATATATACACATATCTACATATACATATATGTATGTGTGTATATCATATGTATTTATATATGTACATATATCACTGGCGTGCCCGGCTAACCGAAAAGTACCTTATTTCTTAAGATAGGAAGCTTGGTTCAACATTGTTGAATTGCAAATAAATTTTGATTTGAGCCGATTGACTCAGAAAGTTCTGCTACTAGATATATAAACTGTACACACATGTTTATTTATTTATTGCACATTTGCAAATATCCTCCTTTAAAAAGTGCATTCCACTTATTTAATTTAAGGTTTTTTCTTTTAAGGTGTTTGATAAGACAAGAGTATTGTGAATGTTATAGGTGTTTTCACCATGACTAAATCTTGCTGTGCTTACAACTGTACAAAAAGATTTCAGAAAGGCAGTGGAATATCGTTTCATAGGTACATATCCATATTTCTATAGTTAGAAATTGTAACATCTTTACTGAAATTGTAATTTTATTTCGCAATTGATGTTTTTTTTTACATCTTGATTTACATTCTGATACCATTTTACATACTGATTTTTCACTATTTTTTTCCTTGTTAAATTTTGTTTAAACTGTTTTATGCAGTTTCAATGTAATCATTTAGTTAAGTTTTAAAGGTTTGTTGATCTTGTATATGTAATTATTACTTTTATCAAAAAACAAACATGTTACAAAGTGTTGTTAATGAATGTAACAAAATATGTTTGTTACAAAAACAAACATCAACATTCTTCAAAATTGATATTTAATATTTTGAAATTTATACACACACACATATAGGTATATATAAAATATATGTGTGTGTATATATATTATATGTGCATATATATGTATATATCTGGTGCCTGGCTAATATAAAAGTACAATTTAATGTTATGTAATATTTTGAAAGTATTCATAATATTTATTTCTGTGCAATTGTATTTATGAAATCCATTTCCCAGATATGGTTATAAAATTCATCAACATTCATCATAATTGACATTTAATATTTTGAAATTGATACACACACACTATATATATGTATGTATGTGTGTGTGTGTATTGTGGGTCGGGACCAGTACATCAGTTCGTAAAATCGAGCATCTACTGTATATATATTATATGTGTGTATCTAAATATAATAAAACACAGTGTGTCGATTACTGTATCAACTTATCCATTAGAAAAATGAGAAATAAAAAAAATATTCAGACATGGGATTATTTTGAAGGAAAAACACAGTACATGTTCATATAAATGTATGTAAATATCATATATAAATATGCATATAATTGTTTCATTTTCTTTAATTATGTCTCATATAATATATTTTTGCTCTTTTTAAAATATTATTATTTTTTTAAGATTTCCATTTGCTAGAAAGGAACTTTTGAAGAAATGGATATCATCAATTAGACGAGAAAATTTTGTCCCAAATAGTCACACATTCATCTGCTCCAATCATTTTACTCCAGATTGTTTTTATGAAAATCGTGTATCAAGAAGAATATTAAAGGAAGACGCAGTGCCATCTATCTTTGATTTTCCTGTACACCTTAAAAAGGTATGTAAAATATTTAGGCATAAGGAAATATTCAGGTTTAAAGAAGTTATTAATATTAAATGCCTGGTTTGAATTTGAGTAGCTGGGGTCTGGGGGTCATGATCGGTGAAAATATACCGAAATTTTCCGGAATTGCTTTCCTCCGAACGGCTGCAATAGGTAGCTTTGTACTTTTTTGTATTGAAAGCTACCTAATACTTCTAAATGCCATATTAAATATTGTTAAATTATTTTGGCAAACCTTTACAAATGTGCATTAAATTTACTGCTTAACAAAAATATTTCTTTTTTCAGTCAAAAAATCAGTTAAAAATAAAATAAACCAATCTTCTTTTAAACTTAAACTAGGGCTTTTTGTTTTTTCAAAAATGTATCTTTTCCTATTACATATAGATGTATATTTATTCACAAAAATAAACATTGTTGGATATTGTATATGCGTAATATAACTCTTTTTGAAAATAATTCAAATTAAATAATTATAATCGGTTATGTAGAAATTTGAAACCATTTGTAATTAAAATATTAAAAACTTAAATGTCCTAAAACAGTACTTTTGACAATGGATACATAAAATATAAGTAAATAGTAAACTTATTGTTTTTGTATATTTTTTCAGGAGCTGAAGTCAAGAAAACCACCCAAAGTACGTAATGATGGTGTTTTGCCGCTGCAAAGTACATCACAAAACAACATAAATCAAAGGATTCAAGGAACAAGTAGCACTGATCATACCTATTTCATTCAAGATAGCCCACGTAAGCTTAAAAGAAAGTATGAGATGATTATAGAAGAGAAAGATGCAGAAATAAATGAGCTGCGCAAAAAGCTGAAAATGGCCAACATGCAAGTCACACGAAAAAATAAGAAAATAGCATCTATGTCTGATGTAGTTAAAGATCTGAAAGAAAAAAAGATAGTTGATTCCAATCTTGCACAGCTTTTAGAAAAGAACTTCAGTGATCTAAGTGTTGAAATCTTAAAAAAACAGTCAAAGTCTAAAAAAGATTACAGTGATCAACTAAAGTCCTTTGCTCTTTCACTTTTTTTTTATTCTGCAAAAGCTTATGATCATGTAAGAAGATCTTTTGAGTCCCTTCCCAGCCCATCATCCCTAAGAAGATGGTACAATGTAATCAATGGTTCACCAGGTTTTACAGGTGAAGCATTGACTGCCTTACAGAAAAGAGTTAATGACTGTAATTATGAAGTGCACATGGCACTTATGTTTGATGAAATGTCCATCCGAAAGCACATCGAATGGAATGGTGCAGAATTTTTTGGATATATAAGTTTTGGCTCGAATGTCTGTACTGAACGGCGTTCAGAAGCAAAGGAAGTATTAGTTTTTATGGTGGTTGGCTTAAATGTACCATGGTCCATACCAATTGCATACTTTTTAACTGATAAAGTTACTGCTAATGAGAAAGCCAGTATTGTTAAACAGGCAATTTTGATCTTACATGACATGAAAGTAACTACAGTATCTGTGACGTTCGATGGCACTTCTGTAAATTTAGCAGCAGCAGAAATCTTGGGGTGTAAAGTACATGATCATCCTCTGCAGATAAAGCCCTACTTTGAAAACCCTGCAGATAAAGAAAAAAGGGTTTACATCATGCCTGATGCATGTCATATGATCAAATTAATGAGAAATGTATTTGCTGATTTTAATTTAACTTATGAAAATAAAAGTATTAGCTGGAAGTACATTAGGGAACTTAATGATTTGCAGAATTCTGAGGGCTTGCACCTTTCAAATAAGTTAAGAGACTCTCATGTTAATTTTATTCAAAATAAAATGAAAGTATCTTTGGCTGTACAAGTTTTCAGTAATTCTGTAGCTAAAGCTCTATTAACACTTAAAAATTCCCCAAAGTTTCCCCAATTCAAGGGATGTGAAAACACTATAGACTTTATTTCACGATTTAATTCATTCTTTGATTTGCTTAACTCTAAAAATTGTCTAGCTAAAGGTCCAAAGGCTGCTATAAAGGTAAGCAATCGAGATTATTGGGAGCCATTTTTGAAAAACATGGAAGACTACCTCTTGAAGTTAAAAGATTCACAAAGTGGCAAATTTTTGTACCAGATTCAACGTAAAACTCCAATTATTGGGTTTATTTGTTTAGGGCGAAGTGTACGTGGTCTTTTTCAGGATTTAGTACTAAGTGATAAGCTGAAATACATAACTCTGTATAAAATGAGTCAAGACCACTTGGAGATGTTTTTTTCTCGTGTTAGACAGCGTGGAGGTTGGAACAATAACCCCTCAGCAGTACAGTTTCGCACTGCTTATAAACAACTGCTTGTTCAGAATGATATCAAAGCCAGCAAAAATGCAAATGTTATAAGCCAGTGCGAAACACCTCTTTTATCTTGTCTGTCTGTCACTCCTAGTGTCACAGAAAGTATTTTCAACAATGTTACTGCTGAGAGGTTATTTGATTTGACTGGTGAAAAGGAAATAAATATATCTTCACCAGAAAAAAATTGTAATATTATAGATGTAGCAAGTGATGAAAATGCTTCGTTGCTGACACTCCCACAACTTTCGGAATATAGAAATAAAATAATTGTTTATATTGCTGGATTTGTCGTAAAAAAATTGCTAAAAAAAATTAAGTGTCCCGAATGCAGTAATTATTTATTGCATCATAATGGAATTCTAGAGCATGGTGATTTTTTAGCTCTAAGAGATTTTGGAGGCTTAAAAAAGCCATCACATGATGTTGTAGCAGTTTGTTTATTTACTGAGAAGTGTATTAGAGAAGAAGTTTTAATTAATCATGGGAAAATGCCTTATGGGAATGTGAAAGTTAGAATTATGTCTAAAGTGTTAAAATCCACAATAGATAGATTATTTTAGTGGTCTAATACCCCATTCATTAGAAAGTGTATTTCCTGACAACCATATCCATGCATTAATAAAAGCTATAGCAGATTGTTTTTTAAATTTAAGATTCCATCATTTATGTAAATTAACTAACATTAGCTTAAAAGGGAAAAATATACGACAGAAATGTAATAAGTTAGTTTTATTTAAAAATCAGTAACATATTTAGTCATATTTTTGTATTCTTCTGTGTCATGTCTTCTCTATTATGTTGTATGATATTTACTAGAAAAAATGTACTTATCTAATATTAATGTCCTATAATTGAAAATATCTAGAATCTCTAAGCTTGACCAATTAATTGCAGTTTCCTTAAGGTAATGATATTTATGAATATGGTGGATTTATGTATATCTGTGCCAAAATTCTAAAGTATATTTGTATACATGTAACATATTTTAAATTATTCTAAAACTGTTCTCAAGTTAAATTACTATTTTGCATCTTAAAATATATTTCTTTTAGTTTCCTCTTAAATTTCAATGGTCTTGATGGCTCATAACTTGCTTTCAGTGTTCAGTGATAAATATCAATGGATATTATGTATCATATATTTTCATG
Source organism: Maratus michaelseni (assembly GCA_963931845.1). Lineage (NCBI taxonomy): Eukaryota > Metazoa > Arthropoda > Arachnida > Araneae > Salticidae > Maratus > Maratus michaelseni. The sequence goes on along the minus strand of OZ007586.1, from coordinate 67,257,736 downwards.
CGAAATGGGTGTAAATTAATTTTCCAACTTTTATGAACTATGACATTTTGTAGAAGCACACAAACTGAAATTTATGTTCAAATTTTGAATTAAAAAAGAATATTTTAATAGTTTTGCTGTACAAAATATAAAAGTTTCACTGTACTTGATATTCTGCATTCTATATTTTGTTTATCAATAAGTATAAAAAGCAAATTATTTCTGCTTTCAATTAGTTGATCTTCAGTTTTGTTGTAAATGTGAGGGCTGAAGACATTTATAATATTGTTTTATTAAGTTTTCATGTTAAGTGCAATATATAGTAGTTTCTAATTGTATAAAGTCTGGAAAACAAAAACATTTATAATCATCAGCAAGTTGACTATTTTGAAAATATCTGATATTTTAAAAAATATTACTTATGAACCTTGTTTGCTCTTTCATTTGAACTCATTATTCAATTTCAGAAACATTCTATTTGATCCTAAGGCCTTTTTTAATTTAAGGGACAGAATTAATAACTTTGTATTTTGCATACATCTGAGGAGCAAGTTACAGTAGGTTAATTTTAAACTGCAACAGAATATGTTTTTTGTTCTTGTTATTAGCAGTTAATATTAAATTAATGTTTAAAATGTTTGTTTGCTGATTTTGTATATATTTTAAAATAAACATATTTTTAAATGTGATTGAATCATTATGTCAAACTTGTAATTGGTGTAGCATTTGTGTAATGTATTAAAGTGAAATTGTACTATGCATATATCAAAATATCTGAGAGCCACTGAAAATAAATATATACTGAATTAATATAAAACTTTTTTCTTTTTTTTTAAATAAAATTTTGTTGAGAAATCTTGTTTTTGTTTAAATCACTGGTCACACAAATTACTTATTCAGGTAAGTTACTTAAAAAATTTTATAGCATTATTATTTGTTTTATCTATTGTAGTTTAGAATTTGTGTGTAGCATTTGAAAATACTCTATATTGGTTAAAAAAGATATACCTTATAAATACAATCTTTCAAGATATATGAGAGAAATATGAGCTTAAGCACTCTATAAGGTGTTTATTCAGGGTGACTACAGTTCTGGAAATCTTGAAGGTTTATCAATCTGGAGAAATCAGAGAATTTGTAAATGTACTAAAAAATTAGGAAAAAATGCAAAAATATTTGTGTTTTCACACAAGACTGATTCGTCGATAAACAGGTGATATTTAAGCCAATAATAGTATGTGATAAAGAAAAGTATAATTTTTATATTTTTAAAAAATATGCACATATATGAAACTGTGAACAAGTACTTTTTGAATAATGTACAATTTTTATAATTTTCTCTCTTTTTTTTTTCTTGAAAATTACTCAGGAAACTGAGTAAGTGTGTTATACGAGGAAGTGGTGTATATATAAAAAAATATCATATACATATCATTAATAATGGAAATCCAGAAACATTTTTTCACAATTTCTGTAGCCATCCTGCTATTAAAAAAAAAAAAAGCTTTGTGGTTAGAACTATTTATGAATTACAGCAATCATCAAAATATGCTAACTGCATATGAAAGTGCAACAATGAAATATCTTGAATCTTAAAATGAAGAAAATTTAATTTAAAAATAAAGAGTGTAATGTATATTTTTAAAAAATATTCTTTTATCATTTGTTTAATATTAAATAATCAGTCATTTTTAGTTGATGAGTCCTATGAAGTTTGATGTCCCTGAACTTCCACCAGCTTAAGCACTCTATAATTGACCAGTATTTATTATCGGATGGAAATTTCTGTTGTAATTCCTTTTTCTTAGCATTTTGTTTACACATTCATTGTACAAACTTTTGACTTTAAGGCGGTTCTCAAATCCAAACTGAATACTTTGACATTTTTAAATTCATTTCTGTTTAGACACTCATGAAATTGACAGTTCTTCTTTTCTTATACATCTAGTTTTGATAATGGCAGAAGATCTATCAAGTCTGCGTTTTGAACAAAATTCTTACGATAATGTGGAAAAACATGTCATCATGTGACACAAATAACACATAACTCTATGAATAATTTATTAAAAAAATGGGAAATTCATTTCAATTCCAAATCACTGTAATAGTCAGGCCTGCCAATTTTATGTCTTTGTATTTAAAAATGTGTCCAAAAGTTTTGCGCTGTTGAGCATTTGAGAACCACATTAACCGTTATTTTTTTTTTTAAGTCTCCTTTCCTTTTCTCTGTGGTTCTGGTACACATAGAATTAAAAGTACTATGAAAATTGTACTAATTTCTTGTAATTATAAGAAATTAGTGTATACTGTGATTAAAATAATAAACTAAATAAATTCAAATAATAATAAACTCAAAATAAGGACAAAACACCATTTTTTCTGCACTAAAATGTTTGCTTATATGATGGAAAAAATGTCAGCCAATTAATAAAGAGAAGATAACAGTTAAAAATTACTGGTATCCAAAAGCGTAACAAAGCAAGCAAACTCTTCTTGCCCGAATGGCATTCGGACAAAACTGTTAAGTGGTCAACCTTAATACAAGCATAGATATAGTAATAATAGTTATATTTACTATATCTATGCGTACAAACCAGGGTTAAAGAAAAACAGCCTCTGTGGATTCTTTCTTTCTTTTTTTTTTTTAATCTCCCTGACATTTAAAAAGACCACGCATGTGTTGGATTCATATGTATGATGGGGTTATGTGGGAAAGATGGGGAATAGATTATCACTTAAGAAAAACAAGAACGAAAAATCATGCGTCAAACATAGATTATGTAACACTTTCCAACACATATCCGAATTCTTTTATGTAGCCCTGTATATGATCTATAGATTTGTTTATATACTACATTGAATGCTAAATTTTAGTTCAGTTAGAAAACGTGTAGCACAGTTTAAAATTTACCTTCTGGAATTTTCGTCAAGAAACAGAAATGTAGTTGAGAACTTTTGTGCTACCCTGTATATGATTTATATAATCTATACACATCAAATAATAAACACAAAATGAGTTAAATTTAAAAATTAATTCAGAAACTAAAGATGCTTTTCCAGCAATTTATTATTAATAGACAGTACCGAGTTTTTGGTGTGACCCTATAAATGAATGATGAATGTTCTGCACACAATATGCGTCTTGTGATGCACCTTAGAGATAAATATAAACTTCAATATGTTTGAACTACTAAAACAAACCACAAACTATTTTCGGTACTTACATATTATCCGTGCCAGTTTTAAGCCAACTGCGCCAAGCATGGAGCCAATATTAGTAATTATAGTAACCCTTATATTTTTTTTCTTGCTACGTGGTGCATGCCTGGGAATAATCTATAATATTATTCTTTCTTATTTACGATGCTATTTACCATTTATTAATTTTACTAAAATAATGTTATTTACTATTTTTAACAATGTTATAAGTTTAATAAACATATATTACATTTTATTTATTTTATATTAATTACCATTTTTAACAATGTTAATTGATAATGTTAAATTACTGCGTTTGAAAATATGATTGGCAATGATAAACAAGATTGGTACTTGGCAACCATTTTTGGCGATCAATCTCCTGGCACGGATAATATGTAAGTACCCTATTTTCCTCCATAGACCGTAATATAATGGAATTTTTTTGAGTGGTCCTGTAAAAGAGCAGTAAGTGCTATGCACAACATATTCTACCATAAGCCTCTTGCAGTGCACCTCAATGACATATATCAATTTCAATATGTTTGAAATTGTGTAACATCATTAAAATAAACCTCAAATTATTTTCCCCCATAGACCATGTGACGGAATTCTTTTGAGTGTCCCTGTAAAAAAACTATAAGCATTAAATACTCCATTTTCAATAAGGAACATGCCACACTAAACCTTAATAACATATTGTGTGGCAATTCGTGCATATATACGCAAGTAAGAGCACAGACAGACAAACCAAATACATAAACACTTTTCAACTTTGTTGGAAAGTGTTAAAAAAATTATACCAGCAAAATGAAAAATCAATGAAATTTATTTCATAGTAATGGAGTCATTGTAAAATGTGTGTAATGGATTAAATCAAGTACTTTATAAATAAAAAAAACTGAAATATTTAGGAATACTAAAAATAATTAAATAAACCCGAATGTAATATTAAATCAAAGCATTATAAGATAACATGAAAAAAATACAAAAATGTTAGTTAATGCAGATTCAACAATGAAATGCAAAGTGTTAAATAAAACGAAAAGCTGTTATATTCATTTTGCATTATTTTTTGCATTATTATTTGCATTATATTCTTATTAAAAATATATTAAAATAAAATGCAATTAAGATTTGTTTAAAATATAAAGAATAATTGAATATATATTTTTAAATAAATAAAATTTATTAAATGAAATTAATTAAATAAATAAATTTTGGTTAATAAATTGTTTTCATCATTCTTTGCTGAATAATGCATAGTTTAAAAAAATCTAAAGAATGTGCATTAAAAATGCATTTTTTTTTTTTTTTTTTTTTTTTAAATTGGAAAACAAAATTCTTGCTATTTAAATCTCACACAGATAATAAGCAAAAATTGGTCACATATTTGCAGATTTGAAAGCATGTAAAAAAAAATTAATAAATGCCTAATTTTAAACAAAGTTAATTTATTTACTTTTGCTACTGAATAACAATCGGAATAAGAAAAGAAAACATTTGAAATGTTTTAGTTTTGTGGGCAAGAAAAATTTTACATGACTATTTTCTTTGCAAAGAAACTAATGGGCAAAAAAGATTTTAAATTGTTGGGGGGGGGGGGGGGGGGGGTTGCGTCGATAAAAGATGGAAATCCGCGGAAGAATTTTAGTCTTCAATATAAGCTTACCCCCCCCCCCCCCCCACCTCCTTGAAAAAATAAATAAAAATTACATAATTTTTGTTTTGTGATAGAACACAAATACTTCTGATTGATTCATTTCTATTATAAAATTTCTTTAAAGGTACAAACGGCTAATTGATTAAAAATAATCCAGATTATAAATTTTTATATATTCAAAAATGCTTAAACTGAACTAAAAAAAAAGTAGGCGCATTTTAAGAACGCATAGTTGCATCATTTTCTTATACCAATTAAGGAATCGCCGTTCACTTGCCACTCTAACGGAGTAGTTCGTTCGCGCGCGCAGAATCAACTTTTCTCCCCGTGTGCGTAGAGACCAACATGATGTCTAAATTATTACTGTGAATAAAATCTTTAAACTCAGATGCATGACTTTTAAGTCCGTTGGCATTCCATATACTAACCGAGAGAGTTCAAATTCATTTGAGCTGGGAATTTTCCAAGTGGGGGATAGATCGAAATACGGGGAATTTAGAAAAGTGAAAGATTTACCGAGCAACTTGCAGTAAACTTCCATAAAGTAGGAAAATCCGATCGACTTCCGTGTGTGCGTCACGGAGTTCCGGTAAGCATTTTCTATAAGATTGGAGAACAAATTGTTTTTCGTATTGAAATAGTTTTCCAATAAAATCGGCGTCCGAATTTGCACAATTTTTGGGGGCCGATGTAATTTGGTTTTGATCAGTAGTGATCAAGGGGGGTTCTGCGGCAGCGTTTGTGGCAGCTTTCGCATATGAAGTTGCCTCATGAACATTCCTTGCAGGATAAGTCCTTTGAGGTTCTGCTTGACTATGATTGATCGAACATTTTTTTTTTGGTTTGATTACCCGGGAATTTTGGGCACATTCGATAATTAGCTGGGTGAGGGCCGGAACAGTTCGCACATCTTCAGGGTTCCTCAAAAGGCTTGGGGCAATCAGGAGCGTGATGCTCCCCGGAGCACTTGACGCATTGCATCCTTAAATGACATGTCGCAGCCGAGTGGAAGAACCCTTGGGTGCGGTGACACTGTTGGGGTCCCTTTCGTCCCTGGTACTTCTCAAACTGTACACTGTTAAAAATCTTGAGCTTTTGCTGCAGACACACTCCACCGCTTTTAGAGAAAACGGTTACTTTACTATATTATGCAGCATTTTCGTTGGTCAAGATAGAGATATTCTATAAAAGCGGTGTAGTGTGTCATCAGTGCAGCAAAAGTTGAAGATTATTTTACAGTGTATCTACATCCCCAGGATCTCAGTGACCTGGATCAATTTGGAGGGATCAGCAAGTCTGGGCAATTGCACCAGGAAGAGGGGCAATGGAACCTTGTTCCGAGTGTTGCCCTGGAAAAGTTGTTGGAAGGAAATAAAAAATTTCTAAATATTCCTCATCAATAAATTGTCTAATTTGATCAATTTTTGTATTTGCAGGGAGCCCCCTAAGTAAACGTCACAAATAGTGGTTGGCCGTGACCAGCGATTGGTACAAAGCGACGCACCCATGGTTTTGTGGCGGCCAGCCACCCTTTGTGACGTCATGATAATGAATGAGCAAGCCAGGTATCTAGTGTAGCCCTGGTACAGAGCGCATTCTTAAATTCAGGATTTAAAATATGTATATCATATTTTAATCATATTTTAATCATATTCTATGTATTTTCAATCATTTTTTGTGTATGAATCATCCTTGAATGATTCACGTTCTCGAGGAATTTTCATTTGTTTTCGTCATTGAGGTACATTACATCATTCATAGATGGTGCTTGTGCAATACTCATTTTCAAATTTGCCGGTGTTCTCATATACTCATATTAATGAATATTCCATCATCACTCATTAGTCTTTTATATCTGTGATATATAATATTTTATACGATTTTCGTGCCCTCATCCGAGGAAAGTCATATTCATCAGCTCGTCATTTTATTTATATTTCATTCTCATCATACATCGTTTTACAGGTAAACAATTTTATAAACAAAGTATCTGTTATACTTACTTTGTTTTATTTCTAGGTTTTCCTAGGTAATCGGTGAATTACAAAGTTATTTTTTAGTTTTGTGGCTGACCTTTAGCAATATTTTTTTTATTGATAAATTTTGATTTTTAATTCACCCAATTGTTCTGTGTAAGTATTGAAGTGTTCTTAACGTGCCATCTCAGTTTTGCAATTTGATAATGTAATTTGCTTTATTAAAGTATATCAGGAATACTGTTCAGTCGTATAGCTAAACATTTTAGACAACATTAAATGCAAAAATTCGTTTTTAATTTATCTGTTTGATGTTCGTCCTTGAACAGAATAAAGTTGTTCGTAGTTGTTGTGTAGTAGTATAGTTTGTATTATTTTAAATACCTAAAAATTATTTTTCATTCTGATTGTTATATAAGTTAATATTAACTTTGTATTTTAAATTAAACCGAGAGTACGAAGTTATTCTGAATAACTTTCGGTTTGAGGTGTGTTGCGTATTGGCGTTGCCGGGATTCGTCGCTGTTTTGTAGTAGTGTTTGTTTTTTAGACAGGTATAAGTTAAGCTTGACTATGTTTTATTCATTTAATATATCTAATTTTATCATTAAATAATATAATTTGTTCAACATGTGAAGCATAAACAATGTTTTCTACAACTGAAATTGATTTGGAATAAATTCTGTAATCACTATTACGTAGTTTTATGATACTTTCAGAGCTATACTTTTTAAGCTGTTTTATCTTTCATTAAATGGTTATTCATTAAACTTGTTCCCATCAAAAAAGGTTTTCATCTTCTCTATTATTAATTAAAAAATATATATTGTAGATATAGCAGCAATTGTTCAGTCTGTCATAATACTGATAGTTTGCTAATCTTCTAATTAGCAAATATTTTGATTAGAAATGAAAGCAACTTTGTTGACTGTAATAAGTATTTTTTTCTTTTTCTAATACTTTATTGTGTTGAAGAAAGTGAAGTATTGAGTAAATCTTTTCATTTCAGCAAAGTCCTTGATAAAAATATAAGCACATATTGTGATTGGACACATTTTCCCCCTTTATTAATAGGTCTGTGTAAATTTTCATACTGCCTGTTTAATAAAAATGTTATCAATTTAGGTGTCGGGATATGGAGATATCTGTGTAAATTTTCATACTGCCTGTTTAATAAAAATGTTATCAATTTAGGTGTCGGGATATGGAGATATATTTTAAAACAATAAGTGAAGTAGTTAAAATGTTTGTATAAACAAATGCAGTATAAGAGAAAAAAAAATCTTTAAAAGTATGTCAGACTTCTCTGCAATTCATGCATATGGCAGTTTTTAGGACTGCTTTTGGTTTAATTTAATGATAGCACACCAATTTATTTATTTATTTATTTTTTTCTTGCAGTTTAAATCTCATAAAGTTGCCAAATTTGAATGATATTTCATTATTATGGTATATGTTTTCTTAAACCCTGTTTTTACCTATTGTAGGGGAGAAAAGAAAGGAATTTTTGTTGCATGTGCATATTTATTGGCTGGCGGTAGCTAAGTAGTAGAATAGTATTTTATTTAGTGCATATTTAACAATTGATCATGAAGCATTTTATTTAAAATAAAATTTTATGCATTTTATTTAGAATTTGGGGAAATTGTCATTTGGAATGGTTTTGTGGAACTTTAATTATTTTGTTTTGTGTAGTGTTTAAGTTAAGAATGTTAATAGATATATATTTAAAATACGTATTTGATTTAAGGAATTTTTTGTAAAATTAAAAAAATATATATTGTTTATTTAAGATTTGAAATATGCAGCCACATCAAGTGTTGTGTATAGTAAGCACCAGGTTATGTATTTTTGAAATTTTTGTAAGTAATTTTGGCTCTGTGTCTGTAGTCATTCCAAACAGAGCAATTTTTTATAAGCTTTTTCAAGGATATGAAGATGATGATTTTTGATCAATTCTTTACTTATATTCCTACAGTTTAGTGATCACTGCATTACAGAATTTGTCACATTTTTTTTAGATTTCTACAAAACAAGAACCCCAAATAACTCAAAAAATGTTAAATTTTCACTTTCTCATTTCAGCGGGAGTTGAAATTGTAAAATTTTCGGGTATTATCTTCTCTTTGATTTTGATATTTGGATTTTTCATGTCTACAGGACCCAAAATTGTAAAATTATAATGTTGAAAATGTAAAATTTTACCTACTTTTTCGAAGGCGCCTGTACCAAATTAATGCCAAAATAGTAAAATTTTTGCTTTTATTTTTCTTGCATTCTCTCAGATTTTTTTTTTTTTCCCGGGAGATTCAAATGAATTGTTGGAATTGTAAAAATTTTGCCTTCTTTTTTCCAAGATTGGTATACTTTTTCCATCTAATTTTTTGGTCTAAGATACGGGTGCACAACCTTTTATAAGAGGAGGGCCACTCACAAAAATGACTGGCTTGCCAAGGGCCACCATCCGCCCCGTTCGACGAAATTCACGATTTTTACGCACCCGATAGATGAAAGTTGCAATTTTTACACACCTGATCAACGAAATTTGTGATTTTTACACGCCCAAACGACGAAATTCATGATTTTTACATGCTCGATCAACTAAATTTACAAGTTTTTGCATGCTGATCGTCGAAATTCACAATATTTGCATACCGATCGTCAAAATTTATGATTTTTGCATGTCCGATCATCGAAATTCACTGTTTTTGTGCACCCAATCATCGAAATTCACAAGCTTTCTGCTCCCAATCGGCGAAATTCACGATTTTTCTGCACCTAGTAGGCAAAATTCCAGATTTTTACATGACCAATCAGCGAAATTCACAATTTTTATACGACCGATCGGCGAAATTCGTTGTTTTTATGTTCCAGATTGGCAAAATTCATGTTTTTTTGCCCGCTCGATCAGCGAAATTCACTATTTTTATGTGCCTGATCGGCGTAATTCACAACATTTACATGGTCGATCATCAAAATTCATGATTTTTATGCATCCGATCGACTAATTCATGATGTGTTTCTGCGACCTATGGACGAAATTTGCAATTTTTTGTTTGCAACTAATTAACGAAATTTGCAATGTCTGGAGATGTAGTCTGGATCTCCGCGGGCCACCACTTAACCCATCGCAGGCTACAGGTTGTGCATCCCTAGTCTAAGAAATCCTAGGGTGTTGCTGATGAGGAAAGGGCACTTTTTTATAAAATTCTTAAGGGCACTTTTTAGATTCTTAAAGGCACTTTTTTTAATTATTAAAGGCTTTTTGGTTTTTAAAGGTACTTTTAATATTTAAAAGTCAGGGCACTCTTTTCAAGATAACATTGTGTCAATTTTTACTATGCAATTAAAATTTTTAATGCAGAAAAAAAGAAAGGACACTTTTCTTTACCGAGGGACAAGAAGGGTACAAATTTTTTTACTGGGGGGCAAGAAGGGTGCTAATTTTTGGTATGAGGGGCAAGAAGGGTGCTATTTTATAAACCAAAGGGCAAGCAGCATGCAGCACCCTTCTGAAACTGTCTGGGGGAAGCTGCATAAAGTGTTTTTGTCCAGCATGCAAGAAATTGACATGAACCACAAGATACTAAACTGAGAACTTCTGTTTTAAGAAATCGCAGTATGCAACAATAACAAGTTTTCTCTTTTTGAAAGAAATAATTCACCTATTATAATAATTCATAAGAAACTGTGATGGTGCAGTTATTAGCAAACTACAGCTAGGCATGTAATAATCTTAATTGTACTTTTTTTTCTTTATCCTTTTGCAGTTTTAAAAGTGTAAGTATTTTTTGCTAAAACAGAATTTTCTAAAGATTATTTGAAACATCTTCTATTGTATATATTAACTACTTACATGGTTAACATATTTCTGTTATCGTCGTAAAATGCTATATAAGCAGAATACATGTTGTTTGGGTAAGATCTTTGTGTGTGTATGTTCAAATTAAATTTTAAAAATTTTATTATATTTCAAGTGTTGTTTCTATCTAGTACCTTCTAAGTCCTTTTCTAGAGTTCTTTGTGGGTTAGTTATACTCAACCAGAGATCAGAAATTGTACTTAAAAGTCAACATGGTCCAAACCCAAAATGTTTCAATCTGAGTCCGACCTGAAATCAAACAAAATTGTTCCACAATTTAATGCAGTTTTTAAAAATAGTTTGTAATCATATGTATAATAACAATTTAATCTTTTATGTAGAAAAATGAACATGTGCAGAATGGCCTAAATTCTGAACGTCTTTTGAAAAATCTGATTGATCTGAACCAGAAACAATTAGTCAACCTTATCCGTAACAGAAAAAATTAGCGAGGATCTGATCTGCCAGTCAGGTGTAGGTAAAATCTGGTTACATGACCAATGCAATAGTCTACATTGGTACTTCCCCTGAATGAAAATCCTGCACATGCCCATGTGAGACATAACCAATGTCATGCCGCATAATCTACAGATTATTACAAAGCTTTTTTTTACTGGACCTTGAAAAGCCCTTGTGGATTGCATACAGAGGATAATATGATAGTTTAGTGATTTAGGGGCTCCATGCACTTGCCATGTTTGTTTTGTGGGATATTATTTCCCCAGGAGGAACTTAAACTTAGAGAATTAGCAAGATAATTATTTCAAAATCTGAGTTAAAATGAATTAATAAAAGTGATTATTTTAGAAAATGAAATTATTATATTTATTTTAGAAAATTATTTTATTCACTATTTTTATTTAATTATTACTAATTTTTTTATTACTACTTTGTTTATTTTTATTTATTTATTATTTACTATTGTTTATTATTTATTTATTTATATTAATTATAATAATATATTACATATAATTATATTATTACCGTATAAGTCAAAGAATTTTAGACAAAATTTGGGAGCTGAAAATGAGGGGTCGACTATACACGAGTAAGTAAAAAAAATATATAACGGAGTGAAATACCGGAGTCATATTTTTTTCGCAGATAATTGGTGAATGTGCAAGTTTTAATTAATCACATATGGGTCTAGGTTGGACAGACAGATAAAAGGGGACAATGGTGATTGATAAAAAGAAAAAAAAACTCAACAATAATGTCTCTAATTGTTCTGCACTTATTTTCTCTTGGGATAGAATTCCCTTCAATACAGGAATATCCTTTCAACATTTTAATCCCCTTTTTAAAAAGAGTTCAACTTGAGAATGCTTCTAGATTTCTCTCCTAAAAGTCCTACAATACAAAGAAGTACTATATTTTAGCAGTTTAAGAAGTTGTTTACCCTTGTAAATAAAGCTTAAATGAATTTCTCAAAAAAAAAAGAAAAAAGTAAGTAACCATTAAATTGATGTGAATAGCTTTCAAAATAGTTTAAGCTTCTTCAGTTTTACAAAATTATACAATTTTAAACCGTTGAATTAAAAAAAAAGAAGTCTGATTAGAAACGTAAAAAAATAATAAACAAAAAAGGTTACTAATTTAATGAAAATTTATTATTTTTTAATCCTCGATTAAAAATTATTTTTCAACGTACTATCAGAAATGTGGTTTGACTTATACACGAAAATTCAATTTTTTCCAAAATTTTGCATAAGAATTGGGGGGGGGGGTCGACTTATACACGAGTATATATACGGTAGATAATAATAATTATTACTACTTATTATAATTATTATCAATAATGTTATTATTTATTTTTATTTATTACTATTTTATTTATTGTTACTTATTTATTATTACTTTTATTTATTTAAAACATTATTTTAGAACATTAAATAAAATAACCTGTGAACCTGTGTTTTTTTTTTTTTCGTTTATTAGCAGGAACTCTAAAAGTATAACTAAGTAATCATAAAATTAATATTTTTTTCAAGCTAGATACTTTGCTTTAAAAGATAACATTAGTGATAAAATTTTGCTAATTCTCAATGAGTTGACAAGCTGATAAATGAAAATTAATTTCTTCTGCCAATGAATTTGTTAGATTTAACAAGTTATTCTTTAAAGTATTATAAATGACCAGTCAATAAATTTATTCATATTTTGATTGGGGGGGTAGGGGAGGCTTGGCATTCAGCTAATGTTTGCAAAAACGTTTTAAACATACACTTGTACTCGCAGATGGTTTCTAAATTCATACAACTCAGTTAATTAAATAATTCAAATTTAGAAATAGTGCTTTGTCTATTCGTTCACTGCTTCTACCTCCACCCCAAGGTAGTGTCTCAAAGGCACAAGTTCTTTTCTTTTAGATATAGTTCCATCTGCACTCGTTCCTGTCTTTAACATTTAGTTTTGAAAATGCATAAGGCAAAGTCCCTCCCCCCCCCCTCCTTCTCTATTCTGCATCATTTCACCATATCATTTCTATGTCTCATTTGCTTACTCTTTGCCTATTCATGTTTGTCCTTTAATTTACTTGCAACAGCTGCATACTCATACATGTGTAAAATTTTTTTGTCTGATGCATGTATTCTAATTTTTAAAATTAGTGAGATAGAAAACTTTTATTTTTGTTGTTTCTTTTGCTTTTAATTATGGTGTGAAAGCTACAAATATTTTGTTTTCCTCTAAAGTAATTAAAAAAAATCTTTAAATGTTTATATAAATATTTAATTCTTTTTTTGTTGTTTTACAGGTCTATATTTTATATTTTGGACGATGCAGCGAAATATTTTGAATACGTATTTACACCATTTGTTGTCTTTTAAAAAGATGAATTCTCACTATGTTATTTTTTCTCATTCTTCATACTGTTTTTTACGCCATGCTACTACTTGCACAAAACGTTCACATGCATATTTCAACAGATATAAGCCAGTATACATTTCTGAAAGAAGTCTGTATCCATCACTTAATAGAGCTTCAAAGGAAAAATCGAAAGTGGAAGAAACTGTTGAATCTCTTAAAGAACAAGCGCGCCCCCAAACAAAAGGAAAACCAGTCGAAGCAGCTGCTTCCAGTAGCTCTGTAGATTCAAAGGAGCTAACAAAAATGCCTGTGAAAGAGACTTCACCCCCTAAACGTTCCATTGGCAAGAGGATTTGGGATGAGATTGTTCACTACTATCACGGATTTCGTTTACTCGGAATAGACATAAGATTAGCAACACGCTTGGTGTGGAAAATTCTTCATGGAGAAGAGCTTTCTCGTAGAGAACATAAACAGCTTGTGAGATGTATTGCAGACATCTTTAGATTGGTACCTTTCAGTGTATTCATTTTAGTACCTTTTATGGAGTTGTTATTACCTGTTTTTATCAAGCTGTTCCCACAAATGCTGCCAAGTACCTTTGAAACTGCAACCGAAAAAGTAAGTATTTAGCATATTTGTTTATTATGGGCTAAAGTTCACTGTATTCTCAGTAAAATACATCTTTTAAAAGCATTCTTCTTCAAATGTACTACAGCGAAAATCTCATTACAAAATTATTAATATATTATACTCTTTATGCAGCTTGGATTATAAGTTTGGTATTGCATATGATAATTTCTAAAATAAAAATTCTTACTTTTGACTTTATTACAGTATGTGTATGTGCCACTTAATGAATTATATTTCTAAATAAAAGTTTCATTATATTAATGGCCAATTCTAACTTACAGAAAAATTGTATTTTGATTTTTGTTGTTAGTTAATGCATGAAAGTAGCTGATTCTATTAATTTGTGTTTTGTATAAGCAACATATGCTGCAATATCTTTTTAATGGCACATTACAATGTTGCTAGATAATGTTTGAGTTTTTCGCATGCATACATAAAAAGTTTGCTGTCCTTGGCATAATAAATTTCATTTAATGATTTTCCAACATACAGGGATCTCCCACTTTAAATGATCTCATCGTATGTGTTTTTGTTATAACACAATTTAAGTAAAAAACAAACAAACAAAAAAGATGTGAAAATATCATGTGTTTGAGGCTGTCAGCTTTTTACATATTTAAGGTATATTTTTCTTTAATTTTACAGTTAATAAAATTAGTACAGTATTGGACCCGTTATCTGGAATTCCGAAATCCGGGAAAAAAAAAATTTCATTCAAAAATTTTCTCAATTGGTAAATTTTTACTAAAATTTTGAAGATACCTGAAAATTTTCAAAAATGTTATAGATTCCTAATTTTTAAGTCCATTGTTCCAATGTGTTCACTAAAATATGTTATTTCAGTGGCATAGGCGAAGGACCATGGACCCCCCCCCCCCTTCCCCCTGAAATTAGAAAAAATATTTTTCTGTCAAATTTCAGTTTAAAACAACAACAAAAAATTCGTCAGAAATTTCTTCCCTTCTCTCCATTTTGAAAAATTTTTCTGCCTACACCACTGTGTTACTTGAATACACGTAGAGTAGCAGAGTTCTATCCATTTGCTTGTGCCCTCCAAACACATTCCAAAAAGACCTGCCCACAGTTTCCTGTTTTTTTTTTTTTTTTTTTTTTTTTTTCCGGCCGAATTCGCAGAAACTGGTAAAAATTGCCATGGACAAATTTTCCCTGCATAATCAGCAAAAGGGCTTAATTTTGCAAAAAAAAAATTAAATTTGTGCATACAGTTGACAAATAACATGTGCAAACACAAAGGTAAGCAATATAAACAAAATCAGGAATGCCGCTTTTTTTATTTTAGGCAGATTTCCTCTTGCACTTTCCAACCTAGCACTTTTTTTAGCACTTTCCAACCTAGTTGAAAAGTGCTTATGACTTCGGTTTGTCTGCCGTATGGCTGTCTGGCCGTGCTCTAAATCCCGTAAATATGCTCGGATTGCTCTGCAATTTTTATATGTTATTGTCTTCATCTATAGCATGTTCCCTATTTCAACGGAAGTGTGTAGCACTGATAGTTTTTTTACAGGGACACTCAAAAGAATTCAGTTACATTGCGGTCTATGGGGAAAAATCATTTGCAGTTTATTTAAATAATGTTTCACTATTTTAAACGCATTGAAATTTATATATATCACTAAGGTGCATTAGAAGAAGTTTAATATGGAATAGGGTGTGCATAGCACTTATAGTTACTTTACAGGGACAGTCAAAAGAATTCCGTTACATTACGTCTATGGAGAAAAATCGTCTGCGGTTTATTTAAATAATATTTCACTATTTTAAACGCATTGAAATTTATATATATTACTAAGGTGCATTACAAGAAGCTTACTACAGAATAGTGTGTATATAGCAGTCATCGTTCATTTACAGGGACACACAAAAGAATTCTCTACTGTCTGTTAACAATAATTCCTGGAAGTGCGTTTTAAGTTACTGAACGCGATTTTAATTTTAACTCTCTTTTTGTCTATTATGTGGTGTGTATAAATTCTGTAGATCCTATACAGGGCAGCACAAAAGTTCGTAAACACATTTCCGTTTAGTGACAGAAACTCCAGAAGGATAATTTTAAACTGTGCTACGCGTTTCCTAACTAAACTAAAATTTAGCATCCTATGTAGTATATATACAAATCTATAGATCCTATACAGGGCTGAATAAAAGTATTCGGATATTTTTCCGAACATTGTATCTGTTGGAAATTCCTGAAATTATGTTTTTAAATATGTTATGCGTTTTCCAAATTGTTTACTTAGATGTTATCTTTCAGCTTATTAAACGGTAATGATTTGTAAAATTATTTTGGAAGTGTTGGAAAGTGCTATATAATCTATGCTTGAACCATGATTTTTCGTTCTTGTTTAAAAAATCAATCTGCGATTTCCACAGAATTGTTAAGAAAAAAAATGCGTTGATGTGTGCTGCGAATAAGTCAGGGGTGATGGTATGATGCAATTAGCTGGCGGCACAGAAAAATTTGTGTGTCAAAGAGAATTTTCTGGTCCCACTGATTTAATTTGTAGCTCAGGAATTATTCAGAGGTGCTTTTAGAAGCAGGTAATTCTTCTGCCAATTATTAACTTTTGGCCGAATTCTTCAATCTGTCATGAAAAAAAAAGAGAATTTAGTCAAACGGTCGCAGAGAAAAAAAAAAAATGTAGAATTTTGTTGAATGATCTCTGAAAAAAAAATCTCTAAATTCACAAATTTAATCAAACGGTAGGGGGGGGGGGGGGAATTGAGAATTTCATCAAACAACTGTAATAAAAAATTACATTTTAAAAAATGACCGCGGAAACAAATTGAGAATTTTGTCAAACAATCATGGAAATTATGAATTTCATCAAGAAATCGTGTAAAAAAACCACAAATTTTATCGTTTGGTTCCAGAAAAAAATGGTAATTTTTGTCAATTGGTCCAGACAAAAAAAAAAAAAAAAATCGAGAATTTTGTCAAACAAATGCAGAAATAATATCACGAATTTCATCAATCGCTCATAATAGGTGACCGTGAATTTCATCAGTCAGTCACAGATGAAGTCATGACTTCTGTCATTTGGTCGCGAAAAAAAATGAGAATTTTGTCAGACAATTGCAGAAAATAATCGCAAATTTAGTGAAGCGGTTTTGAAATAAAATCGCAATTTTCATCCATTAGTCGAGGAAACAATTGTGATTTTTGTTCACTGTCTCAGGAAAAAAATTATGGATTTCGAGGGGGGAATTCCAAATTTGAAAAGGACCTGGATCCAGAAAATTCCAAAATCTGGAAAGCCTTTGCTCCCGAGGTTTACGGATAATGGGTCCTGTACTGTATTTTAGGGCAAAGATTGAAATTTTGTTATTATTCTTCCTTACAAGCTACATGTATTCTTATGTTATGCATTCACTTTATGCATTTTCATGTTCCATGCTCTGTGAATGAATTTTAATCACGTAAAGCGGGAGACACCTATATTTATTTTTATCGTACTCTAAAAACCTGTGAAAACTGAATCACTAGGGACTGGAAATCTTATTTTGTATGGTATTTCTTCTGTGAGGACCATGCAATTTTTCCATTTATGATATGTTCCATTTTCAAAAGTTTTATTATACAGGGTTTGTTCGTAAAGTAATGAGACTGGGTCTAGTAAAAAGAATTTATTCATCTGATGTTACATATTGTTAAAATTCTTCAAAATAGTTAGTAAATAATATCTTCAAATAAATATTGGGTGTCTATACACCGCTGCCAATGTAAATTCCAGGCTCCTTGGAAGTTAGCTGCCATAACTTCTTTCAGAGACCTTGTGACAGCCCTTTGGATGGTGGAACATCTTTGAAACAGTGACCTTTTTAGGCTTCTCATGAGCTTTGGGAAATGAAAAAGGTCTGCCGGATTCAAATCGGGGCTGTACGGTGGCTGCGGCAAGGTTGCAACCACTATCTGAGCCACATAGGCAGTCCCAACAAGAGTGGTGTGAACTTGTGTGTTGTGGTGGTGGAGCTTCCAGTGATTGGCTATCTCCAGTCATTTCCATTTGATGGCTTTGTGCACTAATATGATGGTTGGAGTCCAGGAAATTTTTACGTTGGCCACATATTTATCCAAACTACTCCTGTGATCATTCTAGAACATAAAAAAAGACAGGGCACAATTGTTAAAAAGGATATATATGGTAAAGATACCATATATATCTTTTTCAAAAATTAAGAAATCTATATTTTAAGTATTTTATTAAATATACTTTCCCCTTTCTGCATTATCGTAACTTATATACATTCCCGGCTGTTAAAACGCGCACCTTTTTATCATTCTCTTTCAACGATAACTTTTAGTCAAAATCATACATATTGTTTGTAAATTATCATTAACGTACTTTATTCGGTCTTCCACACATCAATGTAAATGAAATTATCCAAGGCATAAAATGTTTCCTTTCTCATGGTCAGTTTTGACTTCATACTGAATCCAGATGTTAATTCCGTCTGAGTGACGCCTTATAACATATTTCTGAAATATCTTTCCTGCATTTTCTCAAAACAACTAACCGCCAAAATTCTATTTCACTCTCCTTTTTGCCAAAGTGCAATCTTCGCCAATAAAGGTTTCCCCTACCACTGACGTCAATTATGAAGTTGGTATGATGTATATGTAACGGTTACAATTCCCACGCAAAATACAATACTCTTGGCTCTAAAAATGTAAATGGTTTGGCATACTTTCCAACGCACGCTGTCATTATCAAAAATACACTTTCCTCTCTGATCTCCGCGATGTAACGTCTCTAAAAATATTCTGGCCCCTTGGCCACCCTTATGGTACCCTCCTAAAGCACTTTCCCACTTTTTAAAATTCGGATATGCAGCCTAAGTTCTCGATATTCTTACTTCGCTCCTCTGTCAAAGATTTGGATTGTCACCCCATCATACAAGATGTGATTTCTTGTACCCGTGGATTATTAACTGTGGAATAACTTCATAGATATGTCTGTTTTTCATCGTTTTAAAATAAAGAAAAGATGTTTGTCAAATACTTCTTGATTCTTCCTCGTCGAAACAAACTTTGTCCAGTTCTCAGCAGGATGTCGTCAACTTGAGTTATTACGGGAAACAACATATGCAATTCACTATACGTCACTCGGGACTTAAATGCTTATGTCCCACCGAAAACAATTTTCCTATATTTCAGATGCCTACAAATTCTTCGACCATTCCCATACTCCGAACCATTTTGGATTCAACTCCGAAGCTTTCTCCTATTTCTTTTCGATATAAGATTGGTATATATGGTATCTTTACCATAGCATATAGTGAAAAAGGCTGTATAGCAGCGCCACCTGTTGTGTGACTTACACTCAAATCTAATCAGCATCTATCAATGTCAAGGTCTAACAGAATATGAAGTTTGGTGAAATTCTGTGCATTACTATTAGAGATATAGCTGTTGCACGAATCTTGAAAAATGCAGCATAGTCGTGCCACCTGGTCGACGATTCACATCAAAACTTAAACAGCAGGGTATGCATTTATTAATGTGAAGGTCTAACTCAGGGATGGCCAACACGCGGCACGGCAGAGTTTTAACAGTGGCACACGAAGACTTATTGAATTTTTTTTTTTTAAATTAAAAATAATAGGCAGAAATCCAGATAGAAATGTTCTTTATTAACTGTCCAAAGTTCATTTTCGCAATAAACTTAAAAGAAGTCACTACATTAATGTAATAAGCGCCTGAAATCACCAATAAAAAAACATTAACAGCGCTGCAGTGAATTTAATCTAAAAATATATAGGCACTCTACTCCACAAATCCCCCGTTTCGTCTAAATTCACGGTATTTCTTTTCCCGCACTCTTGATCAGCAAACGGCAAACGGAAGAATGAATTTTTCCTCATGCAGAAATTGGCAACAGTACTTCAGCGGGAAGCTAGTAGAACTGCCAAGCAAAGTGTTAAGTTTTTTTAAAAATTGTTTTTAAATTCTAGCCTCGGGCATAGTTGTTTTAAAACTTTTTATTTTTTCATTATGGCTATGAGTAAATCTTCGACATCGAAAAGAAAATATGAAGACGATATTGCAATTCGTGATTTTAGAACTGTCTGGGAAGAACAATTTTTGTTTACGAATCAAAATACTTCCAAGCCTGTTTGTTTGATATGTGGAACTTGTGTAGCAGTGCTGAAAAAATTTAATCTGGAGCGGCATTTCACACAACTACATAGTGATTTTAATAGTAAATATCCTGTCAGATCACACTTGCACATTTAAGGTTACAGGGAAAAGATTGTATTTTTCCTACTCTAGTTGGTCATATATCTTCTTTTGTAAACAAACTTTCGCTTTTTCATCTCGATTTTGGGGAAAAAAGATTAACACATTTCACATTAATGAAAGAACTAGCTACTAAAGTCAATAATTTCCGAACTATGAGAGGTTTAAAAATTTAATATCTATTTTGCAGGATTCATTCAGTGCTAGGTTTGAGGATTTTCAAGCTGATAAAAAAAATGTTGATCTATTCACAAATCCCTTTTCAATTTCTCTGCAAGAAATTAATTATTACCCACCTGAAATCCAAATCAAAATTATTGACCTACAGAACCATGCTATACTGAAAAGCAAATATAAGGAACTTATTTCAGCTGCAAGTTATCCAAATTATATTGAATATTGGAAATTTGTACCGGCAAGTAATTTTCCAAATTTACATGATTTGGCTGACAGATATTGCTGTAGGTTTGGATCAACATATGTTTGTGAACAAATGTTTTCTATTATGAACATAATAAAATCAAAATATCGTTCAAGATTAACTGATATGCACCTAAAAAACCTAATTTTGTTAGCGTCTTCAAAAATTAATCCTAATATAGATGACTTAGTAAAAAAGCTAAAAATTCAAAAGCCACATTAAGTAAGTACTGACTATTTGTTTAATAATTATTTAGAATTAAATGTTTCAAGTTATTCATTTTTATTTAATACATAATCTGGCAGAACCTTTAAAAATGTTTATTAACAATAAAAACCTAAGTTTATATTTTTGTTTTATTTATATTATTTTTTAAATCTCCATTACTCAGACTTACAGGGAAAAAATGTGGTATTGGCGTAAAAATCACATAATCAGCTTATAAATAACATGATATCGCCTTTTGATATTTTAAGTATGTTGGAAAAATTGGAAGTGGCATGCATATTTTTTTTTCTTCAGATAGTGACACTCTTCCCAAACAGGTTGGCCACCCCTGGTCTAACTGAATACGAAGTTTAATGAAATTCTGTACATTAGTTCGTGAGATATAGATGTTGCAGAAATCATGAAAAATACAGCATTTCAGTGCCCCCTATTTGTCGATTTACACCAAATTCTAATCAGCACCAACTTATGTCAAGGTTTAACTGAACCTGAAGTTGGTTTAAATTCCATACATTAGTTCTTGAGATATAGCTGTAACAGAAAGTGTGAAAAACAGAGTATAGCAGCGCCACCTGTTCACTTATTTACACCAAAATTTAATCATTTAATCTACTTATATCAAGGTCTTGCATAATACAAAGTTTAAGATTTCGTGCATTAGTTCTTGAGATAGCTAGACACACAGGCTCATGGACAGACATGCTCTGAAAACAGTCAAATCGTGTTCAGGTTCAGGGCCTTTTAAAACACATAAATTCATCGAATACTAGGATAAAAAAATTTCATGAATCCAATACTTTCTTCTTTTAAATATGGAAGAAAGAAAAAAAAATTGTAAATAGATCATTGCAAAAATCTATGCAATTTAGCGTGGTCCATAGAGGTCTGCACGGCCCGAGCCCAACCAGGTGTAAAAGCTAAAAATTAGATCTGAGCCTGACCTTGTATAAAAATTAAAAGTTTGACTTGAGCTTGGTCCAGACCGTAGAAAAACTTAATTGACAAAGCAAAGATGAATTTTTACAAAATAGCCATCATGTGACTTGCTATACTAACATATAAAACTATAAAAAATGAAGAAAAGAAAGGAGGGGGGGGGGGGGATTTCTATTTATCATTTGCTTTCTCAACTCTATATTAAGCAGGTTCTCAAATGACCTGCTCAACAACGCAAAACTTTCGTTTCTGACCTATTTTTAAACACAAAGGCATAATATTGCTAGGCCTGACTATTGAAGCAATCTGGAATCGAAATGAGCTTTCAATATTTAGGTAAATAAATTAACTTAGAGTTATAAGTGATTCATGTCACTTGACAACACATTTATCACCTTTCTCATGCTGTAGTGTTGAAAATTTGGTACAAAACTGACTTTGACAGTATTTTCTGAAAATCGGCCTTCTCAAAAAAATTGTAAATGTGTTTTGACTACAATGTTTCTGAATAAAAACACCTGTCAATTTCACATGTTCCGAACAAAAATGAATTAAGAAATGTGTCATAAGGTAGCCAATTTGAATACTTAATCAGGTGATTACTGATTGCCTAATTATTGAAAAGCTGTTTTCCTGTCAAAAAGTAGGCATTTGATGCCGATGTAGTAAGTTTTTTTTGTAATGCCTCCTACAATTTTATGTATTTAAAAAAATCTCCGTAAGCTGAAATTTCTACTCATCAAACATTTTTCAAATTTTATCCTTTAAGAGCCTACGCTAGTCACGGGAAGAAACACTCAAGCTAATGTTAAGTCTATGGGAAGGTTCTTGACAAATTTCTCGTTCGCATTTTAATATTTTTAAATGATTTTTTTTTTACATAGGATAGCTGAGGCCGATTCCTAACATTGTTAGTTTTTACTTTTTCGATTTTGGTTCCAGTTTTTTTTTGTATAAGGGTACTTTCACTTTCAGAACCGGTTCTGAAATTGGAAATGTCCGCTTATAAAAAAACTGTAACTAAAATGAAAAAAGTAAAAACTAACAACATTGGGGATCGGCCTCAGCTATCCTATGGGAAAAAAATCATTTAAAAATATTAAAATGCGAGCGAAAAATCACGCAAGTACCTTCCCATAGACTTAACATTAGCTTGCACATTTTTTCGCATGACTGATGTAGGCTCTTAAGACGGAATAAAAAGATTAAATGGAATAAAATTTAGAATAATCTTTAGAGAGGTTAAAAGTTTTAAAATATCTGACATTATATCTCCCCCCCCCCTCCTCCCCCAAACAACCTGTGAGCCTTGGAGACAGCAATTGGACTACAAGCTCATATAAACTTACAGAAGCTTAGTTAAAAAAATTGTAGACATCAGAGAGATAATTGACTAAATAAATCTAATCTAAAGCATTTAAAAATATTAAAATGTGAGCGAGAAATCTGTCAAGAACCTTCCCATAGACTTAACATTAGCTTGAGTGTTTCTTCCTGTGACTAGTGTAGGCTCTTAAAAGCTACTCAAGGCTGTTCTCAAAACCAAAGGAACTACTGACACATTTCTGAATTGATTTTTTTTTTTTTTTTTTTTTTTTTTTTCAGAAACTTGTGCAATTGGCAGGTGTTCTTCAGAAACTATGTCATTGAATGGCATTTTCCTATTTTTTGGTAAAGACATAAGATCTTTCGTAAAAATACTATCAAAGTCAGCAATCTCTTTCTGACTGCAAAAAAAAAAAAAAAATCAGGGTGTCTACCGGTCACGAAATTTGAATAAGTAGTAGTATTTGTTTTATCTAATGGCAAAAATTACTATTTGGAAATAGTGGTATTCAAATTTTGTGAGCGATAGACACTATAATGGGACAGAAAATGCAGTTCTTAATTAACATTTTAGAAGCTTTATTTAAATAGTTTAACTTTAAGATTGATTTTATTCAAAATTCCATTTTTTGTGTATTTATTTGAATGGATTTTTAATGGTACTATTCTGTGTTGAAATAGGGCAATTCCATGAAAGTGTCAACTTTTATCAAAAAATTTTTTGTAATAATTTTTTTTAAATAAGTTAAAAAATATATTGAAATATATTCCACATTTTCAAATTAATGTTTTAAATTCAAAACGTTTAGGTTATAGCTGAAAAATAAAATATTTGCTGTTTTGTTCAAATAGTATCTTCGAAAAAAACTGTGAAAAAGAATGTAATTGTTATTTATTTTATATTTTCTTAATAAATAAATGCATGTAGTAAAATATTTAATGGTTTACAATAGTCTTAAAGCCATATAATACTTGATAATAATGCATGCAAAATAAACTATGTAATCGTGCTCGATATGCTTTTGAAAAAGCTGTCACATGTCAATAGTTATATAATGTAATTTCTTATTCTGGTTAATAAAAAATATATAAAATTTATTAGTTTAGTCTATTTTTTTTAAATAAATGTTTAAGAAACTTTCTGTCATTCCGTCACATCACATGATAGTTAATAAACTACAACCCTAGGACAGGTAGGTTGCTCTAAATTATAATTTTATATTGCTTATACATCATATTTAAGATATGTATTAGTTTAAAAACTGAATGGCTTCTTAGTTCACACAAGTTTCCAGTTTCAAATACCAGGTTAGAGTCATGGTAGCAAAAATGTCATTCTGTCACACTATAAGAAATTGCTAAAAAATGGAAGAATAAAATAGCTAAAAAAATTGTTTCATATATATTTTTTAATCTTTTAATCAATAACAGTCATATGCAAACTGAAAAGTCAATTTTCATTCGAAAATAGCTTCAAGGTAATTGCTTTAACTTAATTCTATAACTCAAAATGTCATTCTGTCACATATGGAATTGCCCAATGCAGAATAGTAACATTATGTCTTGCGGACATATAGTGTGAAATTCGCTATAAAATTTTCACATAAATATGTATGCAGTATATTTAAAAAGAATGTTAATAGTAGATAAAGAAATATTGTCAGTTTTTGTAAAAATTGAGTTAAGCCCGATTTTTGCATGCAGGAGCCTTGCTTTGTCAAGTTGTGAACTGCGAAAATGTGAATGTGCTGGGCCTGAAAAATTTAGTCTGTGCAGACTTCTACCTCCAATGCATAGTTAATTTTGTTTTATCTTTCTTCTGATTCTGATCGTAAATTGTAAGGCAAGCTATAATTAATTTTTATTAGACTCTGCAGATTCTGATTATGTAATATACCACGTTCAAGAAAAATGTTTATTTAATTCCTACATATTACGAATAATCTTTGAGTATTTGAGAATGAGTATTTAGGTATTTTATTCTGTGATGATTTAATTTATAAGCACTTAAAAGGAGTTTAACAGTTGAGCTGGGGTATATTTTAGGAGTATTTTTTTACTTCTCTCTGCTCTTTGCAGTGTATAATCGTTGCATATATTATAACATAAAGAATGTTTTAAATAGTCCATGTATATAAGTGATTATGAAGATAAAAGTGCAGTAAAAATGAAAATAATTAAACGAGTGATGAAAATACTTTTCTTTTGTAAAAATCTCATGCTTGGATAAAATATTTAGAGAACGCTGATTTTTATTTTTTTTCTCAGAGTAGGCTATTTTTGCGTTCTTGCACTCTGTTGAGAGATTTGGGAATCCAACTGCCGGGAGACTGAAAACTAAGTGAAATATATAAAATTCTTGGTAAAATTTAAGTTTCTTTAGAATATATCAATTGTAGGGGCGCTGAAAAAAATCATAGGCTACTGAAGTTATCCTTGCTTATAACATTACATTAACATTCAGAATTTACATAACTTTACCCTATGACAAATATTAAAAATAGTGAAATAAAATTTACCTTCTTGATTTTTTCCGTAAAATAATCCATTACTTTACCATATTTCCTTGTTTATTATTATTCGTGGTCATTTTCTCTTTTCCTGCATTCTTTTGACAGCATTTTAAAAACTTATTGACCAGGTAATTTCTTCCTGGTATAGACCTTGTGTAAACTACCACATGGTCAAAGGTCACAACAAATGGTCATAATACTATTTCACTAGAAAAGTGAAATGAATCAATGGCCTACCCTTTTTATGTTTTATTCAATGGAAAGAATGAATTAAGTCAAGTCCAAGATTACTGCCATACTACTGAGAAGAGACGAGAACAGAGAGTGGGAGGAAAAAGGGAGAATTACACTTTGAACATACCGTACTAGCATTCTAAAATGGAAAAATATGTAAGACATTTTCGAAAGTACAATGCAAACAAAGCAGGATTCTACTCCCCAAAAAAAAAGGGGGGGGGGGGCTGGTTTTTACTTGAAGAGAGAGAGAGAGAGAAAAAAAAAAGGAGCGCAGTTTTCTACCTGGAAAAGGAGCAAGGAGGGCGGGATTTCATCAGAACAGGGCATGAGGGCGGGCCGCCCCATTAAACCTCTCTAGAATGATCCCTTGAACCACTCTTTGAAGGGCGTCCAGATCTTCAACAGTCTCCTATCCATTCTTGAACCCACTGTACCACCGGAAAACCTGGGTCCTTGACAGGATGTCGTCTTTCTAAGCCTCCTTAATCAAGGCAAGTGTCTTGGAAGCAGTTTTGCCCAGGTGAAAGCAAAATTTGCGCTGCTCCAGCGAACACTCCATTTTTTACATTTTCTGCCGTGACAAAAACTGTAACAGCTTTTGCACCACATGTGATCCTCACTGCGTCAGAGCTCTGATGCGACTGCCGGCTGGTGTGTTGCTTAGCTTAAACCTCTCGCCCTCACCACAAATCCTGCTACCAGAGAGTGTTAACTATTATTAAAAATAATAGTTATGGGGTTTAAGAAAAATATATATATGTCTAGCAAAGTTTACACGCTTTTAGTGGAAATGTTAAAGCGGATATTTATAACCCCAGATAAATAAAATAAAGATGAAAAACATATGTAGTGGTTTGATAAAATAAAGATAACATATTTAAAACCAAGGATATTTATTTTAGCATTCAATTAAACAATTACAAAAACAATTAAACTTAACTTAAACTCAATCGAACTTATAACAATATCACATTACTTAACAGCTCTCAATTTCTCTATGACAACATGACATGATAAAAAGAAATATATCAGACTTATAAGTGTTGGCCAATCCGGAACTTCAAACAACTTTCGACAAAGCCACTTTAAAAATATATGGCAGCAACTTACTGAAGTACAGGGTGATTAGAAAATGAGTATACATTTGAAAAATTAATAATTCACGGAATAATGTAGGCACAGAGGTAAAAATTGGCACACATGCTTGGAATGACATGGGGTTTTATTGTAACCACACAAAAAAAAGTTAAAAATAAAAAAATGCCGACAGATGGCACTGAACAGCAAAACGTCAGTGACTCTGCCTGAGAATCTTGTATAAAAAGAGCCGTAATGAGAGAGAGAATCAGATGCACCAGCAATCGTAGCATGTTGCCATTACCAGAAAAGGAAATTTAGTGAAGCTCTACTATCAAAATGGGGAATCTGCCGGGATCGACCGACATCAATAGGCATCTTAAAAGACAACATCCAACGCCAATTTCTCACCATAACTACAGATATGCTGCACAGTGCTGTGCACAACGTTGTCCCTCGGCTACAGCTATTGTTGCGGGATGACGGTGGACATGTTGAGCATTCGTTCTGAAGAACATCGTCTTTGTTTTGTCATAATATGTTATGCTAATTATTGCTTTTCTTATCACACGAAGTGCCATCTCTCGGCCATTTTATGAACTTTTTTGTGGATACAATAAAACCCCATGTCATTCCAAGCATGTGTGTCAATTTTTACCTCTCTACCTACATTATTCCGTGAATTATTAATTTTTCAAATGTACACTCACTTTTTGATCACCCTGTACATAGATTCACTAGTTCACTTTAAAAAGGAAGATCAGAAAGCACTTTAAACTATAAACCACAACTTCACCACTTGGGATTTTGTAAAGTCAAAATACTTCTGAAGAAACGTACTAATTTGCCTCCATATTCCATCCAATATTAATTCATCACTAGTAACGTTTTTACAACTTCTTTCACTAAAACAACTGTCAATATGTACTTAACTTAAACTAAAAATATCATTAACTCCAGCTGAGATAAAATGTAAGTAAAACTAAAATGAGATCAATTGACACTGGAACGGACATACAAACACTAAAACCTTCACTATCACAGAACACAAGACGACACTAAAATAACACTGACAATATCCTCGAAATGTGGTAGTATCGTTTACCGGCAAACGTAACTATATATAACTCACCACTCCCTCGGATCACTATGCCACGCATGCTCATTACGATCTTCCGAAAACTTCTAGAACGTCACTGACATTGCTTCATGCAAAACTATCGTCCTAGCGTTAGCCTCCTGACACGTACTATGATTATGTAATGACAGTGCCATCTCTCGGCATCCAAGCTAACTACGATGACAGAGATCAAAATCGATGAAGCGATGATGTAATTGAGGGAAAGTTATCGCGAGTTATGAAGCCACGTATAGTAAACAGAAAAACGAGAAACCAAAGATTGTATTAAAGCAAAGATTAACTTTATATTTCTTTTTAAGACAGATATAATATGGCCAGATTCATTTTATAAGTAAGTTTATCTTTTAATATTAAGATGTATTTTTATGAAAGTTAAAATAAAAATGATATTTGATTTGACAGACTTTAAACATGAAACAAGGTTTAATAAATTAAAGATATATTTTATGAGACTTCTTGAATAAAATATTGTTTAACATAAAAGAACAAAAATATAATTTAAATATGCTTAAAAGATATTATAACTTTAGATACTTTCAGACTTTAAATGAATGTCGAATTACAAGTTTATAAAAGATATGTAGAATGATGAGACCAGTTGTTTAGAAATGAGGGACTCTATTTCCTAGACATGTTGTCTTAATTTTCCTAACAGAGAGCACGCTGCTGGCGACTGGAGCACAGCTCAGCTCCGTCTCATTACTTAACGGACAAACCCTGTATGTTATGTTTTATCAAACACTTCAAATTGTGCATTTGTTTGAATGCTAATCACTCTCCCTGAATGCACTTTTTAAATTCTGGAAACTGAAACAGTTGTATGTCAAATCTAAGAATATTGTGGGTGGAATATGAATTTCAAAGAGTAATTTAAAAAAAATTATCACCAGTTTTGATTTATGAGCTGCTGCTTTATTTTGAAAACACAAGGATTTCATCTTTCTCAAATGAAGTTGTTTTTCTGTAAACTCATTATTCAGTTTTTGTAATTTCTGGTGTATACTCTGAATCAAATTAACATGTTTAGACCAGAGTTTTCTTAGGTTTGAAAAGGCTGACTGCTGCTGGTGGGAAAGGGCACTTTTTAAATTTTTAAGGGTACATTTTTGATTTTTAAAGGCACCTTTTTCATTCCTAAATGCACCCTTGTTATTCCTAAAGGCACTCTTTAGTTTCTTAAAGGAAGTTTTTATATTTAAATGTCGGGGCACTCATTTCAAGTCACAACAATGTGTCAGTTTTTACGGTATATGAGTAGTTTTTTAAATATAATTTTTTTAAAATAAGGGCCCATATTTTGGGTAAAAGGCAAAAAGGGTGTTATTTTTTAGATGAGGGGCAAGAAGGGTGTTATTTTTTTTAAACCAAAGAACAGGCAGGGTACAGCACCCTTCTGAAATTGTCTTGACCTAGAAATATTATTTAATAAAATGTAACTTATTGAAACACAGTACTTATTTGACTTTAATTATTAAGTAAAATTTATGGGTCTGGTCTAAACACATTTGTTTGATCCGTCAATTATATGGTGGAAATTATGGTAATTCAATAATATTCAAGGTACCAGTAATCACTCTTTCTTGGTATAGTCAATGAGCATTTATTTCATGCACATTTAGAATGTAGTGGTCATAACTTTCCTAGCTGATTGTTGTGTTTCTCAGTTTTTACCATATTATTCACTATATTTTCAAAACTTTTGTGTGTAGTAATACAAATCTTATGTTTCTTCAGTAGTTCCGTAATATCCAATGTCAGGAAAATAGATCATCAAAAATGCTTGCCAATTCTTTTCAAAACAGTAATTTAATATATATTTATGAAATGCATAACATTGTTAAAATGGCAAATAATATAAAATACATATTTTTTTAAAACTCCATAGCAGCTTGGCGATTGAGATTTAAAAACACAGAAAAAACAGAACATTTAAGTACTCATGTGTGGGTCTTGAAAAAATAAGTTTTCCCCTGACATGCATGGAAGCGATCATAACACTAGCAAACTGTAGAAAATTGAAGCTCGTTTATTAGTATTACTAGTTCATTGGCATGATTTAAGCCAAATGGTTTTAACTATGGTTTAATCCAACTTTTTTTTTTTCTTGAAAAAAAAATCAATTAGTTTTTCTATAACAACTTTAATATCATATTTTCTCAGTTTTGTAATTTAAGTGTTTCAAACCATTGGATATAAATAAATTCTATTTTTTTATATACTGTATCTCAGCAGTCAGAATCATAGTAAATAGTGAATCTATAAGATGCATTCAATAAATAACGAGCCATGGTCACCTGTGATAACAGTAGTTGTTTTTATTCAAAAACATTGACCTTGATGGTTTAAGCATTTATCCCACTGTGAAACTAGGTGGTATATTCCCCTCTTATAGAAAGTCTTCAGTTGTTACAAGAACCAATTTCGAACCTCCTCCTGCACTTCATCGTCCGACTGAAATCTTCTTCCATACAATTGTTTTTTGAATCGTGAATCATGTCATAAACTTAGCGGAAGTGCCATCATTAACACGATTTGGAGTGTTATCTGCTAGCGATATCTAGCAATATCTGTTAGTGTGCCGTTTGTCATATGCTAGTGGTACTTGGCCTTCGAAAATGCTTGCACCACGCCTTAACTCTGGAAAGAGACATGCAATGTTCCCCGTAAACAAAAGGCATTCGCCTGTAAATTTTCATTCCTCCACATCCTTCTGCTGTAAGGAATAACACTACGCTTCGTTGTTCCTGTTTTGATGCTTCTATTTCAAAGGTTGAAATGTGTTTTGGACAGTGCTGGGTCACTTTTATCTCACCTTCTTGACACAAGCCGCTACACACATGCCCTCTTGCATCAATATTGTGTACGGAATAATTTCTACATATAGTTGGCAGTATTCCCACACAATACTGCTAAAGCTTAAAAAGCTGATTGGGCATAACAGGTTCCGTCTCGTTATATATTGAATGCACCTTATAGGTCATGCTTGTATGCCTGTACAATGAAAATTAGCAGGTGTTGATGAACATTGATGCTCCAAAGAGTTTATCTTAAATCAGGGTCAACATATATAATCAGGTGAAACTAACAAAGCTAAAATAGATATATTCAAAATCTAGCATAAAATATTTTCATTTAAAAAAAATGCAGATTATTTACAAAACAATAACATAGTGAGATCTTAAAGATTTTGGTAAAGCTGTAAAAGAAATTTTTTTCTCGATTGGGGAAATTATCCTTTAAGAATTTGATAAAGAATACACAACACCTTAATAAAGTCTGGTGGTTGTTTAAATCTTTTAGTGCTTGACAATGTTTTGTAAAGCTACTGTGTATTTCAAGAACAATATTTTCAGTTGTCTAAAAGCTGGCAAATAGATTTTTTTTTTTCTGCATCTGCCTTTTTTTTAGAAATTTGGTGGTTTCCTGTGAGAAGTGACAATACAGAGTAGGGGAGACCGGTACACAGTGGACCACTTTTTCAGTTAACATTTTTTTCTCTTTAACAGACTGACCGATCTGTATGAAAATATTTTTGAATATTCCTTAAACCTTCTTACATCCATCATAATTTTCTCACAACATAGTTTTCAATACATTTTTCAAAAAAAAAAAAAAAAAGTTATATACACTTGTAAAGTGGAGCAGTGTACCCCGGAAGCGGGGTACACTGCTCCACCCACCGGGGTACAGTGGACCACTATTAGGTATTATCTAAAATACAATATAAATCTATTTTTCATTAATCTAATTCTTTTATGTTGCCCCTTCACCTGCAAAATAACATAGTAATATAAATTTTGAAATAAAAACAAAAAATTAATTTTTGAAAATAATAACAGATTAATACAGGAACAGTTGCAATTTAGTTGAAGTTATTATTTAAGTACAAAATAAATCAGCGCACATTAAAATTTGCAAATGAAATTCCAAAGTACTTATGAGTAAGATTGAGCCTGGAATTTTCAAGAAATAATTTTGGGTCTGAGAGCAACATTATGAAATCATTGACATCAACAGCAGATTCATCTACAGTTTTTGGAGAAATAAACTGATTTCCATTCAATTTGCATCTCATGAATCTTACTCGAATAGAATCATCAACAATTAGACTACAGTTATATTTAACAAAGGCAGTAAATACAAAACAAAATATTTCTTACTATGTTAAATAAATTGTTATTTTTATTTTACAGTTAAATCTACTTTAAAACAATCTTTCTTTATAGAAAATAAGCAACTATTAAATATTTTGAACATTCTGCATTACAGGAGCAGAGTGGATTGTGGACCACTGTGCCCCAGGAGTGGGTGGTCAACTGTACCCCATGTTGAAGTTCAATAAATAATCATATTAATATTGTTTATAGCTTTCTTTTAAACATATTAACTTTAAAGTAAAATAAAAACAAGTTTCTTAGCTTTGCAAAAAAGCTGTTTTATTTTATTTATCTACAACCTTTAATTACTAAAAAAATTAAAATATGATGATGAAAAATTTTACTTTTAGAAGCTCAAAACAATCAATCAGGATAAAATAGTTCAGTCTGAGCTAAACATATTTTCTGAAGGCTGTAAATAATCATTGCAGCGCTGTTGTCTATTGGGATAGAAGAGAAGCTTAAAAAAAAATTAAATAAATAAAATATTAGGGGGGGGGGGGGGGGTCCACTGTGTCCATAGGTCCAGTATGTACCGGTCTCCCCTACTTCTTGAAAGAAAATGTGAACATGCAACTGGTAAATGTCAAATCGTTCCAGGAATTCCTTATGAAAGGCTTTTTATAATATTTGAATTTAATCGGAAAAATTATAATTGTTCATTTAATGCTCTGACAGAAGAACAGAGGCCCCAATTAGTAAGGATTTCAGGAGAATGTGAGAAAAGAAATTTTATTCATTAAAGTATGTTAGACACAGCTGTTACTAATAATGTTTAAATTGTAAATGATTTGAATTTTCTGCATAACTGAGTGTCATCATTAATTTAAATTACTTTCAGATGAAGTATAGTCTGACCCGGTTAAGATGCTCACCGTTAATATGCAACCTCACTTCATATGCGAATTTTTTCCTGTCCCTGGAACATTGCCATTAGACTAATGAAAAAATATCACGTTTAATACTCAAACGGTTGTTATGTAATCCGTTTAATATGCAATAGAACTTTGGTCCTTTTAAGGAAAAAACACCTCATTTAAGACTCAAATTCATAGACCAAGATGTGAATTCTTTTCTCTTTTCCAGTACTGCCAATTTAGCAAACCTTTTTTTCAACAAAAACCACTGTAATAATTAAAAACATATTTATTTACTTAAAAGTGTTAAAATATTTAAAGACCTTTCGAGATGCACACACACTCATTTTTAAGGGGAAGAAGATTATGACTAGAAAAGAAAACATATACAGAAACATAAAAGCAAAACAAAATAATGTTTACACATGTGTAAATGAATCCAGTCTATTCCTCTAAAAGAGGGGGTGAAAAAAAATAAGTTGAATTTTTCAGGTGCTGATCCTCTTTGAAATACCTAGAATATTGAACCAAATCGTGGGAACATTATAAGAAATAATGTTGTTGCATACGCTACCATTTTTAATTAAAATGTCAATGGATTCACGGATTATGGAAACATAATGATTGGATTTTTAGAAAAATTATTTTAGCTTTGTCGAAGTTCATTTTTATATTTTCTTTTTGATGTAATCTGGACAAAGCTGTATGCTTGGTTTACTGAACTTGATATCCAACAAATGTTCTTTTAGCCTTTCTCTGAATTTCCAAGATGTCATTCCAACATAGGATAAACCTTTTTGATGCTCAGTGCTAAATGAAATTATGTAGACGCCTGCTTTATCACAATTTAAAATTGGATAAATTTTTCTATTAATCAAATTCTTTAATTTAGCTGGAGGTTTAGCTATTAGATTGATATTCTTTAACAATGTGTATCTCAACCTCTCATAAAGTTGTGGGATATAATCAAAAGTACAATAAATAACCTTATATCAAACTTAACTCATTCTTCTGTCTTGCCTATTTAGCTTGATCGAGCAATCTATTAACATTGAGGAGAGAAACCATTATCAGTTGCAATTTATTTAATTAAATCAACCTCTTTTTGTAGGTATTTATCTGTTTAAACTTCAAATGCATGCTTAACATAAAACCTGTATGTAGCAATTTTATATGAAAACGCTGAGTTACTGTCAAATGAAATAGTGTTACTAGATCTATATTGCTTCCTATAAACACTACACTCTAATTTATTTTCAGAACTGTTTTTTATCAAGAAAAGGTAAACTACCCTCTTTCTCAATTTTTAAAATAAACTTGATCCTTGAATCTAACTCATTAACCTTTTATCAAAAAAAATATTTAAATACTGCAAGCCATGATCCCAAATTATAAAAATGTCATCCTATCCACATATCTAATCCAAACTTGATGGATTAATTTCAAATCTTCCATAATCTGCGTTTGTAAGGGTCCAAGTTTTAATTCTGCTAAATATCTTAAAATGGAGGATTATTATGTAAACCTAACATTAACTTTTAAGTAAATAAGTATTTTTTTAATTATTATATTAATCAAGGTGAAAGTTCTTTCACAGCACTGTTTTATTGTTTTGATTTTATTGAAAAACCACAGTTTTTGAATAAAAATCTTCACCTTATTTAATGACAAGTTACTACAGGCTAATATTATTAATCAGAATTCGTGGTAGCTATTTGAATAGTAATTTTTAAAAAAGCTAATCTCTGTAAATTGGCAACTTTGTAACTCTTCTTTGATCCCGCGTCCTAACATTCTTTGTCTTTTGCTTCATGTATGTTTTTACTGAAGTAGAGGCAAATTTTCATGACTTTTTGTTACTTATTTTTTCTTTGTGTGGTGTATGCTTTCGACTTTTTTCGTTCTCATACAATGTTGGAAATAAAGCATCCCAAGTGTGAAGAGCAATTAACTTCACATATTCCACTTCTAATTAGTTTTCACTCCCCCCTCCCCTCCTAAAATAACTATTTTCAAAATTTCCATCCTAAATATATTTTATTTTCTACACTATAAAGGTATCTAGTCCTTGTCTTTTTCCTTTTATTAAACTTTTTTAATTCATTTGTATTTCTTTCTCTCTATGTTCCTCTTAAAAAAAAAGGAGAAAAGAAATTGTTTTGTTTGCCTAGCAACAGCTAATATCTCTGACTCGCAGTCTTTCAAAATTACTAGATGCTTTCTGCTACCCCCTTTGTTCTTTTACATTTCTGTTCCTCTATCTTATTAAATTGTATTATTGTAACGTACATGTCTATTTTTAACTTATTAATAGCACTCCTTAATGCAGCCCAATGTGAACCAGACTCCATGCGGTTTGCAGTGCTACCAGTTTTCATACCACTCATTAGGCATCTAAAAATTCATATTTGACCATCATCAATCCCTTATTGACTTAACATCAAATGGAAAATAACATCTGCTCTTCTATCTCAATTCCTACACCAAAAGTACGTTAATCTGGCTACTTGGCTTTCTGTAACTCTGCCAACACTGCATGGTATTCACCGAAGAAATTGTTTAATTATCTTTCTGCCCTGGTTCATAGCTGATTAAAAAATATGTAACTCTCCGTGTCTTCCTCTCCAGCCCCTCAGCATTTGTCAACAGATGCTTGTATGAGAATTCTGGTCAAATTCATTGAATAAAAAGGATATTTTTCTCAAAAAAAAGGAATAAATTCTTGGGATCCTGTTTGTCTGTGGAATCTCTTTTTACTGGGACACTAAATACAGGGGTAGTACTTGTCCTGAAATTCCTGAAAAAAATTAAAACCTCCCGAAATGTCCTGAAATATGGTAGTCTGTCCTAATATTCCTGAAATTTTGCGAGTTTTGTGCTATATCGGAATTTGAAATCATCAAATAGGGGGTAGGTGTACCTTTTAGATAGATTTCGTAAGAAATACTACCTATTACATTCTCCCCTAAGTTAGAATTTTTGAAAAAAAATTGCAGATCTACGTCGATTATGACTCCCAGAACCCAAAAACACCCCCAGTTCAAAACTTTATCTATCTATCTATCTATGTCACTTTTTTATGGACACAATAACTCCAATAATTCTGCACAAATCTCTTCCAAATTTATACATAAAATCTCGGTCAAGTTCGTTAACGGGCAAAATCGAACCAGGGGGGGGGGGGGGGCTTTTTATGAAAACAGAAAAAACCCCATAATTATTTGATTATGATACATATTGAATCCGTTTAAAGTTATTATTACTTCTAGGAAAAGGGCCGAAAATTTATGTATGACAGATTTTTGATATCATTAATGGCCTAAAGGGGGGGGGGGGGGTGAAGAAAAAAATTCATAACGTTGTCAATTCCCAAGATATCAAATCCGCTTAAATTTATTGTAAATCTCCTTAAAATTATCTACAAGTTTTTTATAGGACCAACTCTTATGGCAAAAAAAAATTAAAAACAAAAAATTCCCTGCTGGCTCCGCCCAGAAGCAGACGTGAAAAAAAAAAACAAAACCCATAACTTCTTAATTTTTATACATATTGAATCCGTTTAAAGTTACTATTACTTCTAGGAAAGGGGCCAAAAATTTATGTGCAGCATATTTTTGATTTCATTAAAACTTCCCCCAAGGAGGGGGGGGGGGGGGGAAATAGGGGTTTCATAAGAAAAAAAATCATAACTTCGTCAATTCCCAAGATATCAAATCTGCTTAAATTTATTATAAATCTTCTTAATATTATATACAACTTTTATACTGACAAGTTTTTTTTATAGGACCAACTTTTAGGGTAAAAAAAAAAAAAATTAAAAACAAAAAAATCCCTGTTGGCTTCACCTACAGGCAGAGGTATATTTCGAAGTGGGTGGTCCCAACTGGCACATCATGGCAAATAGGTCTTTCTTCTGCATTTCCCAATAATCAGGTGCCCCATGGTCTGCGTCTTCGAAATCTACCTGTGCCTGTAGGCCGAGCCGTCAGGAATACTTTACTGATGCAAAATGATCTTTGAAAGTCACAATATTCTTTAATCTATCATTAAAAATAGTAATTTTCATCAATTTGCACAAAAAAAGAAAACAAATCTCAATTGTGATTAGTTACCAAAATTCACAATTTTTATTGATTAGTAATTTAAAAATTTTGCTGTTTTCGTCTCTCAGTCACACAAAAAAAAAAAAAAAAAAAAAAAAAAAAAATCCGAATTTCTACCAATCTGTTATAAAAAAGAAAATCTTTTGTAATTTTCGTTGATCAGTGAAGAAAAAATCGAGATTTTCGTCCTTCAGTAATGCAAAAATTGCAATTTTGTAGCAGCTTGGTCATAGGGTTCTGGTAAAATTACTTTTCTTTTAAATGTATACTTTTACAACAAAAGAAAACTGTATGTAGTGTATTATTTATGACAATAAAATGTATTGAAGAGGGAGTTAAGGGTTTTTTCGGCCAAGCAAATGTGTCCTGAAATATCGAAAAAAGTATGTCCTGAAATATCATCCAGGGCTAGTACTACCCCTGTAAATAACATCTTCCCTTGCTGCTCAAAGATCCGAAACCCATACTCCGACCAAAATCATCTCTATACCTAGTACTGTGTACTTTTAAACACATTTGAAAAGGAAGGAAAACATTCTGTAATTTTCAATTCTATTTCTTCATTATTTTCTGTTGATGCCAGCCTACTCCTGATTTATTCATGGCCGATGAGTTACTTGCACCAAGAGTTTTGTGGAGTTAGTTAGTTTAATAATACAGTTAAATTGTAATCTAAATCTGCATAAGACACAATTTTAGACCATAAACATATATCTGAAAGCTCTAAAGTTCAGTTAAGCGGTTGGAAGTGTAAATAAACTCAGTTCCTGCAACATTATGCAAATCATGTTTAAAATACGATCTCGCTTAATATGTAAGTTTTGTTCAGGCTCTTGAAACGTGTCTTAACCAGGTTCGAGTGTATATTACTTAATTAGTACCTGGCAATGTTTATTTTATCAACAAATATGCATGTGCATATAATATGAAATGATATTTAAAAAACCAAAAAAAACCTGGTTAAAAAAAAAAAAAAAAAAAAAAAAAAAAAACTGGTTTAAACCAAAAAAAAAACTGAGATTTTTGGAAGAAACTGGGGTTTTTGTCAACTCTGATTAATATCTTGGCTAATTATCAAAATATGAAAAAATGGTAAGGTGCATTTGGCCCTGTCTTCATCTATCCATATCCAAATTTGCAGACCTCTACGTGCGATAGATTTCCCTAGTCATTGCTGGTAGACACAAATATGGACAAAAATCTTTCTTTTATTTATATAGGTGCATAAAAATGTTGTAAGATTTTATTATCATCTAATTAGAAGTTTAATTACTTTGAAAAACTACAATGCTTGATAATCATTCAATAAGGAATGAAAAAAAAAATATTTTAATATAACAATGTTTTAATTATATATATTTTTTATATGCTGGCAAGTATGAATATATCATATGTTTTATAACTTTTCCCCATCAGGAGAAGAAAGTCAAAGCTCGATTAAGAGTGAAATTAGAAATGGCAAAATTTCTGCAAAACACTCTGGATGAACTCTCAGTTGAGGCCAAAGGTGAAAGTCATTCACACTCAGCCAAGGAATTTGCTTCTTTCTTTGAAAAGGTATGCTTCATGAATTGATATTCATATTTAATATTTCAAGTTATGTACCAGTTTCTTTTATAGGAATCTTCAATTATATTTTTTTAACATTATATCTGTGATCATTAGCATGATCTTAAATGGTTAGAATTTGTTTTTAGTATATCCAAAACTTAAGCGATGTTTTGCTTACCCTAAAGAAATAAATGAGTTAAAATCTCAAATTTCTATTCATGTCCACTATTAAAATTTCTTCTTTTCTTAATATCAAGCTGAAACTTAGCAAGTAAATAATTTTTCTTTTTCTTCTGGTTTTAAAAATAATTTTGATGTAGTTATTGTATGATTTTTGCTGTAAAAGATTTATAATTTTAAATTACATAATTGTTTTGTACTATGAAACCTGCCTAATTTTCACAGTACCTGCAGATCTGAGTGAATTAATGTATAATAAAACTGTCTATAATAGGGATGCACAACCTTTTATAAGAGGATGGCCACCTTCTATAGCAGAAGTTC
Source organism: Maratus michaelseni (assembly GCA_963931845.1). Classification (NCBI taxonomy): domain Eukaryota; kingdom Metazoa; phylum Arthropoda; class Arachnida; order Araneae; family Salticidae; genus Maratus; species Maratus michaelseni. The sequence goes on along the minus strand of OZ007586.1, from coordinate 67,218,307 downwards.
CCAACCTGGGATACGCATACATCTGGGGGCGTACGTGGAAATTACATTGGTAATGGCAGATAACGCAAAAATAAAACTTAAAATGAAAACAGAAAACAAAACTGTAAACTTTTCGTTTAGATAGACATTTGTAAAAGTAAAATAATAAAGTATTCACATAAAATGACGAAAAATGCCTAAATTTAGTAATTGGTTGATTGTTTGTTGCGTTATCTCCGTCTTCTGCTAATAACATCTTGCAATTTCTCATGTGTCCCTTCTTTTATTTTATTGTTCTTTTCTTTCTAGTAATTCTATAAATATTTAGAAGAAACATGAGTCGTATCAGGTCTTCTGGTTTCGACATTTTTATTTAAAGCCCATTTGAAAGCATGTCAGCATTAGCATAAACTCATTAATGTATATTAATAGGCGTAGTTTCATCCCTGCTTTGTGAGTGCTTAATTTGAAATCTTTAGCTAATATTTCTTGTTTTGAGTGACTTTATGTTGATATTGCGTTGTGGTTCAAAATGGATAAGTGGTTGAAAATTGGAATTCTGAAAAGAACGGCTTCTAACTTTGGTAACTAGCATAAGAACATTAGTAATGAACAAAAATATTTGGGACGGTTTATGTGAAAAGGGGTATGCATAAATGAAAAGTCTAAGCAAGGGGTACGTGAGAGCAAAAAAGTTTGGAAACCACTGATCTATAGTGTGGACAAAATTTTGTTCTAGGGAAGGAGAGGGAATTGGTGGCCTATAAGCTCATAAAAATGGTAATTTTGTAAGGGGGAGTTTTATCCTGATCCTTCAATTCATCATTTTTTTTGCAACAATGTAATGAAATTAGATTTTTTTTCATGAGTGATTGACAAAATTCATAATTTTTTTCCATGAGTGTTATCGATATTCATGATTTTTTTCCCCACGAGTCATTGAGAAAATTCGCAATTTTCTTACCACGACTGATTGACAAAATTCATGATTTTTTTCCTGTGACAAATTGACAAAATTAGGGATTTTATTATGTCGGATCGATGAAATTCGCAATTTTTTTCTGCAGCTGATGGAAGATTTTTTTTTTTTCCATGAACGATTGACAAAATTTTGATTTTTTTTTTTCTCGCAGCAAATTGTCATAATTAAAGATTTTTCGCACCTGATCGATGAAATTCACATTTTTTTTCTGCTTTCTGATATTCTCAGTGTTTTTTTTTGTTTTTTTTTTTCAAAATCATGATTTTTTTCTTTCAGTGATTGACGAGACTCGTGAGTTTTTTCATTTGACGAAATTTGCAACTCTGGAATTTCTGACTTTGGCATCTATCGCCTCCATCAAAAGATTAATGAAATTCGCATTTATTTTTTTTCGTGATTAATTGTCGAATTTCACAATTTTTACATGCCTGAGGGATTAATTTTGCAGTTTTTATGTGCCCGATCGGCAAAATTCATAATTTTTATGCCCACGATTGACTAAATCCATGATGTTTATCTTTGACCTATGGACAAAATTCGGCATTTTTTTGCAACTAGTTGCCGAAATTTGCAGTTTCTGGAGATGTTGGCATTTAGGGTCTCCGGGGGGCCACAGGTTGTCCATCCCTAGTCTATAACAATAATCTACAGGAATAGGATTTATACTCAACACCATCAACATTTTTAGGTTATTTTTTTTTTTCCATCCTGTCTTAGGTTGATTTTCCTCTCATTAAGTGTGGGCCTTACTCTGGCCCCAGACTAATGAGAAGATAATCAATCAAGACCATGCTTGCCAAAAAAAAAAAAAAAAAAAAAAAAATATTTTGCTCTATAAATTGTTAAAACAACAATTGCTATAATGGGGATCTTCTGTTACTATGTGTCATTGTATAAATAACTTTTTTTTATAAAAAATACACTTGAAAATGTCTTTTATTTCAATTGTACAAAAATTGTGTTAAAACACTGAGTTATGTTAAAAACATGAAATTAAAAAATATATAATAAAAACAATGAACACTTAAAAATGATTTTCCTTAAAAAAAAGAAACATAAACAGTCCTCTTCAATGCCTAACCTCTTTCAAAGTCACGTGTTTCTTACCATTTTAACCGTTTTCTCCTGTGAGTCAGGACGTTGGCAAAGTTTTCCTTTTTCATTTACTGGATGTGGCAAAAGCTTCTTGCAGACTGACTTTTATTGATTTTCTAAAGAATTTGAGGGACAAAATCTACTTCATATTTTTGTTTTTTAAAGGATTCCTAAAGATTTCCTCCATGTAGGTATATAAAATTTATTTTTGGATGATAAAGATTAGACATTGAGATCATTTGAATAAAGGAAAATAAGCTAAAATAAAGACTTTTTGTAAAAAAAAAAAATTTTGCAAAATTCAAAAATGGCTGTATGAGCACCAAATAAAGTTTATTGAAAAGAAGATAAAATTTACTATACAGTATGGGATGGGACCTCAAATCCGTAATCCCGAAGACCGGAACTTTTTTCTTGCAAACAAAAAAGAAGAAAAAACTAATTTAATATTAAAAAAAAAAAAAAAAAAATATATTTTTAAAGCTTTTGCAGAAAGTGATGTTCCAGAATTGATGGCACATCGAAAAACTTTGCACAATTTGAAAAGTGTTGATATTGATAGATTTCTAAAGCAGATTTTGAAGCTGCTGATTCTTTCAGCAAAGAATTTGAGGACATCATTATCCAGGAAAAATTTTTGCCAGAACAGGTATATAACACAGATGAGACTGCGTTGTTTTGGCGTTATGTGCCCAGAAAAACCTATGCGACTCCTGAGGAAACTTCAACTTCTGGATTTAAAGATTCCAATAAGAGACTGACTGTTATGGCATGTGCAAATTGCTGCTGGAACCCATAAATGTAAATTGTTAATGATCAGGAAAAGTAAAAATCCAAGGGCTTTAAAGGGAGTTCACAGTTTGCCGGTTCTTTACAAAGCAAATAAATGAGCATGGATAACAGCGGAAATATTCAAACAATGGTTTGAAAATCATTTTATTCCAGCCGTGACCATTGCCGGAAACAAGGTTTTCCTGAAAACTGCAAAATCCTTCTTTTGCTCAATAACTGCTCAGTTCGTACTGCTTCAGGAATTGTGGAAAAGAATAATGTTGTGCATTATTTTCCACCGAACTGCACATCACTCATCCAGCCGATGGATCAAGGCATTTTAAGATGCTTGAAATGCCGCTACAAGGAGGAGATTATGAAAGCAATGCTAAATGCATGCAGCAGCGCTACTGGTGTATTGCAGTTCCTAAAGCAATTTAATGTGAAAGATGTGTTGTGGCCGGCAGCTAGTGCTTGGCGAAGCATTCCTGATAAAATTCTTACAAACGGATGGTATAAACTATGGCCATAATTAATCTGTTTAAACGACAAACAAAGTAATGGTGAATTTTGTGGGTTTTCAATTTTTGCTGAAAAGAACCTTATCCAAGACCTGCTGAATTATGCAAAATCTATGACGTACAAAGGCAAAGAAGGTTTGGATGAGGAAGCGATCAAAGATTGCTTTAATGTAGATAATGATGCACCTATAACGTATTCACTAACAGTTGAAGAAATTTGCAACATGGTTTTAATTCCAGAAAAAAATGATGATGACGATGATGATACCAGCGATGACGATGAGCCAAGAGCTGCGAACATCCCTATAGATAAGTGCATGAGTCTGTCGGATGAATTGATTATGGGGTTAGAACAAAAAAAGTTTTATAATCCAAGAACAGTTTATGCAACTCTATAAAATAAAAGAGGTGTTTCAGAAAGAAAAGCCGAAGCTGATGAAGCAATTGAAATTATCGGACATGTTTAAAGTGTCTGATAAATAAAGATTATCAGTTTTATTTTTATTTTACAGTGGATGCGACCCACTTTAAAAAGCGTGCGATGTGAAAACCAACCACTTTAAAAAGTGATGTTCTATTGCAGTTAAGTTTTTTTTTTCTAAGGTTAGGTAAGCACACTTTCGATGTTTCTTTTTTCTTTGACAATTTTTTAAATCCAAATATTTATTCTTTTTTTTTAATCATTAACTTTTTGTTTTCTAAATTATTTTCATTTAACTATGTACTTTCAAAAGCACAAATTATGTCTTATTCTAAACAGGATGAATACTGAAAATCCATCATATTGCCATTTGTAGACTAATTTTTTGAGTGAAGAACTAAAATCCGGAAAAGCAGCAGTCCCTAGCATTCCGGATTTGGGGTCCTATACTGTATTGGAAAGTTTACAACTGTTTTATAATAGAAGTTTTATGAAATAGAGAAATTAAATTATTTCTGCTAAAGCTTGTTTAGCTAGCACATTTCGTTTCATTGCATTCAGCATTATTCTAACCATGGAATAATAAATGTTGAGTTTCCTGGGTAATTAAGTTAATCTCAACTGCACTGTTACTGTAGCTTATGAATTTTAATTGCCATAATTTATGAGCTTTGAAATGTTTTTTTTTATTAAATATGTGTAAAACATGTCTTTCAGATTCGTAAATCTGGTGACGTTGTTACGAATGAAGAGATTCTCAAATTTTCTAAGCTTTTTGAGGATGAATTGACGCTAGATAACTTGCCTAGACCTAGTCTCATTGCACTATGCCGTTTGCTGGAGTTGCAGCCTATAGGCACAAACCATGTGCTACGCTTCCAACTCAGACTGCGTTTGAGAAGTCTTAAATACGATGATAAAGTAAGTTTTTTGCTATGATGTATAGTTTTCTTAGTGACTGTTTTAAAATTAAACTTAAAAGTTAGTTTGACAAATTGATTTGTTTATCATTAAGATCAAGTATGTTTGAAACTATTACTTTAAAATATACATATTGTTAAGTAAATGCTAGTTGTAATTACTCTATGTTGATTACTTTAATTGATTTCATGAGTGTGGTGTGTTATTAATTAATTTTTTTAAGTAGTTATGTCTATTTTTATTAGAATTTAAAGTAGAAAGTTTATGGTGTTTAAGTCCTTAAAATATTGTTGTTGTTTTTAAGTCTTCCTAAGTACAACAAGGGTCCTATTGTTCTTATAAAATTAACAAATTAATTCTTATCTTAGCTGGATCTACTTCATTATTATTATTTAGACAGGAGTCATACGCATGCACCTGGAAAACCTGGAGATGTCAGGGTACATGATAACTGCTGAATATTCTGGGATAATATTTTTTTACCTAAAACCTGGAAAAGTTAGGTAATATTTTATATATTTTGTGCCATTGTGCATCAAATTTACCCAAAGTTTTCTTTCAGAACACTAGCCTGTTGTCCACACAAGCATCAGCTTTACTTAACTGCTTGGGCTAAGACCAGATAGTTTGACCTTTTATAAATAATTATTTATTAATACTTTGCCAAAAGTACTAATTTGTCATCAAACAGGCAGCATTGTAGTCAATGATGGGACTATAAATAATTTAACAAACAGGACATTTGTATCAACCCACATAACTTCTTGATTATATGTGTTAAACAAAATTATTTAATTTTTTCTGCTTAACAAATGTGTAATTTGGAATATAATTTTTATAATTGGATGTAAATCCATGTGTAATAAATATCTTCTGTAAAAAGAAATTGTAATAGAAAATCATACATTCTCAATCATATATGTTACGTTTTCATATAGTATAATGCTATGATTTGATAGTAAGTTAATATTAATTCTAGCCTTATGTTTTTAAATAGATTTTTGAAATAATATTTCTCAAAAAAATAAATCCTTGTAGTTGTAAAGGAATGCATTTTATAAGCATATGATTTCTTGTTGCAAAATGATTGTTTCATTCTAGATTACTTATGTCATTTTAATCCTTAAAAACTTTGTATTCACATCCAGGTTATCTTGGCATGTCAGTGTGCACTTAAAAAAATTGGCCTTATTAATTCCATGTATATATAGAGTAACATTGCTTCAAGAATAGATTCAGGTTTTTTCCCTGAAATATTTCAAAAGTGGAGCAAAGTGTTCACACCATTAGACATCCTAGATTACTTTGCTACAATTTAAAAAAAAAAAAAAAAAAAATTAATGTATCTACATCTGCCACCACATATACTGTTAATAGAAGCCCTCAATGAGTACATACCCTAAATCAGAGCTGTTGAACGCAGTTAAGTACATGAAAATTATGATTTCTGAAAAACTCAAAGCAGAACAAAATAGCCCTGTTCGACAGTACTGTATTATTTTGGATAGTTATGCAAGGCTTTAGGCTATATAGTCCTGGAAATTTTTGTAAAACTTCCTAGGAAAGTCAAGGATTTTTTGTTTGTTGACTATAAACTATGTTTAATGTGTTGGAACAGTGCTTCAGGCACACCATCAAAGTATCTTTAATATCATCAGCACCTATTACTTCAATGAATATTGTAGCTTTCTACCTCTGTTCAGTGAAGTATCAGTTTATACTATTAATACTTGGCCTACTTTATATTTTATTATGTACTTTATTACTCAATTAAATAAGTTTTTACTGTTTTCAATCTTTGACCTTTTACACTTTTGTTTCTGTTTATAAGCTAAATTTTTAATCTCTGCATTTGTTTATTGTTCATATAATTTTTCTTATTTTATTACTCTTATAATTTTTTTTTTTTCCTTCGGGTTGGTTTATTATTCTTATAATTTTAAATGTCTTCAGAAAAAAAAAAAAGTTTTCTTAGTCCTAGTTCTATATATGTAATGAGGATGATTAATTTTATATTTCAGCATTTAAACTTCATTTCCAATTTAATTTTGATTTTTTTTGCTTGCACTAGGTGATGACATGTTACATTGCTCCTTTAATTTATCAAATAAAATATCACAACATATGTGTTTAAATAACATGTTAAATGTTATTAATAATAAACACAGCCTAAACATCTGAAAGCAATAGGCACATTTTGATAGTCTATTTTATCTAAGTTGTCACCAAAATATGCTAAATATTGTTACAACATTAAGTGTTTTCTTTAATATAATTAATATACACCTTATTTAAAACAAATTTAAAATTACAAAATACTTAAATATCTTAGGCTTTTTTTTTTATCACTTGACCATTTTCTATTCGAGCTGGTGTAAAAGCTAACTTATCTCCTGAGAGGTAGTGTTGTTGTTATCTTTAGATATTGCACTATTCTGAGATTTATATGTGGTTAGTTGTGAAGGTTATCTGTCATTTTCATTTGTAGCCACTTTTGGTGAGCAAATTTGACCTTTTTTGAAAAATATTTAATAAACTGTAATGTCATTCTGCCAAGAAAACATTGCTGTTTCGCCCTACCTTTTGAAGCATTTATACTGATATATCTTTTATTTTAATATCTTCACTAATATTTAAAAAATATTTTGTTTTATTCCAACTATTGGAATACAGTTTAATGTTTATTTGTATGCAAATATATCTTAATTTTAGCAAGTGCATAAACTGTTGTTGATGATGTTTTCACATATTTCTTCCATAAACAATTAATAAGTTATGGCAATAAGATAATTTAGTAAATCTTTTAGATAATTCAATAATAGATCTTTTCTAGATAATTTAGTAAAAGAAAACAGTAAAACTCTATAGTTGGGTAAAAAGGCAGATATTTTAGTTTGACTTAATTTGAGCAGCTCTCTAGCAGCTAATGGTTGAAATAGTTAGCTCTAGGCAAAAAGAAGCCATTACAATATTTCTATACCGACATTTGTGCAATTTCTGTGTTAGAAAGTTTATTTTATCATTTTTTGTTTTAATGTTTGCTAGTTTTTAAAATTCCTAATTATGAAAACATTTAAAGTTGTTGAAATTTTTACATTATTATTTGTAACATATTTAATAAGGATTTATTTTCAGCAATGAAACTGTTGCTAGCATTTATTGGTACAATTTTATGACTTTCTTTGTGACCCTCATTCTTTTGGCACAAAACTGGATATCCTACATGGGATTAATAAAAAGATATTGGAAAACAATAATTAAAGGGTTTGTAAACAACATTTGAAGAAAAGGCAGTTGAAACTATGTGGACAAGAGTGATTAGGATTTTTATATAGCTGATAAAGAGATAAACTTCTTTCATGTAGTTTATCAAATGTAAGAAATTTATCAATTGAAATGAAGATAATTATCCTTTTGATTTTAAATATTAAATCATTAAACTTGTAATTGAAATATTAGTTTAGTTTCTTAGTTAAGTTGTAAAATAAAATATATTGTTCCTTTTTAAAAAAAAATAAATCTGAACATTTTAATTCCTGTAAGATTAACATATTCATGCGGTTTTACCCCACCAGTGAGGTAGGACCAGATGATTTGGCATTTTTATAAATAATCACTTTTAAATAAAAGTGTGAACTAATTATATATTGAGAATGATATGGTATAAGGATAAGTGCGGAGTATGTATGCAAATTCTGGCTTCAAGGAGCAACTAATATGGTTTTACCTTACTTTCCTCTACATTTCTAAGTACAGTAGTTCCTCATTATATTGTACATCTCACAAAGAAAAAAAGAATATATCAAAAAGGGCTATACAATGAAGGATAAGGAGAAATCTAAGAAAGATTCCTCCAATTACATGTTTTAAATTTATTTCTAACCATTAGTTTATATTTACATAATATATTTTCCTTCTCTTTAGAAAATACAGTTAGCAATATATCAAAAGTGATGTAACATGGGGGTGTTGCACTTTTGATTCTCTACTCTATATTTAAGGAAACATCTTGCATCCTGAAATGACAATGTGTGTTAAATTGTAGAAAGTTTAGAATTCTGGTCATATCTAGATTGAATATCAGTTAAAAAGTTGTAATTATTCACAGCATTTAGTGTGCATGTTCCTTTAAATTTTACTTCCATGTTCAGTATATGAATTTAACTTTCTTTGAAATGAATTAATCTTTAAAGTTTTCATTCTCCTAATCAATTTATATGGTAATACATAAAATACCGACTTTGTGTTTAATTCAAAATACATTTATTGTCTATTAGGTACATTTCTCTCTTCCAGAGCATTTATTTCCCCATACTATAAAATTGTTCCATAAATATCCTTGTAAAAATACCCAGAAATTACAAATAATTTTTTCTTCATCCTCTTGATGAATGTTTACAGCTTTAATATTCTTTCTCATCTATTGTCTCCAGAAGTATTTTACAGTCATATGATACAAAGATATGTCCAGAACAAAATACAATTTCCGGTTACAAAAATATGATTTTGAATAGACACTTGCTAAAATTCTTGTTTAATGGTTAATTGTTTGGTACCATAATTCATGGAAGAAATGTTACACAAACAATATTCAGGATAATAATAAAAATATTGTAAACTCCGTACCCGGTTTAAGAGCCTACGCTAGTCATGCAAAGAAATGCTCAAGCTAATGTTAAGTCTATGGGAAGGTTCTTGGGAGATTTCTCTCTCGCATTTTAATATTTTTAAATGATTTTTTTGCATAAGATAGCTGAGGTCAATCTCTAACATTGTTAGTTTTTACTTTTTTTTAATTTTGGTTAGTTTTTTTTAAGCAGACATTTTCAATTTTGGAACCGGTTTTGAAAGTGAAAGTACCCTTATATAAAAGAACTGGAACCAAAATCGAAAAAGTAAAAACTAACAATGTTAGAGATCAACCTCAGCTATCTTATGCAAAAAACATCATTTAAAAATATTAAAATACAAGCAAGAAATCTGCCAAGAACATTCCCATAGACTTAACATTAACTTGCGTGTTTTTTCGCATGACTGATGTAGGCTCTTAAGTGCCATACTAGTGAGAATTTACTTAATAAACAGTATCAATAGTAAACACCACACCGAATACTGTAAGATGATGTGGCAAATGACATACATTAAACTTTAATTGAGCTTTAAAATGGTCTAAAAAATTTATATAAAATTTATTTATTAGAAAAAAACATCAGTTGGTATTTATATCTATTCAGAGCATGATTAACTTAATGTAAATGTCACACCTGTTGTAAATGTCGCAATTAAGATTTTTTATCTTTTAAACTCATAAATTCCTGCATTTTCCCCATAATTTATAGTAGTTTGCCTGGGGTAAGAAGGGCTTCTGGGGAGAATACTGCATTGTGAAGCAAAACGATGATGTATCTTTCCAAATTTTTTGTATAATTTTCTACCAAGCATAACACTGCTTAATTTTATGGCTTTTCCTGCCTCTGCAATTTTTAATTTTTTATATACATTTCGGTTTATATCAAGCTTTTTAATTTTTTGTATTTTCAAATTCAAGACAGTGATACATAAATATATTTTTTCTACTGTTTAAATTACTTTTATCCTTTTACTATGTTATAACTGCTCATTAAATTCTTAAATATCAGAATAATTAATTTATGTCTTAAAGCACCAACTTTACTGAACATGTTACAATTTTATGCAAGTTACCAGGGTTCACGCTATAGTGTACTTATTATAGTGTACTTATAGTGTATAGTAATTTGGGAGGGGGATGGGAGATGACCATTGTGGCCTCGCCTACACCTACATCATAGAAGTAACATATTATTTTAGTGGTTAACGCATTGAAACAATGGACTTAAAAAATTAGAAATCCGTAAAATTTTTGGAAAAATTCGGAAATCAGCAAAATTTTAGTAAAAATGTAGGATTGCACAATATTTTAAAGAATCTCACTTAAAATAACCTCATTATTTGAACATCCCACTTAAAATTTTGGTTATGATCTAAAAATCCCACCTTATTTTTTTCCCTCCTAGTCCAAACTCTGGTTGCCATCTAAAATATGCTAAATTTTATTACATGTTTACATATTTTCTTAATATCAGATGTGATTATGTTCTGGTATTTTGAATAGCAGTATTTCTACATAGTAATATTTGCATTATTTAATGACAGAAATTCATGAGGAAATGTTGATTTGAATTACTATTTGGAAGTGGTGTTATTCAAAATACTGGAACACAATCACACCTGTAACATACAAAAGTATTCATATATGTGTATTTGTTTAAGATGATTATCAAGGATGGGATCGACAGTTTAACCATTTCGGAACTTCAGTCAGCATGTCGGGCAAGAGGGATGAGAGCACTTGGGCTCTCAGAGGATAGGCTCAAACGACAACTTGAAGACTGGCTGCAGCTGAGCTTGAATGAAGAGATTCCTCCATCATTGTTACTTTTGTCCCGAGCTTTGTATTTACCAGAACACTTACCACCACCTGAGCAGTTGAAAGCTACCCTTTCATCATTACCAGATGCTGTTGTGAGTTTCATTATTATTATTTTTAAACACACTTTCCTTTTTATGTCATTAGCATAACAATAAGTTTTTATGAATAAATTTGTTATTTAATGTCAGGACTACAGTTCTGCAACCTGTGAAATAAATTGCTAGTATGTTATAAACATATTTTTGTTCTAGGTATTCGGTAAAAAAAACAAAAAAAAACAGCAATGCAAAAAAATTTATAAAGGAATATTTGTTTCAAAATGTAATATGTATACAATACTGTCTTTACTTGCCTCCACTACTTGTTTTCACATCTCGAGCTTTTGAAAGAAAATTTTGCTAAAAGACAAAGATTCATGTAATTTTCACATGAATGATGCAAGACTAATAATGAGAATAAGTACATGACCTATTATCGAGAAACTCTGGACTGAATGTTTTCTGGATTTTGGAATTTTCTGGATTTCAGGTCCTATTGAAATTCAGAATTCCCCTGGTAATTTTTCAAAAACATAAAGATAACAAAATTGAAATAATCGCATGTAGGATATGATTAAAAAATAAAAGAATAAAATTGGTAACTAATATTATTTAATTTACAAGTTCTACTCTTTTTTTTTTTTTTCCTCTTCACAGCTGCATAATTTACATAAGAAATGTTAATCGATATTTTTAATATAGTTTATTTCTTCAGATTAAAATTTGTCAATAAAATTATTTTCTTTTAATTTGGGAGGGGGATGGGAGATGACTTTGTGGCCTCGCCTACACCTACACCATAGAAGTAACATATTATTTTAGTGGTTAACGCATTGAAACAATGGACTTAAAAAATTAGAAATCCGTAAAATTTTTGGAAAAATTCGGAAATCAGCAAAATTTTAGTAAAAATGTACAAATTCAGGAAATTTTTGAATAATTTTTTTTTTGATTTTGGAATTCTGGATAATTGATCCGATACTATACTTACAGGAATAACATGAGATCATTTAATTTAAGTGGAATTTCATATTAATCTACCCACACATGTCCTTTCAATTAAATTTTTTCTATATTGTTTCAGTTTGATACTTAGTAACAATTTATCTATTTTTTCTCCCTGGTGATGATTTATCCTCGGCCGTCACATGACAGTGTGCAGGTAGTATTATTACTGTTAATGTGAAATCACTAGTCCTGTAGTGCATTGGTGCTGATTTATTTTTATTTGTAATGTTTAAGAAAAATAAATATTTTACTAATTTTATATTCATAGTAGACTGATTTGCTGAATTGGATTCTAGCTGAATGATTATTAGGTATTACTCACACAAAACCATGTGTTAAAAAGTAATTAAGAGTATGAGTATTGTTTGGCCTCAAGCCTGGAAAAGAAATCATTTTAAATATTTTTATACAAGCTTTATAAATTCCTTCCTGTATTCCTTAGCTAAATTATTGGGGGGGGGGGGTGAATAGTCATAATTTATTATAAAATCCTACTGAAAACTAAAAAGGATTACTTTCTTCTTCTGAAAGAGTGTCTATGAACTGCTGAAACTGTTTTATGTTTTAAATAATGAAACTTTGTATGAATCATCATAAAAACAAAAACAACACACAGGATGCATTTCGAGCTGGAAATTTTTAACAGCCCGTCATCAGCCAAAGCAAACAGTGTTTTTTTTTTTTGTAACCTTGTCCCCTTATGGACACATGTTTGAATTAGCTGATGATGAGATGTTAAAAATTTCCAGCTCGAAATGTGCCCTGTGTTATTGTTATTGTTTTTATGGTGATTTATACAAAGTTTCATTATTTAATTGCGGTTTATTGCCAGTTTGTCGGTGCAGTTTCATTCATTTTATATATAGTCACTGCTCGTCTTATTCAGGTTTTCATTTGAAGAAAATGAATACTATAAATAAAAATTGCATATTTTCTTCAGCTTATACTTCATCATCAAAGAAATTGTAAAAACAGTTAAAAAAATATGCAAATAGATTCATTATATAATGGTTCAAAAGAGTATTTTAGATAAAACCAACAGAAAAACAGGTTTATGAATAAACAAGATCTATTTTTGCAAGTTTTACTCTAGAATTTTTTTTTTATATAAAACTAGCTGAATTTTAAAAGTTTAAAATATGGGTAAATAAAACTTAAAGTAATGATTAATAAACATTGTAACATTCATTTATAATATCCTTTTAAATCTTTATAAACATTGTTAGATCTCATATTAGATGAAAGGAATTTTACATTAGTTTTATTCATCATACTTTTTTTTATAATGTCTTGGTCCTTATATAACTTTATTTTAATATCTGAAAAAAAAATCATGTATAATTTATTTTTTTAATACAAATTTCAAATGTTGTAATAGATTTATCCCAGTTTTTAGATAGACAAAATTATCAAAAGAAAAATGTTTTTATATCATTTTGCACTCAAATGTTTGCTGTGTGGCAATATATTTTTTTAAACAATTATATATTCATACACACACATAAAGGCTGTTTAATAACTTCTGCTTGTTAAATAGGATAAGGCTCTTTAATTGCCTTCAATGAGGACTTACGGCTGTTCTCAAATCCAAGCTGCCTGTTTTATGACACATTTTTTAATTCATTTTTGTTTGAAAATGTATTAAATTGGCAGATGCTCATATTCAGAAACTTTGTAATCGAAAGGCGTTTCCATTTTTTGGTAAAGGTAGAAGATCTTTCAGAAAATACCGTCAAAATTGGTATTATGAACTGAATTCCTGACACAACAGATCAAGAAAGGGGAAAGATGTATTGTCAGGTGATACAAATCGCTTATAACTCAACAAGTAATTTATTTATAAACAAGTTGGAAATTGTACGTCAAACGTTACAAACGAGGTGCGTTCGTACGCACGTTTTAGAATTAAATTCATGATATCCCGTGCGTAGAACGGGTTAAACAGCTAGTTAAGTATATATTTTATGACACTGTTCATACAAATATCTTAACTAGTTATATAAATATTCAGATATATATGTATCAGCTATTTATATAAATATTCAGATCTTGATGATTTTTAATTCTGTGAAATGAATTATATCGTCTGCAGATTAATTTCTGTAATAAAATAAGTATCTCGGTCGCTTGACGATTTAACATCCATCGGAAGCTCCTATAACAAAAAAGCACCGATTTAAAAAAAAAAATCAAATTTCTTAATAAATATTTTTATTAATATCTCCTAAAGTTTTGATTCGATTTTAATAAAATTTGAAATGTCTCGACAAAATTCTGCAAAGATAATATATTTTAAATTGCAAACCATTTGGTTGGGTAGTTTTTGAGTTGTTATATGCGGACAGACAGACAGACAGACAGACGAACGGACGGACCAAGCGACGATTTATATAATTACGAACGCACCTAAAAACAGAAAACTCATTTTGATTTGAAATCCCTTCAATAATCAGGCCTGTCAATTTTATGTCTTTGCGTTTAAAAATGTGTCAGAAAGTTTTGCATTGTTGAGCTGGTCATTTCAGAACCACCTTGAAGGAATCTACTGGGAGCAGAGACTTAATGTCCAATCTGCACCTTTTACCGGTGCAGCTTGTTAGTATCTTTCCCTAGTGCATGGTGAATGAACCTGGATGGGCATCTTTTAATTTGCTTGGCCAACATGGAGGAATTTACCCACCCCTTTATATTATGAATTAAAAAATTAAATCACGGTCTTCAATTTCTGGTGTTCTGTGTGTCCCTGGTTACAACAATGATCAGAAAGACAATGAAGACAGGTAGGGCTAAGAATTGCTGCACTCAGCGTGGCTGTCATAAGTTAAGAGGCTGCTTCATTCATATGAAAACACCTGATTGCTAATGTTAATCCTATGGGAGAAAGTTTTTAAAATATCTCGTTTGCATTTCAATATTTTAAAATTATTATTTTTTTTTTTTTTGCATTGGAAAGCTGAGGTTGATCTTTGCACAGGCCGTTTCTTATTCTCTCGATTTTGGTTGCAGTTTTTTTTTTTTAAATGAGGGTACTTTTACTTTCGAAACCGGTTCTGAAAGTGAAAATATCTTAATAAAAAAATACTTGCAAACAAAATCGAAAAGTGAAAAACGGCCTTCGTAGAGATCAACCTCAGGTATCCAATGCAAAAATATCATTTAAAAATATTGAAATGTAAATGGGATAAAAAAAATTTCTCCCATAGAATTAACATTAGCGAACAGGTGTTTTTGTGTGAGTGAAGTAGCCTCTTAATGACGTTGTCTATGTATAATGGACAATACCTATTTTCGGAAAATTGTTTATGGGAACTTGAAAAATTACAAAAATCAACTAAGCCAATCCAGGATTATATGAAGAAGAAAAGGTGTAGACACAATTGATCTTGTCAGCAGACAGGTACTATACTACAGAACAAGTGGTGTAGGATATTTGATTCATAAAAAATAGAATAATCACATCGTAGAATATGATAATGTATCAGGCAGAGTTGCAAGTTACACAAGTGTCAAGAAGATATAAGATGTAAATTATCAAAGTTTATGCACCAATAATAAGCTACACTGATGAAGAAGTTAAGAATTTCTATGAAGAAGTAGCTTTATTGAATCAGAAGGGAAATTGCTACATTAAATTAATAATGGAAGACTGGAACACTATAATTGAAGAAAAAATGAAAGACGAGTTCTCAGTAGGAAGTCATGAATATGGGATGTGAAACAAAAGAGGAAATGGATTGAGTTTACAGAATTTGAGCATATATATATATATCATGAATTTATTTTTCACGAAAAATCCATAAAGAAAATAAGATATTGAGAATTCAGTATTGCAGCGTTTTCAATAATTTCAATACAGGAAGTGATTACAGGTTGGTTAGATACAAAATACATTAAATGTTAAATTGTAACGAATGAAGCTTTTCCAACACTTCAAGAAATCAGTCAATATTATAAGTCTCCAGGATCATAAAGAATAATTTGATTTAGAACTTAAAAACTATTTCAAGGAAAAGCAGCCATTTCTGGAAGAGGAGCAAGATGTTACAGTAGTGAACTTGTAACTAACCAATACTCTAAAAGAAATTGCAAAGGAAGTAGTCTGTGAAGTACAAGTAAAGCAGGCAAAGAAGATAACAGAAAAAACAAGAAGGTTGATGAAGAAATGCAGAGAATTTAAAACTAAGTCAAACTATCCCACAAGGGGATTCACAACCGATCCACTCCTGAATTCAGAATACAAAAATTTTTGCTGCCGATGGTGACAGGGCACAATTCCACCAGTAAAATTTAATAGAATTTTTTGTCTTATCAAAATGCCCTATTCATGCAAAATGAAATAAAATAAGATAAATTAAGTAAGTAAAAAAACAAAAAAATCTTTTTTTACTAGTGGAAGTGTGACCTGTTGGTAATCAGTCCCTGTCTGATCCCAAGCCCTTTTTTTATCATTTGAATAAAAAAAATAAATCAGCAAAAATATTGTCACCCAATCGGTAAAACTATCTTTTTTTTTTTTTTTTTTTTTTTTTTCTTCCCCTCTGGTTCTTTTACAAAATAAATTAGGGCCTCAGAACCTTTCATGTGTTAGGGCTTCTTTAAAGAGAAAAAAATCGGTCTTGTCCATTGGATAATTTTGAAATTACAAATCATAAAGTAAAATAAAAAATGTATTTACTATAAATTAAATTATTATACAAGATAAATTGGTTACTCCAATTTTATCTTTCGATTGGGTGTGGATTTGACTCAAAAAGATTCGTAGACTAGTTGAAATAAAATGCTAAAACTGTTTTTTCCTTGTGAATACGACAGCTTGCTTTTCTAGTTAAGTTTCAGTTTCGTTTCTAGATCTGTTTCTTTCATTACGAGAATGGAAACACAAAGTTGCCAAGAAAGGGATTACCGCCAGAAAGCGGCACCCTTTTGCCGTTTTTTGGTGATGAAAGGTGAAAGATGTTTTCTTCAACTCTCTCGAGAAAGAAGAAAGGAATCCATTGTCCATTTATATTAGAAGTCAATGGTTTGGACAGAGGAAAAGTGAAGATCAAGCTTGGAAGAGGAGTAAGATAAGGAGACACCATTTCGCCTAAGCTTTTTACTGCTGTCTTAGAAAATGTTTTCAAGCAGCTGTAGAGGGAAAACAAAGGGATTTGAATAAATGGGGAACATTTAAACCATCTCCTGTTTAATGACTTATCTGTAGTTGAATCTTAGGAAGTAGCTTAATTTATGATTTTCTCCAAAAAGATGGTTTGGGATTGACTTCTTCAGAATAAAATGTGTTTCTCATATTCTTCTGGTTGACTCCAGTTGCTTTAATCATGGTCAGTTTGGTCACATTTTAGATCCCATTGAAATTCCTACTCAAGAGACTTTATGTAAATATTTTTTAGAATTAAAATTTATAATTATTAGTTATTGCAACTTTTTTTTCATTATTAAGATTAATGTAAGACATTAAACCATTTTTGGATGTACATGCTATTAATATTTAACTTTGCATTGTGAAATTGTTGATTGACCTTGACCATGTCTATAACAATAACCTGTGTATGTATATCTAATTTTCTTCTTTTTTATAGTTCCTTTTTAACACTTTCCAGCATATTGAAAAGTGTTTATTAATTCAATTTGTCTGTCTGTCTGTCCATTCTCTAACTTACCTAAATATACTCAGATTGCCATGCATTTGATACTGATATATGTAATGATATGTTCGGTATTGAAAATGAAGTATGTAGCACTTATACTTCGTTTACAGGGGCACTCAAAAGAATGCTGTTACATTATGATCTATGGGGAAAAATCCTTTGCAGTGTATTTTAATGAAGTTACACTATTTCAAATATATTGAAATTGATATACATCACTGAAGTGCACTAAAAGATGCTTACTGTCGAATAGGATACATTTAGCACTTATAATTGAGAAACTCAAAATAATTCTGTTATACTATTGTCTATGGGGAAATTTACCTGGGTATTTATTCTTCAATTACATATAGCTGTGAAAATCCCTCATATTGCTATTAGTTATAACGGATTAGTGTAAAATAAAGAAAGATTTAGAACTTTAGACATCTTATAACTCTTAAATTTTAAAGAAACTCAATATTTTACATTTAAAAATTGAATTTGTCTTTTTAAATTATAATGAAGACTGTAAAAAAGCTAATGTATTTATTGAGAATTGAGAATAATTTTATTAAAAAGATACTTTTTATTAAATTATGTAACAGATGCACATAATATGTACAATGCCACTATAGCTAATGTATTAGTACTATGTAAGTTACTCAAATAAAAGGTTCATAATATCTAATCCTTGAGACTTTTATTTTCAAGATGCACTCTTTTTCTTTGCAAATAACTTCATGCATTTTAAGTTGAGTGCTATCTAATTTCATATGATGACCAATATCATAAATAAAGTTAACTCTTAAGTAAATTTGATGGTTTCAAGGTGCAGTTGCCCCCCCCCCCCTCCTAAAAAAAGAGAGACCTCCCCCATCCATGCATTTTAATCCTATCCCCCCCCCCCTAAAAAAAAAAAAAGAAATAGTCATTCGACTAGAAATTATGTATTCTTTCAATTTACATTTAAAAAAGTTTATTGATCATCTTCATATTGAAATAGTACAAATCTCTGAAAATTTTCATACAAACACTTAATTTTAACATCATATTTGGCTTTATCGTTAAATTTTACTTTAGTCTACCAACCGTCAAGTCATTCAGTCAAATACGTTAGAAATTATGAAGATTTTAAAATTTGGAACTTCTAATGTTAAATCCATTTGTAATCATTGCAAAACAGATTGCAATGAGAGTTGATTTTTAAACATAACTCCAGAACTATTTTTCAGAATAAGCTATATTTTTATTTTAAAAAAAACTTATAGGTTACAATTCATAATTTTTTGGAAAAAATAAATGTTTTTTGACCGACTGTACCTCCTTGCATCACTATATTTAAAATATCTGTTGCAAAATAAAGAGAACTAATGCCTGATTTAAAAAAAAATATTTTTTTTAATTTATCTGAATAAGTTTTTTCTCTTCTTCCTGTATTTTATTGCAAAAAGTTATGACAATGTATTACATTAAGTTTTTTGTAAGTTAAGTGTATGTGAGGTTCATTTTATTGAAAGGATTCAATTAGTCCTACAATTGGTTTAAAAAGGGACACCATTTCTTTAGATACAAATCCAAACCACATTACCTAAAAGTGTTCTCTTTAGCGGATGAGCTTCTTCACTAACTACCATAATTTCTAATATAAATTTATTATCTTTTATGCTTTTAATCATTTATAGTTGTTTGGGATATTAATTACCCACCATACGTTGATTTCCTCGCTATTTTTTTCTAAAGTGTTTTTGCATCTTATTGGTTCTTTTGTACACATTAATGTATTCCAGTCTGCTATTGGAGCATGTACAGCACCATTTTTCTACTTTTGGAGTAAACTGCTCTATCTCCTTACAAAGTGCTACAATTGATATGATGTATGTCCTACTTGTATAACGTACTACCACTATGAGAATGGAAATAAAACTTTCTTCTTAGTTTGTAGAATGTCCTTTTTGTGGCTGATGAAAAAATATTTTTGAAATATTTAGCATTAACTTATTTTTACTGTGTATTAAGAACTTCTTTGGCATTATAAGATGAAACTTTAGAAGTCCTTATTTCTTTGATGTTCGAAAAATATTTAGAGAAACATCTCGCTTAAATAAAACTTTGAAATAACTTGAATGTTAAAGGTTTAAGACAATGCAAATAACTTTCACATCAAGTTTTTCCTGACAATTTCAAGTAATTGTTTTTTTTTTACCTTCATGTTGAAATCGACCAACCATTGCATGTAAACATATTGCATGTAAACTTCATTTGATGGCGCTCACTATATCAATTACAGTTGTAAAAACAAAATGCTTAATTGACTGGCATCTTAAAATATCACAATGCCACTGAATCGGACAACCTGCAGGTATTTTTCTTTAACTAAATGGAAAGGTATCATTTCTGAAGCATTGTAACTAATGATTTCAAGAAATTTTTATCAAGATTATAGTTCTTACAGTGTACCCCAGGCTTGGATAAATAACCACGTATACCCAAAAAATAAATACCTACCCACTGGCTATTTAGTCTTCCCACTTCACTGGTTACACCATTATGAACATAATGAAGTTTATATCAATTTCTGAGTTGCACTAAAAGATGCTTTCTGTAGAAAGATGAAGTAGATGTTTGTAAAGCATTTATCATTCATTTACAGCCACACAAAAGTATTTGGTTACATACATAATGGTTTATGGAGAAAAACTGTTTGCAGCATTTTTTAATTATGTTACACTATTTCAAATATAATGAAATTGATATACATTACTGTAGTTTACTACAAGATACCTGTTGTATAATATGTGCATAGCATTTATTGTTCATTTACAGGGACACTCAAAAGATTTCGTATACAGTACTGTATCCGAAATATTGTCTGTAAGCGTGATAATTGCTGGAAGTGTGCATTTAGGATAATTTATGATTAGTGATAATTTCAGGAAGCATGATTTCAGTAGTTTACAGCATGTTTTATGCTGAATTAAACTTTAGCTTAATATATATTGTGTATAAATTCCTTTAGGTAATATACAGGGCTGTACAAAAGAATTCAAATGTGTTCCCATCTATTGGTAGAAACTACTGAAGCTGAATTTTCAACTGTGTGTATTTTCTTACTAAACTAAATTGTAGCATACTATAAAGAGTGTATACAAATCTATAAATTATATACAGGGCTGCAGGAAATAATTGGAGTACTTTTTTGGCTATGGCCTGTAATTGCTGAAATCTGGTTTCCAAATATGTTTTGTGTTTTCTTAAATATTTACTTAGTTATCTTATTTGCCTTATTAAACAGCAAAGGTTTGTTAAAGAATTCTGGAAATGTTGGAAAATGTTTCATAATCTAAGCTTGATGCATGATTTTACTTTCTTGTTTTAGTATTGTTATAGAGAGTCTTCACTGCATTATTTTAAAGTTTTTGGCTTTGTATTCCGTATTATTTTAACCTTAATGAATAGTATGAAATTTAATAAGATTCAAAGTAAGTTTATTTAATCTTTGATTATTTTTCAAAGTTGTAATCAAACTTATTTCTTCATTTTTTTAAGGCTACTGAAGCAAAATATAAAATTGGAGAGTTAGAAGGTAAAGTAGATAACAGGACCAAATTAGAACTCATTAAAAAGGAAGATGCAGCTATCAGAAAAGAAGCTGAAGAAGCTGTTCTCGATAAGCTTGAAACTCAAAAAGTAACTGAATTTATAATTCTCTATAATCCACAAATTGTATAATTTAATTAATATCATAAATTACAGCAGTTATTAGGAAATCATTTTCAATTTACAAAAAATTGTCTTGTTACTTGTTTATTTAATAGGAAGCTGCAAGAAAGCTTGAAGTTGCTGAAAAGGATACAATAGAAGCTATAGATACTTTGAGAGACATAGTAGCAAAAGGAATAGTACGTGATGATACAGCACCTATTCTTGAAGACAAAGCACCATTAAGTAAGTAGATATTTTTATTATGTTAAAGTATTGCTTGCTAATAAAAAATGCTTATCTTGTGAACAATCTCCAGAGTAACTAGAGATTAAAACCCTAATTGCTGATGCTTGAAAAGATGTCAAATTTAAAAATTATCTAATTAGTCAAAACAGATTTGAAGAACTTGTACTGATAAATGGATG
This sequence comes from Maratus michaelseni, assembly GCA_963931845.1. Taxonomy (NCBI): domain Eukaryota; kingdom Metazoa; phylum Arthropoda; class Arachnida; order Araneae; family Salticidae; genus Maratus; species Maratus michaelseni. Next base: position 67,196,360 of record OZ007586.1, on the reverse strand, counting down.
AGTCATCATAAGGAATTGTATTCTCATAATTTAAAAATAGTTTCAAGAAAAAAAAATGAGAATTTCATCAAATGATCACGGAAGAAAATTGAGAGTTTCATCAAATGGTCTTGTGAAAAAAATCATAAGCTTCATCAATCACTCGAGGAATAAATCCTTACTTTCACCAAAGTGTCACTAAAAAAAGTCATATATTTCATCAAAAGGTCATGCGAAAAAAAATTGAGAATTTTGTCAATCGTCAAAAATAATGGAGAATTTTCTGAAACAATTGTATGAAAAAAATCCCTAATTTTGTCACACGATCGTGGAATAATCACAAATTTCATTAAACAATCACGGAAATAAATTGTGAATTTTGTTGAATAAGCACGGGAAGAAAATTGTGTATTTTGTCAAATGATCGTGGAAAAATCTTGAATTTTGTCGAACGAGTACAGAAAAAGAATCACGTATTTTGTCAAATGATTGTGGAAAAAATCATGAATTTCGTCAATTGGTCGTGAAAATAATTGAGGATTTCCTGAAGCAATTGCAGAAAAAAAAATTACTAATTTCTTCAAAGGATTGCGGAATAAAATTGCAAGTTCCATTAAATGATATTGGAAATAAACTGTGAATTTTGTTAAACGAACTCGGGAGAAAAAAATATAAATTTCATCAATCAATTGCAAAAAAAAAATTGAGAATTTTATCAAACAGTTGCAGGAAAAATATGCAAATTTCGTCTGTTTGCCATAACATGGCTACCATGAAAATTTTACCCTGTCTTAAACATTTTAAATCTGAAAAAGAAAGTGTAAAGCTGTATGTAAAAGAAAATGACATATCATTTAAAAAGCTTAGATTTTGTTTATTGAAACATTTAATAAAAACATTTTAAAGCTCAACTTGAACTAATCATTCTATAACTATAAGCCAAACTGTCAGGTTATTCCTGATACAAAACATCATTCTAATAACATAAGAATGGAATATGGAGAGCCTGCATATACTCATCTCCGCCCTCCCCCCCTCTCTTTCCACTGAAATCTGAAAAGTAACAACTACATATATACACCTGTGGAAACATCTAGAACATTATAAGTAAGATAGTTGCATACACTATATTGCCTAAGCTGACCGGTCACTTACGATTTTAAACGTTTTGTTAACTATCTAAAAAAAATACATGAGGAATTAACCTGAAACTGCAGGTGTGTAAACAGCCCCAAAGCAGAATATTTTGCAATGTTCTGCACCGAGCCTTCAGCTGATCATAAATGTTCTGCAGCAATAAAAAAGAAAAACACAGGGAGATCAGATGTTTTTGTATATGTAGAAGTGCAATTTCATCTTTTATAGAAATGTAAAATATGTTTCATAAAATAGTGACACACGCAAGAGACATTATTTAGGGGTAAGATTTACTTTTGCAACCATGGTATTAACAAAGAATTTACAGTGACATATTTTGAGATAGCACTTTTATGGAGGAAATGTCTTTGTGTCCATGCATAATTAGTTATACATTACGAAATTCCAGTATTTAGAAGTTCTGTAACAGGTTTATGTCCAGATGGAGGCCCATGCGCTCTTTTTTCGTTACTGAATAAATGGTATGCAACAGGTTATGAGTAATATTTGTTGCAGACAACTCCATTGTACCATGCAATGTCGAATTTTTAATTTGATTGCCATGATCTGCAAGTAAGTAATGAGTATAGTGTTAAACTAGAACAAAAGAATCACCAGTGAGAATTTTTTAAAAAAAGAACACTCTTGCATCCTGTTCAAAAGGCATATTTTGAACTGGTTTGCTTAGAGATTATCAGTAGAATTTTGCAATATTTTTACGCGAGCAACAGACGAGTTTTGTGATATTTTCCTGCGACCGATTGATGAATTTTGTGATATTTTCCCGCGTCCGATCGACGATTCTTGTAGTTTTTGAGATTTTTCCCTCATTGACGACTTTCAGGATTTTTTTTCTGGTAACTGATCATATGAATTTTGTGTTTTTTTTTTCCCGCGTCTGAGTGAAGAATTTTGCTATTTATCCCTGATCAACTGACGAATTTCATAATTATTCCCCTGTGACCAGTTGATGAATTTTGCTATATAATTTAATTTTTTTCCCACGATAAACTGGAAATTTTCGTGATTTTTGCCACGACTGATCACCGAATTTCACAGTTTTTTCCTACGCGACTGATTAAAGAATGTCTTGATTTTTTCTGACGACCCACTGCCGAATTTCATTTTTTTTTTTTTTTTACCCGCGATTGTTGGTGAATTTTGAGATATTTTCCATCTAATGATTGTCAAATTTTGCATCTTTTTCTTGAAACTGGTTGGCAAAAATCATGGGTTTTTTTCCCCATGACTGATCGATGAATTTCATATTTTTTTCTGCAACCGATTGATGAATATCACAATCTGTTTAAATGAACGATTGAAGAATTTTGTGATTTTTTTTTAACGATGATCGACCAACGATTTTTCGGACTAGTCAGTGAAAACTTCGCTGAAAATGATAATTTGAAATGTTCTGCGAAGCCAGTTGTTCTGCGACGTAAGTCGCACTTTTAAGCATATTCTGCTTTGGGGGTAAACAGTATAGTATAGGTTATATATTTACGCGAAGATTTTTTCAAGAAACCCCATAGGGGACTGTCAACAAATTGAAAAAGAACGATTATCTTTTGGATAACCCTGTATAAACTAATGTAGCAAAGGCGTTCAAACTCAAGATTATTAATAAGTGGCTTATTGTAATATACTGTGTTCATTTTTATGAGGATAACATGTATACTCGTAGAGAAATTTAGGTTTTCATAAAAAGTCCCAAATTTCCCCTAGTTTTTTGCTTATAATTTGCAGAGTTCTTAATGTAAAAAAAAGTTCTTTTCAGAAAATATGACAAACAACATTGTACATAATACTCTGCAATCAGAATTAAAAAATAATAAAAATTGGATGAAAAATGAGCAGGTTGACTGAAAAATGTTTCACTGCGCATGCACAAATGCAATCAAAATATAATATGCATAATGTATTAGCTAAGTATATAGAGCAACTTTTGTGAAAGTCTCAAAATCATAGCTTGAAAATTCTGAAAACTATCGTCTATAGAATAAGCTCGAAATCCATTGCTCCCAAACAGATGAGGGATTGTATCAAATATCTGTTGATTAGTGCCAAGATAGCATACACAATATTGCACGTACTACTATATTTGGATACAACCCCTCATATTTTTGCTTCCTTTTGGGAACAACGGATTTCGAGCTTATTCTATCAACGATAATTTTCAGAATTTTCAAGCTATGATTTTGAGACTTTCACAAAAGTTGCTCTATATACTTAGCAAATACATTATGCATATTATATTTTGATTGCATTCGTGCATGCACAGTGAAACATTTTTTAGTAAACCTGCTCATTTTTCATCCAATTTTTATTATTTTTTAATTCTGATTGAATATTATTATGTACGATGTTGTTTGTCATATTTTCTGAAAGGAACTTTTTTTTATATTAAGAACTCTGCAAATTATAAGCAAAAAACTAGGTGAAATTTGGGACTGTTTTTATAAAAACCTTAATTTCTCTATGAGTATACATGCTATCCTCATAAAAATGAACACAGTATATTACAATAAGCCACTTATTAATAATCTCAAGTTTGAACACCTTTGCTACATTAGTTTTTACCGGGTTATCCAAAAGATATTCGTTCTTTTTCAATTTGTTGACAGTCCCCTATGGGGTTTCGCGAAAAAATCTTCATGGAAATATATAACCTATACTATACTGTTTACACACCTGCAGTTTCAGGTTAATTCCTCATGTATTTTTCTAGATAGTTAACAAAAAGTCTAAAATCACAAGTGACCGGTTACCTTTGGCAATATAGTGTATAAACCATGAAACGAACAGCTACTTATCTGGACAAATCACGATGCAGCATACTTCAAAATGCATCATGCATCACCACCAGCACCACCTATAAGCCCTTGAAAAACAACTTCTGATGTTGAAGGTAACATGAGACAATTCAACTTAACACAACAGGCCGGCAAAAACATAAGCAATCCGGCAATGCAAACATTCTCTGTGTACAGGGTGGATGTTGGATGAACTAAGTTAAGGGGATAATATTAAGCAAATGGTAAGTTAAATTTACCATTAAAAATATTTCCAAGATTACCTCCTTTGTACACTCTGACAGAGAACAAGCTTTGAAAAACAGTGCAATAGAGTAAGTATATGCAAAACATGCTTAAAATTAAAACCAAGTTCAAAGTTGATAAAAATCTCCTTAAAACACAAGTTACAAATTATTTTATCATTTAATCAAAAATTTAAAGGTTTAAACACTAAATGCATATCAAATTTTCCTTAATAATTTAATTTTGAAAACCCCACATTTCACAGAAGTTAAAATTAAGAAAATTATATTTTAAAAAGTGCAATGATTCTAAAAAATTAACTTTATGATACTCAAATAACGTTAAACTTTAAATGTATAGGTATATGGAATTACAATCTTAAAAATGTTCCTAAAAACACAGAGTAAACATATGCAAATATCATAAAACTTTACAAATAACAATTTAAATATATGAAAATTCAATTTTAAATACTTAAAAAAAAAAAAATACTGTTCTACTGGATACAGTCTAAAATGTTTATTGAACAACAATTACACTTCGACAAACAGTTTGAAACTGAAAGTTTTTAGAGAGGTTTTCACTTAGGGTTTTGTAAACTCGTCTGCAAGATTTTTAGTTGATTGGACGTACTTCAGATCAAACATGTTGTCATATACCAAATTCCTTAGGAGGTGATATCTGATATTGATATGCTTCATCTGAGCATTTTCGATAAGTCTATGGCCACTTGATTGTTACACAATAAGGTGTATCTGTCGCAATTTTCTTGAATTATCCTTGATTTTATGGTTTCTTTTAAAATTTGTTTTATCCAGATTACTTTTGCTGCTTCGCTCAGCAAGATGTATTCAGATTCCATCATTGATAACAATACACTTTTGCTTAAAACTTTGCCAGATGATTGGAGATTTGTTGACAAACATCACAATCATGAAAAATCTGTCATCTCTGTGCGATGCATAATCAGCATTGCTATAGCATGTTACTTTAAGAGATTTCACATTCGATAGGTTTAACTTCAAATTTTGTGTAGCTTGAGCATGTCCTAGAAGCTTTAGTAGACCATGCCTGGGTTCTCCTGAAATTGGCTGCAAATGTTCAAAGTAAAAGCAATATCTGGCCTTGTCTGCTTCCTAAAAATGTTAAACATCTTCTTATTAGATTTCTGTAGAGGGATATCTTTCCATTTCTGTAATTTCTTTTCCAGTTTTAGGACAATCGTTCTTAGAATAAATTACACCTTTAGTGATGAGTAATGATACTATTGCAGAGCTGCCAACTGCTACGAAAAAATCATAGTTGCTACGATTTTCAGCTACAAACTACGATGCTACGAAAATTTGTCTAAAACTACGATTTTCTGGGGGGGGGGGGAAAAACGCGAATTTTGTCACAGGATCACTCGAAAAATAATGAATTTCGTCACAGGATCGCACGAAAAATCACAAATTTCGTCACAGGATCGAGCTAAAAAAAGCGAATTTCGTTACAGGGTCGCTGAAAAAACACTAATTTCATCAAAAAATTGGCAGGAAAAAGCAAATTTCGCCAAAGTAGCGCCGAAAAAAAGTTAATTTCATTCAACTGATTGCTGAAAAAATGCAAATTTCGTCAAAAGATCGTACAAGGGCGATTCTGGTCCGAATTTTCTGAAAAATTAAGGCAATGATTTCCGGAAAAAAAAAAATATATATATATATATATCTGTATTTTGGCAAATGATCGCCGAAAAAAATCAATCTCGTCTTTCGTTCGAAGAAAAGTCGGCAATTTTGTCAAAGGATCGCCCGAAAAACGTGACTTTCGTCAGAGAATCGCGAAAAAATGGCAAGTTTCGTCAAAAACATTGCGAAAAACAACAAATTTCGTCAAAAGATCGCGAAAAAACAGCAAATTTCGTCATAAACATTGCGAAAAACGGCAAATTTCGTCAAAAGATCGCTAAAAAACGACAAATTTTTGTCAACAGATTGCGAAAAAACGTGACTTCCGTCAGAAAATCACAAAAAAACGGCAAATTTCGTCAAAAACATTGCGAAAAACAACAAATTTCGTCAAAAGATCGCAAAAAAACGGCAAATTTCATCATAAACATTGCGAAAAACGGCAAATTTCGTCGAAAGATTGCTAAAAAATGACAAATTTTTGTCAACAGATCGCGGGGAAAAACGTGACTTTCGTCAGAAAATCGTGAAAAAAAGGCAAATTTCGTCAAAAACATTGCGAAAAACGGCAAATTTTGTCAAAAGATCACGAAAAAACAACAAATTTTATCAACAGATCGTGGGAAAAACGTGACTTTCGTCAGAGAATCGCGTAAAAACGACAAATTCCATCAAAAACATTGCGAAAAATAGCAAATTTCGTCAAAAAATATCGAAAAAAAACCCCGCAAATTTTATTACAGATCTCGAAAAAAACTGCAAATTTCGCCAAAAGATCACGAAAAAATGCAAATTTCGTCAAAGGGACGCAAAAAGAGTGGCGGAAGTGGACCCCCCCCTCCTCCTCCTCCTCCCTTTCCCAGTTGTATCAGCTTACTCGATTTGATGAAGGACTCCAACTCAGACATTTTTCTCTGGAAGATATACCCCTTAGTTCCATCACCCCCTTCTCCCAACTGCCTTGGAATCTTTCAGAAAATTCACTGTGAAGTTCAGAAATTTGGCTTAGGAGTGGACAGGGCATTAATTGAATAGGAATAATTATGTTTAATCAATCCCATCCGCAACAAAAAAATTAGCAAAAACAAAAGAGTCTCCTACTTTGTGTGCTTATTGATATGCACATGCGTTTAATTGATTAGTATTTGCTCGCTTAAAATTTACAGCATAAAAAAACAGCCACCAACCAACTAACCTTCAGATAAATTTGAATTTGGTGTGCTACTATTTCTCACTTTCAAAGGTTGGCAGGTCTGCTATTGGGATTTTGCATGTGGAAAAACTTTCATAAATTATTTTAATATATTCTTTCTGGTGAAATGTATAATTTTTAATTTTTGTTCTCAAATTAGACACTTAATAGTTTTTTGGTTTTTCCTAAGAGTTTCAGATCAAATTAGATTTCCAGGAGTTCGATGGTTTCTTTTATATATTCAATGGTATTTCTAAATATAATTATGTCATCCACGTACAGCAGTAATAAAATTCTTTTCTTAAAAATAAATACACAATTCATCCATTCTGATGAAGTCTAATCTTACTAAAACATCTTGATTCTTGAAATACCATTTCTTTCCACTCTGATGCAATCTGTAGAGGGCTTTTTTAAAAAGGCAAACATAGTTGGGATATTTCTGGTCTTCAAATCCCTTTGGTTGATGCATGACAATTCTTTCTTGCAATTTTGCATAAAGGTATGCACACTTGACATCCAGTTTATGGTGTAGGCAGCCAAAAAGTCTAACAAAAATGGTGAAAAATAATGTTTACTACAGGATTGTATACATCATATTCCCTTTTTTTCTGAGTGAAACCCTTTGTGAGTAATCTTGCCTTATTTCTCACTATCTTTCCTTCCTCATTTTTCTTGATGGTATACACAGACCAATTATGTATAATATTTTGCCATCCTTCCTAGGGATTAACTGCCATACTTTTCGCTGTTCCATCTTTTTCATTTCTTCTTGCATAGCCTTCATCCAGTCTTCCTTTTGATCAGATTCAACAGCTTCTTTAAATGATCTGGAGATTTTCATTCCTATGAAATTTACTTTTGGTTCTACTTCAGATTCTTCTTCACTGAGTTCAGGTGATTTGCTAACTTTTAGGTCTTGGTTCATGTCCTGAATGCTTGTCTTTTCCAGAGAAGTTGAAAAATGTCGGGTTGTACCATCTAATATTATTTTTCAAGCAATATTTGTTGGCATCCGAATGTGATATTAACCTCTTGGGGACGAGCGACATGAATACGTGACACATAAGATGCTCAGAATCATCGATTATTCCCACCAGTTATTTTTTATTGTAAGGTTTTCCTTATCTAATCATAGCATTTTTGAAATTCAATTAGGTGAAAATTTCTCTTTTGAAAAACCGGTGGTAGCAGATTAAAAATTCTGTAAAGGACGCTCGTCGCGAAGGGGTTAAGTTTACTATTTTCCCTTTGATTCTGTAATATGTCTGTTCTCAAGCCATCTCTTCTTTTTTTTGCTGTTCTTATCCACTTTGTATTTTTCCATGGAATTAGTTCTTCCTCTGAGTCGCTGCTAGATTCTTCTTTTTGATTTTGGTATTGATACATTATTTCATCTTCCAAATCTGCTTCAAATTCTGATGGTAACTCTGGGTTTTTGATGTACTATTCATTTGCTCTTCTACTTGTCTTTGACATATGTCTTTTAAGTTTCTTTTCGTTGTTACTTATATTTCTATTTGGATCCAGTCTTGCTCCACTTTTAGACTTTGCTTCATTTTTTCTTCCTGGATCCTTTTTATTACTAGTTTTAAATTCTGCATTAAAAGATACATTATTGTTTCAATAACACGTCCCAGTTCTGGAATCCAAACTCTGTAGCTTTTCGTCTTCTCTGCATATCCTAGCAATATTCCTTTCTTCATCCTCATGTCAAATTTGTTTCTTTGCTGTTTTTGTATGCCTACATACAATGTTTCCAAACTTCTTTAAATAGGTTACTGATGGTTTTCTTCTGCAAAAGTATTTGGATGAAGTGTTCTAGGCTTTTTGTGGCTATTTGAATCCATACAGAGACAAAAAGGCAAAGTGCTTCTCCCCAAAATTTCTCATCTAGGATGCTGCTTTTCAGCACGGCTTTTATGGCATCTGCAGCTGTATAATTATAGTGTTCCGCTAAACTATTCTGCTAATCCATCCTTCTTTATGAGTTGTCTTCTTTTAGCTTATAATCTTTATTAATGACATGTTCGTATGCTTGCTTATCCATTAATACCACTATGACATCATCTTTCGATGTAGCATAATTCAGATTATTTAATCTCTCGATACCTTCCATTCTGACAGGTAGTTTCTATTTACAGATTCCCCTCTATCTTTCAGCTTCTTAAATTAATGGTAATTGCACACCATCTCAAAAAAATGAACCACCTAACATTCTAACTAATCGGTAAAAACTGAGGCCGATAACCTATGTTTGCCATAACATGGCTAACATGAAGTTTTTACCCTGCCTCAAAAATTTAAAATCTGAAAAAGAAAATGAAATGGTGTATGTAAAAAAAATGACATAAAAGTTCAAAAACTTAACTTTCATTTATAGAAACATTTAAATTTGAATAAAAGCATTTCAAAGCTGCATGCTCAACTTGAGCTAAACATTCTTTAACTATAAACCAAACTGTTGGGTTACTCCTGATACAAAACATCGTTCGAATAACATAAGAAGGGAATATGGAGTGCCTGCATATACTCATCTCCCCCCCTCACTCTCTCCACTGAAATCTGAAAAGTAACAAGTATTTATATACCATTAGTTGTTGCATATAAACTGTGAAACGAACAGTTACTTATCTGGACGAATCAGATGCAGCATATGTCACAATGTAGTAAGGCGTCATGCATCCACAGATCACCAGTGCCACTTATATGCTCTTGAAAAGCAACTTCTCTCATACTGAAGCTACCATGAGACAGCTCAATTTAACAAAACAGGCTGACAAAACTGTTAACAAGCCAGCAATGTGAACATTCTCTGTAGAGGGTGGACGAACAAAGTTAAGGGGATAATATTAAGCATATGGTAAGCTAAACTTATCATTAAAAATAAAAATATTTCCGATCACTTCTGGAATAAAATTATGAACTTTATCAGTCTCTTAAGCAGGGTTGGGAAATTTTCAGAAAATCTTATCAGCCAATGATTTATTTTACCAGAAAGCAAGATGCAACATACAGTTAAAAGTTGTTATATGGCAAAATGTGTGCAGCTGCAAAAATAGTTAATTACTATTACTACAATAAATTTTCATATTTTTTTGTATAAAATTAAGAAATATGTACAACGGAGGAAAGTTTAGTATAGAATAGAACTTAGTATCATGTTTACATCACGATAATTTGGAAAGTTAGTATCATGCTTACATCGCGATAATTTGGAAAGTTACAAATTATAGCTAACTAGTTTTAAAAAATTAATTTTTTGGCATATCTTCTATAGCCTGAAGTTTTTCAAAGATTGCTTAAAAATTCGCCCGCTCTGTCAGAAAATCTACTTGCCAGTGGCGAGTAAAATGATATATTTCCCCACCCCTGTTCTTGAGGAAAAATCCTGCCTTTTGTCAGATGGTTGTGGAAGAAAAGTGCAAATTTCGCCAAGAGGTTGAAACGTGCAATTTTTTTTCTCCATAAAATTTAAAAAAAAAAAAAAAACAATTATTTTCTGTCAACAAAAGTTGCAATGCTGCAACCTTTCTTCATCATCAATATGAATTGCACAGAATTTACTTTATTAAAATCCAAAATCTAAAAGGAAATAAAATCTCTCCATATTTCTTGGATATATGTATATATATTTATTTTGATTTTTATAGACATCTTTTTTTTAAGTTTATCCAAGTTATGATTTTCTGTACATATAAAAATGATAATTAACTATTTAATATTCTTACATTATTTGCTTCTTATTAGAACACATGGAAACCAAACTCTACATTTAGGTGAAAGAATGTTCATGTAGTATAAAACTGTACAAGTTGACAGGTAGCCATTTCATTCAACTCAACTATAAAATTACAATATATATATCACAAAATATTATAAAACATTTGAACATAAGAAATTTGTCATAGTTTATTTTACATTCAATACAATATAGTTCACAAAATTCATGCACAAATTTTGTGAAAAATGTCATAAATTTTACTTTCACATGCAATTTTCTCTTTTTTGTTATTCTCTCAGTGGCATCTAAAATCATTATTTAAAATCTTCAGGTACATAATTATTATTACTGTATCAAAATGTCCACAGAACTGTTAGCTTCGGTAGCGTACACTGCAGTGTCAGCTGTTACATAATCTGCTTTATTAATCTTTTCATGGCTAGGTACACATTTTAGTCATTTATTAGACTTTGTAACTCGTTTTCTCACAGCTGTTCAGCTGATTCTTGGTCATTTTCTGAGAGAGGAATTATAAATTCGGCTCTCTTAAAACAATGAGCTAATAAGTGGTATTTGATGCATCTATCAGTTTGAAAGTTTCATAAACCAAATGCCTTTCATTTTTAAAATATTTTTCTCTGCCTTATGCAAAAGTCTGGTTTTGGTGGGACCTTAAAAACCTCTCTGTTTCTATAGGCAGCACAAATTAACATTGTTTTCTATGGATTTGCCAGGATTTAAAAATCTTTCCGTGTTAGGCAGATTTCAGGCTTACACAGAGTCTGCCTTAGACAGAATTTGCTGTATTATTTTTTGTAACATTGATTAAAAAATAGTATGTTCTTAACAAATATTCATTCAGTTTGCTGCTTATTTAAAAATATATATTAACAAGAATCATTTGTGATTTTTGATGCAATAGATGAAGAGAAAGATGAAAATTGATGAAAATTTTTACCTATGGAATTCAGATTTGTAGTTTGGAGTATCAGTTGATATAAAGCTTGTTTTCAGGCAGTATAATATAAATTAAATGTCTTTAATTAAACTGACATTGTAGTTTTCAGGCAAAATAACATAACATTTCTTTAAATAAGATTTTGCTTTTACTAAATTAATACATGAATTAAATTTATCTTGCTTTTTTGTCTGCAATATCTTTGATTAAGGGAGAAAAATCAATATTTTCAGCAATCTTGCTTTCAATAGATAATGCTGCCAGACCAGTCAATTTGCAAAATTCTCCTTTTCAAGTAAGTTTTTATTAATTTCAGCTTAGCATAACTACATTCATCCTTCATTTGCTACTGGCTTTTTTAACAATCTACATAGCACTGTCAGTGCTCTGCCTACAGTACTTAGGGTCATACTTATTCATAAAGTTAAAAGCTTTAGCAGATATTGTATCTATACCTTTCAGAAATTCCTTTAAATTTCTAATTTTGTGCCATCTGTAAATTTTTCTTATAAATCAGCTAAATAGTTGATACTTCTTTTGTTGTTTGCTTTTGAATCATCAAGAAAAAAAAATGCAACAGTAACAATCATCCAGTTACTGAATCCTTTGCTTAAAGTGCTAAGTGCAATGTCCCAATGAGCTTTAAAACGATTGCACACACACTTATGTTCTATCAGTTTATTAATGGCTTCTTTAATCTAATCAGCTGTTAAAGTGCTTTTTAAGGCTTTTGTATCTAATTCTGATGTCATATCCATTGCTGCTGCAATAGCTTGTTTTTCTGTAACTCTTCAAGTAGAAATAAAATTATTTTTAATTTATTATAAAAAATAATAAAGATAAGTTTTGAGTTGTAATTATTGTGCAATTATTTGAACCTAGTTATGGACAATATTTGCTTCTTCGTTGCAACAGTGTTTCTGGAAGGATGATGTGAGTAGGGTAAAAATACCAATAGTCGGCCACTTAAGTGTTTTTTTTTTTTATATACTACATATATCTTAAAGTAGAATTTTTTAGAAATCGCACAGTAATTTTAACAGTGACATATGTGTTAAAAGTTTATGCTGAAACTAAATGATGTGATAGCACTGCTGATACATATAATTGACACTGTCTTCTGCTCATATTATACCAAGATATGCCGAAGCAGACTAGTGATTGTTGGAAGTACTATTAATAATCTTATCCTATATCATAAATTTATCTTATAGTTCAGTGGCGTAGTTATTTTTGTGCCGCAGCCCACTCTATGTGTAATATATATTTTTTATACATATAATCAATTAGCCCAACTTTATCTTACTAAGAACAATATTTCTTCTGTGTCAATATTCTTTTGGAAAACTCATGTTATTTCTCAGGGGCTTGACATATGTGGTCGCCACTGGCAACTAAGTTTTTCTATCTGATGTTTTTTTTTGTAAAAAAATTGACATAAGAAATGAGCAGAAGCGGAATTTTTTTTTTCTCCCCTACCCCTACTTGTGTACGGCAAGCAGTGATTTTCCTCTTCTTTAATTTAAGAGCCAAGTTTTTAGGCACAATGCATAAAAGGCATTTTCTATCTCATCCCCAGAAAATGCCATTCTTTTCCGCTGTAGCCAGCTAACATTTCACTTGAATAGAATGTAGGGAGAGAGGATGTTTCAATAAAACAGTAAGAAATAGTGTAAATCCAGCCATTGTAGCATCTAAACGGAATTGTTTCAAATTGGATGCAATGCCAAAAAATGCATAAGTTTTCTTGTAATTTTCAAGTCAGATTTTTGCATTCAGAAAAAACTGATTATGATTAATCTATCACATTCATTTTAAAGAATAATAACAAATAAAAAAATATGCTTACAATAAGTCTTCAATGTCCCCTTCATGAGATAAAGATTTTGTAACACTCCATTTTTCGGATATTTGAAGTATTCAGCATTCCCAAAGATACCGGTTAAAGCCTTTTACAGTATTTCTTTTTTCTTTTCAGAGATATATAATTTTGATTAACTTTCAGTAGTAAACTTAGTTTATATTATCTTTCTAAATTATGTACTATTCTAAACTATTTGTTATTATTTTTTTCACAATTAATTCATGAAAGACTTTTGTACTTTTTGCAAATCTATGATGAGGGAGAGGGATGGGAAAATATTTTTTACTGGCAACTAGAAGTTTTTGCTGGCTACCAGATTTTATAAAATTTGTAAAGCACTGCTCATGAGTGTTACTTTTCAAAGTAACATCAATCAAAATCATCATTTATAAACAGTTTTTTTTTTAAATTTTGATATTATCTTGTAAAGGATTACTTTCTGAGTGTTAAACTACAAGAAATGAATAACACAATGCCTTTTTACATTTAAACCAAATTAATTTTCTGTGTAATGTAAATCTGAAAGTGGCAGTTCATTTGAAAATGACATGTAAAAATCTTCATTATTTTACATTATTTTATTTTGTTATTTAAATTTAATTCAAGCTGCAAAAAGGATTCTAAAACCAGTAGTTAGCCTCTTATTAATAGTGTGTCTAACTGTTGGATAAAACAACCAGATAACAAGTTTTTCTTTACATTGTTCGAACACAAGTTAAACCAAGTGGTAAATACAAGTGGCTTTGCATGCAGGGTTCACATATGGCTATGGGTGCAAGACCTTCAGTCTTGAAGAGATTTTTGAATAATAGTAAATTCTACTTTATATACTTAAATAATAGCAGTTTTACCATGGAGAACTTTTAATCAATTTTTTTTATTGTAAGAGATCAATATTAGCCATAATGCAAGACATAGAAATTTTCTAGCCCATTTCCATTCGGTTATTACTAATACTCAAAGTTTTCAGTCTTAGCTTGGGTGGACTTCTTGTGCCCATGAATATGGCAAGTGTGCGTATTAACATTAGGGAAAATTATACTTATGCAGATAATTTAAATATTACTAATAAAGTCACACTTTGAAGAAACATCATTTTTGTACCCATTAAGAGAATGTGAAACTTGAAATAATGCGAAAATTGTCATTGCAACCCATTTGAAGCGACATCCTTCCAAGAAAACAGACACAGTGCAGTCTATTTGGGAACTTTGTTAATAAGCTATCGTACAGTGGAATAATTTTTAAAATCAGTTCAGTAGTTTCAGGATTTATTTCATATAAAAATCAAACATTTCTTTTTACAATATTAATGTACCTTCATACACCATAAACATCAAAATGCCGCTAAATAACAAGTTAGAAAATATTAGTTTACTATATTTGTCATTTGTGTATGGATGAAGGCTGAATATAAAATACTTCCTTACCTTGTTGGAAATAATGTTTTTTTTTTTATTACTATCATTTGAATTAATTACAATGTATTTTAAAAACACAAATTGCACAAATTGTGCTTATTAGTTGCTAAAATCAGTGTAAAAATTGTTTTAAACTCATAAAAGAGCTAAATTCCTACATGTTTCGGCTTTAAACTTAAAGCCATCATCGGGGAAGAGGAACAACACAAACGACTACTGATCTTTTAATTTTCGACACGAGAAAATTGAAATCAACAGTATGGAAAATTTTTTAAATAAAATAAGCGGGCGCTCTCTGTTGCCAAAGAGCGAAAAACAAAACAAGGAATTAACAAGGGGTTAAAAATGTATCCCATAGACTAGGTATGTTGAAAGAAAAGTTATCATTACAAATACAATCTTTTCTAATTTTAATTTCCAATGATTCCCTAATGGCGGCTTTAAATGGGTTATTGAACCTATGGATAATTCTTGCTTTATCGAAATTAATTACAGTATCATTATTTTTAGCGTAAAACCGGGAGAGTGCAGTGGATAACTTTCCAAATTTTATGTCGTTTTTATGCTCTTTTAACCTTTCGAAAAACTTTCTTTTAGTCATACCAATGTAAAAAATTATACTATTATTATTTAAGCTAATGGGGATTTCATAAACACCTGCGAATTGATCAGGGGGGATAGGATCTAATTTACATGAAACTAAGTCAACCAATTTTCTGGGAGGGACAGCAATAAGATGGATATTGTATTTACGGAGGGCCCTTTTAATCCTTTCAAATATAATAGGTATATATTGGAATTTACGATAGGTTGGTTTATTATTGCTAGGGACAGGATGCTGAATTAAATGGCCATTGAATTTTTCTATAATTTTCTGTACATGATGAGCGGGGAAACCATGGTCAATGGCGATATCTCTGATAAAATTAAGTTCATCTTGGATGAATTCACTTGAACAAACCAGAAAAGCACGCTTGATGAATGAATTGAAGGCAGCAATCTTATAAGTGAAAGTTGTAGAGGCATTAAATGGGATTATTGTGTTACTTCTCATCGGTTTACGATAGACTTTACGTTTTAGGTTGTTGTCATCTTTAATTAATTGAATATCCAGGAACGGCAGTGATGAATTTTCTTCTATTTCCAACGTAAACTTAATATTTTCATCTATTTCGTTTATTTTTGAGAGGAAAGATAGGAGTTCTTGCTTTCCATGATTCCATGTGATAAAGATATCGTCCACGTATCTTAGCCAAACTTCTGGTGTTAAATTCGAAGAAAATATTCAGATTTCTAAAGGAACTATTCTAGCTAGTTTAGATATTGTGTCTCTTTACCCATCTATTGATACAAATGAAGTTGTACAAAATATTAATTTGGAAATTGATAAACAAAATAATTTAAGTGATAGCGTAAAAACATCTCTAAAGTCAGGACTTAACCTTATCATTAATAACAACGTTTTCATGTTTAATAAGAAATTTTACAGACAAAATAAAGGAGCACCTATGGGATCTCCTATTTCCGGTCTGTTGGCTGAATTTAAACTTAGACCGATGGAGGAATTTATTTTTAAAAGTTTGAATTTAACACCAGAAGTTTGGCTAAGATACGTGGACGATATCTTTATCACATGGAATCATGGAAAGCAAGAACTCCTATCTTTCCTCTCAAAAATAAACGAAATAGATGAAAATATTAAGTTTACATTGGAAATAGAAGAAAATTCATCACTGCCGTTCCTGGATATTCAATTAATTAAAGATGACAACAACCTAAAACGTAAAGTCTATCGTAAACCGATGAGAAGTAACACAATAATCCCATTTAATGCCTCTACAACTTTCACTTATAAGATTGCTGCCTTCAATTCATTCATCAAGCGTGCTTTTCTGGTTTGTTCAAGTGAATTCATCCAAGATGAACTTAATTTTATCAGAGATATCGCCATTGACCATGGTTTCCCCGCTCATCACGTACAGAAAATTATAGAAAAATTCAATGGCCATTTAATTCAGCATCCTGTCCCTAGCAATAATAAACCAACCTATCGTAAATTCCAATATATACCTATTATATTTGAAAGGATTAAAAGGGCCCTCCGTAAATACAATATCCATCTTATTGCTGTCCCTCCCAGAAAATTGGTTGACTTAGTTTCATGTAAATTAGATCCTATCCCCCCTGATCAATTCGCAGGTGTTTATGAAATCCCCATTAGCTTAAATAATAATAGTATAATTTTTTACATTGGTATGACTAAAAGAAAGTTTTTCGAAAGGTTAAAAGAGCATAAAAACGACATAAAATTTGGAAAGTTATCCACTGCACTCTCCCGGTTTTACGCTAAAAATAATGATACTGTAATTAATTTCGATAAAGCAAGAATTATCCATAGGTTCAATAACCCATTTAAAGCCGCCATTAGGGAATCATTGGAAATTAAAATTAGAAAAGATTGTATTTGTAATGATAACTTTTCTTTCAACATACCTAGTCTATGGGATACATTTTTAACCCCTTGTTAATTCCTTGTTTTTTTTTTCGCTCTTTGGCAACAGAGAGCGCCCGCTTATTTTATTTAAAAATTTTTCCATACTGTTGATTTCAATTTTCTCGTGTCGAAAATTAAAAGATCAGTAGTCGTTTGTGTTGTTCCTCTTCCCCGATGATGGCTTTAAGTTTAAAGCCGAAACATGTAGGAATTTAGCTCTTTTATGAGTTTAAAACAATTTTTACACTGATTTTAGCAACTAATAAGCACAATTTGTGCAATTTGTGTTTTTAAAATACTAGTTAACAGTGTAGTGTCCAAATGGATTCAATTGTTAATTACAATGGTTGTTCATACCTGTGTTTTATTCACTGCTCAGAAATTTATACCTAATACAATATGAAAAAATATTTGATTTTACTTTTTAAATTTTTTTTTTTAATTTAAATAAAAAAAAAACATTGTTCTTGCATAATGTTTTTTTCACATTTCATTTTTTTGAAAATCTTAGAGGCAACTTTAGGAGCATTACGTCCCATAGATACCTGCATCATGTCCAATTTAAAATGTCTAACTTTGAAAGTTTGGAAGTTAAAATCATAATTATGGAGTACTTTCCAACAGTTTTTCTTTTAAATATCATATATATTAACGAATGTTCTTAATGAGCATTTATGTCTTAAAATCCACCATCATATGGAATTTAATGCTTTTAGTCTCAAGAGATTCAATGAAATTGGACTTTTAGAACATTTTTCATTCTTGCACCCTTATGAGGTCAGTTTGTATTGTACAGAGAAAAAAAATATGGCCTATTTTCAAGTAGAGATTGTCATCATTATTATCCCAAGAGAAGATTTGAAGCCGTTTTAAAGTTCAAATATGTTAAAACATGTTTTGTGGACACATTTATATCTTATTATTAAAATAAAAGCCATGTCAAATTTCCAGTTTTTAGCAATTGCCCTATAAACTCCAAATAAATCATAATTTAGAACATGTGTTTTAGGCCCTGTATGCCAGGGTTACCCTGAAAGAAATTTAGGATTTAGTTCAGAGGATCCAAAATAATTGTGATTTTAGAACTTTACTTATTTCATCATTTTTAATTTTGATTTTTTTAAAACCTATTCTGTGTGAGCATTTGCAACTTAAAAGTAACCCCCACCCGGCTGTTGAATATCAATTTTCTATCCCTATTAATTCTAAATAAATCATAATATAGAATCATAAACAGCACTTTCTAATCATTTCAACTTCTTAAATTTCTAATTTTTTAGAAATTATTTTTAGTGAGAATTTACATCTCAAAAGGAACGACCATGCAAAATTTGAAGTTTCTAGACCCAGCAGTATGACAGAAAATGCAATTTTAGAAAAATAATTTGTTCCTTGTAAATTTTGAATTTTTTAGAAACTGTTCAGGTGCGACCACATATGTCTTGAAAATAGCCATGTCTTATTTCAACTTACTATTCCAAATTTCAAGTTTCTATTCTAAAATTTAAAAAAAAAACTGTAATTTAGAAAGTTTTCCTCTCATTTCAACCTTTTAAATTTACAATCTTTTAGAAACCTTTCTTAGTGAGCATTTACATCTTGAAAGTAACCACCATGTCAAATTCTAAGTTTCCAGCCCAAATAATATCACCGAATTCATAACTTTAGAACGTTAATGTTTATTTCATCCTGTACCCTTTTAAATTTCATTTTTTAATTTATTATTTTTTTTTTTCAGAAATTATTTTGTATAAGCATTTACATCTTAAAAGTAACAGCTGTGGCAAATTTTAAGTTTCTGTCCTTAGTAATTCCATATAAATCGTAATTTTAAACATTTTTAGTTTATCCTCTGCTTTTTCAATTTAATTTTTTTCAATTTTTTTTTTAACTGTCCTAATTGAGCATTTATGTCTTAAAAGTAACAGACATGTTAAATTTCAAGTTTATATTCCTAACAATTTCACTCACATTGTAATTTAGAACATATTCCACTCATTTTCTACTTTTAAATTTTGAATTTTCTAGAAAACAACCACCATACCAAATTTCAAGTTTCTAGCTCCTTCAATATCACAAAAAAGGCAAGTTTAGAATGTTTTTTGTTCCTTCACCCACTTGAGGGAAGAGATTCTGACATAAAATATGGTCTATGTCAGAGTAAAGACTTCCACCCTCATTTTGCCACCTTTACTACTAAACAACATAGATTTTGCATGGTGTCCAGAAAATTGCAGAATTTCAAATTTTGCAAAATTTGAAAAGTGATGCTTTAAAAAATTGCTTCATCTCTTACCAACCTTCATATTTTTCAGATTAAATAAAACTGCTTTTGTTAACAACTTTATTTTTTTATGCTAATTAAGTAAAATATAAAATTTTATTTTATAACGAGTCAATTTAGTTTTCTGATAGTTGTCTTGTTTGTATAGTAAAAAATTAAATTAAAAAAAAAAGTCATATGGAAAAGTAGTGTTAAATGATCTAAAATGTCAAGGAAAATGAAAAAGTTCAAATGCTGGCCACCTCCCAGAAATAGTGAAAAACACTTTAAAAACTAATTATTGCATTAAAAATATGTTGATCATTCATTGTTTAACCAGTCCAGAAACTGAGTTATACAGGATGATTCAGCACCAGTCTAACAAACTTTAAGAGGTGACATAAGCAGCATACTGAAACAAACATAATTTTTGTATTGGAAAGATGAGTTTGTCCTTATTTAGTCATAAATACTCAAGTCTCACTCCAAGCCAAACCCAGACTTTTGTTTAAAACTTTTACAGTAATGAAAATATTTTACCGATATTTTCAATATACTTACTAGCAGGGTATACGTTTAAAACATTTTGTTTAAAACAGATGTTTAAAACATGTTTATTGTTTATAATGTCACAATGTGACAATTCACAAATTAAATTCACATGGAAATCTTTCAATAGAAAATTAATTATTGTAGGAAGAATTTTATTGTAGATTTTTAAATTGTTGGCAACTGCTATAACGAAAAATGTTTAAATTTAGTAGGAAAAGGCTGTTAGATTTTTAGTTTTTTATCTCTCTATATTAAAATAAATATGATTTTTTTTCAAAATGTTATGATTTTCAGCGTGACAGTAGATATTCAGCTCTCAGCTTACACAAAATTTCAAGTTTGTTAGTTATACAGTTTCTGAGAACCGGCTCTGTGACGGACAGATAGAGAAGTGGGACGAATAGGGTTTCGTGAGATGAATGAAACCCTAAAAATGATATGCTGTCAGTTACGAATCATAAATTTGCTACTCAAGAATCAAAGTGGACAATTTTGTAGAAATAACACCTTTGTCTTGGTGGATAAGCCTTGAAAAACACGTCAATAAAAATGTCATGCAGATCATAAAACAATTACAAGCAGCTGTATGCTCTACTGCTGGTTTAGAAATAGTGTTTTCTACTTTTGGCTTTGTGCAGAACAAAACTAGAAACCAGTTAGGTGTTTGATAAGGCTGCCAAACTTGTTACTATTTTTAAAGAACTTAATAATTAAATGTTTTAGTTTAGAATAAAAAAAATAATTATTAATTAATGTTTGGTATTTATTATATAATTTTTTTCTTCCTTACTGTTTTTAAAAAATATTTTCATTCTTTATATTTAATTTATTAATTTTTGCTCACTTTAATCAAAATTGTGCTGTTGAATGAGAAAAAAACGTTTTAAACAAAAAAACACGTTTTTTTTTTTTTTTTTTTTTTTTTTTTTAAAAAAACATGTTTTTTTCCAACCCTGCTTACTAGTCTGTCTTTGAAATGTGATAATTTCTGGAAATGACTACATCCAAGGCAACGCTGATCTAGACACTCCATAATTTGGAATGTAGATCACACTACATATGGGTCACTGATCTAATTACAGTGCACTCTTTGTGATATCATCCCATTTTCCACAAAGTAAAGTAATTCTGTTGAAAATATTGGTAAAATATCGTCATTACTGTTAAAGTTATTTATAATAAGAATCCTGGTTACACTTGGAATGAGGTACCCTCTATTTATGCCTGAATAAGTGTATTGCGACACAGCTTTCCTGTACAAAAGATGTTTCTTGCAGACTTATTATCTCTTAAATTTTGTCCCACTAGTGCTGAATCTTCCTGTATAACTCAGTTTCTGGACACAATCAATATTTCACAGAAAAAGCTTTATTTTTGATTAGTTTATCTTTATGATTGAATTTTGTTTCTTGTAGATAAATAGTGCATCTGAAAAGCTATCTCAATTTTTCAAACTTTTATATGTAACAGGGGGGGAGGGGGCTGATTGTGTTCCAGGTGTACCCCAGATTTACAGGGTTTTCCATCAATCCTTCTGGGTTTATGAGTATAAAGTTGATCGTAAAAGCAGGACTGAAATAACAGGGCATGGTTCCTTGCAACATGGGAAATCTGGAAAGTCAGGGAATTTCAAAGTAGTTAGGGAAAGTCACAGAAATTTTAAAATATATAGGAAAAGTCAGGGAATTTACAAATATTTCCTAAAAAGTCATGGAAAGGAAAGGACCAAAAAAATTTTGAATATTTGAAATCGCTTCTATTTCAGAAAAGTGTTACTATATTACTCACTACATGGTGCCTCTAAAAAATCTCTAGACATTTGTCGGTTTCAAGATCGAGAAATTCCTTCAAATGCAATGCAGAAAAACCATAGAGACAAAAGTTTTCTACATTTTTTAGACTTTTTCATGACGTTTCACATTCTAGACTTTGTTGTATGGCATTCATTTGAAAACTGGCAAAGATGAAGTTTTTTGCATTATAGTATTTTATAGAATTTCATTTTGCAATTTTCTTGAAACGTGTTTGAATTTTCTCCTGTGATAATACCGAATAGTATGCAGCAAAAAAAAAAAAAAAAATTGCATACCACAATTGAAATTACACTTCCAACAATTATCGCTCATAGACATTTCTGTAACAGAATTCTTTGTGTGTCCTTGTAAATGAATGATAAATGCTATGCACACCATATTCTAAGCATCTTGTTGTGCATCTAACAAGGAAGGTCTCCATAAGCACATACTCAGAAAATTTTGAAAAATTACAGAATGTTCTTCTCATGAGGATATATATGTCTGTAAAAAAAAATTCTGCAGAACTTCATGTAACGTCCATAAAAAAATTATGAAAATTTCATTTATTTGGTGATTTATCACTGTTTGGCGACAGATTAATAAAAAATATATATATGGCTTTATGAATGAAATTTATTATGAAAATTTTTTCGTGCTGAACTTGTTTAACTTGCATAATAAATAATTTTTTATAATTACAATTTTGTGTACACATTTATTGTAATACATAAAGAAATTTAAAGATTGTAATTTACGATTTAAAACAAAATTTTAATTTATTGAAATTATTTCAAGCTCAAAAATAAGCCTGATTCTGAACATTGTCAAATTCAAGGAAAAAGTATTGTTGCTATAGAAACGACTTATTCGATATGGAAATGTATAACGAATGCATTTGTCATTGGCTTTTCTTTTTAAAATACATTTAAAATTACTGATATAACCGGTGAAACCATTTCAATTGGAAAACATCGTGGAATGGGGGATAAAACAATAGCAAAATTTCCTTCAATTGATAATGAATAAAGAAAAAAACAGTGAATGATTTATTTAATCTGATTTAAAGAATATATTAATATAACATTACCTCAAACATACAGAGAGTTGAAAATGTTGAACACAAAATGCAAACGATTCTGAACAAGAGGCCATGATATCATGATCCCTAGAATTAACCCATTAGTATAATTTTTTATTTAAGCTAATGACAATTTTATGCTTTCAAATTTTATAAATATCTCCTAGACATATTTGGAAATTTAAAAAAGCATTGTTGAAATTACAAAAATTATACAAAAAATAATAAACTTTCATCTTTTAGTTTAAATTAAGTATTGCACATTCGAATAATCATTTTACAAGCAATTTCAAAATGCATTAAAATCATTTGCATTTGGCGAGGAAAAATTGTTGCTAGCCAAATCGCATCATTTTGCACCAAATACTCAAAAGTATTTTAATTTTTTGTAGATTTTCTACTGGGATTTTGCAGCTAAATTTCCCTGTTCCTTTATTACATACATGAGTAGCTTCATTAACATTTTTTTCAAAATTATCTGAGTATGCCCTTTAAGGAGACCTTCCTTGTAAGTGATGTATATCAATTTCAATATGTTTGAAATAGTCTAACATCATTAAAATACACTATAAAAGATTTTTACTCATATACCATAATGTGACTGATTTCTTTTGATTGGCCAGTAAACAAACTATAAATGCTACACACTTCATGTTCAATACTGGAGATGCCATGGTAATCCTCATAAACATATATTACTTACATATCAATCTGAGTATATAGAGAGTTAGACAGACGGCCAGAAAAACTGAATTCATGAACATTCTTTAAATATGTTGGAAAGTGTTAAAAAGCATTTTGTGTTTTTATGTTATTTGTTTAAATTTGAATTTCATGATTTTATTTTCTCTGTTTCAGTTGGAAAAGACCTAATCAAAGAAAAGGAATTTTCCAAAGAAGATATTGATGATATAGAAGATGCTTTAGAAAATATTGCAAATGAGAAGAAGAAACTGTTAATAGAAAAAGAAGAGATAGAGGACTTAAAAGAAGAGATGGCTGATTATAAACAAGTAAGTTACGTAGTTTTTCCCTTACCATAAAATACCGAAAGTAAGCCCCCCCCCCTCCCACTTTTAAGCAATTTTTATTTTATTTTCCATTCCCAAATATAAGCCCCCTTCCTCTCACATACACAAATTTTTTTATATACAAAAAATTGATTTAAAAAATAAGGATCTGGAAAGTTATGTGTCGTCTACGAAAAGATTAACTCTCAGATATATCAAGAAATTTTGGAATATTACATGATTCCATCATCAGAAGATTTATTTGAAGATGATTTCATCTTTCAACAAGATTTAGCGTCACCGCATACCTCGGTGTCAACTAAGGATTGGTTCCACCAACGCAACATTAAGGTACTTCCTTGGTTATCAAACTCACCAGACTTTAATCCTATCGAAAACTTATGGTGTATAATGAAGAAAAAACTCCAAGAAAATCCTCCTTCAAATAAAACTGAGTTAGTGGCACGTATAAAGTCTATTTGGGCTAATATTGATAGAAATGTTTGTAAACACCTTGTATATAGTATGCAAGATTGATTGTACACTGTTATGAAAGCTAAAGGGGATGCTACAAAATATTAACTACCATTTACTTCATATTCGTAAGGTAATATTGTTGTGTAAGATAAAATATTCTAATATTTTGAGCCAATTTAAATTTTCTAATATTTTGATGTGTTTCAGAAAGCTGTATACCTAATTTATTGTACTGTATTTTATATTTTGTAAATGTTAAAATCTTATCTAAACATTCCAGATTTAATTTATAAGAAATTTAATTGCATTTACTTAGTATCAAAAATAAATAAATGAAAAATAATTTTTTCTTATTACTTTTTCTCAATTATTCTAATATTTTGAATATGAGCTGTACATTACCACATGCATGTGATAACTTGATGTCAACATCTAGGATTTGAAATGGAAGCATATTTGGCTAGATATTGGACATTTTTATTTTTATGCAGAATTGTTGCTTACAAGGGATTCCTGTCAATTGCCTTCTTTCAAACTGGTTGTTCTTTGAATTTGTTTGAATCTGATTCTTTAACTGAGTAATCTAATGATTAATTTCAAATCGAGAAACTATACCACTGTCACATATATTCTACAAATCTGATCAAATGGATGTTGCTTTAATTACCAACCAATTATCTGAAATACACCTGGCCCAGACTAGTCTGGATAAATGGTTCTATACTGTATGTATGTATATAAATATATATATGTAAGCACTTTAGCAAAATCAAGTCTTATCAAATAAAAAATTCAAAATAATAAAAGCAACATTATTTCTCTAACTTCAATTGAAAAATGAGAGAAAATTTTGTTTTCCTGTTTCACTGTTTTCTTGATGCAATATGGCCCCCTCTTCTTTCCTAATACAAATTTTAAAGCACTCCACTATCCAGACTTTTCATGTATCTGGCATATGAAAATTAATAAATTTAACAAATGAAACAATCTTAGATTTTTACCAATGTCTATTAATGACAATGGAAATTTTGAAAAGATTTTTAGTCTTATTATTATTATTTTTAATTAACAAGGATCTTTCATGTATTTAATTGGTGGGTCCATGTCAAATCAATGCAGCTAAAATCCTGACCTCTTCAGAATTCTATATTTAACTCAACTGTTAGTTTCATAGAGAAATGAATAAATGCCCAGTGATAAATCTCAATCTCGCTTGGTTTCTGAGATAATTAGCTTCAAAGATGGACTAAAAACACAAATTTTTGCATTTCATGTAACACAAAAAAAGCCATATTTTGTTCCCCAATTGTCACAGGGACTTCCTTTTGGTGTCGTTAGAAAGTGTTTGAATCGGCTTTCATATGATATATCCCATGTATGTATTTATTTCATTTGTATTTTCGAGATCAATCATTTTGACCTTTCATATTTCAAAATCTGACATTTTAATTAATATATGTTACTCATACTTATTTTCTGTAATATCTGAGCATATCATTTTCGGACAATAATGGAATGCTGAGTTACAAAATGCAAACTGCTTGTCTTAATTTGAAGACCAACACTTACCTACATACCATATCTTTTTTTATCATTTTTTTTTTTACTGACAATATCTTTTTTTTTAATTGCAAAGTTTCACAAACATGTTTTTTTTTCTTCTAGAGGGGTTGAAATGAGTCATATTTGCTGTATTTTAAGTAGAAAAAGTAATTTTATATATAAAGTGAAAAAAGTACTGATATTGTGACCTATTAATACATTTTTCCTCTTGTGTTACAACCATTGTTGAATTGACTCTCCACCCCCCCCCCCCCCTACCAAAAGAAAATAATTTTTTTAAACTCTAAAATGGAAATACTGTGGAGTTCCACAATATATCAAAGCATTTTTATAATTTCCCTGCATACTCTTAATACGATACTAGCATTCAAACATTAAAGTATGAAATTGTATTGAAAGCAAGAAATGCATATTTATGATGTTATAAATTCAATATTATCATTCTTTGTTAAATCAATGCAAAATGTGTAACATTTCAACCTGATTTCTTCACATTTCAATAACATTTGGGCTACTTAATAGTATTATAGTATAATAAAAAAATAATAGAAATAACTAAGTCATTTTAAATTGATAGTGGAAGTAAAGTAATATATTGTCACATTAAAAAAATAGGTATGTTTATAAAGCTACTATACATACTATTATACGTATACATATAAATTACAATATATTAATATTAATACATATAACAGCAATATATGTACAATATATATAAATATATAATTGTATATGGGCTTCATAATTTAAAAAAAGTTGAATAGTCTTGTGGTGGATACTTTTTTATTCTTTTTTCAATTTGATGATTTGATGGAATGCCTTAATAGTTTGTTAAATTTCTTCATCAGGGATAATATATGTTCGACTTGTTGGAATTACAGGATTCAGTTTACGCAGAATGTCTGGCAATGAAATCCACAAAATATCTGGGCTTCCAGGATAAGTAAATGAAGGTGATGGTCCTTGTGAATGGGAGAATATGAGTTTTACTTCATTCATAATCTTCATTCATTCATTTTTCTAAAACATAGCCTAACCAGCATTTGTCATTGTAAATCACAGTTAGATAGCCACATAAATCATTCAAAAAAAAAAAAAAAAAAAAAACTTGTTACAGGATGCTCAACTGAAAGCCAGTGCAAACGAGAAAGGTTTCACTGATAATTTTGTTTCACTTGAAGGTATGAAAGCAAGTAGTTTTAGAGTGCATGATTAATTTTATATACACAAATTAAATTTCATAATTTATCACATTGTAAAGCAACTGAGCAAGTTATCATCAGAAACTCTATTTAAAGACTGAGTGGCAAGCTCAGCAGCAAGAAGTCAGCAAGAGTTTTCTGTTTTATTTTTGGTCCAGCTTGCACTCAGTAATGTACAGATGACTCAGCCACTTGAAACTTAGCATGCCAAAACAGAACTGATAAGAAATATCGTATGTTAAATAATTCAGCTGAATCTTCTTTGCCTCTAGAAGGAAATTTGCTATAAAATTTATAAAAAATATTTTATTTAAGATTATTTCAAAAACTAATAAAAAAGGTCTCTTTGTATTATAATATTATTGAATGAATGGTTAACTATTGATAATTACAAATTATGTGACAGATTGTCAACAGAGTCTGAAAGCATCTTTTTATTTTGAAAAGCGAAATCTTTTAATGCTAGATTTAAGTTTATATCCTGTAACCCCAGGCATCTAGTTTTTAAATTTTTAATTATACTAGGATACTATGAAGTATCCCAAATTTTATTGAAACATTGAGAGCTGTGTTGATTTAATGTGGAATGACTCAATAGTTTATTTACTAAGGTACATAGATTTACTAACACCATAGCTATGGAACCTCCCTCAGCCTCCACTCCTCCCCACGTAAAGAAAAAGAAAAATTTGTTTTGTGAGTTTTACGTTAAAAAAAAAGCTTTTTTTCATTAATACTTATTTGTACACATAAGTTATACAGATTAGTATACTATATATAGGTAAGTCACCTAAATTTGTGACAAATTAAGACAGCAGTTTGCATGTTTGCATTTTAATTTATAACTCAGCATCTTATGGTTGTCCCAAAATGATATGTTCAGATGTTATAGAAAATAAGTATAAGAGTAACATATTTCAAAAAATAAAAATGTCTGATTTTGAGATAAGAAAGGTCAAAGGTCAAAATGCTTGACCTTGAAATAAAATTAAATACATGCATGTGATATATCATATGAAAGCCCAATTCAAACACTTTCTAACGACACCAAAAGGAAAGTCCTTGGGACAATTAGAGAACAAAGTATGACTGCATTTGTATTGAATGAAATTCAAAAATTTTTGATTTATGTCCATTTTTGAAGCTAATTTTCTCCAAAACCAAAAGCGATGGAGACTAATCGTTGGGTATTTATTTATTTCTCTCTGATCCCAACAAATGAGCTTAATATCATAAAATTCTGAGGAGGTCAGGTAGAAAATGTCACTTTTTTGTGTTGATTTGACCCTGGTACAATCAATCTCTTCTCCTTTTTTTCTTTCATGTAATTTCAAGATTTTTTTAATGTTGAGCTAACATCATATATATTGCTTGTTAATTTAAATCATTTTAATCTGTTCTTTAAACAGCTTATGTGTCTCCTAGAATACATAAATAGCTTTAGTGAAATTCATCATTGTACTCTGAGAATGACAGTATTTTGTATGTGTTATTTTAATGGATCCATTTTTATGAATATAAAAATGATTTCGAAGATACTTTAATTTTAGAAGCAAATATACTATTAAACCGCAATTTAGTAATAATCATTTAGTGTAAGCTGAGTATTTGTTTATTTCTAAACACAGTCTTATTATTATCATGCTAAATTATTGTAGGATATTGAGGAGCTCAAAGACATGGTTATTGAAACTGGCCACAAGGAGCTGCGAGAATCAAAAGCTGCTGTCCGACTCTCTAGTAAAGTAAACAAAATGATATCCAAAATGGATAATTTGCTAGGTGAATTATCAAAAGAAAGACAAACACTCCAACAACAAATTGATGATAAGGATAAAGAAGGTGTTAATGCTAAAAAAGAAAGGTATGTTTATTTCTGAAATAATTTCTATTGTAGTAAAAATTATTACAAAAATATGCTGTAATTGAAATGTATGCCATAAAATATATAACATTTTTCTTTATGTATTCTATTTAGAGATGATATAATAAGCATTAATGAACTTGTCCTGGCAATTAGAAGAATCCAAAAAGTGTCTGATGATACAAGACTTCAAAGAATAGCTGATGTTTTGCAGAAAATGGATGTTGATCACGATGGAGCTGTTGAAGTTGACCATGTTTTAAAGGTAATTTATATATTTTTTGTTTGTTCATGCCGGGCCTAAACTAGGAATTTTGTATTATTAGCTAACAAATTAGGTAAACATACCATCACTGTATGGCAGACATTCTTAAACTTTTACACAAATTTTTGTAAATCCTATTACATTATAATGATAATTAGACCATAATATGTCTAAAAACAAACCATATATTTAAATTTAAAAAACTTAAGTTTTAATTTGTTTAGCCTGCGCACATAAATAAATTCTTAATTATTTATAACAAACCTCTTTAATTATCAGAAAGGGTAAAAAGCACTATTCAATTACCTAATCCTTCTAATGCAGACTTTTAAAAAACTCTGAGTTTGCTATAAAAAAGAAAGCCCAGACAGGTTTTATTCAAGAAAGTGGTTTAATAGGGAGATTTAAGGATGATAGTAAATCATTGCAATAGCAGAATTATCGAGCAAGTCCCATCACTAAGATAAAATTTTATATTAGAATAAAAGCTAAGTTATACAATTACTGTTTTTAGCTTCTCTGTGTTATAACTGATTCTAGATTTTTGGGATTAATAGATGACTGACTGTATCAAATGTTATTTTTTACGATGATTTTTCATGATTGTTGAATTGTCAAGAATCCATCACTACTTTGGCATATATCAAAATCAGAAAAAAATCAAGCTTATAGATTGCCTTTTTTGTTTTACTAAATGGAGAAAGTTGCAGGCACTCACACAATCCTTTAATTGTATTTGTTCAATGTTATCATGTGTACTTCCTTATATTCTTTTTAAAAATTATTGAGTTTCAATCGTGCAATATTTAATTTTAAAAACTATATTTTGGATATTTTAAAGTAAGAAATTTGATGGGAGTGGGTTAACATGTGATGTAGCATTTTATTTTTAAGTTTATTGCAGGTGAGCATATGCTGCTTCTAAAACCCCAAAGGTTCTTGCAACACTTTTTTTTTCCCCTTGTTACCAAAGCTTATATTGATAATATACACTTTTTGTGCTTTTTAAAGATTTTCATGAATCATCAAAATATTCAGTTCACACATTTTTATATTTATTTATTTATTCTAATACCGTCTGCCATTGCTTATTAAATGTGAGTAAAAAATGTTATTGTAGTTCAAAAGACATATTTAATGCCATTAAATTTTTAGTAATCATCTGAATTGCCAGAGACAATTTTAAGCTAGTTTAAAAATCACAGAAAATGTATGAGATATCATTTAAAAGATTTTTGAAATTTTGTTTAGCTGTTTTATAAGGTTATAAAAAGTCAATTCCTTCAAGGGTAAGAATTTACATTCAAGTACTACTTTTTGTATACTAATTGTTATGAAAACTAATACTATACAATTTGAGAAGGGTTTTAAGGTTTTCTGTTGATGATTACAACGCTCTAGGAGAAATTGCATTCACATCATTTCTTCACATTTTAAGATGCTGCACAGTCGAGTTAAATCAAAGGTATGTGTCATCACTGATAGCTCTTCTACTGACAATCTGATATCAGCTTTCTTTAAAGCAAAGGCCACCAAAGTAGTTAATATTATAAAGTGTTAATGGGAGAAAGTTATTTAAAAATAATCTAATTATGAGAAAAGACTTAAATTTCTTTTGCAATCAGACTTTGATGTCATATTGTTACACCACAGTTGATATTGGATATATGAGAAAAACATTGAAAAGTGATGAAATTAAACATTTTATTATAGCATATAATTACATACAGCGATATTTGAACACAGATAAATATACGCTTCCTCTATCACACACTATACTTGTGTCAAATTGCCGTCAAGGTCAAAGATACTTGAGAAAATTTTAAACTTAACAGAAGTAGCCAAAAATGTGGCTAAATTTACACAACTACAATGTGGCTAAATTTATTACTTTGGCAAAATTTTTTCTTGCATTCATTATTTTAATAATCTCATTAGTTTGCTCATAGACTGGTATATATATATATATATATATATATATATATATATATATATATATATATATATATATATGCATACAGAGTTTCCCCCAGACAGTTTCAGTAGGGTGCTACACCCTGCCTGCCCTTTGGTCTACAAAATTGCACCCTTCTTGCCCCTCATAAAATAATTAGCACCCTTCATGCCCCCTCAGTATAATAATTAGCACCCTTCTTGCCACTCAGTAAAAAAAGTGCATTTTCTCCTTTTTGCATTACAAAATTTGCTTTTATAGTAAAAATTGACTCAATGTTGTCCTGAAAAGAGTGTCCTGACTTGTAAATATCAAAAGTGGCTTTAAAAAAAAAATAATACCTTTAACAATTAAAAAAATTGCTCTGAAGAATCCAAAAGTGCCCTTAAGAATAAAAAACTGCCCTTTTCTCACCAGTAGCACCCCGCCTTTTTTTAAATCTGGGGGAAACTCTGTATATATACAGTAGAAGATCTTTATAACACAATTCTCCATATAATGCACAACTTCTCAGATGTAAACAATGAGTTTTCAGTTAAGAAACACCTGCGTTCCCACATTATAAATAGGTGCTATTCTCTAGAGTACTAAATTTGATACATTAGTTCAACTTTATCTCCTTAATTCAGAGCTAATGACTAAAAAAATTGCTATGATTGGATACAGGTATGTTTGCACAATGTTTATAAAGTAAATTTAACAATGTGCGGAATGATCTATATTATGCAAAAAATTATAATCCCCACAACTCCTGGTAATAAAGAATGCAATATAAAGCTACTCTAATTTATTTTGGTGTGTTTCACACATATTTGGCCATGTTTTACAAGCTAAATTTAATGATGTGTAAAATGTGATCTATATAACGCACAACCTCTTGTTTTTAGGTTTGCATTATAAAGATCTTCTACTGTATATATAACAGGTGTACACTTAACTCCTTCTAATGTGCAATGCTTGGGACCAAAGGTTGTGCAGATTGCAGAATTTTTCAGATTATAGCTCATTGTTTGTTTTCTTTTACAGATACATAATGAATTACCATTATTAATGCATGAGTGAATAAAAATGGAATGATAATGATTTCAAATAAGTTTCACAGTAAAATGTCTCTCCATCATTAAAAAGCTTATCAATTTTTAAAAGTTAATAATGTAAGCATAATCAAGTAATACATAACCAGAAATTAAGTGACATATTTAAAATATATACAAATTCAAATGTACAGTCAGTTTCCAAAAAAAAAAAACACCCTTACTAACTTTCACAAATCATCATATAAAATGTGACAGGTACAGACATGCCATATTTCTGTAGAAATACGGATTTCTTCTTTTTAACGCTTTCCAACATAGTTGTTTTCTTTTGCAGATACATAATGAGTTACCATTATTAATGTATGAATGAATAAAAATGGAAGGATTATGATTTCAAATAAGCTTCACAGTAACATTGATCAACGTAGTTGAAAAGTGTTTATGAATTCGGTTTGTCTGCTGTCTGTCTGTCCGTGCTCTAACTCGCATAAATATATACCTATTGTCATGCAATTGATATATGTTATTGAGATTTACTGTAGCATGTTCGGTATTGAAAATGAAGTGTGTAGCACTTGTTTTGTTACAGAGGCACTCAATAGAATTCCTTTACAATAACGGTCTATGGGGGAAAAATAATTTGTGGCTTATTGTAATGATGTTACACAACTTCAAACATACTGAAATTTATATATATCACTGAGGTGCACTACAAGGGGCTTAGGTTAGAATATGGTGTGCATAGCACTTACAGTTCCTTTACAGGGTTACTCAAAACAATTCTGTTACATTATGGTATATGGAGAAAAATCGTTTGCAGTTTATTTTAATAATGTTTCACTATTCGAAACATACTGAAATTAATATACATCACTAAGGTACATTACAAGAGCTTATTATTGAATATTGTGTGTATAGCACAATTGAACACACAAAAGAATTCAGTATTGTCTGTTAACAATAATTGGCTGGAAGTGCCTTAGTAGTTTCTGAATGCATTTTTAAATTTTGCTCATTTTTTTGTCTATTACCTACTGTGTATAAATTCTATATATCATATACAGAGAGCACAAAAGTTCTCGAGTACATTTCTATTTATTGACGGAAATTCTAGAATAATTTTAAACTGTGCTACACGTTTTCTAACTGAACTGAAATTAAGCATTCTACATAATATATATACAAATCTATCAATCATATACGGGGCTGCTACACAAAATATCTTTAATATTTTTCTGAATATTGTTGGTAATTCCTGAAATTGTGTTTTTAAATATGTTATGCCTTTCACCGTATTAAACAGTAAAGATTTATAAAATAATTTTGTAAGTGTTGGAAAGTGTTACATAATCTATGCTTGACACATGATTTTTCGTTCTTGTTTTTTCTTGATTTTGATCATTTGAGATCAGTTTGTCATAAAATTGGCATATATGTGGGGGATGGTAAACATACCATTTTACAGAGGCATAACAATCATGAAAGTTGCAATTTTCTTCAATCTGTTATTATAGATATGGATTTTTGCCAATTCCTCAAAAAAGAAAAGTTACAAAAAATTGTGATTTTTATCAATCAGTTAGGAAAAAAATATTGCAATTTTCGTAGATCGATCATAAAAATATTGCAATTTTTGCTCATTAGTAAAAAAAAAAGTGATTTTCGGCAGCATAGGCAAATGTTACAGTATGGCTTTTACTGGTTCAATCCTTCCCTATCCAGAACATAAATATCAGCATTTATGTTAAAACTTATTTTATTTAAATCTAAAACACTTTACTCGTATATCTGTTTAATTTGAATTTTTATAGTCATCTAATTAGTTATGCAAAATGAATGATTAAATTCATGACAGAACTCATTTGAATCTGTGACACTAAATTTTTTTAATTTGCCATGCAATCTCTTTATCCAGCTTTAATTTATATACTAGCTGTTTAACCCGTTCTACGCACGGGAGTTCATGAATTTAATTCTAAAATGTGAATAAAATGAATTTAATTCCCCTGTTAAAGTGTTGAGGTGTTCAATAACTATACGATTTAGAACAAAAAAATACTACTGTGCATTTTTTAAAATGAAACTTAATTTTTGTTACTATGGCAGCAGACGATAAAACAATATCTTTGGAATACGGGAATAAAGAAAATAAAAATGTTGTTGCCATTTCTGATAAAATGTTTTTCTTCATTTTAAAAAAATGAAATAATAAAGCACAATTAAATAATCTCTAATTATTTGTATGCGAGGTAAAAGAATTATCGTAATACCTGCTACAGCTTGTTGGTATTGCAGCGTGGCGTCCGTAATATGAATATCTCAAATTGCAGTAAAGGGGGTTGCCAGAAGGAGGGGATGTTCAAGTGTCCTTCAGAAAATGACTAATTAGGAGGACTACTATGCATCTTTAAAAATTTGTTCGTTTGGTTAAGCTATGAACTCAATTACAAATTTGGCTTAAACTATTCGGAAATAGTGGTAACTACTACTCATAAATTTACTTTAATGTTATAGAGGGTGACTATTAAGTTAATTATAATGTTTGGAATCAGTTGGGTTGAAATCAGAAAGATAGTTGCTGAGTTATGGAAACGGGCATAGTTAGAGAAAA
Source organism: Maratus michaelseni (assembly GCA_963931845.1). Taxonomy (NCBI): domain Eukaryota; kingdom Metazoa; phylum Arthropoda; class Arachnida; order Araneae; family Salticidae; genus Maratus; species Maratus michaelseni. The sequence continues at coordinate 67,161,214 of OZ007586.1, read as the reverse complement.
AAAACCTTGAAGAAGGTGCCGGGGAGAAGTGAATGTTTAAGTTCACTTCAGTAAATTACTAATTAGGAGGACCACTATGCATCTTTAAAAATTCATTCGTTTGGTTAAGCTAGGCACTTAATTAGAAATTTGTCTTAGACTGTTATTCGGAAATAAGGGTACCCGCTACTCACAAATTTATTTTAATGATATAGACGTTGATTATTAAGTTAAATATTATGTTTGGAATCAGTTGCACTGAAATCAGAAAATTAGTTGCTGAGATATGGAAACAGGGTACAATTAGACAAAAAGCCTTGAGGGAGGGGCCGGGGAGAGCGGATGTTCAAGTGCCTTTCAGCAAATGATAAATTAAGAGCCACTATATGCATCTTTAAAGATTGATTAATTTGGTTATGCTAGGAACTTAATTTGAAATTTGGCTTAGACTATTATTCGGAAATACTGGTAACTGTTTTCTAGAAGTACACCCTGAAGCTATGAATGCTGATTTTTATGATAATTTAGCAAAATGGAACTGGTTTGGAGAAGTTCTGAACATAATTACCCGAGTTCTGGAAATAAAGCACAGTTAGAGAAAAAATCTTGAGGGAGGAGGCACACGGTCAAGTGCTCAACAACAAATCACTAACTTTGACTGTTGGTATGCATAACTGAATACTGGCTCTGTACTTTTATTAGGAACATAAATTTAATTTTTACGAAAATTGTTATTCTAAAATAGCAGTATTATCTATATATAAAACAGCGATTAAACATTACGGGTGAATTAAAAAAAATGTTAAATTTGTTAAATGTAATTAGTTCAGTAGGAAATCAGAGCAGTAGATTTGGATTTATTAATAAGGAGGGTCAATTAATGAAAAAGCCGCCGCCAGGTGGCGCGCGGTCAAGTAAAATAAATGTGATATTTAATAAAGTCATTTACCCCCCAACCCTCCCCATCCCCCGCAAATTTAACAAATAATCTGTTAAAGTTTTCTGTATTAATAATCTCTATCATACTAATATATATCATGTAAAAAAAACCTTAAACCCAGCTAATTATCATTCATTAAATCGATAAAATCTTTTAAAATTAAGTTTTTAGCATTTGGCAACGGTCAATAATTAAGTTGATTGTCTACATCTCATATAATCTCTGATCCATCGATTTTAAACACTCGACTGGGAATTGCAATCATCCCTACCTTGATTTATTTAATTACTTCTGTGGAGATTTTATACAACCAACCAACCGAAGAAGACCTAACCCTGTGAAAAAGCGTATTTTTGATGAGATCTCTTTGTGGATAGATATTAATTAATATTTAATCTATCAAAAATCTATTTAGAATTTTCGAATTTTTCGCCCTGATCGTTCATGGGCCCCCTACCAGCTACCCGTGTGCAAAATTTCCTAACCCTGCACCCTGTGGTTTTCGAGTTTTTGAGGTTACATAGATACGCGAACGGTTTTTAATAGTATAGATATATAAAAACAAGGATCTGCATGAATTAAACAAAGATAAAACTTAGTTTAAACGTTTGCTTGGAATTATGTAGCATAGTAAATAAAATTAATGTAATTTTAATACTAGATATTTAAAAGTATATATGCAGATTATATATATATTTATAATTAAACTCAAAATAAATCATACATTTTGTAGCAAAATTATATATACTCTTCACATATTTATGAAAATAGCCAAGACAACTCAGTATGTTAAATATACATATTTTGCAGTTTTGTGCACTTTTATATCACAGTGCATTGGCTTCAGCTTTTTTTCCTGGGGAGCTGTAACATGTCTCCTAACACCAATCAATTAGTAATCTCATCTACTAATGAATGTTATACAAATTTTGCTTAGGGTGTCGTGTACATATAGAAATTGTATCAAACTTTAAAATTTTCAATACTAACCTCTAATTTTTATATCATGTGATTTTTCAGTAATTTTTACCTTTGGATATTAAATGGGAAATCATTCAGCTAAGTAGTTTAGAAATTATACAGGTTTAAAGTTTGAAACTTTTAATGTTAAATTAATTTTTAATCACGGCTAAATAGATTGCAATGTGTTGGCAGAAAATCCACTATACCTCTTCTCAACTGATGGAAAAATAACTTGTCATGTGAATCATGGTAGACAAAACAAAGTTGTCAGAGTTCTGGAATAAGTGAAGTGCTTTAAAAGTTCATAAATGATGAATCCACTTTATGCAGAAAAAATTCCTTTTATTTAAAACTTGATATTAGGTAATAAATGAATATCCTTTGAATAATTGTTAAAACTATTGGTAAAAACACCTTCATCAAAATAAACTTCACTACCTACATCCTTCCACATGGCAGTATCAAACTAAATTAAATAAGGAAATACATGACAGGAACTGCCTGGTATACACACCATGTATACACATAAACTACAACTGCTTCATCTATATTTAAGCTGGAAAATTATCAGTTACTGTCACAATTGTTTCATCACTTTTTTTTATATATTATAAAAAGGCTATGATTACAGATTAATAATGATTGAACATTTAATCATTAACTTCAGCATCTGACACTAACCAACCACTTGCTATGACTGTTGACATGACAGTTTAGTGTTCAAGCTTACTTTGCTTTCTTCACAACTAAAACTTCAAGAGATATCTATTACAAGTAATTAAACTGAATTCTGTCCTTAACATGTAAACAAAGGGTAATATATATGCATAATAAGCATTTGAACTTTTCACTTTTACAAACAGATATTGGTTTTAATTTTGAAAGTAACATTTAAATTATTTCTAGTTATGTTTAAAACTTTAAATCTATTTTCTTAAATACAATAAAACTATCAATTAATAAATTACAATTTAACAAAACATTGTAGGGATGAGTGAACGAGATGTGGGGAGGAAACTTATTGGGATTAACTAAACTTAAAACCTATTTTAATATAAACTCCAATGCACTGTAGGGAGTTTTTTAAGTATAACCCAAAAGTTACTTGGCAGAATGAGCTGTAATTTTCGATTTGCATATCTGAAGCTTCTAGAAATCTATTTCTGTTAAAAATTTCATAGGTTATAATTTTTTTTTTAAAAAATTTCAAAATATGCATATTTTGAAATTACATAAAAAAAATAAATTATAATTAATATATTTTTAAAAATTCAGAAATAGTAAAGTAGTAGGGGGGGGGGGTTGATAAAAAGTTGGGAAATTCTTTGAAGGAATTGATGGTCAAAAGAGTTTGTTGAACCCTGCTTTCAAGTTTTCATACATTGTGTGATACATGACTTTCTTATCACAACAGCCATTCCTTTTTTTTAAATCAATGTATGTTATTGAAGATTGTTTTGGATCAGGGAATTAGCACCATTATTAGGCAGCTATTAAAATAATAGACATAAAATGTTGTTATATGATATTTATATTATTTTTTAGGTCATTGAATTAGTGGGAAAGGAAAATGTTAAAGTAAATTCCAAGCAAATGAATGAGATTATTGATCTTTTAATGAAGGAAGACATTCTGGAATCGGAAGAAAAGATTCAAAAGCAAAAGCAGTCGTCGCCGGATGACAATAGGCAAGGTTGAAGAAAACATTAAAATGTTTATATGTAACATATAAGCATAAAATGTGTAAAGAGCTTAGAATGCTACATAAGATTATATTTCTTGTGTATTTTTAATTTGTACACAGTAAATACATTTTGTTGTAGTATACAAAACTTTGTTTTATTGCTTATTTTTCGTTATTGTTCATTTCTTTTTCTATATGATGATAATTAAGGAAGTTAAAAATTTATTTCTATTGGATCCTGGTAATACAAATTGTTGACTTAAGAAATTAACTTAGTTATATTTAGACAATGATTTTTGGAAAACTGTCAACTGACAAACTTACCTTCATTCTGCTTGATTAATATTCTCATAGATCTAAATATTTTTCATATAGGGTAATTCTACATCAATTCAACCAAAAAACAGATATTTTGGCACCCATAGATATGGATTTTCACAAAGCTTCATTTGATTATTCCTGTGATATAAAACAGTAACCACATTAATTTTTTTCTCTATTTCATTCCGTTTTTATTTTACAAACAATAAAAATTTTGAATTTTTTATGTTTTTGACATTTTGGCAGCTCTAATTATCAGTTGCACTTCCACCGAAAGAAAATTGCATCTCACTTATTTATCAGTCAATCTTTACAAAAATTCACAATATTATTAAAGCAATCATGAGGATTCCAGAAAAAAAAAGTCTCCAAGTATTCTTAATGAAACAAGGAGGAAAAAAATTTGAGAAATTTTGCTTTCGAAAGTGCATGTAATGTTATATTAAATATCAACCAAAGGGAAAAGAATGATCAAAAGAGCTTTTTTTTTCCTAATAATCCTAGAAATATATACTTCCATTAAAAATAAAATAAAATTAATGGCTTTTTCAATTCTTTATATATATATTTTACATTAAATATAATTTTTGATTTTTTTTTTTGTTATTGTCATTATTTGTTTAAGTAAACACTGTTTACTGAATTGAGAGCAACAAACATTATTTTGAAGGTTTTTATATTTTCTAAAACATTTAGTACCTTTTAGCTTGTTATTTATATATTATATTTTCCATATTTTTAAAAATCATATGGAAAAAACTTTAAATTTTTCTCTGAAATATTAATTTTTTTTTTAAATATTATTCAACTTAATATAATTTTCTTTATTTTATAACATCTTTTATGGAACAGTATAATGTTTTAATTTTATTTATGGACACCAGATTAGTTAAATCTGAAAAATTTAGAACTTGCATAATATTCTAGAAAAAAAATTAGCTTAAAATTTGCCATAGCAGAATTTTTTTGTCATAAATTTTTACTGGCTGTTTTAAAATGTTGCTGTTTAAGTTCACTGGTTTACATGTTCTTTAATCTCAGTCCTTTTTTTCTATATCATTTTCAACAGTCTGGTGAAAATTGATACATTCTCCCAATTGATGTCTCTGGAGGGTCTACAATACCAATCACATATGGGATTGGTACAGGGCAGGAATCTTTTTGCTTTGACCAATACAAAATTAAGCTAATGGTCCTTGAGGGTGCATAAATTCAACAGTAATATTGCCTTCTTGTGTATTAATATCTAATCATTCTGAAGTACCAATAATTGCCATACCTACATGCTATGAATAATTCATCTTCTGTTACATATCTATTGTATATTTGTTTCATAATTGGTATGTATTAATGCACTTGCCACAAATCCTCCTAACCTCCACAGTTCCTGAGCTTATCTAATGGCTTAAAACTGTGAAAACTCTTTGTTCCAGGAATTGTTTGCACATCTTTAAAGAGACTTTCAAGATTAGAGCGGATCAAGTCTATAGATTCTTAAGAAATAAAATATAAAATTATTTTAATGATGTTAACTTAACAAAAATTAAAAAAATCAATTGGTGTTATTTTTTTTTTCTAAAAGTCATTGAAAACTTTCCTTTTGAGATAATTATTTTACAGTACCCCAATCCCATCATATACAGTTTTGCCATGGCTTGAATGGCGATTTGACACCTTTGATCTGAAAGACTTTTTCATGTAGACAGAGATTCACAAAATTGTATTTGTTCTTATACTGTCCTGCACAACCATCGCTGAAGTAGTGAATATCTTTGATTTGTGGGTATTTTTTTTAATAAATTCAATAATAATTATCTGAATTCCACAAACCATGCATACATCATGTTTGAGATTATCAGATATCACACAATGTGATAAAACTATTTTTTCACAATTAGCATTTCTTAAGTGTACAAGTACAGGATGAACATTACATGAGGCAGATATCCAGTAGTATCCCTGAGCTTCATCCTGTATTGTAACTGAATAATTCTTTTTGAAATCCACTGAAACAGTCGCAAAACCTATAGGAGAACTTTTTTTGAGGGTTTTAAAATATGAGGATTGCGACTTTTCAATGTACATGTGTGGCATTAGTTTTTCTAATTTTGTTGCAAGATGTTCAATGAAGGCTTAAATTTTGGATGAACATCTTATCATTTCTGTCCTATCTGTTGAAATCCATTGATTGTATTCAATTGTCATCTTCATATTATCACCAATTTTTTTCTCTTCTGAGAAACTAATAAGTTTTTCTTTTGATGGAAATTCATCACCACACTCTCTTTTAGTGTCTTCACATAATAACAATTTTATAAGATCTTTATATTGTGTTTTAATTTCTGCAGCATGAATTAATAATTAAAAATTTTGATGTATTGTGCACACACAGGCTGAATGGGTGCCACTAGCACCTACTAGAACACACCATTTAGGGCACAGAGAACAAAATTTTGGGAATCCCACTTTAGCATGTGGATAATCACATTTAAAATTTGATTAGAGTTTATGTAAATTAGCTAAAATCAAATATTTTCTTTCATATTGTTTTCTTCTTACACTAATGACATCTTTCATTCCAGGCAAAACTCTTGAATGCTCATCATTTGCATAAAAACTTCTAACTAAATTAATTTTCTAGCTTTAGTTTCTTCCCACATCTAGAACCTAGTTCTGTTAGAAAACCTTTTTTTTTTAATAAGTTTTTGAGCTTGCCGAGTAGAATAGTCTGACATATTGAATACATCTTTTATTTTCTTTCTTGTCTGTATAATATAAGCAGGAATTGTTAACATTTGAATTTTTCTTTTCTTTGTTGTTAATTGTAATTAATTTTTCTTGACTTCGATAAGTTTGTCCATATCAGCTGTTTTTTAGGGGTTTTGTTGTATGGTTCTTTCTGACTGACTTTCTTCCATTGGCAGTTCTACTTCAGTACTTTTCAATTTTTTTTCTACATTTTCTTGTAATTGTTTAATTTTTTTTTTCCATAGTATCTTTTATTATGCTCACTAAGACCATGCAATTTTAGAGGAGAAAAAGCAACTTCTGTAAAAGATGCATTTTTAACATATTGCATGCTTCTTTTTCTAATTCAGAAACTACTTCTAATACTAATCCTATATCATCATTATCATCTTGGTTTATAGATTCACTTTCATCACAACTTTCAGCATTATTTTCTTCACTTTTCAGTAAAAGATTTCTACATGATGGGCAAAGTTTCTATCCTGGTTTGATTTTATATCCCTTTGACCGTATGATTTCACTCTTTTGAACACTCACCACACGAAGTGATTTTTTTAATAGATTTTTTATGTCTTTTTAAAAGATCACAACTTACTTTTGTAGAAATTCAAGTTTTTTTAAAAGTATACTTTTGTGATACAGGCAAATAGTGTGCAATTCTTGTTCTGTTTCAGTTCTTAGCTTTAGAAAAATTAATATTTTCTATAGTTTTGTGATCTACTTAACTACATTGGTGACAATTAGTTAATGTTAATTCCCCTACACTACACTCATCCTCCATTTGTTACCAAAACACATAAAACAGTTAATGAATACTGAAATAAGCTAAAGACTGTACTGATATTATATTAAATGGAGACAGATTGGCTGACAGCTTGCTTTTAACCAATACAGTATAAAGAAAAGGGTGGAATTGCCTAATTATAAAAGAGAATTTCTTAGCTACTGAATTGTGATTGGTTATGAAGAAAGGGAATTTCCCTTACTTTTAAATAATACCCCTTTATCAGTTGAAAGGAAGACCACAAGCAAAAATTTTTCTGTATGTTCCCATTTGATGGGCTCTATAAGAAATAATGTCAGTGATTAATTTTTTGTATGTGTGTTATAAACAAGCTTTCAGCATGTTTATGAGCTAGTTGAGGCTTCAAAATTATCTAATTTATTTGCAATATATATATACTAGCTGACCCACCCGGCGTTGCCCGAGCCCGTGTAATAAACTCAGATCTTTTAAAAAAAGAAACTCTGGCCAAGGCTCTGATGGCTTCAACACCGCGCACGCTCCAGAAAATCTTTTATTTCCCCCTTCCACCGCCAGGGGAGCAATCTCTTTCGGAAAGAACCTCTGAGACAGATCAACGTTGCCTACGGTACTGTATAGTAGGCGTGCGACAAAATCGAGCTGGTTTCAAGAAGATGGAACATTATAAGCCGAGTTATTGAAATAAGGCACAGTTAGAGAAAATAATCATGAGTGAGGTGCCAGGTGAAGAGGATGTTCAAGTGTCCTTCAGAAAATGACTAATTAGAAGGACTATGATACATCTTTAAAAATTCGTTCGTTTGCTTAAGCTAGGAACTTAATTACAAATTTGCCTTAAACTATTATTCAGAAATAGTGGTAACTGCCACTCATAAATTTACTTTAATGTTATAGAAGGTGACTATTAAGTTAATTATAATGTTTGGAATCAGTTGCGTTGAAATCGGAAAGATAGTTGCGGAGATACGGAAACGGGGCATAGTTAGAGAAAAACTTTGAAGGAGGGGCCGGGGGGAGGGGACGTTCAAGTGCCCTTCAGAAAATGACTAATTAGGAGGACCACTATGCATCTTTAAAATTCGTTTGATTGGTTAAGCTAGAAACTTAATTCCAAATTTGGCTTAAACTATTATTTGGAAATAGTGGTAGCCTCTACTCATAAATTTAGTTTAATGTTATAAAGGGTGTGTCTATTAAGTTAATTATAATGTTTAGAATCACTTGCGTTAAAATCGGAAAGATAGTTGCTGAGATATGGAAACAAGGAACAGTTAGAGAAAACTTTGAAGGAGGGCACCGGGAGGAGGGGGGGGGGGGGGGGCTGATGTTCAAGTGACCTTCAGCAAATAACTAATTAGGATGATCACTATACATTTTTAAAGATTGATTCATTTGGTTAAGCTAGGAACTTAATTTGAAATTTGGCTTAGGCTATTATTCGGAAATACTGGTAATTGCTTTTTAGAAATAAATCTTGAAGCAATGAATGCTGATTTTTACGATAATTTAGTAAAAATGGAACTAAATGGAGAAGTTCAGAACATTGTTACTGAGATATTACTGAGAAACTAAGATTTAAAAAGCGATATTCTGTATATAAAACTACAATTAAATGCTACGGGTGAAGCTAAAAAAAAGTTAAAATTGTTAAATGTAATTAGACCCTTACCCCTCGCCATTCCCACAAATATATAACAAATAATCTGTTAAATAAAGTTTTCTGTATTAATAGTCTCTATCATAATAATATATCTCCTGTTTTAAAAAAAAAACCTTAAACCCAGATAATTATAATGAACAAAAACGTGCCTGGAGATGTCAAACAGGTGGCGTTTGTGTAATTTGCCATGAGTAGATGGCGCTACATTAGCTTGGCTATATGCAGGTACTTCCAATTCATGTTGGCACTATTTCGTTATAAGTCCTTATCTATGCATCGTTACTCTGATTTATTTAATGTGTTCTGAGAAGATATTCTACACAACCAACCAACCAAAAAAAGCGTATTTTTAATGAGAGTTCTTCGTGCATTTTAATTAATATTTCAGAAAGTAATTAAAATATTAAAATTCTGACGTTCAGGTACACCAGGAGAGGGTTTGGACTACCTAAATCTAAATTTACAGCCTTCTAGGTGGGCTAGATTTTCCTAGCCATCGCCAACAGACACACACACACACACAGAGAGAGAAACTTTTTTTTATTAGTATATATATAAGAAAACTGCCCGGTGAAACTGATGGCATTGAGCTCACATGCTATTCACAGTAATTGTATATTATACTCTTATTTCAAAGAATAATGATCCTCGAAAAATAAAAAAATTGACAATAAATTGAGGGGGAGGGATTAGCCTTGTTCCCACCCTTTATAGTTAACCTATGAACCCCCTAAACTAATCAGGCAAGTACCTTACCACAATGAATCTATATACAAAATTTGAAGAAAATCTGATAATTCTGCTTGAAAAACCCATTTATCTAAATAAAGGGGATATTTAATAATTTTATCTAAATTATCTAAATTAACATTTAATTTAACATTAAAACAAATTAACATTTATCGAAATTAATTTAATATTTTATTATCTAAACTTGGAGGGGAGGTTAGCCCCTCATTCCCCCCCTTTTATATTTAACCAATGAACCCCAAAAACTAATCAGAGAAGCACCTTATCACAATGAACCTATAAAAATTTGAAGCAAAACGGTTATTTCTATCAATAGTTATCGCGTTACGTACATACATACAGAACGGGCAGGCACGTTAGCTTTATACCTGGAATACAATAGTAATAATAGAGATAATAAAAAAGGTATTGTTTAAAATATATATTACGATCAGAAGAGAATGTAGATTACTGAAAAAAATCTTTACCATGCTTCTTATAAACTAGTGATCCAATTGAGAATTTAATTTTATCTCTGCCAGAAACATCGCTTGTAAGTGAAAAAATCAGCAATCAAAAATTCAATTTAATGTACTTCATAAACCTTATTTACCAACAATCCTATCTAGAATTCAATTTCACCTGCTTCCAAAAACATGCTTTCCAAAATTTATAATTTTAGGGAAAAAAAACTTTTGATAAAATGTCCTTAAAATCGAGACTCCTGTACAAGTTTTAACAGATTTTTTCTGAAATAGCCTTTTTCACAAAGGTACAAAGAAAATCGCAAAAAAAACGATTCTGGGGGAAAGGGGGGGGGGACTAAATAGACACCTGGAGTAGTTAACTTTCAAAGGTAAAGGCGATTCTGCTATTCACGTTTTAATTCTTTGATATGAATGAATGGTAAAAAAATTATCCTGGTAAAGGTGAAAGCTATTCTTCATATAAAATTTTCATGTTTTTTATTTAAATAGTAAAAGAAGGTTGAAAAAGTCTTTAAGGTTTTAAAACATTCATTTTAAAAGAGTCATTGTATGGCTTTCTTTTATCACTGTTTCAAAATAATAGTTTTATTACACAGAAATTTTTATCTTGTACTTGTACTATTTATATAATTAAAAATTTTGTTTGCAGAATAGTTTTTATCGTTTTTGAGAACTACTCTTTGCTGCTGTTGTCGAAGGGAGCAATTAATAATTTGCTCCTGAAAATATAGTAGTGATTTTATAAAAAATATTTTAGAGGGGGGAAAAAAGATCTTTTTCAGTAAGATATTATTGTTGCTTCATAGTAAAAATTTACTAAAAATATTATTTTTTAATTTTCTGCAACAATTTTTTTAATTTTAAAGTTTCTCTTCTATGTAAATATATAGTTAAAAAATTCAGCAGACTGATTTTTAAACTTATAATTCAAATGTTGTGTACTGGAAGCATGCATCATTAAGATGGGCAATTTTAATTTCTCAATAACAAAAACACTATATACAACATATATATATCATTAGATGTAGAAGTTGTGTATTTCATAACAATCTCCATAAGAATTCTCTCAAGCTTTATTTGCTTTGATTACAAATAACAACATTGTGTTATAATCATTTAAGCAGATGTTCATTAAGTATCATTAAGCAGATGAATCATTTAAGCACTTCAAAATCACAATTAGAAGATTATCAAAGCAGATAAACATAATAAGGAAGAAATGACATATATATATTAAAAAGGTGATTTCATAGCTGCCAACTTTTACACTTTTTGCTTACCACTAAAATTTAATAGTAAATTTTGTTTTATTTAGTCTTTGATTTTGGCAATTAAATAAGGCAAAGATTGGTATAAAATTTTAGTGATAACAAAAAAAGCATAAACGTTGGCAGATATGTGATTTAATAGTCAAGAAGCAGTGATGTCACTGTAAGAGTACTTGAATGTGTTATAAAAACAGGAAATAAAATATTTTTTGAAGGATTTTTCAAAAAAGGTATGTTTTGATCTCGAAATGCAATAAACTAAAAAAAAAAACATTAAACAGAACAAGAATATTGAAGGTTTTTATTACATTATATATTCGCATGAGGGTGATGGGTGACTTTAGCAGCCACAGCACCCTGGACAAGATTTTTTTTCAGTGCCCTTATGAATGTTATCTTCCAAAGAAACTATTAACTTTTAACCAAGTATTTTACATATTTTTTCTGACCCTTAGATCTTAGTGGTTCAGGCTGTCGCCCAACCTCGCCCCCTCTAAAAATCTGGCCCTACATTCTTTTAAAAATACTGAAATAAAATGTATATTGTTATGTTACATACTCTGGATTCAAGTTGTTGAAGTCATACATAAACAGTCCTTTAGACATCACATATTCATTCTACGAATATTCCAGAAGAATCAGAAATTCACAAAGGAAACGTATAGTACAGCCAAATGCATTAAGGTATGTTCAGCTGGGTGTTAGGGTTATTAAAGTTTTAATTTATTTTATAGAAACAATAAAATCTTCAGTTATAATAAAATGTTCTTTGAGAAAAAAAAAAAATTACTTTTCCCAGCTCTCTTTCACCAACCAATTTACATATACATGCCTACAAAACATGTTGGTTGTGACTAATATAAAGTTTTTCAAAGTTTCTCCATTCACTCTCTATTCCTCTGAATGATTTGAAAAGTCAATCCCAAAAACCGTATCTTAAAGTATTTTTTCCTATTTTCACCATTTATATCTTCTTCTTAGTTGCATTTCCAAGATCTCACCTTTGCATCATTGGTTTGTTGTTTAGCTGTAACTGTGGCTCTTTAAATTGTTTATAACTTTAACTGTTTTATTCATATTTATAGAACAGCTGTTCATGGTTTTAGATGTGTTGTACTCCCAGGCTTAGAATGACATGAGATAGCTTATGAAGAAAAGAACATGAGGAGATTTGATGAATGAATCTATGCCAGTTTTTTATTGTTTTTACTGTACTAGTGATGGTAGAATGAGGTGTCATCTTTTTATCAACTAATTCTTTTAACTTGTCACCTTTTGGAAGATTTAACTTGCCTTGCTGCAAGCTTTATTAAATTTTGAAGAATATGTGTTTTCAAATAAAAGTATTAGAATTAAAGTATTTTGAATGAAGTTATTTGACATAGCTTTATGTATTTGAAGTTTTATGTGAAGCCTAATTTAAATATTTTAAATTAAAGCTCTTCCAGGTAGGCACTAACTGGCAGTCACCCATATTAGGCATTTACAATCAGACGGTGGGAAATTCTAGAAATTATCATTATTCATTAGATTATCTTTCCAAAAAGACTTCAAGTTCTCAAAGTAAGCACTTTGTACTAACAAAAGTCTGAAATAAACAGTTTTTTGCTCATGTATGAACACACATTTCTGGTCATAACAGGAAAGATTCCAATTCAAACTTCAAGCCGTGTCCATCATAGGTATGATAAACAACTACAATCAGATGAACTGCCAATCACAAACGACTGTACCATGCTATATATCTTCATGCCAGTGAAGAGCGTACAAGAGTTTTCCAGAAACACTGTGCCTACTTTATACTCCCAACACCAAGTGGTTCAATGCTGGTAGAAAGCAGTCAAGTTTACAACTCTCACTGCATGCTCCATAAAGCACCAATCGCAGGTATCAGGTTTTTGCAATAAGAGGAATGTTTTTCAGTGATGCACCAATCTAATTGAAAGACCTTAAGCTTGCTTACACATAAGACAATTTGCAAATTTACATATTCTGGAACATTTGTAACAATCTTTGTCTCGTGATCAAAAATATCTTTAATCTGTCAGTACATACAGATTACTATGCATTGCATTTTGCTAAATTAGTGATAACCATTCTTACTGTTACTGAAGCATGATGCAAATAACAATCAAAATATTTTACTTTAAATTTGAAGAATGCCCTGCTTATGCAAGATAATGAATAAGATGTGTATAGAGATATGAAAAATTGCAAAGCATTGTACAAAGACAAGAGTATTAATGTGTAGGAAAACAGTGGATAAGTTAGGTAGGGGAAAGTAAGGTAAAACCAGATACCTAATAGTTTTCCTTTGTTGACAAAAGTCTAGAAGGACAGAAAAATCAGAACACCCCACAAAATTTTTGTGCACATATGGGCTGTTAAAAAACCACACCTACTGCCACGGAAAAATACTTCTCTACTTGGGAAAAGCCATTTTCTGGGACCAGCTGAAACAGTTCTGAATTTAGGTTGTAGGAAAAATCTGGATACTAATCGGAAATTAAATTTTTGCACTTCCTGTAACAAAACGCTTTATTGTAATAAATTTTGACAAAACAGGGTTGGCAGGTAAAACCAGATAGTGCAGCTTTCTCCTCAACTTGTACTGCTATCTAAAGACCAACATGAGGAATTACTAGTCGACCACCATTACGGAATTTGTAGCTGAACAAACAGCTATTGTGTATGGTTCTTTTTTGTGTGAAGGTTTTCGTTAAAATTGTGTTGTTTGAATCTAGGTTTTATACATATACTTACTATCTGTCAGCATATTAAATATTGGTTGGTACTATATTTAATTCTTTGCCTTTCTACTAGTATTTTAGCAATTTTACTGATCTTTTATGATAACATTGAAAGTAGTGATGCCACTTTTTAAAATCTGTGTCATGTTGGGGTAAAACCGTATACCTAAGATTGGGGCAAAACCAGGTATACCCGATTTTGTCCTACACTCATGGAATGAATTTTTTAGTATAGTTAATAAATTAGCATGGAGCTTTAAATTGCATTTTTGAAGCTGTTAAGTTACCTTATAAATTATATATTTGTCCAGTTATAGTGAAAAGGTTAGTTTTGATTTTGTTTTATACTACTACTTAAAGTGGGATTAATTTTTAGCTTAAATTTATGAAATTGAATAAACTACAATTATTAATGAACAAAATAATGGTACCAATTAAGCTGCATTTTTATATTATACTTATTACATTTTAATAAATAACTTTCTATTCTGTGTTGTAATAACTTGTGTTATAGGCCTACTTGAAATTAAAAATATATTTTACAAATTGTTTTTTAAATAAAACAATCTAACCTAATTGATAAATAATTTATAAAATATCAATCCCATATAAACAGGCTACATATTCTACAACAAGATTTTTTTGTCTCAAATAAAAATGAAACAAGCAATGCATGAATTAATAAATAGGTAGGTAGGCCACATATAATTAATAATAGGCCTGATAAACTCTAAACAACCTGTATAAAAGATAAATATTGTTAAAAAAGGCATTTTAATTTCTAATAATATTACTTTTCAGGTGACACAATGCCTCGAAATTACCAAATGAAAACAACAAGGTAAAGTTAGGCATTCAACTCATGTTGAAAGCATTGAGTTATTAATCAATTTATCAAGAGAAAATAATGTAATTCTCTTATGTTTCCCTCCACACACAACACATCGACTCCAACCCCTTGATGTGTCGTTCCTCTAAGCTCATACTACGGACAAGTGGTTACTTTCTAATCATGGGTGATGTGAAACAATTTAACAAATTGTATAATTATTCAAATCTGCATTTTCGAGAACATCAGTTGCAAATCTGCAATCAAACAGTTGAGGAGGCAACCTCAGAAGATGAAGAAGATAATGAAGTCTGCATGTTTTGGAATGAGCTTTACTCCAACTCTAATTCCAGAGAAGGTTATATACAATGTTTGAAATGCCACGGATGGACACACGAAGCACATAGAGATGCAGCAGATGGTGACAAATTCATTTGTGATTTTTGCAGCTAAAATAACACTAAAACTTTCAGTGTAAAGTTGGTAGGCCTATATATTGTACTAAATTTCACACAGATTTAATATGACACAATAGACATGTGCGGATTTTGTCTTGTCAAAATGTATATTTTTACTATTTAAACAAGACTTTTTCACCAAAATGAGATTTTCATGAATTTTAAATGGATACCCAGTTTTATCCAACTAGTGGGGTAAAACTGGATTTTTGCATATGTTTAGAAAAAGCTATTTTTTTAATAATCAATTATATTTTTTATAGAAAGGATTATGTTTTATTATAGCCAAGGATTCATTTAATATTGGAAACTGTGTTCAGTGTTTGTTTTCCTATTCGACAGCTTTTGAGAACAACAAACATTTATGGTATCTGATTTTGCCCCACCTTCCCCTATACATTTTTAAAGGTCAGAAACTGTTTTTTGTTTTCAAGCGATTTTTAAGGCTGTCATGAAATGGCTTTCTCAGCTTTCACTTCTGGTATCCGTTGCATTCCTGATGTTCTCGCTCTTTGCAGACAACATTGTATTCATCCTTCACCACCTGTTGAGTGAAGAAAAAATTCATAGCAGAATTCAATGCAAAACCATGGGTATACAATTTTTCCCCAACTGATGACCAAAAATCAACATGGTCGTTATTCTGATAGCTGGACGTACACATTTCTAATTAGCATCAAAATATTGTGTGAAAGCTATAGAAAACAGTGGCTTACTTAAATTGATCCATCAGCCTGGATATATTTAAAAAGCAGAATAGATGGCGAAAAATTAAAACTTTTGATGTGAATTTCTTTTCAAGAGCACTGAATGAGTCACAGAGGACAAAAACTCACTTCAAAAGTCAATGGCACACTGCTACGGGACGCTAAAGGATGTAGTTAAGACGGGTACTGTCCTCAGGGCGGCACCCATCATCGAGAAAACATGGTATGCGGTTTGACCTGCCTTCCCAGTTTTACCCTACTTTCCCCTTTTAGTTATAAGACAATTTGGGTGATAAAATGATGCCTCCTCATTTGTGCATCACTGTCGTAAGACATAATAGCATATTCAAAATACATTCTTAAAATTGCTCATCTACTTACAATATTAGTCATGAGGATAAGACTTTCTGCTCAAGATTGAAGAGACAGAGAAAAATACAAAGAAATTTGCAAAAACATAAATAAGTAAGATTAAGGAAGATTTCAAAGTATGTCTGCATTTAGCAGTTTCAGATGTATTAAAAGTTATAAAATTATTTCTCAAATCCAAACGGGCTACTTTCTGACACATTTTTTAATTCATTTTTGTTCATAAACATATCAAATTGGCAGGTGGAATCGACTATGGAATCAAGCTGTTTTTTTTTTTTCATTTTTTAGTAAAGACAAAATTTTTCAGAAACTACTGTCAATCGAACAGAATTTCTGGATGTTCAGGAAAGTAAAAAAAACTGCCCTTCCCAGATGATAATCACTTATAACTCAAGCAGTGATTAATTTATTCGAAAATGAAAAAACTGTTCTACAGTAGACTCTCTCAAATCCGCACAGCTTGGGACCAGAGGTTATGCGGATTTTTGAATATTGTGGATTTCTGGTCACTGTTTTGTTTACATTTTTTAAACAGTAATTTGAATGTAATAATGCACTCAAAATTATCATGAATGCTTACAATAAAGTAAAATATTAAAATAACTATGGGAAATAATGTAAAGGTTACATAAATAATTAATACATGACTAAATATGCATAATAATGATGAGATAAGTTTTTTTTTAATTATTCAATGAAACTCGCCGCATAAAGGTACACTAGTAATTTACATCAAAACCATAAAATTACAAAATTTTATTTGATGTTTGACCAGATTTAATAAACAAAAAATCTTGATTAATACATAAATGTATTTGATAAAAAGATCAATCACCACTGATATCAGTGTTATCTTGAAAATTTTCAGAGATAAATTTATACTTCCTTTATGGAAAAGCAAGGGTTAAATGACATTAACCAGAATTACATAATAAAATGAGTACAGAATGATATAAAAATAAAAAAACTTAAATTTCCTTCCTATATCTTAACTGTAAGTTTCACTGTTTACATCTGAAACAATGTGCGGATTTTAGAAAATTGCAGATTTTAGGGTTGCGGATTTGAGAGAATCTACTGTATTACAAATCACTTCAATCATCATGCCTGCAAGTATCATGCTTTTATGTTTAAAAATGTGTTAGAGAAGTTTACATTGTTGAGTGTTAAAAAATATTTCTTGAGAACCGCCTTAAGTAATCATAGTATATTAGTAGTAGTACTTGCTGTAAAGCTTACACCAAGAAAAATCATATGGCCAGAGTAAATTATAAGCCCATATTATAAAGTATGAAAATTATAAATCTTACATAATTATAAATCTACACATATTTTTGTTGATTTCTTGATTTTGAAATCTTGATATATTATCATTAGCATCTAGAATTAGTCTTTGATTTGAATTATTAATAATTATACAGTAGACTCTCGACTATTCAGCCTTATATGGCAGAAGGGCAGGCAGGATAACAAAAAAGCCGGATAGATTGAACTTCTATAAATACAGTAGAGGGCCAGAAATCTGCACTGTTTGGGAGAGGACATTGTGGGGATTTTGCGGATTTTAGGCCATTGGAAAAAAATAATAATAATAAAGATTAAAAATAAATAAATAAATAACATTAATAGCAATAAAATATTAGATTATTAAGTTATTTTATTATGAATGAAAAAAAAAATTGAAAACAATATAAACAAAACAACTTATTTTTTGAACTTTGAAAACATTTGATCAATACTAGTTGTCTGTTTCAACATTTTAGATTATTCTAATTTAAGTTTGTTTTGCAAGTTATAAATAGTCATTAATTCCTATTCAGTAACACATTTTTGTTGTTTTAAGAAATTAAGATATTTTTCTCCCAAATTCAAACCCTCTTCAAATTGAACTTTTTCAGAATTATCCAACTCTTCTTCATCATCATCATCATCAGTCATTTGATACTGTTCTTTAAGTTCATCCGAATTAGACATCTAGTCTATAATCTCATTTTCATCAAATATGTTGTCATTTTTTGTAACAGCTTTTGCAAACAACAACAGTTCTTTTGCTTTTTCTTTTATTGGATCGAGATTAAATCCAGCAAATTCCTTATCAATTTCATTATCAATAAACAGGAAGTTTGGCCATTGCCATGCATTAGTTAATGTTTATTGAGAAACAAGATTCCATGATTCAGCCACCAGATTGACACAGTCCATGATATTGAAATATTTTTTATACTCTGGAAAATCTGTCTGGTTTCCGTCATCAAGGAGAATGTTCTGAATCGATCATTCGCTTTGGAATGACATCATCATTTCTTTAACTTTGTTCTTTTAGTGCCACGGAAGAAAGATGAAGTTTAATGTTTACATCTGCAAGCTTGTGCGGATTTCGGACTCTGGCGGATTTTAGGTCGGCAGATTTGTGGCGCTCTACTGTACTTCCTTTTTGTTCCCCCATACTATTAAAAAATATTGTTTATACAAATATCCACTCTTACTCAGATTTTCTGACTTCTTAGTGCAGGCTGGTACTTTGTAAATGTTTGTTACATACTGCCATGGTTGTACAATATTTTAAAAGAATAAGAATTGTGTCTTTTGCAGATTTCTGCCAGTGGTTGGGTATAAATAACAAATTTGCTATTTTAAACAGATTTTTCAGGACACGAAAATCACAAACTCTGATCATGGGTGAGTATTTAGGATTAATAGTTATTTCTATGCAAGAAGATATTTTTAAATGAGAAAATTAATCTTGAAGGAATTTTAAAATGTTATGCTATTTATTTTCTACTGCATACTTTTGGTCTTAGACAGGCTTGGGCTTTGAAATAAGAGCTCAAAATCTCTAGAATCCACTGCAGTATGTTAAATAGTGGATTAAAAAAAAAAATAATAATAATAATGCATGTATATCTTAAAGCTTTTGTATCTTTCTCTGCCAGTTTTATTTAATTAGTGAGATTCTCAGATGCTTCATTTTAAAAATACAGTGGTTGCTGCTTAATGTGTTCAAGATTGTTCTAAGCTAAAGTGATGACAAATAGCAAATGATAATGCCAGAATAAAATTTTATGTACCAATTTATAGGTTTGTATGGTTAGGACCAAGTGTTTTTTTTTAATAAAAAAATATTTTAAATATTCCCCACTTAATGAAATAGTTTTTACTTATATATAAACTGCATGAAAACTCTTAGTTTTTCTTTAATAATTAATCTTTTGAGCTCAATATCAGATATTTCTTTCAACAATGTTACGTCTGTAAATCTGCATAATATCTAATACCAGAAATCTGTATTTAATAAATCTGTATAGATCTCTGTTTTCCTGAAAAATGTTTTGTCAAACTAATATAAGTAAAATAAGGGTAAATCATCGATTTTCAAAAAATTGCTTGCAAAAAACAAAACTTTATAAAACAACAATAAAATATTGCAAATATTACCACATTTTGGGTTATCGCAAAACAAAGAATTTAATTACATATGATTGTTCAGCACATATAATTATAGATTTATTAACCTGTGATATTGATATCCCTATATCAATATGAACTTATTAAAAATTATTACATTTTCGTTACAACCACTTTGACAATGACTGATCACTAATGCTGTTAAATTATCTTCTCCCATGCAATCCTCGATTTTAACTCTATATCAGATACATTAAAATTTCTATTAAAAACTGCCCTATTTCACTCTGAAGAGAGTAGATGTGTCTAATTTAGTTTTGAATAAAAGAAGTGCTTTGAATTTGAATCCAAAAAACTGCAGTCAATTGCTATTGCCCTAGATAAAATGCAACAAAGTAACTATAGCGTTGCTGACACTGTGCACATATTTGGAAAATTCTTACAAAAAAGTTAAGCCAATTGCACAAAATTTCTTTTTTTTTCCCCCTCTGATGAAAATTTTTCTCCCTCGTAATGCTTCTTTAAGGAGATTGGAAGAAATGTTAGTTCTAAGATAAGTTTGGACTATAAGAAGAGTAATAGTGCTATCCAGTGAAGTTTCTGTAATTTTTGTTTAGTTACATTAGTGTGAGGTTGCATTATCCTGGAGAAGAGTAACATTAGGATCAGAATGGAACTTTTTAGGTGCGTTCGTAATTATATAAATACGTAGCACCTATTGTCGTCGTCTGGTCCGTCCATCTGTCTGTCCGTCCACATATAACAACGCAAAAACTACCCAACCGAATGGTTTGAAATTTAAGATATATTATCTTTGCAGAATTTTGTCGAGACATTTCAAATTTTATAAAAATCGAATCAAAACTTTAGAAAATATTAATAAAAACATTTATTAAGAAATTTGAATTTTTTTTTTTAATCTGTGCTTTTTTGTTATAGGAGCTTCCAAGGTTTAATCGTCAAGTGACCGAGATGCTTATTTTATGACAGAAATTAATCTGCAGACGATATAATTCATTTCACAGCATTAAAAATCATCAAGATCGGAATATTTATATAACTAGCTATAGTACGAATGCACCTCATTTGTCACGTTTGACGTACAATTTCCAACTTGTTTAGGATAGATGTACTCTTTTAAATTTCCCTAAAAATTCACAGCATTATCCTCTATTATATGTATGTACTTAATACCATGTAAATCCTAAAAAATATTAGTGACAAATGTATTAGCTTTTTACTTCAGTGGTTCAGTTTCACATTTTGTGTGCCTTTCCATAATGGATTGACTTGTTTCACCTCTTTCTTCACAAACATTTTTAAACAACGTGTGCCATTTGCATGAGACCTCTATCGGGTATCATTACCAAATTATACATTCAATCTCTACAATTTCCCTAGGTTTGACATTTAATAATTATACTTCTTGCAACTGTACTATGTGTTCATTTGTAAAGCTAGTGACTAAATAAATGACCATATGAAAAAATAAACCATTCCAAACAATTTTTTAACCCTTTCAGTGCGATTTTTTTTTTGGGGGGGGGGCTTAATGCCCTGTGCGGAATATTTTGAGCAAAAAAATAACATTATTTACCTGATTACCGGGCAGAATTTTCTGGTACAAATTGATTTTCCCAAAGGGACACGACTTTCCGAATGACCCAATACAAAACTAAAAATCATATCTTATGGTTATACGAAAAGCACGCTACTGGTTTAGGTTATAGCCAAATTACTGCACTACGCAGGCGCAATATGTCATCACTGCTAAACCCATGACGCACTACAGTGAGCACAATACACGCTGTGAACGCCTAGGTGATTTTTGCCGACGCTTAATGTAGTCTACAGCACCCAACTCCTAGATGTCGACTCCTGCACTAACAGGGTTAAACCATAAACAACTTATGCTTGTCATAAAAAAGAAGCATTTTTTTTTAATATTAAAACATTCTCTTTTATATTTTATTCACCCTTGTATTAATAAGTAATAAAGTTGTATCCAGCATCAAAATTATTAATTAAATGATAGATAAAACCATGACCAGCACTACACTACAAAATAAATAAATGTACAGACAAATTATGTTATGAGAAATTAGCAGAATATAGTACAGAATTGAAACTAGTATTCCATTCTAAAATGAGAAACATTTTTCTTCAAATTCATTTACAGATACAATCTCATGTATTTAGGCAATTATGTATGTAGATAATATAATTGGGTAACTTATTGGACTAAAGGGTTGGGAAATCTCTTTTCTGCAGAGAAGTAAAAAACAAAGTGACAATGTGGAAGTGATGGTTATAAGTCAGTAAAATGTTACTTCCTGACTCTAAATCAATTGCGTAATTACATTGACGGACTTCTAGTTGCCATACTCAAATTTATTTTGTTTTTATCTTATCCTGACTTTAAAAGTGCAAAATATTCATTATAATTAGTACAAGATCAAAGTAGATTTAAAATATCAGCTTTACGAAAATTTTATACCAGATTTGAGTATTCTAGATGTATGGACCCAAATGCCAGTTGGCATGTGGTTCAAGCAGGCCCTGTCTACATCTGGCACACCGATGCTAAGAGCCTCTGCCATTTATTTGATTTGAAGTATGACCTTTATCTCTGAGGGGGAATTTTATTCTTCAGGGGGAGGGGGGAGGACATAGTGGAGTTCTGGAAGATACTTTTTTCTTCAAAGCCATTAACGCAATAGAAAATTTGAAATCCCCGAGGTGGGGGAAGAACTTCATCATTGGATTTTTCACCCTACTACTATAACATTCAGAGGCCTTGGGCCGGACTAATTTTTACAAGGGGGCCAGTCCCGGCCCTATACATGAATTCATTTTTACTAGTGGAACTTTCTAGAAGTATTCACACATGGAAAAATGGCTTTAAAAATATGATATGGTTTTAAAATAGAATCTGTGTATGCCCATATTCTAGACAGATTCTGTTGCAGCTAGCAAAATTATCACTATAAGTAAGTTTTTGTTTTGCGATAGAAAAATGTAATATTTAACGTAATGCTGAAAATAAATCCATATAGTAAAATAAGAAGTTTGTTATTGCAGCTCAATATGAGGTCATTTTAACATTAAAATTTAAACGTTTTTCATTACCTAGATATTGCTGATGGAGGGAGGGCATCTGGCTAAGGGCGGGGCAAGGGAATATGATGTTCTAGTCTTCACAAATAATCTCAAAAAGAAAAAAAAATCGAAAATTGTGCAAAACCTAAAATGTCAGGTTTCACTAAAATAGAAACATTATCATTAAATAAATACTTTGAGCACGAAAAGTAGTAATTAAGGCACAGAAATTAATATTTGCTAAAGTCTTGCTATTGCAATATTTTCAGATTGAGACACATTTATCATTTCCTATCAGTAATTTTTGCGTTATTTATTCAGTTAATTTCTGCGATTAAATTAAACAAAAATTCCCATTTACAAATATCGATGCTAGAAAATTAAAAATTGTGTACGAAGGGTTTAATTGTATGCCATATCGTATTCATAGATCTCTTGCAAAATACACTACATATGAAAAATTTTGTTGTGTTGGGATGCCCATAGATGGCGGTACTCGCTGTCCACCAAAGAAATTTAAAAGACTAGATCGACTTTGATAAAATTCTTTTGACTCTCGTTATTTGGTTGCATTTGACAATTGTTAAATGGTATAACTCTGACATTACAACTGGGGTGACAGGCCCAATTTCAAATAAAATTTTAAGCAGAAAAAGGCTGGATTTTTTGAGCCGTGTGGGCAGGGCCGGTTCGAGAGTATACGGCGAGCGTCCCTAGACACTTTCTTTCAATCGTGTCCCTTTACAAGAGATATAGTTGTACGAGACCCTAAGCTGAAAGGGACCCTTTGAAGAGCCGATTTCGTATTAAGTACATGCATTTATAGGGCATTCAGGGGTCCACCATATACCTGCATCGGGCCTCACGCAGGGCCGTAAACAGCCGACAGTGTGAGAGGGGGCTTATGAAATTTTTTGGTGGAATTAAAGTTCGCATATGATCTTACTCAATGTCATAAGACGTTTCATTGCAAAGTTAAAAAAACATAGCTTATACTATTATTAAAATATGTATTCTAGTGGGGACTCTAGAAGTTTCAAGGGTTGGGGGAGGGGGCTCAGCCCACTCTGAATCAGTGTTGAATTCAGACGCTTTTCTCCGGGAGGGATTTCTGTAGCTCCGGGGGGGGGGGAATTCCACTTTTTGCCCATTGAAAGCATAAAATCTGAAATCTTCCGGAAGGGGACATTTCTATGCTCCGGGGGGGGGGGAATGTCCCCCCCCCGGGCCACCCCCTGAATTCAACACTGCTCTGAATCCATATGGTTACGGCCCTGTTTGAATGATTACCGCCTTTGTAGGCATTCAGTGATTTTTCAATTGCAGGTCGCAATTTTGCGGTTGTCACGATTACAATCTATCGATCTCAATGTTGGAGTTATATTTATTCTTCTTATACAAGAAGTCTCAAAAATATCAGTTCAAACTTTGACGAGCTGTAAAGTGCACTACAAACATTTTTTGTATAGGAAACAGGGCCGGCGCAACGCGTATGCGACGTGTGCCACCGCACGGGGCGCCGAGCCGGAGGGGCGCCAGCAACAGCACCCATAAAAATTATTTTATATTCTGCGTTTTTCTTTTATTTTTTTTTCTAAATATTTTCTATAGCTAGCTTTTCTATTCCTATTGCTAATTCTATATATTATTTTATAGCTAGGCTTGGGTCGGATTCTTCGTTGTGTTTAAAAAAAGAATTCAAGGCCACCGAATTTTCGCCTGCAGACATCGGCTTCTAATTCTTTAGCTGAATGGAACTGCCTTTAACTTAATGCTCAAATTGCATCGTCATACTCAGAAAAGAAACAGAATCACGAACCCCAGGAACCAGCCGATTCAAATCTGCTTTCTTTGCGGGATGCTTATTATTTTCGACTTTCACGGGTGGTCAATTCTATCGCTCCCGGCATGGGCGTAATCTGGCGGGGGCAAGGGTGGGCATATGCCCCCCTAGTTTTTCAGGAGCAGGGGCAAGACTTACCTTTTGCCCCTCCAGTTTTTTGCATTGTTTAGTAGTTAAAGCCTAGTTTTATATTTCAATTTTCTTTACTTTTTTTTAATTTAACCATTTATTTGCTATTTTGGATGCGAACTAGAATAAATAGTGGATAATTCTAAATGCCCAGAATTAATGTTTTTACGTTCATAGCAATAATGTCTGTCTTTCTTCTTAACAAAATTTTTAATGCCATAGTCAAAGTTCAAGTAAAAATAGTTCCTCTGCTCTTTCTTTTAACATAAAAGTTGAACTTATTTTCCCTTTTCCGTTATCGAGCTACTTATATGCAATGTATGTGATACGGTGGGATACTGTCTCTTGATTACTGTCCAGACTTTGACCATTGTCATTTTCTTTAAAATAAAGTAACCTTGGAATAATATGAATACAACTCTCTGACCTTCCCGGGTATATCGACCCCTATCGCTGCAGGGTTAGCCGGAAGCAAAGCCACTGGGAGGAATGCCTTCCGTGGGGGTCTTTCTAAGGGATCCTAACCCGTATTTATGGCAAGGTTGGAAGAAAACCACGGAAAACTCCGAACGGTTAGGTCGCCGAGCGCGACAGGGGTTTGAACCCAGCACCTCCCGTCTACCAGCTTTGAGAGTAGAACTTCACAGCCACTGGTGGGGTAAACCACTGGGGGGGGGGGCAACCTTAGCCAGGGCGTATCTATGCTTCAGGGACTCTTTTCCTCGCAGTCCCGGGCTGGCGAGAGGCCTCTCCTGCTCGCCGCGGCCGATGAACAAGTCGTTTCCTTCCTCCTTAGGACTCGATGATCGGAAGCCGTGGTAAATTAAGGGTCGTTGGAGAAGTTCGGCATATGGCCTAGGACCCGGTTACCTCTTTAGGGTTCCGGCTACGAAGATGTCGTTGGAGGACTCCAACGTCTCACCAGGTGTATTGTGGTGGTGTCCTCATAGCTTGTGCTACACCGCGTATTGCAACGAGCTCTGTCGTCAAACTTTTTGCGTTCAATGGGAGTGATGCGCAGGTGGCGGTACTCCCACCGTTTGCAGCGCATACAGAAGGACCCTCCTGCTCGTGCGCGTTAAAAGTCCCTCAGCATTTGGGTGCGACGGTTGACGTGCCAGACGGGCACCACTCGGCTCAGCTCAGTTTTATCGACTCCTATTTCAAGGTGCCAGTCACAGACTAGTAATTCATGGTGCCCATAGAACTTCACAGGATTTCACTGAGGAGATTCATCGTAACAGGAATATAAAGAAAGTTCTGTTTAGGGTGGTTTTGGGGTCTGGGGGTCATGATCGGTGAAAATATGCGAAATTTTTTTGGAATTTGTTTCCTCCGAAAGGTTGCAATAGGTAGCTTTTTGTAATGAAAGCTACCTAAAAGATAGATTTTTAAAAAATCTCTCTAATTTATTAAACCAAATTAAATTTCTAAAGATTAGGCTAAACAAATGTACAACATCACTATAATTTTTACAAAAATAAATGAATGCGAGCCCAACATGGGATCGGGGAGAGGGGGGGGGGGAGAATTTAGGAGGTCTGCAGGGGACCGGGCTTGGACTGAAACCAGAAACTGATTTCATCGGACTTGAGCCGAGTCAGACCGGTTCCGAGTTTTAGTTTTGTCCTAAGACATGGGCCGAGTCTAGACTTCATTGTTCACGGGTCGTGTAAGATATCAGTCAGTGTCTATATAAAAATAGAAGTTAAAAATTTCTAATATTCTATATTTCTTTAACGAAACTTTTGAATAACAGTATTCTGCTGTATTTACATTTAATTTGGTTTAATAAATTACAGGGACAAGTTTTATTTACTTTATCTTTATAGAGTTTAAGATTACGATATTTTGAAATCATCTTAAAAAGAAAAAGAAAAAAATGTAAACTACTATATGGGGCGGCGTGAAGGGTGTGGGGGCAGGATAATTAAATTTCCTTTACCAGGGGTCGATGCAGGTTTTTTTTTCTTGGAGCCCATTTTGTGAAAAGTAAAGGTTATTTTTGTGAAATTTATTATATTTTTGTGAAAAATAACATTTTGTAACGAAAGTTGAAATCCAGTTAATCAAATTCGAACCAAGCATTTATAAACAAAAACTTTTTAAAATCCTTTTGCTGAAGTTTTCCTCTGTGATGAACTTGTTTGATTACAAATTACACATTTTAAAACTTCACAAAATAGTAAGATTTTATGGAATAGAATTTTTTGAAAAAACGTATTTTGGTAAAAGGAATTTTCTGAAAGGGCCGATTTTATCAAATTGATTTTTGTGAAGGGGACCATTTTATTAAATTGATTTTTGTGATGGGACCCATTTTATTAAATTGATTTTTGTGAAGGGGCCTGTTTTATTAAATATATTTTTGTGAAGGTGCCCTAAATAGGCCCCAAATTTTGCCTGGATCGACCCTTGTTTACCTCTGATGATTTGAAAAAAAAAAAGGTAAAATTTATTCTTCATAAGGGACTAAGAATCTTTCGACATGGGGCTCTGCTCCCGGAACTGCAGAGGAAGGCAAATTTTAATTATGTCTTTTTCTTTCTGCATTTATGTGTTTCAAACTTATCTTAAACAGGGGCTTCAGGTGGTCAAGCTCACTGGAGCCCTATGGAGTTCCTAAAGGGGCCAAGCCTTCTTAATTGTTCTGTATAGGTTTTTAGGTTGATATGTTTAAAAATTGTCTACTATGAGGAGTTCTGAAAAAAAAACAACTTATTTTAGCTTTATTTTTTCATGTTTATATTCTTCTTTTTTAAAAAAGTGCCGTGGGCTGCAAAGTACAGGCACATCCGTAACAAAATAATGACCCTCCCTAGATTTCTTCTTGCTCGTCCTCATGTAAACTATATTGATTTTTTAATGAATCTCTAGTTGTATGTAAATATCTGACTTATCATTAATATCGTTATTCCACACATTTCATGGTTTGCAAACTTAAAAATCTGAAAAATGCTATGCAGTAAAATCTTTTAAGACATTATCGCATCGGAGAGAAGGAAAATCCGTTATACACAGGTTCCATTCTTAGCAGGTACATCGTCTGTTGTAAATGTAATATATTCTTTTTGCACGGATTATTATATTCACTTTGCACGTATCAAGACATTTTCCCGTTTAAGACAAGGTTCCGTCATAGACATTTTTATTTTCAGAGGTTTTACTGTACTTTATTATTATATATTTTTTTTTGTTCTTGCCTAGAAGCTAGAAATGTAATGTATTATTCGTTAAAATTTTTTTAAACTGTAGCATAAAGGTTATTTAAAAATATATGTATTTTTTGCAAAAACTGTTCGGCTGGACCTCATTTTTACTGATTTTTGCAAGGGCCGCCTTTGTATGATTTTCATACAGGCTTGGTCGGGACAGGTCCTGGACTAGGAGGACACCTGGTCTAGGAGGAATGGATTTCAGATCCGGCTCGACCCAGAAAAAAGAAGTCTGTCCCGGATCGGCCCAAGTTTGCAAAAAAGAGTAAGGCCTGGAAAGAGTGAAGATCAGGCTCGGCCCAGACCGAGTCTCGTGAATGAGAAATGGCTCGAGACCGTGCAGACCTCTAACGTAGATATATGCTATTGAGTCTTACTACAACGTTTTACCTATAGAATACCTATTGAAGATGACGGATATAGCTGTTATAATTCATTTACAGTGATGCAAAAAAATTTCCGTTACATTACGGTCTGTGGGGGAAAATCGTTTGCGGTGTATTTTAGTTAGTGATGTTATGATACATCAAACATGATGAAATTTATATTTGCCACTGAGGTCGTCTACAGCATTCTTTCTATAAAGTATGAAGTAACTAGCTTCGTTTATAGGACTGACTATGAACCATAATTACTGGAAGTGCGTTTTCAGCTGTGGTGTGCATTTTTAAAATTAACTGAATTTTAGTGCATTACTTTGTGAGTATAAATTCGACACATCATATGCAGAGCTGCATACACGTAAAAAAAATGAAGCATTTCAATTTATGGATGCGAATTCCTAACGTAATGTTTTTAACTGTACTAGGCCTTTTCCAGTTTAATTATACACTTCTGTCCAAAAATTGGGGAAAAATCCCATTGAATTATAAGGGATTTCCTCTTCAATTTACCAATTAGCTTACTGTATTGCCTGTATCTTTTTGAGTTTTCACGATCTTTGACTGGTCTTTTTATATGAGTTACTCTATAGAATTGACTAACAAATCATGAAATTAAAATCTGTTATATACTTCGCTAATGCGCAGTTAAAAAATATAATCATTTCATTCAAATGCCCATATCTTATCAAATATTCAATATTTATTTTTTTAATTGCAGTATACAGTTTCTACTGTTCTTGAATGTTACCTGTGCTTTAGATCCTCGAATTTCAAGGACTATTCATCAATAATTTCAGTAAATATTCGAGGAACCGTGGATAAAGCGAAAGCGTCCAGTCACTGCCCCTTAATTCTTGGGCAGCAGTGTATTTTATTATACAAAGATTCTTATAGAATATAAATAAATTCATACGGCAGAGCAAAATAAATTAGATATATTTCTGCCTATGGATTGTAATTGTTGCATGTGCATTTGATTTTAAAATTAATCAAGTCAAACTTTACCGTAATATTCATATAATATATGGCTGCACAAAGGGATATTGATACATTGTCATCTATAAAGTGTAATTCACTAGAAAAACCTTTTTAGTTTTTAGATGCGTTTTCCAGTGATTTAAGTTTTAGTTTCACAATGTGGCGTGTTTAAAGCTCTATAGATCATATACAGTGTTGCACAGAAAAATTCGCATTCATTAGCTGCCCTAGACAGCAATTCTTGGAAATGGATTTTTAACTGCGTTCTGTGTTTTTTAAATTGTTTATTTAGCTATTTCATTTCATTCTATGAAAGAATGAACTTTTTTAACAGTATTCTAATAGTGTTAAAAAATATTTCATAATCTATAACTGTTGCACGTGTTTTCAGCCTTGATTTTTTTATTTTTTTTTCACTTGAAACGTTGTGAAGATGACAAGTACAGTTCGAAATTGTCGAAATTTAAGGACAATATTAAATTATAAATTCTTAAGCTAAAATTATTCCATGCACCCTAAAATACATCACAGCAAAATTTCTAAGTCATTCCAATCAGAACGCTAACTAGAGTTTTTATTTATAAACTTCCATCATTTGTTGCAACTCTGACTAAAGGCTTTAAACATATTTATCTCAACCACCTCCCTCACCATTTAAAAAAATATTCGAAAGCCCAAGGCTTTGACAAATTTTTATAAAATTTGTTTGAACTATTTTCTAATACAACATTGCAATCAGACATAAGAGATATAACTGGTCGTACATCAATATTTTAAAATATTCCTTTAAAAACATAAAATATGATACTTAGTATTTTTCCTATTTCTGCGTATATGGTTAAACATTTAAAATTTTTAAGTATTTAATTTAAGATTAATTCGGTGTGTGTGTGTGTGTACGCTATGATGGGACGGAGGGGGAAATGTATAAATTTTTACAAAAGGGCTTCGGGACTTTTGCCCCCCCGGTCTTAGAGACCAAGTTACGCCTATGGCTCCCGGCTATTTAA
This sequence comes from Maratus michaelseni, assembly GCA_963931845.1. Lineage (NCBI taxonomy): Eukaryota > Metazoa > Arthropoda > Arachnida > Araneae > Salticidae > Maratus > Maratus michaelseni. The sequence continues at coordinate 67,130,490 of OZ007586.1, read as the reverse complement.
GTGCATTATTCTGGAGTCCTCTTATCCCACAGGAAATCTGAGACTGCCCCACAGATGACCGGAAAACGTTGCGGCACGTGGGGTAAAGATTCAGATGGGCCCCTCTATAATGTTTTTAGCCACATTCTACTTATTAAGAAAACGATTCTGGGGTTTAGAGGGGGGGGGGGGGGGTGTTTTTTAGAGATGAGAGCCTGGGCAGCTGCCTCTTTTACCCTTGCGATAATCATGTTTAGATCGGAACCAGTGTTTCTTTCCGGCACATATCGTGGAAGGTAGACCCCCCCCCTCCCCAGTACAATTCTTAAAATATTTAATTATTCCAATATTTATTATCTTAATCGGAGGGGGGGGGGGTCGGAGCTCCCCTATTTTTACTAAGGGCACACATTTGTTGCAAAATCTTCCCACTTTAGGGATTTCGCTCATCTCAGCCGGTGCCCATGCGCATGCCATATTCTTTGAATTTATGTATTGCCCCAGTTTTCCGAAACATGGTCTGAAAGAGACGTTTGAGCGGAAAGCCATTAAGAAATAACGTCATAAAAATATATATTGAGTCATAATGACGCACTGTTGCATTCATTATTAGAGATTATTTATTAGTATAATTTAGTCTTTAGCTCATTACACAATACATATTTCGCAATACTCTAATTAAAATAACTGAAATTTTAAGCAAATATTGTAAATTAAAAAATAAAAATTGCTGGAAATTTAGCTAAAATAAAATAAGACTTTTTTGGAATCAGATTATTTGAGACTGAGTCAAACTTTGTCTAAACTGAAATGGAATTAATTCTATTCAATATGGCAGAGATTATTCATTATTTTGTGAAATAATTAGAACCTTAAGAACTGGAAGAATGAAATTTACTTGGGTAAAGTTTCTTTGGAATAAAGTTGTGGAACCCTTTTTACTTTTTTCTATCTTTACAAAAAGAAGGTATTGGATTCGGGAACATTTTTGACTTTTCGGTTTTCGACGGATTGACATGTTTTAGAGGTCAGGGAACCCGAAAAACATGTTTTTACAAAATGTCTGCCTGTGAATCAGTTACTCTGTCTGTCTGTATGTGACAAAAATTTAGGGGGCGCTCTATCTCATGTCTCAAGAACTAATGCAAGAAATTAGTTAGCAATGTTAGTTTCTGGTGTAAATCGCCCAACAGGTGGCGCTGCTATGCTGCATTTATCACGATTTCCGCAATAGCTCTATCTCAAAAACTAATGCAGGAATCTTCATCAAACTTCAGATTCAGTTAGACGTTTTCATAAGTTATTGCTGATTAAATTTTAGTGTAAAGCAACCAACAAGTGGCGCTGCTATGCTGCATTTTGCAGGATTTACACAATTTTAGTAATAGCCCTATCTCAAGAACTAATGCACGGGATTTCATATTATTAGAATCTTCATGATGATCATAGATTGCCATTTACTTTTGGCACTGTGATAGCAAATTTTTAAGTATTAAATTGTATGAGATAAAAAAAGGTTTCGAATTGGCACATCTGGGCATTTTTTATAAAAGGTATTGCTTATTACTATAAATACAACACTTATTCTCAATCAGTTTTTCTTTAGTGTTTAATTGATTTAGGTTACTTAAAAATAGTAAATTTAATTTTTTTTTTAGGGGGGGGGGGTATTATCACAGAGAAAGAGAAACATTCAAAAAATGAAAAGAAGGAATAAAAATGTTTATGTTTTCGGAATTAGCTGAAGAAAAAACCGGGTTTTCTTTTTTTTCTTTTTTCTTTTAAGTTCTCATCTTGAAAAGAGAGCCCTTTACGAAAATAGATATTTAATTACGAAATTTATTATATTTTTATATCTTAATTATTATTTTTAAAAATTTAATCATTATTATTATTTTTTTAATTTATTATATTATATTTGTTTCATGTACTAAATAACAAGACAAGATTACAGTTTTCATCTTTCATAGTTGCTATTTACCTATAATTCTGCTTCTTTAATTGTAGCATTCTAAACAGTATTCTTCTAAAAAATGTTTTTTTTTTCATTTTAATTAATTAACTTATTTTTGTTATTTTCGTCCAGTAGCATGTGGTGTGTGCCTTGTGTTATACTTTTGTATCGTAATGTTACACATTAAGATTGATAATTACTGTAAAATTGAAATTTCCCTTGTGAGACTTGATTTTACAATTTACCAAATACAAACTCTAATATAGGATTAAATTCAGAAACTTTTATCTGCTGTTAAAACATTTTAAATTAATATATTAACTAATTATTAATAATATGTATAAAAATTATGAATATTTAAAAAAAAAAAAGAAGAATATAAGTCAAGCAATTTTTCTATTTTTATTGCGTGAGGGGGTTTAATGCGCGGGGGGGGGGGGGGGGGGCGCCCCGATGGGTGCTCGCACGGGCGCCAAAATGACTTTGGGCCGGCCCTGATAGGAAAGTGAGGTCGCAATAAATTTACTCAGTCAGAAATACAGGATATCACAACAATCCCATTCTGGAATTTTGTTCATAGCTTTAAAAATAATGAAGATATTTTATACGTGTTTAACAAAGGAAGATAAGTCTGCTGCAAAATTCGATAATAAAATAGCTTCATTATTGTTGAACAAAAATCCAGGCCCTGATTGGAACGAGACGCCCTGTATTTTTGGGTGAATAAATTGATTGCGATCCTAGTTTCATATACAATAATTGTTTGTCGTAGTGCACTCGATTCCATTTAAAGTTTGTACCTATATTTTTGAGATACTCTCGAGTTCTTTAGACCAATTTGAACTCTATATTGTATTTCTTCATCTGGTTCAACGGTAAGCTTTAAAGACTACTATTTACACGCCCACTCAGCTAGACTGTGCATAATATTTGTACTTGGGATTTTTAGGAAATTTTAAGAAGTCCCCAAGCAACCTCTTAAGGCTATTAGTCAGTCAATTACTCTTGCTAATGTTAAACATATGGGCGTTGAATGCATTCGTATATTTAAAATATCTCCTAAGGAAATTAATATTTTTATTCCTTTTTTCTTTGTACTTTTCTTAAAGGATGTCCCTTTTTACTTTCTTCTATCTTTACAAGAAGAAAGTATTGGATTCATGAAAATTTCCGGTTTTCGACGGATTTATACGTTTTAGAAGGTCCTGAACACGATTTGACTGTTTTTAGAAAATTTCTGTCTGCGACTCTCTCTGTTTGTGACAAAAATTTTGTGGGCGCTCTATCTCAAGAACTAATGCACTAAATTAAAAAAAACTTTAGATTCAGTTAGTCCCTGATACAAATTGGTGCTGATTAGTTTTTGGTGTAAATCGCCCAACAGGTAGCGCGGCTATGCTGCATTTTTTGCGATTTCCTCAGTATCTCTATCTCAAGAAATAATGCACTGATTTTTATCAAACTTCAGATTCAGTTAGACCTTGAAATAAATAGATGCGGATTACGTTTTGGTGTAAATATCCCAACAAGTGGCGCTGCTATGCTACTTTTTTCATGATTTTCCCGATAGCTATATCTCAAGAACTAATGCACGGATTTTCATCAAACTTCAGATTCAGTTAGAAGTTGCATAAATTGTTGTTGATTAGGTTTTGGTGTAAATCTCCCAACAGGTGGCACTGCTATGCTGCATTTTTCAGGATTTACATGATTTTAACGATAGTCATATCTCAAGAACTAATGCACGGAATTTAATAAAACTTTCGATTCAGTTAGACCTTGATATAAATTGGTGCTGATTAGTTTTTAGTGTATGCGAAATCCGTGTGAGATAAAAGAAAGTTTTGGGATTGTCACATCCGACTAGTTTTCTTAAGCATATATTTTAGAAATATTTTGATGACTAATTTAATATTGTATATGTTAAAAGCTGACGACGTATGAGTAAGATTTTAACACTTCAAATAAAATTAAGTATATATAATTTAGAAATATTTTGACAATTAAGAAAAAAAGAGACATCCTTTAAGAATAGTACACAGAGAAAATAAGTTAACTATATTATATTCTTGAGGAGATATTTTAAATATACGAATGCATTCCAAGCCCATAGGTTTAACATTAGCGAAGGGAATCGGGCAGTTGATTGACTAACGGCCTTAATATTTTGAAAGTGAAACAAAATGTATGGAAATTAAACCACAAGTTCGAGTGATAGAAAGAAAAAGTATAAGTAGTAATATTTAAAAAATATATATATCTTAAATCATCAATTTTATCACGCGCGTCTATTTTCTAGGTAGTGGTACCATAAGCACTTATTTCAAGCAATAAAATCATTTGGAGTTCGTGTTTGTTATTTTTCTTCTGCTTATACTAGAACTGTATATTCTACAGCTTTTTATTACAGAATAAGAATATTTCTCTTTGAAAAAAAAAAAAAAAATATATATATATATATATCCTTAGTTTATTTTAGATGCCGTCTTATACACTGCAAAAAATATATAGAATTCACGTGTATTTACCGTATATTTTTAGCGGAAATACAACTTTTTCAAGATAAACATTCAAATCCGGTACGTACAAAGTAAATTACAAGAGTAAAAGCTTTTAAATATTTATCCAGTATCTTCTTTCAACTATTTTACTATTTATGCTTGAATCCACACTACTAAAGAAAACCTTCCACAAATATAAGAACATAAACATACTCTTTTAAACATTTGTATGATGAACTAATTTCATGACATAAACAAATAAGCATTCGTACTTATATATATTATCTTGTCGATAAAAATAAATATAATATCGTATTAATCCTTTTTGCATTTCAAGTTTAGAAATCCGTTCAAGCCCATTTTACATTTCACGTCATTAGTCCAAATTTCAAGTGAATTTTTTTAATAAATGTACTTTCAAATTTTGTAAATATTTTTTTTAATAATTTGAAGAAGAAATTGCGTATTTCATACTTAATAAACTACATCCTATGATGGATTATTGAAATCTTGTATGGCTATGTCTCTGTGGTGTGTTACGTTATAATTACGTTTCTTGTGGTGCAAGGATTTACCATTGAATCATTCGTAAAAACAAAATATATATTGAACAGAATCAATGCGTGTGTTTATTTAAATTTAGACGCGACTATTATAATCCGACAAAATACTCAACATTTTGCTTATTTTAAATATACCTGGTTTTAGCAATGTGTTATGTGTCAATACTTTATATATGCATTTATTCCTTCATTTTTACTATCAATAATGTTTGTGGTGTACTTAAGTATTTCATTTTGGTTCGTATTCTAAATAAAATAACATAAAATAAAAATAGCAAAACTTTATTATTCAAAGATAATTATTTAAATTCAAATAAATTATTCAGAACATGTCAAACATGAGTGAGTGCAACAATAGAGTTTTGTTTTCACTAATTTGCGAATATTAAGAAAAGTATTTGAGGTATTGATTTAAAACTCGCCACATATATGCAGAAAAACTTTCTGCATCCGAAAATCCAATTTCTGTAAAAATCGGCCGGTAATTTTTCTTAATTATTGCAAAAAACAAGGTACTTTCTGAAAAGGAACGATAATAAAGTGCGAAGTCAAATCAAAAACCACGCCATTTTGTTTCTGTTTTAAAAGTTACCCATATTTGTTATGTTTAAAGCTCCATTGTTGTAACTTATGCATTTTAACCTCATTGTTGTCTGCATTGTTATGACGTCAACGCTGCTGACGCACAAATTTGTGATTTAGGATAGAGATTGACTTTTAGAAGCTTTATTTCTTACGTACATAAAAACCACGTGTTTTTTTTTTTTTTTTTTTTTTTTTTCGAAAGTGTGAAGTGATAGGTAGCCAAATTACACCCTACATTCTTTGTTAAAGGTCATTGGTTAAATTTTGAGGGGAGGGGGTGAGTTCGGTCGTAATTCAAATATCGCGTTAATGTTAAAGGTATATAGACCTGTCGCCCCCTGGCGGTAAACGGTAGAACTAATTTATTTTTACAATGTGTGCGCAGCACGCCTGCTATGCCATTCTGTAGGCAGAGGGGATACGTTCCGGAGGTTCATTTGGAACAGAGGTTTGTTTAGAACAGAACGAGCCCCCTGGCGGTGGAATGTGGAACTAAAAGATGTTTTAATCATTCGAGGTTCGTTAGGAAAAATCGACCAGCAAAGCGGGCGTAGCCTGATATAATTCAATATTTAACAATTGCAAATTTAAATTTTTGTTTTGAGCAAATAAACGCCAACAAAGTAGGAATGTTACAAATATTTGATACGCCTACAATTTAATATTACTGTTTTAATTTCTGCCAGAAATAAACTTTTAAATGCATTTCTTTTGTAAATTTTAGACAGATTTCATAAATATTTCCGTATAGTAAAACTATCCAGTAACAAATAGTTTTTTTTAACAATTAGATTAATTTGAATGGCGTTAAATATGTCTTTCAATGATCTCTTCAAAGGCAGGTTCTATAGAGATTTACACACATTTTGTGAGCCACCATTGTAGCTGCAGATGGAACAGAATTTAAGGCACTGTTTTTGTCTATGAGAAGTGAATATTTTCGAACATGTTTCAAAGGTAATTTAGAAAAGAATGACAGGTTGGTTGTAGCCTTTCGTAAAGACATTCTGGAAGACATTTAAATCTTCATCTGTACGGGAGAAGTTTGTCTTCATACCCATAACATTGCTTCCTCTATCAAAGCTGCCGATTATTTCCAGATTGATGATTTACTGCCACAGTGCATACCTTTCACATTATGGTAAATATTCGGAGGTAACTTCACGTCTCTGCTCATTTCTTCATATATTGTGGAAAGATTAGGAATTGCACAGCACTGTTACCTTTTTCTAAAAGTTCATTTTGGAAGCCTTGTTCACAACATCAATTCAAGCATTGAAGACTTGCCATTCAGTGCATTAAAAATCCTGTTAAATGATGACAGTCTAGGCAGTACTTGATGAAGATACTGTGTGGAAAGCTATTGAAATTTGGGCAAAGGCATATTATGAAGAAAGATTTGAGTATGTTCCTGGACTTCTAACTTACATAAGATGGAATTTTGTTAACTACTGACTGATTTCATGTATTTGTGACAATAGTATTGTTCGAGAAAATACAGGGTGTTCCGTTAAAGGGGTCCAATATTAATAGGGGTAATAGAGGAGATCACACGGAGCATAAATCAGTATATAATGCCTGGCCGGATCTCAATAATTTTCAAGTTACAGCAAATAGAATGAAAAATCGGAAATTTGTAAAAAACCCTCATTGCTAAACTATCGATAATGCTACATAAAAACGAAGCACATATTTAGAAAGAGCAGAAAAAATCCTACGAAATGACATAAGTTGTTTTAGAATATTGAGAATTAATGGCGAGTTACAAGCTCTGAAACAGTGAAAAAATACAAAATCAAATATTTAGCAAAATAGTTAATCGTTAATTCCAAAAATGCAACTCTACCTACATCAAGGAAAATGTTATAAAATTTGGTCCATTCCGAAAGCTTTCGAAGAAGCTGACAATAAACCATATCAGTTTAATTGTATGGGAGAAATCAAGCAGTTCCCTAGTTACAACTCTGTACTGTTGCACGCTCGGAAAGAGCGAAACTCCACCCATGACGATTGTAAACACCCCGTTTTAATATCTTTCAATTATACATTTCTGATCAACCTCTATCAATACCCTTTCATTATTCAGTCTGGTCAAGTGAATGACATATTGTGCAGCTCTCGCCTTGTCTTAAAGCAAACTCCGTGACTGCTGCGTTTCCTCCATGAACTTTCAGGATGATGAAGAAGAAGTACTTTTTATGCAAATTTTCTATGTGTATAGGAAGAAAAGTGTAATAAAACAGCAGTCATCAGTGGGCGTTATGTTAAAGGGAGGCTGTTGTAAGTGGGATTGTAGTAAGTTGATGTATAATAATTATGCCGGAATACTCTAACGAAGAATATGCGGACATGCATCTGATGTACGGGCAAGCTCATGGAAATGCATGTCTAGCACAGCGCATGTACCGTGAGCAATTTCCAAGGAGACGTTGCCCAAGTTCGAAACTCTTCATAAAAATCGATAGACGATTACGGGAGACTGGATCGTTTAATACAGCAAGCATTGATGCAGGGAAACCTCGACATGTACGAACACCTGCAATGGAAGAAGATGTACTGAATATTTTTAAAGATAACCCCTCCACGAGTACACGAGCTGCTGCGTCTGAAGTCTGTGTTTCTCACCAAAGTGTGTGGCGTGTTCTGCGTGCAGAAAACATGCACCCCTTTCATGTGCAGCGGGTACAACTGTTATCAGTAACAGATTGTGCTCAGCGGACAGAATTCGTACGCTGGTTGCTTAATGTAACAGAAAATAATCCACAATTTCTGGAAAATATTTTATTTACTGATGAAGCAACATTTACGAGAGAGGGCGTGGTAAACACGCACAATATGCACACATGGTCATATACAAATCCGCACACTGTTTTCCCGTCGAACGCACAACAAAAGTTCAGTGTGAACATATGGGCAGGTGTCCTCGGCGATTATCTCATAGGACCATATTTACTCCCAGATGTACTCAATGGCAGTACGTACTTGGTTTTCCTACGGGATATCTTACCGCAGTTACTGCAAAATGTGCCAGCAACATTGCGCCACAATATGTGGTTTATGCACGATGGCGCACCGGCACATTTTTTCATAGGTGTTCGCAATCACCTCAATTCAACATATCCTGGGAAATGGATTGGACGCAGTGGACCTGTTGCTTGGCCTGCACGCTCTCCAGACCTCAATCCGTTAGACTTTTTTGTTTGGGGACACCTTAAATCGCTGGTGTATGAAACGCCTGTGGATACACCGGAGGATTTACTAGCGCGAATCGTTGTCGCTGCAGGAGACATTCCCAACTCCGTCGGAGTTTTTCGGCGTGTTCGCCAATCTTTACGACGTCGCTGTCGGCTGTGCGATTCTGTTAATGGGCGCAACTTCGAACACCTATTATAATAATGTCCGTTCGTCTGCCTTCCGACATTGAACTGTGCAGCGCAGGCCAGAAGACTATGCTTCACATATGTCATAAAGTACGTGGAATGTAATTCTTTATTTGTCATTTTTCTTTTATTTTCAACACTTTTTGGCACAGTATTTTGTAAGTCACAGACTGTGGTGTACTCAAATTGTAAATTACAAAGTTTGTATGAATTAATTTAAAATTTAGTGTCTTTTTTAAATTTATAATTAATAAAATTATTATGCTATTTGTTATTATTATTTCCTATCATAAATTATGATGCACATATACATACAATAATTGTCCATGTAAAACATGTACTGAAACTTCTTGCATAGTTACAAATCGCAATATTTTTAATTATTTCCGAATTTTCACCACCAGTTTAATTTTAAGGAATTTAACTTAAGCTTTATATCAATAAAAGACCACTTTAAAATGTAGACTATTATTGTAAAGTTATTTTGGTTCATTCAACTCTTGAATAATTAAAAATGTTGCATCTCAGAAGAAGCATGATCGAAAATGTATAGTTGAGAGTAATTAAAAAGGCGGTGTTTCCAATCGTGATGGGCGGAGTTTAACCTTTGCTAGTGTCAAAGAAAGCGGAGTTGTAACTAAGAAACTGATTAATTTCTCTCACACAATTAAACCGATATGGTTCATTGTAAGCTTTTTCGAAAGTTTTCGGAATGGACCAAATTTTACTACATTTTCCTTGTTGTAGCTAGAGTTGTCTTTTTGGAATTAACGATTAACTATTTTGATGTATATTGGATTTCGTACTTTTTTCACTGTTTCAGGGCTTGTAACTCGTCAATAAATATTGCTATTTTAATACAATTGATGTCATTTTGTAGGTTTTTTTCTGCTCTTTCTAAATATGTGCTTCGTTTTTATGTAGCATTATCGATAGTTTAGCAATGAGGGTTCTTTTACAATTTTCCGAATTTTCATTCTATTTGCTGTAACTTGAAAACTATTGAGATCCGACCAGGCTTTATATACTGATTTATGCTCCATGTGATCTCCTCTATTACCCCTATTAATATTGGACCCCTTTAACGGAACACCCTGTATATCGTGTGTAAAAGTACTGACATACAGAAATACGCACAGTACTGGAATGCTACAATCCCGTATCCGCAACCCTTCTTCAGACAGATGTCCCAGTAATATGTACGTTCTTGGGAGGGGAAATACCTCGTTTCATCCTAATAAAGCATTAGATATCTACTTCATCTATGGCGAACAGATCGACATTTGGCGTAAACTCGGAGAAACAGATGTAGATTTTCATGCCTTTTTTAAAAAAATAGTTTTATATTCATGTTTAATACATTATCAAGAGAAATGAAAGCATTGGATTTTCTCAAAATAGCATGGATAAAGAAAAAATGTATAAGGCCAGCCCGTTAGACTTCGACGTCCAGAATGAAAATAGCTTATTCGTGGTTGGGGGATACAGAATTATGATGATTATAGTCAACACAGTCGTAGAACGTTATGATTCAGCAGAAGATATTTGACCGTTCTGTGCGCCAATTTCACCCATTCATGTCTGTGGAGCAGCAGTAATAAATAGAACTCTGTATGTAATTGGATATCACGATGGATTAGAAATGAAAGCATTAGAATATAACATAATTCATGATGACTTGTCGGATATTGTAAGTCCAAAGCAGTGCCGGACAAGATTTGAAATGATGAATTTCTGGGAAGAACTTTATATAGTATTAGGCGGAAGAACCGAAGAAAACAACATTACAAGTTCAGTTGTGAAGTATTGCACCACGAATAATGAATGGTAAAAATTTACATCATTGCCTTTTCCATACGAGCTCCTACAGGCCATAATACTGCAAGATAAGCTGGTGGTGAATGATGATTTCCCAAAAGGATTCATTTATAAATACATTGATTTTCGCCTTGTGTATGGAACGATGAATGTGAAACGTGGGATGCTCAAATGACTTTTCCCGTTTCAATGAAATTTACATGGTATGTTCTGTGCTGCATTGAGGATCGGAAGTTTTTGCTGGGACTTTCGAAAGATAAAGGATATAAACATCTTGAAACCGTGTGGAGAAAAACACCTTTTGCAACCAATCCGTTTGTAGAAAATGATACCTAAACTATGTTAATGCAATTATGTATCGTTTGTCTTATGTGATATAATTAAACAGTGATTGCACATTGAAATGACATTCAATTATATCTTGTCTTTATTGTAATATAAAGAAAGAACAAAAAGAAATCCAGGGAGGACAAGAATTTTAAACTAAAGTGCTTGTGGTCCGCAGCCTAAACTTGGTGATTTGTTTCGAAATTCACCAAAACGCCGTTTATAAATTTGAAGACCAAGGTGAAAGTCAGGCAAAACCTTGATTGTCAAATTGCAATCATTTTCAATTCATTCTGAAACCTTAGGTTTCCAAAATGGTGAAAATTTGAAATAGGTAAAACCAAAATTTTTTTGTGAGAAGCGCCACAGTGGAGTATTTGACCCGAAATCCTGGCCAAAAATATTTTTCTATGTAAATATTGTCCGATTGCCTTGAAATTGTTAGATGTTATTGGGTATCAATATGGCATGTTTGGTATTGTAAATGAAGTCTATAGCATTTACGGTTCATTTACAGAGACACCCGAAAGAATTCCCTTACATTATGTCTATAGGAAAAAATCGTTTGCTCTGTATTTTAATGATATCACACTATTTTAAACGTACTGAAATTTATATACATCACTGAGGTGTATTAAGGCACTTATTGTAGAATATGGTGTGCATAGAATATATCGTTCATTTACATGGACACGCAAAAGAATTTGGCTGAAGAATAAATTTAACTATTGAAGTCTATGACCAATAATTGCTGGAAGTGCGCTTGTAGTTGTGATATGCATTTTTAAATTGATTTTTTTTATATTACTTGGTGTGGATACATTCTATAGATCATATACAGGGTTGCACAAAAGTTCTCAAGCACATTTCCTTTTATTCCTTGAAATGGCTGAATGGAAGTGTTTAACTTTGTTATGCGTTTCACTGAACTAACTTTTAGCATACTATGTAGTATACATACAAATCCGTAGCTTAGTTTAATATTTTATATCTTAAAAGCTGACGAAGTGTAAGTAAAATTTTAACACTTCACATAATAATAAGTATACATTTTATAAATATTTTGACAACTAAGAAAAAAAAGAGACATCATTTAAGAAGAGCACAAAGAAAAAAGAAGTTAAAATATTAATTTACTAAGTAGATATTTTAAAAATACGACTACATCACATGCCCATAGACTTAATATTACCGAAGGGAGTTTGGAAGTCGAGTGACTAGCAGCCTTAAATGTTTACTGTTTGTACTAAAGTAGTTGTTGATAGATTTTTTTATTTACTAGTAATGTTTAATTAAATGTATTTAATTGTACTATCTATAAAATTTATTATTTACATTTAATTTACTTTAATAATAATTACTACATTTAATTTACATTTAATAAAGATTATTTACATTTGATAATACATTTAATGCAGTGGAATCTCTACAGTATAGAGATGCTGGTTTTTCAGTGTATTTAATAGATTACCAGTTTCAATCTGATTCTTCAGAACTCTGTTTTTCATCTTTCATCTTCTTCATCACACTCTTCTTGGCTTTTATCAGGACTGCCATCAGACCTAGCTGGAAGAAGAAGTTGTAGGGTCTCGCTACTGTATGGCTTGCTCTTTTCCCTTGGTCTTTGTCTAGAGCAGTTTATAAAAGGATCACTGTTTAAAAGAAGCCAATTTGGAACATCTCTATAGCAAACCTTTCTATTGCGAACTTTTCTATTTCACTTTCTTGAGTACTTTGTACGGTACTGTCTAAAGTGTTTGTTTCTGGACTCGGCAGCTTCTTCTGACCGTTGGCCAATGGGTACGACTGCTTTCTTAATTACAGTGCCACCATGAATCAAAACCTTGTGCATTGTTGGAATCATGGGGTACCAATTGTAAAGGTTCACATACAATTGTTACTTACCAATGTTACTTACAACCTTTAAATCATTTCTGCGTCTTCTCCAGACTTCTTTAATTCCCTCCTATATCCCCTTATTTTCTACCTATGAGCCCCCCGAAACTAATTGGAGACACTTTTTTCAGTAAATAAGTATTTACAATTTGAAGCCGATCTGATATTTCTATCAAGAGGTATCGAGTTGCGTAGGTATGTACGTACTAACATAGGTACGTACATGCATACATATAGGATATGTAGGGGCAAAAGCTCTCAGGCAATATCCTGTAAGCTAAAAACCTGCAATACTAGAGTAAAAATAAAGTTTTTATCTTTTCAAATCGGTTGCCGCAAAAAATGGGATTTAAGTAGTCCACCCGAAAAAAAATTATATAAAAAATGGCAACAATATGCGGAAGATTTTTTTGCAGAAATTGGCACTCAAGACTATAACTAATACGATTATAATTCAAACATGGTCCGGCAAAGCCCGGCACATATTTAAAAAGCTTTCGATATGTTTAAATTAGAGTGATAAACGCTTTAAAAATTACCCTTTTACACAATTAATATTTTTTTATTACATTAAAAACTAAACTATTTAAATTTACACATAATTTAACACTAAGCTCTGACCTTTGTTAAACCCGCAAGAACTGTTTAGTTTCAATTCAACAATTCATTGAGACACAAAAAAAATTATATTTAAACATAACAACAATGCCTAAAATCAACAAAAAACACGTCTTCTCACAAAAAAATTTCATCTTCAACTGAGGCCAGGAGCCACTAGATATAACTCAGGTTCCAAAAATAGACATAGATCGATGCATCAATTAGTTAGCTATTAAGAAATATGATTTTTACAATTGTTGACGAAATTTTAATTTTTGCATTTTTGGCCAGGTTTTTGGGTCAAATACTCCACTGTGCGCCGCACATAGGAGTATTTTATGAAAAATGTGGACAAAAATATTTTGTGAGCTATATCAAATTGAAATGTTGTGAAAAGCTATTTAGAGCCATTATATATAATTTTTTAACAAAACATACAACTTTTTTTTACGAATTTACAAAAAATATTTGCTTTTTAAAAAGTAAACTATATATTTAAAACAATTCAGAATAAACGTTTATGATATTTAATGAAATATTCAGTTTTTTTTTTTTTTTTTTTTTTTTTTTTTTTCCATATTTATAAAAAGTTTTTTCTTTAACTTATCAGATTCATCTTCATTTGTTTCATCTTCATCCTCATCTTCCTCTTTTTTTGGATGTTGTCCGTACGGTTTTCTGGAAGTAATAGTTCTATTGTTTCGCTAGAAAATGGCTTGCTTTTTTTTCTTAGGCTTTGGTCTTGAACTACGTATAAAAGGATCAGAATTTAGTAAAAGTCTGTTCAAAACATCTTTATTATATTGCTCTCGAGAAAATCTTCAGGAAAAATTTTGCCTATATTGGCGGAAATGTTTGTTCCTAGCTTCAGCAGCCTCCTCCGAAAGTTGGCCGATAGGTAATATTGCATGTTTAATTACTGTGGACCCATGTACTAAAACTTTATGTACTGTTGGTGACATTGGGTGCCACCCATATAATTCGACATAAAGCTTTGCAGTTTCTTCGGTGTAATTTTCAAATTTCTTAACATCAATTCTATATCCACTTGACAGTGCCTCTAAAATTACTTTGAACATTTTTATAAGGTCAAAATTTATTCCAGTGACTCGGGAAGCAGTATTAGGGTCCACAAAAATCTTCTTGATACATTTCCCTCTTGCGTTTTGCCAAAACCTGCCGTGGGAATATCTACTAGACCCATTTCTTCTTTGAAACTATTTTGAATTCGTTTTTTTTATTTGTTTTTTTTTTGTTTCTGCCACAACATTTTTGTCTTCATTGATTCTTGCTTGCCATTTTTTAAGATGAATTTTATATGACAAATGCAAAAGTGATTTAAAAAATCGAATCCGTGCATGAAGAATTGATAAACCGAATCTTAAGGCATCAGGATTCTCAGGATTCTTCTTCTCCAACATGTTAATTTTTTTTTAAGTTTCTCCACATATGTAGCATCTCATTGTTGATGAAGTTATTGTCGCAGCATTGAAAACCTTCGCATCTACCATAGTAGGTATCAGCGTATGTTTTACATAATATAAACTACCATTAGTAGTAGATATATAAATTTTCTTAAGATTTTTAACTTGATTTTCAATGTATTCAATTTCTTCATTATTAATATAGTTCGTTTCATGAACAAAACGAATGCGTATTGGCCTGCAGAGCCCTGTAGTGGAAGGTAGAGGGTTCTGCCACAAAATCTTTTATTGGTCGCCAACTTCTTCAGCCAATTTTATGTTAAGCCAATGTTCATTTACCTTAAGAAAGCAACTTTTTTCCCTATTTGGCAGTCTCCCATGTTTCTTTAAAATCCGAATTGAAACGGCTTAACGAACGTTTTATTGATTCTTGTTCATCTACTGGGCATTTCGTCATTTCTATAACTTGCTTTCCATGAAACATTATTTTTCATCTATTTTCTTATTAGAACAATCTTGCATCAAGTCGAACAGCAACTTTCTTGAAACATCTTTCACTGTCACTGAAGTTTCTAAAAGAAAAATGAAGATTTTTCGTTTTCAAAATATCGTCATCTTCAGATACCATTCTTTTTATAAAAGGGTAAAAAAAAAATTGGGGCAAATTGGGGCAAGATTTTATTTTATGAATATAACAAGGAACATCTAAATTTTATATTCCAACAAAAAGTTTTGCCGGGAAAAGGGCGAAACGTATTTATAAATCACTAATAATTTTAAAGAACTAGTAAAAATCACACTTATTTTTAAAGATAAAACAATGTAGTTTTATTCATAATTATATTCATTTATAACTAAAACTAAATACAGTAATTTAAGTTACATACCTTCCATTTCTTTGTACATAAAGGGTTTTTTTCAGATCTTTACTGTATACAACGATAAATGCAACTAAATTATGCGCTTCTCACAACAGCGCTGTGAAAAGAGACATCTGCGATACACGACAGCTGTGTTCAGACTGATAACGCGACGGGTAGTGTTACCGAAAATTCCTAAGGTAGTGCTTACGTGAAGCACCCACTACTAAGCTATACAAACAATTAAAGTATTGCGGTTTTTAACAAACTTCATTTTTCGACTTTTGTCCAGCTTTTTTTAGAAATACTCCTCTGTGCGCCGGTCGAAAAGCAATAAAAATATTTCACAATTAAGATATACTAATCAGTAGATATGCTTTCTTTTTTTCAAAATAATTCTGAAAAAAAGTTAAATTTCCGTATCAAGGGAGCGGCAATGTCCCTATTCTGCCCCCCTCCTCTTCACCGGCATCTTTGCACACGAATATCTTAGTTTTCAGAAGCAGATGTGGTTCCAGCGCTCATTTTTAATGTGGCGGGGGAGGTTTTTTAAAATTAATAATCTAACTTAAAGAAGCATTTTTCTAACATTAAAATGTATTTTCTTACAATAAAATCTGCTGTTTTGTAAAATTTTCTTAGTAAAGGGCGGTCATGATTTTCATGACTCCTCTTTCGATCCATGACACTCTTTATGACTCCTCTTTCTTTGTTTGAATTCTCACAATTTCTGTACACACCACTGTTTATACTCTTCCTCTATGAAAAATAATTGAAAGAAAATTGATACTTTATTAGAACGTTAGCCCGTAATATAATATTAATACGGATTATTACGGATCATTATTAATTATTACAGAAGTAGCGGTTAGAACCGCAGAGAAATGCCCCTATTGAAAAGGCGCCTTAAGATCCTGCCTAACGTGCCTAAGCCTAGACTCACACTGTGTGTGGGGTATTTTTATTTATTGTATTCCTTCGATGCAATTTAAAAATGAGAGGAGGTGCTCTAATAGTGTTTTTTTTTCTTTTTCAAATACTCTAAACAGTAAAGATTATCAAAAATTAAAAAAAAATATATATATGAGAATTAAACAATTGTTCATACTAATTTTTAATGCCATTGCCACGAAAGCAATATTTTTATAATTTTAGATGGAATATTTAAAATATTTTACTCTAGAGAACTACGATTATCAAATTAATGTAACAACGAGAGGTTCATAATTTGACATAATAATAATAATAATAATCAGGGCCATCTTCTGAACATGGGCAAACGTCCACCAGTAAAACAGAACAGTAATTTTTGCCTTATTTATCTGCGATTATTTAAGGCGAACATTACTATTCTTTTTTTACTGGTTTGAGTTTGCACATATTCAGACTACTGGCCCATACAATAACAATAATATAAACCACGTAAAATAAATAGTCTTGGTGTATCTGTGCATGTAATCATATTTTACGTTACAATTCATAAGAGTTAAATCTCCTCAAACTGCTTGAAACGTTACTCGCAGTAATATTACTAATATTAAAGAAACAAAAGCGCGGGTTGAAAGCTGCAAATATAGTTCAAAAGTAAAATGCGCTTTACAGAGCTGACATTGAGGACTCTGAGGTCTGAGATCTGCAGATTTACTAATTAGAATTGTAAGCAATATGTAGAGTATTTCTTTCTGTTCAGAGTTTTTTGTTCTTTTCTTTCTTTTTTTTCCTTTAAATATGGATTGTCAGACATTAAAGAGCAAAGTTAATAAGTTCTAAAACAGCGCATCTAAAAAAGAAAAATGTCTTCCGTTGAAAGAAGAGAGTGAGAGCCCCGTCTTGGAAAGCGTTTCACAAAAGTATATTATTATTATTTTGGGGGAAAAAAAGTGCAATAGATTGTTTAAGAAGCCTTGTTTGTCCACAAAGGAAAAAGGAATTTAACTAAAGACAACTTTATGATGGTTCACCAGATTATACGTTTCACGCAGCATCACTGCTGAAGAAGTCGGTAATTTAACGAATAAATTTTCTACAATGCCGACCACTTTGATAAAAACACATCTAAAAGTTTTGGAAAAGGTATTTTTTTTTAACTGAGCGCTGCGCAGGACGAAATCGAAATAAGGAAAGAAACGTGGAAGATTTTATTTTATATTAGTGGAATATTGCCCTTGATAAAGTGTTTCAGTATATAAGTTTCCAATTGCTTCTTGTAATAATTTTCACCTTCTTCACATTGGATTTTTCTCCACATATCTTTAAGTATTTTTACCTACTTATTTTAATTTTGAGAGAGTCTTACATTTTTGGATATATATGTATTGTATTATAATTATCGGTTTACCTGTTGTCGATTATTTATGTGATTTAATGGTTATTATTAACAAAAGTTTTATTATATATATATGTGTGTGTTTAGATAATTTCACACTGTCATCCTCGCTTCACAAAATAATAATAATAATGTTTTTTTTTTTAATTTCAGAGGTTGTTCATTATTTCTAGGAAATATATTTTAAGATCGGACAAATAACTGAACGTGACAGAAAAGAAATTTAGTTTGTAAAATATGCCCAACCGAGAAAGTATTAAACAAAGTTTAAAAAAAAAAAAGAAACAAAGAAAGAAAAAACACTAGTGTTAACACTTTGATTAGTACTTTAACTCAGGGTTAACAGTTTTTTGACGCTATCATTATGTCAAAACCAATTTGTCAAAAATTACAAAAAATCTGATCAAAATATCATTTCTACAGATAAAAATGATTTTTAATAGGGATTTAATGAATAGTGATTTGGCCGAATACTAGCTTTTTTTTAAAGTACATATTGATTATTGTTTTCCTAAATGTTAAATTAGAAATAAAGTAAAATAAATATTGATCTTAAATATATTTGTATGTTTACAAATTTTAACTGATTGATGTATTTTTTGTAATATTTGAAACACATTGATGCTAATTAATCAAACAAAACTTTTACTAAATTTAAATTACCAAAATCATAATTTTATCTGTAAATAAATTTAATTTATGGGTCATTTCAATTTTATGCGCAAATTTACAATTTTACGGAAGTGTTTTTTTTTCTTTACATTTCTTTGCTTTGATATATTTTTTCTTTTTGGCCACAATAATTGCCACTTGTAGTTGTAAAAGCTTTAAAGTAAAGCAAGTATATGAAAGCCGAGCTTAATGTTATTTATTTAAGCTAGAAAACCTGTTAAAAATTGCCTAGTTGTAAAAATTTGTAACCTCTGTTACCGGACATAAAGATGCACTTGTCATATTTATAAGAACAAGCAGCTAAACAATTCTCTTTACCACTGTGTTTAATAGATGTCCTTAGCCAAGCTATTGATGCATATTGACTCAAATCTGTTGAAGATGGGTGAATAAAAGCGTGTCAATCATATAACCTCTGTTACCAAATTGCAAATTTTAAAGTTACAACTTTTTCAAAAATCTTTAAAAATTAAAAGCAATAGCAAAAACGACATTTAGTAATTGTGTGTCCCCTTACTGGGTAAATAAATTTATTTATAGATTACATAATAATCAAAATAGAAAATTTTCAGAAATTAATTACTCTTTCGTAACAGAGGTTACAAAAGGTAACAGAAAAGTTACCAACACCAACTTAATTTAATGATTGTTTTTCCTCCTCATATGTTAGGAATGATGTGTATGGTTTACTACACCAACAATTTTCTTAATTAAATGAATTAATAGCTAATTTTGAAGAATAATATCTGTAACCTATGTTATCTGGTACCAGCGGTTACATAAGGTAACAGAAGTTACCAAAAGCCAACTTAATTTAGTGATTTTGTTCTCCTCATGTGTTAGAAATTGTATTAATAGTTTACTACATCAAAAATTTTCTTAATTAAATGAATTATTATGTATTTAATATGAAATTTTTAAAAGTACCATCTGTATCCTCTTTTTTTTTTTTTTTTTTTTTTTTTTTTAGTAACTGAGGTTTTATTGAGAAAGAAAAAAAATATCATGAGAACACATTTTATTTAGTTTATCAATCAGTCTAATTGTCTTATTATATCAAATGTGAATTGATTTTATTTGTAGCTGTTCTAAAATAACAACATAAAGGTGGTGAATAATTGGTAATAAATACTACAGAGAAAAATGCGAGAGATTCCCGATAAAAATACAAATCAGTCCACTGTATCTATATTCATAACAAATATTCCAAAATGACTATTTGTGACAACCTGCTCACTTATTTAAACTTTATTTGTGTACTGTTATACACTCTTTTGACAAAACAAAAATACATTACATCCCGAGTAGGTCGTCGTTACATCCCTAATTTGTAATTCAAAAAAAGTTTTAAAATAGAATAAGTGATGATGGTTTCTTGCTTGCCTTTTTGGTAGTTTTAAATTTTGATAAAAAATATTTTAAGATTACACAGACAGGTATGCAAGGATTGATTCGAAATGCAAGTGCTGGAATGCTTTATTTCAAAGTTTATGGATATTTATGATGAAAACATTAACAAATAAAAATTATGTTAAACAATTTTAATCCAATTTTTGTTGATTTCTAAGCTATATTTTCATTTATTAAATTTTAATCTGTGTGTTTCCACTTCAAATCAAGTCCTTAAAAATTGTATAGATTCGGAAAATTTTTAATTTGTATGTTGAAAAAGGGAAAATGAAGATTTTACTTATAATGCTTTGCTTGAATATTAACCAGAAATTTCATTAATGTAATAGTGACGAACTGTGACATTTAGAAATAGATTTTAGACTATCTTAATTATTTTAATGGGCAGTCAAAGCTTAAACTCCATTCAGAAATGCCATGTAACATTTCTCTTTCATCTGTAAAATAGACTTATTTATAACTATCTGCGCTGCAATCCATTGTATTGCATTTGTATTTTAAAAGATCGTTCGACATTTTTGGGAAAAATACTTACCAATTCAATTTCTAAATTAAAACGTATAAGTCATAAGTTAAAAATGTGAATATCATAATTTATAAATCTTAATTAGACCTTTCAATCGCTGTAAGATTCCTTTAAATTTTCCTGTTGTTAAAATGTTGAAATCATTCATTTCCAGCAGAATTTAGAAACAAATTTATTTAGAAATATGCTTCACGTACATTATAAAAGAAAAAAAATATTTCAAAATCCTGGTGTCAGTGTGACATTTGGGAATTAAAATTAAGTGGGATATATATGTCCCACCGCCCTTCAAGGGGTTAAAGTTGATCAGTTAGTTCCCGATTTTTCCCTGTTTAATCAAAAACTGTTTTAGGTATCGGAATGCAACAAACTACAGATTATAGCCAGAAACAATCTCTATCTTCTCTTGAAAAAAATTCAGTGTTTGTTATGCAACCGTTTCTGTTTGTTTGTTTGTTGTTTGCTGACGGCCGATTATCAACTCGAGGGATATAGGCCCTAGGGGGGAGTGCCATCCGTGGGAGTTTTTCTAAGGAATCCTAACCCGTATTTACGACAAGGTTCGAAGAAAACCAGGGAAAACTCCGAACGGTCCGAGCGCGACAGGGGCAACCGTTTCTGAGCGTATTCTGGACAAACAGACAATTGTTTTTAAATTTTATTTTTGATTATTCGTCGTCTAAATAGTCAAATGAACTTCCAAATAGGCGTTTGTTTAAATCACAGAGAGACTCTCCTATTTTATATATTAGTATATATAAATTTGTTCCTTACGAAAAGTCTGTTTTAAAGCAAAAAAAAAAAAAAAAAAAACTTACCAAAAATACTTTATTCTTTACTAATTCTGATGTGTATTTTATATTAACGTGCTTATTGTTATGATTAGAATTAATACTAGTTGAGATGTTTACAAAAACTGTTTCTTTTTACTCTTTCATTTATACATTTTTTTTCCATTTAAAAAATAATCTTCCTGAAGTTAAATTTATTTTTATCGTTAAACTTGATAGTATTAATGAGTAACAACAAGAATAATTTCTGCTGAGACAGTTGTGTTCTGCTGCACGATACACAAGAGGAAATATTAGGTTTTTGAAGGATTAACCTCTAGGACGGGCGTCATTTAATGACATTTTAATTTTTAATACCAAGTGATTCCGTATACTATTTTTCACCTTATTTAATCCCAGAATTCTCCGACAAGCGCGTAGTTGGGGTACAATGTCTGTTAAATTTGTGTTTTATATATGCATTTTATTTATTTATTTATTTATTGATGTGGAATATCACTCGGAAACAACTGTTGAACTATTTATATTGTTTTAAGCGCAAACGGGGTAATCTTTCTTAATTTAGCTGAAAACAATAGAGATAGATTTAAAAGAAAATCATACTTGAATATCTATATTGTATCAGGGTTCGTACCTTTTTACCACATTTTTTTTTACTGGAATTTTTCGTCTTATTTAAATGCAGAAAAGTATTACAAATCCTGCAATTAAACGAGGCGCCTACAATATCCCGTATTTAAATATTAAATAAAAAAATACTATTAAAAAAGTGTGGTAAAAGCGTACGAACCCTGTATAAAGAACAAATGCGTCCATGAGTAACGCAGACGTCATTTTGACATTGGAAACACATGAGGATTAAATTTCGCTTTTACTGCAATACTTTTAACTTCTAAACGTCGCACATTTTAAATGTTTACATCGTCGAATAGAAACAAATGTACAAAAAACCCTGCATACAAACAATCATACAATCAGAAGTACAAACAAACTTGCAAACAGACTTACAAACAAACGCACAAACAAACGTAAAGAGAAACAAACGTACAAATAAACGAACAAAAGTACAAACAATCAAACGTAAAAATAAACGTGAAAACGTACAATAACGTAAAAACAAAGAACTAGACGTACAAACAAACATTCAAACATGCAAACGTGCATGTTACGTGCGTATACAGGCATGTATGCGTACAAATAAATGTATATAAGAAAAACGTACAGACAGACAGACAAACCAACAGACGTACAAACACAAAACGTACAAATGAACAAAAGTACAAACATACAAACAAGCGTATAAACACACACACACACACACATATATATATATTTATATATGGGGTTTAGTTTTCTCTGACAGCAACTCAATAAATAATTTTCTCAATTTACTTCAAATAAACTAGAAAACATCAAGTTAAAATTGAACTCTATATTAATAAAACTAACTACAAAGAAAGTTAAAAAATACATGTAAGAATATGAATATTAATGAACCATCTGGATTATCTGCATTACATCTTATTTAATCTAAAACATCTCAGTGTCGACGTCTTCAGTATAGTTCAAAAATGACCGTCTTAACTCACCAACTTTATCGACTCTCGCAAAAGCTTCCCTTCGATCCCAAAACACCTCTTTTGACTTCCTTTTGAAGTGTGGTTTGGAGCTTGCATGCTTCAACATAGACTATATGACGCAATATCAAAATGAAGTCGCTGATTGGCTTTGACTCTGTCGTTTTAGTTCAAGCAGGAAAACAGTTCAATTCCCACATTCGGCCATACTGACTGTCATCTGCCCTCAGGTGACTGATATGTAATACGTTTTTACCAAAAGAAATAAAAACAGCAACTAAAGTTCTTTAACAAAACGTTCACGCAAAAAACACAATTCATACTATTCCTAAATATATCAACAAGTCTGTGTCAGTCTGCTGTCACAATTATGATAATGTCACAATCAGGATAATGTCACAATCAGGATTTCTTTAACTAAACTTCACCAGTATCAGTCCATGGCTTCATGTATTCAGCGCAAGTACTAGTAATCATTGGACCTTCTATAATTCCAATTCTTTTCACATCATAGGTATCACCACTCTTTAATTTTACAACCTTGTAAGGACCCAAATACTTTGGTCTTAACTTTAAACCCGGACCTTGTTGTGTACGCTTTATAGCAACGATATCATTAAGTTTAAATTTATTAGGTTTTCTTCTTCTCAGGTTGTAGGTTTTGAGATTCTCATTTTGAACCCTTAAAATTTGTTTTTTCGCTTCTTTTCTCAATTCCTCACGATTATTTATAAAATCGGACTGTGTTTCAGCATTCAAAAGATTAGTAATTTCAACATCATTTTTTTATTTCATTTTAGTTCCAAATAATAACTCAAAAGGGGTTGTATCAATACTTCTTTGAAAAGTTGAATTTATCACTTGCTGCACGTTACTCACTTGTGTGTACCACTTCGTAGGATTATCTATAGACAACTTAGACAAAATAGAAATTATAACGGAATTCAACCGCTCAACTTGACCATTAGCTCTTGGAAGACCCGTGGTAATAGGAATATGCTTAATATTTTCCTGGATACAATAGTCATCAAAAGCTTTGGACTTAAAGGCTGGACCTTTATCTGAAATTATACGAGTTGGATTTCCAAAAACAGTTTTTTGAATTTCTAACTTTGAAATCACTTCGGCAGCATCAGTAGATTTCGTGGGATACAGCCAAACAAATTTTGTAAAAGCATCAATAACTGAGAAAATTTGTTTATAATTCTTATGAGCGCTTTCCAAAGGGCCTAAGTGATCAACATGGTATGTATGTAACGGAATATCCTCTTTCTCTATAGGGTGTAACAAACTTTCTTGTTTACCACACTTTCGATTAACTAAAATACAAGGAACACAATTTGCAATACACTTTTCTATCTTTTGTTTTACCTTAGAAATGTAAAAATCAGTTTCTAAGTTCTTTTCTGTTCGAACAACTGCATAATGACCCTTTTCATGAACAGCTTTGATTATATTCATTTGCATTTCCTCTGGAACAACCACCAAATCACTTCCGTTAACACATTTATAAAGAACGTTATTTTTTACTAAATAATCATCATAAGGTCTTACCTTCAAAATTTCTTTTATAGTTTTAATATAATCATCATTCTCTTGAGCCTGAGCAATTTTTAAAGTTAAACTATCCTGAACTACCATACAAACAGGATTCCTACTCAATGCATCAACATGCTTCATTTTAATGCCTGGCCTATGTTCTAGTTCATAATCAAAATCAGATAACAGTATTGCCCATCTCGCAATTTTCGTACTCATCTCCTTTTTATCCATAGTCATTTTAAATGCATTACAATCGGTAACTATTTTAAATGGAATGCCTAATACATACACTCTAAATTTCTTTAAGGCCTCTATCACCGACAAAACTTCCAATTCGTAACTAGTGCACTTCCGCTCCGATTCAGTTGTTTTTTTACTGGAAAAATACACAGGATGAAATTTATTATCTACTGGGGACTGTTGCATTAATACTGCTCCGTAGCCATCAATACTAGCATCACAATGAATTTCAGTTATACTTTTGGGATTGTATATTGACAGAACTGGCTCGGAAGACAAAATACTTTTAAGCTCACTAAAGGCTTTCTTTTCTTCCACATCAAATCGAAATTTAGAATCTTTCCTCAACATGTCGCTCAGAGGTTTAGCGACAACTGAGTAATCCTTTATAAACTTTCGAAAATATCCAGTTAATCCCAAATAACTTTGAATATCCTTGATACTTTTTGGTTCAGGAAAATTCATCACTGCCTTTGTTTTAAGTGGTGAAGGATATAATTTTCCATTCAAAATTCTATACCCCAAAAAATCAATTTCACGCCTCAGGAACATGCACTTTTTAATATTTAACTCTAATCCATAATCAGATGCCGTCTGCAGAACAAGTTTAAGCTTTTCTAAGCCTTCAATTTCATTTTTAGAAGGTATTATTAGATCATCCATGTATATAACCACTACATTGTCCTTTAACAAACTTCGAAACACGTTATAAATATATTTCTGAAATACACTTGGCGAATTGGTCAATCCGAACGGGCACTTCAAAAATTCAAATTGGCCGTTATGAGTTACAAAAGAAGTGTACCTTCGAGAACCTTCCTCAACTTCTACATGAAAAAACCCATTTTTCAAATCGATTGTGGTGAACACCTCAGCCGAATGTAATTGATCTATAACATCATCTATGACAGGCAATGGGAAGTGTTCGCGTATAGTCTTTTTATTAAGACGTCTGTAGTCAATGCAAAGTCTCGTTGTACCATCTTTTTTCTTAACTAAAACCACCGGCGATGAAAAATCAGAGGAAATTCTACGAATAATTCCTTGTGCTAGCCACTCCTCAATCTGGGTTTCAACAATTTTTTTCTCACACAGAGGTAATCTTCGAGGGGATGAACAAATTGGAATTTCATCAGTAAGGTTAATTTGCATTTTAACGTCAACCGTTTTTAATTTTATAGGCACATAGCTTTCAATTAGGGAGGACAATTCTGAACGCAAGCCCTTATCAGTGACATAACTAAAATCAAGTTTAGGGTCATCTAAAATATTTACTATATTAACCAAAAAATTACTTGATTTATCCTCGGTTTTGCACATTTTTACTTCATCTCCAGAAATTGTTAAAGTACCTTGATGAATAACATCAATGCCAATAATTAAATCGAAATTAATCGAACTATCGTTAACGACAAAAATGTCAACTTCAAATTTCGAATCATCTACCTCAATTCCTGCCTTGAAATAACCTGCTGGCCTAATCAATGTTTTCCCCAAACCAGTCAAACACGTATCCGTAGCTTCCAATTTGAACACATTCCTCAAATAATCATAAACACTCTTTTTTAAAAGCGTTTTCTGGCTGCCTGTATCAATT
Organism: Maratus michaelseni; assembly: GCA_963931845.1. Classification (NCBI taxonomy): domain Eukaryota; kingdom Metazoa; phylum Arthropoda; class Arachnida; order Araneae; family Salticidae; genus Maratus; species Maratus michaelseni. The sequence goes on along the minus strand of OZ007586.1, from coordinate 67,103,922 downwards.
AATGAAGTTAACTTCAATGAATCCAATTTAACCTCTTTAAGAATTAAATCCTTGAAACTCGTTACAATATTTATTTGAGAACGATCATTTGATGCCTTTACATCCTTTCTCCTACTGCATTCAAACGATTTATGACCATACGAATTGCACGAAAAGCAAAGAGGGCCTTTATCCTTGTTTCTACAGTGAATGCTTTTGTGATTTCCCCCCCCCCCGCAGTTAAAGCAACGAATAGCCTTTTACTACCTTTGACCTGTTACCAGATTCCATTTCGGGTTTTGATTTTAGCTTAACACCAATCTCTGGTTTAACATTTTCGCCATCCGATCTTATTTTTTCATATACTTTAAGCTTTTTCTTAAATTCGCTAATATCGTTACAACCATATAAAAATGATTTCTTGAAAACAGGGTCTTTAATACCACCGATAACATACTGAATTAAAGCAGAATCCTCTACATTTCCGCGAGAGCATAGTCGTTTCATATTTAAAAAATATTCATCAAGAGTTTCGCCATCCCTCATTTTCCTTTTACATAACAACTGATGCATTTCTGCAGGATTACAAACTGTACCAAATTCAGAAACGAGTAACGATTTCACTCTGTGCCACGAATTCAATTTGCTTTCACTCTCAATCAATAGTTTAGCTTTACCAGTCATACGGCGTTTCGCTAAAATTAATTTATGCAAGTCACTTAAATTGAATAAAGTGATTACGTCCTCAAAATCAGCGATCCATTTTTCGATACTTTCATACGGACTACCACTATATGTTGCAATCATATTTTCAATATCACTAATACCAATAGATGGTTTTAAAATAAAGTCAGGGGTTAAGCGTTGTGTCATTTCATTTTTATTGCTAGCAGAATAATTTATTTCAGAACCAGAAGCAATATTATTAATTTTATTGCAAGATATATTACCAGCACCAATGCTAGCATTATTTTTGGTCTCATTTATTAGCTCAGTTTCATCATCACTAATTTCATTATCTTCGGAAATTATCTTTGACCTCAATACGTTTAGATTACGCAGGCAAGAAATAACCCTGACAACTATATCATCGAAAGTGCCAGAATTATCAATACATAACACGTTACAAATGGTAATTAGTTCGTTTACCGAAAATTCATCTTTAATTTTTTGAACTTTTCCATTATATTCATCACTATTTACTTCAAACGGAAAACCCGTAAAGTCTCTAATTCTGGAACGATTTTTTCTATCACCTTCATGGCCAAAAATCAAACGATGTAAATTCTTAATACAGGATGTCTTTTCAGTTTTTAAAGAAATAACTAATTCTCGAATATCTACTAACCTTGACATGACAAAAATAGGTTCGAAAATATCACTTTAAATGTACATTCCTCTCATAAAATTCAGAACTCTATCTATTCAATAATGAGCGTTAACATTCATTCGATCCCGCTTCTGACACCACTTATGGGGTTTAGTTTTCTCTGACACCAACTCAATAAATAATTCACTCAATTTACTTCAAATAAACTAGAAAACATCAAGTTAAAATTGAACTCTATATTAATAAAACTAACTACAAAGAAAGTTAAAAAATACATGTAAGAATATGAATATTAATGAACCATCTGGATTATCTGCATTACATCTTATTTAATCTAAAACATCTCAGTGTCGACGTCTTCAGTATAGTTCAAAAATGACCGTCTTAACTCACCAACTTTATCGACTCTCGCAAAAGCTTCCCTTCGATCCCAAAACACCTCTTTTGACTTCCTTTTGAAGTGTGGTTTGGAGCTTGCATGCTTCAACATAGACTATATGACGCAATATCAAAATGAAGTCGCTGATTGGCTTTGACTCTGTCGTTTTAGTTCAAGCAGGAAAACAGTTCAATTCCCACATATATATAACCATAAATGAAACATTACCATAACACCAACTTAAACTATGAGATAATGATTAAGTATGTAATAATTAGTTGTCAATGAAAGTATTCCCCAACACACTGAATATGGATACAAAAACTTATTTAAAAGAATAAGAAATGAAATTAAAAATTGAATAAATGGAATGAAATGAAATGAAATTTGTGGAATTTAGACAGAATTTTCAAGTCCCAAATGCCTAAATACCACAAATAAAATGAAATGAGAGGTTTCATCATCATATTAGCCATAACATTGCTAAAGAATATGATTTTGGGACTACCTGCTCATAAGCATTGAATCAAACCTGTGAAAAAATAAAAATAAATACAATATTAAAAAGGAAAGAAGCCATACCTATAATATACAGAGAATATATATATATATGTATATATATATATATATACACACACAAACGTACCAATATACGTACAATCGAACCTACAAAGAAACACACAACATACAAACAGACTTACAAACAAACAACCATACAGATAAACGAACAAACATACAAACAAGTGCAAAAACAAAGAAACAATTAAACAAACAAACGTACAAACAAATGAACAAACACACGTAGTACGCACAAACAAATGTACAAACAAACAAATGTACAAAGAAAGAAATATTTAAACAAACACACAAACGTACAAAGAAAGAAACGATTAAACAAACACACAAACAAATGTACAAACAAACAAACGTACAAAGAAAGAAACAATTAAACAAAACAAACATTCAATAAACGTACAATCAAACGTACAAATAAATGTATATATGAAAATTATTCAGACAAACAAACGTGCAAATAGACTTGCAATCGTACAAAAGAAAAGATACAAACATACAGACAAGCGTTAAAATGTACACACAAATAAACATAATACAAAATAAGACGAAATGTACAAACAAACAATTAAACAACCGTACAAACGGAAGTAAAAACAGACTATAAACAAACAGACGTACAACCAACCAAACATACAAATAAACGAACAATCGTGCAAACAAACATACCTACAAATAAAAAAAGTTCAAACAAATGTACAAACAAACAAACGAAATTACAAAGAAACAAATAAATAATGTACAACGAAACAGACAAACGTATAAACATGCAAACAAACGTACAAGCAAACAAATGTACAATCAAACGTACAAAAAACATAAAAACAAACATAGAAACAAACAAACAAACGTGCAAACAAGCAAACCTACATACGGTCGTATAAACGAACAAACGTGCAAACAAACATACCTACAAATAAAAAAAGTTCAAACAAATGTACAAACAAACAAACGAAATTACGAAGAAACAAATAAATAATGTACAACGAAACAGACAAACGTATAAACATGCAAACAAACGTACAAACAAACAAATGTACAATCAAACGTACAAAAAACATAAAAACAAACGTAGAAACAAACAAACAAACGTACAAACAAGCAAACCTACATACGGTCGTATAAACGAACAAATGTGCAAACAAACATACCTACAAATAAAAAAAGTTCAAACAAATGTACAAACAAACAAACGAAATTACAAAGAAACAAATAAATAATGTACAACGAAACAGACAAACGTATAAACATGCAAACAAACGTACAAGCAAACAAATGTACAATCAAACGTACAAAAAACATAAAAACAAACGTAGAAACAAACAAACAAACGTGCAAACAAGCAAACCTACATACGGTCGTATAAACGAACAAACGTGCAAACAAACATACCTACAAATAAAAAAAGTTCAAACAAATGTGCAAACAAACAAACGAAATTACGAAGAAACAAATAAATAATGTACAACGAAACAGACAAACGTATAAACATGCAAACAAACGTACAAACAAACAAATGTACAATCAAACGTACAAAAAACATAAAAACAAACGTAGAAACAAACAAACAAACGTGCAAACAAGCAAACCTACATACGGTCGTATAAACGAACAAACGTGCAAACAAACATACCTACAAATAAAAAAAGTTCAAACAAATGTGCAAACAAACAAACGAAATTACGAAGAAACAAATAAATAATGTACAACGAAACAGACAAACGTATAAACATGCAAACAAATGTACAAACAAACAAATGTACAATCAAACGTACAAAAAACATAAAAACAAACGTAGAAACAAACAAACAAACGTACAAACAAGCAAACCTACATACGGTCGTATAAACGAACAAACGTGCAAACAAACATACCTACAAATAAAAAAAGTTCAAACAAATGTACAAACAAACAAACGAAATTACGAAGAAACAAATAAATAATGTACAACGAAACAGACAAACGTATAAACATGCAAACAAACGTACAAACAAACAAATGTACAATCAAACGTACAAAAAACATAAAAACAAACGTAGAAACAAACAAACAAAAGTACAAACAAGCAAACCTAGATACGGTCGTATAAACAAGCAAACGTACAAACAAACAAATAGCATAACTAAACGTACATAAACAAGCAAACCTACATATGGTCGTATAAAAAAGCAAACGTACAAACAAACAAATAGCATAACTAAACGTACATATGAAAAAATGTACATACAAACAAACAAACAAGTAATCGTACAAACAAACAAACAAACAATCGTACAAACAAACGTACGAAGAAACTTAAATATGTATGTACGTACGTTTCTTCTTTATAATCTATACTAATAAAAGAAAGTTTCGCTCTGTGTGTGTGTGTCTGTTGGCGATGGCTAGCAAAATCCAGCCCACCTAGAAGTCTGGAAATTTAGGTGTGGATAGTCCAAGGTCTGGCCATGTGCACCTGAGCCTCAGAATTTTAATATTTTGATAATTAGCCTAGATATTAATTAGATTCTCATTAACAATCGCTTCTAAAATGTCATCTTTTAAAACAAAATGGCGAAAGAAACGAACTGGCGCGTTGGATTTGCGAGCGGAAATGAACAAATTCGAAATTATTTTACTAATTAGCGAATTTTAAGAAAACTAATTGAGATATCAATTTGAAAACTTCTGAGCATATGTAAAAAAATATTCTGCATCTGACCATGTGATTTTTGAAAAATTCGGTCGGTAATTTTTTTAAATTTATGCAAAAAACTGCCAAAAATCTGCCGGTGCCATTGAAAACGATCCCAGAAATCTGTCAGACAGGGATCTGCTTTCATTAAAACTGAACTACAAAGAGATCTGTTTCTCTGGCCGATCCCTCTCATTTAGTTTGCGAAAATGAAAGGAAATAATAGCCAAATTTTACTAATGAACAAAAATTTAGGTAACTAATTAAGATATAGATTTGAAATTGAGGTCGGGAAGGGGGTGTCATCTGCCGGCTATTTTAGCGTAGCGTCTTTGTTATGTTCTAATTATCAGAAAAATGTAATTCTTTTTTTAATGATCGCGTTAATGTAGGTGACGGTGGTTCTCTTGAACAAATTATTTATTATATTTACGGGTTTGGGGAGGGAGGGGGTTAACGCCTTTCTCTGAGATTGTAATTATCTCGGGCCCGGACAACGCCGGGCGGGTTAGCTAGTATTAGTATAAATTATAGCTATTTAGGCGGAATCAATTATGTTCCGACAGCAATGTCTGAAACATCTGAAAATCTTAATTAGTGTAATCTTTAAAAAGGTTTTTAACTAATTGGATAATTCTTTAAATCATGTGTTTTGTTCTTCACAAAATGATTATAGTTTAAGCTTTTTCATTTAAGCAACGATGAGTCCGTTAAATAATATGGTTACATAAAGTATCTATATTATAAAGAAAAAAAAACATATTCGCAGGTAACGCTGGCGTCATTTTGAATGGCGTCTGACAGCAGCTTTTTATTTTCTGATAATTTCAGTGGTTTAAGGGCGTAGTTCTATTGCATGTATGTTAAATTTGTGTTTTATTTATATTATTTTACTTATTTAAAGGTGAAGTTTTAATTTTATTTATTGAATCTTAGCTGGAAACAAATGTTGAACTATTTATATTGTTTTGATGGCAAACGGGTTCATCTTCTGTAATTGCGCAGGAATAGAATACCGAACGTTATTGGACTTCTCTGCAAAGCATATTATAACTTTCTGGAAAGCATATTATATCTTTCCAGAAAGATATAATATGCTTTCTGGAAATCTCTTATAGCCCTCTTGACCAATATCAAAGTATAATCTTCAAAATGGGAACGACAAATTACATGATGATGCAGCCTGAAAGTAACAATAAATAAATAAATAAATCAGAAACATGATGCATTTTAAAAGGCCACGGATAAAATCTTACGCTAAACGAGTAGTTTTAATATTAGAAATTTAATAAATAAAATAATAAAATAAATAACAGTCGAACCTCGTTAACGTGGACAAGCGTAATGTGAATTTCTTTTAACTTGAAATGCTCTCCCACTCCGTGTCAAACCGAATATAATTATTTAGTTTTAAATATGATTTAGTCCTAAATTCTTTCCCTTTCTTAACTTTTGTAGAATCTGTTAATTCTTGGTAAGCTTCTGAAACACTTCAGTACCACTTCAGTACTTCTAAATCAAGTGTTGACAATGTTGTCTTTTAGCGCAGTATTTTTCAATAATAAATTTAAGAGAAGCTGTTATAGTTTTTATTAAACTTTAAATTGTTATTCTTATGCCTCAAGGAAATTTTCTTGGGATTTTATGATTCCAGTTTGTAGATTAGAGCCTTTTTTGAAGTGCTTAATTTGCGTCGGAGCTTATAAATATTGCGTACCAGAAACAATCAGAACATTGTTGTATGCCGTATATTGCTTGTTGATTAAAAAAAAAAAAAAAAAAAAAAAAAAAAAAACCTTGGCCAGTAAGATTTTCTAAAAATTCCTCTTATTAATGTTTTTTTTATTTGTTCATTCACTAGATTTTTTTTATTATATATACACGCATAGCTGCCAACTATTCCTTTTTGTCTTATCGCTATTTCTGAATAGAAATATTGACCTTAATTAATCGCAAAATTTTGAGATTAAATCGTGTCAAGATTTCTGTTCGGGGTAGTAGTGGTAACAAAAAGTGGGATTAGTTGATAGTTATGTACACCCATAAATTAAAAAAATTGTTGAAGAAAAAAGATGCTTAAAATTTTGCAAATAATGTATGAAATACAAATATGCAGAGGGAGAAGACAGGGAATACGCTACGGTAGTTAGTACTGCAGAATATTACGGCTCCAGTACTTATTTTGTTGGATATTAAGACTGATTTTTTATCGTTCAAACTTCCATGGCCTGTGAGTTTTATGTTTTAACGTTAGGCCAGGAGAGATCAGTATATTTTTAATACTTCCCTTCCCAGCGCCTGATGAACTCGTATGTCGGATCCAGGACATTCAGGCCATGTCGGGGCCCCCCTTCTCAAGAAAATTGCATTATACACATGGCAAAAAGTTTTATGTGCAGTTTAAAACTTTGAAGATAGCTTTTTAAAGAAGAATATTTTATAGACACATGTAAAAATGCATTAATCCTCTGACCGTCGAACAAAAGGGAAAATATGTAATGTTTTTTTTCTCTGTAATTTTTTTATAATACTAAAAAAAGATGAATTTTCAAACTTGATGTAAAAATCTTAATTACGTATATGAATATAAGCCTTGAGAGTAATCAATCATTACACAAATATTTTAAAACAGCATTATATTTGTAGAAATATATTAATTTAAACAATGCTATTATTGCAGTGAAACCTACAGAATAGTGAACGAATATATCAATTCACGACGGTGAGAATGTAAAATCTTCTGCATTATATGTTATTTAGAGTGAGTAAAACTCTAAACTTAAGAGATAGAATGAAACATGTTTGATGTAATATCCGTTCTTGTAGGAATTTCGAAGTTTACATTATATTTCATTGTGGTTAGTAGTAACGAACGCTGAGGTAGTTTAGTTTACACGAATGGGGAAACTTCATTTTGCCTATGAATTATAAATGGAAATTTACATTAATTTATATCCTTCAGAGAGTGAATAAAATTCATTTTGGGACCCTCTGAAATGTACGCCCGGGGCACATGTTCCGTGTGTCCCTGTGTTTATCGAGCCTTGATATTTCCAGTTCAAAATTCGTCCCTCTCAAGATTCTCAAATCGCACAGGCAAAAGTGACCAATCTAAGAAGAAAAATCAGAGAAGGTCGAACAATCCTTACCTACTGCTGACACTTAATTTCTGCTTTTTTTTTTTTTTTTTTTTTTTTTTTTTTGATAGGATTTCCCCGCAAGGAGTTAGTAAAAGCCTCAAAAGAGAGGGAAAAAAAACAGCAACACGAAAAACCGCTCAAAGAATGCATCTAAATTTAGAAGAAAATAAATTATGTCGTGGGAACATCTGCCATCTGCGTCTTTTTCAAATGTTTCAAATAATGTATGAATTGGAAATTTAAGAAGGAGTATGAAATTAGGAACATTTTCAACACTTTCCAACATAGTTGAAAATTGTTTATGAATTCGGTGTGTCCGTCTGTACTCTAACCCGCATAAATACACTCGGATTACCATGCAATTTATATATCTTATTGAGGTTCACAACGGCTTGTTTGGTATTGAAAATGAAATGTGTAGCGTTTATAGTTCATTTACAGGGATATTCAAAAGATTTTCGTGACATTAGTGTCCATGGAAAAAAATCGTTTGCGGTGTACTTTAATAATGTTACACTATTTCAAACATAGATATATATTACCGAAGTGCACAACAAAATGCTTATCATAGAATAAGGTGTGCATAGTATTCATGGTTCATTTACTGGGACACATAAAATAATTATATTATAGTAGTATCGATTAATAATAATTACTGGTAGCGCATTTTCAGTTGTAGTACGCGTTTTTAAATTTAAGTAATTTTTTGCACATTACTTGGTGTATATAAATTCTATACAGTGCTGCACAGAAGATCACGAGTACACTTTCGTTTATTGGCCGAACTTGCAGCAGGTGAATTTTCAACTGTGCTGTGCGTTTCCTAAAGGAAGTAAATTTTAGAATAGTATATAGTTTTAGAATAGTATATTTGTGTGTAGTATATATATTTAAACGCATAGATCCTATACAGGGCTGCACAAAAGAATTCGAATACTTTTCCGACTATTGACGGTGATTGCTGACATTGGATTTTCAAATGTGTTATGCGTTTTCCGAATTGTTTTCAATCTATCTTGCATTAAAATATAAAATAAAAAGATTGAACTTTCTAGACGGAACGGGTGGGATTGAGAAAGACAAGGTCGCCCGTAGGGCTGCTGACTTTGAGAGAAGTATGTATACTTTTGATTTTTCGTATTAATTATAAAATTCGAAATAATCGGATGATTGATTGTGTCACTTTGATGGTTCCGTCTTCAAGTTCTCCTATTATTTATACTGATGGCTCCAGGATGGACACAAACTTTGACGAAGTGATAATTTGCCCAGACAGTAGCTCGTCAGTGCAAGTCTTATTTCGGGCTTTGCCTACGAATAGTATTATTAAGTATATACACCCAGAAAAAGGATTTGATTAAAACAACAAAACATGTTTTGTTGAGTACATTTTGGTTGTTTCAAGCAAAATTTTTAGTTAAAGTAAAAAGTTGGTTTTGTTGCATTGACAGAAAAATGTTGTTAACACTCATACAAAATTTTAACAAAATTTTATCAATTTTATTTGAGTTAACAAAATCTGTTTTTTTAATTTTACTATAATTTTGTAATTTAAATTTGTAATTTATACAAAATTTAAATTGTTGTGTAGTAGCCATAACTCTCTCACGTAACTTGGTTTATTTGACTTATATAGCTATATAATTAAAGGATGAACATAATTTTTGGATAATTAAAACTTTTTTAATTGGCACGGACCAATATAGTTTTAAAAATCTCCCTATTCCATTTATTACTTTCTTCCATCTTTACAAGAAGAAAGTATTGGAGTCATGAAACTTTTCAACTTCTGGTTTTCGATGGATTTTAGAAGGTCCTGAACACAATATGATTGTTTATAAAAAATGACTGTCTATGACTCGGTCTGTCTATATGTGACAAAAATTTTGTGGGCGCTCTATTTCAAAAAATATTGCACGGAATTTAATAAAACTTTACATTCAGTTACTTCCTGATATAAATTGGTGCTGATTAGTTTTTGGCGTAAATTACGCAACAGGTGGCGCTGCTATGTTGCAATTTTTGCGATTTCTGCAATAGATTCGCGATTTCTCAAGAACTAATGCACTGATTTACATAAAACTACAGATTGAGTTAGACCTTGACATAAATAGAAGCTGATTACGTTTTGGTGTAAATAGCCAAACAGGTGGTGCTGCTATGCTACTTTTTTCATGATTTTCACTACAAATAAATCTCAAGAACTAATGCACGGATTAATTTTTAATTCATTTTCAGCAGTGATTTACGCCTGTAATTCTTAAATAATAACCAGTGAATTTTTATCCTGCTTTTTTTCAAGCGTAAACCGACAGAGTGAAAAATGTCCCAAGCCGGGAATCGTACTCGGATCCTCAGAATAGCGCTCTGAGGCCCCAGCATACGGCAACACAGCTAATTTTTAATTCATTTTCTGCAGTGAATTACGCCTGTAATCCTTGAATAATAACCTGTGATTTTTTATCCTGCTTTTTACAGGCGTAATTCACTGCTGAAAATGAATTAAAAATTAACTAAATGTTGCCGTATGCTGGGCTTTGTATTTTCGTCTCAGGTTTGCCACAGAAATTTGCATGCTCATGCAGGACCTGTTTACCGAATAGGCCCGGGAATCCCGTGCTTACCCAAATAAATACAAAGGTACCCCAAAATTTAATTTTTCCAAAAAAAGAAAAAGAAAACAAGAACGAAAAATCATGCGTCAAGCATAGATTATGTAGCACTTTCCAACGCTTCCAAAATAATTTTACAAAACATACCGTTTAATAAGCTAAAAGATAACATCTAAGTAAACAATTAGGAAAACGCATAACATATTTTAAAACATAATTTCTGGAATTTCCAACAGATACAATATTCTGAAAAATATCCGAATACTTTTATTCAGCCTTGTATATGATCTATAGATTTGTATATATACTATATAGGATTCTAAATTTTAGTTTAGTTAGGAAACGCGTAGCACAGTTTAAAATTATCCTTCTGGAGTTTCTGTCAATAAACGGAAATGTGTTCGCGAACTTTTGTGCTACCCTGTATAGGATCTACAGAATTTATACACACCACGTCATAGACAAAAAGCGAGTTAAAATTAAAATCGCGTTCAGTAACTTAAAACGCACTTCCAGGAATTTTTGTTAACAGACAGTAGAGAATTCTTTTGTGTGTCACTGTAAATGAACGATGACTGCTATACACACACTATTCTGTAGTAAGCCTCTTGTAATGCACCTTAGTAATATATATAAATTTCAGTGCGTTTAAAATAGTGAAACATTATTTAAATAAACCGCAGACGATTTTTCTCACTAGACGTAATGTAACGGAATTCTTTTGACTGTCCCTGTAAAGTAACTATAAGTGCTATGCACACCCTATTCCATATTAAGCTTCTTCTAATGCACCTTAGTGATATATATAAATTTCAATGCGTTTAAAATAGTGAAACATTATTTAAATAAAACGCAAATCATTTTTCCCCATAGACCGCAATGTAACGGAATTCTTTTGAGTGTCCCTGTAAAAAAACTATAAGTGCTACACACTTCCGTTGAAATAGGGAACATGCTATAGATAACGACAATAACATATAAAAATTGCAGAGCAATCCGAGCATATTTACGGGAGTTAGAACACGGACAAACGGCCATACGGCAGACAGCAGACGGCCATACGGCCAGACAAACCGAAGTCATAAGCACTTTTCAACTAGGTTGGAAAGTGCTAAAAAAAATCAATCAGGGTAAAAAATGCATTTTTTCCTTACGAAATTTTTATCTAAGAAGCTCGCTATTTCTAAATTGTTGTTTACTCGAAATTTTGATGGTAAAATTTCAAATTGTTGCAGCATGCCAAAAATGGATTTAGTAAATAACAAAGTAACTGGTAGAGAGGGACCCCAGAGTAACGTCGGGCTTCCCTTACTTTTATGTCTTAAGAGGGCCCTGTGCTCATGATGACATTTCTATCTTGTGCTGCGGTTGCAGCCGGTCCGACATATATAAGAGTGAGAAATTTCGAGTTTGGATATCGTTCCTTGTAGCTCAGTGGTAGAGCCTCAGCGCGCTGCTCTGGGGACCCGGGATCGAGTCACGGCTTGGGACATTGTTCAATCTGTCGGTTTACGCTTGAAAAAAAGCAGGATAAAATTTCATTTGTTATCATTCAAGGATTACAGGCGTAATTCACTGCTGAAAATGAAATAAAAAATAGTTAAGTTGAGATTGGTTCTAATACAAAAAATAATTTTAATAATTGTTTCTGTACAAAAACCTTTTGTTGTTAAAACAAAGAAAATTCTTAAAATTACACAAAACAATTGTTCTTTAAACAAAAGTTTTTGTTGCCGAAACTGAAAAGAACTCTTAAAGTAACAGATAATTATATTTATTTTGAGAAAACTTTCAACAAAAGAATTTTGTTAATTCAAGTAAAATTGAAACATTTTTACTTGAATTAACAAAACATTTCTTTATTGATGATACAAAATTTTTTGTTGGAACTGCAAAAAAAAATCAACATTATTTTTCTTGTTGATTCAAACAAAATTTCCATTGACCCATATTTAAACGGAAAGTTTTGTTGGGCCAACCAAATTTTTGTTGATTCAACAAAACTTTTCTCTGGGTGTACAGAAAAAATATTGTATAACAGTTCAAGAGTTATTAACATAGGATGGATCAAAGCTCATGTGGGAATTCACGGCAACGAGCGTGCCTTGGCAAAAGCTGCTATTGACGACATTACTCTTGTTTTGGACTATCGAATACTCTACCCAAGATCACTGCTTATTACATATTGCAGAGACAAAATTATTAACCATTTCCATGGACTGGTCTAATTCAGACAAGGCAGGGACACTTATCAGCTTATCAACAAAGTGAGCACGGACTTTTGGTACAGCAAGCAAGTGCTGGTATATTATCGGACTGGGCACGAGAGTTTTCCGAGTTTCCTGAACAAAATTGGTAAAAAGAATTCTGTTCTTTGTGATTATGGCCGGTCTGTTGATAATATGACTCATTATATCTTTGGTAAGTGCTTCCTGCTGAGACAACATTTTGTATTCAACCGTGATCGCACCTTGAGATGGAACTTATTCAGAACATTATTTAATCGTTCGAACTTTGAGTAACTCACTAAGAATTACAACACTCTAAATGATTTGTATTCCTTCATTAGATATAAATTCTGATGTAGCAATATTTTTCTCGCCTGTGAACTATTTTAGATACTGTAATGGATATTTTCGGACTACTATGGACTAGCTCAGGACATTGTGCGTATATATTGTAACATATCCTATATTAACATCACACTGCTATGCTTTTCTGTAACTTCCTGTTTGTGATGCTTTATTCACCTACTAGTTGATGATTTACTATTTTGATGTTTTTGTTTTCCGTTTAAGACGCTCCTGTTGATTAATTATAGTCAGGATTAGTTATTATCTAGTTAAATGTACTTGCTTTATGATAACTGTTTTCTGTGAATGTTCGGTTAGTTTTATTTACGTTTATTTTACAATTACACATCTTTTTATAGGTTAGTCAGACAATTGTAACTGAAATTGACTTTAAAATCTAGCCTTTATCGGATTTGGTCTAGTTAGTTTTAACTTTTATTGTTCTGTTAGTTAGTTATTGATTTTAAGTTAGTGTAGTTAATTGTTTTTGTAAATTGTTTTATTCTATATTACTGTTATTGTTTCTTTTTCCTTTCTGCGTGAAGATTGTGGATGTAGTATAGTTCTGTAAAATGGGATAGTGTTTCCAATTTATTTTGTTCTTAATTAACGTCCGCTGTCTGGGCTTGTCCCCTTGCCAGTAAGGTTGCTTGATGATGTGTGTGTGGGGGCGAGAGGAACTTACCGCCGGAGCGTTATGGCCGAGTTGGTGCTCTGGTTGCGTGTTTTTGTTTACTTAGACATTCTTTTTCACCATATTATACTATGAAGTTTTGTTACAGTATTCTGAATCTGTTAGAAAGTGTTTCATAATCTAACGCATGATATTTCGTTCTTGTTTTAAAAATTCATACAATTGGATTACTTTTGTTTTTGCTTACTCATCTATAAAGGCAATTAATTATGTCCAGTTACGATTCTAACTTCTGTTGGTGTGGAATAAAGCTGTTGAAATTGATTTTTTGATTGATTTTCAATCTAACTTAACGTTCAAAGTTACTAATTTTGCTTAAGGGATTTTCCTTCATATCATTATAAATTACTTTAGGAGATAAGTATAAATATTAGCAAGAAGCGTAATCAACAATATCGCAGTGTCTGTGGGTATTAAACAGAAGCATGATACGCGCTACATGAGTGTTCTTTCCCTGTCTAAGTCGAGTTCTTTAAGAGTGCACCCAATATGGCTTTTTAAAATTTGGTATCTTTATAATTTATCCATTTGCTTAAGTTGACCAGAAAATGGTTGCACCGCTATTGGTCAACTTACACAGTTTTCACTGCACCATGCTTCCTCCAATCGCATTCTCTCCATGCATGGCATAAATGTGTCGATTTTCATCAGCTGCTTTTGTTTCTCTATTAAATTCTAAAAGTAAAATATGTGTTTGCTTTTTGTTTCACGTGACACACTATGCCGCCATCTTTAGCACAAAATGAGCACAAACTTTTTTCAGATATTCGAAATTCAAGACATATTTACAATTACAACGTTCTAAAAACGAATAACAGATGGAAAGTGACAATCATACTTCTAACATCTCAGTGTTGCCACAGTAAAGAAAACGTTACATACTAATGCATCAACCCAATATATTATGCAAAATTAACCCATATGGGATGTGGCATGGATGAAAATGGAATATTATTGTGTTTTTAAAAAAAACAACGTGTTAAATGACATGTCTTATATTTCTTTAGCTTATTTCCTCATCAATATGCGAGATGTGATGTTTCGATATGAAAATAATGTTCTATTTTTTATCTGTCTCGGACGAAATTTTTTCCAGAGACGAAAATAATCGAAATAATTTGGGAAAAAATCGAAATCATTTACACTTTTCCGTAGCTGCCCAAACCTTTCAACTTTTGAGTACCACTATTTCCGAATCTTCGCCCTATCTAGTCGCAAATTTCTGTCATTCAATAAAGCTAATATTTCTATTCGGAACTAGTGGTAATCGAAAATCGGAAAGTCTGGAAGTTATGTTTTTTAAACCAGCTGTAAAATGTAAACAAATGTCAATAAAAGAGTAGCATCCTCCCTCGAATAGATCGAATCCTTTTCAAAGATCGCGCGCGCAAAGTGTCAACAGGTTTTGTTTTTCTCCTAAAATAAGCTGCTGATCACCTTCCCCCAAACAACAAAGTAATCAAAACTGAATGCCCGAGAAAAGACGCATTCATACGCACATATGGATAGGTTAAGATGTGAGGTTCGATGTGCCAACGATTCACCGAGAACTGAGAAGCCGGTTCTGAACGTAAAGCAGCCCCTTCAGGCAAAGAGGCAGAAAAGGTTTCTTATTTACTCCGTTCTAAGGTCGAGCAGCTTGCGGCCGCATAGAGCATGCGGTCATAGAGAAGACCGGGATTATAACGGCACCACCATACAACTTACCCGCTGGATAGTGCGTGCAAGAGGTAAGGGTCGCAACTTTTGCACTACTTATTCTGTAATAACTCGAATTTTTCGTCCCGTGTACGTTTTAGCGCAATTTACTTTTTTGTTTTCATGTTTTACGTTATAATAATATCGTTCTGGGGGATAAAAATGAGGAATTAAGTAACTGAATTAATTATCGTTATGTATATATATATATATATATATATATATATATATATATGCATTTTTAATAATTCAGGAAATGAACAAATCATTCATCTATAGAGTTTGTTTCGTTTTGCATTTATTTTGTATAAATATATTTTTATAATAATTTTTAATAATCCGAGAAGTGAACGATTTATTGTTGCTTACAGTTATTATACAGTCAATATATATATTAAAGTATAAAATAGCTATGAAATTTCATTTGGGATTGTAAAATATTTGGTTATCTGAAAGGAATCCTAAATATTTGGATAAACAAGAAAAAAGAAATATATTAAAATGCATTTGGTATTTTCTTTTCTACTTTCTTTCTCGCAAACCTTTTCATTTCTCAAATATGTTTTACCTTTACTTAGAACTAAGTTCTCCAGATTGAATTGCTTCCCTGAGAGGTTTAATTCATTCCTAGTATAATAAACTAATATTGACCAGCGGAGTAAACAAGATTTTGTTTCTGGAAAGGGACTTCATATTTTGTTGCGGAAATGGAACTATCTGAAGAAAAGAAGAAAAAATGGTATCGGTGTAGTTTCAGTTCTTAAACTCTCCTTCCTATGTCCACGCTCCTTATATTGAAGCAATACCACCATATATTTGGTCAAATATTGTTTAATATAATAGAATATTAGCACTTAAAGGCCCCTTTCCTATAGCTACTCTCCTTATATTGGCGTAATACTGCCTTATATTTGGCAAAATATTGGTCAATATAATATAACATTAGCATCTATAGCCCTCTTCTCTATAGTTACTCTCCTTATATTGACGGAATATTGCTTTATGTTTGTCAAAATATTGATTAATATAATATAATATTAGTACTTAAAGTCTTCCGCTTTATGGATACTCTTCTTATTTAGAGGCAATACTGCCTTATATTTGGCAAAATATTGGTTGATATACAATGTTATCCCCCCCCCCCCAATGTTGGGTAGTTTACATATTAGAAATTTGTCAAACAGTACTTATGAAATTATGTAGTTATACTGGAAATACTTTCAGTAAAACATAAGTTGAAGTAATATTAAAAAAAAAAAGTATTGTATCGAAGTTATTCATGATAGCGGTATTATACTGTATATTTTGAAATGTAAATGCCGTTAATGTAAATTTAATGGGACTGGTGGAATTACTTACCGACATATATTTTCAGGATTTGCGGCACTCTTGTTTTGAAAAGTAATATTAGATTTATTTAATGACAGAAATATGCGATTAAATAGGAGGAAGATTACAAGTCGAAAATAGATATAGTCGAACTTTTAAACCGTTCGTACATGTTTTTTGCACTTATTTCAGATACATAAAATGTAGAAGCAACAGTAATTCATTTTTTCCATTTATTTGTATTACACTTGTACACTTAGTTTTTGTTTTCTGCATAAAGTCTAATTACTAGATCTGGTGTTGTCACACGAATTTTCACTTCATTTGACTATGCTGTTTTCACTGCAAGTTTTACTGTCGGGCAAAAGAAAATAAATAATTCAACAATAAATGACAAATATTTCCACAGGTGTTAATAATATATAGAGGACAAAGGAAAACGTTGAAAGTTTAAAATGCAAAGAATCTCAAAAAATAATTCTCCGAACAAATGGGTTAAGTAGATACCGTTTTACTACTCGAAAAGAGAAGTATTTTAAGGATTGGATGCTGTATTTGTTTTGGGATGCTACAGTGAACTTCTGCACTCGAGAGCTAAATAGCCTTGGACCTACAGCTGAAATTAGCTATATGAGCAATTGCGGATACAGGAGGGGGTCATGGGGATCATAAATCCTCTTGACTGAAGATTATTTACATGGAACAATTAAAATTCATATTAATGTATACGAAATCATTCGTTACCAGACTTAACTTTCAACCTTCTCTGAAACAAGCGCCAGATTCGCCCTTAATATGCAAGAAATAATTATCTGAAATCTGACAGTATTAGTCTGAAATACAGTAGAGTGCCAATTATCCGAACTTGTCGGGACCGGCGCTAGTTCGGATAAGCAAAAGTTCTGATAATTGGACAGGCGATTGTAGGGATGTTCTTAAGTATGCATTTTGTACGTGTTTTAAGTGCATTTTTTACGTGTAACAGTTTTTTAAATGGAATAAATATATGTTTTTAAGAATATAGTAGTGGATAGGTAGATTAAAAGAAATTCTTTTTTGTGCACACAATTTTCCTCCACATTTTAACAAAGGTTAGGACTGATAGCTTTTAGTGCTGGTATGTTTAAAAATTGTAGGGGTTTTTCTCGTATTTTATCTTTTTATTTTATTTTATTTTATTTTATTTTTTATATTTATTTATTTATTAATTTTTATCTTCTTTATCATTTTTTGAACTGCAAAATTTGAAATTTAAGGAAAAATCTTTGGTTGTTTTTTTTTTGCTTTAGAGAAGATATTCTTTTTAATGCTGCCATAACACGAATTCTTCTTAAATACATAAGTTTGAATAGGTTCAGTATTCTCCAGTCGTTCCAACCATTTCATTGCTGTTTCCAAACATTCAAGGGCTTCACTGTGTGATGGACTTGGATCATTTTAATAATATTATTTTCCATTTACATCCATTTCTTTTTTACCTTAAATAGATGATACAATTTCATGATCATTTAAAATCTGTTATTCAGGATCATCTGCATCGGTATTTAACCATTTGTTAATTTCGTTTTCAAAAGTTGAAGAAATTAGACATTGCTCCTACTGATCCACTGATCTGCAAAACGATTTCAATTTCAAGGCCGTCGCGAGGGAAAAAAATCAGACAAAAAAGAAAAAGAGGGGGTTCGGATAATTGGATAGTTCGGTTAATTGAAGTTCGGATAATCGGCACTCTACTGTAGTAAGTACATAAGAGTTGTTTTGGAATTAGATTTCGTAAACTGTTCTGAAAGTTAATTCATTCCTCCATTTCGCTAATAGAGGGGTCTTACGCCTTTTTATTATCACGGGGGCATTGAAATTTTTTTTCATCGTTTTTGCGTGCGCATGTGTATGTGGGGGGGGGGAGGAAGGGTGAGTGAACGTTTAAAAAATATATAAAATTCAACATATATATATATATATATGCATACTAAATTTTTTAAGTGCAAGGAGCAAAAACGTTTTTAATGCAACTGCCTTGGATACTACGGCAGGGATCGGCGCGCAGTCACTATTTTGGCTACCACCATTTAAAAAAAATAACCTCCGTAGGACATTTTTTTCAAAATTTACAAGAGAAATCTACAGCGAAGATTATTGTTTGGAAACAGTGATAGTCAAAAAAGTGACAGCTGCGACCCCTGCACTAAGCATAAAAGTCCCAATATTTAATTCCCATTATTTTCATTTTTAAAGGGACAATACACTTTTAATGTCGTCAAAAAATCGAATTTTCAATTTTTATGTTCAAAGAAAGTTATTTTTGTTCTGAAAATTTTGATACCAAATTTATATTTCAGTGGTTTCGCGTTTCAAAATTGTCACATAAAGAATAAACACATTTGCATGGATTTTCTTTTAATTCTAGAGTTTAAAACTCTTTTATTTCGGAATGGTAATTTTGATAGTGATCTTACAACAGAATCACAACTACTGAAATAAAAGGATCCGAAATTTACATAACTTAGAAATGTAATAATTATCCGAAAAATTAACAGCAATCTTGAATATATTTAGGTTAAAAAAAAAAAAGTTATGCCCAAAAATAGTTATAAAAATTTAGTAAGATTCAATTTCTTCATATTATTTATGAAATTTTAATATTAAAATTTTATTTATGTAAAAGATTTTAGTTCAATGTGTTGGAAATTGTATTTTTTTTTATTCAGAAAATTGCAAGATGTTTGCTAAATTAGTTGTAAAGAAATCTTGCGCATAATCTTAAAAAAAAAAAAAAAAAAAAAGTAAGACTTCATTTAACTTTCCGAACATTGTGGTGTACTAGAAATGAGTTTGGGTTCTTTATCCCGAGCCCGAGCCCGCCCAAACCCGAAAAATATTGTATCACCAGGATCCGAGTCCGATATCGAAAGTACGCAATAGAAAAATGTTAATGTTAATAACATTTAAAAATTGTTTCAAGATTAATTTTGTTATTTTAAAATCTTTTCTTGCATAGAAATAAGTATTAATTCTAAATACACCATTATGACAAGGTTCCGTGATTTTCATGTACCTGAAAATCTGCTTAAAATAGCAATTTTTTTACTTACATCCAACCACTGACAGAAATCTATCAAAAGTCACAATTCTTATTCTTTTACAATATCATTGTACATCTATGACAGAAACACACGAGTTCTGTTTTCCAGACATTCTGGAAAAGGACGTGAAATGCGAGGTTAGACAAAGGATATCCCACGGCTTCTTTATGTTACTAATACTGACCGTGCCATGACTTCAGAACCAGATAGGCTATTCTCCTATATAATAATTCAATTTACTTTCAAAGTGGTTTTTAAGAAATTGTAAAACACCAAATTTTTGACACGTTCAACTGAACAAAAAGGTTTTAGCTTACATCCCTGGCGGTAGGAAAATTCAACTGCGAGCCACAAACAAGTAGAAAAAACTCTGAATAACCAACCAAACTTCGTCTGCCTCTGCCAAGGACGGATCGATGAAAATAATTTTAAGAAATTTTCATTACACTGACATTATTTTACAGAGACCAAAACAGAATAATATACAATAATAACATATACCATATCATACTTGTACTGAACATCAACACAATGCAATTTGATGAATACGAACGCTGGATCTCCCATTTTGAAGCTGGAGACGTTACATCTGCAGAACTAATGCTTGATGACATCGCCGCAATATTTATCACTTATATTTTATCACCATGGTAATTTCCCGTATAGAATCGGTATAAAAATGGTTGGAAAACGGTTTAAAAATCGATCTTACTTATTACCTTCGGTTGAGTTTTACAAAAATTTATACATTTCTTGCAATAGTGGTCTACAACATATTCGCCAAATGGGAGCTTAATCGGCAGTACTTGTTGAGTTATAATGCTCAGGGCCAAAACTAAGGAAGGGGGAGGCTGAGGAGGCATGTGCTCCGTGCGCCAGAACAGAAGGCGGAGGGGGCGCCAAATGAACACTTGGTTTGTCGCTTGATACAAAAAAGTATATGAAATTTGGGTAAAAATCTTTTGCAGCTGGAAAAACCAACAGAAAAACTGAGAGTGCCCAGGACACTAAATATAGGTGACTAATATAATTTTGAAATTTAGCGTTAGTTTCAGGAACGCATCTAGACATATCTGTCTATTAATAGGAAGTGCCGTATAAGTGATACATAGTTCCATCAAACTGGCTGTCGATAACACATAAAGATATTTTATGGTATTGGAATTCATTCTTATATCTACAGAAAATGCGGTTCTAATATATAAGTAATAAATATATAAGTTCTTAAGACATTGTGACTCATATCACTACGATTTTAAATACCTGCTGAATTGTAACGTAACACTATAACTACAGCAAAATCTGTGAAAATGATATCTGTCTATAACGGAATCTTGTCTTAAATGAAAAAATTACATGCTCCCAACAGAAAGAATATCAGCAATTCTATTTGCTAAGACGAAAACCTGTATAAAGCGGAATTTTTTCCTGTTCCTTTCGATTCCAGTTTCACAGGTTTTATTGAATAAATATTTGACAAAGCTGTAGTAGTTCACTACTGCGTATTTTACGATTACATATTTTTAATTTTAAAATAAGTAGGCTATTAGAAACTTTGTAAACAAATTATCTTTGTAAATTAACTTTGCGGAGAAGGGAGGTGGGGGGGGGGGCAAAATCCATGTTTGCCCCTTGTGAAAAAAATTATAGTTTCGGCCCTGATAATGTTCACTTACACAATTACTTAATTACCAATATTGAGCCTTGAAATAAACTACAACATATCTTAATTGTTTATATTGCATAAGATATTTAAGTAACTTCAAATGTAAAAAAAATTACTTTTGAGCAGAGATTTCAGGAAAAGCAAATTTGAGGGGAAATGAAAACAGCCATGTGCTCTTGGTTTTGGTTCTGAAGCACACTATGGTAGTGAAATCTATGAGGATAGGAAGCAACTACAAATAAATGTTTATTGCCTGAAATATTGAGAACGTCCCATTCATCTCCCATCTCCCCTAATTATATTCCTAGACAAAAGGGTTTAAACTTTTGAATTAAAGGAAAATTTCCGATCATATTTCAGATTGAATATGTAAGTTGCGATCCTTTTTTTACTATACAAAAACTGTTCGTCTTAATGACTACTATCATCTTTCTTCTTTTGTTAAAATAGTTTAGGATCACCCTAGTTTTGTTTTTCCATGATTCTTAAACAGAAACAGGAAATGTCCGATAACGCCTCAAAGTTTTGGATGCACGAGATGATCTTTTGTAGTTCAAGTTTCTTTATTTTATCTAATTTTTAATCTTTCACCACTAGTACAAAACAACAAAAAATTAAAGATAATTCAAAAACTTGCACAAAAGATTAGAGGACTTATAATGGACATATTCAAGAAAATCACCAAAGAAATAAAATGGTAAAATTAAGATTCATACGCTTCTTTAGGGGAATGGTGGTGTAAAGCAGGTTAAATTAAAGTCCTTTTTGTAAGGGCACAAAATGATAATTTATTTTCAAATGGAAATCACCATTAGATTAAACTAGTGATTCTCAACATTCTTTTACTTCACGGCACACTTAAGCGCACTGTTAACTTCTGCGGCACACTAAAATTATGATGATGATTAAAAAACATATGCAAGGAATGTGTCAATTTTATTTTATTTTATTTTTTATTAAATCAAACAAAATGCTCTATTGCAGCCAAAAAATTTAAATATTTTGTTAATAATGCGTAACGGAAATATTCTCTTCGTAATACCAGTACATTTGCAATTAAAGCTGTTCGTCAGTGAACTTCTCGATTCCCCTCGCTAATGTTAAACCTATGGGCGTACGATACATTCGTATATTTAAAATATCTCCGCAGGAAATTAATATCTTTAACTTCTGTTTTCTGTGTACACTTCTTAAAAGATATATCTTTTTTTTTTCTTAGTTGTCAAAAATTTTATAAAATATGTGCTTAATTTATAATTTTACGTGTTAAAATCTTAGCAAAACTGAATAAAATTTTAACACTTCCCATAAAATTATGTATGTATTTTAGAATATTTTGAGAACTAAGAAAAAAAAAACACATGCTTTAAAAACAGTTAAAAGAAAACAAAAGTTAAAAATATTATTTTCCTGAGGAGATATTTTAAATATACGAATGCATCCCACGCCCATAGGTTTAACATTAGCGATGGGAATCGGGAAGGTCACTGACGAATAGCTTTAAGAAAAAAAACTATAAATGACAATATCCATCTTTTAATTATTTTCATTACAATTTTACTTTACCGCGATTTCTTATGTCCGATAACTTATTTCCTTCTGTTATATTTAAATTTATTGATGAATATGCATGCGGCATTTCTCTTCTAATGCAAGTGCTAATAGAGGGATGTATTCTTTAAAATTTGTTTACCATATTCTAAAGATTGTAAAATTTGCTCAGTAAAAGTTTTCTTAGGTTTACAATTTATTACAGGCCTCGGAGCGGTCTCTTTTAAAAGAGACCAAATCAAAATTTCGATCGCCACTATTAACTTACGAAAATTTTCCTTTTAGATTTATCTTGCAAATGTCGTACAGATCCGCTTCTTGATGAGCTTTTTCTTGCAAATATTGTAGTAATCTGCCATGTAAATAATTTAAAAAAAATTAGTGGTGGTCGAAAAAGATACCGCTCCGTGGCCTGTTATTACCGGATTCGAACATTTCTATACTGCATTTTATCTTGTAAACCTTGCCTTTCGTAGGAATATTTTATTTAATATGAAAACATTTATGTAAATCAGATTTCGTGATTTGCTTCACGCTTTATTTTTATTAATAACACATTACCTACGGGAAACGAGAAATCTCGTTCTCATTCAAAAAATATCATTCACTAAGGGCGTGGCTTCTACCTTACCGAAATGCATTTATATCATGTTGTCCATATTTCTTTGGTTTGTAAGATATTTCATATTGAAATCCTTACATTGAAAGATGATGCATAAACTTGGGAAACCTATCTAGGAAACCAATTTACGAAAGACTTTCAAGGAGGGAGGATCTTCTACTCCTTTAAATGATGATAGGACTTTTAAATCGAAAAAAACAATTTTCAACATTTAATACCTTAAAATATATATCATTTTAAAACGCAATTTTTGGAGAGATGAAAGATAGATTATTTTTCATTCTAGATATTTATAAAATTACAATATGCAGAACTAATACAGAAGGTCGTTCACACTTTAAGGAAACGATTTTCCCAATTCATTTCAGAACATATATGCCTTCTGAACATATATTCTTTGGGACAATTTTACTCTACTGTATAGCCCTGACTCTTGATTATAACTCTGGATCGAAATTTCCATGATAGTCGATTTTTTTCTTAGTAAGTACGATCCTATCAATTTTCTCCCACAGCTCTTGGGGAAATTTTCCAAAGTATTTTCAATTTGTGGATAGCGCTTTCTAACGCTCGCTTTAACAAACGCATAGGGGGTGATAAATAAAAATTTATCGTAACACTGGATGAAACATGTCTTTATTTAAGTGAGTGTATCAAAAGAAGAGAAATTTTTATCATATAATAGATGCGTTTGTGAATGCAAAGAAAAATTTCCAAAAAGATTCATGATTGCTGCTGGATGTTGTTATGAAATTAAATTAAAGGTAAAAAAATGCAGTAAAGCATTTAGCAGTAAAAGTAGTAAAGCAGTAAAGCTTTATCATCAGTAAAATATTTTAGAACCCATTTTTGAAGAAGAAATTCCAGCTTTATATGAAAAAGACATTAATTGAGCTTCATATGAACAAAGTCCTCCCACCCACTCTTCCATAACTCAACTGACGCCTATTTAGCAAAGAAAGAATTGTAGACGGAAGTAAATTGTGTCTCTCAATTGGAGAAGTACATGTAAAATCACATGACGCACCCCCCCCCCCCCTCCTCAATATCTCTTTTCTGCATTTGGCTTGTTTAAATGAATTCACGAACATTGAAAATAATTTGGAAAGTTTTCCAAGAGGTGTGGGAAAAAATTGATATGATTGTACTAAGAAAAAAATTGACTATGATGGAAATTTTGATCCAGAGTTATAATCAAGATTCAGGACCATACAGTAGAGTAAAATTGTCGCAAAGAATATGGCATATGTTCAAAAAATAATTGTGAAAATCATTTCCTAAAAGTGTGAACGACCTTCTGTATTTATAGGGGGCTTCAAACTGTCAGACATTTGTCAAGTAAAAAATTGGCATAACAGCTCACGCGCAGGATTAAAAAAAGAAATTTTACATGTAGAATAAAACTTTTGATGGCTAATTATACTTCAGATTGTAATAAATACGCAGAATCTAAATAAATTTGTATTTAAAGCATTTTTATACTTTTAATACAAAATTGTATTTAGCTTATGCAAAATTTTGAAATTTTCAACATTACAACCATGAAAAACAATATATTTTTTAACAAGAAAAAGGAAAATTTAGATTCAATTGATGCAGACTAACATAAAATATATCTTCTGAAAATTTTAGAAAAAAATTGTGAAAAGTTTTTGAGCTATCCTTCGCGTTATGCCCAAAAACCTCATTTTGAGAAAATTGACATCAAAACTTTATTATTATACTTTATTATTATTTACTACTTCAAAAATCGATAATTCTGTTTTTGTGATTCACCCAAACCTCTATATAACAGAGCTCTTGAAATGAAGCATTTCTATATCACAGTCCTGTTACTAATTTGTAATTTGAAATATATAATTTCTACATGATGCATCCCAATGATTTCAAACAAATTTGTGAAGAAGGGAACATTTACTTTCGATAAGCAGCAAAAGTAACATTTTAAAATATCTAAATAAAAAAATGATATTTTTTGATGTATCCTATAAATAGAAGTGTAAAATTTACTACTTCAAAAGTTGATAATTTTGTTTTTGTGATTCACCAAACCTCTATTTAACAGAGCTCTTGAAATGAAGCATTTCTATATCACAGTCCTGATACTAATTAGCCGTTTGAAATGTAATCTTCCTACATGATGCATCCCAGTGATTTCAAACAAATTTGTGAAAGGGGGGGGGAACTTTTGCTTTCTATAAGCAGCAAAAGTAACATTTTTTAATATCTAAATAGAGAAAATGATATTTTTTGATGCATCCTATAAATAGAAGTGTAAAATTTACTACCTCAAAAATCAATAATTCTTTTTGTGATGCATCAAATTATTTTTTGTGATGCATCAAATTCTTTTTGTGATGTATCAAATTCTTTTTGTGACGCAGCTATTCGATAGAGCTCTTGCAGTGAAGCATTTCTATATCACAGTCCTTTTACTAATTAGCCGTTTGAAATGTAATCTTTCTACATGAACATGATGCGTCCCAGTGATTTCTGACGAATTTGTGAAGGAAGCAACATTTACTTTCTATAAACAGCAAAAGTAACATTTTTTAATATCTAAATAAAAAATGATATTTTTTTATGCACTCTGTAAATAGAAGTGTTAAGTTTAGTACTTGAAAATTGATAATTCTGTTTTTGTGATTCACCAAACCTCTATTTAACACAGAATGAAACATCTTGAAATGAAACATTTATATATCATAGTCCTGTTACTAATTAACCATTTGAAATGTAATCTTTCAGCATGATGCATCCCAGTGATTTCAAACAAATTTGTGAAAGGGAGGGGGAACTTTTACTTTCTATAAGCAGCAAAAGTAATATTTTTTATTATCTAAATAGAGAAAATGATATTTTTTTGATGCACCCTACAAATAGAAGTGTAAAATTTACTACTTTAAAAATCAATAGTTCTTTTTGTGATGCATCTATTCAACAGAGCTCTTGAAGTGAAGCATTTCTATATCACAGTCCTGTTACTAATTAGCCATTTGAAATGTAATCATTCTACATGAACATGATGCGTCCCAGTGATTTCTGACAAATTTGTGAAGGAGGGAACTTTTACTTTCTATAAGCAGCAAAAGTAACATTTTTTCGGCAAATGCGTTTCAGTTCCTCTCATTATACGTTAAAAATCACTGTCATAATCTTAACCGTTGTAGCATTACAGCGTTAGTACTTACTAGAGAGTAAACAAGTTATTTTCCGGAAGAGAATTTGTATTTAGTAATCGCGTGACGGCTCAGCTGTTTTCGGAAAAGGAGTTTGACTTCTTTAAAAATTCCTAGTAGTAGTTTTTGAAAAATCTTTCATCTTTGAGTTTTAGATTTTCGTAGAAATTCAGTGTTAAGTTTAAAAACATCTGTTTACTCATATAAGGAATACACAGTAAAAAAAGACAAATGCCTAGGAAAATATAATATAACCACGAACAAAAATATACAATAACCTTCTCCGAGTTACCCATGATTCTGAAAAGCATTCTTTAATATTTGTAACACCAGAAACTAATATATTTCCGAGATTTACAGAAACAATTATAAAAATGAAGTTCCTTTTGCTGCCACTGATTTTCGGAAATGTTTTCGAGTAGTTTTTATAGTATATTAATCAGTCCATTCAACTTGGAATATGGATTTTTTTGGATACTATAAATTCTCAAGTAAACATTTTTATGTTCAACAAACATGTTTTACAGATAATTGATAACATGAAAAAAATTAACATGATAAATGAATAAACATGATAAATTAACAGCATTAACATTAATATTATTTTGTTACTCTTGCATATATGAATTCAGCTACGCATCTGAAAATGTTTAATTGAGAATTGATAGCATCTTAAAAACAGTTACATTTTCAGTTGAGAAAACTTTTTAATATAAGACATAAAATCAACTCGGGAACGTTTCCGAAAATCAGTAGCAGCAAAAGTAACCTTAACCTTGTTTCTATAAATACTTCTTTAAACCTGGGAAGTATATTGGTTTCTGAGGTTTCTAAAGATAAATAACGCTTTTCGGAATTTTGGGTAACTGAGAAGTGGTTATTGTATATTTTAGTATGCGGCTATATTATAATTTCGTAGGTTGTGAAACATTTACCTTTTTTATGCACACTGTAAAAAATGTCGGATGTTTCTTATTCTAGAAAAAATGTAATATAACCACGAACGAAATTACACAATAAGTTCTTTCGAGTTACTAACGATTCGGAAAAGAGTTCTTTATCTTAAGAAATCTCAGAAAAAAAAAATATTTTAGAGATTTAAAGAAGCATTAAGAAAACAGTTTAGTTTGCTGCCACTGAATTTCGGAAACGTTTCCGTATACATTTCATATTGTATTAATCAGTTTTCTCAACCCAGAATATAGGTTTTTCGGATACTACCAATTCTGAAATAAACATTTTCATGTTCAACAAGCGTATTTTACAGGCAAACATGATAAATTAACATAATTAACATTAACATTAAAATCTACCCTATTAAAATCAGTGCGCGTATCTATCTATGTAACCTCAAAAACTGGAAAACCACAGGGCGCAGGGCTACGAAATTTGGCACGCGGGTTGCTGGTACGGGCCCATGAACGATAGGGGCAAAAAATTCGAAAATTTTAAGTAGATTTTTTTTTTTTATGTTTTTGACGAAGTTTTGCCTTTTTAACACTTTCCAACCTAGTTGAAAAGTGTTTATGACTTCGGTTTGTCTGGCCATCTGCCGTCTGGCCGTCTGGCCGTCTGTCCGTGCTGTAACTCCCGTAAATATGCTCGGATTGCTCTGCAATTTTTATATGTTATTGTCGTTATCTATAGCATGTCCCCTATTTCAACGGAAGTGTGTAGCACTTATAGTTTTTTTACAGGGACACTCAAAAGAATTCCGTTACATTGCGGTCTATGGGGGAAAATGATTTGCGTTTTATTTAAATAATGTTTCACTATTTTAAACGCATTGAAATTTATATATATCACTAAGGTGCATTAGAAGAAGCTTAATATGGAATAGGGTGTGCATAGCACTTATAGTTACTTTACAGGGACAGTCAAAAGAATTCCGTTACATTACGTCTAGAGAGAAAATTCGTCTGCGGTTTGTTTAAATAATGTTTCACTATTTTAAACGCATTGAAATTTATATATATTACTAAGGTGCATTACAAGAGGCTTACTACAGAATAGTGTGTGTATAGCAGTCATCGTTCATTTACAGGGACACACAAAAGAATTCTCTACTGTCTGTTAACAAAAATTCCTGGAAGTGCGTTTTAAGTTACTGAACGCGATTTTAATTTTAACTCGCTTTTTGTCTATGACGTGGTGTGTATAAATTCTGTAGATCCTATACAGGGTAGCACAAAAGTTCACGAACACATTTCCGTTTATTGACAGAAACTCCAGAAGGATAATTTTAAACTGTGCTACGCGTTTCCTAACTAAACTAAAATTTAGCATCCTATATAGTATATATACAAATCTATAGATCCTATACAGGGCTGAATAAAAGTATTCGGATATTTTTCAGAATATTGTATCTGTTGGAAATTCCAGAAATTATGTTTTAAAATATGTTATGCGTTTTCCAAATTGTTTACTTAGATGTTATCTTTTAGCTTATTAAACGGTATGTTTTGTAAAATTATTTTGGAAGCGTTGGAAAGTGCTACATAATCTATGCTTGACGCATGATTTTTCGTTCTTGTTTTATGTTCAACCCGTAATCGCGCGAGTTCTAACCAGTTATAAATGTTTACTGCAATGTGAGATATATTTACATATTACGTACGCCACGCTGCAATACTAAGAAGCTGTAGCGGGTATTACGATAATTCTTTTACCTCGCATGCAAATAATTAGAGATTATTTAATTGCGCTTAATTATTACCCTTTTTTTAAAATAAAGAAAAACATTTTATCAGAAACAGCAATAAAACTTTTTATTCCATTTATTCCCTTATTCCAAAGATTTCGTTTTATCGTCTGCTGCCATAGCAACAGGATAAATTAAATTTCATTAAAAAAAATGCACAGTAGTAAGAAATTTTTTTTTCTACATATTACATAGATTTCATTTGGTTGTACTGATTTTTATTTTTAATTTTGGTTTTAGAATTAAATTCATGAACTCCCATGCGTATAGAACGGGTTAAACAGCTAGTTAATATTATTTGTTACTATTGCATGTATACATTAAATTACACAGCTGAAAATGTGTAATTGAGAATTAATAGCATCGTAAAAACCAATATTCTGGTTTGAGAAAATTGATTAGTGCACTATAAAAACTACTAACTATTTCCGAAAATTAATGGTAGCAAATGAAACTTTATTTTCATAAATGATTCTTTAAATCTCGTAAATATATCAGTTTTTGAGACTTCTGAAAATAAAAAACGCTTTTCGAAATTGTTAATAACTTGGAAGAGGTCGTTGTACATTTTCGTTCGTGGTTATATTATATTTTACTAGAAGAAACGTTTATATTTTTTTACAGTGCAGTGTAGAATAGTGTTCTGGTGCGTCGCAAACGCTTTACACTTCTTCTTACGGTTTTTTGTAGCGTAGATAGAGGACACAATATTGAATCCGATTCAGTGAATCACAAAATCAAATTTCCTGAATTTTTAGTAGAAAGAAGGCTTTGCCTATATTCCCAATTTTATTTATTTTAATCATTATTTCTAAAAATGATTGTTAACATTTATGGGTTTGGCAAGCATATACAAATGTAGTTTAAACACAAATACTTGATATCAGATTGAGAAGAAAAAATTAAATATTTTTCACCGAATATATATTAACATATTTTGACGACATATTTAAATTTTTCGTACAGATTTAAAATGTACAAAAAAAAAAAAAAAAAAAATTAAACTGTGTACGTTTTCTGTAATATTTAATAAAGCAGTCAATCTGCCTTTTATGCAATTTAGTCTACTATAATAATTATTGTTAAGTTACAAGATTAACGAAATCTTTTTTCTTTTTTTCATAAAATTCCAGTATCTAAATAAATTAAAATGTGAAAAATGGCTAAAAAATTACTTCTTCACAAAATGAAAAAAATCAAAAAGAAAAATTTCATTCCATATTATCACTGCATGCGACAAAGAATAACTACTAATGTTTAAATAATCTTGAATATTGTACTGTTATATGAATAATTAAACATATTACTATTCACAAATAATCCTGGCGGTCCGTTTTTTGAGTACCAGTATTTCTGAAGAAAAATTTCCGTTCTATGTTTTTACAACATTTGCAATAAAAATTACGTTCCGGGTAGATGTCTGCATAATTTAAAAGAAAAATCTATAAAGATGATATTTCTTAGAAAAATGTGGCACACAAAAAACGGACCTAGTTAGAAGCATGCAAATTTTATTTATCTATTTATTTCGTTGTAGCCTTTTTTAACATCATCCACAATGAATTTGGACTGTATATCGAAGTAGAACTTTTTTTTAAATTAGTAAGAGGAAAATATAGGTAATTTCATGAATTACGTTTTTTGTATAGAAATAGGTTTTTTTTTTTTTTTCAGTGTAAGTAATATAAAACTCTATGTCAGTTACTTTAATAATTTATGGAATCGTCAAAAATATAACATATACTTACTTTTTATTTATTTAACCAATAGCATAGTAATCTTCCTATGTACAGTGTCTCACAGATTTTGGTTCACTTAGGTAGAGCCTCATACAGTTCTTTTATTTTCTACAGTTTACTGTTTTATTTTCTACAGTTAGATTCCACCGTATGCTTTCTTTATTTGTTTCGAAGGAAAGTCTGTACAGTTGCCCTGAAATAACCATTCAGCTGGAAATTATATCTTTTTTCAATTTATGTTAAAAAAAAAGCTTAGAGGGTCATTTTCTTACTGAAATTGTACCAAAATCGGAAATTTTCAATATGAACACTGAATTTTGGCATCATATTTGTTTTTTTTCGGTAAATTTTACCTTTGGATACCAAACAGGAAGTCATTCTGCCAAGTTAATTTAGGAATTATGAAGGTTTAAAATTTGGAACTCATCATGTTAAATTCATTCGTAATCATTTGAAAACAGATTGCAATAAGGGTAGTTTTTTAAACATAACTTTAAAACTACTTGGCAGAATCAGGTAATATTTCAAATTCACAAATTTGGAGCTTTTAGAAATTGATTTCTGTTAAAAAATTCGTAGTTTACAATTCATATTTGTTTCAAAAATTAATTAAAAAATATATGTGTTTTGAAATAAGTTTTGGAAAACATTATGAATTGTAACCTATGCACTTTTTAACAAAAATCAATTTCTAGAAGCTTCAAATTTGCGAATCTAAAATATCACTCCATTCTGCCGAGTACTTTTGAGTTATGTTTAATAAACTACAGGCATTGCAGTTCATTTTACATTAAACATTAGGAGTTCCAAATTTTAAACCTTCATAATTCCTAAACTACTTTACCGAATAACATCCCATTTGGTTTCCTTAGGTAAAATTTACCAAAAAAAAGCCAAATTTGATATCAAAAGTAGGTGTTTGTATTGGAAATTTAAGAGTTTTGTACAATTTCATTATGAAGATGACCCCCTAAGCTTTTTAAACATAAATTGAAACAAGACATAATTTCTAGTCCAATGACTGTTTTCGTTTTTTTTCTGTGACTTTTTGGAGATAAAAATGTATAGGGTGTTCTCTTTTTTTGGCCGACTGTAGAGGATATACACCTTTAAAACCGAAAATGCCTACTGTCACCTCCAGGTGGTGACACGTCTTTGAAAGGACCTCTAGGCTTAGCTTTTAAGTGAATATGTACCATGGCACATTTATTGGGATCTAGAAAAATTTTCCCACATCTCTCAAAGTCCCACATCTCTCGGATTTTCTAATGTGATACTATAACCTTTCAAAGTTTTGTACCTCAAACAATCAAGGTTCGTCTTTTTTTTTTTTTTTTTTTTTTTTTTTTGGCATAAAAATGTAAAAAAAAAGCAGCAAGTCTTATATTTTTTTGCCTGAATATTAAAATTAACTAAATGTTGAATTGATACTTGTAGGATTTCGAATGTTTGATTAATTTTTGTTGTTGTTGTAATTGCAATCTTGAATTTATGCGTCATTTACTTTACTCTTTTTTAGTGAAAATAATACAATACAACGTATGAATTGGAAAAAAAAAAGTTATTAGTTTACTTATGGAAGTTAATGGGATGAAATATTCAATAGAGAACAATGTTAATATTTTTATGATAGCTTTAATCAAAAACATTTTTTAATTTAAAATGTATTTGCCTGTTATTCTTATTGTTTTATCCGATTAATCTTACGCTTTTCACAGCTTTTATTCATAAATGCATGCATTTATTGTTTTGTAAACTTGTTTGATGTACATAAATCAACTTAATTAAAAAATAGTAAATGAAAACGAAACAAAATTATCTTTCAGAACATTATGAATGTTCCTTTATAAGCGTTCTTTTCATTTTTCCCCAAACAAATTATTGTATGATCAGTGTATCAGTGTCAATTATGGTAATTTTTTTGTATGGTCAATAAATACAAATATTCAATGTTTATGGCCAATTGCTTTTGATAGACAAATATTATGCATGTCAGAACATCTTTGAAAAGATTGCGTTCAAGGGGATGGAGTTTAAGTTGATGTTTATGTTAGCGATGGATTTGTTAATGTATTAAAATGGGAAAATAATAAAACCAAATGACCAATAGTTTTTGAGAAAAATCCGAAATTTTACTTAACACATTCTATATAGATGTTTAAGCATGTTAACAAATATAATAAATAATAGTGATATATTTATTATAGTCAGTAGTATATATGTTTAATATAAACACATGGAATATACCTAACAATCGAAATTCACCAGATAATTAAAATTTAGTTGCAACATATCCGCACAGAAAGTTAAGACATTTTTCACCGATCACATAAAAGTAACATATTTTAAATATCTATAACTCATCTTATGGGTGTTACCGTTACATAATGAATGTTAAATTATATATTTTTAAAAAATTCCTAATATTTAAGCAATCAGTATATTGTGTACATGACCATATCGAAAATAAACTTTTCCGTCATTAAGTGCATTCATTTTTAATATAAACACGAATAAAGAAAATTGTCATGTTGAATATAGCGTGCAAGAATAGCACGCATGGTTGGGGCTTATTGATAAAAAATCAAGAACAGCGTGTTTAGTACTACATCACAAGATAATTTATTCATGTAATGTTCATGAAATTTGGCTTTTTTAATTCAAAACCTACAATAAATTTTAGACAAAATGGTATGCTTAACTTTCGATATTTTATTGCACATTTCCATCAGATATTAAATACACCCAAAGAAAGATATTTTACAATCTTCCTGAAATCCACCATCCAGTAAATATAATAATGAAAGGTCGCATACATATAATTGTTCTTTGGTAAACAAATAAATTTTCTATTATCTAAACCTATGATTACTTTCTCAGATATTTGTTATTTTATAATGAACTAATTTCATTACTTTTCTCTGTAATAAATAACAGTTTTCAAAAGAGGCAATTGTACTTCATAACTACTATTTTTCATCTTATAATGGGAAAATAGCTTTTGTGTAAATAGTATTAATCATTTTTTAGTTTTATTTCATGTGTATCAGAGAACAAAGATTTTTCAATAATCATTTTGAAGGATATAAAAATGTGAAAAAAAAAGCAGATGAAGAAAGAATAGAGTATTTTAAAATATCAATAAATTAATTTAAATAGAATCAGTATTTTGAATTTAAACACATATTATTAATATTTTAAAGCTTTTATAATGAGTTTTTTTCTTTATATAGAATAATAAACTACGACAATAGTTAAATTGTAAATAAATAGGTATTTTATACGACAAAACCTTTACTAAAATGAATCATACACAGACGTAGTTAATATTTTCTTTAAGTTGGGAAAAATATACTATGATTTACATACATTTTTGTTTATGACTAAATAATAATAGGTAAATGTTAATTGTTTTAGAAAGCAATCCAAGTTTATTAAATGACGTTGATTAAATGATTTATTCACTTTTTACAAAATAAAAGAAGTATAATAAACTAATTATGTAGCTTTAAATACTAATTGGTATTTTGTGATTGTATGGCAAATAACCTGATTTTTCATTTTTTTTTAATTATTAAAAAATGATTGTATACATATATTTACTTTCGTATATCTATACTAAAAGAAAGTATTGTAATCGAAAAAAATTTCAACTTCCGGTTTTCAACTGATTTACACGTTTTAAGGATTAGAGATCCCGAAAAACATGTTTATACAAAATATCTGTCTGTCCGTCTGTCTGTTCTCCTTGTAGCATCGAAAAGTGTATGAAGTTACGCATAGAATTGAACCAAATTTGATTTATAGGTTTGTGATTATGGCCAGTAGGTGGTACTTGAATTTGAAGATATTCCGGCGGAAAGAGGCGCTGTAATAGCGATTTTTGTGCCATTTTCATTATTGTGCCATCAAAAAGTGTATGAAGTTATATGCATAGTATTGAACTAAATTTCATTTATAGGTTTGTGACTATGGCCAGCAGGCGGTACTTGAATTAAGAGATATTTCGCCGGAAGGGGCGCTGTCATAGCAATTTTTTTTAAATTTTCATTAATGTACCATTGAAAAGTGTATGAAGTTATGCATAGTATTGAACCAAATTTCATTTATAGGTTTTTGGCGATGATCAGCAGGTCTTACTTGAATTCGGAGACATTCTGCCAGAAGGGGGCGCTGTAATAGCGATTTTGTGCCATTTTTATTATTGTATCATCGTGTATGAACTTATTCTTAGAATTAAGCCAAATTTTCTGTATAGGTTATTTATTATTGTCTGCAGGTCCCAATAGAATTTAGAACTATTCCGACGGAAGGGGGCGCTGTGATAGCTATTTTTATGCTATATTCTAGATTTTTTGTAGTTGTGTCGTACATCGGCTGCTCGTGCAGCGAAGGTAACCCGGCTCTTCACAAACAGCTGACGTACAACAGAATAACGAAAAATATTGATCTTATTGGCGCTGTGATAGAGAATTTTGAAGTATTAACATGTATGAGAGAGAAGAAAGTTTTGGGATTGACACATTCGACTAGTTTTGTTTATGGCTTAATTATAATACATAGTTGTTGACTCTTTGATAAAGCAACCCGAGTTTATTGATGTTCATTGAATGATTTATTTATTTTTATTTTTATTATCTGAACAAAAGAAATATATATTTGTTTTTGACTAAATAACAACGTAGATTTTTTTTTTTTTTAAGAAAGCAAATCTAGTTTATTGATCTCTATTACAGATTTTTTTAAAATTTTATTTTCGCAGCCTATTTTTAGAGAAAAAGTGTAATTTTTCTCTTGTGATATTAACGAGGGCTAGTGGACAAGTTCCTCGTTTGCTCATCCTAGCTATGAAATGAAATACATCAAATAAAATTATTCTATTATAATAAATATGAATCATAAAAACCGTATGTAAATAATCAGAAAACAGGAATGAAATTGGTTGTCAAAGAGACATATATTACTGTTACATACATGAACGTTTTGCTAACAGTCACTGTAAATATCAAAGTGATTCTATACAAAAATATTTTTAAATTGATTTTACGGAAATGGAGTTAGAGCTTCGTGTAAAACTTTTTTTGCAAAATAACAGCATTATTTGAAAAGTTATGAAAGAAACAGTGACTCATAAAAACACAACTTACCAATAAAACATTAAAATTGATACTTTGATAAAATTTAGTGAACAAAATCGTTTCACAACCCTTCAAAGGAGCAAAATTGTAACATCGTTTCCTCTGTAATTTTTTTTTATATACCTGAAAAATAAACGATGGTTATTCCAACATGTTAGAAAATTTTTAATTATGTCTACGAAGCTAAGTCTGGGAAGTATTAAACATCAATTAACATTTAAAAATTACGTTGAATCTGTAAAATTATATAAATTGAAAGGATTCATGTATTGCAGTGAAAACTGCTACTCAGTGGAAAGAAATTATCGTTAATAACGAGTATATTCGGGCTAGACAATGAGATGATTATTGCAAACGTTTTCCTATTTCGTAATTTTATCTCACTGCTCTCTTTTGAATTTAAGAGTTATTTGCACTTTAGAAGAACTATAAAATGCTTTTATCTGTTTTATAATTTCTTTCCATTTTCTCGCGCGTAAGATTGGCGATAATATCGTTATTTTAAATCATAAAAAAACCCTTTGAATTCTCTATAAAATTATCTTCACATTATATATTATTTGTTTTTAAATTTAGCATTAGAGTTTAAAATGTCATTTTAGATACACAAAATACATGCTTTAATTTCAATGGTTGTAGCAAGCTGTAAGTGGTTTTTATACATAAACCGAAGCGTCTATATTTTTGCCCTTTACAGTAACACAAGGGGTTGTTAATAACTACACTTTTTGATTTTAACGTGTAACAAAATAATATAATATAATGTAGTTCATGTATATCATTTATTGTCAAATAATACGCTTGCAAAAATTAGTCAGGTTTTAAAAATAATGCACAAAAGTGCAATATTGTAAATATTCAAATATTTATCAAAGCAGAAAAATTGTTAGAATTGAAATTGTATGAACAAAAAACAATGTGCGGAAAGCGAAGAATTGTAAAAACCTAGTCCTTTTTTACTTTCGGCTTCAACAAGGCCTTGCGGCAACAATATTCGATAAAATGGCACATCTTAGCTATGAATTGCAAATATGAGGCTGCTATGATAATTCCATATCACACTCATAGTTTTTTTTTTTGTATTTTCACTTTCTCGTTTAATACTTTTTTACTTTTTATTTTTACATTTATTTTCACATATATGATTTCATTTTAATTATATATATATGATGATAAGATTTTTTGCTAATAATAACTATTATTAGCAAACTATGTAGCAAAATAAAGCTAACTATTAAATCACAGGAAAATCGACACTATATAAATCAACCAATAATTATAATACAATATAAAAATGTACATCCAATAATATGAAATGCAGAAATTTGAAAAAAAAGACAATAAAGAAAAAATCCACGAGCAGAATGGGAAACTATTACAAGAATAAAATGGAAACTTATATTACAAAACACGTTATCAAGGGCAATATTCCACAATATGAGTAAATTGTAATTGATTTTTATATGAGTAAAATAAACAGTTAAGCATAATTTACTTTACTCAAATTTACTCAGCCACGATACCACAAGTTAAAGAATTTGAAATAAGAATGGATAAATTCGGAAAATCAAAACATGAGAAATGCAATGTGAATTACAGGGAAGTATTAAAAAGTCACATATCATTGTAACGAGAAGATTATAAACGAATAGAAAAATAATAGAGAAACTACACGAACTATTTCAATGTCAACCTCATGGCCGTTCTAACAATTTTGACAAGCACATGGAATGATTGTATACTTACAGTTACAGTTAAACAAATCACTGTTGTTTTAACAAATTGTAAAATAACCATACAGTATCCATGAATTTAATCCATTGTAAAATTAATAAATATAATAAAAAATTGTCACCAATGATAATAACCGAATTATGGACAAAAAGAAAACGAACAAATAAGAATAATGTAATTTGTAATATTCATCCCCCCACCTCACTCCCCCCCCAAAAAAATAAAAATAAATAAACAGTACTTCATCCATGTATAATATTAAACTCACATTTATATACATAGTAAAACTTTTCGCAAAGAAAATAACTATCAAATCTCAAGACAATTGATACTAAAGAAGTTACCAAGTTATTAGAAAACAAATCAATCCAATGTTATTAAATGCACTGATTAATAAAAAGAAAGAGAAAAAAAAATCCAAAAACTGATGTTAAGAACTTTAGAACAAAAGAAAATGAAACTTATATTGTATATATATATGTACATGGTGTCGCTTCTTATCGCTGACAAATAGCTAATTTCTAAACTGAAAGTCTTAGAGGAGTGCTTCTACTTCTAATTGCAAAAGTATTTCAAATGCTGTTATCTCTATTATTTTACTAGGGAACATGTTCAACTGTTATGGTACATGTTCTGGTTTTCATGAAGAGTTGTATCTTTGGAACGGTTTTGCCACGAGGTTCAAGAGAAATATAGGAACTACTAGTTCGAATCCAACTGTTTAGAAAATACGGTTCAATTTCTTCTATGACGTCATACATAAAAAAAAAACATAGTCCTAATTTCGTTAAAAGTAGTATCGTTGGAAATTTCTTGCTTGTACTAACTATTGTATTAACTATTGTTCTAACTTGTACTAAAATTTGTACTAACTAAAGATTAACTAACTTACGAGATTCTAGCTTTAATTAAATACTTATCCTAGTACGATTAAAATGAGAACCTAGCATCTGATTCAGTCATTTTCTTGTTTTTTTCTTTTTTATGTATGACATCATGGAAAAAATGGGTCATGATTCGGTTGGGTAGTTCCCAAATTTTATTTATCCTCATAGCAATACCTTTCCAACAATACCACCATCGACGAAATTCCGAATTAACAGTTGAATATGTTTTCTAATTAGAAGCTATTTTGATTAAAATATCAAAATAGTTATTTTTGAAAGAGTTACGATATTAAAATTTCTATATGGTCCCTGAGTGTTATAAGTTATATTTTGAAAAGCATTTACCATTGCAAAGCAAACATGACAAGTAAAGCAAAAAAAAAAAAAAAAAATCAAATCAATTTGTCCTATGAAAACTAACCGAGTTTTAAATTTTTACCTTTTCCTGACACTAGAAACAAAAAACAAACAAAAAAGTGTCTTTATTGCCGGGAAACGTTAAAAATTCATAAAATTCAAAGTATCGCGAAAATATTAATAAAATATTTTTAATCACGAAATATTTAAAATAGATTTAATAAAGAAGTTATAAATTTAGTTATATTGTCTATATGGAACTGAAAGGATAAAAACGTTTGTGAGTGAGATTTCGGGAAAAAAAAAATTACACGAGAAATTTTAAACGTTTCTAAGTGAAACAAAGTTGCACTTTATTTCTGAGTCGCATTTTTTTAAAAATTTTATGATATACACAAAATTTATATGCCCTAAAGAAAATTAAAAAAATATATTTTACGCACAATAACTGTAATCTGAAGCAAGAGTGGAGTTGATTGACATAACTTCCCCTAAAGGCGATTGCGTTTATTAGCGGTAAGAAAAAAAAATAATTTTATGCATAGATTTACCTGGAACCTAAGAACAACTTCGATTGCGCGATATTCTAAAATTTATCAGTATTTAAAAAAATTTCGTACAAATTTGAAACAAAAAAGAGAATGATTCTTGAATGCGAATGTTTCATTTGGATACCAAATTGATAAACTGTACAAGT
This sequence comes from Maratus michaelseni, assembly GCA_963931845.1. Lineage (NCBI taxonomy): Eukaryota > Metazoa > Arthropoda > Arachnida > Araneae > Salticidae > Maratus > Maratus michaelseni. The sequence goes on along the minus strand of OZ007586.1, from coordinate 67,063,587 downwards.
TTACTTATTTTGGACGGTTATTTCATGATTAATACGTTTTTCAACTAGTTTTACATCAATTGCCAGTCGCTATATTGATACTGATTTAATGTTTTATCAAACATGAATTTCGTTTATCCACCTAACTTCTTACCCGCTAATTTCTTATACAACAGTTTGTGAAATACGCATATTTATCAGCTCTAAATATCATTTTTGCGCTGTTGAAAGAATAATTTTGTACACGTTATTATATGTGTTTGTAAAGATTTCTGGAATAAAGATTTTCTTAAATAAATTTTTAGAAATACTTCAAAAATGTACAGATTAACGGAAAATGCTCAAAAACACACATTGAAAAAAAAAGTTGTTGATTTTACAGTAGCGCGGCAGCGTGTTACTGCTTATTTTACTGTTTATTACTGTTAATTTTACGGTATAATACTGGCAGCTGGGGTGTTAGTATTATACTGTAAAATCAACACTTTTTTTTGCAATGCATGTCGTACTATTTTTTTATTTTTTATAAAACTGTATATTACAATCATTGAAAAAGTAATTTTGAAAATAAATATAGCTGAATCGAATCCTTCTGTCCAAACTGGGCATCCTCTTTCCCACCACTAATTTCTAGTAAGGTTTTCGAATATGTTTCTTAGGAAGTTTTTACGATTAAATAAGGCGATGAATACAATACGGAAAAACAGGTGGGAAAAAGTATGTCTAGATTAAGTAGCAGGATTTAATACTGACATATATATAGCCATTACGTAAAAACAAAAAAACGAAATTCAACAACGAACTTCAACGCATATAAATCTTTCTTTGCTAGTTGTTTTCAAATAAATGCACAATATATTAACTTTTAAAGATCTAATACCCTTTGATCCATAGTTTCTTTTGCATAAATATTTAATTAATTTTTACAATTTTTGTATGAGGATAAAGTCCTGACGAATGCTTAGTTACAATATTGTCTCTTATACAACAAGGGCTTTAAAAAAAAAAAAAAAAAACATATTTAACGCAGGTATGTGTCCCGAATTTTCTAATTTTCAACATACTATCAAACATTTTTTCCAACCCTTCGTCCACTATTCACACTCTGTATTAATAGAATTATAATAAATTGATACGACTCATTAAGAAACAATATTCAAAACTTCTGAAAAAATCAAACCTACTCTGTGTTGCATTGAAAAAAAAATATGTAAAACGATATCAATTAAATATATAATTACAATATACATGAATAAACATATAAAATCTATGTCATACATTCCAATCTGTAAAATTAATGACGGCACAGTTTATGCTTATTTTGACATATTTAAAAAGGAGGCAATTAAAAAAAAGCAATATTTGTAACATTTTAAAAGACCTGTCAAAATTAAAATTGGTAAAACCGATTTGCAACCCCATTTAACTGTTTATTATCAGAAGAGTTTCGGAATCAAGATGTTTCCCGTCTTTCAGTTGTCATGAAACGGTGAATATATTTCATTTCAAGAGCACTTAAATCATTGCATACAGATTTGGCTACTTGTATGTTAAATTCTGATTCCTATGACGAGTATATATTTCTGGGTTAATTATGCTGCAAGTGCTGGAAGAAGCAAGGAAACTGGTTTGCCCATCCTGTTCATTTTCGCAAACATTAAGCTATCGAATACGGAAGTAGGCAACTTGATCAATGTACAATTTAGAAAATCGAACAGCTCAATGCAACGTCGCATGCATATTTATTTTCAATTAGGAGAGATAGAATTTGACAAATTTATAAATGATAACATTGAAAGATTTTTTATTCCTTTGTTAAAGAAGAAAGGATAATCTTCCTGTAAAATGAACTGGCTGTAATATATATATATATATATATATTCCTGTAATATTTTAACCTTTTTAATTTTGTGGTAATAAACAGCTTTCTATTTTCATTGCTTATAAACGTCCTTCAAAAGGTTTTTTTTTATATCGACGGTGATATAATTTCGTATTAATTCATTTTAATACATTTGAAATTGTATTAATGTACAATTTAGAAAATTGAACATCTGAATTCAACGTTACATGGATATTTATTTTCAATTAGACGAGATAGAATTTGACAAATTTATAAACGAAAATATTGAAAGAATTTTTATTCATTTCTTAAAGAAAGCATGATTTTCCTGTAAAAGGAACTAGCAATAATATATCTAAAAAAAATCCTGTAATATTTTAACCTTTTTAATTTTGTGGTAAAACACATCATTTTGTGTTCATTGCTTATCACAATAAACGTCCCTTCTCATAATAAACGTCTGCTTATCATATAAACGTCCCTTCAAAAATCATATTTTATATCGACGGTGATATAATTTCGTATTTATTCATTTTAATACATTTGAAATTGTATTAAGATGAATTGCGCGCAATCAATATACAGTTTAGAAAATTAAACAGCTGAAATCAATGTCACATGCATATTTATTTTTAATTAGAAAAGATAGAATTTGACAAATTTATAAACGAAAATATTGAAAGAATTTTTATTCATTTGTCAAAGAAGAAAGGATGATTCTCTTTTAAAATGAAATTAGGAATAACATATATAAAAGATTTCCTTTGATATTTTAACCTTTTTAATTTTGTGGTAAAAGCAGCTTTTTGTTTTCATTGTTTATAAAAGTACTTTCAAAAATTTATTTCGTTACGATTGTGGTATAATTTCGAATTAATTCATCTTAATACATTAGAAATTGCATTACGATGAACTGTACGCGATCAATGTGCAATTTAGAAAATAGAACAGCTGAATTCAATGTCCAATGAATATTTATTTTCAATTAGGATAGCTAGGTTTTGACAAATATGATAAATGAAAACATCGAGAGAAATTTTAGTAATTTGTTAATGTAAAAAGAAAGAATGATTCGGTGGTCAAATAAGATATCAAGAAGAAATTTTAAAGATTTTTTTTTGATATTTTAATCTTTTCAGTTCTGTGATAAAAAAAAGCACCTATTTTAGTTTCATTGTTATAAAAAAGTCATATATATATATATATATATACAAGATTTCATACGATATTTTAATCATTTTAATTCTGTGATAAAAAACAGCTTTTTGTTTTCATTGTTTATTCATGTCATTTGTCCCTTAAAAAAAAAAAACTATTTTATGACGACGGCGAAATTTGTATTAATTCATTTTAATATATTTGAAATTGTATTAGGATGAACTGTGCGCGACCAATGTGCATTTTAGAAAATAGAACAGCTGAATTCAGTCCAATGCATTTATTTTCCATTGGAATAGCTAAATTTTGACAAATGGTAAATGAAAACATCGAGAGAAATTTTGCTAATTTGTTAATGTAAAAAGAAAGAATGACTCCATGGTAAAGTGAGCTAGCAAAAAGAGATTTAAAAGAGTTTCTTTGATATTTTAACCTTTTCAGTTCTGTGATTAAAAACAAAACAAAAAAAACAGCTATTTTGGTTCCATTATTATCAAAGATCACCTAAAAAAATTATATTTCATTATGACGGTGATATAATTTTATGTAAGTTTGCCGTAACACATTTTTTTAACATGATCACTAGGGGGAAGTAAGGTAAAACAGTTTAGACGGGTGAAAACTGTATACTTCAGTTTGACTCAATTTGAGCAGCTAATTGTTGAAATAGACAAGAAAAAGAAGCAAACTTTACAGTATCGCCTTACTGGAATTTGTGTAGTTTCTGTGTAGGAAAGTTTATTTAGTCATTTTTTGTTTTAATGTTTGCTAGTTTTCAAAATTCTTAAATATGAACATATTTAAAGTTATTGAAACTTTTCATATTATTGTGTGTAGCATATTTATTAAGGATTTATTTCCCACAATGAAACTGTTGCTAGCATTTATAGGTACAATTTTTTGACGTGTTATGCAACCCTCATTTTGTGGTGGTAAAAGTAAAACCTGATATCCTACGTGTGATAAAGAAGGATATTGGAAAATGATAATCGATCAGCCCGTAAACAATGTTTGATGAAAAGGCAGTAAAACTACACTGGTGTGCAAAACTTAAGCAACAAACACAAAATGCTAATTTCTGAACACGTGAGTACTCAAAATGAAATTCTATAAAGAGCAAGTGTAGAAAAGAGGTACTACCCTAACAGTACGGCCAGTCGATGTGAAGTCACACATGGTTAGAAGTGTCACAATCGCTACGGTGAATCAAAATATGGGATATTTCACTGTCTCATTATTACTCTCAAATGATTGTTAACACTGAAAAGTGACTGTGACTGTCGCTTTGTGATGGGTCACCAGGTGACATTACAATGAAGTCACCTTGTGATTCTCAAGTCACTGTCAGTTGAAGACTGAACTTTGAAGTCATTGTGAGCATTGCATTGTGATGAGTCACCAAATAATGTCACAATGAAGTCGCATGGTGACTTTCTGGTGATCTACACTCTATTGTAGAGTCATCATTGCACTCCTTTGTGAAAAGTCACCAGATGATTTCATTTTCTGTCACTTGGGGACTCGTCACAGAATAGCTATCATGATGACTTTACTATGGAGTGTCAAAATGACAGTCACATGAGAGTCACAAGATGACTTCATTGTAAAGTCACCTGGTGACTCGTCAAAAAGCAGCAGTCTTGGTGATTGTTCAGTAGAGTGACCAAATGAGAGTAAAAATGAGACGAATGAAAGAAATCACATTTCTGTTCATTGTAGTGACTGTGACAATTGTGACCATTTGTGATGTCAAGAAGACTTCACATCGACTGTCTGTGCTGTTAGGGTAGTACCTATTTTCTACACTTGCTGTTTATAGAATTTCCTTTTGAGTACTCATGTGTTCAGAAATTAGCATTTTGTGTTTGTTGCTTAAGTTTTGCACACTAGTCTACTTGAACAAGATTTTTATAAATCTGATAAAGAGGTGAATTTCTTTTCTGAAATTTTGTCAAATTTTAATGAAGACAATTATATTTTTGCCTTTAAATATTTAATCACTAGGCTTATGATTGAAATATTATTGTTTAGTTCCTTACTTAAATTTGTAAAATAAAATACAGGGTGTCCCAAAAGTCCTTGACACATTTTAAAATTCAATAAACGATCTGGCAATTGGCTTACGAGACTACGGTTTGGACGAGATGCTTCTTATGATTGAAAATTTTGTTTAAGCAATTAAAAAAATTAGTTTCAAAAATTTTTCATAGATGTCGCTGCTTCTGGAAAGTTATCAATAGGTAGAATGCCTTTATGCACAACAATGGTGAAAGATGCACAATGCGGAGGCACAGTTTTTGTCCAAACTATGGCAACCCACAATCCAGAGGTTAACAATACTCACCTGCATCAGTTCTATTAGACGAAGTGAACTCAGGAGGGCGAGTATTGTTAAGTTCTGGAATGTGGGTTGCTATAGTTCGGACAAAAACTGTGCGTACGCATTGTGCTCCTTTCGCCTTTGTTATGTATAATGGTAGTCCACTTCTTCGGTAGCTTTGCAGAAGTAACGCCACCTATGAGAAATCTCTTAAACTATTTTTTTTTTTTATTTGCTTAAACGAAATTTCAGATCATAAGAAACATTTTCGTCCGAACCGCACTCTCGTACGCCAATTGCTTGCTCTTTTATGGAATTTTAAGATGTGTCAAGGACTTTTGGGACACCCTGTATACTGTTCCTTAAAAAAAGTCTAAACTCTTTTATTTCCATAAGATTAACATAATCACGATATAATCCACCCGGTGGGGTAAAACCTTATGTTTTGATTTTTCATAAACAATCATTTATCAATAAAAACGTAATGAACTAATATATTTAAAATGATATTATTATCTACCTTATTAAAATCCGTGCGCGAATCTATCTATGTAACCTCAAAAACTCGGAAACCACAGGGCGCGGGGCTACAAAATTTAGCACACGAGTTTCTGGTAGGATGCACATGTACGACTGAGGCAAAAAATTCAAAAATTTTAAATAGATTTTTTTATTATTTTATATTTTTGACGAATTTTTGCCTTTTTTATGTTCAACCCCTAATTGCACTAGTTCTAACCAGTTCTAAATGTTTACTGCAGTGTGAGATATACATATTACGTACGTCACGCTGCAATACTAAGAAGCTGTAGCGGGTATTACGATAATTATTTTACCTCGCATGCAAATAATTAAAGATTATTTAATTGCGATTAATTATTACCTTTTTTAAAAAATAAAGAACTTTTTTTTTATCACAAAACTTTTTATTCTATTTATTATCTTATTCCAAAGATATCGTTTTATCGTCTGCTGCAATAGCAACATGATAAATTAAATTTCATAAAAAAAAATGCACAGTAGTAGAAAAATATTTTTCTAAATCGAATAGTTATTGAACAACTCAATACTTTAGCACGGGAATTCTTATTTCTTATTTAGATATTTTAAAGTTGTTTGTTGTCATTGCGTTTTTATGCTAATTTTCGTTTCCTATTCGATTTATTATTATGTCTATTTGATGTGAATTTTTTACATACTGCTACTTTTTACTACGGATTTTAATTTTAAAAACATAGTGAAAAAGGGATCATAGACTTTTACATGTTTTTTACTTTTGAAAACAGCGACAAACCGCTCACGGGCTGTTACATATTTAATATTTACATATTTTTTATTATTTGATCATAACCTTGGGAAATCATGAACTCCCGTGCGTAGAATGGGTTAAACAGCTAGTACATTAATAAATGCTGAGTATGTACGCAACATTACAGTAATTTATGTTGGAAATTCTGGCTTCAAGAAACAACTAATAATAAGGTATGCGGTTTTGCCCCACTTATCCCAGTACAATTTAGAAAATAGAACATCTGAATTCAATGTCAAATACACATTTAATTTCAGTTAGGGTAGGTATACTTTTCGAAATGAATAAATGAAACACCGAGAAATTGTTTGCTAATTTGTTAAAGCGAAGAGGAAGAATATATCCACGGTCAAATGAGTTCAGCAAAAAGAGGCACACGTTGGTTTATTAATTTTTTTCGTCTCAGAAAATGTCAGGCTTTTTAAATATTTCCCTCTTTCAAATTTGTTTCTGGCTAGGTAAAATAATTAACAAATAAAAAATTACACTTACCTTTTGAAGTTAGCAATCTTAAAATAATACATAATTTATTTATTTCCAGATTATTTACCTGCGGGGAAGTTAATTTCGATAAAACAATCTGCAACGTGTCTGTTACGGAGAAGTCAAGGAAGTTGCTATCATATTTTTCTTTGTATTTTAACTTCTTTAATTTTGTGATAAAAAATAGTTATTTTCGTTTCATTGTTCGTAAAAAGTAATTTTAAAGGTTTTTTCTTTGTTTACGGTGATATAATTTTGTATAAATTCAACTGCATATATTTAAATGCAATGCGACAACATTCTGCTTTTTAGCTAAAAAATGGTCAATTTTATTAAAATATACGGTTATGGGAAGATTGAATTTGATAACAATTTGAATTTTTGAATGATATTCTAAACTCATACCAGAGTTCCAAGTCTCCGGATTTTCGTACACCAGTATTTTCTTCGAGAAAATGTTGTTCTTTTAAATCGCAGAATGCTCTGATTGAACAAAACAACATTTTCTGTACTAAAATACTGGTATCCAAAAAGCCGGAGACGTGGCAGCTCTGCTCATACAAATTTGATGCACACTTTTCTATTGCGTAGTATTTGGTAATCAACTTAAAACACAGTGTTTCTTGAAGTGGGGGTCGCGAAAACTATTACGGGATCGTAGAAAACTTGGCAAGTAACCCGATTTTTTTCAACTATTTTATAAATATACTAAGTATAAATATTCGTATTCACGTGAATAAAGAATCTTAAAAATAAAAAAATATGTGAAAAGATATCCTGAATTTAGTTACTTAATTTTTAGCTTATTGCGACTGTTTTTATTATTTTAATTACTTATTTTTTGTGCAGTGATACAATGTCATTAATGTTTATTGTAAAATATATATTTGATACAAAAAATGTTTGTAAATAATCAAAGTTATTAAATTTTGATTAAATTTTTAATTTTAATTAAACAAAAGAAATTACCTGTTTCTGGATTTAAGTCTGCCCACAATGTTTTCGGGGCATCATTTAAAATTTTAATGTTTGAAAGGGGGTCGCAAAACCAAACAGTTTAAGAGACACTGATTTGAAATATTCTGAATGAGATTGGTAATATAACTTTTAGAAAGAATAAATTCCTCTACCATTTTAGGATGTTTTTCTTTTTTCTCCTCAACCCCTTTGTGACGAACAATTTTTAATCTTTAACTACCAGTATTTATAAAGAAAAATCTTTGACTAATTAAACTACAAAAATATTGTGATTAAAAAGGCGAAAATTTCTATTCTAAAATACACATTTAAAATACATTCCTCTAATTTTCTTTTCACGAACAAATCCATCTCACTCAGCACAGAGACCGGACCGACTGCACATGAATATACGAAACACTGGTATCAACAACGCAATGTAATCATATGCTTTATAAAGGAAACGCAAGATATAGTTCCAACCGAGGAATAAAAATGTAATATTATTCCCTGATTTCCAAAGTATATTGCATTGTTTTCCTATTAATGAACATCTTTAATATTGCCATGAATGAAATGAACCATTACAAATTACAAAGTACAAAATTATCGTTTATTTTGGGTTTGATAACATGTCATGTTTCAAAATTAATAAAGCATAGGTTCACTTTTAATCCAAACATACTCAATTCGATATGAGTACACTGATTTACTCATTTTTGAGTATTTCTTTTTCTTTCAGTGTATGCATTCGATAAGTTCCGTATACCCGACGCTCATTCCGAAGGGGTTATAGAAATATCAATGCAACTATCAATGTTATTTTACCCCCCACCCCATAGGCAGCAAAGTTCATTTACAAGCAGATTGCACACGTCACAGACCGCTGAAGTTTTGTATACAAGGTGATTTAGAATAACTGTTCAATAATTTGCAGGGAGTAGAACACGCTACAAAAAAGAAATTTTGCATAGGGAACAAGGTCACAATCCATTTATTTATTCAAAAATACAGGGTGCCTTACTCCAAACTGAAATCAGATTATTGAGCCTGTTGGGATGCGAATTATAATTATTTTAACGACTTCACTTCACAACATAATAATAGATTTTTTAACTGAAATATATAATAACTTAACTAATAAAAATACGAAAAAAAACATTCTTTTTATATTTACCAAACGACATATGTATATTTTTACAATTCCATCGAATATTTTTTCTGTTGCCATAACAACTAGTTAAATTAAATTTCAATAAAAAAACGAGTTTCTCATGACCATGGAGGCTACATTACTCCCTCCCCAGTAACTTATAGTTACGGTACAGATATAATATTAAATAAGATAAAATAGTGTGTAATCAGTCTCTATAACATTTTGGAAATCTTACATGTCTACCAGAACTTGTAGTTTTTTCTTGATGCTCTTTATCAGGCAAATTAGTTCCTTCATTTTTTTTATTGATTGATCAGGCAGCTTCTTATCGGGCAGAGGTATTTGTTTATCAGGTTATTCATCATCAGAAATGTTCTCATCAATCCTTAGCAAATATGCAGATTTTAATCTATCTATCGATATGTTTATGTCTTTGCCCTTGATTTTTACAGTATAATACTTCTCATATCTTTTGAAGGTCCATCATAAGCAGATTTGAGTGTTTTTTTAACTCTACTAATGCGTATGAAAGCATGGGTAGAAGTGTGTAAATCTTTATGAACAAAAAATATTTGAAAAGGTTTTTGACGACTTTTAAAAGGTTTTAACTGGTCCATTTGTTCCTGCAATTCTTTAGCAAATCTTTCCGTGTCTATGATAGTTTTCGGTTCTTCGAAAAATTTTGCCGGTAGCCTGATAGATTTGCCATAGACCATTTGTGCAATAGTAAAATTTTTATCTCCATGCAAAGCAGATCGTAATCCTAACAGTACTGTTGGTAGTGACTTTAGTTTGTCCATTTAATCGAATTGTGCACTCTAATTGCTGCTTTTAAAGTGCGATAGACTCGTTCTATTTTGCCATTACATTGTGGATGATAAGGTTGTTAGGTTTATCTTAAAACCACAAATAACACTTAAATTGTAGAAAAACTCCGATCTAAATTGCCTTCCTTGATCAGTGATTACACGATATGGAATAACAAAGCGTGAAATCCATTGGTAATAAAATGCTCGAACAACTGTTACTGCCGTCACATTTTCTAGAGGAACAACTTCTATCCAACATGTGAAACGTATACAGGTTAAACAGTATAGTTTTCCTTCTGAAGGTGTAAGTGGACCTATTGTGTCAATATGAACGACAATGAATCTTTCATCTGTTTCACCGTAAGTGGCAAATGAAGAATGGGTGTGTCTTTTAATTTTGTTTTTTTCCGAATATTCGTTCAAAATTGTTTTGAAGCTACTTGTTTGACTGTTGATTTCACACCAGGGTGAGCTAAATTGTGGATTTTTTAAAATACTTGCTTTCTAAAGTCTTCAGGTATAAATGGACGAATTTTTGAAGTTGAAATATCACACAAAAGAAGTTTATCAGAATCCAGAGGATATTGTTTGAAATTCAAACATGGTTTTAAACGTAGTTTGTTCAGTTCTTCATTGTTAATCTGTGCGTCAGAAATTTTGTCATAATCTATTACAGAGATCGATTCTGTTCTGGATAATGCATCTGCAACTATATTGTCTTTTCCACTAACGTGACGAATATTTGTTGAAAACTGTGATATATATTGTAAATGATGCAACTGTCTAGGCGAAGCTTTTTAATTTTTTTGCTGAAAAACGAATGTTAAGGGCTTATGGTCCGTGTAAATTATAAACTGTCTTCCTTCTAGCATGTGTTTAAAATGCTTCACAGAAAGATATATTGCCAGTAACTCTCTATCATACGTACTATAACTTTTCTGAGCATTATTCATTTTTTCTTAGAAAAAGGCTAAAGGTTTTCAACAGCCTGCTTCAAATTGTTGCAACACGGAACCAATGGCAAAGTCAGAAGCATCGCAATAAAGAGATAATGGGATGTCAGGATTGGGATAGCTCAATAAAGCAACATTTGCTAAATCTTCTTTACATTGTTGAAATTTTTCTTTTGTTTCATCCGTCCACGGAATTTTCCCTTTATCTTTCTTTTTGGCCCCCCCTATATCTTCTATAAAAATTATGTAGACCAAGGAAAGTGCGCAATTCGTGTATTGTTTAAGGCAATTTATATTTTAGGATGGCATTTACTTTGTCAGGAAGAGGTTTAGAACCTTCAGAAGTATTTATGTATCCTAAAAATTGTATCTGGCTTACTCCGAAAACGGATTTTTCAATATTTAAACGAAGACCATATTGATCCAATCTTGAAAAAAAAACTAATTTTAGGTGTTTTGCGTGTTCATTTTCCTTTGAAGAATCTATTAAAATGTCGTCTAAATACTGGAAAATAAAGTCTAATCCAAAAAACACTTCATTAATGAAACGTTGAAACGTAGATGGAGCGTTCCGTAATCCAAAATTCATGACATTAAATTCGTATAAACCAAATGGTGTTCTGATTGCTGTTTTTTATTTATCCTCTTCAGGAATTGAAATTTGAAAATAAGTCTTAAATAAATCAATTTTTGAAAATATTTTTTTCTCTTCAATATATGCTCAAAATCTCCTAATCTTGGAATAGGATAACGATCGGGAATGGTTTGAGCATTTAGGCGTCTGTAATCCCCACACGGTCGTAAAGTCCCATTTTTCTTGAAGACTAAATGAAGTGGACCAGCCCAAGGTAATTTTGAAGGTCTAATTATATCATTATCTAGCATAAGCTTGAATTCTTGCTTTGTTAAATTTAATTTTTTCGAGTCTAATTGGCGAGCTTTCGAAAAAACAGGTGGGCCTTTAGTAGCAATATAATGCTTTACGTTGTGTTTGGAGTTGCTAATTAAAAGATTGGGTTTCGTTAAATTGGGATATTCTATTAACAAATGTGCATATTGAGAATTTTTGTCAGTTGCACTTATGCTATCATTATTTGAAACACACATAACATCACTTTGAATAGAAATGTTTGTAACACCATCTATTAATTTTCTATTGTGCATATCAATAAGCACTTTAAACTTATTAAGAAAATCTGCGCCTAAAATAGCTTTATCTACTTTGGCTATTATAAAAGGAAATTCAAATTGCCTACGTAGGTCTAAATCTAGCGTTAAAATTTTGAAACCAAATGTAGGAATAATTGTACCACTTGCAGCATATAGTTTAAAAGAATTACATGTTTTATGGCTAGATAAAGCAGGAATTATTGATAAATCAACTCCACTGTCCACAAGAAAACGTAAACCGGTTGTTTTATCTTTTACAAATAAACTGTAATTACGGCAATCTTTAAATTCTTCAGTAACAGAATTTGCCGCTAAATCTACTGCTGATTGGAGTTTTCTGATGCTTTTCAGCTGCACGGACTTTTGCATTTATTAGGATAACACTGATTACCAAACTTAAAATGGTAATAACAATATTTCCCTTCTGGATTAAATCGCCTTTTTGATTGACTTCGACTTTTATTTCGTTTTGAATTAAATTGTCGAAACTCACTTCTTGATTGCCTTGGAATTTTTAGTACTGAAATTTGGTTTTCCAACGTAGTAATTTTCTCGAGCACTTTACTCATAACAGAAGTATCTGAACTAGCAAAATAAATTTCTGTTGAGGAGCTCATCTCGAAAATTTTATCTGCCATTAATGACAAATTATCCAAATCTTCATTGCTTACAACTAGAATATTTTTTATTGACTCTATTAATTTATCGAGCCACAATGTTCTCAAAATCTTATCCGTTATATTACTTCTACTAAGCGATTTCATTTTGAATAGTAACTGACTAGGTTTAAAAGCTCCCAATGAAATTCCCGTAATCAATTATTTAATACATTTTTCCTCACTTTCTGTAAAAGTACTTAAAAATCTATCTTTAGCAGCAGTATATTTATCATCCTGTTCATTTTGACTAATATCCCATGTATTTTCAACGTATTTTGGTTCAAACTGAGCTACTAGATAGTTAAACTTCATTTCTTCGGCAGTTATTCCACAAATAGAAAATTGTGCTTCAATTTGATAAAACCAGATATCAGGTTTTTGTTCCCAAAATGGAGGAATTTTAATGCTTACCTTGTTGGCTTCACAATTTAAAATGCCCGCTTTCTTGTCTGGATTTTCAGTCATTTTCAGTTCGTTTATAGAACTAAATCCGAGTCACTAGTTTGTTGGGATGCGAATTATAATTATTTTAACTACTTCACATCACAGCATAATAATAGACTTTTTAACTAAAATATATAATAACTTAAATAATAAAAATACAAAATACAAAAAAAACAAAAATACAAAAAAACAAAAAAAAAACAAAAAACATTCTTTTTATATTTACCAAACGACATATTTATTTTTTTTACAATTCCATCGAATATTTTTTCTGTTGCCATAACAACTAGTTAAATTAAATTTCAATAAAAAAAAACGAGTTTTTCATGACCATGGAGGCTACAAGCCTAAATATTTACAATAACGAAGATATTTTAACGAAATTTGTATCAAACTTATGCTCACGTATAATTTTTGAACGAATGCTCCGATATTCGTAATTTTTGTTGTTGTTGTTGGGAAGTGTTCGTTCTTGTGATGACTTTATATCAATTTTATCAGAATTCAAAAATAGCATTTATTTTCTGTCTATTTTACTGTCTATTTTTTTTTTTTTTTTTTTGATTTTATAGGCTTTAACTTTCGCAAAAAATAGCCAATCGTCTCAGAAATTATATATGTTGTTAGAGTACATTATTCTATTTTATGTTTTTAAAATAGTCGTCGTATTGTGTACTTTATTATTATTATTATTATTACAGGAACACGTCAAAACTTTTAATATATAACCGCCTACTTCAAGTCAAATAACTGATACTGGCAACAATGGTATTTAAAGTGAATGTGGATAACTATAAAGGGTTGACACAAAACACTCTGTTGGGCCAAGCCATTCTCACTAAAATGCTCCAACTGGCGTGCAATAAATAAATATCAGTGCAATAAGGTAAGCAACAATCTTTTGAAGTCGGTTTTATTTTTTCTTAGAAGTTACTTGTTCTTAGAGGGATCCAGTGTTCATGCGTTCCTTATTTTTGAGTGCCACTATTTCCGAATAATAAACTTTGCTTTATTTAATCACAGATTATGTAATAATTTCCTGCGATTAAATAAGGTGATGCATTCTCAAACAGTAGCACTAAAAAATAAGGACTATATGAACCCTGTCATCTGACACTGCAAGAAACCCAACTAGAATAAAAAGAAATTTATTTTACTACTGCAATTTCCGTGAACTTAAAGATGAACTTTACTGATGTGTCGCGCATACATCCAGGTTAGTTTCGCAAAAGGAAAAAAGAAATCAAAACTTTCAACTATGCAGGAAATAAGATGCCAGAGTGAAGTTTTAAGTTTCAGCTTTTACAACTTTTCATGTTCAGGAGCTCATAAGACTTCCTATGGCGTTTAAATCATCTAACGCTTACTTGTAAAAAGGTGAAAGAAAACCAATCAACGATAACTCTACACCGGTAGGATTTGATCACTGTAGCGATGTCTACTAGAGAATTCAAGACGGGAATTTCCTTGGAATATCATTTGAGACAGTAGCTGCAGTAGCTTGTACATTTCCGAATTTACATTTCGTAAGAGTTAAATACATTATTAATGTATGTAAAGCTGATTCTTTTTTATTTATTCAGTTATTTCGTTTTAATCTCAAAGGGGAAAGGTCTATATCCATGCAAATTGTAATTCAGATGTAAATAAGTTTTTTGTTTCTTTTTTTTCTCCGTGTATTTAAGGATGAATAAACTCATAAAGTAATGCCGAAAGACTTGTTAATTACATACATTTCGAATAAAATACTGAATATTTACATAAATCATAAACTTACTCAAAAAATAGTTTTGGATAGGTTTTAGTTTCATGAAGTTAATAGATATTTATTCTTCGAAATACTTTTAATACGGATTATAAGCGATGACTTTTACAGGGTGCGTACGGTCTTTATTTTTGAGTACTGCTATCTCTGAATAGAAATTTTCAGCTTATTTAGTCGCAGATCTCGTACACATTCTGAAATTAAGTAAGGCGAAAATTATTATTATTCGAAAATAGTGGGGCTCAATATCAAGGATCATATGCACTCTGTTTCAGAGGTGACTATTTTAAGGTAATACGTTTTATTTGAAAATAAATTATAGAAAAAATTGAAATGAAAACAAAATGCAGCATGTTTTATTATTAAATCAAATATAGCATACAACAAAACGATGAATATATTTGAAGAAAGAATATTTTATTTTCGTTATTTCATAGTTGTATTTATTTATAAATTCATTTAATGTGTGTTATGCTGCAAAATATATAAAATTAAATAATAAAATTAAATATATAAAAGATCATAAATACAAAATGAACAAGAATTCGCTTTACAACGTTGAACCAAGATGAAACCTAACAGAAATAAGAGAACTAAGTTTTGTTTCTTGTACGTACATGTAACAGCAACGAACCAAAGTTTTATTTCTAAGCAAATTGTGTTTTAATCCGTTCAAATCTGGCGTCCTATTGATAGGACATGTCTTTTCATTGAGTATTGTTTTGTCTTAGCAGTTATTTTTATTATTTTCTGCATGTAGTAATAATGTTAGTATATGTCTATACATTTATTATGACTTTATTTGTGTTTCAACATTTAGTAATAATAATACTAACAACAATTTCCTTAATTCTCTTTACACCGTTGGCGATTCTTCTATTTCAAACATATATAACATATAGAAGAATTTCGAGTATTATGGAATACCATTTACGTGTGAGGCAATATCAGCATTCGATATTGTTTAAAATCCGAAAACCGAATACAATCATAAACTTCAACTATGTGTCATTAGTTATTTGTAGACAAAACTCATTTTACGAAATTTCACCACATACAAACAAATAATAATAATGAAAAACTTTTTTTGAGGGTATTATGAGATTATTGGTTAATATGGAACAGAGGGTAAAAAATGATGAAAACGAACATAATTTGGAAAAATACTGATTTAATAATACCAAGAAAGCATGATTAAAATACAGTCTCTATGTAGTCATTTAATATAGATTAGTTTTCATGCACAAATCACAATATAAAGATAGGTCTCTACACCAGTAAAATTCAATACTGGTATTCCATAGAACCTGATCTCGCCTGTTTGTAAAAAAAAAAATACCCTCTGTATATTGCCATGAATCATGAACTAAAAAACAAGCCTTAAATGATAAACTTTACTATTTGGATATAGATCATGATTATTTTCAATGTAAAAATATTATTTCTAATAATGGATAAAAAGTATTGAAAACTTACCTCTTGAAATTTTCCAAACACGAAAAACAAATGTTTTTTCACACAACGACCCCTGACGCCCATCGATGAACGACACGCTCTGGCTCTGAGCGGCACTCTGGGAACGTTCTTAAGTTGTTTATGCTATTGCAGCTTGGTGGCAGCATGTTACCAAAGAGAAACATTAGTATTCAATATTACCCGGCTATTCCATAATACCCGAAGTTATTCTACATATATTCCCTCTTTAAATTTGAAATAGGGGCCTACTTTTCCGAACGAATAATTTGTGATAAAACATAAAAAATACTAATACAGTTCTTATGTCAATTTATGTTGTGTAATCCTTTTGAAATACGACATTTTTAAAAGTTTTTCCTTAGCCTATTATCATTTGAATAGTACTCAAAATAACTATATTCGTTAGATTTCAGTGAATGACACATTCTTTAAATTTCAGCAATGCTCAAATTTTGTGATTTGAATAACTACTTCTAATATTACTAAATTAAAAGTAATTTTTTTGTCAAAATTGTAAATAAATTTAGAATCTTAAGGGTTAAACAAACGAGGATTTGTAAATTTGTAAGCAGAAAATAATTTCCCAGACCAGTTGATTAGTCGTGGAGATTCTCTACTTTGGTCAACTAGGTCACCACATATCAGGGTGTGTGATTTTTTGCGCAGGGATACACCATTTGTACGGTACTTCGATGGCTAATATCAATGATTTGAAGCAAGAATATCAACTTAACTTGCAAACATTCACGTAGATATACCAAAGTGTGCTTGGAAGGATTTGGACTATCGCTTGGGTATATCTAAATACATAAAAAAAAAAATTCAAAACCTTAAAGGTTAAGCAAACGAGTATCTGTAACCAAAAATAATTTCCCAGACCAATTGATTAGTCGTGGAGATCCTCTTACTTTGGTCAACTAGGTCACCACATATCAGGGTGTGTGATTTTTTCTGTGGAGATACACCGTTTGTACGGTACTCCGATGGCTAATATAAATGATTTGAAGACAAGAATTTCAACTGAACTTGCAAACATTCACATAGATATACTTGGAACGTGCTTGGAAGGTACTTGCACGTAGATATACTTGGAGCGTGCTTGGAAGGGACTAATATCACAGCTTCCACACACACACACACACACTCACACACACTTTTCTTATAAATAAATTTTATATGTTGCTGTTATAGGTACAGTATGTCAAACAAAAAATTCGAACGATGGCTGTAACTTTAGTTCTAATTATAGTGAAAAAAAAAAACTAATGATACGGTACCGTTTTGATATTCGTATCAAGTTATATACAATTGTTTGTGGTTTATTTTTTCAATCTACGTACGTAAAATTGAACCTAACATTTAAAATGTCCAATACGAGTTCCCCATTACAAAAATAAAATGTAGAAATACAAATTGATATAAATTTTGAATGATAATTTAGTGAAATGTAAATTATTGAAGAATGAACCAATCAATGTTAAAGATAAAAGTCCATTATTTAGAGCAATTCAATGAACTCGAACAATAAGCTATGTATTTCATATGATATGATGCTTTACAAAAGCCCAAACACAACACGCCTATTCATTCCGTATAAATGTATTATTGTAATATTAATTATCAATTAATCATGCGATTATTATAAATTGATAAAATAATTATATTGTGTTTTCGTCACCATTAGAATTCCCATGGTCTAAAACCATCAAATATAATTTTTCTCTTATTTCTGACTATTAATTTTCACGTTATGAGTAGATATGTAAAATAGACGAAACACTGTTTAATGACATTTCATGCACACAAATAAACGATATATTAATGGATTTCCTGAGGAATATTGTTACTATCGTTAACAAATTATTGATACTTTGATGGCTTCTTTTTCTTCTTGTCTAAGGCTAAGTATTTCACACAATAGCCACTAGAGAGTTGCTCAAATCGAGTCAAAGTGAGATTCCCCGTTTTCACCCACTGTACCATTCTACACATCTTTTCCTTAGATGATGCATAAAAAATAAACAGTTTCTGTACTTGTGCAACAAATTTACTATGCATACAACAATGAATTGATAACAGAAATTACTAAGCTCAAAAAATGTAATTTTCCCTCTATATCTACTTCCACCTACGAGCGTTACTTTTATGTAATTCATAATACATTTATTACCAGAAAAATTACAAATAAAATTACATTTATGCCTGTATATCTACATATATCACTGGCGCCCGGCTAACCGAAAAGTACTGTGTTTTCTTATTCATTATATTTTAAATACTTTTTTACTGTGTTAAACATAGACCTTATTTATTCAGTTATTATTGTTTTCTTTTTTCAATTTTATGAGTTAGAGATCTCATCATTAGAGATAAAAATAAAATAAAATTTTGATCAGGATATTAAAATACTAAAAATTTATTGCAATATCTATGCACATACCAGTCAATATGCACGAAATATTTCATTTTTTTCTATCTATACTTACACTTATGTTGCTATTACCTTATTATTATGCTATTATTTCCTTATTTAACGGAAAAAATTAGTTATATAATAGTTGTACTATGCACAGGGTGACAACTAATAAGCCCCTCAATTTAAAAATTCAATAATTCATTAACTATAGTAAATATGATGATGGAAAAAAGTGACATTTATATCTGGTAGCTCTTAAATTTCATATGCTGTAATTTTAAAAACAGTTCAAATTTTCGTCAATAGAGTGCACTGCACTGTCTCAAATTGTAAGAAGGCTCAAAATAACATCTAAAATTGCATTAAAAATCTCTCAAGCTTTATTCTTTACTCTATTTAGCGATTGAAACCCGGAAAAAGGTTTAAATTTTTAAATTTATTTGAGCATTTTTAATGTAACAGACGCTGCAGCGCCATCTACTGACGAAAATTTGAGCTGTTTTTTAAATTACAAAATGTAAAATTTAAGAGGTACCAGATATAAATATGTTATTTATTCCATCTTCATATTTATTATAGTTAATAAATCATTGAATTTTCAAATTGTGGCGTTTATTTCTTCTCACCCTGTATATGCAATGCATACTTAAAAGCAATCTATTATATGCAATCCTTTATATGAATGAAAGTAATAAAAGGATTTGGTTGAGTAATGTCACATCACTATGATGATTTGTACATGTGAGGATAATTATCTCTTCAGTTTATTATTAAATACCCATTGTTTAAGGCTCATTTAAAAAGTGCTAAGGGACTATTTGATAGAGAGGCGATATAAGAGACGACTTGAGGTAATAATAGATGAGGGACGGAATCGTGTTTCTTTCATGCTTTTTCTCTTTTTTCTTTTATATATTTTGCTCAAATTCTCAGAAGAAGAATGGGATAGTTTCTGCAAAGAAATAACACAAGACCTTTTAATTTTTTTTCACTTATACTTCTGAATGCGAGTGTGGCGACAAGTGACAAATTACAGGACAAATTACAAGGGGAAATTACAGTTGGTTAGTTGATTGATTACAGGCGAAACGGTCATATTTTGCATACGAGGGCTAAACAGGTTGGTTTGGTTTGGTTGGTTGAACAAACAAGCGCACACTGTCGGTGTGCAATGACTACCGAAATCTACCGAACGTAGAAGCCTGAAAATTTAGATGAGGAGGATATAGTCCAAGGCAGGTCCTGATGTACCCGAGGTCAGATTTTTCATTTTTTGATAATTAGTCGATATATTAATTAAAAACCTATATTAAAAACTTGCACCAAAGGCTTCGGCGTTGCAGGATAAAGTGGATCGAATTTCCGGAGCGTCACGGCTTAGCAGAAAAAAAACAGAGCTTTTTTTTTTTTTTTTTTTTTTTTTTTTGGCCATTTTTCTTAACGTCCATAGGCGAATACGTTCGGGATACGGAAAAATGGAAGATATATTATTACTTTTCGTACTTTTACATTTTGAACACCGTAATCCTTTTGAAAAATATTGTTGTTAACCTTAAAAAAAAAAAAAAATCAAAAACGGTCGTTTTCGCGGTGGACTTTTTCTTCTTTCCATCAACGCTCCCCTAGGACTCAATTTCAGAGATACCGATTAACAAAAAATACCTTTTTAAAGCTGAGACAATATTCTATTTGACGGTGTAATCGGTCTTAAAAAATACGAATATTAATTCTTTCTAAAAAATTCAGGACTGCAGGTCATTTTGCGCCTCTCGCAGACTCCTTTTGTCTACGCTAAAACAAACTAAACGTCAGTATTTCGGCACAATCTTTCTACACCATCTCGGAGACCGGATTTACATTAACTATTAAAATTTCTAAACGTTCGGACGAGTAAAAGTACTTAAAAAATAATAAAATCTTAGAAAATTTCAATGAAAATGCTAAAACGCGAGCGGTTTTGTTCGTCTTCAGCTCATGTTTTAATGACTAAATGTGGATATTTTTTCATAATTTTTTTACCAGGACTTGGAAACAGTTATATTTATAACCGATAAAAATTTCAGAGAATACGGAAGATAAGAACTTTTTTTTGTTTGTTTGTTATGTTAAAGAATCCGACGTCAAAACAAAAAAAGTGAGAAGAAAACATATTTCTTTTGAAATTATTAGATATCAATATTTTTTTCACGAAAGTTTTACACGGGCTGCACAACCGTTATAACCGTTAATAATGTCAACAAGTTCGGACAACAAGAACTATTTGTTTTAAATATAAAACGATCTTACGTGAAAAACAAGAAAAAACACGCCCGGTGTGCGCTGCTGAAACAACGCTGCCCCCAAATCTAATTTTGTTTGAGTGGATTTTCATTTGGCAATAACAAATCATACAAAATTGAGGGTTGTGCGCTACCGAAGGCAGTGGGGTCCCAAGCCATTAGGATCGTTTAGAAAGATTTTCGTTTAAATATATAAATTTATTCAACAATGATATTCGGTATATTTAAGGTTATTATCACAGGTACGGGCAACGCAAGGCCGGTCAGCTAATGATGCATAATAACATTAAAATTACTTGAAATGGAATATGTAATTTTTTTAGGGGAAAAGGTTATTTTTATTTTTTCTATATGAGAATAAATAAAATTGTCAGTTTCAGAAAGAATGAGCCCGAGCCCGCCCGGTCCCGAAGGCTGGTATGAAAATCAAGCCCGAGCACGTGTCGGGCCCGGGTTCGGGCTTTCGGGCTCGGGCTGAGCACGTCTCATCTCTACTGCACACCTCGTTCATGATTCTAGCTGTTGCCGTTCTGAATTAATGGGGGTAAACAGGACTTTTTGAGGCACCCTGTATAATGATGATACGATAAATGTTTCAAAATTATTATTCAATTACTCAATTAATTATTATTTTTTAATTCTTGCTAAAACATTATCTTTTAAACAATTTTTTATGAATTTTAAGTAATACATATTTCGAATGCACTTAATTTAAAATAATCTCTGCTAAAAAATTACTTCATACTGGCGTTAGCAACTTCAAACAGTTCAACGCGCATGAATGTGATTTTTCGCTATAAGAAAATGAAAACATAAAATAAAAGGTTGAAAAAATTGTCACTTTTTAACTTTCCTCCAAAGGTAATTTTTTTAAATGTCGGCCTTTATCCCGAGAAATACTTCTAAAGGCAATTTCTTTAAAATTCAGACCACATTGTGAAACAAACTATATATTTACATATTATATAGAAATATATTTTTACAATTGGGGGGAGGAGGAGAGAGGGGTTGTAAAATTTTACTTTATTTTTTTCATTATCACTAGAAGTGGCTGAAAAACAACTTTAACTATTAGAAAAAGCAGATAATATGCATACATCTTGTACTTATCACAAAGGCCGCTGCGGTAAGAAAAATTTATTTCGTCCCACCCTTATTTCAAAACAATAATATTCATATATAATTTTAATTTATTTTTCAATTAATTTTCAGCAGTAAAATTACGCCCGAAATTATTGAATATTAAATACGTGAATTTTCACATTGGACAATTTTCACTCTGTTGGTTATACACTTAGTTAACAATATGAAAATTCACGTATTTAATAATCAATCATATTCATATTAGATTTTTATTGCACGTTTTAAAAAGCATTCTTCACGAAAATTGTTGCTTATAAATAGTGGTGGGTCGAAATATATTCTTTTTTCTATTATAGCGGAATTTTAAGCAATGCATATTTTGAAAACACCTAATTTAAAATAAACTCTGCTCAAAAATTACTTCATACTGGTGCCAGAAAGTTCAAACAATTCAACGCGCAGGAATGTGACTTTTCTCTTTAAGAAAACGAAAACATAAGCTAAAAGGTTGAAAAAAATTGTCACTTTTCAACTTTCCTCTGAAGGTAATTTTTTTAATGTCAACCTTTTATCCCGAGGAATACTTCTAAAGACAATTTCTTTAAAATTCAGATCACATTTTGCAACAAAGTGTCGACCATTTTAAACTCTTACCACGTTTTAAATGCTGTGATATATTTGAAGGCAAAGATTTTCAGATTTTTTTTTTAACTAACATGTTTTTTATTCGTGTTACAAATGCTTTCCCAACTTCCGATTTCATGACTAAAATACAAATAAATATATTTTCAGAAGAGAGGCTGTTTAATGTAACACGTATTAAAGTTGAAATTGCGGTAATTTAAATAATTAGTTGTTCTGTTGAATTTACATGTTGTTATCGCGAATTCTGATGAATTTTCATGTTGCTGTTAAAGTAAAGGGATAGCAAATCTGCGTGCCAGCAGGCCAATTGTCACAACAATTTCGAAATAGTATTTATCAATAGTATTAATTGTAATTCGTATTATTCTTTACCAATTTGAATAAGTGTGTTAAAATTAATCTAATAGTCTTCGTCTTCATTAATCACAGAAAAATTGCGATTAATTAAAGCGAAGATTACTATTCTGAAATCGTGGTGTCGATTGTCCGTTAGCATCCTCACCATCCTAGTGCCAGTTTTTTTCAGTTTTCGAAACTGCTGTATTTAATTTTTTTATAGATTGAAATAGAAACAAATCTGAATAATATGTTTAATAATAATATGTTTTCCCACTTCGCTTTTATTATTATTTATTATTGTTAATTTGAAAAGAATATTTATTTTTGTAATATTTTTTCTGGCTTATCTCAAATGGTTTATTTTAATGAAAAAATTTTAATAGCCAACGTTTGATAGTAATTGTCTATTTATATGATAAAAAGTATCGTAATCTAAATCAAAACAATTAACTTTGCGACATAAAAGATCTCCTATACCCCTAAAATACAGTCCGAGTACATAAACATAAAACATAAAATAATATATTATCATGAATATTATCTAATTTAGTGAGGGAAAAAATGCAGCTAATTCTAAAAATAACAAGAAAATGATAAAATGATGAATTTTAACACTTTCTGCGCATTAACATATTAGACTATAGAGCAATGATTATCAAACTTTATTGTTATACGACCCACCTTAATTTTTTTTTCGCATCTATCTAATATTTAGTTATAATCTATCCCACGAAATAGACGAACTTTTGCACAAACTATAGATTATACGAGAATATAATATTAGGTAATATTAATGTGAAAGTAGAGTTACCAAAACATTTTACTATAAAAAAATACTTTTATTAATGCATGTATTAGAAAAAATACTGTTTAAAAGTCAATGCGATTTATGCCATTGACACACGACACAGACTCTGTGGAAGGTGTAAAAACCTTCCACAGAGTCTGTGTCGTGATTGAAATTCTTTTAACCCATTTGCATCATTCGCGCATATATACATGCATTTCAGGAATTTCTTTTTTATTCAGAAATTCCGAATCCATACGGGAAGTTCCGAAAGAAGAATTTTTTACTTTTTGTAGTCACAAAACGTGTGTCATTAAATAAAGAAAAATTACCATTTAGAATTTCAGGTATAAATTCGAAATTTCTGAATAACAAAGAAATTCCTGACATGCACGAATATATGTGCTAATGATGCAAATGGGTTAATTTTAGCTTCAAACCGCTCTCTACACAAAGTAGTAACATAATATATATATTTTTTATATTATTGCAGCTGATAAAATTTATTATACACTAGCCGATTCGTCTGGCGTTGCCCGGAAATCAGTAACTTTCTTTTGCGGTTTCGATAAAATAGTCGTTTTCAGTGCGCATTCTGTTCTACACAAACCTTTTTCCGAACGAAACTCCGACACTCGTCCCCGCTGCCTACGGCATTGTATAGCAGGCGTGCTACGCTCGCGCTGCAATACCGTTTAGTTTCAATTTCTACCACTAGCGCGAAATGATCTAACTTAGTTATCTATTTCTTAATTAGTTCATGTTAAGTTGAATGAAGCAATTCCCGTTGAAGAAGATTCCAAACATTTTTTAGAACACTTTGGTCGAAATATGAAAATGCCCTAGGTCGACCCCTTTCAACCACCCTATCTCCGACACCCCCACAGCTACAAACATGCAACCACTAAAGTGCATGACATAAAATACCAGTGGTCTGCACTGGGTAGTTGTGGCTGCAAAGTGAAATATACGGACAGACACGTCTCTCTATGTATACATACATACATAGATTTTTGAAGACCAGACCGAGCGTTCCGAAAATCAACAGTGAGCCGCGAACCCAAAGTTTGGTACCCGCTGCTATAGACACATTTATTAAGCTTAAATGCATAGTTAAGGAACAAACTTGTTATCCTTTTTGTTGCAATTATTGTAATTCGAAAGATTTAATCATTTATACCAGGTAAAAAATGGGCAGACATTCGCGGAAAATTCACGCAAATTATGTTATTCATGAAAAGAGATTAAGCTTATCGTTAACTTACCCATAATAAAAATATTAGCTATTTAAATAAATAAACATGTTAATAATTCTATATATTTTACTAAATATTTAAAAATTGTTAATATATTTTAATTTTTTACACACTAATAATTTCTTATTTTTAAGAAGAGATTTTGATAAATTATGTTCTATATATAGTTACATTACCTCCTCCTTTAATCTTTCAACACATTTTTGTACTTCTAAAATAAACTCGTTAGAATTGATAAGTATCAGACCGCTGTTTTGATCAGTTTGGAATATTGTTCCCTGTTGAATTCCGAAATTTCTGTTCATTTACCTTTGTTAAAGTTAACGGGAGATTCTGCTTTGGCCAAGAATTCCTGTGATTCTTGCGATTTATTTTCGATTACATTGAAAAGAGGTATCCCCTTCAGACGTTTTGCATTATATTTATTGACATTTCACTTGTATACAGGGTGATTATAATTAAAATTGCACTTTCAAAACGCTGTATAAAAAGAATTATACTGGTCAGAATGAAGTGATACTTCATCTGAGTATACGTGAAGCAATGGTAATTTGTTTTGCGAAAGAAAAAAGTTCAAATATCAACCGATAGATGGCGTTTTATTCGTCATAAAATGCTAATTAAAAGACGTGACATGCGCACCGCACATTACACTTGTAATAAAAAGGCGGGGAACATTCAGTTCCTGTTATTTTGCGTCTGAGAAGGTAGTCATAACTCTATCATCAAAGGATCGGGCTCTGCTTGTGAAGCTTTTTTAAAAGAACGGTGACTGTGCGGCACCGTTCTTTGCATTGAAGAAATTCCGGCAATTCCGGCAATTGCATTGAAGAAATTCCGACAATTCCGGCAATTGCATTGAAGAAATTCCGGCAATTCCGGCAATTGCATTGAAGAAATTCCGGACATTAAAGGTTTTAAGAAGCGGCACTGGCCAGATGACTGCCAAAGAGTGCCACAACAGCAAGTCACGTCTTTTCATTAGCATCTTATGACGAGTACTGCGCCATCCATCGGTCCACTTTTGAACTTTTTTTCGCAAAACAAAATAAAAAAGAGCGGGGCATATGCCCCGGGTGCCAAAAGAAGATTTAGTTTGTCGTTCTGTTAACAAAAAAGATAAAAAAAAAACGAAGTTTAGACAAAAATGTTATGGAATCGGACAACCCAAAGTAAAGTTGTATACGTTAATTAATACTCTTTGCCTTGAAATAAGGCCAATTTTTCCATTAGGTGACCACCTAGGGGCTTCAGAAAAATACACGATTAACGAATTCACCCAAGAGTCTTGCAAAATTAATACACTGTCCCAATCAGGTTTGAATTGGTTCAATATAGCGGGCATTATCGTTATGACAAGTTTTCCATGTTTTATTTTTGTCTGTTCCTGTAAACAAACTATAAGATCTACATACTTGATTAACGAACTCGCCCAAGATACTTTCAAGATCAATACACTGTCCCAATTAGGTTCGAATTGGTTGAGTGTTTCGGACGTTATCGTTATGATCGAATTTTTATTTTATATATATATATACATAAACAAAGTGATTGTAATAGGATGTAAAAATCTGATGATTAATATAGTTCCTATTTCATATTTAAAATAAAAACTGAGTGAATGGATTGAAAACATCTCTTTATAAATTTATTTTGTAAGGGGGCGCGGGAAGCCAAAATTCATGCTTGCCCTTGGTGAAAAATATCATAGCAATGGCCCTGCGCGAATTTGGTATATTTTTGAAGTTTTTGTGATTATAGACAAAATAATATGCATTTCTAGTTAATTACTATCTTTTCCCGCTGCATAAAGTGTATAAATATGGAACATAGGTCATGTGATCTGACAGATATAACGACAGCAATTAACGTAAGTTTTTTTAAGACAGTAATCGAGAGTTAAGTAAATCTCTAGTTCAAAATGTGTTTATTTGAAATCAAAAATTACGAGACGTTGAAAACTATGGTTACATGCTGTTCTAACTGATAAGATCACCTATTTTGATGTCAGAGACAAAATATTCTGAGTCAAATTCTACTAAACTTTTTATCATTTGCAATGCAATTTTCTAAGTATCAATTCATAATCTTCACTGGCTAAGAATATGCTACGTTACTACGGCTGAATTCATGTGCAATCGGTTGTACAAACGTTGCAGACACCCAATCTTTACGACAAAACTGTAAAGAAAAAGTTACATAATATCGAAACATAATTTTTTCATGCATGACATTTAAAGCGTTTTTCCGTACTTAGAAAAGGACCCGGGGAAAGAAATGTTCTTTTCATGTTCTACTCATGTAGAAAGCGTAAAATGATTTTTTATTTACTTCAATGCTTGTTTTCATCGCGTCTGAGACCATCGAACCGTAAATCATTTTTGCACACAAAAATGTTTCTGTGATTATTTTTTGTAAGATATGAAAGTTTTTTTTTCTAAATGGTTGCATCACGAGACATCTTTAGAAGGTTATACAGAGGCTGTTCACATATTTTTGTAACGATTTTGATTTTCTCTTTGATTTAAATTGAATCTACGATTTGAATTAAAACATCAATTCGAATATGGTTCAATTATCGTGTGCATCATTCAAAATATTCTTTGCTTTAAAATGCCGCTGAAAAATAAAAAACGGATCGAAGGCTATGTATTTGCACTTTACACAGAGAAATACTCTTATTCGATTGTTAAAAAAATGTGTGAAAAGCATGGTTTTAATATTTCTGCACGTAAAATAAGGGACATAATTAATCAAACAGAAAAGAAATGTCAAAGTTTATATTTGACTGGGAAAAGGGTAAAAATTGCATACCCAACGAAGGTACTTTAACCACTTAATATCTAAAGTCGCATTTCATGTTTGAAAAGAAAATACAACCTCCCAAAGAACTATCACAAAATCTTTAAACATCTCTATTGGAATTGTAAACAAAATTATAAAATCTGATTTAAAGCAAATAAAAATAAATAAATAAATAAATAAACGTGATGTTCACCACCTAATGCGAAATCCTGTTTCTCAGCGTAAGACTATGTGCAGATTGTTGTATGAAAATTATTTGGCAGGTGAAAAATGGAAGTATATAATAACAATTGAGACTTGGATGTATTCATCTGATTGCAATAGAGACAAATCGATTTACTACCGAAAAAGAGGAGAAAAAGTCCTAAACAGGAGAAGTTTTGCTAAAGGATATTTTATGGTTATTTCTGGATTCTATTTTAACGGAAAACTTAATAAGGAAAGTAAAAAAAAAATGTCAAAATGAACTCGGATTACTATCAGAAATGCGTTTTAACACCTGTTTTCAAAGATGACTTTACCCAAACAATCTTGAAGGATCTCTGGCACTTGTGGTGGAGGAGTGGAAAAATCAACCTTGATATCTTAAGTAAAGCCCTTTTATCTTGGAAATCAAGATGTAATATGGAAATTCAACAAAAGCGTCATCAGATCGAACATATTAAAAATTAAAATTCTTAACTTTGTTTATATATTTCTTTTTCCAAAATTATTACAAAAATGTGTGAACACTCTCTGTATTTGATATAGAAAACCCATTTTCATGCGCATTTTTTAGACATTTCCTATCATATTTCATTAGTAACTAAATTTTCATGTAAAAGAAAATTCTGTTGTTTGGCAGTACAATTTCCGTTTTTTTTACGGATTTTTTCCCCGATGGAATGATCTTGTGAATGTTTTATAAAGTAGCGAATATGGATTTAAAAATATCCTTCACAGATAATAGTACTAAAAGTCTATTTTATTTGTCCTTTTCGCTAAGACATTGGATTTTTTTTAAAATTTATTTTTATTTATTTATTTTTATTTTATTTATTTTTACACTATAAAAAGAATTTCCGTATTTTGCTAGCACAATTTTCCTATATTTATGAATTTTTTTTCTTTTCAGTGTAATAATAAAAATAAATCCTACAGACTTAGAAAAAAGGAAAATTTAGGGTAATCTGCCAAGGATATATTCAAATCCATGTTGAAAATATTTTTTGATTCATTCACGAAATGATTTTCATTGACAAAAGAAATTCCGTAAAAATGCGGAATTTTTACTGGCAATCAACGGAATATTCTTTTTACAGTGAATTTTTTTCACTTTCGCTTGAAATTTTACAAAATAATTTTATTTATACCGGATGATTCAAAATAGATCGAATAGCTTTTCAAAAACTGACAATAGAAACATATTTCAGATTAATTTTTTTATAATGGAATATATATAATATATATTTAAAACGAAATTTAATTTTTCATAAAAGAATATTTATATATTTATAACGAAATTAAATTTTTTATAATATAATATTTATAGATTTAAAACGAAATTTAATTTTTTTATAATAGAATATTTATAACGAAATTTAATTTTTTATAGTAGAATATTTATATATTTATAACGAAATTTAATTTTTTATAATATCATATTTATACGTTTATAACGAAATTTAATTTTTTATAATAGAATATTTATATATATATAACGAAATTAATATTTTTTTTTCATCCCATTTTCCTAAATCCAGCACTAAAACAGGAAAAATGCGTTTTTAGCGCCAAAAAATACTGAAAATAAATAAAATTCAAAGTATTATAACACGGCAAGTTTTGGTCATAAAATAATGTGATTTCTTTTATGATCTTCTTAGACACAGGACAGCCTTTTTCTAAATATTAGTAACATGATAAGGGGGGAGGTAGTATAAAAAAAATTATTTCCTGTTTAAATATAACCCTGGGTTTGTTTTATAAGGGTTTTATAATAAACCCTTATAAAACAAATGCCATATCTGAAAGCTATACTTGATTTGTATTCTTTTTCTTGTAATTAAATGTTTCTATCATCATCAGTTTAAGAGATTTGAATCAGCCGGTTTATTGACTTGGTTAGAAATACAGTAGACTCCCTCAAATGCGCCACCCTACAATCTGCAAACGCCTAAAATCCACACATTGTTTCAGATGTAAACAATGAAACTTACAGTTAAGATGTAGAGGGAAAATTCAAGATTTTTTTAAAATTATTATATCATTCCATGCACATTTTAATATCTAATTCTGGTTAATATGACTGAACTCATGCTTTCTCATGAAGGAAATATAAATTTATTTCTGAAAAAAAATCAAGATAATGCTGAATTCGGTGGCGATCATGATATTTTTACCAAATACATTTATGTGTTAATCAAGCTTTTTTGGTCAAGTCTGTCTAAACATGAAATAGAACATTATTTTATGATTCTTATATAAATTATTAGCTACCTTTATGAGGCGAGTTTTATTGAATAATTCAAGAATAATTTCACTGAAAGAAAACTTATACCGCCTTCATCTAGAACGAATAAGTAGTCATTTTCTTAATCCCTAAACTAGAAATACATATTTCTATGAGTTATGCGAATAAGGTAAACAAACTGAATAGACGAAATGATCGAGAATTTCTAATGTATACTTTTCTAGGTGATGAAACAATACATTATATTATGAATCGTTTAAATTGCGAGAAATTATCACTTGATTTCTAGAATAAATTCAAAAACTAGAATTTTAGTTACTAAAAATAACCTCTTGTGTTCACATTTATTTGCAGATATCTATACTAATAAAAGAAAGTTTCGCTCTCTCTGTGTGTGTGTGTGTCTGTTGGCGATGGCTAGGAAAATTTAGTGCACCTAAAAGTCTGTAAATTTAGATTTAGGTAGTCCAAACCCTCTCCTGGTGTACCTGAGCGTCAGAATTTTAATATTTTAATTACTTTCTGAAATATTAATTAAAATGCACAAAGAACTCTCATTAAAAATATACACTTTTATTCTCTTGGGTTGGTTGGTTCACTGGTTGGTTGCATCGATTCTTCACAGAAGTAATTAAATAAACCAGAGTAGCGATGCATAAATAAGGATTTCTAACTAAATAGTGTCAATATGGATTGAAGTTATCAGCGTAGAGGAGCCATGCGATTGTCGCGCCACCTGTACATGACAAATTACACATACGTCCCACTGATTGAAATATTTTCCAGGCACATTTTTCTTCCTGACAATTAGTCGGGTTTAAGTTTTTTTTTTTTTTTTTTTTTTTTTTTTTTTTTTTACATGGCATTTATTATTATGATGGAGATTGTTAATACAGAAAACTTTATTTAACAGATTCTTTTTTATATTTGCGGGAATGAAGAGGGGCAAGGGTCTAATTACATTTAAGCTTCAAGGTGTATTTCTAGAAAGCAGTTACCAGAATTTCCGAATAATAGTGTAAGCCAAATTTCAAATTAAGTTCCTAGCTTAACCAAATGAATCAATCATTAAAGATGTATTGTGATCCTCCTAATTAGTTATTTGCTGGAGGCCACTTGAACATCCCCCGCCCCCCTCCCGGCCCGTCCTTCAAGGTTTTTTCTCTAACTCTGCTCCATTTCCATATCTCAGCAACTATCTTTCCGATTTCAACGCAAGTGATTCCAAACATTATAATTAACTTAATAGTCACTCTTTATAACATTAAACTAAATTTATGAGTAGCGGTTACCACTATTTCCGAATACTTGGGTAAGCCAAATTTGTAATTAAGTTCCTAGCTTAAGCAAACGAACGAATTTCGAAAGATGCATAGTGCTCCTCTTAATTAGTCATTTGCTAAAGGGTACTTGAACAACCCTCCCCCCCCCCGGCCCCTCCTTCAAGGTTTTTCTCTAACTATGCCCCGTTTCTATATATCAGCAACTATATTTCCGATTTCAACGCAAGTGATTCCAAACATTATATTTAACTTAATAGTCACCCTATTTATAACATTAAATTAAACTTATGAGTAGCGGTTACCACTATTTACAAATAAGAGTTTAAGCCAACTTTGTAATTAAGTTCCTAGCTTAACAAAACGAACGAATTTTTATGCATGCATAGTGGGCCTCCTAATTAGTCATTTTCTGAAGGACGCTCGAACATCCCCTTCCCTCGGCACCTCACTCAATGTTATTTTCTCTAACTGTGCCTTATTGCAATAACTGGGCTAATAATGTTCCAATCTTCTCGAAACCAGCTCAATTTTCTAGTGCGCCTACTATACAGTAACGTAGGCAGCGGGGACCTGTGTCAGGAGTTCGTTCGGAAAGAGGTTTGTTTAGAACAGAATGCTCCCCTGGCGGTGGTAGGGGGAAATAAAAGATTTTCTAGAGCGTACGAGCATGCCGGGTATACGGTTCCGAAGCCATCGTAGACCGTGGCCAGAGTTCCGTTTCTTAAGTTTATTACAAGTGCTCGGGCAACGCCGGGCGGGTCAGATAGTTTTTAAATAAATTTGAGCACGATCATATAGGAAAACGCTCTTGAATTTGAATAGGGGAGACGAGAACTCTCTAGCAAAGGGAAAATAGAATTTATAAGGATGACATGGAATTATTTTTTCTAGAGCCACAATTTATTTTCTTGTTACCAGTGGCAGAATTTGTTTTTTCAGTGTTATCTCATCATTATTAATTATTATGCACATGTAGTATTGCATTCTTAATTGTTTACTTGGCCTTTACTTTTAATATTTTAATATTTTTTTAATTTTTATTATTTTACTTAATTATTTCAATATTTTATATTGTTGTAAGCATTCATTATAATTTACAGTGCATTATTACATTCAAATTACTGTTTAAAAATGTAAACAAAACAGTGAGCAGAAATCCGCACAACCTCTGATCCCAATCTATGCGGATTTGAGTGTGTCAACTGTATAACATTTTGGTAAAATTCAAGAAAATAATACTAGAACATATTTCTTAAAAAAACTTTCCAATAGAGGCATTTTTAGGGTTCCGTATTTAAAAAGTAAAAACGGAACCGTCATAAGATCACTCCTGTGTCTGTCTGTTCGTCTGTCAGAGCCCTTTTTCTCGTAAACTATGGGACGTGGAAAGTTCAAACTTTGGAAATTTATAAAGCTTTTTTACGCATATATTTTACAGATTATTAGCCATTCACAAATATGTTTAGGAAAAATTTAGGGGGCTAATTAAGTTACTAGGAAAAAAGGTTTCTCTTTTTGTATATCTTGAGGGGTATCGTGTGAAAGATCTCGTAATATCGAACTCAGAAATATATTTGATTTAATTTTAGGTATTATATTTTCAGAGATATCGTCGAAAATGAACCGCAAAAATATGCCCCCTGCCCCCTATTTTCGTATCTACTGAAACTAAAATTTAAAAAAGAATGGGGTAGTAGGAGTTTATCTAACCCTGGCAGGAAAACTATAGAGATTTTCCTAGGTAGCATAGTTTTTGTGAAAAATGCATTTTTTGGTTCCACACAAACTTTACTTCTCAGTCAGTCAGCGGGGAAGTTGACGGGCACTCGAGGTATCTATTCACGCAGAAACAACCAATGATATTTGATTTTGATTTTCGAAAAACAGTATCGGTAATTAGCCGAGATATTAATTAAGTTACTTGGAAAAAATTTCTTTCTATATATTGTGTAGGATATTCGAAAGATCCTGTAACATCGAACTCAAAAATACATTTGTTTTAATTTTAGCTATTATATTTTCAGAGATATCGTCGAAAGTATACTGTAAAAATATGTCCTCCCTCCCCCTCATCCTATTTTCGAAACTACTGAAACTAAAATTATGAAATAGTAGGGCTACTAGGAGTTTATTAATTAATAAATTGTAATTAATGAATTTAATGCACGGAACCCCTTGAGCGCGAGTTATACCCGTACTTGACCGATTTATTTAAATTATTATTTTCGACATAGTGATATTCGAGAGATTGCCATAAAAAAATTTATTAGTTTAAAAACCTTCCTAATGTTGTTCCTATGTTATACGGAAATTTTTACTTTCCGAACACATAGTGTAACGAAAGTATTGTAATAGTGGTTTGTGTGTATGTGAACATTCCCAAACGGGATAACTCCCAAACGGTACTTACGATCGAGTCCCATTCTGATAATATGTTATAGACCACTGACGCAAGAATTGCATAGAATTTCGTAAAAATCAGCCGACGGATTAGGTATTTAATCCATTTTAAACCTCTTTCAAATATTTTTGCGACCGATTCTACAGGGAAAAATCAAAAAGGAAATGTGACGGAGTGTGAGGGATAAATATTGAAGCGATGTAATGGAGCATTAGTGGCGCGGAAGTAACGTCTCCAGTTTTAAAACGGAGAGAGCAGCGTTCCGATCCGGGCGATTCCACTGTGTTCGGTTGAACTTACTGCGGCATGTTCAGTATTGAAAATGGAGCGTGTAGCATTTATAGCTCGTTTACATGGACTCTCAAAAGAAGTCCGTTACATTATGGTCGAAAAATCGTTTGCAATGTTTTTAACGATGTTACTCTATTTCAAATATATTGAAATTGATGTACATCAATATCGCGGGCACTACAAAAAGCTAGCTGTAGAATAGGATGTGCATAGCATTTTATCGTTCATTTACAGGACACACAAAAGAATTCGATTACAGTAGTGTCTATGAGCGATAATTGCTGAAAGTGTGTTTTCAGTTGTGGTATGCGTTTTAAATGTAACTAATTTGTCGCATATTACTTAATTTCTATAGATCATATACAGAGTTTCACAAAAGAATTCGATTACATTTCCGTTTACTAATGAAAATTCTTGAAAGGAAATTTTCAACTGTGTTGTGCACTTCCCAACTGAACTAAATTTTAGCATATACGTATCTATAGAACATATACTGAGCTTCACAAAAAATAATTTCAATACTTTTCCGACTATGGACGTTAATTGATGAAATGGAAATTTAATAATGTTATGCGTTTTCCAAATTGTTTTTTCAGATATCATTTTTCACCTTAATAAACAGTGGTTACACTTTTCTGAATATGTTGGAAAGTGTTTCATATTCTATGCTTGACGCATGATTTTTCTTTCTTGTTATATATATATATATATGGAGTGGGGTCATTGCAGATCTTTTGAATTGGTATACTCAATATTTTAACATTGGACAGATTGTGACTCTAGAAATTCAAACCCAAAACCTTCCTAACAGGTAAAACAGGGAGAATTTTTAGTTAGCTGTGCTTTTTATCACTTTCCAGCATAGTTGAAAAGTGTTTAGGAATTCGATTTGGTTGTCTGTCCGTGCTCTAACTCGCGTAAATATATACCGACTGTCATGAAATTTATAATATGTTATTGAAGTTTGCTATGGCATGTTCGGTATTAAAAATGAAGTGGGTACACTGTTAAAAATTTGCAGCAAACTGTCCAGTCATTTGACCGTTTTTGTAGAAAACGTTTACATAACCGTAATTTAACTATATTCTGACCATAAAATGAGCAATAATACGGTCAGAATATAGTTAAATTTTAGTTATGTAACCGTTTTCTACAAAAATGGTCAAATGACTGGACAGTTTGCTGCAAATTTTTAACAGTGTAGCACTTATAGGCTTTTTACAAAAACACTCGAAAAATACTTTATATTACGGTCTATGGGGAAAAATTATTTGTGGCTTATTTTAACTATGTTACACAATTTCAAACATATTGAAATTGATATATATCACTGAGGTGCACTACAAGAGGCTTACTATAAAATAGGGTGTGCATAGCACTTACAGTTCCTTTACAGGGTCACTCAAAACAATTCTGTTACATTGAGGTCTATGGTGAAAAATCGTTTGCGGTTTATTTTAATAATGTTTCACTATATATTGAAATTGATTATATCACTAAGGTGCATTACCAGAGTATAGAATATTGTATTGATAGCATCCATCTTTCATTTACAGGGACACACAAAAGAATTCGGTACTGTCTGTTAACAATAATTGCTGGAAGTGCGTTTTCAGTTGCTGAGTGCGTTTCTAAATTTAATCCATTTTTCGTCTTGGTGTGTATAAATTCTATAGATTCTATATAGGGCAGCACAAAAGTTCTCCAGTACCTTTCCGTTCATTGACTGAAATTCCAGAAGAGGGAATTTTAAAATGTGCTATGCGTTTCTTAACTGAACTAAAATTAAGCATTTTGTATAGTATATATACAAATCTATGGATCCTATACAGGGCTGCACAAAATAATTCGGATATTTTTCCGAATATTGTTGGTAATTCCTAAAATTGTGTTTTTAAATACGTTATGACTTCCACTTTATTAAACCCTAAAAATTTGTAAAATCATAAAATTAAAAAATATATTCATCTTATTAAATGCTAAAGATTTGCAAAATCATTTTGGAAGTGTTAGAAAGTGTTACATAATCTATGCTTGACGCGTGATTTTTCCTTCTTGCTGTTTTAAAGAAACTAATAATTATACTAAATAAACATTTTATTAACTAGAATAACCTAGTTCTTTTTATCAAAAAGCATTTCAAAAGTAATAAAGCACTAATACTCGAATTTTAATTAAGTTTATTTGAAAAGATTCTTTATAATGGTTGATATTAATATTATATGAACGGTTGGGGAAGAATGCTGCAAACGCATTATGATTATTGAATATAGAAGAGAAATTTTATTTAGAATTTGTAACTAATCCTGTATTTCAACAGATATATTTTTCAAATATAAGAGTTCCTAAATTGCTCTTAGATTAGATAAATACAATCAAGAATCAATGAGTTGTAATTAATTTCCGTTTTTTAATTAAAAGCGAACATAAACTTACTAAAGGAGCAAGATTACTAAAATAAAAAATGTGAAGCATTTAATGTTATCTTCTTCAAAGTGATTATAATTAAAGTGGTCCTTTGAAGACTTTGTAGAGCCTGCTCTGGTTGATGTATTTCGTTGAAACTTTTATTATCATTTGGTAGATAGTTTAAAAATGGTTATTTATTTATTTTCAGCCATTTTTCAAATAATAAAAAAAAAGATACGTTTCTGGGAGTTATTCATAAAAAAATAATTTTTAAGTGATTCTATTTAATTTTTTTCTAATAAGATTTTATTATTAAAATTATTTTTAGATAATTAATGAAATTCTCAGATTCGCATTTTAACGATTTATTAAAATGATTTATGCATTTTAATGATTTTTAAAAAATATTTTGCATTATATAGATACGTATAATTACATTTAGGGGAGACTAGGGGTGTTTGAGGGACTTTTAACTAAAATGCTCGCAACTTGTGTTTGACATGCACTGTTAAAAATTTGCAGCAAACTGTCCAGTTGTTTGAACGTTTTTATAAAAAATGGTTATATAACTGTAATTTAACTCTATTCTTGCACATTATTGCCCATATTATGGTCGGAATAGAGTTAAACCATGGTAGTGTAACAGTTTTCTATAAAAACGGTCGAATGACTTGGACAGTTTGCTGCAAATTTTCAACTGTGTGGAATAGCATCTCAGTTTTGCCACACCTAAATAGCTTACTATGTTTTATATCATTTTACAGTGCCATAATACTGAAAGGAACTGAATGATTTTTTAAATAAGTATATTCCCATGATTCTGTAAATTGGATCAAACCTTCCCACTTCAGGGAGGTTTGACCCGCTACACCCTATCTATTATCCTATATTTCTACCAGTGACTTTATTTAATGAAATATAATTTATTTCTCTACGGTGTTTATTTAATTTCTTTTAGTAAATAAAATTTTTGGTACGAAGTATGTGTATTTGAACAGGCTACCTAGGTAAAGCATCCTTCAATATTTTAATATCCCATGGCCATGTTCGTAATTTCAAAATACAGCGAACGTTTTCATAACCATAAAAGTCAAATCTCAATATTAAAGCTACTCTTTCTAAACTACAACAAAGGATTGGATGTGGTAGTTTAACCACTTGAAGGGCGGCGAGATATTAAATATCATACTTAATTTTAATCCCCAAATGCCACAATGGCACCAAAATTTTAGAATACAATTTGGCTTTTATAATGTACGTGGACAAAAGCTTTTACTTAATTTCAAGTAAATTTGTTCGTAAATCCTGATCATTTCAACATTTTAGCAACAGGAGTATTTTGCCCCTGAAAGGGTTAGGAAGACCCTCTGAAGAAACTGACGCAATATCTTTAGCATAAGTTGGAATATACAGGGTACATCATAAATTCGTGCAAACTTAAATAATTCATAATAAAAGAAGTAATGCTCGGAAAAAATTTCGTTTTGCGCGAATATGATCAGCGGGACATTGAATTTTTTTTCATGTATAAAAAAAGATTCCAAAAGTAACCGAAAGAGGGCGCTCACACCTCATACTGAGACGTTTTATGCAAATCGCGCTAGCAGTAAAACACATGGCTTGAAATAGATTCGTTATTCGATCTCGGCAACATGCTATCCTTACCAGATCGAGAGTTGGTGATTAAAAATTTCTACAAGAATGGTAAATCCACGACTTGCATTGCGAAAGTTTCGCACGGAGAAAGGACCGAAGGCGCAAAAAAGCTCTATTTCATTGAATGGGATACTGAATTTAGTACGCCGTTTTGAGGAAACGGAGAGTTTGGAGGATCGTCCTTAATGAAATAAAATGTCTCAGTATGACGTGTGAATGCCCTCTTTCGGTTACTTTTGGAATCATTTTTTTTAAACATGGGGAAAATATCCAATGTCCCTCTGATCATATTCACGCAAAACGAAATTTTTTCCGAGCATTACTTCTTTTATTATGAATTTTTTAAGTTTGCACGAATTTATGAAGCCCCATGTATGTATATTGCGCATAAAATATACATATTTAAGATTTATGTAGTTGTATTCTGAATAATTTGTTCATAATTGTAAAACAGTTTCGTTCGAATTTTTTCTTCACGTTATTTATTAATAGGTATTTTTGCGTTGAATTTGAATCAAAATATTGTATTATACAGTGTTCCTACACCACCTGAAAAGCCCGAAGAACCTGAAAAAGTCATGAAATTTGGAAATTGTCCTAATAAGTCAGGGAAAAGTTCGGAAATTTCAATATTTTATCCAAAATCTGGTAAAGTCAGGGAACTCAAAAAAATTTCATGGTGATCGTCAAATAAGTGGGAGCTGGGAGCTTTGTTCCATAACGGGTGAGAAAATTCTTCCATGTTTTCACAGATTCCCGTTGTAGATTTCTTTAGACATTTCATTTAAATCATCCTCCATTTGAAGTTTCTACTTTCAAATCCCCACACACAAGTTTAAAATTTTTAAAACTCATTGATAATATATACTTTTTTGAAAATTCTCTGCAATATTTTAGGTTGCTTTCAATACAAAAAAGTATAAAGCTACCTATTGCAGCCGTTCGGAGGAAAGCAGTTCCGGAAAATTTCGATATATTTTCACCGATCATGACCCCCAGACCCCAAAACCACCCTCCGTTCAAATGTTTATTTATATATATATATAGATATATCCATATATATATATATATATATATATATATATATATATATATATATATGACCTATGTCATACGATAACGCTCGTATTTATAAATCAATTTTGATGAAACTAATTGTGTGTATTAAGCTCACCAATGTCTCGACCGAGTTCGTTGGCCAGCTTGGTACGCCATTTTGTTTCAAGATGGCGGCCACTTAAAAATTTAAAACTAAAATAAATATACAAAAAAGTTCAAAATTCAAATTTATTTTTTAATTAAGTGTTAGGCCTTGATACAAGGATTCCAGAGCATTTTTTGGTTTACCTCTATCTTAAAAAATGGTTGAGATAAAGCAGTTTGAAATTCTAGGGTGGCTGACATTTTGAAACAAGACAGCACATTACAAAAATTTTCATTGTTGTAATAATTTTCCCAATCATACGCATTAAACTATATATTCATATCCGTTAGCGCCAAATTCTCGCCAAACTTGGCGACATTTGGTGAAATATCGCCAAATTTGGCGACCAAAATAAGTCTTCATAAATGAAGCCAATTTGGCTATTGCTCAATAATTTGGCGAATTTCTTATTCAAATTCAGTATTAACGAATCTTTTGTAAACGCTTTCTTTGCATTTTAACTTGCTGTTTTCGTGTAACATTAGCTAAAATTTTAAAACGAAGATATAGGAAAGCTACCTTTTCCTCCCGGTACAGGCCGGAAGGACTTTTTTATTTTGAAGTGACCATTAATACAACTAATATATCATTTCAAATCTTCTCAACTCTCACCGTGAAATGTCCGAACTACCATGAATTACCATGGTTCAATACAAAAACATTGAATTGATTTTTTTTTTTAAAGTTTGGAGAAAAGTTTACTTGAAAGTTTGTA
Organism: Maratus michaelseni; assembly: GCA_963931845.1. Taxonomy (NCBI): domain Eukaryota; kingdom Metazoa; phylum Arthropoda; class Arachnida; order Araneae; family Salticidae; genus Maratus; species Maratus michaelseni. Next base: position 67,023,085 of record OZ007586.1, on the reverse strand, counting down.
ACTATCATAAATGTTTAAGGAAAGCAATTTCTATTATAGTCCTAAGAGCAAGTTTTCTGAGAATGGGGTGGGGCAGATGAATCACTGTAAATTTCAATCAATAACATCTGTAGTTGGAAAGTTTTAATATTTTCGAATTTTCGAGGGATGCAATATTTATTTTACCCTCGGCGTGTCCGCACGCTGGTTACATCGCTAGACTGAAATTTTCTTAAAATATACACCGGGAAAAGTCAGGGAATTTCATTCCCTTATATTAGTAGCACACCTGATTATAGTTCATATTTCAAAAAATATATAAATTATGGTACTAATTATTGAAATAAGTTAACTAATTTTTATATAAATTTAAATACAGTTATTAAAATGTGTTCAATATCACTAGATAAAAAAATGGAAGCATTGACCCTGGTCATATATCCCGCAAATGTAGTGGGTCCAATATCCCGCAACTGACATTTTAAAATAAAAAGTATAAAAACACCTGGCTATACCAAGTTCTAATTAATTATGTTATCTTTTAAATCATTAAGTAAAAAATACTTTAAAGAAAAATATCTTCATTAACTTTATTTACTTCTTGCATAAGAGGTTATGAATAACAAAAGGAAAACATACATTTTGGGGGGAGGAGGGGGGGGGGGTTGCAAAATTCCACTATATTTTTTATTATCATTAAAAAGGGATGCAACATTACAAAAAAACATTAACTATTAAAAATTGATTATAATATGCTTCCATCTTGTGCTTGTCAGCAAAAAAGATTTTTTAAGTCACACAAAGGCAGTGAGCCAAACTTCCCATATGGTCAAACATCCTGAGTTTTTCCTATATATTTATGTATTATATAGAAATGCATTTTTTATAATGGGAGGATTGCAAAATTCCACTTAATTTTTTTTATTTACTATCACTACAAATGGCTAAAAAACAACTTTATGTTGTTTACTAGACTTTACAACTAGTAGAAAAAGCTGAAAATCTGCTTCCATATTGTGCTTATCACAGGGTCGAGATAGGAAAATTTTTATTTCGTACCACTTCTATTTCGAAACAAAAATATTCACAGTAGATTTCTATTGCACGTATTTAAAAACATTCACCACGAAAATTATTGCTTATAAATAGTGGTTGGATTAAATAATTTCTGTTCCTGTTGCTGCGGACTCGTTATGAACGAAAAGGTTTAACAAAAATTAAATTCAAGCTGTGAATCAGACCTGCCATTTTTTAAACATCCCCAGTTTTCTCTATATGATAAACCAGCGTAAGGTATACTTAAAATAATTTCTTTCCTCCAATGTGTGAAAGAAGCAATTACGATTTTTTAGAATTTTAAACCGTGAAAATTTGAGGTTACAAATTGCATTTTATGTACATAGTTTATTCTTTGTTTTTAGAAACTACGAATACTAGAAAAAATTAAGATAAACAACTATCAATTAAGAGAGATCCCGTGCTCCATTTTCAACGAAAAATCTGAAGTTTTTTTTTTCATAATGATATAACGCGTGCGAAGGTATATACTAGAGTTTATACTTTGGGGTCATTTTGAATGTATGTTAAATAAGCATTTTCTAATTTCTTGAAACATTTAAAGGCACTGTATGCCATTTTTAAACGCGATTATCTCATGATTTTGACCCAATTCAAAATGCTAAGGCTAATTTGCTATTTATACACTCAGAGTTTCAGTGTTTATATTTTTTAAATCTACGTTTAATATTTAAAAAATGTAGATAATTTTTTTAAAATAAAACATTTAGAATCCTAATTAATTTAATCGACATGTAAAACTGGAAGTTTCTGTGGGAATTTACCATGTGAATGAGTAATACAACTTTCTTTTTTAAACTGGGATATAAATTAAAAAAAAAATCTTTCCCTAGCTCTTTAGCACACATTATAACACACATGTAGAAATTTAAATAATACAAAACTATTAAAAATTGTAGATTTCTTTTAAATATGAAAATTGAATAAAAATATGCGTAAAATACATGATATAAAAAACAATGTTTGGGGAAAAAGTTTTTGTATGACTATAGCTATAATAATTATGTGGGTATGTAGACAAAAAAGTAATAATTTATTTTAATCGATAGTAAAACTTTGGATTTTTCTTATAAAAATCCCTGAAAAAAATTGGTAAAAAAGAAGCCGAAAATTCACCAGTTTCTCATAGAGAAGAAAAATAATTTCCTTAAAATTTTCAGTCAGCAAAAGAAGCAAGTTTAACTCTAGCAATTAAAATTAGAAGGTAAACAATAGACATGTTTATAATCTTATGCTACGCAATTTTTGCCGCCAAAGGGCTAGAGAAATGTTTGTTAACATGTCCTTCGTCCCAATTAATTGCATAACAATACAGTGACAATGACATTCTAAGATCGAAATGACAATTAGTATTTGCGATTCTTATCGTTGAATATCAAATATGTCATAATAGCACTCGCAAGATATTAATTACTCTATTTATAGGACTGCCTTTATTATAGCCAAATTACCTATATATTAAACAGGTATTTCAGTGGCAAGTTGCTCAAATTTTGATGATAATTGAAGGAAAATTGTAAATGAATAAATTGAGAAAACAAAATTATGTGGTAAAAAAAACCTATGAAAATAATTTCAAGTGTTCATACGAAAACTCATTCAGGTTTTATAAACATGCAGATTGGAAAATATTTTATGACTGGTTGGAAAATATTTAAAATTATAATATTAAATTCACAGCATACTAAACAATCCAGACATACCAACACTTGTGGAATTCGAGCAATCTTTATGATTTTTAACCCATATTGGACGCCGTCTAAAAAGAACAAAAGTAACTTTGATAAACCTTTTCATATCGCATTTAAACTAACCCATAAGTTTAATATACAGGCAAAAAAATGGACTGCCAAATTTAATTTAATTTAAAAAATGATTCAAAAAATAAGAAAATTTAATTAAAAAATACCCATATTTTAAAGGGACGCATGATAAGAATTTTTGTGTTTATAATACGTGCTACTACACCTTCAAACAAATTTTCAAATGAAAATTTTATTTAATAACATATAGCTTTCTTTCTGTTCGGCGTACAATTTATTTATTTTATTATATAAAATTTCTGCCTCAAAACATGTTCATTTGACCTAAACTAACAATAAAACTTCTGGTTCGAAAAGTGTTTATGACAGCTTGTAACTTAATAAATGTAAAACAAAATTAACAAAATTAGTGTTTTAAATGTGTTAATAAATACATATTATTGGTGTCTTTAATGGTTTAATTACTTTTATGATTTTTTATGGTTTAACGAAGGATTACGGCATTATGTTCATCGATTACTGAAAATCACTGAAAAATCACAATTATTATTACAGAAAAAATATTGTCAGATGTAAGTACTTCTCGTTAAAAACCATAAAAAAAACCCTGAAAATCTATTGGCAGCTTCGACAACCTATTATAAAATTTTCAACGCTGGGATGAAAATTCAGTAAAGGGGAGTAAGAATAATAACAGAAACAAAATTTTATAATCTTTTAAAAAATTATGTTTTTAGTTTTTGTAAATGTATGTTAAAAGGAGACAATTAACATTTTTGGAGGGTTTTTTGCTTCAATTTTTTATATGTTAATACAATTTTATATATGAATACAGTCAAGAAATTCAAAGATTGAACTTTGTTAAATCGAATTAATTTCTAAGAAAAGCATTTTAAATTACAACAATACGCAAAGAAGTGTAAAAAAACTCACAGAAATTCTGGCATTTGATTTTTTAAGTTTTCAAAATATTGTAAAACCATTCTTTACATCCCTTACGTATAATATAACATTAAACTGTAAAAATTTTCAGATAATTTCATAAGCATCAGACATTTTGTAGATGAAAAACAAACAAAAAAGAGAAATAACAAAACATAAATTGAGATAAATACGTTTAAAATTTTCCTTCAACATGGAAAACAGGTTGGAAGATGTTTGTAATAAGAAGTTTAACTGGAGTTCTAATAAGAGTTTGATTCTGGAATTTTACTGTGATGTACTACTTTAGTGTATATAGATACTTTTATTATTTAAATCTCAAAACCAATATTTTGGTCAAATTTCGAAACAGCTTTTTTTTAAGCCTAAAATTTCACCTTGTGTATACCTTGATCAAGAGAATTGTTGTTGTTTTTTGTAACACTGAAATACAGTACTTATATAAAATGTTACATAATTTCCTGTTATAGGTCTCATTTGCAACATCAGTGAAATAAATCATCAATTTATATTTTTAATATAAGAAGACTCATCTTTGGGAAAATTTTAATTAGTGAAAAGGCTTAACGGTGCAGATATTAATGCAATGCATCAGTGAATGCCCGTGTTTGATTGACAACACTATTTAAAATTGTTTTATTTGCTTCTCTAAAATATGTATTGCTATGTACATGTTATTAGTTTATTATCATTATTTATATGACTGATAACATTTGCATGCACATTGCATTATACGTTTGTGCATGTAAAATCCTGATAAAAAAGTGATCGCCCCTTAATATATCTCCTGCAAATAACTGCATAAAAAAGATATAGGTATTATTCGACTAGGAATAATGTCTACTATTAAATGCTATACATAAATTTTGCTTCGGGAATTGTCTACATATTAAAAATTGCACGAATTTTGAATTTTTAAGTGGTAACTTATGGTAACTTCAAATGGTTCTTAAATCTTCGAAGAGTTATAAAAGAAAATGCATTAGGGGTTTATCCATAAATTTCGGAAAATAAAATTAATATCTTTCAAGAAAAAAGTACCGAAAACACCCAACCATCAGTAAAATTATGTGAAAATTTTAAATACATAATAAACTTGCTAACTAAATGAAAGAAAATCCTACGAAATGTTTTTGGTACGTTTCTACGATTCTTTTATATGAATCCTTTGATAACAGAAGATCCTTAGACCATCGAAAAGTAAAATTTCTCTATATCTCGAAAACTAATGATTCGAATGATCTGTAAATTTCCACAATCATGTTTTTGACGATTGTCGTTCGTTTTATGTAAAAATTATTGTAGGTCATAATTCATAATTTTTTAATATGAATTTTTTAATAATTTTAACAATTAAAAAAATATTTGTGAATAATAAAAAAAAACCTGGAGTATGTTTAGGTCTATTTATTGTATTTCATAAAAAAAAGAAAATATATAAATTAAAATTTATTGCATGGATCATTAGCATCCTTAAACTATGAACTCGATAAATATTTAAGATAAACTTTACCTTTTTCCGACTGGCTCTTTGCAAGGAACTCAAATAGGGTGTCAAATATAGGTGTTACTGTTTGAAAATTCGAAATTGGTACAATTTTTAATATGTAGACAACTGCCAAAGCATTATTTATGCATAGCATTAATTAATAGATATCATATCCAGTTGGTATTACATATAAATATTTTTTACGATTATTTTTAGCGTAATTAGTAGTGAGTGATCTTTTTTCTCTCCAACCATTCAGTAACAACAACAACATAAAAAAAAAAACCTCTTCACCTATTTTATCACCAAATAGACGTAGTGAAAAACGAAAAAGCAGCCTTTCGCTTCGGAATTAAGTCTTCTTTAAATGTATGTTAAAAAAATTAGCTCATATTAATATTTTAGCAAATTTTGAAAGTTTCAATACGTACACCTAATTTTGACATCATATTTGGATTTTTCAGTAAATTTTACCTTCGGACGCCAAACCAAAAGTAATTCTGTGAAACAGTTTAGAAAATGTATATCTGTAAAGTTTCAAACTCCTAATATTAAATTCAATTTATTAAGTTTCAAAACAAGCTGCAATGCCTGATAGTTTTTAAAGCATAACTCAATCAGAATTAAATGAAATTTTGAATTCGCATATTTGAAACTTTTTTTAATTTACCTATGCTAAAATTTTTATAGATTATTTTATAATACATAGTTTTATCGAATATTAATTTCATAATTATTATGAAATTGATATTCGTAAACAATGCATGGACAAATACGTGTATAAATACATGTACAAATTACTATCATCCAGCATGGGTATATAATGAAAGCGGTGCTTTTACACATTAGAACTCGTTGGTCTAAAAATTTTAATAGACGTAATCAATCAAATTTCACTAACAAACAAATATACAACAGCAAACTTGATAAAAGTCAGATAATCAAAAGAAAAACTAGTAGAAAATTTTTATCTTGAAATTTTAAATCTGAACAAAACTTACAGAAAACGTATGATCGTGAAACTTGTAGGAAAAATTTTAAAGACAGATAAAACGAGTAAAAGAATAGAAAAATATTTATACAAGAATGCTACCCTCAAATGCAATTAATTTGAATTAGAGAGCTGAATAGGTGACCTTTTTTATAGTTGAATGCATGCTAAACAACTGATGAAATTCCCGGATGTTTTCAAAGAACCACTAGAAAGCTGCGACTTATTCATGAAACGATGCTGAAGCCTATAATAATAGTAATAATAATAATAACAGAATCTTCACAAAAAAGGAAATGCGCGCTTGCAAGGAACTTTTTTATAATCTTTTATCATGTATGTTTTAGCAGTATTTTATCATTGCTTTTATTTTGTATTATTATTTGAAATATAATAGAGGTATGTATAGTCGTGGAATATAAAAGGGACTAATTCTCCAGACTAATTCTGACGCAAATCAACGTATAAAGATACAACTGATACCAATCGTTTAGTAATAACATCTTATTTTAAATGTTAAGCTTGGATTACGGTTTGGGGACCGTCTACGTATTAAAATTGCACGAACTTTATTTTTTGAAATGATAATACCATTTTTTGACACATATTGTTTGAGTTCCTGGAATGAAACAGCCCGGAAAAGGTATAGTTTATATACTTGTTTAAAAAACTTGTAAAAGGAAATATGTTCGAGGTGTATTTATAAATTTCGAAGGATAAAATTAAGATCTTATAACGAAAAGCACCGAAAATAAAATACCCAATTACTTACCAGTAAAATTATACAGAAATTCTAGATAAAAAAATAAACTTGCTTTATATGAACGAAAATCTTACAAACTTTTCCTTGTACATTCCTAAAGTTTCTATTTTTTTTGTGGATCCTTTAATAGCAAAAGACGGTCTAGACCGTTGGAAATATAAAATGTCTCTATATCTCGAAAACTAATTATTCGAATGAGCCGTGAACTTGCACACCCATGTTTTTGACGATTACGGTCTGTTTTATGCAAAAATTGATGTAAGTCAGAATCCATAAATTTTTTAATATGAATTTATTAATAATACTCATGATTAAAAATATGTTTTTGAATCGGAAAAAATGCTTGGAATAAGTTTGGGTATTTTCATTGTAACTTATTAAAAAAAAAGAAAGAAAGAAAATTCCATCGGTCGATTTTTCGGGACGATACCTGCATTAATCATTAGCATCCTTAAACAGGACATCTTGTGTGAAGATTTAAGAAAATCTCTATGAAGATTTAAGAAAAAATGATTTAAGAACACATGATTTACAAAACTATACTTTCATCAGGCCTGTCTCGATACAAGGAATTCAAATATGGTATCAAAAGTGGGTGTTACTATTTGAAAATTCAAAGCTGTTGCAATTATTACTATGTAGACCCGAAGATAATTTATGTATAGAATTAATTAATAGACATATTCCCAGCCGACTGGCATCTATAGATTTTTCTTACGATTTTTTTTAACAGTTTTATTATTTTGTTTTCAGTACTTTTCTTTGTAAGATAATTTTTTTTAAATGAAATTTATGGAAACACACTTAACTCCTTTTTTTAATGATTCCATGACGATTTCAGAAAAAGTATATAAACTAATACCTTTATATGTGTTGTTTTGATAGAAGGAACTCAAAAAAAGTTTTAAAAATGGGTGTTACCAATTGAAAACAGAAAGTTTGTGCAGTTTTCAGTAGGTAGACAGCCTCCAAACTCTAATCCATGCATAACATTTAAAAATAGATGTTATTACTAATCAGTGTTGTCAACTTAGCCGTTTTTTATTAAAAAAACTATCAGAATTTTAGTATAGTAACATTTGGTTTACTTAATGATAGATATTCCAGGATTAAATAAAACAAAAATTATTGTACAGAAATTCGGATAGCACAGTAGTTATTTTCACTAAAAAAAAGGGCTAAGTTGGCAACACTGTCACTAATCGGTTGGTGCCAATCGCATTTTTATTGTAGCAGAATTAGTTAGTAGGGGGTACCCTTTCACCCCCCCACGATTGTAAAATGTATGAAAATTAAAGTATGGTTCGCTTAAAAAAACAGTTGAAGTTAGTTTATGAACTCGGGAAAAGACTGGCGACTATTTTTATATTCAATTGTACCAGAACTTACAAAACAATTTCTTTGTGGTAGATTTCTCTTGAAAATATCTTGGTACAAATGTATTGTAGAGATTATTTTTCCTGTAAAATGTATAATATGTTATAGAAAATGAAAGTATGGTTCGCTTAAAAATAATCAGTTGAAGTTGGTAACTCGGGTCATGACTGGCGACTATTTTTATATTCAGTCATGCCAGAATGTCCAAAAACATTTCTTTATGATAGATTTATCTTAAAAATATTCTAGTACAAGTGTATGGTAGAAATTATTTTTCAAAAAAGTTGTCCACTGGGACGTATATGTCCTAACCCCTAAAGAGTTAAAAAAAAATAAGAGAGATGAATAATATTTTTTTTATCAGTAATCATTTTCGTGAGTATCTATATATGTACAAATGAATCATCTCTAGTTCTAATATAGTCTGTCTCAAAAGTTTAAGCACTCTGCAAATCTGGTTTAAAATAATTGAAGAAGAAAATATTTTATGCTAATTTACAATAAATACTCGACATTTAATCAAAATAAAATAAAATAAGCCATTTTAGGTGGTTAAAATAAAAAATATATTTCTTTTTATTTAATTTTTCTTTTTTCTTGAAGAAACGCTGCCTCAAAAGTTTAAGCACTTTATGCAAAATTTTTTAGAAACACGGGATTGGCCGTGTGTAATGACGCTGTATGACATCATATTGCACTTTTATAAAAGTATAAAAGGTGGAGAAATTATTTCCCCTCGTTTTAAAAATACCAAAGGGTAAAGAATTCACAAAATGTGAGATTTTGACAGTTTTTAAATTGAAATCGCAAAATAAAACTGTTTCTGAAATTGCAAAGCTTTTAAATCGATCAAAGCGAGGTATATATCAAGTACTCTCTAGAAATGATAATTTTAAGCGGAAACCAAGATGTGGACGACCACGTATGACGACTGTTCAGACTGATCGGAGAATACGGAGATTGGTATCTAGACAAAATATGTCCATACGGCAAATTAAAAATAATCTCAGTGTACAGGTGTCCAAAGACACTGTACATAGACGTATTAAAGAGTGTGAGTACATCATACTAAAGAAAATGGCTCGCAAACCGTCTCTCAAATTATATCACAAACAGGCAAGAATGAACTGGGCTAAAAAAACACATGTCCTACGGGGACAAATGGCTTACTGTTTTATTCAGCGATGAGAAAAAGTGGAATTTAGATGGCCCTAATGGTTGGAATTATTTACGAAAGGAACCAAGGGTATTTTTCAGCAGGCAGCAAGGCGGTAAATCTGTTATGGTTTGGGGGGTATTTGGATTCAATGGTCAGACCTCTCTGGCTTTTCTAAAAGGAAGACAAGACTCAAAAAAGTATCAAGAGACGCTAAACCAACATTTGCTTCCATTCGGTGACATTTTGGGGGCTCCTGAGTGGACTTTTCAACAAGACAATGCCTCAATCCACGTATCACATTCTACAAAACTTTGGCATTCTCAGAAAAATGTTAATGTTCTTGACTGGCCAGCTTTAAGTCCAGACTTAAACCCGATTGAGAATATCTGGGGTATTTTAACCCGCCAGGTTTACGGCAATGGAAAGCAGCATGACTCTATTGAAGGACTCCAAGAGGCTACTGAGAAAGCATGGTACTCTTTGCCACCAGAAACCCAATAAAAACTAATAATTTTGATAGACGCACGTTTATTTGAACTAATCCTAAATCACGGAAAAATAATTTGTAAGTAAAAGTTCTGTAAAAATTATAAATCTGGTTGTTTTTGACATTGTGCATAAACAGACAGTTTGAGACAGTTTTGAGATAGTTTTTTTAAACTTTTTTTTAAATTATATTTTTTACATTTATGTAATTTATTTTTTTATACTTTTGATATCATTTATTTAAATAATGTTGCGAAATCTGCAAATAAAAAAATATGTTATTTATTCTAACTTTTTATAATTCTTTGAAAATCGACATTTTATGCTTGTGCTTAAACTTTTGAGACAGACCTTAATATTGATGTTATTTATATACACAGGGCTCCCATTGGTCCATTTTTTTAATACCAGTATTTTTGAAGAAAATGTTCCGTGCTAGGTTTTAACAGCAATTGCAACAAAAAATACCTCACGGGGAGCTTTATACAAAATGTGTAAGAAAAATCTAAAAAGAAGGGTTTTCTTTGAAGTGTGGCATTTAAAATGCAGACCAAGTATTCCTGTACATATGCTTGCCCTTAGCGAGATCCCCCATGTATTGTCCACTTTTGACAGTTAAATATAAAAAAGAATCATGCTCGGAGTTTTCAAATAAATAGGTTAATCCAAACAAAAGCCATGTTCTACTTATAACCTTTTATACTGTCAATATAAAATAATATTAATAGAGTCGATACATTCTAAAATGTAGAATGATAAGCTCCTAAAATATAATAGACAAGCCGAGTGAGCCGAAACATGTCAACAATCTAATAAAAGTTAGTTTACTGTATGTTATGTTTTTAGTTTACACCTTTTAGCATTTAAAAGAAATATATGATAAGTTCCTAATAAAATGAATTATTAAAATGTTCAACGATTATGATGATACGCATTTAAATATGATGAATCGATTAACATAAACAAGATTCTTAAAAAATGTACCGTAATTTCGGGCGTATAATCCGCAACTCAAAGAATCGTTTTTAGACCCAGAAAATTTATTCAATAATTGTAGTTAAATATTTACAGCGATCTTTTAAGTTACATTTTATAAAATAATATTTCTGGGTCGAAAAACGACTCTTTGAGCTGCGGATTATACGCCGGAAATTACGGTACCGTAATTTCCGGCGTATAATCCGCAACTCAAAGAGTTGTTTTTCGACCAAGAAATTTTATTCAATAAGTGTAGTTAAATATTTACAGCGATCTTTTAAGTTACATTTTATAAAATAATATTTCTGGGTCGAAAAACGACTCTTTGAGCTGCAGATTACACGCCGGAAATTACGGTATAGTAAAAAAATCCAAGTAAAATGTTATAGTTCTATTATACAATCTAAACTTTTGTAAAAAATATGAGCTAAAAATTTTAATTTCTATATTGCTTAACCCATTGAAGGGCGGTGGGATATTTTTTTATACCACTAAATTTTAACCCTGATTAGCACCAGAATTTTTGAACAAAATTTCACTTTTATAACTTTGGAAAAAAACGCTGTAAAATTTAATTAGTTTTATTTTCAAATAAATATTTTCAAAAATTCTGCTATAAATTCAACATTACACAGGGTTCGTACGCTTTTACCACAATTTTTTAATAGAATTTTTCTATTTAATACTTAAATAGCAGAAAATGCAGACGCCATATTTAATTGGAGAAATTGTAATACTTTTTGGCATTTAAATAAGGCGAAAAATTCTATTAAAAAATTGTGGTAAAAGCGTACGAGCCCTGTTAAAGAAACACAATTATTTGCCCCTGAAAAAAATTATAGTATAAATATGTTTTTCTTGTTTCAGGAATAATGTTTGTCCAATTCTGGTATATGTATTAAAAATTCCAAATAGTCTAAGTTATTTAAAAATATAATTATTAAAATCCAATTCTCTTTTAAAGTGTATGTGTAAAATAACCCTTAAAGAGATTTGTTAAAACTGAACTTGTGTTAAAACTGAATATTTAAATAAATGGCATTTGTTTTCAGCATGTAATATTGATTTAATGAGAATTTATACACGGAAAGCGTCGTCGAAAGGTGTCGCAGCAATTCAAAAATTATGGAAGGGCTTAATTAGTCATTTTTATATAAATTGGACAATTATTTAGGATTGTCAACGATTAATAAAATGTTTATGAGCACGATTAATCGTTCAAACGGATTACTAATGCCATTATTATTATCACGAATCAATATTTTAATTATTTTAGATAAAAATAAAATAAAATACCGAATTCCAGAGAATTATGATTATGAAATTGATGAGATAACAAGGGGGGGGGGGGGTCCAGGATATTAAAAGTAAATAAATAAATAAAACAAAAATATTAAAAGAGTCTTGGAGTGTCAGTGCATGTACAGTAGATTCCTGTCATTTGGGACGCCGTATAATTGGGACAACCGTTTATTTTGGGCAAAATTTCAAGAAATAAATCGAAAAGTATCATTAATTTTACTTCTGATAATTAGAGCAGCCACTTTATCGGTGTGTCCCAGTTAACCTGAATCTACTGTACTGGTATTTCAATGCATGTACTGGTAATCATACTTGCAGTAATACCAATATGAAATAGTACATGGAACTGCAGATTGAAAGTTTCAAATATTAATTGAAACAAGTTCAAAACAAACATGCGCCTCGCAGAGCTGACATTGAGGCACCTGATCTGCAGATTTTTACGCCAGAAATAAATTCAATATGTTTTCACAGAAATATACAGAAAATAATAATCCTTCGAACTGTATTTAAAATAGTTACCTTAATTTATTAAGGAAGGCTTGGGCCCCATGAGTTTCCCGTTTTTCTACTACTCTGTTGCCAACACATAAGAAGCTCGCGACACGTGAATAATGTCAAACTGATAGCGATAAAACATAAACTGGCCAGCATATTTTAATAAAATGATACTTTAATGAATAATAATATTTCATTGTAATTCACCAGAGCAGAATGTACTTAAAAGTCAAACATACTTATCAATTGTCAGGTCCACCGATTATGACCACCGATTACTTTTCAAGCTTATGTTTTGGCTTCTGACACGTCAAAAACATGCACGTACGTGTACAAAGACCACAGCAATAGTTTAGCAATAATGTAAACAGTAGTTTAGTGATAATTTAATAACAATGTTTCATTGTAATTCACCAGAGCAAAAAATACTTAAAAGTCGAACATACTTGTCAATTGTCAGGTCCACCGATTATGATCAGATAAACAATAGTTTAAATTGTTTTGGATATGTTTTATTTATATGAAACATTTTCTCCGTTAAACAATTATTGAAAATATTTAAGAGCCACTTTATTAATTAACTTCAGATAATTTATTTTTCTTTTAAATAAAATGTACTATTTTTTTTCTTTTCTAAAAAACTTGGAAATAGTTGAATCTTCAAGGAAAACAAACAAGCACCCAAAGCATTTTCTTATCGCACATCTTACATCTATACGTATAAAAGAACATGTCCTAACTGACTCATAATCAACGCCGAGCCTCAACTGTTGCTCTTAGGGCAATGAAATTTGGAAGATCCGTTCCTTACACAATGTAGGCGCACACTAAGAAAGGAATTTTGAAAATTCACTCCTTAAGGCGGTTAAATGGGGGTGAGGGGGTCGGAATTTTTAGGTCATTTCGCCATACGTAAATTTCAGCATAACAATTCTAGTAAAAAAGTAGTTAAACACGTATTTCGGCGATTTTAGAAATTGAACCACTAAGGGGAGATAAATGGGGGGTCGAAAGTTTCAGGTTATTTCGCCATATCTCAGCAGCAGTTTTAGATGGGAGCGTGAAATGCAGCATAAAAAATATACTAAAAAATAGTCAAACAGGTATTTCAGCGATTTTGTCCCGAAAATCGGCTATGAACTCGATTATGGAAGATTAGACGAATAAGACAACTGTTGATTTTTTATTAAATATTTTGCGTGTCATTTTTCAAAGGAAAAGTTTTTTTTTTCATATTCTATAAATTGTTTTTGTACTTTTTGTCTTTTAGTGATCATATTTCAATTTTTATACAAATTATAAATAGTACATTCCCTCATCTTCTCACTATACAATTTTTTGAAGTAAAGGCTCGGGTATTCACAAAGCTTCGTTATAGTGATTACCATATAATCAATTTGTAGGCGTGAAACCACATGCCTCTGTTTAAAGGATTGTCATTTTAACGATTTATGCACGCAAAATTCACAGGACCCCGTTATAGGGATCGCTAATTAAAGTTATATGGCTGAGAAGAACACAGGACCCGGTTATTTTGATCATCATGTTAACAATTTATGGCCGGGAAACCACAGTGCCCATTTACAATGATCGCCATGTATCTTAAACCCAGTTCGCACCGGACATTTAAGATATCTTAGATCGTCATTTTTGAGGTGGTACCCTCCCGGAATTGAATACCTGTTCACATCGCAAAACTCATCTGAGATAACTCACTGAACATCACCGTGTCTGCGATCTGAACAAACATAGAATGCGGGCATGCGCATAAGTTAAAGCCAGCCTCAACATCCAATCTGTTACAGCTAGCCTCCAGAGCCAATCATAGTGAGTCGTAATGGCTGTATCTAGCAATAGAAAGTTCGAACTCACTGAGTGAGTTTCTGGAACTCCCTCAGTGAGTTCGGCGGTCTAAGATTTCTTAACCCCTTGAAGGGCACCGGTATATTATATATACCACTTAATTTTAATCCCAAAATGCCACAATGACACCAGAATTTTATAAACAAATTTTGAATCTATAAGGTACATGAGGAAAAGCTTTTACTTATTTTAAAATAAATTCGTTCGCGAATCCTGGTGTCAATCAATCATTTCAATATTTTAGCTACAAGAGTACCTTGCCCCTGAAGGGGTTAAATATCTGATCGGAAGCGGATATTAGGCTATCCCTTTTTTTTCTGAAAGCCCTCCCTTTCCTCTAGATAATCATGGACAGGGCCGAGCATCTCTTTGTCAGGGGGCTCATGACAAAAAATATTATTTATGTCGCGAAATCTTTATTTACGTGCTTTTTGATATTCTTATTAGTTATTTTAAAATAACATAGTTTAAAATAAAGCCTTTTATTTATATTTATGTAAAATATAAGGAATATAAATATATTCCTTCTTCTATGAGCCCAACTGGCAACACTGCTTTATGACGTACAGAAAATCAATAGCTGTTAAGATAAGAGAAAAGAAATACGGTTTTATTTGAATTTTGTGGTAAACATGTATGATTCAGTTTTTAAATACAAAACATTTTATTATATCCTTATTCGGGAGGCAAGTCATCAGACAGATAAAGTGATTTCTAAGGAATAAAATTGCGTATTATAATATACATAAATTCCGCGTAGCATATCTTACTATAAATCCTTATTAGTTGAATGCGTATAGAATTTATTAATAATTATAATATATATTCGCGATTTAACGTTATTCCATAGTTGCTAATCTTCCGCCTTCTTTTAACTCATGCAATCTGAATCAGAAATTTTACGTAATAAGTGATATCAAATAAGTACCACGTAGAAAAATAATATATTTTATTAAAATATATTTCTTCTTCAACATTATGTTTATTTGACTAGGAAAAAAAAAGGGGAAAATTGGCAGCTAATAATAATTTGAAGGCAAGTCATCTAAAAGTTCTAAGAGGTTTCCTAGCGCAATAAAATTATTTTTTATAATAGATATAATATCAGCGTTTGTATCGTAGCTGCTACAATTCATTATAAATTGCTTGTGCATTAAAATTATGAGCGTGTGTGTGCATAAAACGCATGTAAAGAGTTATAGTCTTATTAATGTTTCATATATTGCTATTTTCAACAGTAATAAACCTCGAAAAGTAAAATTCTGTGTTTCGTTTTTAAATAGTAAAAATCACATTAATGTTGTTTTTGCATTGACAAACAATATATAAAACTTAAGATCTTAATTTTAGTCTTTATTTAACCCTTTCAGGGGCGGTGGTATATTATATATACCACTTAATTTCAATTCCCAAATGCCACAATGGCTACCAAATTTCGGAATAAAATTTTGATTTTATAATGTAGGCTTTTACTTATTTTCAAATAAATTAGTACGAAAATCCTGGTGTAATTGAATCATTTCAACATTTTAGAAATAGAAGTACTTTGTCCTTGAAAGGATTAACCGTAATCTTTAGTCTTTTTTAACACTTTGCAACATAGTTGAAAAGTGTTTATAAATTCGGTTTGTCTGTCTGTCTGTCTGTCCGTGCTCTAACTCGCGTAAATGTACTCGGATTGTCATGCAATTGATATATGTTATTAATGTTCACTATGGTATATCCGATATTGAAAATGACGTGTATCGCACTCATAGTTGCTTTACAGGGACACTCAGAAGAATTCCGTTAGATTAGGAAAATTATTTGCGGTTTATATTAATAATGTTTCACTATTTACAACGTATTGAAATTGATATATATCACTGAGTTGCATTACGTGGAATATTATAGTATACTGTGTGGATAGAATTCATCGTTCATCGGGACATACAAAAGAATTCGGTTAAAGTACTGTATGTTAACAATAAGTTCTGAAAGTTGCGGTACGCGTTTTTAAATGTAAGTAAATTTTTTCCTATTACTTGGTGTGTATAAATTTTGTAGATCCTATACAGGGCAGCGCAAAAAATCTCAAGCACATTTCCGTTTATTGACGGAAATTCCAGAAGGGGAATTTTAAACTGTGCTATGCGTTTCCTAGCTGAACTAAACTTTAGCATTCTATATATAGTATATATACAAATCTATTTATCATACACAGGGCTGCACAAAAGCATTCAGATATTTTTCAGACTATTATTTATAATTCCCGAAGTTAGGTTTTTAAATATGATATGCTTTTTCCAATTTGTTTAATTAGATGTCATCTTTCACTTTATTAGACAGTAAAGTTTTGTAAAAGTATATTGAAAGTGTTGCATAACTTATGCTTGATGCATGATTTTTCATTCTTGTTTTTCTATTGATGGAACATGTGTTCTTTTAGTGTAAATCAAAATAAATTCACATGAAAATTCATATGATATTTCGTATGAGTCTGTATTTTTCAAACCAGTCCAATATATTTGAAAATTAAAAATAATGATTACACAAAAAGAAATTGACTACATACTGTATAAAGTCATCTAAGAAAATATGTTTAACACTCTACATGCCAATAATAGTGATAAAAAGAATTTTTTTTTCGGTTAAAAGTAAAGTAAAATGTACACATTAACAAGATTTGATTTAATCGCAATGTTCATAAAATGCGCAGGGATCTAGCATGTGTAGATTTTTTAACACTTTCCAACATAGTTGAAAATTGTTTAAAGAATTTGGTCTGTCTGTGCTCTAACTCGCGTAAATATACTAGGATTGCCATGAAATTGCTATATGTTATTGGGGTTTACTATGGCATGTTTGGTACTGAAAATGAAGTGTGTAGCATTACGGTTCGTTTACAGAGGTGCTGAAAAGTATTCCGTTACATTACGGTCTATAGGGAAAAATCGCTTGCGGCGTATTTTAATGACACGTTACACTTTTTTAAACATCTTCAAATTGATACATATCACTGAATTTCACTAAAAGACACTTATAATACGGCGTGCATAGAATGCATCGTTCATTTACAGAGGTAATAAAAAAATTTGGTTACAGTATTGTCTATGAACAATAATTATTTGTAGCTCGTTTTCAGTTGTGGTACGCGTTTTAAATGTAACTAATTTTTTGCATATTAATTGGGGTGTATAAATTCTATAGATCATAGACAAGGCTGCTCAAAAGATTTCACGTACATTTCCGTTTAATGACGGAAATTGCTGAAGGGAATTTTTAATTGTGCTATGTATTTCCTAACTGAAGTAAATTTTAGCGTACTGTGTAATATACATACAAATCTATAGATCCTATACAAGGCTGCTTGAAAGAATTCGGATATTTTGGTCGACTATTGGTAGTAATTGCCGAAATTGGGTTTTCAAATGTGTTACAGGTTTTCTAAATTGTTTACTTAGTAAATTGTGAAGTTTTGTTATACTATCATGAATGTTTGGGAAAGTGTTTTATAATCTATGCTAGACACATGATTTTTCGTTCTTGATTTTATGGAAGGAAGAGTAGGATCATCAATTATATTAACCTCATCAGGACTGAGGTCACGTATACGTTTTCTGTATAGTGCGTATGTTTATTTATTTTTTTTTTTTTTCAGTACCAGAATATAAGAGTCATAATCTTTGCCTTGTCTAATCATAAATTTATTTAGATTGGATTAAATAAGGCGAAAAATAGTATACGGAATCAGGGTTGCCAGTTAGGCCTAATTTTTATTAACCCATTAACTGCCAAAACTATGTGGGCGGAGTCTTTGATATTTTTACTGAAATTCGTTTTCCACCAAAAATTCTGAAAGATAATATTTGGTAACTTTAATAGCAAAATTTTTGTCATTAAATAAAGTATTTTTAACTTATTAAAATAGTGGTGGCTAGGCAGTTTTTTTTTATCCTACACTTTTATTTTGAATGTTGGTTGGCAGCGAATGGGTTAAGAGATTACAAATTCGTCCCGGGAACACCAAAAAAATAATTTTTACTTCATGTAATCACTAAATGTCTGTCATTAAATGAAACAAAAATACTATTCGATATATCTGAATGAAAAAGTAGGCCAAACTGGCAACTCTATACGGAATTACTGGTGTTCAAAATTTAAATATCTTTAAATGACGCCCGTTCTGTGCACTGGAAAAAAATTTCAAATCTTTCTTAATCTATAAACACATACCATAACCACGAGCGAAAAAATACAATAACCTCTTCCGAGCTACTCATGATTTCGAAAAGCGTGCTTTAAATTTAGAAACCTCAGAAACAAATGCATCTTCGAGCTTTGAAGAATAATTTATTAAAACGAAGTTCTTTTTGCTGCCAAGGATTTTCGGAAACGTTTCCCAGTAGTTTTTATAGTGTATTAATCAGTATTCTTAAACAGGAATATCGGTTTCAGGATGCTATCCATTTTCAATTAATCATTTTTAGTCGAATAATTGAATTTATACATGCAATAGTAACAAAATAATATTAAAGTTAATGTTTATGCTGTTAATTTATCATGTTTGTCTGTAAAACATGTTTGTTGAACGTGAAAATGTTCACTTGAGAACTGACAGAATATCCTAAAACCGATATTCCGGGTTAAGAAAACTGATTAATGCACTATAAAAAAATACTCGAAAACGTTTTCGAAAGTCACTGGTAGCAAAATAAATTTTGTTCTTATAAATACATCTTTAAATCTCGAAAACATATTGGTTTCCAAGGTTTCTAAAGATACAGGAACGCTTTTCGGAATCATGAATAACATGGAAAGAAGTAATATATTTTCGCTTGTGGTTATCTTATATTTTTGTAGAATAAGAAACAGTTGTCTTTTTTTCTTTTTTTTTTTGGTGAGAAGAGATTAATCAATTATATTTTCAATATTAATCATATGGATAAACAAAATATTTATCTAAACATTATATCGATAAACAAAATATTTATCTAACCACCATCGGTTTATTTCTTTTAAAATCGCATCCAAAACATGTTGCGTTTAAGATAAACAAAATTTATATATATTGGCATTAAAACCGACGGCGATTAATTTTCTAATCCCGTGAGTGTCTCTGGAAATCGACCATTCACCACTGAAATTGCAGATTCTTGGTTCAAATTTTATCTTTACTTCAATCGATCCATTGTCTCTTTCCATTAATTTTGGTTTAATGGGAAATGGAACATGAGAATTTGCGCTTTGGTGTGCATAATGAATCAATAAGCGTGAAAAGTTTGAAAGCGTTCTAAAATAAAGTTTTCTCGATTCATTAATTTTTATGCATGTTAATTTCGATGCAAAACTATACTCGCCGAAAAAAGGTAATTTAAATAATGAATAAGTTTTTTAGTAATTATATCATCCGTGAATGAATGAACGTGAAGTCTGTCACTCTTGGAAGACAAACGAGCCGTTTAAATCTTTCTACGCTGTTCATTTAAATAATATTTAATATTTAACTCAATTTATATATTTTTGCAACCTAAAAGCACGGAACATGAGATATAGTTTTCTTGCAAAATGTGCCAATGAGAAGCTGCCCGTAAGACACGGTGACATCACGGCCATGTGACTGTGAAGTTACATTGTGACTTTGTGATCGTCGATTTGAAGTCACAGTGACGTGAATACGAATCAGTGACGTGAAGTCGTTATAGCCGTTTTAGAGCTCGTGTATGACGACACTTTGGGACGAACGAGGCTAACGAAAAAGAAAGGCTACCGCGGGGCTTTACACGTATCTTTTTTTACAGACCGCGAGAGTCACGTGATGCTCGAATCCACCAATGCAGGTTTACGAAAAGAGCATTACGTCACTCTAGCGGTCTGTAAAAAAAGATAAGTGCAATGAACAGCGGTAGCCGGTCTTTTTCTTTAGCCTCGGGGACGAATCTCTGACGAAAGCGACAATGTTTTGAAGTCATAGTGTGACTAATTTGTGAAAAGTGTGACGTTTGTGACGATTCTGCATCGGGTCGGTGGACTATATTTTACCCGAATTCACTCCAACCTGATTGGATCTACTGTTTCTTTTCGATAGGCAGGATTCGGATCCGGTATCGGGTCGGGCGACCAGATTTTAACAGAAACCTGTACCAACCTTTTTGTACCGACTGGTGACTTTATTTTCTTTTTGGCTGTAGGCAGAATTATTTTCTAAATATTTCTTCTCGTTTTCAAAGATTTTTAAAATTCACATTTTGGTCACAATGCAACTTCACACTATGGTGGTTTTTTTTGTCTCTATGGGACTTCGCAATATGGTTGTTTTGGAGTCACAGTCCTCTTGTGATGTACGTGACTTGCAATGACGTCATAAAAATTGAAAAATTTGCCAGAATGATAAATGTTACAATGAATAATATGTTTTCATGTATTCTTTTTTCTTTTAAATTTTCGGAAAAGTTCACATTTTAGTCACAGTGTGACGTCACTGAGGGGTGGTATTTTTGTCATAGATGTGACTTGACCACTGTGACTTGCAGTGACGTCACATTTACCTCACTGCCACCATGTTTGCTATACGGGTGTCGACATTCGCAAATGTATTGCTTGTATAATAAAATACAACACCAAAGGCAGTTTCCTTTTATTCCATTATTTTTCTCATCAAGAACTATATATTATTCTCGAGAAAAAAAAATTAGCGAGCGTAAAACCTAGATCATTCGAACTAATTATTGTAATAATATTTAAATGTTTTTTTCAATTTAATAATGATAATTATTATTATCACCGTATTTTATTTCAATATTTCATTCTTCTTTAGAAAAGTCACAATAAAACAAAAAATAAATTTAACTTTATAGGAAAAAGGGGAGAAAATAAGAAAAACTATCCAGTAATAAGTTTTGTGCATATAATTATATTTCTTAATTTAGATAGTGGAGATTATAAAAGTATTCATGATGAAATTCTAATTGTGCATAATAATATTATGCAACATAAAAAATTATTCTATTCAAAGTAGACTTGCTTCATTTTCAAAATCAACGCATTTGAAATATCGTTGACCCAATAAATGACTAGTAAGAAATTTATACGGATATTAAAATCTATTACTTATGAGTTGATGAAAAACAGACATTTTATGTTAATTTCTAATAAGATTAACTATAACTATTATTTTCACAAAATGTACTTGTCCCACTTTCAAAATCAAAGGCTCATATATACAGGGTGTGTCAGAAAAATGTATACATTACAACGGGTCATAACTTTCTAATTTTTCTTTCTTTTCAAAATGCAATTAATTGGAAATAATGAGTGGACCAAGATTAACTTTTGAAAAAAGAAAATTTATTTTAAAATACTATTGTAAGTACGAAAATGTAGCAGAAGTGCAAAAACAATATCGCAGGAAGTTTCAGGCAGATTCACCTATGTGACTTACAATTTATCGGATAAAAGATAAGTTTGAATAGACATGTTCATAGACAACGATCCGGAACTGCAATTGAGCAAGAATGCGCCAAAGCACACAATGAAATGTTTGTTGAATTTTGTGAATCAATAGCCAACCGTTATAAGCAGTGTATCCACTGCAAATCTTTATACACTTTTCAGGACAATTTTAGAACACTTATTTTGTCACCTTTTTTAGAACACTTTGAAGCGCACTTTTTGGAACAATTTTTAGAATACTTCTGAGAACACTTCTTGTGTTCAGCACACTTTCTAGCGCACTTTTCGAAAGCGATGATTTATCAAGTGTGCCCACATGTGCTCCCAATTCGTTCTCAAATGTGTTCCCAAGTTTAGATTTAGCAGATATCCTGAGCTTTCGGTACACTTTCAGAACATTTTCTTGATATCGGAGCATATTCGGAACACATTAAGGGAACACATTCAGTACACATTAAGGTAACTGGAACACTATCTTTGAATCAAAGTGTTCCAAATGTGTTCCCAATGTGTACTGGAAATCTGCAGTGTTGGCCAGAACGGTACTAATTTTGAACATCTGTGGTAGAAGGAAAAGTTACACATTTTATGTAGAAATGTCACAATAAAACAAAAATAATTAATTTTATAGGAAAAAGTGGAGAAAATAAGAAAAAATATTCAGTAATAAGTTCTGTGAATGTAATTATATTTCTTAGCAATTCTTATTCTTTTGCAATTTAAATATTAATTATATGTGAATAAATACTGGCGTTATAATCATTCAAAGTGTTTTTCCTGATGCAGCCTGTATTTATCGACACCATCTATAATACTAGTAGCAGTTACGAAAACTTGGGAAAAGCCAGAATTAACGTTCTGAACTGTGCACGTATGTTTATTCTGTTTTAGAGAAAATGAGCGATTACCATGGGAAAGAGAACAAGTTACATGGTTGCATTCGAACTGCAAGTTTTACATTTTGCTGAAGCAAATAGCAACACAGTTACACAGCCTTAGAAATTCGTTGTTCGTGAGCCTTGCATACGATTATGGAGGAAAGAAAAAGTAAAACTGAAGAATGCTGCATTCAAGAAGCAGCGATTTAGAGACTTACCGAAAGCATATGTACGGTTTCATATACAGTTTTTAGATATGTTTCGTGTATTAGCGCATCCCGCGTTTTAGCCCTGAAATTTTGGAAAAAAATGCGCATTATACACGAGTAAATACGATATTGTTATTAACTACAATGGCGGTAAACGAGTTGTATTATTCTTGACACAAATGAACGAGTGAAAAGATTAAATCCCTCGCATATGTATTGCTTCTATACTTAAAATTCACTCTAAAAAAATCCGTGAAGTGAACAAATTTCCGTTGATTATATATTTCATTAAAACACGAAAGTTTCCGGGTTTTTTTTCCCTTTTCCCACAAAATATAGAAAATTCCCCAATCTAACGTAAAAATTACCTGAAATCGCCCAGTCTACAGCTACATTTTCGTCAAATTACAGAGGTGTTCCGGCAACTGGGCTGCTTTTAGTTTTACGTATTATAAACGGAATTTTTACGTACGTCCTCCCCCCCACCCCCCAAAACACTAAAAATTCGCAAACATATGCGCAAAGATGCTTGAAATTCTCCAGTCAATAAGACGGAAATTTTTTTCGAATAGCAGAAAATTTTCTTCCAATTACAGGGATAGTTCTGTTAACTTGCTGCCTGTACTTTTTACGTATTTTGACGGGGTTTTTTTTAAACTGTACAATATCAAAATTTGTTTTAATTTTTATTCTTCTTTCAACGAAAATTACAGTATTTTTAAAAAGAAATAAGCGAGTATAAAACTGAAAACTTGTTTTTCCTGATGCAGCCTGTATTTATCGACACCATCTATAATACTAGTAGCAGTTACGAAAACTTGGGAAAAGCCAGAATTAACGTTCTGAACTGTGCACGTATGTTTATTCTGTTTTAGAGAAAATGAGCGATTACCATGGGAAAGAGAACAAGTTACATGGTTGCATTCGAACTGCAAGTTTTACATTTTGCTGAAGCAAATAGCAACACAGTTACACAGCCTTAGAAATTCGTTGTTCGTGAGCCTTGCATACGATTATGGAGGAAAGAAAAAGTAAAACTGAAGAATGCTGCATTCAAGAAGCAGCGATTTAGAGACTTACCGAAAGCATATGTACGGTTTCATATACAGTTTTTAGATATGTTTCGTGTATTAGCGCATCCCGCGTTTTAGCCCTGAAATTTTGGAAAAAAATGCGCATTATACACGAGTAAATACGATATTGTTATTAACTACAATGGCGGTAAACGAGTTGTATTATTCTTGACACAAATGAGCGAGTGAAAAGATTAAATCCCTCGCATATGTATTGCTTCTATACTTAAAATTCACTCTAAAAAAATCCGTGAAGTGAACAAATTTCCGTTGATTATATATTTCATTAAAACACGAAAGTTTCCGGGTTTTTTTTTCCCTTTTCCCACAAAATATAGAAAATTCCCCAATCTAACGTAAAAATTACCTGAAATCGCCCAGTCTACAGCTACATTTTCGTCAAATTACAGAGGTGTTCCGGCAACTGGGCTGCTTTTAGTTTTACGTATTATAAACGGAATTTTTACGTACGTCCTCCCCCCCACCCCCCAAAACACTAAAAATTCGCAAACATATGCGCAAAGATGCTTGAAATTCTCCAGTCAATAAGACGGAAATTTTTTTCGAATAGCAGAAAATTTTCTTCCAATTACAGGGATAGTTCTGTTAACTTGCTGCCTGTACTTTTTACGTATTTTGACGGGTTTTTTTTTAAACTGTACAATATCAAAATTTGTTTTAATTTTTATTCTTCTTTCAACGAAAATTACAGTATTTTTAAAAAGAAATAAGCGAGTATAAAACTTGAATCCTTTGGTCTATATATTTAAAATTTCATGAAATTTACTCTTTATTACTTTTTAACTTCAAGCACAAGAGAAATTAACGAATTCTTCCGAAAATTGAATTACTTCTATAGTTTCATATAACACTAAAGTTTGTTTCCTTCTTTTTGCGTCCCATTAAAACTTTACCCAATCCAATTATTATTATTATTTAAATTACAAGCACAGAACATGTTATAATAATCTTAACGAGAAATGAGTTAAAATCTTGGATCCGGGGCAAATTGTATTGCATATATATTTACCATACAATATCAAGTATTTTTTCTTCTTTTTCTTCTCAACAAGCTTTATATTCTTGAATAGAACTAAGCGAGTGTAAATCTTGAATCTTTCTAATAAATGTTTAAAAAATATACATATTTAAATTTAACTGAATTTAATTATTATTTTTTTAACCACAAGCATGTGAGTTGCATTAATCTTAAACAGAAATGATTGAAAAACTAGAACCTTCTCAAACTGTATCGCTTTTATATTTATCATGCAACACCAACATTTTTTTTTCTCAACGAGCTTTATATAGTCTTGAAAAGAAGTAAGAGAGTGTAACACTGGAATCTTTCTAATAAATATTTAAAAAATATACATATTTAAA
The DNA here is from genome assembly GCA_963931845.1 of Maratus michaelseni. NCBI lineage: Eukaryota > Metazoa > Arthropoda > Arachnida > Araneae > Salticidae > Maratus > Maratus michaelseni. The sequence continues at coordinate 66,997,444 of OZ007586.1, read as the reverse complement.
TTTAACTGAATTTGATTATTATTATTTTTAACCACAAGCTATGTAGCATGAGATGCATTAATCTTAAAGAGAAAGGATTGAAAAACTAGAACCTTCTCAAATTGTATTGCTTTTATATTTATCATGCAACACCAACGTTTGTTTCTTTTTTTACCCATTCCTCTCTCAACAAGCTTTATATTCTTGAAAAGAAATAAGCGAGTGTAACACTTGAATCTTTCTTATTAAATATTTAAAACGTACCTCAATTTGATAATTTTTTTTAACTACGAGCACGGGAAATGAGTTTTATTAATCTTAAAGAGAACTGTGTGAAAAAACGTTAATCATTCGTAAATTATATTGCTTTTATAATATTTATAACAGAACGCTAAAGTTTGTTTCCTCCTTTTCCATTCTTTTAAAATGTTACACATTTTAATTATTATTATTATTATTATTATTATTATTATTATTTAACTTAGAAGTACGGAACATGAGTTATATAAATCGTAAAGAAAAATGAGTGATAAACTTCGATCCTTCGCTAATTGTATAGCTTCAATATTTATCATACAACACCAAATTTCATTTCTTTCTTTATTCTTCTCTCATCAAGAATTATATTATTATTAAAATGAAGTAAGAATAAAAAAAAATACTTAAATTCCATTGAAGTTATCTTTTATTATTATTATTATTATTATTATCATTATTGTTTAATTTACAGAACGGAGCTCTAGTTATATTAGTTTTAAAATAACTGAGTGAAAAACTTCGATCCTTCGCAAATCGTATTGTTTATATATTTATCATACAACACTAAAGTTCGTTTCTTTCTTTCTTTCTTTTTTTTTTATTCTTCTCTCGTCAAGAATTACATTATACTTACAATGAAGTAAGAGAATGTAAAATTTGAATCCTTTTAATTATATATTTAAGAAATATCTATTTACAATTCCAATGAATTTAGCTATTATTAATAATAATATTTGTTATTATTATTATTATTATTATTATTATTATTATTATTTCATTGCAAACACGGAGCTCTAGTTACAATAGTTTTGAAGAGAAATGAGCGAAAATCTTGAATCCTTCACAAATTGTATAGCTTCTATATTTATCATACTACACTAAAGTTCGTTTATTTCTTTCTGTCGTTTTTTTAAATTCTTCTCTCGTCAAGAATTACATTATTCTTACAATGAAGTAAGATAATGTAAAATTTGAGTCCTTTTAATTATATATTTAAAAAAATATATATACAATTCCATTGAACTTAGCTATTATTATTATTTTATTGCAAACACGGAGCTCTAGTTGTATTAGTTTTAAAGAGAAATGAGCGAAAATCTCGAATCCTTCACAAATTATATAGCTTCTATATTTATCATACAACACTAAAGTTCATTTCTTTCTTTATTCTACTTTCGTCACGAATTACAATATTCTTACAATGAAGTAAGAGAATGCAAAATTGAAACCTTTTAATTATATATTAAAAGAAAAATATTTACAATTCCATTGAACGTAGCTATTATTATTAATATTAATTGTTATTGCATTTATTGTTATTATTATTATTATTATTATTATTATTATTATTATTATTATTTAATTGCAAACACCTCTGGTTATATCAGTTTTAAAGAGAAATGAGCGAAAATTTCGAATCCTTCACAAATTGTATAACTTCTTTCTATATTTATCATACAACACTAAAGTTCATTTCTTTCTTTCTTTATTCTACTCTCGCCAAGAATTACATTATTCTTACAATGAAATAAGAGAATGCAAAATTTGAATTCTTTTAATTATATATTAAAAGAAAATTATTTACAATTCCATTGAACTTAGCTATTATTATTAAGAATAATTGTTATTGCATTTATTATTATTATTATTATTATTTAATTGCAAACACCTCTGGTTATACCAGTTTTAAAGAGAAATGAGCGAAAATCTCGTATCCTTCGCAAATTGTATAGCTTCTATATTTATCATAGCACACAAAAGTTAGTTTCTTGTTTTCCATTCTTCTCCTGCGAATGTCAAGGGGGAGGCCACTCAATGCCTGCCGTCCAAGCTGCCTGATGACCTAGGCGAGCCGAATTTTGATCGAGGCTTGACTCTGTTGGCCGAAATGATAATGAAGGACACTCGGAACAGGTCTTCCTCCCGTAAGGGTAACCCCGATGTTGAAGATATAGGTCATCCTGATTTCCTGTCCGCCATCTTACATAGCTGACGATCCACCGCCACCCTACGTGTTGCTTCGCTCACGCACGCTTTCGTGAATGAATTAATCAGTTGCCGTGATCCGAACTAAAAGGACTTTTTGCTGCATACTCCACTTTGATGCTGGACACAAATAAGACCAGATACATTGTTCTCGAATAATGACGCACATTTTTCCAGCCATTAATAGTCGTCTCACTCGTCGTCAAAGTCGAGCGCGTTTTATAATTCACGACAGTTTCGGATCGCCGTTTAGACTGCATGCCTCGTTCGAAAATTTCCTTTCGACATAGAGAAGAGATAACATTTAAAATTAATTGCTCGTAACTTAAAAACGAAAGTGGTCATTAGTTTCGTTGTTATTAGAATTCAACGAAAGCCTGGCACATTTATCTGAAGAAATCACTTCATTTGGATGACTATGCGGCCATTAACACTGTCCAACGTGCCAGAAGAAAGTTTTTTGGCAGGCTTGTGAAAAATAATACCGAAAGCTTATTTTTTTTTTTTTTTTTTTTTCTACGTATATTTATTGTTCTTAAATTTTAATGCAAACGGCATTTCAATGTTCTAAGCATTTTAAAATTCTTTAGTGTAATTCAAAATTTAAAAAGTTCCTAATTTGTTTTAGATTTTTTTGCTTCAGAAGATGCTACAAAATTGCAACGACAATATCGAAAAGTAATCTAATAATAATTTTATCTTTGGAGAAGTTATCAAAAAACAAAAATCTCAACTACACTTTATCATAGGTGCTGATTACACGGAAGTTATCGATTCAAAATCTTGTAAAATAATTCTTTTTAAAGCAGTACGCATTTTTGCCAAATTACAAATTAGTCGAAATTCAATTAATTATTTTCCTTTAGTCATTATTAATATTTTTTAAGCTCTTTGAAATTTCAGTAAGCCTGTAGAGAAGAATACAAGTTAAAATGTAAAATTAAACATTAGTTTTCTTTACATAAGGGGTGGTTTACTTTTTTAAATTTTCACGCTTGACAACGCCTACATTATTAACACATTGCGAAGTTACTTTCATCTGTACAACTGTCAAATTTTCAGGTATTTATTCATGTGAAAAAGAATTGAGCAACTTCTTTCTGTTTTCTATAAATATGATACAGATTTAATTTATTTTCATTACTATCTTAATCAAGACCCTATTCGTAATTTTCATACGCTCTGAAAATCGGTATAAAACACAAGCTTTAAGAGTATTATTTGAACTTGAAGAATGCTTTAATATTACCGGAAAATAAAAATACCTAAGAATAAGAATGTCTTCAATTTTTACGCATTTTATATCAAAATGCTTCAGCAATTATCTCAGAAATTGGCGAGTTTGGATTTGAAAACAGCTTTAAAATTTTAACAGCAAAACATAAATTTTTATATGATTTCTCGTACACTACATTTATGTAGAATATTTCTAAGATGATATGAAGAGAATATTTTCTACAAGTTATTCAGAGTATTTTTTAATATATATGCACTGATAGTTCATTAACCGTCTCGCTGACTTGAGCCGCGTATGGGATTCCTAACTTAATTATAAAAGAAATTGTAATGTTTTCGACTACATTTTATTTACTCGAAAATTCTTTTTTCCATCTCTTAAACTTCCATACATCTATATGATATTAATCATTTTTAAAACTTTCTAACATAGTAGAAAAGTACTTATGAATTCGGTTTGACTGTCCATGATCTAACTAGCGTGAATATAGTCGGATAGGCATGCATTGATATACATTATTGAGGTTTATCATAGCATGTTCGGTATTGGAAATGAAGTGTGTAGCATTTATAGTTCATTTACAGGGGCACTCAAAACTATTCCGTTACAATATGGTCTATGGGGGAAAATCATTCGCGTTGTATTTTAATCCTTACAGACACGAAGTACTTCTGTTGCTAAAATGTTGAAATTATTGAATAACACCAGAATTTTCGAACAAATTTATTTGAAAATAAGTAAAAGTTTTTTTCAAGTACATTATAAAAGGAATTTTTTTTTCCAAAGTTCTGGTGCCATTGGGGCATTTGCGGATTAAGGTTAAGTGGGACTCAATTTAACCCACCATGCCGGAAAGGGTTATTAGTGTTACACTATTTTAAACATAATGAAATGTATATATACATTATTGAGGTGCACTAGAAGAAGGTTATTATAGAATATGTTATGTGTTAGAGTACGTTTACAGGAGAGTTCAAAAGTATTTCGTTATATTATGGTTTACGGGGAAAAAATCGTTTGCGACGTATTTTAATGATGTTACTCTGTTTCAAACATAATAAAATTGATGTGAATTTCAGAGGTGCACTAAAACATGCTTTCTGTAGAATATGGGATGCAAAGCATTTATCATTTCTTTACAGGGTCAAACAAAATAGTTCGGTTACATAATGATCTATGGGGAAAAGCTTTTTGCAGTGTATTTTAATTATGTTGCACTATTTCAAACATGATGAGATTGGTACACATTACTGAGGTTTACTACAAGATGCTTGTAGTAGACTATAATGTGCATTTCATTTATCGTTCATTTACAGGGAGACATAAAAGATTTCGGATACAATACTGTATTAAAATATGTATACTGTTAAAGAAAACAAGAAAGAAAAATCGTGCATCAAACATAGACTATGAAACACTTTCCAACACCAGAATAGTTTAATAAAACATCGGCGTTTAATAAGTTAAAGAAGATAACTGTAGACATTTTAGAAAATACATAACGCATTTGAAGATCTCATTTCAGCAATTACTGTCCATAGCCGCATAGGTACTCCAAATCTTTTTGGTAGAAATGTATATGATCTATGCATTCTATATAGTATGCTAAAATTCATTTTTTAAAATTCACTATTCATAGCCGGTCATGTATCCAGTTCTTTCCATTGCCCTTTATATGATTTTATTTATATTCTACAAATACCTCTTAGTATACTAAATATAAATGAGCTTGAAACTGCATAGCTCAATTTAAAAACATCTTTAAGCGATTTACGCTCATGCTCAGTAATACTTGCGAATACTTTTGTGTACCCCTGTATATGATCCATCGAATATATACACACCACGTAGTATGCAAAAATTTTGTTAACATTTTAACATTATTAACATGTTTGTAACATTATTAACAGAGATCGCAAAAAGATTTTTCCGTATAGACCATATTATAACGGAATTCTTTTAAGGGTCCCTGTAATTTAACTGCAAGTGTTACACATAACATATTCTAAAGTAACCTTCTTATAGTGCACCTCAATAATGCATATAAATTTCATTATGTTTCAAATAGTGTAGCACCACTAAAATACACCGCAAATGATTTTTCCCCATAGACCGTAATGTAAGTGAATAATCTTGAGTGCCCCTGTAAATGAACTATGAAAGCTACATACTTGATTTTCAATACCGATTATGCCATGACAAACCTAAATAACATACATCAATTACATGAGGATCGGAGTATATTTACGCGAGTTAGACCTCGGACAGACTGCCAGACGGCCAGACAAACCGAATGCATAAACACTTTTCAACTATGTTGGAAAGTGTTAAAAATGCATATTAAGCACATTTCTTAAAAAATGCGAATCACATAACAAATTTCATTTTTTCACCTATGAAATGTTTAAAAGAGAATGTTAGTTAATAGAAATGTGAACTACGCCTATCCCTCCCTGACATTCTGCAACCTATTTTCAAAAAATCCTCTTAACCTTTAAAGTGCAATACATGATTAATGTATAGCCCCCTAAAGAAGGTGCTCTGTGATTAACTATAATTTGGTAAGTTTTGCTCGTAGAAAAATAAAATTATTATTGTTATTTTTGTTTGTGAGTGAGCCCGATAACTCCCAAATGGTACTTCGGACTGAACTCCCGTTTGACGAAAACGTACGTCATAGACCACTGTCTATGGAATTTTATAAATTTTCGTAAAAGTCGGCGGACGTAGTAGGTATTTAAACTATTTTTAAACCATTTTTAGACCGATTCTATAGGGAAAATCACCAAGGAAATGTGACAAAGTATGAGTGTTAAATATTGAGGAATGTTATCAAATATTAGTAGCGCAGGAGCAACGTCTCCAGTTTAAAAAACGAGAGGTCCAGTTTTCGAATCCATAGTCATTCCAGATTTTTTAAATTAAGATAATCAACATATTGTTATGGGACATAGAGTGTAACTGTAGAAATAAGTCTTATTTTTTCTTTTTCTTTTTTTTTGGACACGTACACCAGTGTTTATAAAATCAAATGGAATCACTCAAGATTTTTTTTACGAGTTACAGCACGGATAATGTTTTTATTAACCGCAACTATTATTTTATAAGTATAATTACAAATATAATTCCACAAAAGAACCGCAGGATCGTATAAGAACTCAAGTTTCATAGCTTTACAAAAATAACTTTATAGATATAACAGTCTATTAGAATGATGAATGATAAAATTTGAAGCATTTTTGACCCTGAAATATACCTTTAAAACTAACGGTTTAGCAATAAGCTGTCGGGCAACGCTAACAGGGGACACCCTGTACGGCAAATGTACATTGAACACGAGCAGTAGAAAATAAAAATGTATAACCCCCCCCTCCCCCCCCCCACACAAAAAGTTCAGCATCTATCTTATAATAGGTTTTATACGCCTGTTAGTGAAGTATATAAATAATTATTATAAATAAAGAAATGTTAATATCGGTAATTAAATTGAACGTTTCGCCATAATCCTTTAACACAATTGACTGCAATGGCACATAAATATGTGTGGAAACTTGTTTCCAGGGGCAACATACCACATGAATACGTGTTCCATCAGTATTTTTATTGACGACAGTTTATTGCTATGAAATGGGACCACTGATAATTTATTACCATGTATTTAAAAAAAAGAACCCCAGGCATGTTTAGTGATTTCAATCTGACGTACAATGTGTAAAAATAATTAAAATTTGATATTTTTGAATAAAAAATGTATAAAATTAACAAGCATTGCCAATCAATTTGGTAAACACCGAAAACCGCTTTGTCAATATCTTCCAAAAAAGTCATTTTGTCACAATATGTAGCGGTCAACGTGTCCGACATATCCGACAAAGCCGACGACATCTCTTTCTATAGACGTCTAAAGAACAATTGTAATTGTTTTGTTTTCAACCTCTAAAAGCCTTGCAAATTTCACTGGCCATCACACATTTTGGTGCCTAAAATTTTAGGCCTTTTCCTGGATAAATTTGCCCTGCTGCTTTGATATCGAAATATGATTTGACAGTGTTTTCCTTTCCTCCTATCAGATTTAGTTCTTGGGATAGTGATACATCATGCATCATAGCCATGCATCATTTTTCTTTCTGCTCTTTCATAAAACATTCTGATTATTTTAATGTAGCGTTTAAATTAATATAGTTCAAGGACAGAGGAAACATTAAAAATTGAAAGAAAAGTTTACAAGATCTATTTATTTCTTATAAAAAAAACATAAATTTAAGGTACAAACCATCCATTAATCGGTAGATACAATTCACCAATTAATTTTCTAAATTACATTCTATCTCAGAAACTAGATTTGAAGCAGCCAATCCAATGATTTTTTTTTAATCTAAAAATATAAAGGCATCAACATTAAACAAAAAAATTGGTCAACGTTATCTATTATTATTATTATTATTATTTAGTCAACAATCGATAAAAAATTGTTTAAATAATTATCCAAATGATCCCGTTATTCGTATACTCGTAGCATCTACACTTCCTCAGAGTAGGAAGGAAAAAATCGAGCCAGACGAGCTGGAGGTCAAGTTACCTAGTCATTAAATAACAATCTGAGTTGATTATTTTTTTTGTTATTATTTGAGATTAAGAAAAACATAAATACCAATAAGAATAAACTTATTATTAGTATTATTAATAGTAATAATTATTATTAACGTGCTTTTTTACAAATATTCTCTATTTTATTTAAAAATAAAATAAAATAAAAATAAAAACAAAACAAAATAAATAAAACCATGCGAAAGTGTTCTACATTTTTAACCCTTTACAACATAGTTGAAAAGTGTATATGAATTCGGTTCGTCTGTCTGTCTGTCCATCCGTCTGCAATCTAACTCTCGTAAATATGCTTCGAGTTCTACGTTATTGATAATGTTATTGAGATTTACCATGATATGTTTTCTATTGAAAACGCAGTATCTGGCATTTATATTTTGTTTACAGAGACACTCAAAAGAATTTTGTTACATTATGGTCTATAGGAAAATGTCGTTTGCAGTGTATTTTAATGATTTTACACTATTTCAAACTGAATGAAATTGATATACATTTATGAGGTGCTTAAAAAACGATTTCTGTAGAATATGGAGTGCAAAGAATTTATCATTTATTTACAGGGCCACATAAAAAAATTCAATTGCATAATGGTGTACTGTAAAAAATTGTTTGTAGAGTATTTTAATAATGTTACACTATTTCAAACATAGTGAAATTTATATCTATATTATTGAGGTGCATTACAAGATTCTTACTCTAGAATATGGAGCACGTACCATTTATTGTTCATTTACAGGGTCACACAAAAGCATTCAGTTACTGTACCGTCTGTGAGTGATAATTGCTGGAAGTGAGTTTTCAACTTTTGTTTGCGTGTTTAACTGAATTTTAGCATACTGCAGGGTGTGTATGAATTCTATAGATCATATACAGGGCTACACAAAAGAATTCGAAGGCATTACTCTATACGTGAATTGTTTTATGGTATTTGTTTTGATTGTGTAATGAATTTTCCCACTGAGTTATATTTAGTTACTCTAAAAGATGTTTTTAGACTATAAGTATTCATATAGAGTTAGATACAGGGCTTCCAAAGAACTGGATATATTGTCGTCTGTGGATGATAATTTCTGGAATTTTTTAATCTGATTTAAATTTTAGTTTATGTGTGGTTCGTATAAAAATCTGTAGCTAACATACAAGGATGTATAAAACAATTCTAGAACATTTCGGCCTATTGGCGTAAATTGCTGAAGGTGACTCTTTAATATCGTTATGCATTTTCTAACTGACCTGAGTTCTGTAGTGTATATACAAATCTACTAGTCGTATATAGAGTTGCACAAAAGATTTCGAGTACTTTTTCAACTAACGACAGAAATTAGTGAAAATAAGTTTTCAAAGTTTTATTTATTTTCTAAATTGTTTACTTAAGATATCTTCTGTAGAGAGATACTTCTTAAGATATCTTCTTAAAAAGATGTTTGTGTGTGTGTGTTAGAACACCTTCACACCAGCAATGCTAGTTTGTTTAAAAGTTGAAATTTTTAACACTTTACAACATATAGTTAAAGAGTGTTTGTTACTACGGTTTGTCTGACCGTCTGCCTGCCTGTCTGGCAGTGCTGTATCTGTCGCAAATATACACGGATTGCAGTGTAATTGATATATGTTATTGAGGTTTACTATGGCATGTTTCCAATTGAAAGTGAAGCGTGTGTTGTATTTAGTGTTCATTTACAGGGACACTCATAAAAATTCCGTTACATTATGGTCAATGGAAAAGAACCGTTTGTAATGTATTTTAATGATTTACACTATTTCAAACATATTAAATGCACTATACGATGCTTACTACACAATATGGTGCGCATAGAATTTATCGTTCAATTACAGGAACACATAAAAGGATTCGGTTACTTTCTAGGAGCAATAGTTCCTGTTAGTGCGTTTTCACTTGTCGTACGCGCGTTTAAATTTAACTAATTTTTTTGGATCTTACTTGTTGTGTATAACTTCTATAGATCATATACAGTGCTGTACAAAAGAATTCGTGTACATTTCTTTTTATTGACGGAAATTTCTAAAGGGGAATTTTAAACTGTGTTATGCATTTCTCAACTGAACTAAAAATTTGCATACTGTGTAGTATATATACAAAAATATAGATCATATACAGGGCTGCACAAAATAATTAAGATTTTTTCCGACTATAGATGGTAATTGCTGAAATTGTGTTTTCAAATATGTTATGCGTTTTCGAAATTGTTTACTTAGATGCCATCTGCCACCTTATTAAAGGTGTTACAGTATTCTTATTCTTTCACTTTGTTACAGTAATCTGAATGTGTTGGAAAATATTTCATAATCGCGTATGATTTTTCTTTCTTTCTTTTTTTTAAGTGTACACTCCTCAAGTAAGCCTCGTGTATTGCTTACTAGATTCTGAAAACGATTATGTTTTTCTTCTTTGTTTGTTTATATTTGTTCTAATTTTAGAAATATTTTAAATACCTCTAAGAAATTCGAATGTATTTTTGCGAAAGAGTATCTATCTTTTGAAAATAATTACACTATTAATAGATTATTGAGCAGTTACATAATTAATTTACAGATCTTCTAATATATGGTGTATTTATTTAAACTAACCCTAATTAAGGAGGAGGATTACCCGCCCCCCCGTTTTCCCCATTATACTTAACCAATGAACCCCCAATCTAATCAGGGAAGCGCCTTATCAGAATAAAACTGTACCCCAAATTTGAAGTAAATCGGATAATTCTGCATCAAAAACCCATTTACCTAAATTAAGGGGGATTATCCCCCGTTCCCTCCTTTATACTTAACCAATGAACCCCCAACATTAATCAGGGAAGCGCCTTATCTGAATGAACCTATATACAAAATATGAAGCAAATCGGATCTTTCTATCAAGGGTTATCGCGTTACGTACATACATACGTACGTACATACAGAATCTGCGGTAACATTAACTCTCGTACTTTGATAGCCTGTGAGCTAAAAAAATAATAAATACCGGCTTACATTGTGTGCAAAGGCTGTGACTTAAAGGTTTTTTCTAACGGTTATTAGAGCATAATTTGCACCTGCAAAAACCTGCTGTATATGACTTCAGATAATAAAACATTAATTTAAATTCTGGTGGAATATAAACCCTGTTATAAACCAATAGAAGTTGTTTTATACGAGGAATGCCAGTTGAGATTACCGGTGATTCACAAAGACAATATTATTGGAATTATCTAATTGGATCATGTACTAAAATAGTTTTTAACAGTATCATTGCTATTTTAATGGTATTGAAACAATTAAGGCAATATAGAGGTTATGAAGACAGTTTTATTTATTTTATGCCGGGCATTAGTGGCTCCATTCCCCCCGTGTCATGAATGACCTTCAATGAGGAAAATCCATTAAACATGATTATATACTTTATATCTTGTACTTGCAGATAATATACATACATACAGTACATAGTAACGGATTCATTGTTGACGCCATGATCAAATCATTTCATAGAAGCGAAGTGTTCAGCGCGTTAAATCTGAATAAAAAATATCAAGTAAATTATTGTTTTCACGTGACTTGTTTATTTTTAAACCAGGTGCTTAAATGTCCGAATTTGTAGTTTATATAAATTATAATAAGGCTGTTTTTCTACTTAAAAAATCGATTAGATCTCTATTTCACATAAAAAAGGGATTCCTTAGATATTTGAACGATTGACACGAGTGAAATATGAAATTGTTCTTTTAACCCATTTGCATTACTAACGCATATATGCGGGCATTTCAGGAATTATTTTTCATTCAGAAATTCCAAAAGAATTTTTTTTACTTTATGTAATCACGAAACGTCTGTCATTAAATAAAGTAAATATTGCTATTCAGAATTTCTGATATGAATTCGGAATATCTGAATCAAAAAGAAATTCCTGAAATGCACGCATATATGCGCTAATGATGCAGATGGGTGAATGAAAAAAAAATCTGCTCTCTACATTTTTGGCAATTTCTTACATAAGACGAAAAAATACTGATACGACCAAGGCTTCTACAAATCTTCGGTTGCTTTGATTAATAAATTTAACACAGTAATATTTTCGGGAAGTAATCATAAGATACACTGCGAAAAGAATGAATTTGCTTTGCATTCTATGCAGTTAATTTTACTTATGATCTCATGATATACAGAGGCATTCAACAACGGCAAACTTCTCACGGTTTTTTCTCTTTTTCTTACATTCGTAAAATGAAAGAAAATGTGATGAGTCTTAGGGAGAAACGATGATAGTTTAATTTTGTGAAATTTGAGGTGACAATGCCATCTGCTTTTTAGGTGTGTTCATAATTATGTCGTTGTCTGGTCCGTCCATCTGTCCGCATATAACAACGCAAAAACTACCCACCCGAATGGTTTGAAATTTAATATATATATATTCGTTGCAGAATTTTGTCGAGTCATTTCAAATTTTATGAAAATCGAATCAAAACATAAAAATATATTAATAAAAATATTTATTAAGTAATTTGATATTTTTAAAAATCGGTACTTCCTTGTTATAGCAGCTTCCGAGGATTAATCGTCAAACGACCGATATGTATCGCCAAGTTATCTGACATGTATGACGTTATAGTCATATATGACCCATATGACATTTTATAACCTCTATGACCAAGTTATAGTCACATTTTTCATTCTAGTAAATCCCATGATAGGTAATGATTCTAGGTTGCCATGGTGATTACGTCCTTTTTAAGATGGTGTCCTATTATTTCCGTATTACTGAATTTAAAAACCGAATTTGTAAACTAAAATTGCTTAATTATAGCAATCTTATAGTTTTTTGGATACGATTTTGCCGTCTTCGGAGAAATAGATATTAAATGGAAAATGAGTCTAAATAGGTATTCCAAGTTCTCAAATTTTCAAAGCTAGACATAAGATTCCCATTGGAATTCTCAGTAAATGTCAAAAAATAAATTTTTTCCAACTTAAAATGTAACTTATTTTATTACGGAAATTAATCATATCATAATAAGAGACGATATAATTAATTAATTTCACTGAAACTAGTTATAGTACGAACGTACCTCATTTGTCACGTTTTAAGTACAATTAAACAATTAAATTTTAAACAAGTTGCAAAAATTGTTTAAAATTCAGATTGCTTGATTGTCACAATTCTTTTTGAAATAGTATAAATCGCCTTGTTTTCGTCTTTTTTAATCTGTCATTAAATAAGGCGAATATTACTATTTAAAATATGGGTGGCATTCAAGAATTTTGATTTTTTACAAAAAGTAGCGGACTGACAACACTGCCCTCGACCCTTCATATTGTATTTAATATTACAAGGGATTTGGTGTTAAATATTAAAGCACTTTAAGAAAAGTGAGGGAGTTTTTTGAATGAAATACAAACAAACGTCATATCATAAAACATATATTTTTTTTTTATTATTTTACACTTTTAATCGTACGAAGTTCTCATCTTTATATTTTTAAGGCTTCATTATTCAGATTACTGAATTGGTTATTCAGTTAAAACAGACGGGAGCGTATATCAATCCGATGTCATTTTTCAAACTTCAAATTGAAACAGTTCAATATCTATTAATAATTTATCGACCTGCATTTAAGCGCAATAAAGGCTATTTAGTCCCGCCTAAAACATGACAGCCCTTACATGAGATTTCTTCATGCTGAGTTTTCCAAACGAAAAAAAAATTTTTTAGGAACAAAGAAACACTTGTATATTTCAATTATAAATTCATGCGCTTAAGGGTGCATTCAAATCCAAACTGCTTATTTTGAGACACATTTTTAAATTCATTTTTGCTCTAAAATTCATCCAATTGGCAGGTTCTGTTATTTGGAAACTTTATAATGTCCGTATTGTCTCGATTTTTTGATAAAGGCAGAATATATTTCAAAAAATGCTGTCAATGTGGACATTTTGAACCGAATTTCCCGAAGCGATAGCACTGGAAACAAAATATATATATATATATATATCGTACTGTGAAAATAATTGTTTGTAAATCAATTTCTAATTAATTGAACGAAATATAAAAACATAGGTTCCTTATAAATCTCTTCAAAAATCATGCCGCCAAGTTTCATGTTTTTACTTTTAAAAATGAGTCTGAAAATGTGTCTCAAAATTTTGAGTTGTTGAGCGTGGAAAACTATATATATATATTTTAATACCACCTTAATAAAGGTAATGATTTTTTATTGACAAATTTCTAAGCATAATACATATACTGTAAACGGTAATAATAGAGAGCTTATTTTTGTTATATAATGGAGTATCAAAGATTATTACCCAATGTCAATTCTACGTATTACAATAAAAGCCTATTACCAATTACTTCCGGTGTATGAAATATTAAGATTACAGTCTACCTAGTGACGTGTTTTTAGACCGAAGTTATTTTAAGAGAAATTATTTGGTAATAGAATTACGGTTCAGAGTAAATTTGTAAAAATTTATTGGAATTGCATAAAATTAATTTTTTTTTACAAGTTTCGTTTACCGCAAGGCAATTAGTGCACACTGAAAAATTAAAATAAACGCTTACAATAATTTAAAAAATTAAAAAAATATTATTGAGAAATTTTAAAATGTTTGGTAACGGAAGTATAAGAAGTGGATTTCATTAATTCCGTTAGCGAGCATTTAAAAATTTCCAAATAATATCGTTATATATTTTTTAATTGTTGTAAATGTTTATTTTGATTTCTAAGTGTGTTCTAATTGTGATTGTAGAAAACAAAACTTGAAAAAAAAAAAAAACTTTATGTAATTTCAATATCATTTTACAAATGTGCTCTAAACCGCAATTCCGTTACCAAATAACTGGCCTTAATGGTTTAAAGTCAAATTCTTAGAGATTAAGTTGGAACATAATAAAGCCTATGAAAATAGAACTTATATATAATGGAATGCTGCCTTAAGAGCCTACACTAGTCACGGGAAGAAACGCTCAAGCTAATGTTAAGTCTATGGGAAGATTATTTTCAGATTTCTCGCTCGCATTTTAATATTTTTAAATGTTTTGTTGCCAGTTATTTTTAATAAGCGGACATTTTCAATTTTGGAACCGGTTGGAACCGGTTCTGAAAGTGAAAGTACCCTTACATTTAAAAATCTGGAACCAAAATCGAAAAAGTAAAAATCAGCAACGTTAGAAATCGACCTCAGCTATACTACGCAAAAATAAATAAATAAATAAATAAATAAATAAATAAAATAAAATAAATCATTTAAAAATATTAAAATGCGAGCGAGAAATTTGAAAATAACCTTCCCATAGACTTAACATTAGCTTGCGCGTTTCTTCGCATGACTAGCGGAAGCTAATGTTAAACCAATGTCAGCGTTCTTTTCAAATTTCTTGTTTGAATTTTAATATTTTTAAATGGATATTTTGCATATAATATCTCAGATCTATGTCTAACCGCACACTTTCGTACTTTTTCGATTTCGGTTGCAGTTATTATTTATTTATTTCTTAAGACACTTTCAGTTTCGGAACCGTTTTTGGAAGTGAAAGTATCCTTTTTTTTCTTTTAAAAAACTCAAAAAAAAAAAAAACCCCTCAAAAAAGAAAAAGAAAAAAAAAGTATTGCTTTGTATGTAATTTTGCTTTGTATGACAGACTTTTCGTGATTACCTAAAGTAAAAATTCTTCTTTCAGAATTTCCGGTTTGAACTCGAAATTTCTAAATAAAAAAGAAGTTTAAACTGCCAACCTTTATGTGCTCCCGGATCAACAAACAGCGAAATATTGTTGTTGTAAACGGTATTTAAAACGTTGTGAAACCGTTGAACCCTTTGAACGGCGGAGGTAAATTATTTGTACCACTTAATTTTAATCTCTAGAAACCACAATAACACCTGCACTTTTGAATAAAATGTTTCTCCTATACTGCAAGTAATAAAAAGCATTTATTTGCTGGCAAATCTATTTGTTCCTAAATTCTGGTGGCAGTCAATCATTTCAATATTTTAGCAACAGAATTACTTTGCCCTGAAAGGGTTAACTAAGATAAGAACCCATGTCCCAAAGAAACACCGCCTATCCAGAGGCGTGTTTTCCTCTTTCTGCAAATTGGGAATTTTTGATAAATGCTGTTTTGATTAGAAATTCTATAAATAGAAGACGTGATGTATAGTCCTGAAAAAAAAGTACCACCCCAAATAATTCTGCTGCGAATAATTGTATAAAACAGACATAGGTACCAATTGATTCGAAATAATATCTACTATTAAATGTTATGCATAAATTATGTTTCCGAAGTAGTCTACATATTGTATCAACTTTCATTTTGAAAGGGTAACATTTACTCAAATTTTAATTGCTTAAAAGTCGTATATCCAGCATAGTAAAAAAGTACCCAAGCCAGGACATCAGAAAAGCTACCAACTGAACCACTTGGGAACGATACTCAGCCTGGCACTTTGTCACTATAACATGTTGGCAAGGCTACAAACACAGCACAAGATGGAATATTTTCCGTGAGCCACCAACCCTGGGGCAAACACGAAACCAAAGAAAATCCAGCATCGATAATTGAATAAATATATATTTAATACTTGGAAATTTTTCCATAGAAAATTTTTAAGCAATTAAAATGTGAATATTATGAATTCAAGGCATGTGAAATTTTCTATGGAAAAATTTCCAAGTATTAAATATAGGTAACACTTACTTTTTTCAATTTTAATTTCTATTTAAAAAGTTTTATTTCCTTTAAATTATCTTGATATTGCGCCTGAATCTAGCTTCATAAGCTGCATTAATACGCATTTTATTAGTTAAAATGAATTCTTGTTAATGAATAATATTTTAATCTAGATTCATAAGCTGTATTACTACGCATTTTTTCAGTTACAAAGTATACATGTTAATGGATGATTTTTAATTTATACATAAGCTGTATTACTACGCATTTTTTCAATTAAAGAGTATTCTTGTTAACGAATATATTTTTTAAACCTGTTTGACATCCACGAACAGACATTCCCTCAAAAAAAAAAGCAAAAAATATTTTATCTGGTGTTCGTTATAGGTTTAAATGTATGTCAGAGCTAGTACATTAATACACATTTTATATTTCTATAGGTATAATTATCCCTCTAATAAAATTAGCTGAAATTGAACTAGTAAAGTAATTTCTATAGTCTCATTACGATCACAACTAGAATAGGCCAAATTGGCTAGAATAGGCTCTTAGTTCCAGAGTTCAAGGGCGAAAAAAAATTAACTCTTCTTTTTGACTTTGATATATAAAGTATAAAATTGGCTTGGGTGATTTTTTTTCATTCGTTTAAATTACCTTACATTTGAGAATGCCCATTTTATCTTTAGTATAAAGCAAAAGCATGTCCGTGAGTACCTTTGACGTCATATTGACGGTGGCAACACCTGATCCATAAATCTCGCTTTTGCTGTAATTATTTTTAACTTCTAAAACATTACACAATTTCAATTTTCACACCATCGAATACAAAAAAAAATGTTCTTTCAAATGCAATTTTTTTTTTTTAACTGCATTTCAATTTACTGAATTTTTATCGATTTTAAAATCATTTTGAAGCATTTTTTTTAATCTGTCTATATCGCGTGCAGCCCGATTACAAAAAATTAACCCGTTTGAACTTAAAACAATATAAATAGTTCAGCGTTTGTTTGGCTAATATTCCATAACGACATTAAAATTTTAACAATAAATAAATAAATAAAATAATATAATAAAAAATTTTGTTGTACGTAAATTAAATCTTTGGTAATTTCTTCGGCTATTAACTCCTGACATGCGTTTTATATGAAAGTATCGCTTTTAATGAAATTTAAAAACTTTATTTGAAAACATAATGGATATTTTTCATATAAAAAGGCTTTTTGGTGGTGTCAGTGAGCAATCTAATATATATATAACATATATTTAATTATTTTTTCTATTCATTTCATTTTGAGAATCTTACATTTTTGGATATATGTCTTTGTATTGTATTGTAATTATAGGTTCATATATTGTCAATTTTTTATGTGATTTAATGGTTATTATACACAAAAGTTTTATTATATATACATACACACACACACACACACACATATATATATATATATTAAATGTAAAAATCTATTAGAGTTTAAAAAAAAAAATGGTATTCACATATATTCTGTGGGCTACGGAAGCTCGGGTTTGATCTTCCACAAAGCAAAGTTATTGCACATTTATTTACTCTTCTTCCATTCATAAAGTTGAAAAACGTCTTCGTGATTATTGCATAAACTTTTTTCTTTTTCATCATAGCCTGGTCAACACTTACCAAAATTATTCTTGCTTGTCCAATTTTTAAAGTACTCTCTTCTCGACCTAAGAAAACATATCTCTGCTTGGACCATCTTAGTTTTGCCCTTGATAGATCTTAGTAATTGCTTTAAAAATATAAAATAACATTATTAGAAGGTTATACTTATACACGATAAACTATATATAAATGTACTTTCAATGCACTACGAGAGCCATGTAGGTAGAGGAGGGAGTACTTTAAAAACATCGTTTTTGGCGAGGATATTCTAAATTGATTCCACAAGAGTGATTTTTGTATACTAATGATCAAGTTCAGACAAAATAAAACGTAAAAATGATCATTAAATTGATCAGAAGTTCGTTTTTTAATGTGTGTATATTAAAATATATATATATAGCTAGCATTTCTTGTGTCAGGAATGTAAATATATAATTTTACATAAATGTTAATTGAGACGAACAAAATATGTAGTCAAAACAATTTTATATAAGCAGGCTGTCATTGGTCCGTTTTTTGCCAGTATTTCTGAAGAAAAAAAATGTGGTAGGTTTTTACCACGTTTGCCATAGAAATGACCTTCGGGGTATATTTCTATAAAATTTGCAAGAAAAATTGTAAAAGAAGATTATTCTATTAAAAAAGTGGTGTTCAAAAACGGACCGAGTGGGAGCCTGTATACGTATATACGATATCTCTCTAAAATGAAATCGTATTGTTTCGATAACATACAAAAATACAAAGCGTATTTGCATAGCTTCCAATCTTTACGCTTTTTTTCAAGGCAAATAAACATGTTTTGAACCAGACAATTTGTTTAATAAATCGAGCGTATCCAGGATTTAATTCATAGTGTCAGAAAAAATACATACTAAGATGTTTAAATATTTTTATGTTTAAATAATAATCTACAGGGGTGATTATTCAAAAAACCAACTCTAATGATGAGCATATTTTTATATCTTATTTTATGTAAACTATAGCTCTGAAAATAGT
Source organism: Maratus michaelseni (assembly GCA_963931845.1). Lineage (NCBI taxonomy): Eukaryota > Metazoa > Arthropoda > Arachnida > Araneae > Salticidae > Maratus > Maratus michaelseni. The sequence goes on along the minus strand of OZ007586.1, from coordinate 66,978,096 downwards.
TTTTGCCCTTGTATCAGGGTTGATAGTTTGGCCTCCTTTTTTTTCAGAAATTTCGTGTTTATACCAAAAATTCCGAAAGAAGATTTTTTACTTTATGCAATCAGGAAATGTATGTTATTACACAAAGCGGAAAATACTATTCGGAATTTTTGAATAAAAAAGGCGGCTAAACTGCCTTGAACTGTAGAAGCAAAATTGTCTTATTTAAATTTGTTACCATTATTTTTCTTAAATTACATAAATGTATTAAAACCAACTAATATAATCTATAGACTCTATTATTAGCAGGAAGCTTACACTTCCGCCCCATCTTCAGAATAGAACTTTACGCCTTATTTAATCACAGAAAAATATTACAAATTGTACGATTAATAAGGTGTACTTTTCTAATATGAAATATTGGTGCCACACTCCTTGAGAATTTTAAGGAATGGGCACGCCTTGTATTAGTCACATTTTACCCCTTGTGTTATAAACAAGGAAAAAGTATATCATTTACTGTATAATTAACTCCTTAATCATCGAAACCGATAAGTGTAGGCTATTTCTTTAAAATTCAGATTGCTTGATTGCCACCAATTTTTTTTAAGTAGAAATATTCGCCCTATTTAATGACAAGTAAAATACTAAGAGAATAGAGCCAATTAAACTATTTTATAAATCTGGTAATAATTAAATAATCTGAATAAAACAAAAGTACCCTACACTGCCCGTGAATGTATAGGGCGCGACGATTAAGGGGTTAAGAATTAGTTACCTTTTGAGAAAATAACGCTTGGTGTCACCTAGAGATTTAAAACTATAGGTTGTCATCGTACCAGATTTACAAACTTTAAGAGTTTGTAGAGCACACTACAATAAACAATTTTTGTATAGAAAACCAGGGTCACAATCCATTTATGCAGCCAAAAAGTGTGTCTCATTCCAATCTAAATTTATATATATTTTTTCATAATTAACAATAGTGAAGATATTTTAATAATATTGAACATATTTGCCTTGCTTTGTTTGAAATGCTATAACATCATGATAAGTGCTAAGAGTATAAAGTTATTCGGTCTGTGACACTGTATGTAATTTCCATTACATTCTATAACAGGGAGCGCCTAATTCAGAGCTGTTTGGATTCGAATGGTAGTCATTTCTACAATTTCGTAATATCGTATAATATCTCACACTTCAGGGTTCCTACACTGTTGAAATTGTCTTTATTGATAAAGTTATGAACGAATATATGGATTCAGATTGGAATGAGACACGCTGCTTGTTTGGCTGTAAAAAAATGAATTGTGACACTGGTTTCCTATAAAAAAAAATGTTTGTTAGCGGAGTGTATACGGTCGTATATGCCGTACACCCTGTGTATTTGTTAAGAAGTTACGTGTACCCTTTGTGACGGAGGCTGATGTTATGTTTGAGGTAGTAGCGAGAGACTTCATAGATCTACTCTCATTAAAACAAAGAAATATTTATTATATTTGAAAAGATGATCGCACAATACAATTTCTTGGTTAAATGAGGTTCACAACAATGAGTTTTTCGGGTTATTTTAGCTAGTTCAATTAATTAATTGAAATATCGGTTATATCGGTATAAACACGAAAATGAACATAGCGATGTTCAATTAAGTATTATGCCACTGGAATAAGGGCACAACAAAGTCAATAGAGTCACGACGTACTTCTATCGGATCGGGTGAGAGAAATAGTTCTATTTGCTGCTCCGCGTACAGCAGCAATCCTTCACACCGCTCGGGGTGAAAAACGCTTATCGAAGTTTGACAAGACGTCAATTCACATTCATTTCTAAAAGAGTTCACGGTGGACGTTTCGCTTTTCCGTGTCAGTAGATGACTTTAATCTGGAAATTTAAGCATTGCTGGCTTTTCTCGATCAAACGAACGGAAACCTTTAAAGAGAACCCGAAGAAACAAACTTTCCACCTTATAGCAAGGGCTCTGAGTCTGAAAACCAAATGGATTCACAATTCCAATCCGCAGCTGCTTAGAATCTCCCTGCACTTACTTATATAACCTGCGTATTCGTCGCACAGAACAAAGGCCGTTTCACTAGTCATTCGTAGCACTATAAAGTCCGCAACCTTCCTTTTCATAGGAGGATATAGAGTATTTCATGATGTCAAAGCAAAAAGTTTCACTTTCGTCCAAAGATTTCTTCCTATGGGGTCGTCGGTGAGCTGAAAGCCGTACCTCCCGGCCCCTGTCTCATACATTATAGTAGTTAACGCTGAAACTTTAACCTGGAAGATTGGTGAAGGGGAATCAGATCGTTTGATATTTTGCCGCGGATTTCTGAATTTAGTCAAAAATCAGAACAGAGTAGCTTTTACATGGGAATCCCTATGCTGATTTCCTGAGCAGTATACAGGGGTTTTGTTTGATTGTTCAGAAACTGCTGTCAAAGTTGACGTTTTGAAACGAATTTCCGGACGCAACAGCGAGGAAAGGAATAAAACAGCTGTCCTGTGAAGATAATCGCTTATAACTCGTGATGTAATTCATTTAACGTAAAATGAAAAAGGAACTGTTCGATTATAAATCATTTGAATTATCATGCCTGCAACTATCGTGCTTTTATATTTATAAATGAGTCAAAAAATATGTCAGAAAGTTTTGCGTTGTTGAGTAGGGATATATATATATATATATATATATATATATATATATAGAACAGCCTAAAAGTTTGTAAACCTGGTACTGAGACATCCTGTGTAGTTGGAGAAAAGTGCGTCTAAAGCTTTAGCTTTAATTCAAGAGAAAATAAAATAAGAACAAAAAATCATGCATCAGGCATATACTATGAAACACTTTCCAACACTAACAAAACATTATTAAGAAATTTCATTTTTTTAATACAATGAAATGAAATATCTAAACAAGCAATTTAAATAAAATGCACCGCAAACAATTTTTTCCCGTAGACCATAATCGAACGGAATTCTTTCACCGAACTATAAATGCTATACAATTCATTTTCAATAGCGAACATTCTATAGTAAACCTCATTAACATATAAAAATTACCGGTCAATCCGATTATTTTTACGCGAGTTAGAGCACGACCAGACGGACAGACAAACTGAATTCATAAGCACTTTTCAACTATACTGGAAAACGTTTTAAAGAGCAGAGGGTTACACACTTTAAGAGATGGTACAGTACACTACAACAAACAATTTTTGTGCTTAACCTTCACCGATACAATTTTTTCTTTCTCCAATCGTGATATACTATATTAACATATGGAAAAAATTAATTAGGTAATTACTCATTATCTAATATAAATATCGAAAAGTGGTTTTCAAAACCAACAGGAAGACGTCGGACGCAGACACGTTGAGGCGTTGAGAATACGAAGGGCGAACTAAATATTTTGTAATTTTTTTAATCTATTTCTTGGTTCCTCAGACATAAGTGAAAAGATATATATGCTTTTTTGTTGACATCACATTTCTAATCATGTAAAAGTAGGGCTGGAAGTAGCGCTCCTATGCTAAGTTTGCCTGAGTGCAAACATTTAAATAGCGTTTTCCTTGAAACCAGCGTTTGTTGAATTCGCCCTTCGTTTTCTCAACGCCTTAATTATTTTTCTACGTTTTAAGTATTTTTAAAAACGCGATAAACTTCAAAATTTTCACTTTGGCAAAGGTTTCAAAATTTACCGTCTTCTTGAAATGTTGGAAAATCATTGCTGAAAACGGATTAAGTCTGTATTTTCCGTCTTCTTTATAATAGTGAAAACCGTTTTTCGCTAATTATATTTGGTAATGATTATACATATATTAGTCTAATTAATTTTCCCCATACGTTAACACAGTATTTCGAGGTCAGGGAGGATCGCTAACGCCATAGATTAACATACAAGATAGGACAGTTACAGCAAAATCTGTAACGGCAGCAATAATAGAGTCACTAGTGACAAGGGGGAAAAACTAAGAAGCTTCCAAAATTTACCCATGTATATGAAATCGGTTTATGCTCTATGTGTTTAATATCTATTCTTTTCGCTTCGAGGCAGACGATTCTCTTCAAATTGGCCGCTGGTGTGTTGAGTTTCTTTTTAAATCACTTCATCTTATTTTTTATTTTATTATTATTGAAACAACAGTTCTTATAAGAACTTTTTTAGTATGGCTAAAGATGTTAAAATATATGTCATGTAGATTTATATCTGCATACAAAGCGGAATTTTAAAACTTTCGTTTTTCGCTTTTCCTACGAAGTTGAAAATGTAAACATGTAGCATTTAAAAAAAGAAAGATCATAATAAGATAGACGTTCAAAAGTAGAAATATTCCGTCTATGAGACGTTTCTTTCCCCTTGTCACTACAGGCTCTGCGATCGTCATCTTGTTACCATTACGCCCTATGATAGTGTCCTATCTTGTATATTAATCTATGGCTAACGCATACCCTTAAAAATGGAAGAAAGTGTGTGAGCGCGACCAACGAAATACACTGCCTATTCATGATGTTTAAAACGTGACACGGAGTGGATCCTCTTTACACGGCAATTGGTCGTTTACCATCGTTTTGTGCCAATCGCCATGTAAAAATGATCCACTCCATGTGACGTTTTAAAAGTCATGAACCGGCCGTGTATTTCGTTGATCGTGGTAAGACTTAGATGTCTTTACAATCTAGGGTAACGGCACAGTTGTCCCATCTTTTGATCAGGGCCTGGCCCCGGCCACGATAGAAAACTACTAGTAGATTTTTATGTTATTGGCCTTGGCGCAAAGAAATCGCCCAACCAATTTCTCAACTTCACACTACTATTGGTCGAAAGCTGCGCATATTTTTGGAGTATATTCGGAAATGATAGAAATCCGAGCAGCCAAGTCCGGAGGATACGGAATGGAGAATGTGGCAGGACTTCCTAATCGAGTGTCTGGATGACAGCTTTTATTATATTGGTATGTAAAGATTAGAGTTGTCGTGTCGCAGAGGGACATGTAATAACAATCAAGTCGCCTTTTCTGAATTTTTGTGATGAGTCGATACTTTTGTTGAACATTGATACGTTGTAGATTAATTTTTGACACAATTATTCTAATTGGTAAAGAAATCATATGAGGTGTAATCTTCCCAACTGGGCGAAAAAGTAGTGGCCACGATTCGAACCCGGGATCCCTTGGATGAAGCTGTCAATGTTCTACCAACTGCACAATCCCGGACGAATATGGTTGAACTAATTCAACCAGTTAATCTTAATGATCATAGCATCTGGTCTGATATCTGAATAAGCACAACAGAATAAATCACAGGTTATGGGACCTCCAGTAAACGCTGGAAATGTGATTACACTAGATTAAGTTTTGACACAATTATTCTAATATTTTACCCAGTTGGGAAGGTTACATCTCATATGATTTATTTACCGATTAGAATAATTGTATCAAAAATTAATCTAGTGTAATCATGTTAATTAATGTAAATACTTTAGGCCTTCTTTTGTTTGCACATGCCTTAAGATGGCATTTTATTTTTCATATCTTAGTCAATATATATTTTCAATTTTGGCAGTTGAGATTTAAGCTTGACATGTCTTACAAAAGAATTTAACAATCGTATTATAGAACATTGTTATCAGGATGCAAGTAAGCACTGGAAAATAAAAGGGACCGACATACTTCGTTAAGTTACCTTTTTATTTTAAAGATTTAAATTCCCAAAATTACTGTCATAAGTTATATTTTTATATTTTTAAAACAAAATTTGCTCTATTTCTTATTTTTTAAGACTTTGCTTTATTATACAGATTCATACATGATTATGTTTCATTTTAGGTCTATAAGAAAGTTACACGATGGGAAGTTCTCTATCACAGTCCTCTAGAAGCCTATGCAGAGACACTAACAACAGTAATGGCAATATAAACAATCATAACAATAAAGAAAACCGTGGCTCAAAACCTAAGTTTGCAAGTCCTGAAAACCGTGTACTTCCTGTAGTAACAAATGGACCGACCAGACTTAGAAGTACAGATAATGGAAATATTTTACAAAGTGGTGGAACAATTAGCGGAAGGAAAAGCAATCAACAAAATGATTCGGAAAATTTTTCCGATTTTACACGGTTCTTACAAAAGAAATCCCAGGCTTACCAGTCATCTCCACAAAATGTGTCTTTTCAGACACTTTTCGGCCACAGGAAATCTCACAGTGATCCCGATATAGTACGAAAAATGATGGAAGAAAATGAAACGGAAGAGGATGATGATGGAAGATGCGAAACTGAAAGTAATCCCAACCAAAGAAGCATTATTGCCTTAAGTCCAAGCAAAGCAAAAATTAAATCGCGCAAAAAGAAAAAGGCACCTGAACCCCCACAAGCAAATACTCTACCAAGAACGATAACTGGCCGTAATTCATCAAAATATGAAACTCAAGAAATCAGTAAATTTAACTCAACTTATGAATCCACAGAAGCTCCACGACGTCCTTTGCCACCAATACCACTCGATGAAATGCCTCCTCCACCCCCACCACCTCCTCCAGACTATAACAGAACCATCAATAATCGAGAAATGTTAAAAGCATCAGGTAAAAATTTTCAAAAGAATCGGAGAATTGTTGATAAGTGGAAGTTTTGCAAACCAAATTTTGAAAATTTCGCTGAAAGAAGGCAGAGAAGTAAATCTTTAGACAGAACAGATGATGCAAGACTTCGTGAAAAAGAACTCAATCCAAATGCTGAAAGATTTGACAGAAACTATAGCTTGCGAAACTTATCAAACCGCGATGACTCTGATTCGCCCCAAAGAGAAGATATAAGCCAGAATTCGAAGAATAATGCTCTACACGATGCTATAATTGATGCAGCAAAAAAGAGAGCAGAACGAATTGCTAGAAACAGAAATTTGTCGTTCAGATCATCTATGGATCAGTCATACGAAGTACAAACAGATGATACCGGCCAAATTACAAACAGCTCAGTAGATTCTTTCTTAAATGAACGGAGCCCTTATAAAAATGGGCATGTGCAATCTCATACACATGGCTATAGAAATCCCCTTAAACATAAAGAGCATGATCTAATCATTAATGAAAACGAACAAATAACCAACAATAGAAATTTAGATCCACATGCTAATAAGCTAAAATCTCCATTTCAAAACGAAATTTCAGAATTAAACTCAAGAATACAGCAAAATCCACAAAAGGGTTTTATAGAACAAAGAATTTCTCGTAGTAGTGAAAACCTTGATGGTCTCCATAATGGACAGAGACATATTTTTGAGAGAGAAAATAGCAATCGCAGTACAAACTATATCAAAGATCAATATGCTCATAAACAGTGTTATTCCTCGAACCATTCTATTGCAAATTCTAATAGCAATGCGGATATTTCTTTAAAAGAACAGGGAAATGGTTTTACAAATCGCGAATCGTATCATCAGAACACTCGCGATTCAGCTACTATAATGCAATATAAAACTGAATACAAGGGTGCGTTTCAATATAATGGCGACCGTTATAGAAACGAAAATGGTGAAAACCTTAGGTCTCATATGAACGAGAAAGTTGAAGGTCACCAACAACCACCTTTTATAAACTCATTAGACATAACGAAACAACCAAATTATTCTTATTATAAGCCTGAAAATGTAAACCCGATCAAAGAAAGTGGTAATAATATTTCTAGAAGCTTTTCTAGAGTCAGTGCAATACGCAAACGGTCTCAAGACAATAAAAAGAAGAGCTCTCCTGATTATAAATCAAAAACTTCTGAAAATGTTATGGAAAAACCTCATGATAATAATAAACGCTTAGATTTAGGAATATTGCCACCTTTGCCAAATGATACGCCAGCTAAAAGGAATTCAAGGCCACAAGAAACAATTATTCCATTTCTTTCCAACTGCACGGTTTCTAGTTCCTCTATTTCAGAAGAAGAAATGGAAATAAATCTGCAACTTCGGCCAACTTTACCTCGAAGACCTATCGATATTCCCAGGTTTTCCCCTACAGATGTTTGGAAATCCATAAATTTAGACTTTTTCAAATCACATCAGCAGCGTTCTGATGTCAGTAGTGAAAACGGAGAGGATATAATGGAAGAAAAAATTCATCGCATTAATAGGCCAGTAGCTCCGAGAAGATTGATTCATGACCGCAGCGGTGACTCAGGAATATCTCCAGATGCTGGAAGTCCAATGTTTTTAAACGAAACTCTTGATTCTCCCATAATAACTAACACTCCTTTATGTTCTCCTAACGGAATATCAAATGATGATGTAAGCAATACTTGGATTCCTCAACACGATTTAGATGACAGTGATTGCGGAAGTGATACCTCCCGAGAAAATAAATTTAATAACTCAAACGAAATTGTGCAGCCTAAACTTGCTATGCCAAATTTTATGTTCCCATCAAAATCTCTGCCCAGATCTGATTCTAAAAATGGAATGCAGGAAAATGATATATCTGACAAAGAGAAACCACGAAGTAGAGATAAAAGAAAAAAAGGTGTTAGAAACTCTGAAACTCAACATTTTAACAGTTTAAGAAACTTAAAACGAGCTTTAGGAATAAAGCCAAAAGTATCTGCTGTAGATGTCAACGGTTTAGATTCTAACTGGTCGCTTAGTCGAAGTCTTCCCAACTTTGAAAATGTAAATAACATAGATGATGCCAAAACAGAAAATAAAGTTCCTGATGTAAGTGCTCTTGATAATATACGTAGAAGCAACTCAGAATCTAGAATGATGCAACAAGAAAATGTTAGAGGTTATTCTGTACATCAATCACAGTATAAGAATTCTGAGTGGAGAAAATCATTTCCGGGGCAATCATCAGAGGGACACGTTATGTATTTACCGCAATATTGTTCCACAACGATGCCGTGCCAAACAAATTCCCGAAATAGAGATCTAAATTATGACGAAGAAGACAGAACAAATATTGAAAATGAGCATACTGATACGAATTTGGATTTTGATTCCACAGATAAAAAATCAAAGACCAAAAAGAAATTTTCCTACCAAAGTACTATTAGGCAACTAGAAAAAAAGAAACTTGAAGAACAATTAGCAAAAGAGGTTGAAGAAAAAGAAAAGAGGAGAGAAACTGAAATTGAATGGATGAATATTGTTGAGGATGAATTTCGTAAACAAAGGATTAGAGAAAAAAGTGATGTAAAACAAAAACTTAGGATTTATAATTTGGAAGCTAATAAAGAAGCTAAATTTTCAGGAGGTAGTGATTCACAATATTGTATAAACGAATCAAATACTGAAATGCCATGTGAAAAGGATATGTCTAAAGTATTCGAAAGTGACGTGCAATGCTGCAATGCAATAGTTTATGATATAAACAAAGCGAACATTCAACAAAACGCACAAAACGTTTCTATGGACGAAAACACACGAACTTCACGTGATATTTTCCATACTTCAAGTCCCATTCAGCGTTCAGCTGAAACTTCTGATCAAAGGGTGGAAAGCTACTTGCAAGGGGTAGAGTCCTCCCGCCAACAGACACATGTACAAAGAAAATTTTATCGTGAAATCAGTGCAATAAGCAAAACTATTCAGCAAAGTAGCTATCAAAGACATGAAGAACAAATGAAAGTTATTAAAGACAATTCTCAAAATTCAGATATTTCACAACGTATTTCCAAGACAATGTATTCTAAGAAAATGATTTCTAATGGACGAATAGAACCAAATGGAAGAGAAGTATCAGCTGATAGAAATTTCATAAATGAGAAAAACATAAACGGGGATAATGGTAATGGAAACAGTACTTATGTTGGTGATTACAGCAGAACAGTTAATGCTTCTTCATATTTTGGGCAAAATAACTTACAACGACACAGAAAAATGAAAGAGAATAATACAACTTCAGAAAGTTTTCAAACAAATAATCACGATAAAATAAATAATTACATCAGTAATGTCAGTGTTATGAATTCGAGTGCTTTAAATGATAAACGAAGAGAATTAAGCCATCAACGATTTCAAAATACAAAAGAAGATGGAAGATTTGAAAAAGTGGAATCCACTTATGCTGACAGGATTCATCAAACCTGCATCCCACCTTTCGAAGATAATGATGAAAGAAAGAACATAACTAAAGATAATGATGGTTCTTACAGTATTCAGCAACCAACAGGAATGAAAAAGTGGCTAAGACGGCAGAATCGTGAACATCATAGACATGAAAATATACCAAGACCTGAACCAGAAGGTGGAAGATCATCGAGCGACGACTGTAAGCAGATAGATGGTAAAAGGGAAATCTTGAATGGCCGATCCCAACCTGTTGGAGCAAATTTTCCAAACCACATCAAGTAAGTGTTTAGAATATAATTAGATGTACTACATATTGTTTTATTGAATTTGAAAAAATATTTACAATACTTAAAAGTTTAAATAGCCAAAATATTTTATAAATACTCTCCAAACTATAAGTAAACCTTTTGCAATTTTAGATAAATAGAACGAATTCCTAAAGCTTCCTACTAGTTGATCTAATTGTAAGAAGTTGTGGAGCAACGAAGCTGTAGATTTGGTTTAATTTCACTTTTAAAAAATAATATTTAGATTAAAACAATTAAAACATTTACAGCTTTTTTTGTATGGCTGAGTAACTTTCATAAGAAAATGAAAATATTTTAACATTAATTTCATAAAAAAAATATACTTAACCAGAGATTTGTATGTGTTAAATTAAAAAAAAAAATCCGTTATTTCTCTTCTTTTTAAACAATCATTAATATATAAAAATATATAGACATTATTTTTCTAAACAAAAATCCTGACACTTTCTTTCTATTTTGAACTATGTAACAGACATTGACGAAAATATAAAAGTGTAGAAAATAAAGTAATTTCTCTTCGATAATTTTCTGTGATTGTTAACATCTATTTCTTCAATACAAATTATCGAAGAAAGATATTGCATTCTATAGTTATATGACACCTTCTAATACAACTTGTTTCTATAATTTTCTGGAATTGTTTGATTTGAACCTTTATTAAAGATAAGAAATGAACAAAGCTTAAACAATCCTTTCTTCAAACCTACATCTAGTTTTAAAATAAGCTTTATTACCATCTATAAAGCAGTCGAATTACATAAGGTTAAATGTACTTCTGTAATAGAGATACATTTTTTTTTTTGACTGACAACTGATCGTGCAAAATTTAGGAAAAATCCTAATAGTACCGTGACACAAATGTGACCAAAATGTGGAAGCACCGTGGCTCAAACACACAAATACAGTCGTCATCACGTGACGTGGAAAATGAGTCATATGCACGCCAATGTCGATATGTCCATATTTGTGACGAGAGGCTCAAATGACTAAAAACCGATCACAGTGACTTCACTGTGGAGTCCCGAAGTGAAGGTCGCCAGAGAGTCATAATGTAAAAGAATAAATATGCCACCTTTTGGTCACCATGTGTTATGTATGTGACGTCACATCGACTGGCTATGAATAGCAGATGTTCGACTACTGTTCTACGATTACCACAGCTCAACCCCCCCCCCACACACACACACACACACCGTAAAATATAAAAATAAAGATAGTACTAGTTAGTTTTTTGGCTGCTTTCTCTATTAACTCTCTAACACTGTAATTTGCATAGTATTAAGAATGATAGAACTAAAATATTTATTTTATCATATAGATGCATCCATGGAAGAGGTTTTCTTTGCAGTATCTGTAATCAGTACAACACTGAAACAACAGGATTCTCAAGAAATGGGGTTGAAATGAATGTTTCATTACCGCCTCCTGTAGATAGAACTAGTAGATCTGAAAAAACAAAAGATGACAGACACGAGGTAATAGTCTATCAGTTAAACCTATTTATTTGTTTTCTGATGCACATTCATGCTTAAAAACAGCATGCATAAGTACACTATATTGCCAAAGGTGACCAGTCACTTGCGATTTTAGACGTTTTGTTAACTATCTAGAAAATACATGAGGAATTAACCTGAAACTGCAGGTGTGTAAACAGTATAGTATAGGTTATATATTTCCGCGAAGATTTTTTCACGAAACCCCATAGGGAACTGTCAACAAATTGAAAAAGAACGAATATCTTTTGGATAACCCTGTAAAAACTAATGTAGCAAAGGCGTTCAAACTCGAGATTATAAATGAGTGGCTTATTGTAATATACTGTGTTCATTTTTATGAGGATAGCATGTATACTCGTAGAGAAATTAAGGTTTTTATAAAAACAGTCCCAAATTTCGCCTAGTTTTTTGCTTATAACTTGCAGAGTTCTTAATATAAAAAAAGTTCTTTTCAGAAAATATGACAAACAACATTGTACATAATACTCTGCAATCAGATTAAAAAAAATAATAAAAATTGGATGAAAAGTGAGCAGGTTTACTAAAAAATGTTTCACTGCGCATGCGCGAATGCAATCAAAATATAATGTGCATAATGTATTAGCTAAGTATATAGAGCAAGTTTTGTGAAAATCTCAAAATCATAGCTTGAAAATTCTGAAAATCATCGTCGATAGAACAAGCTCGAAATCCGTTGTTCCCAAAAAGAAGCAAAAAGATGAGGGGTTGTATAAAATATCTTTTGATTAGTGCCAAGATAGCGTACACAATATTGCACGTACTAGTATATTTGGATACAACCCCTCATATTTTTGCTTCCTTTTGGGAACAACGGATTTCGAGCTTATTCTATCGCCGATAATTTTCAGAATTTTCAAGCTATGATTTTGAGACTTTCACAAAAGTTGCTCTATATACATAGCTAATACATTATGGATATTATATTTTGATTGAATTCGCGCATGCTCAGTGAAACATTTTTTAGTAAACCTGCTCATTTTTCATCCAATTTTATTATTTTTTAATTCTGATTGCAGTGTGTTATGTACAATGTTGTTTGTCATATTTTCTGAATTTTTTTTTTTTATTATATTAAGAACTCTGCAAATTATAAGCAAAAAACTAGGCGAAATTTGGGACCGTTTTTATAAAAACCTTAATTTCTCTACGAGTATACGTGCTATCCTCATAAGAATGTACACAGTATATTACAATAAGCCACTTATTAATAATCTCGAGTTTGAACGCCTTTGCTACATTAGTTTTTACAGGGATATCCAAAAGATATTCGTTCTTTTTCAATTTGTTGACAGTCCCTTATGGGGTTTCGTGAAAAAATCTTCGCGGAAATATATAACCTATACTATACTGTTTACAAACCTGCAGTTTCAGGTTAATTCCTCATGTAGTTTTCTAGATAGTCGACAAATCGTCTAAAATTGCAAGTGACCGGTCACCTTTGGCAATATTGTGTATATGTTATCAGGAATGTATTTGTAATTCGTGTATTTAATTAAAATGTATATTATATATTTCTCTTACGATAGAAAATATTGTATATTGTCGAAAAATATTTAAAAATTTCAGCATATAAAGCTATTTATTTTAATTACATTGTTTCGAGTCTATATATGTGCTTAATTGTAATTTTTCTTCAATCATGCAAAGTAAGACATATTTTGAGAAAATTTCCAACCAAACCAATCTAAAATTTCTATAAGAAAACAAGAATCTTTGTTTTAAATTTAAAGAAGTGGAAACTTTATAAAACTGTGAGGTTAGAGAATAATTCTTTCTATTATAGCCATCATTCAGGTGACCTCCCCCCCCCCCAATATATATATATATTTAATCCATTCATTACTTGTTACTCTTTAGTTGATTCAGCACACTTCCTTTCTATTTAACGGAAATGCTTTAATATCATCTACTTCGTGAAATTTTAATTTATTTTACTAATATTTAATGAACTTCTTTGATTTGTGTGGGACAATGTCATATCTAAATCTCTTCATCAATCATTTTGCTTTAATATACATAAATGGATTTTGTCTTATTAAAATGTTTCCTATACCCCTTTAAGTATTAATGTCATAGAAATTATCAAAACTTTTATGCCATGCGTATTTGAATAATGATATCTTGTACGGCACTTTTTATGTATTTGAAAACTGTTATCAAATACGATCTAATTACTTTCTGGAAGAAGTCATTTTAATCGTCATGAAATAGGCAGATATTCTTATTCAAAAATTAAGAAATTAAATAGCGTTTTTCATTTCATCGTAAAGACAAAGGAGGAAATATGTCAATCATACAAATATTACTAGCGTAGTATTAGAAGTGTTAAATAAATAAGCTATTTTTCAAGCTTTATAGAAAAAAATTAATATGAAGAATTTGAAAATTATCAATGTCTCCTTTTATTATCCTTTTATGAAATCTTGGTTACTGGCTAAATTATCTAGTTAATAATGTAATAAAAGAATGCATTTTAAGATTTATTAACTTAGTAGCACAAATTTTGTTTAATATTATTGAGCCTAACAATGGGTGCTAGGTAAGTGGTATACTTCGAGTTTTTTCATACTTTGGTGATTTGAAAGTACTGCCTAGGTATAAAAATAATCCCAGGAAAAATTTGGACCGATATGCAAAAACAAAAAAGTTTTAGCTGATTGAATTTTTCAGTATTTGATGTCATTTATACGCATGCCGTACATTCGTTCACTGAAATAATCTTTTCACTTTTGTTATAATGTGTCACATGACTTTACATTGCTGTTCCATTATGAAGCCGGTTGTTAACTGATGATATCTTTAACATATTTTACGCTATATAGGGTGTCCACTCTTTTCGTTGTCCAATAGCTAATTCCTAAACCCTTAGCTTCAGAGATGTAGTTATAATTGCAAAAATGTTTTATATGTTTTTTCTCATCATATTAGAAAAATATTTACATTAAAATAGTTGTTTTGTAAAAGTTACAAAATTAAAATTTTTATATAGTGACCCTGGATTCTATGATTTATATTTAGAAAACCTTTGTCCATGCTTCATGCTATCCTATATCATAACTGTGTATGTTTGGTCACACCAAAATGCAACTTTTATTGTTTTATTTGATAGAGCATGGAAAAAGTTTTTCGAAACATAACTTATTGGACCCAGAGCCCGCATAAAATTTAAATGTTGTAACTTTTAAAAAACAACTATTCTGATGTAAATGGCTTTTAATATGATGAAGAACAACATTTGAAACATCTTTGAAAATGCAACTATACCTCTAAAGCTAATGGTTTTGGAATTCGCTTTTGGACAATGATAAGAGTGGACACCAAAAGATTTTAGCGATATCATTAGTTAACAACATGTTTACTAGAGGAACACCACCAATGAAAAGTCATGTGTATGGTAGATGTGGCCCCAAAGGATAGGTATATCAGGGACGGAGAACCCCCGTGCCAGGAGGCTATTTGCCACCACTTTTCATAAATAGTTTTATTTGCCTTATTTAATCCCAGAATTTCTTTCCTTAAATAAGTCGAAGAACAACATTCAGAAATACTCGTGGCAATTGGCCTTCTGGCAAGCGGGTTCGTCGTCCCTGCTATATATCAACCATTTAGATGTGAATAACGTGGCACTCGAAGGGGTAAACAAATAAATAAAGTTTGAATTAAACAGATAAATGTTGCTATAAAAATTCTAAGAATATCTCCTATTTCTTAATATTACTTTTTATGATTTGAACTTAATTCGATATAGTACAAAACTTTAATCTTTCAGGTTCATCCAAAAACACAGATCTCTAAAATGAACGGCAATGTGGAAAATCATTCCGGTATTCCGGAATTTGTACGGGATTCTATGGAAGAATATGAGTTACACACAAGACTTTGTCGAACCAACAGTGGACGCACTTTTGAGTCCCATTCCTATTACGCTTTAGAAAGAAGAAGAGACGATTCTGCTGAGTATGAATCTTCGAGAAAACCCACTAATTCTAAAGAACATCAGCCGAACTTCTTTTCTTCAGCAAATTTCGAAAAAGAACTTAAAGAGAATGTCAGAAAAAAATCACGAGACATAGAAAAAAGGGCACGAAAATACCAGCCCTGTGACTTCGATAGTGATGAAAGTGGAAGTGACAGTAAAGAGGCTCGCTACCAAAGACATAATACTAGAAACTTGAAAAAAAGATTAGTGTCAGACCATAGAGAGCCTTCTTTTTCTAGAAATCATCCTCACAGAAATGGTGCAAGATTAAAATCTCAAACAAATGGGCATTTTAATAATGGTCGTTCTCCAAGTACTTCAAAAAATAACCATCCTCATGCTGTTCAGGAAAAACTGCCAAACAGGTAATATTTATAGCAATGTTTTTCTAAATATTGCTGAGTAATTTTCTTAAATATTTTATAAAAAATATCTCTAAATATATACAGGAGTTTTCTAACGGAGCATTGTGGTGAAATTTCTCAAATTGTCGGCCAAAACTTGAATCCTTTTCTTCTTTTTTGAGTTTTCTCAGAAAATAAGTAAATATTGGGTTGTTTGGAAAGTTCCTTCCGTTTGGGAAAACAAATTCGTACCGGAAAACTCTCTCCGTCAATTATCAGACATTAGATATTGGAATTAATGTCTAATAATTAAATGATAGAATTTTTCGGTACGAACCAACTTTCCAAAACGCAAAGAACTTTCCGAACAACCCAATAGTCAGAATGGAGAATTGTGTTACTAAATTGCTATGGATCAATATTTTATGAAACATACATCTCACGAGGTATATTTGGGCTAAATTTAGTTGACGTCGGTATAAAATTAAAGTAGTTTCGTACATTTATTAAGTAAAATAAATAAATAATAAAACTAGATTATTTTTTTTTTAATAAAAATCCCTTAAAAACAGTTAAAATAATTAATGTTGTAAAGTTAATAATTTTTTTTGGGACATTCATTATTTCTACGGAATACAGCGGAATTTCAATTTTTTTAGAGAACTATGTATTTAAATATAAACATACTCATTCTTTGACGGCTTTTCTTAAAATCTTTGCATACTTGCATTCAAAATCTATAATATGATACAGCCATCCTGAAGTACAGTCCATGTTGAAACACAACAAAAAATAACCCTAAAAACATGAAGTTTTAGTGCATGACTTTAAAATGTTAAATATAATGAATTTTCTAAATATTCAACATCAATGCATAAGACCTAAAACAAACTATTATGCATTTTCCCAATGCCATAAAGATCAGCTAACTATATTCTAAAAACATTAAACTGCAATTATGTAAATTTGTGTATGGAAAGAATGCAACTATTATATTTGGATTTTGGCCAACATTTTGGAAATTTTCGCCAGTGTTGTATCGTTCAAATGAAAGTTTGAATTACTCTTTAAAATTTCAAAACTTTGTTCATATGTGAAAATCAAAATATTTGTTATCGATATCCTAATTATTTTTATATTATGCAAATATGTTCAGTTGCACAAATTCCCTCGGAGAAATTTTCGTAGTCATTTGTCGCATACAGATTTTTCCATTTGAGTTAATCAATTCAAATGGAAATTCTACGTAATGAGTAAAGCACTCTCTTAGAGTGTAATAAAAATATATTTCTTGTTTTTAAATTTATATTTTGGAGGTAAGATAAGGTGTTTTGTTTTCTGTTTCTGTAGTTCTTAACAGAAGTTAATTAAATAACTGGAGATTAAAATAATTTTATTTTCATCAATGATCTGCGGCAGGAAACTTCTTTATAATGTAGGTATGTGCTTCAAAATATTTAAACCAGTACTGGAATATGTTAAATGAAGTTAGTTCAGATTCATTCTTGTAAACCATGTATATATGCGCATGTGTGTGGGCAGTTTTGTTGCTGAAGGTAAGCTGAATGTTCAGTCACATAAAGGCTAAGATTTTGAAGCATTAATGAAACAGCTAAGAGGTAAGTAAATTGTGAGCATGAATGTGCATGAATGAACATATATACATGGGTTTATCATGAAGGTAAGCTCTCATTCATATTTTTAATTTACTTAAAACATGGATTATGACCATGTTTACACAGGCCATTTTAAATAGTGAAATGATTATCCAATAACTAACAGTACAGTCTGAAAGATGTATTCTACGATATTGAAGATATTTTTATATGCTGTATCTTAGAAAAATGTTTTTGGGGATATATTATATATTACATGCCTGTATGTTATTTATGTATATTGGGGAATGAAATGCAAGCAATATTTGCAATAATAATTATTTTTTGTTTTAAAATGAAAATGAAATTTGCCCGAAAGAAAGAAATGAAATATTTTATGTCGAAATTAGTAAAGCTCTCTTAATTTTTATTGAACTGTTGAAAATGAATCTTTTGATTATCTAAGGTAATTTATCTCGATAAATCAAAATCCTTAAATACTAACTGAATTTAATAAAAAAGAAAGAATAAGTATTAAATATGGTAAAGAAATCTTAATGTTATTTTGTCTCCGCATCTCACGATATACTTTTTTTATATACAGGGTATCCATAATTAAACGACCTTATTTTAAAGTTGTCTACAGACGAAACTATTGTTCAGAAAGTTATGTAATTTTGTGGAGAACATAATGAAGGGATGGGAATTTGTTTGAGCGAAAAAAATGGTTCAAAATTTCGCCGCCAGAGGGTGTTTTTTAATGATTTACACATGTAGCATACATTTGTGATAGTTTACAAATTTTATTACAACAAAAGATGTTCAACAAAACTTTTTTCACGACATGTTCTTAGCATTTCCCAAAACACACTGCGGTCAACTGTGGAACATGCTATCTTACGATTCCAGATGACAGCTGAAAATGATGGCCGTCATGTGGATCATGATATGTTGTAATAAAATTTTAAAACTATCTTAAATGTATGCTAAATGTGTTAAAAAACAAATTCGTTAAAAAACATTCTCTGGTGGCGAAATGTTAAACTATTTTTTTCTTCGCTCAAACAAATTCCCAACCCTTCATTATGTTCTCCACAAAATTTCACTACTTTCTGAACAATTGTTTCGTCTGTATACAACATTAAAATAGGGTCGCTTAATTATGAACACCCTGTATATTTACAAGTTCCCGTTTTTCAAAAACATGAAAATACTATTTTGTGCTAGCGCTTCCAACGCAAAGTTTTCGCCGTATTTAATATCAGAAAGTTAACTGAAACACTTCGTTAAAATAAGGTGAAGATTACTTTATAAAATTAGTTATATGTATGCTACCCATGGTTGAGTTGTTAGAAACCCTTGCAGTAAATTATTTCAACAAATTGAATCTTTATAAACAAAGAAATTCTGAATAGCACTCAGATGAGCTTTATAAAAAACTGTGTGATAATGCATTGTATAATCTTGTTTCCTAAAACAATAGTAATATTTTATCTGTGGTAATATTAGATACATGGGTGTTTACATATTACTCTTTAGTTAATCTTAAGGCTGTTCTCAAATCTAAACTAGCTTGCTTTCTGACATATTTTTTAATTCATTTTTGTTTGCAAATATATCAAACTGGCAGATTCTCTTATTGTGAAACTATGGAATCAAACTGTTTTTTTCCGTTTTTCGGTAAAGGCAGAAGAATTTTCAGATACTGCTGTCAAAGTGTGCGTTTTAGACCGAATTTCCGGACGCGATAGTGCAGGAAAGAACGAAAAAACTGTCTTCCTGAGACAAGAATAGCTTATAACTGAAGATGTAACTAATTTATCAGAAAAAAACTGTTCGATTATTTATCATTTTAACTATCATGCCTACAAATACCCTGTTTTTATGTTTAAAAATGAGTCAGAAAATGTGTCGGATATTTTTACGTTGTTGAGAGGGGAAAAATATTTTTTTGAGAACCGCCTTAAGTGAACATTTGCAAACAATGTTTTTAATCAATAATTTTTTTTATTGCATTTGTGGATAGTTACATGTTATATATTTTGATATCCTAGGCTCACATAATGTAAATTTATTTTTCAGTGGTTTATAACAGCTGATAACGAGAAACTACCGATGTGCCACATGAACAATCATATGTTTTTAAAGTGTGATTTGGTGCCATTTTCAAGAGAAATATGTATATTTTCGTCTCAAAATAAAGTATAAAAAAGCATCGAAATGTGAAATATCCACTAATGGGTGCATTTTAAACCTTTATGTCTCAAATTGAGAATTAATGAAAATTTGACACTCCAAAGTATTTTTCCTGTAATTTTTGCAAATACGTTAGAAGATTTGTGCAATCATTAAAAATTATTTAGAAATATTTCATCTATTAAAATTAATTAATTAAATTGGTATTTATACGGGTTTTGTGTAATATATACAACTCTACTCAAATCATTTCTTTTATTAATATTTTTTAGTTTTTATAGAATCAGAAAATGTAAAAATATGCCTTACATATAAATATATAATTGTTTTAGAACTGAAACGTTTCATTTCACCTCTTTCAACATAAAGAAATAAAAAAAATTAGCATTGGAAATAAAATTATCCATGTAAAGATATTTTTACTTTGTACGACGAATGCTGTTTTTTGGCATATGATAAAATTAAGCCCCTATAACTCATCGTAAATTGTTTTACTGTCAATCGGCGTCTTAAATGAATTTTATAACAAGTTTTTTCTAACCCATTTAAAATACCGTTGGGGCATAAAGGGTTAAATAAAACGCATGGGAATATATCTATGCATGCTATTTTATGAAATACGTTTTTCTTATATCCGTATTTTATATAAAAGAATTTATTTTTATTTTTATTTTTTAAAAGAATAGATAAAAGTAAATTAAGAAGCTGAATTTGATAAAATATAATGATGCCTTCATACATGCCTGTAATTTGTATGAAAATTCAAGATGTTTGTGCTATTGCACTGTAATTTTCCATATACCTCCTGTTGTTTTTCTGATTTTTTTATAAATTTTTTCTTAAATATTTAAATTACCGAAAACCTATATACACATTTCTGCTCAGATTTATATTCACATTAATATATGCATATTTATAAGCGCAATTTTCATGAACATTTTTTAACCCATTGTAAATAACATTAAAGTAATGCTATTGTAAGTCATGCTGTTGTTTTTATAACAATTTCACTTGAAAAATCAACATAAAACGTAGCAATCTTTCGTTGTAGTTAAAACTTCTGATTATTTCAAAATTTTCAAACTGTTCCGTATAAGTGCTTAAGTTAAAACCTAAAAATTTTGTATTCCTAAAAATCATTTTTAGAATTAGCTTACAGTTTACACGAGTGCATGAGAATTATAATAAGATAAAAGAAGCAATATTTTAGAGCAATGAAAATGAGCCAAAAACTTTCGTAATGTACAAAAATATCCCATGAAAGAACAAATTCAAAAATTAACAAATTTCATTGCTTAAGTGAAGATTTCCCTTTATAAGTCCAAAATATAGACTTTATATATATATTTTTTTTTCAATAGAGAATTAATATTATAAACTTGATTTTTTTTCTTACAAACCAGTATATTTCTGTCTATTTTGACACTTTTGTCTATGTAAAAATAAAAACTGCTAGTGGTATCCTTATTTTAAAATACGTATGCTCGTGCATGACTTTGCGCGGTATAGAATTGTGCCTGGTGGATTTAGGTGAAACATGAAAACGATACAGGTTATGAAAGTCAATTAAAGTTCCGGAGCTATAAATCCATTTTTATTGAAACTGATCCACAGAAAACAAAACAGATGTTGTTGGAAAATCGTTTTTTTACGCTTTAAAAAGTCTTCGAAAAAAATTTAGCAGTTAATTTTGTAACATTAAATGTGTTCATGCCCCCCGGAAAATGATTGTCTTTCATACCTGACGAATTTTTCGATCATCAGCGGATCGATTAAGACATTTTCCTGCAACGCGAGTTGTGAAAACATGGTCTTGTGAAAAACTGTTGAAGGAAAACAAACTACCCTCTTTTCAGAAGACGCACGACCATAACTTCGTAAATAGCTTGAATAATCCAAAATCGTTTCAGTCACATATTCTACACACCCCAAAAATGCAAACAATGTAAAAAAAAAAAAAAAAAAAAAAAAAAAAAAAAAAAAAAAAAAAAAGAATCGATTTTTTGAACCCAAAAATGTGGATTAATTAGACGTATCTTAATTACACCCTTTAAATGAACATACTCAAATAAAAATGTTCAGAATTTCGAAAAACTAATACTGCATTCAGACACGAACTTTCGACTTGCAACTGTTTTACAGCACCAAATCAAAAGTCTGGAATAACTATCCAAATGGGAATCACCCGAATGCGGCCAAAATGCGAAAGCACTATGACCCAAAAGAAAATCTTACTGTTTACATTGTCCTCACTTGAATTGGAAAATGAGTTTTATCCACGTCATTGTGAAGTCGCCATATCCCACTTTATGACAAGATACAAATTATTCAAAAATCAGTCTCAGAAACTTCATAGTGCAGACACAAAGTGACTGTCATCTGAAAGTCATAATGCTCAATCAAGATACCACCTTTTGGAGACCGTTGTGAGTGTGACCATTTGCAACGATTGTGACGTCACATTGATTAGCTGTGCTATTAGGGTGTACAAAAAAATAACTTCTTAAAATAGACTGGAATTTATATTTACTTTTCATAGTGTAAGAAGAAATCTCACCTTTTGGCTTATCGACGGAATTAAAAAACAACTAAATTAATTACAAAAAATATCGAAATTTCATGTTCTATTTCGAAAGATACTTCTAAAGCACTACAACAAAATAGTTCAAGCGTACAGTAAGAAAGATCTAGAGACAAAAACACAATCGTTTCTGTAATTTAAACTCACATTAAAACGTATTTGAAGACTATATAAAATAGTTTATATATATAGATAGTTTCGGCTCCAATTCTGTCGAAATGTTGAAGTTCGTTGTACCATCGAAATGATATATGTTTTAATTTTCTGAGAGTGACTGTTTGCTTGTATGTTGTGCAATACGGTATTTTTTTAAAAAAGAGTAAAATAAAGAAAGAAGAAGAAATTATTTTCCAGCGAAGGATTTCTCCCCTTAATTTTCTCCTGGCTACACATCATGTAGACACTACACAGTCATCAAAATTGCTGTAATTGAATCCACCCAAACGGACCCCACCCAGTTTAAATTACCGTCAATAAATTCATCTTTCATTTGGATAATTATATGTTTTCTATTCGGAAAATCTTCAGTTTATGGATAACACAAGAGTCTTCGAAATACTAATGGTATAGGCAAAAGATGACTCAAAATACGAGAGGGGAATATACTACGTTGACTAAAGAAATAACAATTTTAGCAATGAAAGCTATGAAATGGTAAAACATCATACACATGATCATGTCTAATATGAATTATGTTTTATTTTTTAATTAGTGAGTTTTAAACTAAAATATTTATTTTGCAATTTCTTTTATCTTTCAGCGAGTGTAACGCAAATTTTATGACAAACGTGATTTTTTTCGAAATTCTGTTCTCACGAATGCCGTTGAAATTAAAATCCAAATTTTACTACTGACATGCATAATTGCTCTTCTAATATGAATTTTTCTTCTACCTTTCTTACTACTGTTATAAAATGTTTTGCATTTGTAACAGTGTAAATATTTTGTGCAAAAAATACGTCACACGCTTGATAGTGCAAAAAATTTAAACGCTTTGCTCAAATGTTCTAAAGACAGACAAATAAATTTTGACAATCTAAATTTGGTTTGAATACATCTAGATACAGCGTTTATCCTCACATGATATTATATGGGTCATGAGTGTATTAATTCCCCTCCTCCTTATTTGAAAGGGTATACTGTCCTAATAGATTCCAAATTTTAATCGGAATATTATCCGATAGCATGATGTTTTACTTGTTTTTAACTCTCTCTTACCCTTTTTTTACGATATAAATTTCGAAAAAAGTTTCATATCTCAGTGGCAATTAAATAGATTGTTAGCGTCAATTACAGAATGACTCTTTTGAACATGATTTCCGTAACATACGCAAACTTTTCAAGGAGTTTGAATGATTTGTAATCTACCGTTAGAGTTTGAACTCCATTTAATTTACTCTTCCACAAACTAAAATAAATTTTAAGTCAATTCATTGAAATTTCTTACAGTAAATGACAAAAATAATCGTAATACTCTTTGAGCAAGCTCTAGAGGTGGAACATGGTATACTCCGCGAGGTACAGTGACTAAAATTGATGTTTTTCTAGTTTTTAAATGCTTGCTTTATTTTAATTTTCATATTCTTAAGGTACACTGTTAAAAATTTGCAGCAAACTGTCCAGTCATTTGACTTTTTTTATAGAAAATGGTTACATAACCGTAATTAAACTCTGTTCTGACCATAATATTGCCCATATAATGGTCAGAATAGTGTTAAATTACGGTTATGTAACCGTCTTCTATAAAAACGGTCGAATGAACGGACAATTTGCTGCAAATTTTTAACAGTGTAGAAAAACTACAAATTACAACATATGAAACTGAAAAAACTTTGAACTGTTTGAAACTTTGGAGTTTTAGAATTTTAAGTAAAAAATTACTTTTCTACACCATTCATGTGTCAAATTTATTAACTTTATGTTAAAAAAAATTCAGCTCAGATCGCCATTAGGAACAAAAATAGTGAAAACAGCAGTAAAAATGGCGTAGAAACAGATTGCAAGAGAGAAATTGTAAGAGTTGAAAACCAAATGTAATGGTTTTTAGTTTTTAATAGAAGCACAATATTTATATATTAATTTAAATGTTTACGGATTTCAATTTTATACATTTAAATAATACACACAAGTTCTCTTTTAATATTTCACGTTGCCCACATGCAGTATTTTTAAACCAATAATAATAAAACCAATTTGAATATTTAAATCAAATCAGCCTCACCAGGAACAGTATTGTCAGTCCGCTACTTTTTTTTAAATTCAGATTGTTTCTTTGCTACCACTTTTTTGGATTAGTAATATTTGCCCTGTTTAATGACAGATTATTTAAGGCGAAACTAAGTCGAATTATACTATTTTAAAAAGTGGCAGATATCGAGTAATCTGAATTTTAAAAAGGGGACTGGTAACAATGACCAGAAGTGCCTTAATGAGTTTTCTCTATGCTCTTCTCGATTATTATTTTTATTCAGTCAATAAAAAGGCTTAAAGCAGTTTGTTTGGGATTACGATTTTATACTTACAATACATTTTATTAGTCCTATTTAATACCTAAATAGAAGATCTGGCTTATTTTATGGTACCAATTGTATATATATATATACACAAGGTGTCCCTGAACTCATGGCCCAAACGGTAAGGGGTGACAGAAGACGCCTATACAAACTCAAAATACCAGACAATGCATGGTCCTAACTCAAGCAGTGAAGCCTTACGGGGCGCTTTCTGAATGTGGAGATAACCCTGTTTACTACACAATTTGTGCTTCCAGAGTACTTACAACCGCAGCACAAAGCATGAAATGCATGTCCACCTTTTCCTGATTAGTAAAACCAGCCATCTTTTTTACAATCCAGTGTAGAAATGACGATGTGTGCGAACAAACAGCGCTTTGTGTGTTTTATGACAATACCATCTCGCAGTTCGCCGATTGCGATACGCCCGTGCATTGTATGACGAAAATAGCTTGTCTAGACGTGTCCTCTCACCCCTTAAAGTTTTGCTCATGAATTCTGATTCACCCTCCACGTCTCTGAAGGAAATATGGTCCAATTTAAAATACAGCCTCCCCTTTCTCACTCTCTTGAGCTATTTACTTTTCAATTTCTTTCTTTATTTTTTTAATTTTCATACATATTAGCATCCTAGTTAGTAACAATTATTCCGCATAAATAAAATAAGTGATCATTTGTAAGATATTATGTAGAAAAAATGGTTCTCTCCGCAATCAGAAACTACCCTGTATAGCGCTTCGCTGCTTGAGTGACGACCCTGCATTGTAAAGTGTTTTGAACTTGTCCAGGCGTGTTCTATCACCTCCTACAGCTTGGACCATGAATTCAGGGACACTCTGTATATATAACCTTATACAAAATACTAATACAAAAAAACTTTTATAATCATACCTCGAAATCTTTTTTAATTGAAATTAGATTCAACTTATTAATATTGAACAAATTAGCGAAAGTACAAAATCTTAACGTTTAGCTTATGAGGAAGTTAAATCAATTACAGCGACATTACGTGATTTGGAGGTTTTCATTCGGCTATTCATTAACGTTAATCTAATTATAAAAGTTAAAAGTTGCACGATAAGATAAAAATTAAGGATAGAACATTTAACTTATTAGTAAGATTAACTTAATTATAAGATTGTGTCTAAATTACTGATTTTCTCATTTTATGTTAGAAAACGATTTAACTTGCGCACTTAGAGTAATTAATGGAAATAAATTCAAAAGGATTTTTTTTATGAGACGTTTTGGCTTTTAGGAACATGTTTTTTTTTTATTCTTTTTAATTGCAAAAACAAGACTATTTTTAAATAAAGATTCAAATATAACAAAAATTATCCAAACTTTTACATACATAAAATTTATAAATTTACTTCTTCGTACCCATTGGTACACCCTGTACAAAATATCTATTTTAGTAGATATACTTTGTATAACAGTGAATTTGTATTTCTTTAAAATTAGTAAAATATAAAATAGTAAAAAATAATACTTCGAAAAATGGTCACTGAATTATTACCAATATTTATGGATGGAAAAAATTGAAATTAACAAAACAAACATTCCTGAAAATACTGGAAGTAAAACAGATTGTCCATAAATTACTGTATGATTTACTCCATAACGTTTGATTTAAGAACATGACGAAACATATTACATATTGGTAAAGTAAAACTCAAAATGTTTTTTTAATAACACAAAGTTACGCATGCGTACAGTTGCAACTCAAAACGTTATCAATCAAATAGCGACCAAATAATTCATCAAAAAGTTATTAATGGATTATTTAATATCTATATATCTAACTTTTGTGCTAATAACTCATTAAAAACTTTTTAATAAATTCGATAAAATTTTAATATTGATTATTATTTGATTATAATCGTTATTTGAATGATAACGTTTTGAGTTGCAAATTTACGCATATGTAAATTTGTTTGTGTTATTTAAAAAAAACTTTTTGAGTTGTACTTTACGAATATATAATAATATTTTTCGTCACGTTCTAAAATCAAAAGTTATACGATATGGAAACACCGACAATAAATAATGGACACACTGCATAATTAAATATTTTTTTGCGATTGTTGCTAATATTTATGATTAATATTTGAAGCATATTTAATATTTCCCGAAGGCTTCATGTAAAAGAATGCAATTGAAACTGAAACTGGTTAAGTATTAATTGGAAGTATTTTAACCTCTTACTGTGTGTTTTCATGTGTGTCTGTCTCAGATGAGGCAGCACTTTCTGCTCATAGTAGCATTTCAAATGTTGCTCAAATGTTTCTTGTATTTTTGTCTCCTGTATAAATGTTTGTAGAATAGAAATCCTATTTATGTTTTACAGATATTTAATATATTATATTTTTATGTTTATAAAGCAAAGTATATTTTATTTTATTCATTTGTATATGTCTTGTGTAAAGGGTGAATAAAGTCATTTATTAAAAAAACAATTAACAGCTTCTCTTCATTTCTCCCACATATCCAACACGTCCCCAAACTTTTAGCTTTCACTTTTAGATTATCCCAATCGATTTATATAAATATCCATTACAAACCTTTGTTATTTCCAAACGTAGTAAAAAGCTTTCAACATTCACTGAGTTACCATTTTACTAATTTACAAAATTTTGTGCTTAATACATCATGTTATAAATAGAAGTCCTTCCATAACACTATATTTTTATCAATCCGCGTGTTTTGTTTGTTTTTTGAAATACATTATGATATTTCGGGGGATAGGGGAGGGTGTATGCTAAAATGTTGTTACTAAATAGTGTGTTTAAAATAAATAAATATAAGCACTTTTTTTATAAGTTGTGTTACCAGGAACAATAATCTGCCGCTAAGTCATCAAAAGATAACATCGGCCGGTTACGACTAGTCAAATCATAACACATTAACACTTTAATGGTGGTTGTTTAATACAAGTATAAGGCAATACTTTGCCCATGGGCACGGCAATTGCATGTTACATTATTCAACGAAACTGTTTTTCAATATTATTATTTATAATTTTAAATGAATGTATCTAATAATGGTTATTGTTATAAACGACACATTTATGCCCTAACACATATGTTGTATAAAAATGAATGCAGAGTGGCCGGAAAAAAGTCTTTGCGGATACATGGGTCCTTCGGAACCGGAATGTTCAAGCAACCGGAATGAAATTTGAGATGTAAATTCCTCAAAGTGTGCGCTAGAAAATGTGGTGCAAAACAATAGTTGATCTCTCACGGTTACGGTTACACTGACAAATTTTCAAATTTTCCAAATAGCAACACCTACTTTTTTCGGAATTCGAAACTGGCGTTGAATGGTTTAAAATAAACAAGCCGGAAATGTCTTGAATTTCTTCGATGTAACTTTGAGCTTTTCCCCTATCCCCACTTGCATGTGGTGAGTCTTTGTCAGAAAATACATAAAATATACCATCGGTTGTAATTGCATTACTTTATGAATCTTACAAACTGTAAACGTAAATGCACGTATTTTTACTGAGTCTAAATATGATTATGGTATTGCAGTGGAAAAATGAAAATAAAAGTTTTTAAGTCGTTAATTCTGGGAATAGTTATTCGTAAATAACTTGTCCGTAAGCGTAGCGTCAGGGAGGTCATAAGCAAATTTGCTACCGCCTTTCCCGAATAGAATTTTGTGAGTTATTTAAAGAAGAAAGAAGTCTGCGAAAGAAATTTCTTCTTCTTTCGCAGAAGAAATTGTGCGTTTTTAAATATAGCAATCTTTTCAGAATAATTGGTAGAAAGTTTACCTGCATGCCTACTCTGATGCTACACCTATGATTAAGCCCCAAGGTTTCTAGCACGAAGAGAAATAATTGGATTTTGGGTCTCTAAAAGATTTTCTTCACAAATATGTATGTGGTAGGTCTTTGTTGGAATATACATGATTAGTGGAAAATAAACTACCTTACTTCAGTGGTTTTGAAGAGCTGTCTACTTCTCGAAATTAAACGAAATTTAAATTACTGATAGTTTAAATGATGCGCTTATCATTTGCTAAATAAAAATTTTAGTTTAAAAATTCGTCAAAAGTTGGTGTATTATATAAACAAATTTTCACAGCGTATGTATTTTTTAATGTCTCATATGCTTTCACATAAATGCTCAAAATATCCTCAACAACGCTCTGTAATCGCAGAAACACATTTTTTAACACTTTCCAACACAGTTAAAAACTATTTATGAATTCGGTTTGTCTGTCTGTCCGTGCTCTAACTCACATAAACATATTTGGATTGTCATGCAACCGATATATATTATTGAGGTTTACTATGGCATGTTCGGTATTGAAAATGCAGTGTGTAGAACGCATAGATTTTTTACAGGCACACTCAAAAGAATTCCATTACATTACGGTCTATGGGGAAAAAATCATTCGTGGTTTATTTTAATGCTGTTAGACAATTTCAAATATATTGAAATTGATATATATCACTGAGGTGCACAACAAGAGGCTTACTATAGAATAAGGTGTGCATATCATTTATCAGGGACACTGAAAATAATTCTGTACCGTCTGTTAACAATAATTGCTGAGAGTGCGTTTGCGGCTGCTGAACGCGTTTTTAAATTTAACTCATTTTTTTTGTCAATTACTTGATGTGTATTAATTCTATAGATCATATGCAGGGCAGCAAATCGAAGCATATCATACTGATATCAGAATTATAATTATGTTAGAGTATCCTTTTTAAAAAGGGAAAGAATTGAGATACACCTATCGTCACCTCAGAGCAACAATAAGACATCTATAAACAATCGAAAATGAGTTGTTTGACTTACTGGTATGAGAAACTGTGCTTGCATCTAGTGTGACACTAGGAAATTGTCAACACATCTGTTTTACATAAAATATAACTTTGCGTTGCAGAAGTTGTCCCACTAGATGCAGACACAGTTTCTCATACCAGTAAGCCAGCAACTTGTTTTCGATTATTATTAGATACCTTACTGTTGCTCTGAGGCGACGATATGTGGACCGTCGTATTTAAAAGGTTAAAGCAAGGCAGGGGTTCATGCACTGTCTAACCAACTGAACTGGCAACCTGTATGGTTAACGCTTGTTCGCTATCTTTGTTAGGTAGACCCTCCATGGACTTCTCGCTCGTCTAATTTCACCCCTCCCGACTACTTCTTAAGGCGTTTTCTATAGGACAGCGTATACCACACATGACTCGCATCTGTGTTGGTGCAATTTGGGGGAATTACAAAATCGCTCAGCATGTAATGATATCGTTGTCCGTAAAAGGTTTAAATTCCGTTGCAATGTCTTCTTCCCAGAAGAAAGTCCAATATACATGGCCGTAAAATCACAGTAGTCTGTTAATTTTTAAATATGCCAGGCTGCTTCGTGGATCATGTGAAGATTATCTGTTACCCCAGACTCGAAAATTGTGGTTATTAACTTAGATATTGAGGCAAAAGCGAGCTCCGACAGTTCACAAAACGTTCCATGGCCAAATGGCTTCAACAAACATTCAAGCAAGGAACTCAAGCACAAAAATTTTGTGAATCCCTATATTGCTTTCATGCTTCCAGTGAACGTGTTTGATTTTGCAGATGAAATACTAAATCTATATGACTGTTCGTAGAGTGATGTACGGTATACCCACAGCTTGGTAAAAAATCTATAACAATTTTTCTACAACATTTTTTGTCACACCTTCCATCGCAGCAAACGAAAGAGACAGGCCGCGGTACTTCACCGATCTCGTCTGTTTTTAGCCTACCATAAAATTTATTACATGGAAGTTCGACAATTGGTGAAAACCAGCCTATCTTGATCCCTTAACAGTCAAAAGGGGTGTAAGTATCGCACGTTTTTTTCGTTCGCTGCCCCCAGGGATGCAGTGGTAGGTATACGGTGGTAGATGGCTGGATATTTCAAAATTTGCGTATAACCTCTGTTTCTCGCATAAAGTTATAGCGTATATTCCATAGAATATATATTCTCTCTCCTCTACCTATAGTGTACACCTTTTTGTTATTATACGACTACAGTCCTGGCTGCGCCCTCTATGTAAACAGACTGGATTCATTTTCTTTTTCTGCTTAGAAATATGCCAAAATTAGTGGTTGCTTGAAATTATTTTTTTTCATCCTGAGATGAGTGGTTGAGGACATTCAAACTATACTTAAGGGCTCCAGATTATTATATTCTTCAAAAGCTGACAAGGAGTTCTACTGGCTCTGGTAGTACAGTTTTACTAGTAAAAGTTTTTCTTGGAATACAAACATGACCTGCAGGTAAATGTACTGCGTGCGTGCATAACCTGTCTTCATATTTCATTCAATAAATAATGTCAACATTCACTGTAACACGAATGGTGTTGTATTTGTCCAATTTATGCAAATATATACTATTAATATTACAACGCTATATATTGATGAATGTTTGTAAAAAAGTTTTTCTTTAACAAATGACTAGCCCATCTTTTAAATTATATGTAGTTTAAATTTCGTTTTATTTAGCACTGTAGAGCCCACTTCAGAGCATTCTAAAGAGAGTAACTTTTTTCGCTAAACTTGTATTTAATAGAAAAATCGGTTGCAACCGCAAATAATCTTACGTATGGTAAATAAATACACATATTTATTACGGTACACAGTGGCAATTTTTCCCGAATTTATGGCAAAATTCGGATAGTTTTCTGAATTTCAAAGTTTTCTCTGAAAATAAGCAAATAGCAAGAATGGACAGTGTTTCCCGTTCGCTTGTTTGCCACCACTTTTTTTGAAGTAGAAATATTGGCCTTATTTAATGACAGATTAATGATGGCGAAAATAAGGTGAATTATACTATTTTAAAAAAATGGTCACAATCAAGCAGTTCGAATTTTAAAAATGTAGTGGAGTGGCAACACTGGGAATAGAGAATTGTGTTACTAAATTGCCATGGATCAGTATTTTAGGAAACATAGATCTCATGAGGTACATCTGTGGAATTTTATTTTAACATCAGATGAAAATTTAAGTGGTTTTGTCTATTTATTAAGTAAAAAGAAAAAAGAACTAAAACTGTATTATTATTCTTTTAAGCACAAAAAGGCAGTTAAATATATTATGTTGTGGAGTTAACATTAAAAATTTTTGGACGGATTCATTATTTATACAGAATACGGTGGAATCTCAAACATTTTTGGACGAAATATGTATTTAAATGGGAACTTATTCATTCTCTCAACGCTTTTCTTGAAATCTTGATACACTTACAATCAAAATTCACTAATACAGACTTCCTGAAACACACACCATCTTGAAACCTTAAAGGAAGCTTTCTAAAAACATAAGGTTTTAGCGTATGATTTTAAAATGCTTAAGATAAGTAATTTTCTAAATATTCAACATCACCAAAATATGACCTAGAAAATCTATTACGCATTTTCCCAATGCCATAGAGGTGAGCTAAATATATTCTACGGACATTAATCTGCAATTATGCAAAGTCGTGCATATAAAGAATAAAACTTTTAATTTCGGATTTTTGCATTCATTTTCGGATATTCCGCCAGTGTGCGGCGTCTAAATATAATTAAGATATTGCGTTAGATAATATAAAAGAAAAACTTTTAAAATCTCCAATTCTGCCAAAAAACGAGATGGAAAAAATTCATCTGAGGAAAGCAACTACGAAAATATTGGTTTCGAAAGTTACTAGATATTTTGAGCTTTTCTGGAAAGCCACATGTAAGGCTCTTGGTAGTGTTTTGCGCAATCCTACCATAGTTAGTTTAAGAATCACGCGTATATTAAACAAGTTAGAAATTGTACGTTAAACGGGGCAAATGAGGTGCGTTCGTAATATACTAGTTTTACAATGTAAAAAAATCATCGTTATTATTTCAATAAATGAATTACATCGTCTGTCACGTAATGAACGAAATGCGCATGCCTTTTTTTCTGATTATGTATGCCACGTTTACAGATGCGAATTTTTTCAACACCAGACACCGCTGCAAAATTCACCATGGGTTCTTGCTTTGCGAATGATTGCCTCCACTTCCTGGCATATGAGAACAGAAATGGTCAGCCTGAATTTGCTTTCCTCAGTCGCATGACCTGCGTTTTTATTATATAAATTACTTATGATAGGTTTTAATAGAATGAAGAAAACTTTTATTAATATATTTTAAGTTTTGATTCGATTTTCATAAAAATTGAAATGACTCGACAAAATTCTGCAAAGATTATACATATTAAACTTCAAACCATTCGGTTGGGTAGGTAGTTTTTTGCTGTTATATCCAGACGGACGGACCAGACGGCGGCTATAGGTGCTACATATTTATATAATTACGAACGCATCTAATAAAAACCCGTTTATTAAAGCTACCCGCACACGTTCCTGAAATCATTATGCCCGTAAACGCAAGAGATTGGCAGGTGCTCTTTTAAAAGCAAATAGTTTTCCCCCTTTTAATAAAAGCAGAGGATATTTCAGAAAATGATTTCACATTTGACGTTTTGAATTTCCAGACGTAACAACTCGATAAAGGTTGTTATGAGACAACAATCGCTTATACACAAGATGTAATTCATTTATCGGAAAATGAAAAACGATTAGATTGTAAATTAATTCAATAGTCATGTATGTCTGCAAGTGTCACATTTTTATGCTTATAAATGAATCCATAAATATGTCAGAAAGTTTCGCGGGGGGTAATTTTTATTTATGAACATTTTAAGGGGGTCTGGGACACAAAAATCCTCAAATTTTTAAAAAATATTTTATTGTTTTACACAATTTTCGATTTGTCCCCGCTTAAAATGACGTTTAAATCATGTTTCTATCTTAATTAGAACAGGATATATTAGTTTTTTTTTCAAAATCTAGCTTTCAAGTAGTGGTTGTCATGGAAATGTTTTTACGTTTTTCTGCATGACGGGTTTTTACAACAATTCTCGTCTTTAAATTGTTATAAGTCAAGAACCGTTAAATATAAATGGTTCAAACTTCGAACATGTCTTTTTCAATTATTTTATTTTTGATTCAGCAAATTAAAAAAAATATATATATATTTACTTTTGAAAATATGATTTGTTAAAAATAAGTTACTTCATTAAAAAAATTGCTACAAATATTTTAATTATTTTAAATTAATATTTAAAAAATGCTGAACCATAATTAAAACTTGTGTATTTCTGTTTAATTAAATGAAAGTTTTTTGAAATTTGACGAATATTATTTCGAGTTATAACAATTTTAAATTACCCCACTTAAAAAAAAAATTAAAATTTTGTAAAAAACTTTATGAGAAGTTTTATGATTTGATTTTGTTTGCAAATTATATGGGTAACCATCACAAAAAACTCAAAATTCTGATTCAATAAATTAAAATGTTTTTAAAATGTGCCCCGGACCCCCTTAACTAGGAATATTCGAAAAAGCGTTAATGTTTAGTCCTCTAAGATTTCAGAATGAAGCTTTCACAAAAATATTATAACAGCTTATTGTCGAATGATAAATGCTGTCAATACATCATGTGTTTTGAACAGGAAAATGTTTATTTGAGAATTGATAGCATCCGAAAAACAGATATTTCGTGTTAAGAAAACTGATTAATAGGCTGTAAAACTACCAGAAATGTTTTATATAAATGTAAGAAATTTTTGTAATGTAAACTGTTGTTTCAGAAATCCTTCTTTAAATCGGGGAAATCTTTTTGTTTCTATAGTTTTCTGAATATAAATGAACGTTTTTATGGAATCGTAGGTGACTCAGGAGCGGTTGTATTATATTTTTTAAGAAACATAAGAGTTAGGTTAAGAAACGTTTGTCTTCTTTTACAGTACATCATAAAAGCCGTTCTATCTTTCGATCTAATTATCGTATTTCCATGCGGTTTGCGTCATTTTATTCAAAAATCTCTAGAATATGTTTTTTTAGCTAAAACAGAAAATATGTGATATTATTCTGGAGATTTTCCTGTCGCTGATTACTTTGAAAAGAAGAACCACTCAGATACAACTCGCCAAATTTTCTAGATACCTTATAGATACACTTTAATATCACCAGTGTTGTCAGTTGGGCGGGGTTTTTTATTCAAAAATTACCACTATTCCCGAATGGTAATCGTCGTCTTATTTAATCTGTTATTAAATAAGGTGAATATTCTGATATTCAGAAATAGTGGTAAGATTTTTTTAATAAAGAAATGGACCAATTAGCAACACTGATAACCACAAAACACAAATTATTTTGATTTATTCTTCATCTTCTTGATTTTCGAAGAAGATTCACGGATTTCTGGAGATTTTCCTGCCGCTGATTACTTTGAAAAGAAGAACCACTCAGACACAACTCACCAAATTTTCTAGATACCTTATACACTTTAATATCACCAGTGTTATACTACTGTAAATACTGAAGGATCAGTATTTACAAATGAGGTGTGATAGACTTTAAATTTTATGATAGATGGACATTATGATTGTGCACATTAATTAATTTTTTTTACAAAGATCCCAAAGTTTCATGCTTTCATAAGAAATACACGTAGAAGACATCTTTATATACCAATTGATAATATAAATATTAATTTATAACAATACTTACAATGTATCAAACAACCATATTCCTAATTATAATAGTTTTCGAACAATACATATTTATAATTAGGACAAGACGTTTGTATTACACTTCCTTTTACACTTTCGAAACTATTTAGAGAATACAGTTTTTTTTTTTTTTTTTTGTAACAAACTATTTTCACATGTTTATCATAAAAATGTAAATAATTTGTCTCAGTTCTAAATGCAAAGGGGAAAAAAAGGTTATCGACCGCTTCTATACCTACACATAACAAATCAATATAAACTGAACAGATGACGAGTTGAACCCACGACTTTTTAGAAATATGGGTCAGACTTGTTTGTTCGTTAGAATTTCAAATATTAGTGCCTAAAGCAAGAATTAATGCATTAAAAACGTTCGAAAGCAAATCATTTGCATTGAAGTTACTTTTTCCATTCAAAAACTTTACATCTCTAATGCAAATCGCATGCGTGGTAGATTTTTTTTCTTTTATCCAGTTCGAATTTCATTTTTTGCATGATTAATGTTTCTGATAAAAGAAAAAAAAAAGATAAATATGCGATGAAAAGTCTTTAATAAAATTTCAGCATGCTGAGTTTCACTGAAAAGTACATAAAACAAGGTCAGATAATCGTTTATTTACTTGTTTATTTCATCTCAACACATGCTGTAAATATTATCGAAATTTCTCAGCATCTATTGTAAAAAATATCTTTTTTAAGTTACAGCGTGTAACTTCTAATAATCAGGATCACAGCATGATTTAAATGTTTTTTCAAGAAATAGAATTATAAAGTTTTTACAAAAATTATCTGAACTAAAAACAAATTTTGTTAATTTTGTTCAAAATACTGTTAATTAGCAGCCAAAAAATTTGTTTATTTTACGTGAGAAAAATATCTATTTTTTTACGAATTTTCCCTTATTTTAACATTCTTAGAAGATAATTTTTTTTTTTTTGTAAAATCAACAATTTTTAATCAATATATAGGGAATTTTCCACTAAAATATTTCATTTCTCGCATTTTTATATAAATTATATTAAAATATTTTTATTGCTCCTAGCTCCATGAGGGCTGTGTAAAATATGTTAACTGACATTTTTGATTTTTTTTTCTGATTTTCATGTAAAATTCCTTAACACCTTTCATTCTCTAAGAGAAGTACAACGTTTATTTATTACTCAAAAGATGCCATCATAATCAAAGATAAATTTTAGATAAGTGAACGAGTTTTTGTTATTAAAATTTGATAAGACCAATAAGACAAAACAACCTATCAGACGAAAAAAAAAAGTTGCGCATATTCAACTGAAGGATCAGTATTTACAAATGAGGTGTGATAGACTTTAAATTTTATGATAGATGGACACTATGATTGTGCACATTAATTAAAATTTTTTTACAAAGATCCCAAAGTTTCATGCTTTCATAAGAAATACACATAGAAGACATCTTTATATACCAATTGATAATATAAATATTAATTTATAACAATACTTACAATGTTTCAAACAACCATATTCCTAATTATAATAGTTTTCGAACAATACATATTTATAATTAGGGCAAGACGTTTGGTTCACCATATTTTCTTAAGCCATTTTATTAGATTAAGAAATATTCCTATATTTTCACAGTGTAACTGTAGCTCAAAGCAATCTATTTTGATTCAAGAGCTACTTTAATTTTCATGTTAGTATTTGGTAATAATTATGTTTAATTATGTTGCATATTCCAGACCGTTATTTTTATTATTTGAATTTCAATTTAACGAAAAGGAATGAATTTTGCGCACATTTATAATTTACATGAATACATGACTATTAAAGTCAAGCCTAAAAAACTGCAATTTTACCATTTTTCAAAAAACACAATCTTTCAGATTCTATTACACCACCGTAAATTATAAAATAAATAAGAAATATATATTATGTATTACTCATACATTATGGCACTCTTTTCGAAATTCTGAGCCCACTTTTATAAAATAATCAAATTTTGTTGCAGCTAGAAATAGAAAAGTATCACTTAAAATAAAGTCTAACAAATATATAAATAAAAGAGCTAGTCGTAATAGTGCCATTGGCAAAAGCAGTAATGATCAAAATGGCCTCTTTTATTTATGATAGAATCTTTTCAATACATTATTCAAATTTCGGTCAGATCCAATCAATTTCACGAAATAGACTTTAAATTTTATGATAGATGGACATTATGATTGTGCACATTAATTTAATTTTTTTTTACAAAGATCACAAAGTTTCATGCTTTCATAAGACATGCACACAGAAGTCATCTTTATATACGAATTGGCAATATAAATATTTTAAAAAAAATAATTTCATAAAACTTTATCTAAAATTATATTTGGAATGTAAAATTCGAATAAAGTAAAAGGTATTTAGAATTCTTTCGTGTTTTTTCTGTATGTATTACTCTTTGATACGCATATTAACATATAAAAAAGAACGGAAAAACATGCGTCAAGCATAGATTATGTAACACTTTCCAACGCTTCCAAAATAATTTTACAAATCATTACCGTTTAAAATGCTGAAAGATAACATCTAAATAAACAATTTGGAAAACGCATAACATATTTAAAAACGTAATTTCAGGAATTTCCAAGATATATTTCCAACATATACAATATACGGAAAAATATCCGAATACTTTTATTCAGCCCTGTATAGGATCTATAGATTTGTATATATACTACATAGGATGCTAAATTTTAGTTTAGTTAGGAAACGCGTAGCACACTTTAAAATTCTCCTTCTGGAGTTTCTTCCAATAAACGGAAATGTGTTTGCGAACTTTTGTGCTGCCCTGTATATAAAATACAGAATTTATACACACCAAGTAATAGACAAAACGTGAGTTAAATTTAAAATCACGTTCAGCAACTTAAAACGCACTCCCAGGAATTATTGTTAACAGACAGTAGAGAATTCTTTTGTGTGTCCCTGTAAATGAACGATGGCTGCTATACACACAATATTCTGTAGTAAGCCTCTTGTAACGCACCTTAGTGATATATATAAATTTCAATGCGTTTAAAATAGTGAAACATTATTTAATTAAACCACAAACGATTTTTCTCCATAGACGTAATGTAACGGAATTCTTTTGACTGTCCCTGTAAAATAAATATAAGTGCTATGCACACCCTATTCCATATTAAGCTTCTTGTAATGCACCTTAGTGATATATATCAATTACAATGTATTTGAAATTGTGTAACATCATTAAAATAAACCGCAAATGATTTGTCCCCATAGACCGTAATGTGACAGAATTCTTTTGAGTGTCCCTGTAAAAATCTATAAGTGCTGCACACTTCAGTTGGAATACGGAACATGCTATAGATAACGACAATAACATATAAAAATTGCATGCAGGGCAATCCGAGCATATTTACGGGAGTTATAGCTCGGACAGACGGCAGACGGCAGACGGCCATACGACAGACGGCCAGACAAACCGAAGTCATAAACACTTTTCAACTAGGTTGGAAAGTGTTAAAAACAACGATGGTGTTACTAGCGATTCATGTCGAAATATAAAATCAAATTGATGTAACTGAAATACATGCAATTCGCAGCCATGTTTCTGATATTGTATATTACATTCAAACATCCTTCAAACAAAAATCAAACAGAGAATCAGTAAATAAAAATGTTAAATTATATCAAAACAGTCAAAACATCTTAGAAAAGAGCTTTTGATCCTGTCAAGGGACCATAAATGAGACTTATCTACACACCTACTTGTGTAACAAAATGCGTAGAACTAAAATGACTTTTATTTAATACTAGCAAGCTACGCCCGCTACGCTGGTCAATTTCTTATAATGAACTTTTAATCCAACAAAATATTGACATTTCACAATTCACTTTTATATTTTAACAGAATAATAAGGCTACTATAATTTGTGACACGTGCTATAGCCAATATACACGCCAGGACACGTCGCCCTTATCATTATCTTTTCAAGCATGAAGGTTTTGCTATGGTACTCCATTGTGAAATTTGGTAATTTTTCAAATTCAATATTTGAAAAATGGCATAATCATTAGATTTGAAATTTATATCAAGAAAAATACAATTTTTTACCTTTCAAACGCAGTTTGCCTAACAATTTTCTGACAAATACTTTTCGAGCTACTATTTTTTTTCAGTAACTTCAAATGTTTCATTTTCCGAGATTAATCTGTGGCAACAATTAGCGAAAAACCCAGTCGTGAGCAACGCATAGTTTGCCACCATCACTTTTGAAATCGGTTCGGTAGTTCTAGAGATTCCATAGAAATTGTAATTTAGAATGTTTTTAGAACGCTTTTCGCTCATTTCACCCTTTTAAATTTCGATTTTTTTTTACTTTGTTTTTAGAGAGCATTTACATCTTATAAGTAACTACAATGCCAAATTTCATATTTCTAGCTCCTTCAATATAAAAAAAATCGCAATTTTAGAACGTTTTTCGCTCCTGCACCTCCCTTGGGGTTAGTGACACCGACATAAAATATAGCCTATGTTGAAGCAGGGGTTGTCACCATCAATTTGCCACCATCACTTTTGAAATCGGTTCGGTAGTTCCAGAGATTCCATAGAAATTGTAATTTAGAATGGTTTTAGAACGCTTTTCACTCATTTCACCCTTTTAAATTTCGATTTTTTTTTATTTTGTTTTTAGAGAGCACTTACATCTTATAAGTAACTACAATGCCAAATTTCAAATTTCTAGCTCATACAGTATAAACAAAATCGCAATTTTAGAACGTTTTTCGCTCCTGCACCCCCGTGGGGATAGTGGCACCCACAAGAAATATATCCTATGTTGGAGCAGGGGTTGTCACCATCCATTTGCCACCATCACTTTTGAAATCGGTTCGGTAGTTCCAGAGATTCCATAGAAATTGTAATTTAGAATGTTTTTAGAACGCTTTTCGCTCATTTCACCCTTATAAATTTCGAATTTTTTTTATTTTGTTTATAGAGAGCATTTACATCTTATAAGTAACTACAATGCCAAATTTCAAATTTCTAGCTCCTTCAGTATAAAAAAAAATCGCAATTTTAGAAAGTTTTTCGCTCCTGCACCCCCCTGGGGTTAGTGACACCGACATAAAATATAGCCTATGTTGGAGCAGGGGTTGTAACCATCAATTTGCCACCATCATTTTTGAAATCGGTTCGGTAGTTCCAGAGATTCCATAGAAATTGTAGTTTAGAATGTTTTTAGAACACTTTTCGCTCATTTCGGCCTTTTAAATTTCGATTTTTTAAAAATTTTATTCTTAGAGAGCATTTACATCTTATAAGTAACTACAATGCCAAATTTCAAATTTCTAGCTCCTTCAGTATAAACAAAATCGCAATTTTAGAACGTTTTTCGCTCCTGCACCCCCCTGGGGTTAGTGACACCGACATAAAATATAGCCTATGTTGGAGCAGGGGTTGTAACCATCAATTTGCCACCATCACTTTTGAAATCGGTTCGGTAGTTCTAGAGATTCCATAGAAATTGTAATTTAGAATGTTTTTAGAACGCTTTTCGCTGATTTCACAATTTTAAATTTCGAACTTTTTTTTATTTTGTTCTTAGAGAGCATTTACATCTTATAAGTAACTACAACGCCAAATTTCAAATCGGTTCGGTAGTTCTAGAGATTCCATAGAAATTGTAATTTAGAATGTTTTTAGAACGCTTTTCGCTCATTTCACCCTTTTAAATTTCGATTTTTTTTTTATTTTGTTCTTAGAGAGCATTTACATCTTATAAGTAACTACAACGCCAAATTTCAAATCGGTTAGGTAGTTCTAGAGATTACCCCCTACAAACAAACAAACAAACAAACAATATTTACTCCTTTATAATATTAAGTATAGATAACACTTGAAAAATTCGATATTTTGATGTGTTAAAGGTGTAATGTAGAGGTTTGCATGGGCCCGGGCCGGCAAAATGAAGGAAAATTTTCAAACGGGCCGGCAGAATTAAGACAAGTTTTTTAACGGGCCAAGCCGATAAAAAAAAAAAAAAAAAAAAAAAAAAAAAAAAAAAAAAATCGGTCAAGTACGAGTATAACTCGGACTTAAAGGGTTCCGTACATTAAATGTATTAATTGCTATTTATTAATTAAGAAACTTCTACTGTCCCTAATTTTTTCATAATTTTAGTTTCAGTAGATTGGGAAATAGAAGGGGAGGGACATATTTTCCCAGTATACTTTCGACGATATCTCTGAAAATATATTATCAAAAATTAAAAAAAAAATTTCTTTTTAGTTCGATGTTACAAGATCTTTCGCACGATACCCTTCACAATATATAAAAAGAGAGTTTTTTTAAAGTAACTTAATATCTAGTCTATTACCGACAATTTTTTTCGAAAATCATCATCAAATATCCTTGAATGATTTTGCGTCGATAGATACATCGAGCGCCCGTCAACTCCCATGCTGACCACCGGAAAAGTAAAGTTTGTGTGTAATAGAAAAATGCGTTTTTCTCAAAACTATGTTACCTAGGAAAATCGCTATAGTTTTTCAGCTAAGTTTAAAATAAACTCCTACTACCCTTAATTTTTTCATAATTTTAGTTACAGTAGATTCGGAAATATTTTTGCAGTGCATTTTTGACGATATCTCTGAAAATATAATACCTAAAATTAAAATAGATATATTTTTGAGTTCAATATTACGAAATCTTTTTTACGGTACCCCACATTCTATACAAAAAGAAAATTATTTTTTCAAGTAACTTAATTAGCCCCCTAAATTTTTCTTAAACATATTTGTGAATCGCTAATAATATGAAAATATGTGGGTAAAAAAGCTTTATAACTTTCCCAAATTTGAACTTTCCATGTCCCATAGCTTACGAGAAAAAGGGCGGTGACAGACGGACGTACAGACACAGTAGTGATCTTATAATGGTTCCGCTTTTACTTTTTAATTACGGAACTCTAAAAATTAAACGAACAAGCCGGGTCGATAAAAAAAAATTAAACGGGCCGACCGGCCCGATATGAGAAATTTAAAAGAATCAAACCACACTATTAAAATATGAACAATTATCAATGCACGTGATTAGGACGAGAATAAGTATAAATGTGCTGCACATGCCGATGCTAGCTTGACATCATCAATACAGAAATATAAATGCCCAGCGTACAGATCGGCATTAGACAGTAACATCGTGTCAAAGCCTGGGGGTTCATTTTTTCAGAAGACTCGGGCCCAGGTCGAGATCAGGCTTACTTACATTTTATTTTACATACTTGAGTCGGTTCGGAAATAGACTTAATTGTCCTCTGGATGTGTCGACAAAGCAATTTGTTTTGTAAAAATAGTAATAGCGATAATGAACTTCTGTTAACGGAAACTTCGGAAATATACTTTAATAAATTACTTATAGGGAAATTTTTCAAAAATCTACTTTTTTCAAAAAATTATTATGCAGCTTTAAAACTTATACTGTTTTTAACCATCTTTTTTTCTTTTATTCTAAACTACATTAATTTTTAATGTCTTTATTTGAATGTAATAATCTAAGAGTCTAAGTTATCATTTATTTTGCTATTCTATATTCTATGGCTTGCGGACATATAGTAATTTAAAATATGCTGTAAAATTTGCCCATAAATATGTATACAGTATTCATTAAAATAATCTTAATTGTATGTTAAGAAAAATCTGAATTGTTTGTACAAATTGAGTGGTTGGGCCGGACCTGATTTCATTGATTTTTGAACGAGCCGAGACTATTTTTACTGATTTTTGAACGGCCAGGCCCTGGAAATTTCAGCCAATGCAGACGTCTAATGTAATGTCTACTTATACATTTCTGTAGATATTTCTTGTATATTTCTGCTTTCTTATGAAATCAGTTCCGGTGGAAAAACACGTTCCTCCCCAACCACTCCCCCCTCTCCCCACAAAAAATGTAAATACATAAATAAAATGAAAATCACTAAGCAAATCAAATTAGTTTTATTTATAACGAATATTTTTACTTTAGTTATTTTTTTTTAATTGGTCAAAATAAA
Source organism: Maratus michaelseni (assembly GCA_963931845.1). NCBI lineage: Eukaryota > Metazoa > Arthropoda > Arachnida > Araneae > Salticidae > Maratus > Maratus michaelseni. The sequence continues at coordinate 66,934,406 of OZ007586.1, read as the reverse complement.
ATTATTATGACTCTCTTACCTTACACAATAAAATAACATATATTTATCAAGGAAATGCTGAGAAGGAAGAAAACTATAGACAATAGACTGAACAAACGGTTTGGGTGATCTTAAGACATGAAACACAAATGCAGAGCAGCTAAAAAAAGTATTCATTAGACAAGGAGAAAGTTATACATTCTTTCCTCAAATTAGTTCGTTCTTGCGTGTGTATTCTTAGAAACACTTCTAATTAACTATCATTGTGTGTGAAAACATGGTATTCCAATCATTAAATCTGCTTTTCATAGAAATATATTTCCAGATAAAAGAAAGAATAGGAAGAAATAGTGAAAAAAAATAATGTATAGAATATGATATTTCACTCTATCTGATTGATATACATGAAAAATTATCGCATGTGCACGTGGTACAAAGAAGTTGTAATTTTTTTTAAACATGAACTTAATGAAATAAAGGTTTTCAACATCTTATTTTTCAGATTTTATCTGGTTTTCTTTATTTAACTGCACTTCCACTTCCAAATACAAAATTCAAAAATATTTCATACAAATTCAAAAAATGCAGTTGCTAACAGGATTTTTAAAGATGTAATTTTTATGGAGCATTTGTTAATAAAATAAAGTTTACGACATTCTCTTTTTTTTTTAGATTATTTTACCATGTTTTTAATTTAACTGCACTTAAAAATTAAAAATTTAAAAATGTTTCATCCAAATTCAAAAGATACAGTTGTTAACAGAGTGATAGAAAAAAAAATTACAAAAAAAGAAAAACATTGGTATATTAATTAAACATTAAAATCTTTAAAAACACGATTACTTATTAAAAACTGTAAGAGATATCTAAAATATTGCTCGACTTTAGATCTTTCAAAAAATTGTCTTCTTATATGTTAATGATATGTACTGTGCATTTTAAAGAACGTTTTGTATTTGTTCCCCGCACTTTTCCAAATGCTTAGTATAGGTGTGTTTCTAACAATTTAAAAATCTATTTTTTGTAAAAATACATAGGAATTATCTCACAAATATTACCTTTTACATAATTACAAAATATTTATATCATTTTTGTTTCAAAATTTCAAAAGTGATATATAAAAAAATATTGAAATTGCACGATTAAATAATGTAATATCAGTATAAACAAACTGCATATTTTTATCTTAGAGAAAGTACTAAAATTTCAAACATTTATTATCAGAAAAAGATATATTATGGTATAATATAATAAAGGTATAGTCGGCAAAAGCAAAATAAAAACAACTCATAGTATATTAATCATCAAATTGTCCCAGAAAATAAAAATAAAAAAGAAAATAACCATTTGGCTGGATATTATGTCTTCTGTCAGTTTATGTTACAAAAAATTAACTTAGGGAACCGCTTCATATAGAAATTGTATCTATATGATGATTAAAATATTCAATATTTTGAAATTCATATGCGAAAAAATAGGAATTGTAACCTATGAATTTCTAAAAACAGAAATCGATTTTTAGAAGCTTTAAATATAGGTATTTAAAATTACACCACATACCGACAAAGTAGTTTATGACTTATGTTTAAAAAACTACGGGCATTACAGCTGGTTTTTCAACAATTAAAAATGAATTTAACATTAAGAACTCAACATTTTAAATCGCCACAATTCCTAAACTATTTCACCGAATGACTTCCCATTTGGTACTCGAATGTAAAATTTGCATACAATTTGAAATGTGATGTGAAAATTAGGTGTTCGTATTGAAAATTTCTGTGTTTGATAAAATTTGTATATGAAGACGGTTCCTAAGATAAATTTTATAAAATAAATTGGACATAAATTCCAGTGAGAAGACATGGAATCGCTCTTTCTGTTTGTTTCAGGGATAATTTGGAGATTAAAACGTATGGGATATCCTTCTTTTATTTCTTGTCCGACTGTACTTAAGAGATTCTTGCCAAATTTGCAGAAACTGAAATAACAAATCTTAATTATGAAAATATTTACAGTACAGAAGCTGTTTTAAGCAATAAACAACCAAAAAAGAATTGTATTGAACAATCTACAAACAATGTCTTTTAGGTTTTATATAGTAGATGTGATGAAAACATTTTCAGTTTTCCATTGCGCAGTTTCTCGCTATGAACAAAGAATAAAATCATATTTTGATACAGGTACATTAAAAGTGTCAAATAATGTACCATCAAAAGGGGTGACTTTGCCCACCCTGAGGTGACTTTGTCCCCCCTATAGATAAAGACGAAACGTGTAATAAATAAAACTAATTATTAATGCCGAATTCTATATGATGATTCAAATATTCAATATTTCGAAATTCATATGCGAAAAAGTAGGAATTATAACCTATGATTTTCTAAAAATAGAAATCAATTTTTAGAATATTTAAATATAGGAATTTAAAATTATACCACATGCTGACAAAGTAGTTTATGACTTATGTTTAAAAAAATACGGGCATTGCAGCTGGTTTTGCAACAATCAAAAATGAATTTAACATTAAAAACTCAAAATTTTAAATAGCCACAATTCCTAAACTATTTCACCGAATGACTTCCCATTTGATACTCGAATGTAAAATTTTCCTACAATTTCAATTGTGATGTCAAAATTAGGTGTTCGTATTGAAAATTTCTGTGTTTGATAAAATTTGTGTATGAAAACGGTTCCTAAGCTAAATTTTGTAAAATAAATTGGACATGATTTCCAGTGCGAGGACATGGAATCGCTATTTCTGTTTGTTTCTGGGATAATTTGGAGATTACAATGTATGGCGTGTCCTTCTTTTTTTTTTTTGGCCGACTATACTTAAGAGATTCTTGCCAAATTTGCAGAAACTGAAATAACAAATCATAATTTGGAAAATATTTTCAGCACAGAAGTTGTTTTAAGAAATAAACAACTAAAAAAGAACTGTATTGAACACCATACAAACTATGTCTGTTAAGTTTCATATAGTAGATGTGATGAAAACATTTTCTATTTTCCATTGAGCAGTTTCTCGTTATGAGCAAAGAATGAAATCATATTTTGATACAAGTGCATTAAAGGTGTCAAAGAATGTACCGTCAACCGAGGTGACTTTTTCCCACCCCATGGATAAAGACGAAACGTGTAATAAATAAAATTTGTTACAATAAAACTAATTATTAATGCGAAATTCTAATAGATGTGAGTAGTAGCTTAAACATATATTATTTAATTCAGCATTTTACAAATCGAGTTTGGAATCACTTCCGTTGTTGTTTTGTTTATTTTTTATGCGTGATTTTACTGGGGGAAACTTTTGATTGGAAAAGCCATTTATATCTGATGCTGTAAAGTGTCAAGTACATTTTTTTAATGTTTTAATATATACTTTTAAGGAATCAATAATATTTATATATATTAATTCGATATTTTACATTTTACATTGTCTTTAGTCACAGCGCCGGCATTGTCTCAGGACAAAGTCACCACAAATTTAGTTTATTTATTATATTTAACTTTTCTACAAGTACAATCATAAAAGGAAACATTTACCGCAAATATAAACTTTGTACTAGTCTATATTTTTGTACAGGTGCTGGTGTAATAATGCCTCGTACGTATAAAACTTCTATAAGTAGTCGTTATTATAAAAAATATACTGATCGAACGCTGTAGATGTTGTTCTACAACATGTATTAAGCCAAAGGAAAGGAGCTGAAAATATTCAATTCCAATCACTACTTTAAATAGGATAAGCTAAAATGTCCTAAAAAATTAACCTTCCAAGAAAAATTTCTTCTAAAAGAAATGTTTTTCCAGTGCCAGAAATAAATGAGTATATCGAAAATTTTGTGTCTTGAAAAACAGTAATCCTGCCATGTCTTAATAGTTAATAATTTTTACATGTTTTGCATAATGATCGTTTTTGAATAAAATTTCGTTTTTCTGTTCCTTTTCATACAAAATTTGTGTTTTTTAATGATGAAATAATGTATTTGTTTATTATGTTTTATTACTCTATCACAATAGTGGTAATTCATTGTCTTACAAGGTTTATAAGGCTTCTTGAATGATTTTATAGTTATGAGAAAAAGTCATCCGAAGCCAAGGTGACTGCGTGCTACTTAAAAAAAAAAAAAAAAAAAAAAAAAAATAAGACTATTCTTTAAAAATACTAAATGAGAATTTTTAAATTTACAATTGGTATCTTAGAACTAGAAAAAAAGAATTATAAACTGTTTAAATGAAAATTTCAATAAGTTTTGGCGACAACAAGACGCAAAAAATGGGACAAGGTCGACGATACTTCAACAGTGGCATGTTTTGTATAATATAGCGCAGTATCTCGATTTCTAGACACACAGATAAAAATATGTCTGTTTTGTAAAACTACGCAATTAAAAAAAAAATCTAAAATCTGCTTTGCGGATTTTATTATATATTTATTTATTTTATTTTTGCAATTCTAATAATTTTTTTCAGTATCAATGAAACATTTCTTATTTCTTTGTAAAATCAAATTATATATTTTGTAACATCTACTCTCAAGTTCATTTAATAGCTCGTCATTTGAGTTCTGTGTCATTGTTATTTTTCTTGTTAGATATTTATTATTATTAGGTTGATATAATAATAATTATAGTACGATATTTAGATATTGAAGAGTGTGGATGTTATAAATTTGTTCGAGATTAAATCCTTTTAAATTCATTTATTGTTTGGTGTATTCAAAATTTAAATATGCAATGTCCGAAATAAATTGAGATTTACAGGTAGGTTTTATTTATTACGATGTTTTCTATTTATACATATTTTTTTACTATATCATTTTACGTAAAATATTATTACATGCCATCTTGAAATAAAAGATACGGGCTAGTAAGTTATTTTTATATTTCAATGGTATATTATATTACACACACATATATATATATATAGTTGAATTGTATAAGCTTCTTGTTGTAATGTTATACAAACAACAACAAAAAAGTGCTATTTAGACGAGGCATTCAATGGAAAAGTGAAATGTAAATTCTATCTTATAAATACAAGTTTTTTCTATATAAGCAAAATGTAGCAGTGAGATGTCTTAGTGAAGTGTTATCTGCTTAGATTCTTTATTTATCACAAGCCGTAAGCTTAAGCAAATAGATTCTTATGTTGCAGGTGAATGCTGTATCCGGACATCATAATCTTATTTTATATGCGTCAAATGCAGATAATTTTCAAAGATAGGAGATTGTCATATTGTAACTCTAATATTTCTCCAATATATAGAATGGAAATCCTAATTTGGATTGTGTGGTTTTGTAATCTTGTTCTTAGTTTGGGTAAGATATATTTTACCTGAAATATTTCCTCAAATGAAATTTAAAGGGACTTGGGACTCTTAAACATAAAAAAAAAATCAATTTTTGAAAAAAAATATATATTAAAGAGTAATCATTTCTGAATTCTTTAAAAGAAAATAAATAACACTGTTAATAGTTGTTAAATATGGAGTATTTTCAAAAGAAGCACTTTAAAGTCATTTTTCTCAAAATTTTGGCACATTGCGCGCAAGGTACTTAAAAAACTTTTCAATATTTATTCATGAAATATTCAGCATCTATACACTATTAAAGAAAACTAGAATATTCAGGAAATAATTTTCTGATTTTAACAAAAAAATTTCGCAAACATTTAATAACGGACATTTTCTCAAAAGAAAAGGAAAATTCTCATAAGTAATGAATCAGAACAATGAAAACGGAAACTTTCCATCCGTATGGTTGCCATACGTGGTATTACTGATTTAGAATTGACGATGTTTCACACAATTTTGATATATTTTTTATATGAATTTTCTTATAAAATTCGAGTGAATATTACGGAAAAATCAACTTCCTTGAAGTTCCAACATTAGAAAATATGACGTTATTAACCGTTTCTTGTTTAAAAACGTTTTTATTCATTGTATACGCTTTCCTTAATAAAATTTAAATGTATCTTTTTTAATTTTGATATATTTTACATATTGCTGTATTTAGCATATGTCATTCCAATTTTAGAGACTCAATAAACTATTGTAACTAGTGTATGGTAGACTCTATATATATAAAAAAAAACCTATATTTTCATTGTTTTTTTGTTGAAAAAAAAATTTCTTGGTGTTAAATTGCTAAAATCTTCAAAAATTGTATATAAGTAAGATACAGTTTTGTTTTTAAAACATAAAAATGGAGTAAATAAACATTTTTTTAGGTTCAATGTAAGCACAAGACTCTCATGTATAATTAGATACCAAAAATTTTGTTTTACATGCACGAATTCTTTTGTAATCATGCGCGCAACATGCGGTCCAATTTTCTGCTCGAAAAGTTTAAAAAGCACTATAAAAATTAATTTCCCCATTATGATCTGAAAAAATATGAAAAGAAAAAAGAAACATGTATCTAATTCTGTCTTTAAAAATTGTGTTTTTGTAATGTATACTTTTAAGCTATAAAATGACAAAAATGGTCAGTTTTTTTCACTTTCCGGCATTTTAAGAATCCTAAGTCCCTGGATTCTTCACCGATCACAAAATCGTATGTTAACATACGGAAAAATTTAATTAGATGATTACTCATTTTCTAATGCAATTAAAAAAAATTAGTAATTCTTAAATATTATTTTAAGTATTTAAAAAGCAATATAAAGCTTAAAATTTTTACTTCAGCAAAATGGTCAAAATTTATCGTTTTTTAAAAAATACATGAAATTTAAAGAGATAATTTTAAAAAATGCATTTCGTCGCCATCGATGGTCTAGTTTATGATAGTGAAAACATAATTTCGATAATTATATTAAGTAATGAGTAATCACTTAGTTAAATTTTGCCATAGGTTAACATGGGATTTATCGACTGACGAAGGTGAATCATCCCCTTACAAAATTATATATTTTTTATTTATAAATAATTTTTTTTTCTTGAAATGTATTTTTATATATGTATATCTACCTTTTCAAATGTAAATTCTTAAAAAAATTAAGTTTTAATTTTTTTAAAGTTTACTTCAAACTATATATATATATATATATATATATATATATGCAGGGCTCCTACTCGGTAAGTTTTTTTAACACCACTTTTTTCAAATAAAAATCTCCTTTTTTGATTGCTGTTGAGAAATTTGAATAAACCAATCTCAAAGGTTATTTTTGTTGCAAGCGTTATAAAACCTACGACGTATTTTTTTCTTCAGAAATACTGGTATGCAAAAAGCAGACCGGTCGGAACCTTGTATATGTTCTGAAAGAATAGCTCTTTTTTTCATAATTTTATTATTTCTGAGTAAAGAAAAGAATAATTATTAATTTGTTTTGGAGACTTAGAAAAACATTATTATTATTTTTAAATTTTAATACTTTTTAAAAGAAAAAAGTATTTTTATGAGTTATTTTTTTATTACGCGAATCAAAATCTTTCTCTAAAACAGAAAAGAATCTCAAAACAGAATCTTTCTCTAATCTTTCTCTTCAAATCTTTTTCCAAAACAGAAAAATACAAAGCAATTTCAAAAATTGGAAAACGGTGTGCGATGTTTCATAAATTTATCTTTAAAAAAAAAATGAGTATATCAGTTTAAATAAGACAGATCTTAGAAAAAAATGAGATAAATGCATTTAAATCCTATATAAAGGTGCAGCAACCACATACACAACACAAAAGCCATTATATCATTCGATCTAATTATGGTAGTTATATGCTGTTTACGTCATTTATTCTGAAAGCTATAAAGCAGTTTTCTATACCTTTTTAACATCAAAACCTTAGTTAAACTTCTGAGGAACACTGAAATTATGATTGTGAAAAACGTATGAAAACGTTTTCAGTTTATTTACTGACACAAACAAAATGCTAGCCGTAAAAGAGAAAATAATATTATACACGGTTGTCAAAAAATTAAGGGGCAATGACCGGACGCTTTCACTTTTTACACGGTTTGTCGGATATTTACTGAAATCCTTGACGAATTGTCCTTGAACTTCAAGGAAGTAAAGCACATGTTTGACTTCAAGAACAGTAGAAACAGTATACTGCCATTAAAAAAAAATAAATATTGAATATTTGATGAGATAGGGGCATTTGTATGAAATAATTTTTAACAGCGCATGCGCGAACTATACGAACGATTTTTTTTAATGGTTTGGTAGTCAATTCCATAGAGCAACTCAAATAACAAGACCAGTTAAATATCGTGAAAAATCAGAAAGATGTAGGCAATACAGTGAGCTAACTGACAAATTGGGGAGAAATCCCTTATAATCCAATTGGATTTTCTCCTCAATTTGTCATCAATTGGCTCACTGTGTTGCCGACATCTTTCTGAGTTTTCACGATATTTGACTGGTCTTTTTTTTTATGAGTTGCTCTATAGACTAACAAATTATGAAAAAAAAAAAAAATCTCTGGTATAGTTCGCGCATGCGCAGAATTTTTTTTTTCATACAAATGTCCATATCTTATCAAATATTCAATATTTATTTTTTTAAGTGCAGTAACTGTTTATACTGTTCTTGAAGGTCAAACATGTGCTTTACATTCTCGAAGTTCAAGAACAAATTGTCAAGAATTTTAGTAGATATTCCAGAAACCGTGTAAAAAGCGAAAGCGTCCGGTCACTGCCTCTTAATTTTTGGACAGCAGTGTAGTTTGTAATATATGATAATTAAAATTCCGATTTTTTTTCTTTTTTACTTTTTATCCTTAACAAACGAAAGCCGCTATATTCGCGACAATCAATTTTAATTGTCCAAATGTGTTATTTCCAATTGGACACCAGAATTTTTGCACAAAAAAATTCGCCTTATCTAATCTCAAAATTTCAGCAATTAAATAACGCAAAAAATTTTTGTCAGAAAAAATGGTGCCAAAACAATAATAATAGGAAACAACACATTTGAACAATAAAACTGGCTGCATTCGTTCGTTGAGGGTTAATATGACACATTAACCCTTCATCTCGGTCGGCTTGATCCTTGGAAGCTACTATAACAAAAAAGTACTGATTTTCAAAAAAATCAAATAAAAAAAATATTTTATTAATATCTTTTTTAAGTTTTGATTCGATTTTCATAAAATTTAAAATGACTCGACGAAATTCTGCAACGATTATATGTATAAAATTTCTAACCAGTTGGTTGGGTAGTTTTTGCGCTGTTATATCGGACGGACGGACCAGACGACGAAAAAGTGTTGGAAAGTGTTACATAATTTATGATTTTTCGTTCTTGTTTTATTTGTTTAAACAAAATTTCAGATCCTAAGAAGCATTTTCGTTCAAATCGCATTTTCGTATGCCAATTGCTTGATCTTTTATTGAATTTTAAAATGTGTTAAGGAATTTTGGGATACCCTGTATAATCTCATTTAACATTGACCCTCTGACAGCTTATTTTGCGATTTCCATGGGCAAGACATTTGTAGAAAATATTATATAATACACAATTTTTGAAACAATATTGTTTTAAAAATGTCAGCCATAAAGATCAAAAGTTACTCACAGTCAAAGGGGAAAATTGCAAATGATAAATATACTACATATTTCAAATACATGATTATTTGAAATATCTAATAATAGAAATGCATATTGGTTGAAATAATTTTGACAAAAAAAAAACTTCCAAAGGGTTAATAGAAAATATGTTACGGTGATTAGTACTGCAGAATATTAATATTTCTGTCATTTTTATTTATTTACTTATTTATTGTTGTTTGCTTGTTTCCATGGGCGCAAAACACGTATGAAAGCGATATAGTAGAACAGTGCTAACGAATTTGATGCATTTTGAGACTTAAAAACAATAATTTTGAGATAAAAATTTGCATTACGAGATAAAAATCTTGATGGTCTTAATGATCTGAACAAATAACAATCAAGATTCTTTTCAATCTCAAGTCATACAGAATTTTTTCATTAAAGTATGGATAAGGTGTTTGATAAACTTTTAGTGAAATGTTATAAAATTGTCATTGCCTCCTCTAATGTACAGGACTGTAATGTGTTTTCGTATTTTGCTTTATTGTCTGCTGTGTATTGTTTGAAATAGGTAAATACAGGGAATAACTTGGCAGGTGAGAACCAATTAATCGTATTTTTATTATTACTTATGGTAATACAGTAGACTCCCTTAAATCCAGCACCTTAAAATTCGCAAATACCTAAAATCCGCACATCGTTTCCGATGTAAACTATGAAACTTACAGTTAAGATGTAGGTGTAACATTCAAGTTTTTTTAATTTTTATATCATTCTGTACACATTTTAATATGTAATTCTGGTTAATGATTCAACTCATGTTTTCTCATGAAGGAAGTATAAATTTATCTTTGAAAAAGTTGAACACAGCGCTGATATCAGTGGCGATCGCGATATTTTAACCAAATACATTTATATATTAATCAAACTTTTTTGGCTATTAAGTATAGATAAACATTAAATGAAACTTTATTACTTTAAGAGTTTGATGTGAATTATTAGTGTACATTTATAAGGCGAGTTTAACTGAATAATCCAAGAAAAAATTATCTCATTATCATTATGCATATTTAGTTATACAATACTTTACTTTTAATATTTTAAATGTATTTTTAAATTTTCTTATTTTACTTAATTATTTTACTTTATTGTAAGCATTTATTATAATTTCGAATGCATTATCAAATTCAAATTACTGTTTAAAAAATGTAAACAAAACAGTGACCAGAAATCCGCAAAATTTTAAAATCTGCACAACCTCTGGTTTTAAGCTATGCGGATTTAAAGGAGTCTACTGTATTTGATATAATCCTCGAACAATTCTTTGTGACGAATTGTTTTCAAGACCGAGGTACCACCATTGACATTTTATCATTTTTACTTATGCCGTATGTTATCATCGCATAATTTCTATAGAATTTTTATGATGTACAATATGATAATTTCAGGGTTTGTACAGTTCTACAACAATTTTGAAGTAGAATATTTCGCTTTATTTAATCTCATAAAATTATTACAAACCCTGTGAATTAACGCTGTTATTACGAATAAATACAAATATTAAATAGAAATTTTCCAATCTTAAATAGTGGTACCCGACTTCTTGGAAATTCCAAGGAGTGAAAACACTTTGTAATTTGTAAGATGAAAAAAAAAAGAAAATGGGTATTGTATATCTTTTCTAGTCATTGACATTCTGACTTCTGCAGAATGCTAGTTTTAAAGTAGGAAGTGCAGTTTAAACGTCTTGTCAAAGTTCAATCTTGAACTAGCATTCGTTAAAATCAATATAAAGAAATATTTAAAGTTGACACTCGTAAGTACAAGAATCTCCTTTGATCTAAGTCACATAATTTACATTAACTTTTCTAAATGAACGTTTTGAGTCAGATTCCCCGCTGATTACCTTCGAAAGTTCCGCTGCATCTTTCAAATAAATCATTTTAATCCAGCATCGTAACGGAAAATTTTTAACAGGTTAATAGACGTGAATTTTTGTCCTTATCGTTAAATCTTGTCATGCGCTAGATCAGTGGTTATCAACCGGTGTGCCCTAGAAGGATAAAGTAGAAATCTATCTATACAATTCTATCTTTTAAGGTGTGCCGCGGCTCAGTGGTGCGCCGTAAGAAGACCTCAGGTGAGCCACGAAAATTTTAAGTCAAGTTGCACCACATATTTAAGAATTAACACAAGTATTAATACACTGTAGAAGAAAAAAAATGTTTCTTAATCTACGAAAGTATACAATAACATCTTTTGAGCCACCCACGATTCCAAAAAGCGTTGTTTATCTTTACAAACACCAGATACCGATATACTTATTTTCGATAAACCGAAATATCGGTTTTTATGATGCTATCCATTCTCAATTAAACATTTTCAGCAGCGTAATTGAATTTATACATGCAATAAGAGTAACAAAATAATATTCATTTTAATGTTAATTTATCATGTTTTTCTGTAAAGCATGAAAACGTTTATTTGAGAATGCATAGCATCCGAAAAACCGATATTCTGGTTTGAGAAGACCGATAATTATACTATAAAAACTACTCGGAAACGTTTCCGAAAATCTGTGCCAGCCAAAGAACTGTTTTCATAAATGCGTCTTTAAATTTCGAAAATATAATAGTTTATGAGGTTTCTACAGAAAACGAACGCTTTTCGGACCTGTGGGTAACCCGAAAGAGGTTCTTGTATATTTTTGTTTGTGGTTATTTTATATTTTCCTAGATTTTTAAAAAAATTGTCTTTTTTTTGGCAGTGTACTTTAAATTTTCATATCATACGATTTACTTTCAAATGAGGTTTAATGTCATAAATTTACATTATTTGGAAGTTTTTTTCCTCTGTTTATGTGCTATTTATAATAGTATGCGAGAAAATCAAGACAATGTTCTCACACCTTTAGATAAATTTAATTCTTTCAGAAAAAAATTATGTCTCCTGAAGGGAAAGGATAACAATGTAAAATGCAGTAGAAATGATCGTTATGGTAAATGATTTAAAAGGCTTCTTCACTCACGCGAAAACACCCGTTCACTAATGTTAATGCTACGGGAGAAATATTTTAAGATATCTCGTTCGCATTTCAATATTTTAAAATGATTTTTTCTGCATTGGATAGCTGGGATCAATCTCTATGCAGGCTCTTTTGTACTTTTTCAAATTTGTTTACAAGTTTTTTTTATTAAGATACTTTCGGAACCGGTTTTGAAACAGAAAGTATCCCTAATAAAAAAACTTGCAACCAACATCGAAAAAGAAAAAGAGGGCCTGCACAGAAATTGACCTCAGCCATCCAAAGCAGAAAAAAACCATTTAAAAATATTGAAATGCGAACGAGATATTTTAAAATATTTCCTCCATAGGATTAACATTAGCGAGCGGGTGTTTTCGCGTGAGTGAAGTAGCCTCTTAAGTGTATGCCTATCCAAAATCTTCTCTTACAAAGTCAAAATAAGTCAGACTTGGATGTTTCATTTAAAGCTACTACAGATTAAAGAGAAAAAAGACTAACAATAAGTTTATACAAATTTTATTCATCTTTTTATTACAAATAATAATAAACTAGATGGAACCCGTCAAAATTTGACGGCAAACAACTTGATAGTACCATAAAAATAAAATTTATAGTTGCTTTAACTTGACAAATTTCATAGTGGGGAGGATAATATGATTAAGTGGTCACAGACCTTTCCAATGATATATAACATGAGGGTTGTGTGCAAAATTTAGCAAAGTGGGGAGATGGGCATCGGAGATGCATAATATGATATAAGTGGTCACAGGCCTTTCCAATGATATATAACATGAGGGTTGTGTGCAAAATTTAGCAAAGGGGGGAGATGGGCATCGGAGATGCATAATATGATATAAGTGGTCACAGGCCTTTCCAATGATATATAACATGAGGGTTGTGTGCAAAATTTAGCAAAGTGGGGAGATGGGCATCGGAGATGCATAATATGATATAAGTGGTCACAGGCCTTTCCAATGATATATAACATGAGGGTTGTGTGCAAAATTTAGCAAAGGGGGGAGATGGGCATCGGAGATGCATAATATGATATAAGTGGTCACAGGCCTTTCCAATGATATATAACATGAGGGTTGTGTGCAAAATTTAGCAAAGTGGGGAGATGGGCATCGGAGATGCATAATATGATATAAGTGGTCACAGGCCTTTCCAATGATATATAACATGAGGGTTGTGTGCAAAATTTAGCAAAGTGGGGAGATGGGCATCGGAGATGCATAATATGATATAAGTGGTCACAGGCCTTTCCAATGATATATAACATGAGGGTTGTGTGCAAAATTTAGAAAGTACCCTTTGGGGGGGTGGGGGGGGGCAAAGTGGGGAGATGGACATCAGAGATGCATAATACGATTAAGCAGTCACAGACCTTTCCAATGATATATAACATGAGGGTTGTGTGCAAAATTTATAAAGTACCCTTTGGGGGGGGGGCAAAGTGGGGAGATGGACATCGGAGATGCATAATATGATTAAGCAGTCACAGACCTTTCCAACAATATATAACATGAGGGGTGTCAACAAAATTTATAAAAGTGCCTCCCTTAGGGGGAGGGGGGTGGCGGGATGAACCCCAGAGATGCATAACATGAATAAGCGGTCAAAGACTTTTCCAGCGATATATCACATGAGAGGTGTCTGCAAAATTTAGAAAAGTGTCCCACTTGGGGGGGGGATAGACCCCGAGATGCATAATATGATTAAGCAGTCACAGACCTTTCCAATGATATATAACATGAGGGTTGTGTGCAAAATTTATAAAGTATCCTTTGGGGGGGAAGGGGGGGTGGCGGGATGGACCCCGGAGATGCATAACATGAATAAGTGGTCAAAGACTTTTCCAGCGATATATCACATGAGATGTGTCAACAAAATTTATAAAAGTGCCTTCCTTAGGAGGGGGGGTGGCGGGATGGACCCCGGAGATGCATAACATGAATAAGCGGTCAAAGACTTTTCCAGCGATATATCACATGAGAGGTGTCTGCAAAATTTAGAAAAGTGTCCCACTTGGGGGGATAGACCCGAGATGCATAACATGAAAAAGAGGTCACAGGCGTTCCAACTTGCAACTTTTTCTCGAAGGCATTTGACAATATTAAATTTTTTTTTACCCAAGACAATTTAACGATATTCTTAATTTTTTTGCGTAATTCGTCAAACGTTCATGGAAAAAATCATGAAATTCGCTAATCAATAGTTGATAAATTATAAAATTCAACAATCGAAAGCAGTAAAATTGGTCAATCGATAATGGAAAAATCACAAAATTCATCAAATGGTTCACGTAAAATAAATTGTCCTGCACACTGATGATATGATCAAAAGGGTTTTGAAGTATAGGACAAAATTATCACTTGCCAAACAGCGAGTAATCCTGAAAATTTGGCAATGGACTTTATTGCCACCACTGGTCAAACATAATAGTCACACTCACCAATTGCGATGATTGAATGGAAAAAGATTTCTTTCTCCGCTGTCGCTCGACAAATTTCGAAACCATTTGGCGAATTTCACGATTTTTTCTCCGAAATTGACGGATTGTGATTTTTTTCTCGAAGCCATTTGACGATATTCGAAAACTTTTTCCCCTGAAACCAGTTGATGAATTTTGCGATTTTTCCACTGTCGATTAATGAATTTTGAGATTTTTCCGCTATCGATTGACGAATTTATCAACTATCGATTAATGAATTTCATGATTTTATCCATGAACGAACAAATTGCGCACTTTCTTTCCGCTAATGTTTGACACATTTCGCCCTTTACAATTCAGCCAATGAGTTGAACGTTGTTTCTTTCCAGAAATGTCAAGAATGAAACAATGATTCTTTAGGATGAATTTTCTTCGTTCGATGCACCATGGAAGAATGTGTGCAATGCAGCAACGGGCGTCACAGACTTTTTAGGGCACCTGCAGACTAAAAACATCTAACCAATCTTCGCGGGGGGGGGGGGGAATCACAGATTTCGTCAAATGATTGAGGAAAAAACACTAAATTCATCAAAGGATCATGGGGAAACATGACTTTCGTTAAAAGACATCAGAAAAAACATTAATTATGCAAAAGGATCGTGAAAGATAAGCAAATTTTGTCAAAGAATCGCAAAAAAGGAAAGTTCACCAAAAGGTCACGCTTTTTTACTAAATTTCGTCTAAAAATTGCGGAATAAAATGTATTTTATCAAAGAATCGCTGGAAAATGCGAATTTCGTTAAGGATCACGAGAAAAATGCGAAATTCTTCAAAGGATCGCTGAAAAAACATGAATTTCGTCAAAGAATTGCTGAAAAAACATGAATCTCGCCCAATAATAGAAAAATCATGGTTCATAATCATTATATCTAGTAGTATATGTAAATACAGTTTGTGATATAAGACAAAATTAACACTCACCAATCGGCGAGTAATACTGAAAATTGGTAATTGATGTTATTGCCAGTACTGGCTAAACTTAATAGTCACACTCGCCAATTGCGATGATTGAATGTAAAACGAAATTTTTTTCCCGCTGTCACTCAAAGAATTTTTAAACCATTTGGTGAAGTTTTTCCCGAAACCATTTTGTGAATTTCCCGATTTTTTCTTCAAAATCATTTTTCAACAATATTCGACCCAATACGCATGCGTCAAAAAAATCGCCGGCCAATGAGGTGAGAGTCTATTACTGTCTCTATTAACGTGTTTGGGATCATCTCCTGTTTTTTTTTTTCTTGCACATTGCATTAAACCTAGGAAGGTATTTATATAGAACTCACTGTGGAGTGTTTAGAAGGTATTTATTTTATTTATTATAATTTGTATGAATACTTAGGTGTCCATTTCGGATTTACTGTTTAAAAATGAATTTAGTATCATTTAACATTCGCGAAATCAACCCCGATGGAAATTGTGTTTTTAGATCTCTATCATTTTGTATATATAGTACAGAAAATAATTATTCAAACGTACGTAAAAATATCGTAGAACACGTAATACAAAATTGGACCACTTATAGTCCGTTTATTATCGGGGATGAATCTTATGGTGTTCCGATTGCTAATGAAAACGATTATGTAAATATATGGTTCTTCATAGAAGTATGTGCTTCTTCACACTTCAATAGAAGCATTGTTTAAATTAATATAATTCTACAAATATGATGCAGTTTTAAAATATTGAGTAATGATTAATATAGTCAAGGAATCTACTCATATACGTAATTAAGTTTTGGTACTTCTCTATTATCTCATCGACCACTTTTCATAACAAAAAACTATCGCCAAACTGTAACGCCAAATAAACGGGAGAACGTTGTCATTAATACGCGCAAATGTTGAATTAAAAACCACTTGACGACATAACAAACACGTATAATGCTTCCGACATCAAGTAAATGGGATTGCATTTTTGGCATTTAATCATACATTTTGGCAATAGTATTTTGTTATGAAAAGTGGACGATGGGATAATAGAGAAGTACCTAAGTTTTTTATACCAATTTTGAAAATTTATCTTTTTTTTGACATTTAAAAAAAATAACAGAAAAAACATTACAAATTTGCCCATTTGCTCAGCGGTCAAAGGATTAAGAAAATGTTAATGATTAGCGGAACTGGTTCTAGCTATGAAGTAATATTATTTTGCTCAAAAACCCCCAGCAAAAAAATAATTACAAAGAATAAGTAATCGTCTTTAAATATACAAAAAACAATGTGATTAATGGCCAGGATTTTTTTACATATAACATTTTTTATATACAAAATAAAAACCGAAATAACCTCATTCATTTCACCCGATGTCAAAAATAGTTTTTTTTTCCACATTCTTGAGCAAAGCACTAAATCAATAAAATCACCAATTTGTGACAAATTATGAGTTTCATATGAATCGCCCATGAACGGACATGCAAACTGGTAAAAAATGAATGTAATAAATTAAAACATTCAAGATTTGTATACATACAAACAATACAATGTAAATATTAATATTGTTTGTATATATACTTCTTTGTATACATATATTGTTTGTATACATACAAACAAATATAATGTAAACATTATTCAAATATTAAGAGTTTGCAAATCAAAACATTCTAAACATTTGTATACATACGAACAATATAATGCATACATACTCTTTACAAATAAAATAGCACACTTATGTAATGACAAAACTTTTAAATCGAATAGAGATAATATATTTCTGTTAAAAAATAATGCTAAAGTTCAGACTTACATATATTATACATTCACATAAAGCTAGTCACATTCCTGCATATTTATTAAATATTTAGTTGCTAAATATAGAAATAATATTTTATAATTTATATTCAGGCGCTCAGATTCGCTTTTTTCGAACACATAATAATAAAAATATTACTACCGTGCGTACTGTCTTTTGACATTATATTTACATAATAGTTTTCATTAGCAATCGGAACACCATAAGATTCATACCCGATCATAAACGGAATATAAGTGGTCCAATTTTGTATTACATGTTCTACTATATTTTTATTTACGATTGAATAATTATTTTCTGTACTATATAAACAAAATGATTTGATTTCGCGAACGTTAAATGAACCTAAATTCATGTTACACAGTAAATCCGAAATGGATACCTAAGTATTCATACAAATTACAATAAATACAACTTTAAATACCTTTTAAACACTCCAGAGTTTTTTATATAAATATATTCCTATGTTTAACGCAACATGGAGGAAGCCATCAAAGATCAAAACAACAGGAGTTGATCTTGATCCCAAATACGTTTGGAGACAGGAATATACCCTCGTCTCATTGGCCGGTCCTTTTTTGACGCATGCGTACTCGGTCGAAATTCGATGGAATATTTGACATTATTAGCAAACTGCTTTAAATAGATGGAAATACAACTTTAAATACCTTTTAAACACTCCAGAGTTTTTTATATAAATATATTCCTATGTTTAACGCAACATGGAGGAAGCCATCAAAGATCAAAACAACAGGAGTTGATCTTGATCCCAAATACGTTTGGAGACAGGAATATACCCTCGTCTCATTGGCCGGTCCTTTTTTGACGCATGCGTACTCGGTCGAAATTCGATGGAATATTTGACATTATTAGCAAACTGCTTTAAATAGATGGATTATTTTGCTCTTTTTTTCTTTTTTTTTTTGCTTGGATGGAGCATTTTGTTTATGTTAGTAAATAAATGAAAAATTACATATAATCCTGTCATATTTTTTCCCATTATAATTTTAACGTGCCGCAAATGTTTAATTATGTGTTTATTTCAAAACAGCAACAAAAAGATCATATTTCATTTCCCACAATTTCTTATTATTAAAGTCGTTAAAGTTCTATAAAAACAATTCCTCTAGTATTTGCTTAGTTTAGTTGTATTAATTCCGCAAAAATAAATAAATAAATAAGTATATCTATATATTTAAGTCCTTATAACATTTGCAAACATTTTAAAATTAAGACTGCTTGCTGTATGGAAAGTAGTACATTTAGTTCCATTATATCTAAATCTGGTAATTGTACCTAGTTATATATTTTTTAATATTCAATTAACGTTCTCGCATTGACCTTTAGTGTTTTTCTTTTATATAGCTGTCAAGATCTTCCTATTTTTAAATAACGCTATTATACGCTTCCTTTAATAACAGAAATTTGCGAATTAATAAGATGACGATTACTATTCGGAAATAGTGGTATTAAAAATTAGAAGGTTTGCCAGCTATGCTTTTAGTTTAATAAAAAGTCAACCATAGTTTAAAAGAAATACCTTGAAGCAGTTAAAAAAGCCTTTAAAATTGAACCAAGCTATTATACAGGGTGTTTATAAAGCCTCTGTACATATTTGATGGACAGGTTCTAAATACAAGTTTTTTGTAAGTGATCTGATAGAATGCTTTAAACAGAAGAAAGAATAGCCATTGTCAGTGCTTGTCTACAAGAATTAACTTATGAACACCCGCATTAAGTTGTCATTCTCCACAGCTTCCAGTAAACTGTAATATAGAGCTTGCGAGGTATATAGTTTTCAGTTTCAAGTTTCTGCCCAATTTGAATGTGACAATGATAATGTAGAATTTTCCAAACAGTAGAAAGCACAATAGTGAGCTCCTAGCTGAATCTTCACAAAAATAAGTATATCCTTATCAGTTCGTTGTTACCAACCGTCCATTTTTTCCCCCAAAACAAATAATTCAACCAATTTTATTTTTTTTTTTTTTTTTTTTTTTTACGAATGTCAAGATATAACTACTACATAGAAGGAAGGTAATACTTTGTTTAAAAAATTCCGTTTCAAAGTATGTATATCAGATTTTCAAAAAAAAAACG
Organism: Maratus michaelseni; assembly: GCA_963931845.1. Taxonomy (NCBI): domain Eukaryota; kingdom Metazoa; phylum Arthropoda; class Arachnida; order Araneae; family Salticidae; genus Maratus; species Maratus michaelseni. The sequence continues at coordinate 66,914,563 of OZ007586.1, read as the reverse complement.
GAAGGTTGTCAGCTATGTATATTATTTATTAAAGAATTATTTTAAGCTTTAAAAATATAAAAATTAAGAAATGTCAAATACAAGGAATAGTCAAATAACCAGTTTTAAAATTACTGAGTTAATTAATGTATTTTCTAATACAATTTAAACCAGATCTAGTGAATACTTAAAAAACTCTCATATATTTTTAACGCTCCTATAATTGGTAAACAATAAAAAATAAATAAAAAATAAGTGCGTAAGTACAGCAAATGTACCTCTTTTTGACACTTATTAAACATTTCTTAAATGATTTTAGATTTTAATAGCCTCTTTACATTTCTACAGCCATACTTATAACAATGCTTTTAATCATAGGATATCAAGATGAAGTTAATGTTCCAAATTTGTGTTCAATGCAGCAGAATTTGACATTGAAGCCAAAACAACAAATAAATATATCGAGTCCTGGATTTGAAGAGTCGCATTATCCTTCAAATTGTTTGTGCTTCTGGACTGTCAAAAGCAGCGACCAAAATTCAGTAAATATATATTTTCTTCCTATTTCCATTCAAGCTGAATTTTTGGAGACGAGAAAACTTCTGCAATGTCATTTAGTGTAATATATCATATAAATTAAATGCAATATTTCTTAGATATATTTTCCCACATCAATAGCAATCAAATTTCTAAAAAAATATTATTTGCTGAACAAAGGGGCTTTCAGAAACAATATAGAAGCACGTTGCGGTTGAAACCCTGACTATCGCAAGGGCAAACGGGGCAAATGCCACAAACCCCCCATTCCCTCCAAACTAAAAACCCGACATTTTTTCTTAAGATGAGCAGAAATCGCGTATATAAAAATGTTACGGAGGCCACCAATTGGATCTGTGTCTCGAAAACCTTTGTTAAACTTTAAGGAAGCTCATACATTTAAAGAGATATTTTAGAAAGAAAAAATATGTTCGAAAATGTTAAAGAAATTTAATAATACAAGATTTTTTAAAAACATTTTCGAGTATAACATTTTTTATTATCTAAAATATTCCCAATTTTAATACATTTTACAAATAATTATTATATTTACAATAACCTCTCGCAGTTTCAAGACATTTCCTTGAAGTGTTTTGAAGTTATTGTGCAAACAATACCATAAATTGTATCCTGAAAAGAGTTTAAAATTAGCGTATGTCACTAATGTTAATTTATTCTATTGAAAATAATTAAGAGATCATATTCAATATTGATCAATATTGACCATCATTGTTAATTTACTGTACTGAATCTGATCAGATCTCTTTAATGCAAGTTGTAGTCTTATATCTTCATTCAGAATCTTCTTCTTATGAAACGAGATAGAGCATGTAAAAAAATCTGCTGCACTTCTAATGTATTGAAGTTATTTCAGGAATTATATTGCTTAAATCATAATAATCATAACTATACTCCGGATTGCATATGTAATTTATATTGGCGATTATAAAAAACTATCCCGATATATGAGCCCCTAACTATCATACGGTTCACAGAAACAGAATGAAATGTTTGGTTTAAAGTATTTTGAGGTATGAGCTCAAGAATTATATAAAAAACAACAATTGAACTCTAACATTCACGGTTACAGTGACAAAATTTCGAAAATTTCAAATGGCAACACCTACTTTTTTTTTATTGGAATGTGATCTTCATAGTGAAAAACTATATAAAGCGTTGGAACGGTATACCTGTTGCACGAAAATCGCCGGCGCTAGACAGACTAAGAAGAAAAGGGAAAATAACCAATAAGGATAGAGAAGCAGCAGAAAACAAAACATTTTATTGTGTTTCACAAATTTGCCACTTCACACACGATGACACTTTGCATGCGGCAGATGGTGAATAGCACTGAACAATAAAATGTTTTACTTTCTGTTGCTTCTCTGTCATTTATTGGTTGTTTTCACTTTTCTTCTTAGTCTGTGTAGCGCTGGCGATTTTCATGCTACAGAAACCGTTCCAACGCTTTTAATGGTTTTTTACTATGAATATCACATCTCAATAAAAAAAATAGGTGTTGCCATTTAAAATTTTCGAATTTTTGTCACTGTAACCGTAACTGTTAGAATTTAATTATTGTTTTTCATATGATTCTTTAGCGTATACCTCAAAATACTTTACACCAAAATTTCATTCAATTTCTGTGAATGGTATGATAATTATGGGCTCATATATCGTGATAGTTTTTTTTATAATCACCTTGTACGTTATTGAGGTTTACTATGGCATGCTCGGTATTAAAAATGAAGTGAGTAGTATGCATAGTTCGTTTAGAGGGACACTTAAAAGAATTCCGTTACATTGTAGTCTATGGGAAAAATAGTTTGAAATATATTTTATTGATGTTATACGATTTGAAACATATACAAATTGATGTACACCATTGAAGTGCACTGTGAGATGCTTATTGTAGACTATGGTGTGTCTAGCATTTATTGTTCATTTACAGGGACACACAAATGACCGACACACGCATGAGCGATAATTGCTGGAAGTTTGTTTACTGTTGTGGTATGCGTATTTAAATTTAACTAATTTGTTGCCAATAACTTGGTGTCGTTTACTAACGGAAATTACAGAAGGGGAATTTTCACTGTGTTGAGCGTTGCCTAACCGAACTAAATTTCAGTATATATCGGGGCTGTACAAAAGATTTCGGATACTTTTCCGACTATAGATGGTAAATGCTAAGATTGGGTTTTAAAATGTGTAGCGCATTTTCTAAATTGTTTACTTAGATCTCGTCTTTCACCTTATAAAACTGTGAAGTTTTGTTAAATTATTTTGAATGTGTTGAAAATTGTTTCATAATCTATGTTTGACGTAAAATTTTTCTTTCTTGTTAATTTTGTATAAGTTGTCACAGAAAATCAGAAAGAACGAAAAGCTTATTGCAACAAAACTTTTTTGCTATCCCCAGCAAAATATACATTTTAAGAAGTAAATACGAGGAGAAAACCTGCTGGACTAGTGTAAACATTTTATAGTTTAGTTTCGTTAGAGCGAAATTCGACAGAGCAAAGTGACGAATTTCGCGAAATTGCCAGCATTTCCCGATAATGTATCCATAAAGAAAATGCAATACCATTACAATTTTAGCTTATAGACGACCGATGTTTGCGAAGTTTATTCTAACAGAGGCTCGACTCCAGTGTAATCAATTTGACTGGCCGCAACTCCACTTGGCATCTTGTACAATAAAACTTTTAGTTTTGCAGTCAATCGCCGATCCATCGTTAGCAAAGATTAAAGAACAATCTGTTGTTTGGTCTGAGATCGTTAGTGATGACTATAGTGATGATGGTGAATTCCTTATACTATTTGTCGACAATGGAGATATGAATAAAGAGGAGAAGACATATAATGTAGTATCTACCAATTGAAAGTAACTGTGGAAGTAATCACAAGGTGGTGGCTATTGTTTGCTTACATCGGATCAACAGGGCCGTATGGGGGAAACTTCCACCATTAAATAGTAATTTCGCATTATTTAAAAATCTCAATCAAGCAAAATTTTTTTCTTAAATAAGGGAAATTTTTCTATTCGATTTTATTGGGGGAAGTTTGCCCTGGCAGTATTAAAATCTCTTTCACTGATATTGACAGGAGTATTGTTTATGTAGTCCGCAAGTCATGACTACCGCCGGGGCAAACTTCCACCAGTAAAATCGAATAGATATTCTTGCCTTAATTATGACAGAAATTCTGCATGAATAAGGCGTTTAAATATGGAGGATATTTATATTCAAATTTACTGGTGGAAGTTTGCCTCGGTGGTAATCAGCCCCTGCGGTACCGGTCACAGTTGAAACTTCCCCATTTTGAGGATATGTCAATTCTCTTTCATAGTTCCATGATATTCTTTATTCATAGTTGGTGACCTCTCGCACTACACTTGCTGCGGCTATAAATAATTATAATCAAGAATGTTCATAAAATATTTTGTTTAAAATTAATCTAAAAAACAGCTAAGATAGTGTTTTTTTATTTAAATGATAAAATCCTGCATCCTTTTAAAGTGGAGAATTATCAATAGTTTCATATCTAAAAAATGAAAAAAGATAACAAAACTCAACTGAGAATGGAACATTACGATGGAGAATCGCTTGGATATAATAGCATTTCGATAACAATCATTTGAAAAGAAAATCCCGAAATTACAGCAAATATTCTATTCTATTTTCATTTCTTTGAAAGCCTCATTTAATTTTCCAACATATGTTTTACATCAGTGAGCCTGAGGGTGTCTTTAGGTACTTTAACTTCACCTGCAGCATTATGTTATTGCTTCAAGTGATTTACACAACTGTTTTAAATATATATATATATACCTTATACGATCAATTTTTAAATGACGCTTAGTTTTGGAATAAAGCTTTAATTTTTAAATATCACTTTAATTTCTCAATATAGCAATTTTAAATTCTCTTATTCTCCTGGTGTAAATTCATTAAAATCTTATTCCACTTTACTGTGTTGAAAAACAAACTAAACAAATAATTAAAATAAAATAAAATAAAACCATTAGCATAAAAATTGTCTCAACAAGTTTTAGGTTGAAATACTGTTTATTTACTAGATTTCATTCAGACAGAAACCCGAAACCAAATAATGAAATGTTAGAGAATATTGCAACCAAAGGGAACTCCGCTGATATCAACTGCTTTTTAGCCTACCTTTATCACATGACAGTTCAACAATTGGTGTAAACCAGAATATCTTGATCGCGTGACTGCCAAGAGGTGTAGAAGTAGATCGCAGCCAGTTTTTTCTTTAGATACGGAAAATATACAGGATCATCGAAAAAGGAGAATACATTTCAAACAAATCATATCTCCAAAAGTAATTGAGGAAACAAAACGCAATATTTCTTCTTGCAAAGTACTTGGCGATAGTTCGAGATTTATTAGATATAACTGTTTTGCAGCCATGACCTTCCGACGATGCGCATTGAAAATCGATATCGCACGTGTGATCAATCGTGTTCGCAATTTTCGCTTTCGGTTTAGGCGATTCATGTACATGAAGTATCATTTCCTACTGAATCCACGACGTTGGACAACTTTCTGATTTATTATTTCCCCATGCCTCTAACAGTTTTTGAAATCGGATCACTGTTTCGCATTTAGCTGCTGAGGACGCTGTGAGTATCTTAATTGGTTAGCACATATGGTTAGCACTTTCCATTTTCTTATGTGTAGATGCCAATCTTCTAACTGTAGATGCATCCTTTAATAAATAAAATATTGCCGCAACTTATACAATAGAAAAGGAATAGTAGATGATATATGACTCGTCTATGACTTATACGCTTTCTACTCTGGAGTCATCGAAAATGTAGAACAACACGAAGAATATTTCACTGCTCACCGCTTCTGTGCATCGTCTGAAACTCACGACTACGAAACAGTTACGTCTAACAAATCTCGGAAAATTGCCGAGTACTTTGGAAAAAAATTATTGCGTTTTTTAGTTACTTTTAGAGTTGTGATTTTTCTTTTTTAAGTGTCTAACTTTTTTCAATGACCTTGTATTTTTTGGTTATAAGGGTATAAAAGGAGAATTAAGTTGATAGTATGTTAAAAATTCCATAATTCTGTAAATCCTTATAAAAGTTCAAATAAATTATGTTTGTTAGTTTAGAAGATATACAACGTTTTAAGTTTAGATCGTCATTATTTGACCATTAATAGGTCGAGATGAAAGATGGGTCTAAAAAGTTTGATGAATTGTATCACAAAACAAAGAAAACAGAAAATACAAATCGTTTACTTTATACATGCTTTGCTCTTACGATATGATACGCGTAACACGTAAATTAGTTTAAAAATTGACCTTAGATCCATCACTGACCGCTATTGTCTAAATGTTACTATTTTAGTAACTGAAAAAGATAAAATCGAAAACACCATATACACGATAACACCAAATTTAAAGAAATTTGAAAATACTGTTATTCCATACACGATATTCCAAAGAACTCTAAATACTTTTATCCTTAAACTATTTTTCTGGTGATTTTTTATCCTTTTTGACAAAATAAAATGCTTTTTACTACTAAAAAAAATCCACATTTTTTCTTTAAATTGATGCTTTTTTGCCTGGAAGCTTCTCAATTGTCATTTTAGTTTTAAAAGGGTACCTTGTTCTGCATTATATGAAAAGAACACGCCATCTATGATCACCAAATAATTTTCTTTCATATCACGTACCCTAGATGAAAGTTTATAGAAGAGACAGCTTAAATCTCCTTATCAGATAGAAACGCTTTTATAAGGAGCTATCAGTATACATCTCATTATTATGGGCGATAACACGAAACCACATAGCACTTTGGTTGATCTGAAAGATTAAGATAAACGGAGCGTGGAATGATTATTTGGATTTCAAAACTAAAATTTGTATCGAAAACTATTTTTATAGAGGGCTATCGGGGAATATTCATTCTTCATCAGCTCTGTTTTTCATGTATAATGAACATAGCCACATATGACTTACTGTGGAAATTACATGCCTGTTTTACATAGAAACAGAACCTATTAGAACAATGTTTCTCAACCGGCCTATCACGGCACACTGGTGAAACGTGAGAAAACTTCAGGTGTGCCGGAAAAGTTGTCAATAAAGCTCTTTCAAGATTTTATTAATTAACAAAAAGATATAAAATGTATTCCACAAATTTTTACAAACTTTAAATTTATGGTACTGCAATTTTGAAGAACACATCCACAGTTGACACGATGCTCTCCAGTTTAGAAGAGAAACTCATTTTTTTTAGGTGGCGTGTGCATGTGCTTCAGCAAATTTAAACATTACGAAAGAGGAAAAGTCAGAGCATTGCAATGAAAGGAATTAAGAAAAACGAATATAACAATTTATTGGTTTTCTCTCGAATTGCAAATTTACAAATATTACAAAGAGAATAATTTGCTTTTAAGGCTGTTCTCAAATCCAAAGGGGCTACTTTCTGACACATTTCTGAATTCATTTTTATTCGGAAGCGTATGAAATTGGCGGGTGTTATTACTCAAAAATTATGTAATCGAAATACGTTTTCCATTTTATGGTAAAGACAGAGGATCTTTCAGAAAATACTGTCAAAGTCTGCGTTTTGAACCGATTTCCTGATGCTGCAGCGCCAGAAAGAACCAAAAAGCGTGGTCACATGAAACGAATCTTTTATAATTCGATAAGTAATTTATTTATCAAAAACTGAAAAACTCATTTCGATTCCAAATTGCTTAAGTAGACAGGCCTGCCAATTTTAGCCGTTGCGTTTAAAAATGAATCAGAAAATGTGTCAAAAGGTTTCGCGTTGTGGAGCAGATCATTTGAGAACCACCTTAACATTATAATTATGCGGAAATAACTCTTTTGCAGTTTGTATTGTTAGAAACAAAAATAAATCTCGGCTCAATACAAACATTCTAGCTATATTCTAAAATATATATAAGATGTTATAATATATATTACTATAACTATTAACGTAAGTTATTATTACATGCCATCTTTAAATAAGAGATTTGGTCATTTTTGGTATACTAATTTGTAAGCTACATTTTTTGATTTCAAAGATATATTTTATATATCTTTTTAGAACCGTAATAAGACAACACAGAAATATCATACACAAATGGGGGAATAAAAATCAAAAGTTGAAATATGAACACATTCCTGTTTGAATAATATCCAGAAAAAGGAGAAGAAAACATATAATATCTGACCAAGAAAAAAAAAAAAAAAAATTGGAAAGTTGAATTAATGAAATATTTGTGAAATTGTCGCAGAATTGTCAAGCCCAAATTAGTACAGATTTCAATAAAACTGTACGATTTCATCGTTGTACAAGCTAAATAATACAAGATTTGGGCAATCACACATTAATAGACTAGAAAATGAATGAAAATAAGAGGTGAAAAAGTTTGAAGTGAGGAAGATTTCCCCATAAATGCCCCCCGAAAAACATGCATAATTTGACAAATCTGCACATGTTGCCAAAATATATTTAAAAAATTCAGTAGATGAATTAAAAGATAAATGAATGACTCACAAATATTCAAGTTCCGTGATTCAAACAAACTCGTCACAGAAGCTTAAATTTTTTGAAAAAAAAAAACAGAAATTAAGGTACAGTACTGTCATCTATTGGCAGTACAATATGGAAAATCAATTCCTGACAGGTGAAAAATATAAAATTTGAATTATGTACATAAATTAAGTTAATAAATTAAGAAAATTAATGTGTATAATGGATGAAAAGTTAAGAGGTAGGAGAATACATTAATTAAATTAATGATTAAAAAATTATGTGTAAAATGTAATAAAAGAAAATTAAATTAATTAATAAATTCTATGACAGTACATGACAATATAATACATCTTAAAAGAAAAAATATATATAATTAAAGGGGTGAAGGAACATTTAAATAAGACATACGTAGTTATATTAAAGGAAGATGACTCATGTATATATGACATTGTCCCACACAAATAAAAGAAGTTAATTAAATATTAATAAATTAAAATAAAACTGCATAAAGTAGATGATATGAAATCATTTCTGTTAAATAGGAAGGAACAATAATGATTGTGTGAATCAACTAAAGAATAAAAAAATAAAAGTGCCCAGTTAAACTGATGGCATTAAGCTCACAGGCTATTCACACTAATTGTATATTATACTCTTATTTCAAAGAATAATGCCCTCAATAAATCAAGAAATCGGCAATAAATCTGTGTACCAAATTTGAAGAAAATCGGATGTCTGCATGAAATACCCATTTAGCTAAATTAGGGAGAATTAGCCCCCGTTCCCACCTTTATACTTAACCAATGAACCCCCAAAACTAATAAGGGAAGCGCCTTATCAGAATGAACCTATATACAAAATTTTAAAGCAAATCGGATAATTCTGCATGAAAAACCCATTTATCTAATTTAAGGGGGATTAGCTCCCGTTCCTCCTTTTTTACATAACCAATGAACCCCCAAAACTAATCAGGGAAGCGCCTTGTCAGAATTAACCTATGTACAAAATTTGAAGCAAATTGGATATTTCTATCAAGAGTTATCGCGTTACGTACATTACGTACATACATACGTACATACATACGTTCGTATCAAAAACTCTCTCTCGGGTTATATATATATATATATATATATGAACAAACAACGGTAGAGGACAAGTATCGCAAGGCCTCTTGTCTGTATTAAAGGCAGTACATCTAAGTGGTTTTCTTCTTTGAGATTGCAAGTATAGTAACATTTGAGGGGGAAATCACACTGTCGGTTTCTGAAGATAGAACTGTAAATTTCCTGTTTGGACGACAGGTATTGACTGATAAATGCCTGTAAGACATCATTTGATTGCGTATAATCATGGTTGAGTAGTTGGATGTCTCAAGGTAGGTAAAAATGCCACTCAAGTTACCAAAGCAAGAGACGTGCCGTATAGTGTACTCTTGTGGTTTAAAAAGACCTTTATATGTGGAAGTGCTACGAGAATGCATTTTGGAAGCCGTGGTAGAAACATCACACCTCAAGAGCATTGATACGTCTGCCTAGTGGCAAAGAAAATCATAAATGATACTCCAGGTCAGATAACCTCTGGCTTTGCTAACGCTACTAGTACTTGATTATCAAAGAGAACCATTTCTCGGTGATTAAATAATTTTGGCTTAGCCGCACAGAAGCTTGTGTTATATGCATTCCACTATGAGCACATCATCACCGGGAAAGTTTATTTGGGTTAAAGGAGCATATTCGTTGGGGTTTGGATAATTAATTGAAACGTTAAATTAATGCGGTTGCTAAATTCCTTAAATAAAGATCTTAAATTATACGATCTCATTGAAAATTTGCCAATATATTTATTAGAATTTCGATATTATTTGTATAAATTATTGGGAAACTTTACGCATCACTTTGTGAGATATAAAACATTTTAATTTCTCACTTTTTACAAAAATTTCCAATGCATTTCTTTTTTCCCCAGTTTCATTAAATGGTTGCCTAGCAACTGTATTTCAAAGAATATCAAAACAAGAAAATTCAAGTAAATCGCATTATTTTAACGAAACATTTTATTAACAAAAAAGCTGATTTTCAGGTGATTTAAATTTTTAATATGTTTTCTTTCTTTTTTTCTTTCTTTTTTTTTCTTTTCTTTTCTTTTCTTTTTTTTTTTTTTTCTTTAATGAAATAGAAGAAGATTTATTTTAACTACTAAGAAATATGCCCAAATCGGTTTTCCAAACAAAAATTATAAAAATGTTGAGTGTGTAAATTGAATATAAGTGTCATAAGAGGAATTTACATGTTTATATTTATTAGACGAAATTTTATTCAATTTCAGCAACATATGATGATGTATAGTGGTTGAAAAATAATTATTGTTTTAAGGATAGGATAAAATCTCCTGTATAAGGAGATGGTTAATCTAATGAAATTACAATAGTAAATGCATTCAGACATATACTCGAATAATAAAATAGCACAATTACTGGAAATTGAGAGCATAAAATTAAACTGCAAACGGAGGCTTCAGGTGGCAGAGCCCTTCCCCAGGAATGTTTTTTATTCTGAAAAAATACAAAAATAAGTACTTTATCATATCATTACATAATTTTTTTTTAATGTGATACTTCTAAAATTTCCGGAAGCTTTGCTAAATCTTATATAATTATAAATATACACATAACTTTTAAAAAATGGATTGTAGGACATGAAATATTATGCAGATTATATTAAAAATTAGTAAGATTAATAAACAATTTCTAGAGCTGACATGGAGGCCTCTGATCTGTAGATTTACTAGTTATAGTATCGCACTCTGCAATATGCAATGGGAACTGGAACAATATTTCCTTGACAATTTTCATATACAAGAATTCTAAACCTATTATACTAACAACCGATCATAAAAAATGCCAGTACTCGCCTTTTATAAGTCATGGTAAATACAGAACTTAGGCAACGTTGAAATTTCACGTTTTTGAAGGAAGTTTGGAAAATTATAAAAACATCTGGTTATAACAGCAAGTGTTCATTAGATATTAACATCTCATTAGTTTCCCCAAGAGCCAATAGATGGTCCTGAACTTGCCTCTGGCGATTTTTTTAAGTAAAGCAAAAAATGGAGAGTGCATTGGGAACTGGAGTGTTTAAGATATTAATTATCCTTTGTGTGATTTTTCTATGACGGATAGATTTTACGAATTAATTAAGTCCAAATTTATTTAACCCTCATTAGCAAGAACCAATTGTAGAGTTCCCGATTAAATCCTATGACATACAGCGATTATTTTGTTGCAATATTTCTAATTATTATTATTGTTTTAAAATGTGATCTGATTAAAATTATTGCCCAGAAATCTAGCATTAGCACAATGATTTTATATTTCAAATTTGTCAGTCTTCCGCTTAGTTGTGCTGTAGGAAAATTAACCCATTTTAGGCCAAGCACAATTACTGGAAATTTTATAAAATGTGGTATTATTTGCATTGAAATTTGCTTAAATTACATTCATTAAGACACCAAAAGAGTTTTGTGCATGAAAAATAATATTTTATTTAATTTGACGTTACCATTATTAATTTACCATTAATAATTTACCATTAAATTTAAATAAAAAAATTTAAATTTTCTTATGGCATTTGTTTTATTGTTATTTTATTTACAGAACTTGCAACTTTAATCCATTATAAAAACATATGATTAATTTCAAGTGGAATAATTATACATTTTCAAAAAGTCGAATTTGTCAATAACTGTTTCAAGTAAAAAACAAGCGTATTTTGAAAATTTCTCAACAGAAAGTGATTACTTCAATTGAATGACTAATATTTTATAGATGTCTCCAGAACACTTAAAAATAGCAGGAAAATAAAATTAGTGAAAAATATTCGTCACAGTGTTAATAAAAATATATTTATTGAAATGGTGCGTTTACGCACCTTTGGCCGAAAATGGGTTAAATAAAAATAGTGATATTTTCACAAACAATTAAACAAACATTTCAAAGATTGAGTTAATTTTCAACTTTTCATAGGATGAGTTTAAAGATATGCATATTACTTATTATTATTATATGCTTTCTTTTAATTTACATTTCTGTGTGTATGTGGCAATCAAATCTTGTGACTTATTTTTCACCCACTTCCTGTTGACGAAGAGCTTTGAAATTAAGATTTTAAAATTCGATCCCTAAGGGGAGGCAACAACGGCCCAAAACTTGCATTTTCCCTATAGAAATAACGTTACGATTGTTTAATATTAATTGAAAAAATAACTCCATTGTTGCAACATTTACCCATTTTAACCGCACTGTTGTCCGAATCATTGTGAAGTCAGCATTGAGCAAAGCCCACATTTGTGCTTTATAATATAAGTTGACTTTTTTGTGAATTTTAATGAAAGCATGTTTTTTTTATTTATAATTTTTACATTTAATTTTTTCTTTTTTCTTTTATTTTAGAAACTTCAAGTAGAATTCAGCCTCATTTCAATATGGCCGACTTTTAACTGTATACTTGACGGTCTCATCTTGTTTGACGGCATTTCTAGTTCATCTCCGGTAATTGGAAGATATTGTTCAGGCACCCCTTCTTTACCAATAAATACTTCTGGACCCTATCTTCATGTGATCTTTTATAGCAGTGATTTTACACGACAACACTTCCGTGGCTTCCTTTTAACAGTCCAGGCACTGAAGCCTAAAGGTAAAATTTTAGAGCTCAATTATGTTGGTCATAAACTTCAATGTTAATTTATTGGATTGTTCGGAAAGTTCCCCCCGTTTGGGAAAAACAATTCGTACCGAAAAATACCATCATTTAATTATTAAACATTATTGCTTCCAATATCTAATTTCTAATAATTGAGGGGCAGAAATTGGTTTTCCCAAACGAAAGGAACTTTCCGAACAACACAATGTATTTGTATAAATTTTTTTTTAAATGCACGTGCACGAATGATAGCACATGTTTTTTCTTTCAAAATTTTTAGTCAACTGTATAGGGCACTTATATAAAAATACAAGTCGAATATCGTGAAAATTCAGAACGAAGTCGTCGATGTAATTAGCTGCATTTCAGTTATTTTCTAAAAGTAACTCGGTGATAAGAAACAATTCGCCGAGTATTTCTGTAGATATTCGATAAAATGGCTAAAAACGAAAGTTGTCAATGTAGTATTTAATAAAAGGTGGATAGTTAGTACAAGAGATAATAAAAGTAAAACCAAGAAAGAAATCAATTTATAAGAATTTGATGGGGCAGTTGGTGTAGCAATACAATAAAACCGTGACTTTCTTTCAGAGTAATTATTTTTAATTCCCCCTCAAAGGAACTTTATTAAACTCTTCAAAACATATTTTTGAAAACTAACAAGGGAACCACTTTTGGTGCAGCTCGCACCTAGCAGCGAGATCTGATGCATTTTGTAGCCCTACACATATAAGTTAGAGAACCGATAAAATTTCTCTGTTAAAATCACATTTTATATATTTTTTTATACTTGTATTTTTTATTATTGGACTTTTAATTGTTAATTTCACGCCAAAAGTAAGTTAAGTCTCCAAATATGGCACTACAAATTTTTCTCCCGCTTTATCCCTGGAGTATGTGTATGAATTTATGGTATCATGGAGCTTATTGGATTTAAGGTTAAATTTTAAAAAGTGCAGCATACAGTCACGTACAGTCGCCCCATCCCCCGAAAAAAAAATAGGGAATATCCCATACATTTTAACCATCGCAAATTCTAAAAAAAAAAAAAAAAAACAGAGTTTTGACTGAAAAATGTCTCTTGTTCTCGATTAGTCGGTTGTCTTCGTACTGAAATTGTACTAAATTCTGGAATTTTCAATATGAACACTTGACATTATATTTGTCTTTTTCAGTAAATTTTACATTAAGTTATCGAATGGGAAGTCATTCGATTATTCCCTGTATTAGAATTAAATCAGATCACCAATAAAATCAGAAAAAAACGCCAACTTTTCCCCCGCCAAAAATGTAAATATAATGTTGTAATTTTTAATTTACGGATTCTTGAAGGCATTTTAAACTTTATTCAATATTTTATACTTATTGACTAATTTGTATTTTTAACTGCTTAAAAGAAAAAAAAAAAAAAAAAACTTCTATGTTAAAAATCTATGTTCAAAATGATAAGTGGTCTCGAAAATTGTATATTCAGAAAGTTATGTTGCTGCAAAATCAAAAAAATATGATTTGAACAGAAATTTTTTATCGAGTCTCAAACTTCTTTAAAATGCACCAGGTCTCAATGCTAGGTGCGAGCTGCACCAAAAGTGGTTCCCTTGTACGTAATAGTCAACGTTAACAAACAAAAAATTCCGACTCTTTTCATACATAATACTCCATCCTTACCAGTTAGAAAAACAAGGATGTCTCGAAATCACAAACTATAAATGAAAATACATTTAAAATATATACTTAAAGCTAGAAATCAATTTTTTGAATTTCGGAACCTCCTTCACTTTCTTTTCTTTTAATTGTTTTTTCTTAGCGCTGTGTAATAATATTAAATGCGCGTCTCAAATTCTGGCTTTTTATTTTTTTTTTAACTTGAATTTTTACTTGAAAATGTTACGTAAAAAAAGGGTGCTCGAGTCTATTTTTTTGCTATGACTAGATTCGAGTCAGCTCCCGATAATTTGTATTGGCTGTGCCCCTATCTTTGTGTCCCAGGGCACATCTTAAATATAAAACATTGTCACAAGCACCGTTTAAGAAATCTATCTCAAAAAGAAATATATATATATATATATATATATATATATATATATATATACAGGATGTCTGAAAAGTCTCGAAACGGTCGAATAACGCGAGAAATATGCGATTGAAAAACGGAAAATACGTGTTCCATATTTTTAAAAAAATCAATTTAGGGATATCGAAGTTGCCACATCTTTTGCCCCCTGGGGGGGGGGGGGGGGGTTGATTTGCTGGCAACTTTGAAATCTTATTTAACATTTTCTTCGGAAAATCGTAGATAGCGCTGTAATCGAGTAAAATATAGAGAGGATCTCTAGTAAAATGAAGTGAGAATCGTTTGCATTGAAAAGTTTGGAAACGGTCGAATAACTCGAGAAATATACATCGGATTGAAAAAAGGAAAAATACGTGTTTTAGAAAAGTCTATTTTGGGATATCAAAGTTGTCCATTTTTCTATATTATTCTAATATATTGAACGAGTATTTTTCCGTTTTCCAATCCGGTGTATATTTCTTGAGTTATTCGACCGTTTTCAGACTTTTCAATGGAAACGATTCTCACTGTATTTTACTTGATTACAACGCCATCTGCGATTTTCCGAAGAAAATGTTAAATATAAAAGCTACGTATTTTTTCTGTAGAATCCGAATCTGCAATAAAAAAGGATGGTTATCATTTAAGATTTTAAAGTTGCCCCCTCTCCGCCCCATGGGGCAAAGTTGGGGAGTAACTTTGATATACCTAAATAGATTTTTCAAAAATACTGAACACATGTTTTCCGTTTTTCAATTCGATATATATTTCTCGAGTTATTCGACCGTTTCCAGACTTTTCGGAGAGCCTGTATATAAAATAATGTTTTTTTGCAGTGTTTCACCTTTGAAAATAGAAACTTCCTATAAAAGCAATATCTGGTTGCCCGTGATGAATTCATGGGGTGGCCCCAGCAGGGAGGTGAAGGGGTGGCGAAATACGGGTGAAATCTTTCCTTCCGAGAGTACCGATATATCTACTCCGGAAGATTAAGTATTTTATGCAGATTAAGGTGGATCTCAAAAAAGTATTTTTCCTCGCTCAAAAACGAGAAACTTTCTGACACAGTTATGGACTGATTTTTAAACATAAAAGCATGATACTTGCAGGCATGGTTATTGAAGAGATTTGTAATCTAACAATTGTTTTCATTTTCCGATAAATAAATCACATCCTGAGTTATAAGCGATTGTTTTGAACAGAACGGCAGTTTTTTTCTTTCTTGCGCTGTCGTTTCAGGAAATTCGGTTCTAAACGCCAACTTTGACATCATTTCCAAAAATAATCTTCTACATTTACCGAAAGTCGAAGAAAAAAAACTAGTTCGATTATATAGTTTCTTAATAAGAGCACCTGCCCATCTGATACGTTGGTGAACAAAAAGGAATTTAAAAATGTGTCAGAAAGTAGCTAAATTGATTTGAGAATAGCATTAAAGGTTTAGAAGTCCAATTTTCCCCCAGAATAATGCTACCCACGAATTCACAGAATTCCTTCCTGAAAAATTTCTGAATTCAACTTTTCTGGTTGCTCTATTTAAAATAATAATCATGTTTCTCTTTGAATAAAATGAATTAAAAATCCCAAGCTTCTCAATCAAATTAAATAAATTTTCTTTTGGTGCTGCCATCTATGACATGAAACATAAAACATTTACTGAAACTAAACTCGTCACATGCGTACATGAGCTGTGCTGAAAGTTTTTCATACTTTGGATTCAAAAACAACAATTTAGAATTTTCTCATTTTTCTTTCTTTTACTTTAATCAGAATAATTTTTAATAAATTTATTTCTGAAATTTGAAATTGTTTTAGTCATGTTTTCAGAGTAATCTTAACATAGCATCAGTGTTGAATTTAAACACTTTCCTTTGGGAGGTATTTCTGATGCTCCGGAGGGAGGAGCCAAATATACCGGAAGGAGTATTGTCCCCCCCCTCCCTATTCCCCCCACACACAAGACCACCTCATAAATTCCTCACTGCATAACACGCATCTGTATATTTCAGCTTTGTATAGGGCGCTAGAAATAGGATGAATTTGACATAATAATAATAATAATAATAATAATAATAATAATAATAATTTCATGAAAACATAATTAAACTCAATTTTAAAAAAATCAAACGGTTACGAAATATTTATTATGCGCGTCCAAACAACATTGATCTAGACAAGTGTTTTCCACAGTGAGGTAATTTAATTTCTAAGGGGGGCAATTAATCTATAGCTTAATATAATAGGAAGATAGCCATTAACCTACATTGATTTTTTTTTCTTTAAAAATGTAATGTGGTTTAAAAATAAAAGTTTCATAAAAAAATTTAAAAAAAAAAAAAAATTATTCAATTTTTAAAAATTGCATATTGTATTTATATTTTAAAAGAAATAATTTTTTTTTAAAATATTTAACTCTTTTACAGAACTTCTCTTGTAATTACAGTATTTCAGAATATTACACAACTTTTTTGTTTTGTATTGTATAAGCATTGTGTTTCTATTCACTCTGCATTTTCTCACAGGTAGAAACTTTTATACCAATGAAACTTCTTAAAGTTATATTTAAAACTGACTGTCTCAAAACATTAAATAAAAAAATATTTGAAATTTCTAAACTAAGTACTACTAATCTTAGAAAATTAATAAATTTCGAAATGAGGATCGCAGAAAGATATTAGTTAGTTAATAGTAAATTTCTTTTGGTTCTGCTCGATGACCTCCAAGGGAGCCCAGCTTACGCTTTTGAGCTTTAGTGCAATATCGAGGAGTTATTTACGGTTCTTCTGCAAGCATCATACAAAATATACAGTGTATCCCGAAAGTCTTTGACATATTTTAAAATTCAATAAAAGATCAAGCAATTGGCGTCCAAGAGTGCGGTTTGGACGAAAATGCTTCTTATGATCTGAAATTTTGTTTAAGGAAAGGAAAAAATAGTTCCAAAAATGTCTCATAGATAGCGCTGGTTCTGGAAAGTTATCGAATAGGTAGAATGCCTTTATACATAACAATGGCGAAAGACGCACAATGCGTATGCACTGTTTTTGTCCAAACTATGGCAACCCACATTCCAGAAGTTAATAATACTCGTCTAATCATCCTCACTCTTCTAATCGAACTCAGGAGTGCGAGTATTGCTAAGTTCTGGAATGTGAGTTGCCATAGTTTGGACAAAAATTGCGTTTACGTAATTTGCGTCTTTCGCCATTGTTATATATATAAAGGCATTCAACCTATTCGATAACTTTCCAGAACCATCGCCATCTATGAGACATTTTTGGAACTAATTTTTTAATCTTCTTAAACAAAAATTTCAATCATAAGAAACATTTTTATTCAAACCGCAGTCTCGTACACCAATTGCTTGATCTTTTATTGAATTTCAAAATGTGTCAAAGAATTTCGGGACACACTGTACAATTGTACATTATGACATATACATTCTAAAATTAAAAATCATAACATACTTGGTAAAAACAACCGGCAAAAATGAGAAATATAGCTCTCTAACAGGGAAAAGGTTTATGGTAGAAAAGAAAATTGACTACTGTAAAATTGATAAAGAAAAGAATCCAGAAATTGTGTTGTTTAAGAACAACACAATACGCAAGAAACATTTCTGAATTATCTTCTTTATCAATTTTACAGGAGCCACGACAAGAGGGAACGTGAGTACCTCTGTAGGTTTTCACACCCCTCGAGCTGTGGTAAAGCAAGAGCCGTCGCGAAGCCTAGCATATGACCTAGAAACCGACGCCCTTCATGGTGTTTCGGCGACGAAGCCACTGGGTGTTCTTGACGGTTCATCAAGTGTCCGTTCCTGCGGAAGTTTCCTCCGAGATGTGGGGTTACTGTGGCAGTGACCTGTGTCATCGACACTTGGTAAATTGGCTTGGGGGTCCGCAGTTGGGGAGCGGCTTCAGGCCGATCGCAGCGCCGTGGCGAGACAAAGCTGCTGGTGCGATATAAGTCCCTTAGAGACTTGGGTGCGATGGTCGAAACGCGAGCCGGCGACCCCCGTGGGCTCCTGGCGGCGCGAGCTCATTTTATCAATTTTACAGTAGTCATTTTTATTGTTTAGAAATATTCTACTTGTTTTTAATGATGGGCTTGTTTAATGAGGTGAAATGGTGCTATCAGAGCTAATGCCTAAGGTGAGAGTCTATTCAAGAAATTCTGTGAAAATAAAAATGCAGATCATATAAAATTTTTGTTTCACACTGAAGTAAATTGGGCAAGGAACAACAAATTTCTTTTTTTGTAAAGGCGAAGATACAGGGTGATTATAAAAAAAAAAAACTATCCCGATATATGAGCCCCTAACTATCATACCGTTCACAGAAACTGAAGGAAATTTTGGTTTAAAGTATTTTGAGGTATGCGCTCAAGAATCATAATGAAAAACAACAGTTAAATTCTAACAATTATGGTTACAGTGACAAAATTTTGAAAATTTCAAATGGCAACACCTACTTTTTTTATTGGAATGTGATCTTCATAGTGAAAAACCATAAAAAGCGTTGGAACGGTACCTGTAGCACAAAAATCGCCGGCTCTAGACAGACTAAAAAGAAAAGTGAAAACAACCAATAAGGACAGAGAAGCAACAGAAAACAACACATTTTATTGTGTTTCATAAATTTGCCACTTCACATACGATGACACTTTGCATGCGGCAGATGGTGGATAGCACTGAACAATAAAATGTTTTACTTTCTGTTGCTTCTCTGTCCTTTATTGAATGTTTTTGCTTTTCTTCTGAGTCTGTCTAGCGCCGGCGATTTTCGTGCTACAGGTGCCGTTCCAGCGTTTTCTTTTTTATGGTTTTTCACTATGAAGATCACATTCCAATTAAAAAAAGTAAGTGTTGCCATTTGAAATTTTCAAAATTTTGTCACTGTAACCGTAATTTTTATAATTTAACTGTTGTTTTTCATATGATTCATAAGAGCATACCTCAAAATACTTTAAACCAAAATTTCATTCAATTTCTGTGAACGGTATGATAGTTAGGGGCTCATATATCGGGATGGCTTTTTTATAATCACCCTGTATATATTGATTCATTGCGTGTATAGATTTATGTCAAAAACATATTTATGACAAAATTTACTGTTTCATAAGTTAAATGAAATGTGAAGAGATCGTTTTAGGATTATTCCATGCTAATAAGAGTTCCCTTTAATAAGAATTATATTGGGTTGTTCGGAAAGTTGGTTCATACCGGAAAATTCCATCATTTATTTAGTAGACACAAATTCCTATGTCTAACGTCTAATAATTGACGGGCAGAATTTTCCGGTACGAATTGGTTTTCCTAAACGGAAGGAACATTCCGAACAACTCAATATGTCTCGGGAAGGGAGGGGGATCAAGATCTTAGATATATGTTTAGATGGGGCATGTTTAAAAAAAGTTTGAGAACCACTGAACTAGACACTTCAAAAATCGGAAGGTGATCGTGGTGTCGGCCGAATTAAAATGGGATTCAAACACTCTTGATGTCGTGATATTTCACAAAAAGCCAAGTTATTTTGTTGGATGTTTCGCTAAAATATCTTTATTATTGCAATAGTTGGGAATAAAAATTCGGGTTCGGTTTGAAGTGAGATACCCTCATAGCTAACAAACTTCAGACTTTTTAAAAATCAAATAAAAATTAGTTGAATCAGAAAATATTGTTAATAAATTGTGCATGTTTCTATATGATACTTATTTGATTACATTTATTAAGCAAAACGTCTGTCTCAAACTATTTTTATTTAACCTGGTAAAAAAATGTTGGAAGCTATATATCCTGTATTTTCATTAAATAAGTAACTTGCGATCCTGGTTTCCTGTACAATTTTTTTTTGTCTTAGCATGTATCATCACCCCTTACAATTCACACCATTTATTCAGATGATTTGTAATGTAAATAATGTTAAATCGACTGGAAATGAAAAATTTAAAAAATCTATTTTTTTTCCTTCAGAAAGTCAGTAAAATCACCTCTATATTTTTTAGAGCTAATCATTAGCGACTCCTTTCATTATTTGCTGCAGATAGCAGTTACCTCATCAAAAGTAAAACCCATTCTGCCACGTTTTCTAGGGTAACTGTTTCCTGCTGAACCTGAAGAAGAGTGCTCTACTTAATTGTTTCCGAAACTATAGTTGTGATATTACTAATTTTCAAAAGGAAAACGAAGACTCTCTTTTTCAGGCAGATAATATTTTTCAACAAGCAGTCCGACATACAATAGATATGCATGCACATATGCGTAATATCGTTTTATAGTTGCATATAATATCCATTCTTTAATAGCGAAAAAAAGGTTTCAAAACAATTATTAATGAGTTTTATTATATGTTAAGTATCAAGTGTTATTATAAGAGAAAACACTTCATTAGTATTAAGTACAAATATTTCAAGGTTAAAAAATATAAAATAACAGATTTATGGCTGTAATTATATGGTATGTAAATAAACATAATTATTATAAATTTATATCTAACGAGCTGACTCACCCGGTGTTGCGCGGCCCCCTGATAATAACCTTAAATATACCTAAAATCAATGTTGAATAATGTTACACATTTAACAGAAAATCTTTCTGAACAATCCTAATGCTGGGGGCTCCACTACTTACACTTGCGTACACCCTCAATTTTGTATGATTTTTTATTTGCAAATGAAAATCTACCCAAACAAACTTAGAATTGGGGGCCCCATAACCTTCTGCAGTGTACCCTATGCGTGATAGGCACACGCTGTAATCTGTTTTGATTTTATATTTTGAAATGAAAGACAAGGCCTTAAATTTACCTAAAATCAATGTTGAATGAATTTATATATTTAAATGAAAATCTTAAAAATGGAGGGCCTTTGGCAGCTAAAAAGTGTTTTATTCTCACATTCATTTTCCACATGGGGTAAAAAAAAAAATAGTTCTTATTGTTCAAAGGCTTTGAAATTTTTTATTTATAAATATAATATTACTGAAGCCTGTGAATAAATTTCGTGCTAAAATATTGATATTTAGTTCTAAAAAGCAATGTTTATGTTTTTCTTCTAATCCTTTTACATTTTTCCACACAGTGAAATCCTACAGGAGTTTTTAAAATTTTTCAAACTGATTATTTTACCTCTAAATGTTATTATATCTAATTAAAATTTTACTGAAATAACAGCTAAAAGGTTAGTTTATTAAAATTTGAGAGCAATAGCGCAAATATAAATTTACGTCATAAGTGTAAATATACATATGCAATGTTAACATTATGGGGAAATATTTTTTTTTCTTTTAATAGATTATTTCTCCCCTGAATCTTAAAAATTTTAAACCAAATTTATTCTACATCATTATCTAGAAAGTTAGTATATTGTATACAAATTTAAGAACAATTCTATAAAATTTTTGTGTTTTTTAAACAAAATATGCGTAATGCAAATGAGAAAAAGCGAAAAAAAAAACTTAATTCGGCAAAAGTGATTTTCGGAAATGAATATTTTTCATAGTGGTATTTGTATTTTTAAAAATTGATAGATAAAAATAGATTGATATTTTTTAAATCAAAGTGGCGTTGTAAAAAAAAATGAATGTAGATATGCTTTGGTATCTTTGGTTTTTTTTTTTGTAAGTCATTTACGAAGCCGATGGGCAATTTTAAAAATCGTAGAAAAGAGGAAATCGCAAAAGTGAATTTTGCAAATGAATTTTTTTCAAAGAATTTTTGTTCGTATTTTTCAAAACTGATTCCAACTTTCGAATTAAAAATGAACGTAGATATTATCTGGTATTTTTAAATTTCCCACAGCTTGATCAGAAGCGCTGATACAGATTTTTAATAATTGCGAAAATCGCAAAAATCGCGAAATGGCGTAAGGAAAATAAATATTTTCAAATAATAATATAAATATTTTTTTTTAATCGTAGGCGGTGTTTGAAAGAACAAAGTACGTTCTTTAATTGGGTTTAATTGTTTTCCGTATTGTTATTAGTTCGGCGTACGCGAGATTTGTCAAATGGAGAATCTAAAAAAACATGAATTCGATGTCTCGTTATTTAATTTAATTTAATTTTTTTTGAAAGAGATAACGTTAATATTTTTTTTAACCAATTTCAGTTTTAAAAATGTAGAAGTACAAAATGTAAGAATATATCATTCGTTGTTTCGTATTCTCTTTTGTTTGGCCGATGGGCGTTACGAAAAACAGCACAGAATAAAAAACCGATCTCGCACTTTGCTTTTTTTCTGCTTGAGGGCTTCCGAAAACTAAACTGAGCATGCTCGAAGGGGGGGGGGGGATTTTCAGAAAAAAGAATGTAGTTTTGATGAGTATTTAATTAATATTTCGTCTAATTATCAAAAAATTAAAAACTGAGCCTGAGGTTCATCAAGACCTGCCTTGGATTATCCTCACCGAAATAAAAAATTATTAATATCAGGTCAATTTTAACAAAATGCAAACTGAACTGGGCAAGTGCTTTCTATTTCAGATTTTATATTATTCATTAGAGAAAATAATGACTCGAAGGCATAGATAAATGGAAAAACTGTTAAAATGCCAAACACTAATTTCTTTAAATAGCTCTGAAATTAAATTCCAAGTTGCCAGGATTTTACCATCGGAATTTTTACTAATGTGTAATAACATTTCCTTTTCGACAGTTTTCACATATTGTCTTTGTTTGATAAAATTCTTAGACCATATTGAATTAGATGGGAATTTAATGTGCCACAATTAAAAATTTTCAATTTTCATTTAATCGAATTTATACAAGATAAGGTCACCTAAGTGCGTGAATTTTGTGTAATCTCACTGTATGTTGATTTAGAGCCACAAGCAACGACGCGTGCCAAAATTATTCTTTCGCGTGCCCAAAGTGGCGTGCGAAAGAATAATAAAAGTGGCACTGTCTTTCAAGCATAATTAATTGTGATACTTATTATTTTTACTTATATATTTTTATATTACTATTTGTGTCAGAACCATGTACACCTGATGAAATTACATGCCATAATGGGAAATGTGTTTCAAAAAGTCTATTATGCAACGGAATTGACGACTGTGGTGACGGAACGGATGAAGAGTCCTGTGGTAAGAATGTATTGTAAATTTATTATCTAATCCTTATATTCTTACTGACCTAAAAATGAAATAGCAATTTTATTATTATTATATCTTTTACTGACGAACTCGAGATAGAATGCACCATTTGACGACCAAGGATCTTAATGGAATTTTTAGCGAATAAATTATTTCGTAAACTCAGCTCACAATGCTGCATTTCGATCAGAGATGCCATTTGTATTATTTTAAAATAAAGTGTCAGAAAGTGTTTTTAAAGGGACAACAGCATTATAATTTTTTTCTGAACGTGAAACAGAGTCTTGATAGGGATAATGTATGTAATGCTAAATGTAGAGAGGAAAGGGATTAAAGCAATGCAAACACTCGAATTTTCCTAAATGAGCTCACATTACGCCCCTGAAATAGACAGAGCAATGGGAACTGAATTGAAATTAACATGAATGGCTAATTACAAAAAATAACAGCACAAATGTTCTGAATGGCCCACTGAAAAGTAGGACTTTTCAAATAGTATAACTGTAAAGCTGGATATCTCGAGAATACAAAGTTTTGTGTGAATGAGTTAAATTACTTTTAAAATTGAAAGTAAAGTTGAAAATGCCTTTCCTACTTAGTATACTTCAACTGAAAATATATAAGAGGGAAAGAATTTTCGTAGAAATGACGCAAATGTTAACACAGTGTACTTTACATAAAGCTATGTATAGAAAAATTTTAGAAAGTTGGAGAAAAACTGTGTCTTTATCCAGCAGCCTGAGGGTTTGAATCTGCAGACTGTGGCTAAATTAAGCCGTAATTATTCAGATTGAGTTACAGTAAAACTTTATTGCCGAGCTATCTTAATAGTACACCCAGTCGATTTGACGTCACAGTGACACCACAATCGTGACAAAAATTCACAGCCACAGCGATAATTAAAAGGTGTGATCTTATTTCGTCACAATATGATTCTCACATGACCATAACTTTGTGACTCCACTGTGAAATAAATGTAACCAAATTTTGAGTTATCTACATCTCGTCACAAAATGGAACATATCGTCTTCACAATGACATGGATGCGACTCAATTTGACAGGGTAACAATATGGGCAGTAAGAGTTGCATTTGGATTATGATGCTTTCACATTTTTGTCATATTTCAGTGAACGTGCTATTGGGGCGAGTTGTTAAGATATTCAATGGAGCGTTTAAGTTACCTGAATAGAGGCTGGTTTTAGTTTGATTAAAGTGAGTATGAATTACTGTAAATAAATACCATTCGTTTTGAATTGGTCCATTATCCGTAGTATTCCATTTGTTTTAATAGATATGTTTTTTAAGTGAAAAACACACATATAACGATATATTTGTGTAGTCATAGACCCTTTTGTTGCACATATATTGAGTTATCCAGAAAATTCGTGCCGGTTGGAAAAATCAATTGTAATAGATATGTTTTTTAAGCAAAAAACTCACATCAAACGAAATATTTGTGTAGTCATATGGACTCTTTTGTTGCACATATATTGGGTTATCCGGAAAATTCGTGCCGGTTAGAAAAATCAATTAGAAATAGGGAGAATTCTGCCCGCTAATTATTAGACATTAGATATCGGAATCAATATCTAATAATTAAATGATAGAATTTTCCGGTACGTTTTGATTTTTCCAACCGGCACGAATTTTCCGGACAACCCAATACATGGAAATGTTACGCAATGTAAATGATACTCTATAAAATTTAGAGAAAAATATTAATCTACTCTGTAATGGAGAATCTTATTTAGAGTAGAAATTCACAAAATATTAGTCAAAATATCAAATTTTATTTTTCAAATTAAATTAAATTAATACTTTTACAATGAATTGATAAAAGAAAAAGAAATCTGCAGTGCTAAATTTTTTAGCACTGCAGCTTAAAAATTGCCATTTGAAAATCAAATATGCTAAAATAATGCAGATTATTTAATTATAGTTCAGTCGAAAATCATTAAGGCTTTATTAAAAACATTCGCATTCCATTTTCATCTCTCCATATCAAAATTTACTCGTTCATATTAAATTTATTAAACAAATTAATTAAACGTTTTTCCGAGAAATTCCTCTTAATTAATCCCACTCATTTATCAAATTGAATAATTCATTATGCCCTTTGGAGATATTCATTTAACTTTAATTTATATAAAATAAATTTTATTTCTTATCAAATAAACAACATCGATTCTTATCTTTAATTCTTTATTGTAAGAAATAGGTGACAACAAATAATTTCAAAGATAAAGCTACTTTAGAAGAAAATATTTTATGTAATTTGATTTACTGAAAAAGAGTAGTCTCAAAGTTAAACAGATAAAGAATCAAGATAAAAAGGACACTTTTCACCTTCGCTCACTTGGAATGAAAACAATGGTAAATAAATTTTGTCTTTTTAAATAAAATGATCGTTGCCTGAAACTAAAAGTGTCGTTTTAAATCTAATAAATATATTTATACGATGAGAAAACAAAAGAAAATTTTTGCTATATCGTACCTTTTTTTATATTTCAGAACTTACATGCGTTTATTTGAATGTAATTTTACAAGGTGTTATTATTAAGGTATTTTAACATTTTTATGAATCAGATCAACATAACCGTTAAGACAACTCTACCGTTTTTATCCATAGCAATCAGGTAAATGAAATGAGGAATGTTTAAAAAAAATATTTTATTTTATTTCAAAATTTTATTGGCATTAAAGTTACACCATAGAACTATAAATAAAGTGGAATTGACATATCCTCAAAATGGCGTACTTCAACTGCAACCGGTTCCTCAGAGGATGATCACCGCTGGAGCAAATATCCACCAGTAAGTTTGAATGTAAATTTCCTCCTTATTTAAACGCCTTATTCATGCAGAATTTCTGTCATAATTAAGGCAAAAATAGCTATTCGTTTATGCTGGTGGAAGTTTCTCCCGGCGGTTGTCAGACCTTGCGGTTCGGCCATATTCTGATTACATAAGCAATCCTCCTGTCAAAGTCAGTGAAAGAGATTATAATACCTACGGGCAAACTTCCACCAGTAAAAACGAATAGAAATTTTTTACTTATTTATGACAAAATTTTGCTTGAATAAAGTGAACATTTTTATTGCAATTTACTGATGGAAATTTCCCGCAACGCTAATATGGCCCTGTTGAACCGATGTAAAGAAAGAACAGCCGCCATCTTGTGACTACATCCTCAGTTCTTTCACTCACAACTTGGTAGACACTACACTATATGTCTCTTGCAATTTATTTACAGATCTATTGATTACACAAATAAAATCATCCAAGTTATCTATGTACAAATTCTCTTAAGATACTATACCTAAAACTCCCTATTTAAACTTCCAGAAACTTAGAAAATTTAAGCTAAACTTTTATTTAAAGGTTCCGTGTTTATTTTTTCCTTTTCTTCTTTTTTAAGTAACCTATCACACTTTCCTTAAAAATTATGATCATTATGGTATTCGCATTTAAGTTTCACCTGATAAAGAGAGCTTTAAAACTATTTCTTTCGAGCAAATAGCTTATTTTAAGTACTTTTGGTGCGCGAAGATGTTTGCATTTCTTTAGCCAGTGTATTGTAACGAACCGATTCTTCATCTTTATAAGGATAGGACCTGTGCTTTACCTGGTGAAAAAGCTTTTAAGCTGCTACTGTCGAAATCAATAAATTATTTTAAGCATTTCTAGAGTCTTAGAAAGTTATTATTTTTATTTTAAACCTCTATTATTTTATTATCACAAATAAATTTAACTTAAAAAAATATTCATAAAATAAAATTTATTATATGACTACACACTACCGTAGGTATTTTATCACATTTAAATTTATTTGTCGGTTAAATATTTATGTAAATAGAACACTAAATCAAAAATCCACTGTCATTTTGAGCTGTTTTTTGATAAACAAATTAAAGTATGTAAGAATTCTTTTTTAAAAAATTACATCATTTTGCACATATATTTTATACATAATGGATATAAGTTGCTTTATATAAAAACTGATAATACACTACGTGACACTGAAAATGCAACACCAAGAAGGAGCGGCCAGAAAGGGATGAAACTCGACAAACAGAGAGAAACAGCAACGAACAATAAGTGATCTTTATTTCGAAATGATATTCATAATACAGAGCGAGAACAGCGTCGGCTCAGTAGGATGTAGGACCACCGTGGACGGCGATACATGAAGCAACACGTCTAGGCACAGAGTCAATAAGAGTACGGATGACATCCTGAGGAATTGCTCTCCATTCTCTGTCAACCGTTTGCCACAGTCCGTCTTCTGAACGCGGCAGTGGCAGGGTCTGCAAATGGCGTCCAATCACATCCCAAATGTGTTCGATTGGTGAGAGATTAGGAGAGGACGTTTGCCAGGGAAGCATCTGTACACCTTGAAGCGCACGTTAGCTGATGCGAGCAGCGTGCGGTCGGGCATTATCTGCTGATAAAGGGTATTGGGCACCCCTTAAAGGTAGGGGAGAGCAACCGGCCGCATCACATCATACACGTATCGTTGGGCCGTCTTAGTGCCCTGATACGAACTAGGGGTGACCTGGAATCGTACGCAATTGCGTCCTAAACCATGATGCCGCGTTGTCAGGCGGTGGAGTGTTCCACAATTGCTACCGGATTGAACCTATCTCCACATCAACGCCACACTCTTACGCAGCGACTATCACTGGAGAAACAGAATTTTGACTCATATGAGAACACGACCCTGTGCCATTCCGTCGTCTATATCGCCCTAGCCCGGCACCATTGTAGACGTTGGCGTCTATGCTGTGGGGTCAATGGCAGTCTTTATAAAGGACACTATGAAAGCAGGCCACTGGCAATCAATCTACAGGAAATGGTTCTGGTCGATATGGGAACATCCAGGGTTTCTTGAACATGCTGCAGAATGGAGGTAGAAGTGACTTGCGGGTTCGCCATCGCTTGTAGGTGGATGCGTCGATCCACGCGTTCTGACGTCACTCTGGCTGCATCAGCACCCTTCGAACTTGCCACATTTCATCGTTCCAACCATCTTCGTCACAGCCGGTGCGCTGTGGACGCGTCCAGGTGCGTCTCAGCTGCGATTTGCCGTATGGACCAACCTACCCTTCTCAGTCCAATCACCATGCACCTCGTAAAATCGCCTGTCTGCTGAAACTGCCTCCGTTGACGGTCGCCTGATATTCTCTGATATTACACGCGTCCTCTGAGACAAGAACAAAATTTCTACGACGATTTCCCTAGCAGAAGTAACGACAGGAATATTGCCCATTCTGCAGGTTCCTTCCCTTATATCTTATTCAACGTGCGCTGGAGAGCTGCGCATTTCTCATCATTTGAATAACTCGTTGACGTGCGTCTACCCTGAAATTTGCATAAATTTCTGGACACTCCTTCTTGGTGTTTCATTTTATATGTCGCGTAGTGTAAAATGAGAAAAATAAATATATATGCGTGCAGCAAATATATCCTATTCTTTTTCAAATCATTTTCCTTCATATGAAGTAAAATATTGCTATCATTCACTCAACTTTTTAAAGCACATGGCGATGGTATTTTGCGGAAGCTTCCTCAATAAACTTTTGCACAGATGAAATAACTTCAACATATATGCTGATTCCCCCCCCCCCCCTCTATGCTTTGTGCAAAACATCTCAAAAACAATCAATTGTACAATACAAACTTGAAAGACTAATGTTTTGGTGAGTTGATGATTTTTAGATATCACTGTGATTTGAAGAACCACGTATCATTTCATCTGTGCGAGATGCACTGAAGCAGTTTTCATCCCCTACGTTGAAAAGCAGGCTTAACGCTAAAAACATGGCATACCAACCAAATAGCACTGTGACTCAAAAGTGACCAAATTGTGAAAGCACTGTGAGCCAAATGTAAATTGCGTAAATTGTCGTCACGTGAGGTGAAAAATGAGTCACGTCCAAACAGGTGAATTCGATAGGTCCTATTTTGCGATGAGTTGCAAATGGTAAAAAAGTTGGTCATCCAATGACTTCACAGCAAATTCACAATGTCACGGTAACCTGAGAGTCATAATTGTGACAAAATAAAGATGTCGGCTTTTAGTCAACATTGTGTCTGTGACCATTTGTGACGATTGTTACAGCACTGTGACGTTACATTGACGGGATATGCTATTTGGGTACCTGAGAGAGAATATTTTGAAAAGAATGAGATATTTTTTGGTGTACCTATGTTTTTTTAGAACTCACTTTATATTTAATCCTAAAGATTTCAACTTTTTCAAATATTGCCGTTTTTTATCTGTCTGAATTCGATGAAAGTAAAATGTATTACTTTAAATAAAAAAATTATACCTTTGAAATTCTTATAGCTGCCATTCTTTTAGTTTTTTTAAAATCAAATATAAACATTTTGAACAAGATTTAAAAAAAATTAAAATACTACATTCCTTGTATGTAGTAGCTTTAACTTTTTATTCATTAAATAAAGTTTTTTGTTGAAGTGTATTTATTTGACTGAAAAGAAAAAAATAACCCAGGAGATTAGCAGATATGCAATTTGTATCTCATCTATTCAGTGAATAATTTATATAAAGAGTCATAGGGCTTTTAAAACTTCAAAAACTTAATATTTGAACATATATATATATATATTAAAGTGTAATCATTTCTGTACACTTATATAAGCATTATTTAAGAAAGATACAGTTTTGTTTTTAAAACATAAAAAGGCTACAAATATTTTTTTTTAGGTTCAGTAGAAGCACAAATCTCTCAAGTATAATTAGATACGATAACTTTTCTTTTATATACAGAAATTTTTGTAATCATACGCGCAGCCTGTAATTCCAATTTTTTGCTCGACAATTTAAAAGAACAACTAATTTAATTATAACAACTAATTTTCCCCATTATGATCTGAAACCAAAAAAAAATAAATGAAAGAAGAAACACGTATCTGTTACCACCTTCAAAAATTGTGTTTTTGTAATGTATACTTTTTAAGATATAAAATGATAAAAATGGTCATTTTTTTTTCGTTTTTCGACATTTTAAAAGTCCTATGATCGCTTAATGTTGCTTACAGGAACTAAAGTTCATCCCACAGTGCCATGTGGCATTACTCCGATTGGACCGAGTTTAGGCTCTGAGGATCGCATTGTTGGTGGAAGAAGATCCATTCCAGGTAGTTGGCCATGGCAATGCTCGCTTCGGAAGAAAGAAAGCCCACTCTACGGACATTTATGTGGTGCTGTTTTAATTAACAGTCAATGGGTTTTAACAACTGCACACTGCTTTAGACAGTAAGTGACAGCATAAATAAAAATACGTGGAAGTATCATAAAACATTAAAAAAAATTCTTACTTTCTGTGAACCAACGAATTGTAAATTTTGAATAAATTGCAAGAGTACTTACACTGTAAAAATAACTGTTGATTTTACGAAACAAATTGTCAGTCAAGACGCCAGTAAAAAGACTTTTATTTTATGTGAAAAATACTTTTTTCAACAGTTTAATTTAGTATTTGACTGTTAAAAAACAGACTTTCTTTGTAAACTATATATACCAGGTATCCCATAAATTTATTAATCTTTCAAAAATTCATAAAAAATGAAGGAATTGGTTTATTTGAATGCGGTTTGAGAAAAAATTATGCTCATGTTGGGGGGAAAGAAAAATTGTTCAGTGGAAATTTTTGTCAATAGAGGGCGTTTCAAAATTTAAATCACAAAACTTCGTGGGAAATTACATTTCTTTACATGCAAATATTTAAAATCTTATAGCAGTAAATGTTCCACGTGTCCGCCACCACACATAATTACACTTTGCAAGCGAGTGATAACACCATTAACTGAGACATGTAGCATATCTGGATGGATGCAGGAGATTTCACCGCGTATAGCATCTTTTAACTCCGATAAGAAAGACAGGCTACTGCGGCACACTTAAGACTTTACGTAACCCCATAGCCAAAATTCAATCCTGTAATTGGAAGCGCCCTCTACTGACAAAAAGTTTCACTAATTTTTTTCCTTACCAAAAAAATCCCTCCGCATGAGAATACATTTGTCGCAAACCACATTCAAATAAACAAATGCGTTCACTTTTTATAAATGTTAACAAATATATCGGACACCCGGATGTAATTCTTTCGGAGTTCCGTAATTTCGGTAACGTCAATCAATAACTTTACGACATAATATAATACAAGTGAATTTTTATTCAGCATCAATGAATGGCATGATCATGGTGATTTGTTTCATTACAAATCACAGTATAGGGCGATTACAAGTAACTTTAAGAATTTCTCGTTTGGGAAACTAGCTCCGAAAATAGAGAGCTAATTCTACTGCGGTTTACCAGCGACAAAATAACTTTGAGTTAAGCTTTTATTCGGGGCCTAAAGTCTCGGGCAACAGTATGCACTTACACTTATATGTAAAGATGCTGATTTAATTAATATGCCGGTTGTCTGGGCTTAAAAGAATTTAAAACTATGTATTTTCCACAGTCAATTTTTAAGCTTCAATTCTTTAAGTTCAGAGGTATATAATTAAACACTGAATATTATAATCTTATGCTTTAACATGAGAAATTGATATGGAAATTACATACATGCACACACTAGATATATTTACCGCCTTTCTTAACCGCCATCTTGTACTGCCACATTTTAAATTTCAGCAGTCATCGTTATATTAAGACATTGTTATATTTTCATAACTACCAACCTTCCGTTTCTTTCAAGGTCAAAAAACATATGGAACCAGAAAATCTATTTAACAAAATTATTTAATAAAATGTCTTGCTTCTATGTGCTATTTATTTGATTTCATTTATTAATGAAAATTTCTGGGTCAAAGTATATTTATTTGATTTTAAAAAAAGGAAGGTTGGGAGATATTGCATTATATAGACATATAAATCATTTTCAATATAGTGTTTTTTCAATTTAACACCAATATGCAATTTTAAATAACATAGCTTCTTAAGTATGTTATGAAAATATGTTAAAGAAAGCTCCTCTCTATAATATCACAGAATTTATTTCATAACATAAAAGTATTGCAAGCCTCAAAATCTGTTTTAGAAAGACAGACTATTACTGATATTATTGTATTTAACATTTCCAATGCACATCCCAGTATGTGCCTCTTCGTTTCGTCGTATTTTTTGAAAAAAACTGCCAAAAGTCATCTGTTCTTCTTGGGGAAATAACGAAGCTGTTGATATCTATTCAACGCTTGATGTTATAACCTGATGCTTTTTAGATCTTTACTGACATTTTTTTTCACAAATTATTGATTCAGACAGAATCGTTTCAGAAGTTTTGTGTTTGAAAATGGTAAGGGCATTATTGCTTTAAAGCAGACTTGCCAAGTCTCCGGCTTTTTTCATACCAGTATTTTCACAGAGAAAATGTTGTTCTTTTAAATCGCGGAATGCTCCGATTAAATAAAGCAAAATTTTCTGTAATAAAATACCGGTATCCAAAAAGCCGGAGACTTGGCAGCTCTTCTTTAAAGAAAACATTACATACGGCCCGCGGACCGCAGGTTGAGTATGGCTGAGCTAGAGGAACCAGAATTGGTGAAAATCTTCCAAATAGGCTTGCTGCAGTAGGCCAGTGTATTATATAAATGAAGTTTTCTGAATAAAAGTAGATCAAATCTATAAAACATTATCCAAAGAAAATTGGAGTTAATGGGCTCTCGTGGGAACTTATAAGATCACGGGAGACAAGCGCTATTTGTTTCTCATATTTTTAACCTACTACTTGGTTTGCTACGGAAATGAATAAATTATTGTCTACGGAACAAAAATTAATCTCAAACGCGGTTGCATAAAAAAATTGATTTGATCCACTTTGGTTGTGAGTGCCTTCAATAAGAGCTCTATTTTTTACTCTTTTAGATGGTTATATTTGCCCTTTGTCATCCTTTCCTTTCCTCTAACACTAATATCATGTTCACACTACGTGATTTAAGTTAACTAAAATCCCCCCCCCCCCTCCCAAACTCACACAGTGAGTTTCACGAACTTCACATTCAGTCAGGTTATTTAAGATATTTTAGACTCTAATTTTAGAGGTGGTACACGCTGGAATTAGAGCACCTTTCACACCGCAAAACTCATTTAAAATTACTCATTAAACGTCACTGTGTCTGGGATCTGAACAAATGGAGAGTGTGCGCTTGCCAATAAGTTAAAGCCAGCTTTAATGACCAGTCAGTTAAAGTGAAGGTCCACAGCCAATCAGAGTGAGTAGTAGTGGCTGTATCTAGCCATAGAAAGTTCGAACTCACTGAGAGAGTTTGTGGAACTCTCTCAGTTAGTTCGGCGATCTCAGATATCTTAAATATAAAGTCTGAACGGAGCGGTTTATTAGTGGAGTAGGAACATTTTAAAGCTGGATACCGCCTCTACCACTCACTCTGGCCGTGGAGGTTTGCTTTAACCGACTGACTGTTGAAGTTCGTTTTAACTAATGCGCATGCGCACACTTCCGATTTGTTCAGATCTCAAACGAGGCCATGTTCAATTCGTAAATTTAAATGAGTTTTGTAATGTGACGGGTATTTATTTTTTCGGGCGTACCACTTCCAAAATTTGAGCTAAGTTAACATAAATTACATAGTGGGAACATTGTATTAGCTGGGAATTTCAGTAGTGGAATAAAAGTCCCCGTGCAGATTCTATTATTTTGCTCATTATTTATACAACCCCCACCCAAAACATGTACTTTAACCGCACCATGAAAGCTGAAATTTTTAGCACAGCAGTAATAAATTTTAGTATTATTGCTGTTAGCAACGTAAAAGCCCTCCGTAATCTCAAAGTAGCGCAGCACGTGTTTTAATTTTTCGTGCGAATTAAGAAATCCAACAAATTACATATTTTGGCTTCCAAATAGAATAAATTAATTTTTAGAGGAAAAAGACTTATGGCTTACATTAGATGAATATAGAGATTTCGTACTTATCACATTATACCATTTACGGATATAATATAATTCTCTTTAATCTCCTTGTATCAAAACTTTAATGAAATATCACATTATTATTCGTTAATTTGTAACAAAATGTACAGAATTGTGTAACACAATGTGTATATAATTGTGTAACAAAATATTTCATTCTAGCAAATGTTCTAAATTTTCAACAAGCTAAATATATTTATAATTCAGTATCTTATTTATATGAGCAGTGGTCATCACAATGTACTTTTTCATTCTCTGAGAAATATGTTCACTTTAACAGGATAATTTTGAATAGGAGTTTTTACCTTATTTAATCGCAGAAAAATATGACAAATTCTGCAATTAATGGGGAAAGATTTTCAATCTGAAGAAAAAATATTATTTAAATATTTTTGTCTCGAAATAACGGTGCGATACTCTTCAGAAAATCTAAGGATGCAATCTACCTTGAGTTAGTTGCATTTGGGCTTAAATTGTAAATATTAACTATTAACCCCTTCAGGGCAAAGTACTCTTGTAGCTAAAATATTGAAATGATTGATTGACACCAGGACTCACGAACGAATTTATTTTAAAATAAGTAAAAGCTTTTCCTCATGTACCTTATAAATTCAAAATTTGATTATAAAATTCTGGTGTCATTGTGGCATTTTGGGATTAAATTTAAGTGGTATAGATAATGTACCGGTGCCCTTCAAGGGGTTAAATAGCATTAATTCATTTATTTATTTTCTCCAGGAAACGATCACACTTTTTCTGATTTTACTTTATGAAAAAGATAATAAAATAATCCAGTTAATTTTTCTTCTCGGAAGAATTTTTTCATACTGATTCGTATCAGATTGAAAACAAGCTCGGAATTTTATGATGCATTTTATGATCTTGAAATACGTATAAATATTAATGAAACAGCTCGATAAAGATCGTAATGGGGCTCATACCTTTTGAAATCTTTCCACCGCTAGTAAAAAGTGATGTGGTTTCGAATTCTCATAAATTTTTAAATATTGAAATTATATAAACCTCTGTAATATACTTAAGTGATATTTCAGGCTTTATAAAATGTATAAATAAATACTTATAATATAATAATAAAATACAGGTCAGTTAATATTATATTTTTTATTCACATGGTACGTCGCAATCCACACGATAACGTAATTTAGAATTGATGTAAGAACATAAAACTTATGTTAAAATGACCTTTAAACTATATATTTTAGAAAATGAATTAAATATTGATGTACAGGGTATTCCATAAGTCCATTCACATTTCAAAAAAATCATAAAAATTAACAAAGTCGGAGTGCCGTTTTCACTATAAGACTCGTCAAAGTGTCTGATTTGTTTTAGGCAAAAGAAAAAAATAGTTCAATTTTTTCTTTACAATTGATTGCTTCAAAAAAACTATTTGTTCAGGTCTTACTACGCAAACAGCACAATGATATGACAACGTTGCATTTTTTGGATTTTTTGAAATATGAAGGGAGTAACGAGACATTTTGCAATATATTTTCTTTTGTCACGAACAATTCCTTTTTATGATAAGTTTCATGGTGTAAACTGCATCCAGCTACGATAATTTCTGAAATTTTCTTGAATTTTTTTAATCTGAACTTACATTTGGATCTCTTTTTCTTAATTGCCACAAAAAAATCTGACTCTTTGACAAGTGAAAAGCGCACTCCGATATGAAAATTTGTTAATTATTCTCTATGAGTTTTTGAAATGTGAACGGACTTATGGGATACCCTGTACATACGCATATAACCGATTACTGGCTATATTTTTTTTACATTTTAAATGAAAAAACTCTTTTACGGGTATACGTTAGGTAGATGTATACTACGATAAAATCATGGTCATATGGTCATACTACGATTACTAGAGAGTTGCTGGATACTGGTAGGAAACTTTCAACTCGAGGGTTATTGCTTCTGCCACTTTGTGTTGGCTCCCCGGGTTGGGTGATCCGCGATTCGTGGTCATACTACGATAAAATCATGATGTGCGTAGTGAATGTTAGCGGCATGGATAAACGGGTTAAATACAACATCGCTATAACTCAAAATATATCCTTTTTTTTTAGTTTTTTACATAGCTTAAATGTAATTTTTATGAATTTTAAACTCTGTTGTCTACATATCCGTAAGTTCAAAACTCGCCATGAGATGTCTTATGTCATTTTAGCATTTGACAGATGAGTGTTACATTAATACCTATAGGTCGTACCTTTACATGCTTATAAATAAAATTCAACAACTTTCTGTATTACAATTACTAAGTCAAGATTTGCATCAAGTTTGCTTTCAGTTATTTGGTTCAAGAAATAAGATAATTGAAACGTACCAATTGCTTAAACATGGGTACCGTTTTGCCTGAAAGTCGTTTACATCACACATTAGCGGTAATCTTTGCCTTATTAATCATAAAGATTTTGTTATTAACCCTTTGGTTACAGATTGATTTTTAAAAAAAACATACAGAACAGACACGCCAGAAATTTGGAATAGTGTTTTTTTTTCTGTATTTGTTGACAGATATTCCGTGATTAAAAAGAAGTGAGAAGTACTGTTTGAATTTTCTGATATACATTCGAAATTTCTGAATTAAAAAAAAAAAATCCGTGAACAATACTGATGACGAATATCCGTCGTCAAATGTACCCAAGGGTTAAATACGGCAAATTTTTCTATTCTAAAATAGTGGTAGCTTTGTGGTCCGCAAGCCACAGGTTGTAGATTTACTTTAATTCTTTTTGTCCCAAATTGTATATTTATAAAAAATTCTCCTCAATGCTTTTTTTTTCTATTGCGTTATAAAAGATTTATACAACAGTGATATAAAATTAAAAAAACAATTCGTTAATTAGAGCTCATAAGCTGAATCGGGGTACTATTAACATATCTTAAGCGGGAACGTGAAAACACGTCTTTTGGATATATGTAATTCCGCCCACAGCCAGTACTTTTGCATTTTACGTGTTGCATTATTTCTCAAAAAATATATACAATATTCGCATTTTTACAATTAGACTATTATGCATACACCGTAATTTCCGCTCTATAATCCACGGATCAAACAACCATGTTTCAGCCCAGAAATTTTATTTTATAAAATTCAACTTACTAGATTGATATAAATATTTGTCTTCAATTAATTAAAATTTCTGGATAGAAACATGGTTGTTTGACCCGCGGATTATATGCCGGAAATTACGGTACTTTGATTAGAAACAATACCATTTTATATACATTCATTTATAAAATAAACACGAACAGAGAAAATATTTTTGTTTCATAATGAAACATGCTGGAGCAGAGGTTCCCAAAGTGTGCTCCGCGGTGTTCCAGGAAAATAAACAAAACATGAAAGAAATTAGCATATTGCAAGGGAAATTTTTTCGAATGTATATAGGAATTTTTGTGTGTGTGCGTGTCAAAAATAAATACATCTATCACTGCGTTGAAAAATGCTACAATAGACTTTTTAAAATCATATAAAAATTTGCATTATATATAAACCATTTTCTATTATAATATTTTTGGTTTGAACTACTTTATTTTATATTTCTGCATTTAATGTGTTTTTAAAATTCGATTCAAAATAAGCTACAAGAAATAGCATTCTGAATCAAATGCACAACGTGAATCGAAAGAGCAAAAGCGAGCCAGTGCTTACCGAACAAAATGGAGAACAGTTTTGTTTGGACAGTTTTTGTATATATTGTATATTGTATTATTTTTTTTTTTTGGAATTTTAATTTTTTTAAACTGTTTATTTTATTTTTATTAAATTTTAGTTATTTAAATCTTCTGTCCTATTTTTCATAATTGTATTTAATTTTTAAAACAATGTTTGTCGCTTAAAACGTCTTTTTTATAAGATCTTGTAT
This sequence comes from Maratus michaelseni, assembly GCA_963931845.1. NCBI lineage: Eukaryota > Metazoa > Arthropoda > Arachnida > Araneae > Salticidae > Maratus > Maratus michaelseni. The sequence goes on along the minus strand of OZ007586.1, from coordinate 66,875,816 downwards.
CATTTAAAGCCCTTAACTAGATTCATTTTACATATGTGTATATATATTTCTTTTTCGTTTTATAACTTTGATTTCTTTAATCTGTTTATGTTATTTGTATTAATATTTCGTTATTTAAATTTTCTATACTGTTTTTCATAGTAAAACTATGTTTGTCACTTAAAACATCTTTTTTTATAACATCTTTTATCATTTAAAGTCCCTCATTAGATTCCTTTTACATTTGTGTATATTGTGTATATATATTTTGAATTAATTTTTCAATTATTTTTTCACTCTGTCAGTTTTACGCTTTATGAGCAATTTGAAAAATAACTTCACATGTTTCACATGTGTATATATATTTCTTTAAAAAAAATATATATATATAACTTTAATTTCTTTAATCTGTTTGTGTTATTTGTATATTTAAATTTTCTGTTCTGTTTTTCATAGTAAAACAATGTTTGTTGATTAAAATGCCTCTTTTTTGTAACATCTTGTATCATTTAATAAACCCCTCATTAGATTAATTTAACATTTGCATACGCTGTGTATTTAGTTTTCTTTTTTTCTTTTTGTAACTTTAATTCCTTAAATCTGTTTATTTTATTTTTATTCGTTCTTAGTTTTTTAAATTTGCTATGCTGTTTTACATAATTTTACTTAATTTTTAAAGCAATGTATGTTGCTGAAAACGCCTTTTTTTAACATCTTGTATCACTTAAACACCCCTCTTTAAAATTTTGTTTTAATTGATCTCGGAATTGGCTAAGATTCATATGGTACGATGCCACATTTTCCTATCAGAAATAAGGCAATTTTTAAAAAATATATTGGTTCTTTACATTTATCATTACTATAACATTCTAAACTTTTGCTCAGCTCCCCCCCCCCTTGCTTAGACTTTTCATCAATGAACACCCGCCCTGATATAAATTTAACCCCACCCATGTATCCCGTTTTGTTAGTAAAGTTTTTTCTACTATTTGCAGTTCTTTTAACATGTGCAGTTTTTAACCGTATATCTATTTTGAGGCTAAAACAACGGTGAAAGAAAGTTTCTTTCAAAACTATAATTAATAGCTAAATACTTCAAATGAAACATTCAAAAAAAGTGAACGATGATGCACCTAACTATACAGGTTGTAGAATTTGCACCGCTCACTTAAACAATAAAACGATGATCTGCTTCTAAATGTATTTTTAAAAAATGTTTAAAAGAAGACGCTCAGAGGCGATTCGTTTTCGTTGCATATTTAGAAGTACTAGAAACGAAAGGAAGAACGAAAAAAGAATCCGTAATCGCATGATTCTATTACGGGTAGGCGGGACTAGCGAAAACGTGTTATATATTTACTCATGGGTGACTGGGCGTATGCATTTTCTTTCTTTTCGCGAGTAGCCTACTGGGATTATACAGAAGTCTCTCTTTGTAAACAAAAACCGTACAACTTACCTTTTTTTCTGTGTGTGTGTGGTTTTTGCCATAAATAATAGTAGTTTCACGAAAGTCCCAAAGCAATGCATGACCCAGACAGTATTACCATTTTGATTTTTATTTCCGAGTTCACTCTGGAAATCCCGAAACAATATTTTTATTTTATAAATAGATGTCATTAACCCCTTAACAGTACTCTTATGTTATGATGCAACATTTTCCTATCAGAAATAAGGCTCGAAAGTCGCTCGGTTAAGAAGAGTTGTTTTCGTTACTAAAAACTTTCAGAAACCACAAATTTTTAACTGTAATTTTTGCTGTATTTGGCGAACATATCTCGATTATACAAGGCAGATATTTTTATACAAAAAAGTGGTTTTTAGTTTTTATTTTTAATTTATTGTGTCCAATAATAGTACTATTAACCCCTTAACTGTGGGAGGTATTTTGACACCATAAGCTAAAAATAGGCACAATACACCACTTTTTCCGTAGTAAAATATTTGCTTTGTGTAATCGAAAATGGTCTGCCAATTAATAAAGCGAAGGTTGCGTTAAATAATTACTGGTGTGCAAAAGCTTTTAGTAACAAAACAAGCAAACTGTTCTTGCCCGAACTGAGTTCGGGCTACACAGTTAAGGGGTTAAATAAAACTGTTACGGGGTAAAATAATAGAAAATTTGATTTTCAAAATTTCTAGTATGAACTCAGAATTCCTGTATCCAGAAGAGGGCAAAATTGAGAAACTTGGCCCCATGTTAGAAACTACTGGTTCGGACTCTTATCCAGCAGATCTTTCTCTGATCCACAGGCATAAAAAAACATTAATTTCTAAACAATAGTGTAACGTGGGATTAAAGGGCTCCGCCTTAGAAATTATTCCCAAAAAGGGCTCCGTGAGCCCAAAAGTTTGGTAACCACTGTGCTAGAGTAACGCCCACATACGGAGCTTCCTGTTTAAAAGATGAATACTACCCGCTTGTATTAATTATCGCCGGGTTAGCATAGTTACAAATATTTCACATCTTTGAAAAATAAGGAAATTGTACAACATTTCATTGCACTTGTAAATTGAATTTATAAAAAGAAACAATGTATCTATCTATGAAGAAAATCAGGGAAACATTACTTTTTCATTTAAACATGAAAACACATTGCATATCAACTAAATTTTGAGAAGTAACGAACAATTGCACAGGCCAGTAATATAATACATTTTAATTTTTTTCGCACAATTTAAGGTGTTTCTAATATTTTTCGATGCGCTGAGTTATAAAATAACCAGCTTTTTCATCTATCACGTAAGATTCTTGGCAAAGTGACGATGAATATTTAGGAAAATGACACAAAAGTCCATAACAGAGTAAAAAAAATATTGAAAAAATGCTTAAAAATATTCTGTACCTTGCATGTTATTTATCATACTAAGATAAACGTGTCATAGTTAACACAAATTTAAATATCAGTATAATGTATACCCTTCCTCTCGTAGAAAGTTGTCTCCCCCCCCTTTTTTTTATTTTATGGCTATTTCCTATATACAGCAACCAGTATTAGTATCCAATCATGTTAATTACAGTATGATGTTTTTATGACTAAATTTACTACGTTTTTTTTTTTTACCTATTAGGCAGAAATTCTCTATTTGTGATAAAATAATACTTGATAGAAGTTTGTGAATATTGCGATCGATCTGATAATAAAGGAGTTAATAAGCAAAATTTAAAAATGCGTCTTAAATTTCTTAAACTAAACTTAACCTTCATACCCTGTTAATATTTGACTGAACCTTGATTTAAAAAAAAAAAAAAAATAAATAAAAAAAATTCATACCAGAATTTTTATTTGAAACTATTTCACGTATTTATTTAACTTAGTTCTCTGTAGCTTTTATTTAACTTGCTTTATGAAGAAATTTCTGGTTCGAGTCGAATGAAATAAATTATAGAAAGGTGTCGATTCGACTCATTCAGACAGTGTTGCCAGATTGGGGATTTTTATAAATCCAGATTGTTTGACTGTCACCACTTTTATAAAACAGTATAATTCGCCTTATTTTTCAGAATTTTTAATCCATCATCAAATTGTCCGAATATTTCTATTTCGAAAAATTGGTGACAGTCAAACAATCTGAATTTAAAAAAATCCCCAATCTGGCAACACTGCATTCAGGGTAGGAATCTTAAACTAACGATAAGTAAGTTATCAAAATTTTTATTTATTCATGCCAGAATTTTTATTCTGTGTATTTAAAAATTAAAAAATATATAACAGACAGCGAATATAATTTTGCTGCTTCTGCGCTCAGGTTCTAGCAATTGATTTGCTCAAAGCAGATCGGTTTGTATCAGAAACTAGTAAATCAACATATCAGAGGCCTCAACGTCAGCTCTACAAATCATTGTTCATTATTCTCACTAATTTTTAATACCATCTTCATAATATTTGATATCCTAAAATTCATATTTTTGAAGTTATTTATTCATTTGTAAGAATTAAGATTTATCGAAATTCCGGAAATTTTAAAAGTATCTCATTAAACACAATTTTATGCAATGATAGGATAAACCAATTATCACTGTATTTTTTCAGAATAAGAATACATTCATTCAGGGCGGCGGAGTCCCCTGAACTCCCCGTTGTCACTATAATTTTATATTATAAATTTCCAGTAGTTGTGCTACTTCATTATTCGAGTTATGTCTGAATGCATTTACTATTGTAATTTCATTAGATTAAACATCTCTTTGTACAGGAGATTTTATTCTATCCTTAAAAGAATACGTATTTTTGAACCACTAAACATCATTTGTTGCTGAAATTGAATAAAATTTTGTGTATTAAATATACTTATACAAATGTAAATTCCTCTTATGAGACTTATATTCAATTTACACATTCAATGTTTTTATAATTTTCGTTTGGAAAACCGATTTGGTCATCTTTCTTTAGTATTTAAAATAAATCCTCATCTATTTCATTAGAAAAAGCATATCAACCCATTTATGCCTAGCGTCCCAATTTTGGGACACTTTAGTAAAATGTGGAAATGTGCATTTCACACCCTTTTTTTTAAATAGAAATTTGGTGTTTTATTTTATGGAGACCTCGACAAAATAAGACACCAAATTTCTATTTAAAAAAAAAGTGGTGTGAAATGCACTTTTCCCATTTTACTAAAACATCAACGCTAGGCATAAATGGGTTAAAAACTTAAATCACCCGAAAATTACCTATTTTGTTAATAAATTTTCGTGCCAAAATAATGCGATTTACTTGAATTTTCTTTTGTTGATATTCTTTGAAATATAGTTGCTTGGCAACCATTTAATAAAAGAGAGAAAAAAAGAAATGCATTGGAAATTTTTGTAAAAAATGAGAAATTAAAATGTTTCATATCTTTCAAATTAATGCGTAAAATTTCCTAAAAATTTATACATTTAATTCCGAAATTCTAATAAATATATTGGCAAATGTTCAAAGCAAGTGGGTTAAATTAGCATCTCCATTTCGTAAATTTAGCATCCATAATTTAGCATTTACAATTATCCCAATGCGTGATTTTCTTTTCGGTGAATGTTAAAATTGAAAAATCGTCTGACTTTCCATTGAAAGCATTATGACTTAAAAGAAAATGGTCTATATTTTTCGAACGAATGAACCAAATTTAACCAAAACTATACAGCCAATTCCGGGTACCTCGCCAACATTCTCATCAAAAACCAACTTAGTCGGATGATTTTTGCGGCGGTTGCGGAACAGACAAACAAACAGACAGACAGAAACCAAAAACTTTTCGCGTTTTCACAGTGAGCCTTCACTGATATTTCGGCAAGGAGAGGTCATGATTTCACTTACGTGAAGCTATGTGATATGGTTAGCAGGGTGTTTGCAGGTCTATCACCAGTGTGGCACTAAATGAATGACTGTATATTTGATTCTTTTCGTACCATTATTTTTTAAACAAAACTTTTCCTTCTTTTAATGATCTACCAACAAATTAGGCAAATATTTCTTTTACAAAATAGCGGAAAGAAAAGAAATTTTGCAATTTCCCAAATAAAGTCACCCGCTACTAATTATTACAATTTTTGAATAGATTCCCCCCCCCCCCCTCAATAAATTATAAATTATCCTACGATTAAACGCAGCGACTGCGAATTCAGTTATTTAGTAATTTTATTCAGTTATTTTATTAAATAGAAATGTTCTAATTTAACACTTACGGACGGGTTACGTTTTACGTTTTACCATTCTGTCTTCCTAGGACGGACTCCATAGAATTACGTTGTCAGATTACGTTACGTTGTATGATATATAAAATTCCGTTCACGGGTGGTACTTTTACATTTCATGTGTAACATTACTTCTGAAAAAAAACATACTCAAATTTCGTATTTTTACAATTAAAGTACTATGCATATAAATACTTCGATTAGAAACAATATCATTATTATATACATTCATTTGTAATATAAACACGAACAGGGAAAATCTTTTTGTCAAATAATGTGACATGCAAGTATAACGACCATAGGCGGGGTTTCCAGTTTAAAAGAGAAGCACTGTTCGTCCACAATTTGTTAAAAAATGCACGGAAACCAAGGAAGGCCCAGAAAACACAAACCATTTGTTAAGTGTTAAAATAGTGGTGTTAGGACTCAATGAAAATTCCAAAGAGTATACGCACATTGGGTTTGGCCTGTTAGTGCTCCTGCTTCTGTTTACTATAACGCTTTACACATTTGAAGAAGGGTGGTAAATTATTTATACAAATTAACTTTAATTACGAACTTCCAAATGGCATCTTGAACTTTTTTTTTATATAAAATTTATTTTTTATAATGTACGTGAAGAAAATGTTTTATTTAATTTCGATACAATTTGTTCTTCAATTATGGTGATATTGAAACATTTTAACAATTTGCCAACAGAATTACTATGTACATGAAAAGGCTAATCTGCCATTAAATGAGGAGGGTATTTGGAAATTTTAACAGATATCTGAATTCAAAATTGTTGTAATTAATGTTTATTACTTTTTCTTTAGTTTGCGATTATCCTAAAACAAATAAAAAAATATAAGTATTAATTTACTCAGCTGTTTAAAAAGTAAAGGAATTTTGTTGTGTGAACGACTATTCTAGACGGGTAACAGAGTTTAAATTCATAAAAATTACATTTCACTTATGCAAAAAAAACTAAAAAATGATGAATTGTGAGTTAAAGCGATGTTGTATGTAACCCATTCACACCATGCCACAAACGTTCGCTGCGCACATCTTGATTTTATCGTAGATCACTACCTGACGTATACCTGTAAAAGAGTATTTTTTATTTATAATGAAAAATATATGTATATGCAGAAACCTGCTATGCGTGTGCACAGGGTATCTCATAAATCCGTTCATATTTCAAAAACTCATAGAACGTTAACAAATTCTCATATCGGAGTGCGGTTTGTACTTGTTAAAGAGTCGTATTTCTTGTGGCAATAGAAAAATATTGTTCAAAGAGGTCCAAGAGTAGGTTCAAATTTCAAAAATTCATGAAAATGTAACAAATTGTCGAGCGGAATGCAGTTTACACCATAAAACTTGTCATGGGAACTGTTCGTGACAAAAGCAAATATATTGCAAAGCGTCTCGTAACTCCCTTCATAGTTTAAAATATCCAAAAAATCCGACTTTGTCATATCAAAAAAAAAAAAAAAAAAAAAAAAAATGAACATTTTTTTTTTCGTTTACCTAAAACAAAAATCAGACACTTTGACGAGTCTTTTAGTGAAAACCGCATTTCGATTTTTTAAATTTTTATGATTTTTTGAAATTTGTACGTATTTATAGAATACCCTGTACATCAATGAAACTATCTGGTGATAAAGGAGTTAATGATCAAAGTGTAAAAATGCCTCTTAATTTACTTAAAGTGAACTTAAACTAGCGATAAGTTAGTTACCGAAATTTTTATTTATTCATGCCAGAATTTTTATTCTGTGAATTTAAAAAATAGAAAAATACTAGGCGTCGTACTGTCCGTTGTTCCAACGTTCTAGTAAACTGATCTGCTCAAAGCAGGTTGGTATGCATCACATTTGAGAATTAAGTTTTCGCTTGTGGGAAGGCTCTTGTATGACTAGAAGGCGACTTGCAGTTCTAACAGAATTTCCAGATATATTTTACTCCTTATTCAAACTCAGAAAATTATCAAATATCATGCGATTCAACGCAGTGACTGCGAATTCTGCTATTTAAATAATAAATAGAAATTTTCTAATTTAAAATAGGGGCGCTAGACTCTGTGAAAATTACGCACATTGCGTTTAGGCTTTTTGGTGCTCCTTACTATAACGGCCCCACCAGTGGCTGAGAGGTTGTGCTCTCAAAGCTGGTAGACGGGAGTTTTGGGTTCAAACCTCTGTCGTGCTCGTCGACCTAACCGTTCGGAGTTTTCCGTGGTTTTCTTCGAAACTTGTCGTGAATACGAGTTAGGATCCCTTAGAAAGTCCGTCACGGAGGGCACTCCCCCTAGGGCCTATATCCCTCGTGTAGATAATCGGGCGTCATAAATCAACCAACCAACCTTACTATAACGCTTTAACTCTTTGAAGGGTGGTGGTATATTACTTAGACCACTTAGGTTTAATTCCAAACTTTCACATGGCACCGAAAATTTTTTAATAAAATTTATCTTTTATAATGTACGTGAAGAAAGTATTTATTTTCAAATCAATTTGTTGGTCAATTCTGGTGACATTCAAACATTTCAACAATTTACCAACATAATTACTTTGCCCATGAAAAGGCTTATCTGTATTTAAATGAGGCGGATATTAGGGAATTCTAGTAGATATCGGATTTAAAAATTGTTGTAATTAATGCTTATTCTTTTTCTTTAGTTTGCGATTTTCCTAAAACAAATTAATAAACATATAAGTATTAATTTACTCAGTCATTTAAAAAGTAAAAGAATTTTTCTTGTGTGAACGACTATTTTGAGCGGATATGCAGACAACAGCGTTTAAATTCATAAAAACTATAGTTCAGTTATCTATACTAATAAAATAAAGTTTCGCTCTGTGTGTGTGTGTGTGTTTGTTTCTTTGTCTGCGATGGCTAGCAAAATCTAGCCCATCTAGACGTCTGACAATTTAGGTGTGGATAGTCCAAGGTTTGGCCATGTACACCTGAGTCTCGGAATTTTAATATTTTGATAATTACCCAACATATTAATTATAATCTCATCGTATCGAAAATGCCATCTTTTAAATCAAAATGGCTAAAGAAAAAAACAGCTGTTCTGGATTTGCAAGCGGAAATGAACTAATTCAAAATTATTTTACTAATTAGCAAATTTTCAGAAAACTAATTAAGATATCAATTTGAAAATTTCTGAGCATATGTAAAAAAAAAAATCTGCATCCGACTATGCGATTTTTGAAAAAACTGCCGGTAAGTTTTCTTTATTTAAGCAAAAAACTGCCAAAAATCTGCGGGCGCCAGTGAAAAAAATCTGAGAATGTTTTAGACAGGGATCTGCTTTCATTAAAAACTGAACTACAAAGAGATCTGTTTTTCTGGCCGATCCCTCCATTTAGTTTGCGAAAATGAAAGGAAATAATTGCCAATTTTTACTAATGAACAAAAATTTAACTAATTAGGATATAGATTTGAAATTGGGGATGGAAAGGAGTGTCATCTGCCGGCTATTTTAGCGTAGCATCTTCGTTATGTTCTTATTATCAGAAAAACTTAATACTTTTTATAATGATCACGTTAATGTAGATGAATGCGGTTTTCTTGAACAAATTATTCGTTATATTTGCGGGTATGGGAAGGGAGGGGGTTAACGGCTTGCTCTGAGATTGTTATTATCTCGGGATCGGGCAACGCCGTGCGGGTTAGCTAGTAAAAAAAAAAAAGATGAATTTTGAGTTATAGCGATGTTGTATATGTAACCCGTTCACCCCAGGCCGCTAACGTTCGCTGAGAATATCTTGATTTTATCGTTAGATAACCACTTGACATCTACCCGTACAAGAGTGTTTTTTTATTTAAAATGAAGATAAATATATAGGTAGTAACCTGGTATAGGCGTGTGTACAGGGTATCTCATAAGACCGTTCACATTTCCAAAACTCATAGAGAATTGTAATATGGGAGGGCGGTTTTCACTTGTCAGAGTAGGATTTTTTGGGACACTAGGAAAAAATTGTCAAAGAGATCCAAAAACAGGTTCAAATTTCAAAAATTCATGAAAATTTAACAAATTGTGGTAACGGAATGCAGTTTACACCATAAAATTTGTCATAAAGGGCAACTATTCGTGTCAATAGCAAATATGATGCAAACTGTCTCGTAACTCCCTTCATATTTCAAAAAATTCAATTTTGTCATCTCATTGTACGGTTTGCATCGGGAGATTTGAAGAAATAGTTTTTGTAGCAAAAAAATTTTAAAAAATAAATGAATAAATCAATAAATAAATAAAAATAAAATAAAATGAAGTATTTTTTTTTTTTAACTTTTAGGAGTCTTATAGTGAAAACCACATTTCGACTTTTTTAATTTTCATGATTTTTTTAAAATGTGAACAGGCTCATGGAATATCCTGTACATCAATAAAACGTTCTGGTGATGAAGGAGTTAATGAACAAAATGTAAAAATGCCTCTTAATTTACTTAAACTATACTTAAGCTAGCGATAAGTTAGCTACCAAAATTTCTATTTATTCACGCCAGAATTTTTATTCTGTAAATTTAAAAATTAGAAAAATATTAGACGTTTAACACGACGGGTTCTATCTAGTTGAAGGTTCTAGAAAACTGATCTGCTCAAAGCAGATCGGTTTGTATCATAAATGAGAGGTCAAGTTTTCGATTACGTAGAGGTTTTTGTATGATAATCACAGAATGCTCTCAGTTCTATCACGATTTTTGAATGTAGTTTTATTCCATATTTAAACTCAGAAAGTTATAAAAAAATCCTGCGATTCAACACAGTGAATTCTGCTATTTAAATAATAATTAAAAATTTTCTAATTTAAAATAGTAGTGCTAGATACTCCGAGGAATGTACGCACATCGGGTTAGGCCTGTTGGTGCTCCTACTATAACACTTTAACCCTTTGAAGGTTGGAGGTACATTATATTATTTAAGGCCACTTAATTTTAATTCCAAATTTTCAAATGACACACAGATTTTTTTAATAAAATTTATCTTTTATAATGTACGTGAAGAAAGAATTTATTTATTTTGAAATCAATATTTTCGTCAATTCTGGTGATATTCAAACATTTCAACAATTTGTCAACAGAATTACTTCGCCCATGAAAGCTCTAATCTGTCATTAAATGAAAGCGGATATTTGGAAATTATAATTGATATCTGTATTAAAAATTGTTGTGATTATTGCTTATAATTTTTTCTTTAGCTTCCGATTATCCTAAAACAAGTAAAATAATGTAAGTATTCATTTACTCAGCCATTTAAAAAGTAAAATTTCACTTGCGTGAATGACTATCCTGATTAGGCGTTCTTTGCTTAAAAAAAGTTCATTCAGACATTTTCTACGATATTTTAACTAGTAATGTGCAGAATGAATGGTTTTGATATTCGAATGAATCATTGTGGCATGTGCAAAAGTATATATCTTGCCAACATTCGTATTATGTTTTAATCAATTACTAACAGAAAAAAGATGATTCGTATTCTAATTAGAATAAAATTAAAAACCCACATGAGGAACTTTTTTTCTTTCTTTCTTTTTTTTTTTGCAAAATTTTTGGGGGTAACTGATTAAAAAAATGTGAAGGTTAGAAACAATTTTTTTAGAATGCCCGAATAATTCAATCGAATGACAAAATTCATTATGTTCATAACTAATTTTTACATCATGTTCATTAGTTATGGAAAATCATGTGTACACATACACACTCGCGCGTGCTTTTATATATAGTATTATATATATATATATATATATATATATATAAATGAATAAATAAATAAATAAATAAATAATATATACATGTATGTATGTATGTATATGTGTGTGTGTGTGTGTGTTTTTATATACATACATAGAAATAAAGAGATAGACAGATATATATATGTTTATAAATCAAATTTTAATTTGTCTAATTTGCATATTATGAATTTTTTCTTTCGCTCTCTCTTTCTTTGTGTGTATATTGTCCTTTAATTTTTTAGATATATATTCAGATATGTGTTTATATATATATTTTTTCATTAGTTTTTTATTCATTCTTTACAAAGCTTACATTAAACATTCATTTTAAAAGAAATTGAGACATTTCGAATCATTAAAGCACTGTTCTCTGAAAGATCAGCTAAAAATAACATGAAGAGTTACTTTTACATAAACGAACATAAAAGTAACATAATACATAAAAGTAACATGAGTAAAATAAAAGTTTTTTACATAAAAGTAACAGAGATCACATTACTTAAAAAAAAACAAAAAAACATATGCAATTTTTTTTTATGTCCAAAGTTTTTAGGTATGATACTGTGAGCGTTTTATAGTTTCTGAAGAAATCTTAAATGTTTCGTTACATAAAATAGGAATAAGATATTTTCTTATGTTACTCTGAGATTCTGCATGCAAAGCAAGTACCCAATATTTGTCTCGTTTATTTAGCTAGGCTCTTTTGTTAATACTTTCCATTATAGTTGAAAACTGTTTATGACCGTCTGCCGAATGTGCTCTAACTATCGTTAAATATACTGGGATTGTCATGTAATTTTTGTACAGGGTATCCCAAAAACATTGACCTCGGCTTTTATTCCTTAAATATTGATCATAGACATATATTATAAATTATAAAGTTACGCAAAAAAAGGTGCAGAATTTTATGAGATCGGTTAAAATTTTCAGGGTATTAAATTTAAAGAAACACAAAACTCAAATTTTTTAGATGGACCCCGTACAATTTTTTTCCAATGAGTAAAATATGCCCCATAGACTAAGAAGGTCATGTACAAAATTTCAGCATTTTATCATAAAAAGTCGCAGAGATATGTTTAAACAAAGTTGGTGAGTGGTTAATCATAACTGCATCATCACAATTACTATAAATTTATGCAATCATTGTTTTATTTCGTAATTTGTGTACGATCAGTGAAACGCGATCATCCGACATGATTTTTTTCCTTTGTGAACTCATATTCAAGCATCGAAAAGTGGTTTAAGCTAGATTTTATGTTTTTCATATATCTGCGACTTTTTATGATAAAATGCTGAAATTTTGTACATGACCTTATTAGTGTATGGGGCACATTTTAATGATTGGGAGATGTTTTGTACGGGGCCGTATAAAATCTGAAATTTTGTATTTCTTCAAATTTAATCCCCTGGAAAATTTAATCGATTTCTTAAAATTCTGTACCTTTTTTTAAGTAACTTTGTAATTTATAATATATGTCTATGGTCAATATTTGAGGAAAAAAAACGAGGTTAATGTTTTTTGGGACACCCTGCATGTTATTGAATTTTTCCATAGAATATTCGCTATATTCGTTTACAAGGACACACTAAAGTATTCCGTTACATTATGGTCTGTAGGGAAAAATCGTTTGAGAAGCATTTTAATAATGTTATGATGTTTTAAACAATGAAATTGATATGCATCGCGGAGATGGACTTTAACTTTCTTTATGTGGAGTATAGAAAATGTAGCATTCATAGTTCGTTTATATTGATGCGCAAATAATTCCATTACATTATGAACTATGTGGGGAAATTATTTGCTGTGCATTTTCATGCCACGATACTTCAAACATACTTAAATTGAAATGCATCATTGATGTGGACTACAACAAGCTTTCTGTGGTGTAAGAATAAGTAGCAGGTATATTTCGTTTACAGGGACCCACAAAATAATTCCATTATATAATGATCTATTGGAAAAAATCGTTTGCGGTGCATTTTAATGATGTTACTAGCTGTTTAACCCGTTTTACGCGCGGGAGTTCATGAATTCCCAAGGTTATGATCAAACATTAAAAAATATGTAAATCTATACTAATATTATAAAGGAGTAAAGATTGTTTGTTTGTTTGTTTGTTTGTTTGTTTGTTTGTAGGGGGACTCTGGAACAACCGAACCGATTTCAAAAGTGATGGTGGCAAATTGATGGTGACAACCCCTGTTCCAACATAGGCTATATTTTATGTCGGTGCCACTACCCCAGGGGGGTGCAGGAGCGAAAAACGTTCTAAAATTGCGATCTTTTCTATACTGAAGCAGCTAGAAATTTGAAATTTGGCGTTGTAGTTACTTATAAGATGTAAATGCTCTCTAAGAACAAAATTAAAAAAAATTTTTAAAGGATTATTAGGAAATTTAAAAGGATGAAATGAGCGAAAAGCGTTCTAAAAACATTCTAAATTACAATTTCTATGGAATCTCTAGAACTACCGAACCGATTTGAAATTTGGCGTTGTAGTTACTTATAAGATGTAAATGCTCTCTAAGAACAAAGTAAAAAAGAATTCGAAATTTAAAAGGGTGAAATGAGCGAAAAGCGTTCTAAAAACATTCTAAATTACAATTTGTATGGAATCTCTAGAACTACCGAAACGATTTGAAATTTGGCGTTATAGTTACTTATAAGATGTAAATGCTCTCTAAGAACAAAATAAAAAAAAATCGAAATTTAAAAGGGTGAAATGAGCGAAAAGCGTTCTAAAAACATTCTAAATTACAATTTCTATGGAATCTCTAGAACTACCGAACCGATTTGAAATTTGGCGTTGTAGTTACTTATAAGATGTAAATGCTCTCTAAGAACAAAATAAAAAAAAAATTCGAAATTTAAAAGGGTGAAAGGAGCGAAAAGCGTTCTAAAAACATTCTAAATTACAATTTCTATGGAATCTATAGAACTGCCGAACCGATTTCAAAAGTGATGGTGGCAAATTGATGGTGACAACCCCTGCTCCAACATAGGCTATATTTTATGTCGGTGTCACTAACCCCAGGGGGGTGCAGGAGCGAAAAACGTTCTAAAATTGAGATCTTTTTTATACTGAAGAAGCTAGAAATTTGAAATTTGGCGTTGTAGTTACTTATAAGATGTAAATGCTCTCTAAAAACAAAATAAAAACAATTCGAAATCTAAAAGGGTGAAATGAGCGAAAAGCGTTCTAAAAACATTCTAAATTACAATTTCTATGGAATCTCTAGAACTACCGAACCGATTTCAAAAGTGATGGTGGCAAATTTGTGGTGACAATCCCTGCTCCAACAGCCTCTTTAATAAAAAACTATGCGTTTCTAACGACTGGGTTTTTCGCTAATTGTTGCCACAGATTAATCTCGGAAAATGAAACATTTGAAGTTACTGAAAAAAAATAGTAGCTCGAAAAGTATTTGTCAGAAAATTGTTAGGCAAACTGCGTTTGAAAGGTAAAAAATTGTATTTTTCTTGATATAAATTTCAAATCTAATGATTATGCCATTTTTCAAATATTGAATTTGAAAAATTACCAAATTTCACAATGGAGTACCATAGCGAAACCTTCATGCGTAAAAAGATAATGATAAGGGCGACATGTCCTGGCGTGTATATTGGCTATAGCACGAGTCACAAATTGTAGTAGCGTCATCTATACTATTAAAAACCGTTCGCGTATCTATGTAACCTCAAAAACTCGATAACCACAGGGCGCAGGGCTAAGAAATTTTGCACACGGGTAGCTGGTAGGGCAGACATGATCGACTTGGGGCAAAAAATTCGAAAATTTTAAATAGATTTTTGATAGATTAAATATTTATTAAAATCTATCCAGAAAGGAGATCTCATGAAAAATACGCTTTTTCACAGAGTAATCTTCGGTTGGTTGGTTGTATAAAATCTCCGCAGAAATTATTAAATAAATCAAGGTAGGGATCACTGCAATTGCCAGTCGAGTGTTTAAAATTGATGGATCAGAGATTATATGACATGTAGACAATCAACTTAATTATTGACCGTTGCCAAATGCTAAAAACTTAATTTTAAAAGATTTTATCGACCTAATGAATGATAATTAGCTGGGTTTAAGGGTTTTTTTGCATGACATATATTAGTATGATAGAGATTATTAATACAGAAAACTTTATTTAACAGATTATTTGTTAAATTTGCGGGGATGAGGAGGGGTGGGGGTAAACGACTTTTTATTAAATATCACATATATTTTACTTGACCGCGCGCCACCTGACGGTGGTTTTTTCATTAATTGACCCTCCGTATGAATAAATCCAAATCTACTGCTCTGATTTCAACAGAACTAATTACATTTAAGAAATTTAACATTTTTTGCTTCACCCTTAACGTTTAAACGCTGTTTTATATAGATGATACCGCTATTTTAGAATAACAGTTTTCGTAAACATTAAATTTGTTCCTAATAAAAGTACAGAGCCCGTATTCAGTTGATGCATACCAACAGTCAAAGTTAGTGATTTGTTGTTGAGCACTTGACCGCGCGCCTCCTCGCGGCCCCTTCCTGAAGGTTTTTTTTTCTCTAACTGTGCTTTATTTCCAAAACTCAGAGAATTATGTTCCGAACTTCTCCAAACCAGTTCCATTTTGCTAAATTATCATAAAAATCAGCATTCATAGCTTCAGGGTGTACTTCTAAGAAAACAGTTACCAGTATTTCTGAATAATGGTCTAAGCCAAATTTCAAATTAAGTTCCTAGCTCAACTATATGAATCAATCTTTAACGATGCATATAGTGGATCTACTTATTTATCATTTACTGAAAAGCACTTGAACATCCACCCCCTCACCCCCTCCCTCAAGGCTTTTTGTCTAACTGTACCCTGTTTCCATATCTCAGTAACAAATTTTCCGATTTCAGCGAAACTGATTCCAAACATCATATTTAACTTAATAATCTACGTCTATATCATCATAATAAATTTATGAGTAGCGGGTACCATTATTTCCGAATTACAGTCTAAGACAAATTTCTAATTAAATTCCTAGCTTAACCAAACGAACGAATTTTTAAAAATGCATAGTGGTCCTCCTAATTTTATTTACTGAAGTGAACTTGAACAGCCGCCCCTCCCCGGCACCTTCTTCAAGGTCTTTTTTCTAACTATGCCCCGTTTCCATAACTCAGCAACTGTCTTTCCGATTTCAACGCAACTGATTACAAATATTATAATTAACTTAATAGTCATCCTCTATAACATTAAAGTAAATTTATGAGTAGTAGTTACCACTATTTCCGAATTATAGTTTAAACCAAATTTGTAATTAAGTTCATAGCTTAACCAAACGAACAAATTTTTAAAAATGCATAGTGGTCCTCCTAATTAGTCATTTTCTGAAGGACACTTGAACATCCCCTGCCCCCGGCACCCCCTCAAGGTTATTTTCTCTAACTGTGCCTTATTTCAATAACTCGGCTAATAATGTTCCCATCTTCTCCAAACCGCTTTTGTACTTTGTAGCCCGTCTACTATTGGGACTTAAAACGGCCTATAGAGGCGCTGTTCACAGCCATCGCTACAGGAAAATTGTCCCTTTAACTAATGCTAAAGTGCCATTGAAATCATTATTTATTGTAAACGCGTTTAAAAGTGTTAGATATTCAAATTTGGATAATTTTTACGTTGTTATATAAACACAGAACACAAATATCACATGAAATCTGAAACTGTGCAAAACAATAATCATTATGAACAAATTAAAAATGCATGTAATGCAATGGGCTTGGAAGGGATTTTCCTGAAGCGAGAAGTTATATCTTTTCCCCACCAGATGGCGTATTCGAGCGCTTGAATTCCCAATTACGATGCCTTAAGCAACGGGAACATGTGTCAGATGTTTGTTCGTAAAGAGGTTTGTTTAGAACAGAATGCTCCCCTGGCGGTGGAAGGTGGAAATAAAAGATTTTCCGGAGCTTATGAGCATGCCCGGTACACGGTGCCAAAGCCATCGGAGATCCGGGACGGAGTTTCGTTTTTTAAGAGATTTAAGTTTATCACACGGGTCCGGGCAACGCCGAGCGGGTCAGCTAGAATAATATACCCTATTAAAATCCGTGCGCGTATCTATCTATGTAACCTCAAAAACTCGGAAACCGCAGGGCCCGGGGCTACGAAATTTGGCAAACGTGTTGCTGGTAGGGAGCCCATGAACGATTGGGCAAAAAAATTGAAAATTTTAAATAGTTTTTAATGTTTTGGACGAAGTTTTACCTTTTTTATGTCAACCCGTAATCGTGCGAGTTCTAAACAGTTCTAAATGTAATGTGAGATATACATATTATGGAAGCCACGCTGCAATAGTAAGAAGCTGTAGCGGGTATTACGATAATTCTTTTACCTCGCATGCAAATAATTAGAGATTATTTAATTGCGCTTCAACAATTCAACACTTTAACAGGTGAATTAAATTCATTTTATTCACTTTTTAGAATCAAATTCATGAACTCCCGTGCGCAGAACGGGTTAAACAGCTAGTATTAAATAAAGAAATATGTAACAGTCCGTGAGCGGTTTGTCACTGTTTTCAAAAGTAAAAAGTATGTAAAAGTCTATGATCCTTTTTCACTATGTTTTTAAATTTTAAATCCGTAGTAAAAAGTAGTAGTACGTAAAAAATTCAAATCAAATAGACATAATAATAATCGAATATGAAACGAAAATTAGCATAAAAACGCAATGACAACAAACAACTTTAAAATATCTAAATAAGAAATAAGAATTCCCCTGTTAAAGTGTTGAGTTGTTCAATAACTGATAAATATTTAGAAAAATATTTATAATATTTTTCTATAATTATTTTTCTATAATTATTTTTATAGTATTAATATTATATAAATATTTAGAAAAATATTTTCTACTACTGTGCATTTTTTTTAATGAAATTTATTTGTCATGTTGCTATGGCAGCAGACGATAAAACGATATCTTTGGAATAAGGTAATAAATAGAATAAAAAGTTTTGTTGATGTTTCTGATAAAATGTTTTTCTTTATTTAAAAAAAAGGTAATAATTAAGCGCAATTAAATAATCTCTAATTATTTGCATGCGAGGTAAAAGAATTATCGTAATACCCGTTACAGCTTCTTAGTACTGCAGCGTGGCGTATATCTCACATCACAGTAAACATTTAGAACTCGTTAGAACTCGGGCGATTATGAGTTGAACATAAAAAAAGGCAAAAATTCGTCATAAACATAAAATTAAAAAAAATCTATTTAAAATTTTTGAATTTTTTGCCCCAATCCTTCATGGACCTCCTACCAGCAACCCGTGTGCCAAATTTTTTAGCCCTGCATCCTGTGGGTTCCGAGTTTTTGAGGTTACATAGATAGGTACGCACACGGATTTTAATAGGGTAAATGATAGATAAAAAATAATGAAATTGAAATGTATCCCTCATGTTCACAACAACATGTTTTCTATAGATTATACAAGGTGGGGACAGATCAGGGAAAAGCACAGTAAAAAAAAGAGGTAAACACCAGTATTTTCGAATGATAAAAATCATATTGTTTATTTGAACGATAAATAAGTTGAACTTTCCTATATGAAAATACTGGTACTTCTTTTTTTTTACTGTGTTTTTCCCTAATCTCTAGCCACCCTGTTATAGAGTACGTAGCATTTATCATTAACCCCTTAACCCTTTCAGGGGCAAAGTAATTTCAGTACTAAAATGTTGAAATAAATGACTGGCACTGGAATTAACGAAGAGATTTATTTCCAAATAATAAAAAGGCAAAAAATCCCATACATATTAAATGGGAAAGATTTTTGCAAATTTCTGGTGTCAAAGTGGCGTTTGGGAATTAAAATTAAGTGGTTTCATAAACATACCACTGCCCCTGAAAGGGTTAAGCACCATATTCAATTTAGTGGTAGTATGCTGAATACTAGATATATTAATTTTTGTCAAAAGTAGTTTATATCATTATTTTTATCTACCAGATATACAAAAAACACAAAACCGAATGCGAAACAACAATTTACGAAACACAACTGAACAGAATGACCCAGACATAAACAAATTCACAACGAATAAAGAAACAAAGCAGCGGGAAAATTAACGAGTTTTTCTATACGTAATGTCATCTATTAGGTGCGAAAACAATCATTGCTATAAAGCCCGTACAAAACCAATCACAATAGCAATTAGCGAGGCAAAACAACAGATGCTTAAAACATTGCAATGTGGACTTAAGAAGAAATATACGAGTTCACGACGTACGCATCTACGTCGTGGTGCTTAAGGGTCATCTTCACGTACTTGAAAACACCCGCTCGCTAATGCTAATCCTATGGGGCATGATTTTTCTAATATCTCGTTTGCATTTCAATATTTTTAAACGATTTTTCTTTTTGCATTGGATAGCAGAGATCAATCTCTATTTCCACCGTTGATTACTTTTTCGATTTTCTTTCCGGATTTTTTTTACGAAGATACTTTCACTTTCGGAACCGGTTTCGAAAGTGAAAGTATCTTCGTAAAAAAAATCTGCAAAGAAAATCGAAAAAGTAATCAACGGTGGAAATAGAGATTGATCTCTGCTATCCAATGCAAAAAAATCGTTTAAAAATATTGAAATGCAAACGAGATATTTGAAAAATCATGCCCCATAGGATTAGCATTAGCGAGCGGCTGTTTTCAAGTGCGTGAAGGGGCAGACTTTTTAGTCTTTTACCACCGGTTTTTTAAAACAGAAATTTGCGGCTAATTGAATCGCAGAAGTGCTAGGATTACACAAGGCAAAGTTTACAATAAAAAGTTACTGGTGGGAATAATCGAGGATTCTGAGCATCTTATGCGTCACATATACGTGTCGCTCGTCCCCAAGGGGTTAAGGGGTTAATTTATTGAGACGCACAAAAGAATTCAGTTAAAGGATTGAGCAGGATCGATAATTGCTGGAAGTGCATCTTCAGTTATGGAATGCATTTTTTAAACTTAACTAATTTTTAGTGCATTACGTGGTGTGTTTAATTATATGATCCCATACAGGGCTGCACGAAAGGATTCGCTCAGATTACCGGATATAACCAGCAATTACTGAAAATGGATTTTTACTAAGTTATGTTTTTTTTTTAAACTGTTATTTATATACCTCATTTCATTGTATAACAAGAACAAAAAATCATGCATCTGGCATAGATTATGGAACACTTTCAAACACTAACAAAATGCTATTAAGAAATTTAATTTTTTCATACAATTTAATGAGTTATCTACATAAGCAATTTAAAAGATGCACAACTACGTAAAAATCCAATTTCAGCAATAGCTGCCCATATTCGAAGTCTTTCGTTCCGCCCTGTATAGGATCTACATAATTTGTAAAGAACACGTAGAACGCTAAAAATGACATAAAATTGCATATCAGTGTGGAAAGAGCACTTCTAGCAGTGACCGATCCTAGCCAGTTCTTAAGCCGAATTCTCTTGTGCGTCTCTGTACATGAACGATAAATCCATACTGTATAGAAAATAAGTTGTATTGAACTTTAGTGATCTTTTTCAATTTCCTTATATTTCAAGTATCATAACATGTTCAAAACGCACAGCAAACGTTTTTTTTCTATACATCATAATGTAAAAGAATTATTTTGTGAATCCCTGTAATTGAACTATAAATGCTACTAACTGTAAAATAATGCTGTAGTCCGCCTGAGTAATGCACATTAATCGATTTATATTTGAAATATCGCAACATCAATAAAATACGCCGCAAACGATAGTTCCCCATAGACCATATACTGTAATGAATTCTTTTGTGCGTCCCTATAAATGAACTATTAATGCTGCACCCTTCATTTTCAATACCGAACATTCTATAGTAAAATTGAATATCGTATACAAATTTCATGATAATCCGAGAATATTTACGAGAGTTAGAGTACGGACAGACAGACAGACAGACAAACCGAATTCATAAACACTTTTCAACTATGTTGGAAAGTGTTAAAAAAGGAAATTTTTCTTAACAATATTCTGTTAATGTTGGAAAGTGTTTCAAAACCTATACCGATGAATAATTTTCCGTTCTTGTTATTGTTTTCTGTTTTCTAGCACAAGGCCATTTACAAAATTTAATATAATAATTATTATATTTCGATATCTGTCCTAGTATCGAAAATCATACTAAAGATAATGAGAGTAATGGACGATATTCATTGGGAGGGGCTAGTTGAGCATAAGCCGAAAGGTAAGTCTCTCCGCACGGTTTGACTTTGACGATATTGATAGGTAAGTGTTAACCCTTCAATTCCCACACAGAGAGCAAATTTGAGTTTTATTTTCCGAACACATAGTGTAAGGAAAGTGTTGTAATCATGAATTATGGGTGTGTGAGTGAGCACTATAGCTCTCAAACGATACATCCAATTGAGCTCCCATTTGGTGAATATATTATAAACCGCTGTCGAAAGATCTGTATATATTTTCGAAAAAATTGGCTGACGGATGAGGAATTGCATCCCTTTTTAAACCATTTTTCGACTGATTCTATAGAGAAAATTAACAAGGACATGTCAAAGAGTATAAGTAATAAATATTGCGGTGACGTAATCAAGTATTAGTGGTGCAGAAGTAACGTCTCCAGTTTCAAAACGAGGGATCCAGCGTTCGAATCCAACCGATTTCTTTTGTGTTCGAAGGTATACAAATTTCCTGTTTTCTTCATTTCTTCTGTCTAGACAAATATACCACATTGTTTGGAAAGTCGACTTCAGATTTTTTGAATTGTTTTTAGCTAGGTATCCAGTAAATAAGACAGATATATGCAATGTAAGGATTTTTTGCTTTTATTTTACTTAATATTATAGCACCGCACACTGCGTACTGGAACAATAACACCTTGGCAACTGTCATACTCAAGATTTCTACAACTGTTTTACGAATGTTAAATCATAAAAATGTCAATACTCACCTTATACAAGTCCCGACCAAGACCTCCTTATCATAGTATCAGACCTCTCAATCAGCAAGTTGCCTTTGACCGCTATACTTGTCCTGCTACTAGCGCCATCAATCGTCAGTAATAGTATTTACGACACGAAATCACACGAAATTTTTTCACAGCTCCATTTGTTCTATGCATTTGCTTATGAACTAGTAGTTTTCCTACCACTAACATTTTATAGTAAATTTTATCTTATTAAATTGACAAGATCGTGTGATTACATGACGAAAAAAATTCTATTAAATTTTAGTGGTAAGAGAAAAGCGTAAGAGTTGGCAGCTATGCGGTAGCAGACCAGCTAGATTTTTCTATAGATTTTTCTATTATATTTTTGGATACCAGTTTTTTAGTAGAGACAATTTTGTTTTGTTTGATCGGAAAATTCTGGGATTTAAAAGAACAACATTTTCTCTAAAAATAGGGTTGGGTTGGGTTGATTATTGACGGCCAATTATCTACACTAGGGATATAGGCCCGGGGGGAGTGCCCTTCGTGGGGGTCTTTCTAAGGGAACCTAATCCGTATTTACGCATGGATAAATCCACGGCTCGAAGAAAACCACGAAAACTCCGAACGATTAGGCCGACGGGCGCGATTGGGATCGAACCCAGCACCTCCCGTCTACCAGCTTCGAGAGCACAACCTCTCAGCCACTGCTGGGGCTTTCTCTAAAAATAGACTGGTGTTCAAAAAGCCCGAAACATGGCAACTATGCGGTAGTATCCACCAGGCGGCGATACTTTCCGGAGAAAGTCAATTAATAAGTTGGCAATTACCGCGGACATTTTCTCCCATAGACTTTCTCCGGATTGTCAAGTCTGTTCTATGATAAGGGAGTCTTGGTCCCGACAAACACAACGTCAAAGTGTCGCAAGTCATAAAGACACGAGCACATTTGGAAAGTTATAAAAATTATCAGGTTATAACAGCACATGTTTCTCAGATACCAACAGGTATATTTGTTCCCCAACAAGTCAATAGATGGCCCTGAATTTATCTATTGCAATTATTTCAAGAATTACGGAACACAAAAAAGGCATAGATTGGGATGTGCAATGGGAACTGGCGAGTTAATAACTGTGATGTTGATTTTACATTTTGGTAAATAAATCAACACTTTACTTTAACATTAATTTATTTCAAATATTTATTTATTTATTTATTTATTTATATACGCACCTAATTCTCAAAATGTTGAGAAGTTTCAAACATATTATTTCTTATATCGAGTTTTCTCACTTATTCTGTCAGAAATTTTACCTAATATGCAATCTAATGTACAATCAGTATTAAAAAAAAAAGATACACCTACCTTTATTCGCATACTATTTATGAAAAAATCACACCAAAAGTGTCATTAGACTAAAAATATTGTCTTCGTTCAGAATGTGACTGCAATTTTTGAAATAGGAGTGGCCTATATATTAAAAAATGTACCAACTTCGATTTTTCAAATAGCAACACCCACTTTTGACACCATATCTGAGTACCTTGTATCAAGGAAGCCCGGAGAAAGATATAGTTTATATATTTATTATTTTATTTTCAAAGAGTTATAAAAGAAAATTTATTAAGTGTATATATACAAAGGACATAGCCGAATAAACATGGACAACATGTCTTTGAATCAATTTTCCAGATATTTTCCACATATGTGGCTGCTTATCTCACAGTAAATTTCTCCTTCTACAACCTTATAAATACTGATATTTTATGAGTTTATAATGTTTTTTAATTTTTTTTTAAAACCAATTTTCTCAAAAATTACTGCAACGAATTACATACTATTAACATTGGTTATATAGATACTAAGGACGCATAACTGGGCGTTTTTGAAAAATTTTCTGTTAATATAAATTGTATTAAATAACAATAAGAAAATTAAAAATAATAATAATATGCTATAAATATACGAAAATCACCATTTTTTCGTCAAAAATTCCTCATGTGTGTCAACGTAATATATATAGAGGGCGAATTTGTGTGGTGGGTACATAAATTTTTAAAAATACATGTGCAAAAATTCATAAAAATCATATGAAGGTTGTAACGATGTTAAATGTTTCCGGTGATTTGTTGTTGCTCTAGAAAGAAGATAATCCAAAATCGAAGCCAGGTTCGAGGTGATTAAAGAAAAACTCCAGTATAAATGGCAGAATATTTATTCGGGTAAATTCAGGAACATAAGATGTCCGAAGGCAGAAGAGTGGAAAACACCAGAGGCCCTTATTAAGAGCACATTACCAGCAGAGAGATCGGAGCAGAAGTGAGTTGCTTTCGTGACTCGACTTAGAATCGGAGTGACATGTATCTCGCCAAATAGGGTTGCTAACAGTGTTGTCTAGGCGAGAACAATTTCAGATGGAGCATACTTCATTAATGGTATTTGTCAAGCAAGTCTGCCAGATTGTTGGCATAAGAACGTATTTCATTTCGAAATTTAATATCGCCAAGAAGACTGCAACGGTCGAATATTTTCCCATGCGAAAGGAATCTTAGAAAGTCCAAACTGTTTGGGCTTTTAACGACCAGAATATATTTTTAGAACTGGGTGTGAATGATTGAGTTATTACCGAGACCAAATAAGGACATGTATATGTGCTGGATGCATATGATAGATACAATTCTAACTGACTCTCTGGCCGCAAAAATGCATTCTGAATATATTGTGTTATAAGCTTGGTTTTGGAAAGTGACTTACAAAAAGGCATCTGTGCTGATTTAATTCTTTTCTTTTTATTTTAATCGAAAGACCGTGAGATATTAGCGATCCAGTACAAGTGACCGTGAAAGGGAAAGAGTTTAAATTACGGCGGGATTATTGTTTGTAGTTATAGATAACTCAATTAAATTTTGAAAAAGCAGGGGGAAAAATATAATTTAAATAAAGAGTAGGTAAGGTAAAAATTTAATATATGATTCTCATATCATAAAGGTGGTATTTGGGGCGGAGCTACTGGAATTCAACATTCGGGGAATTTTTGAAATAATTTCAACCAAAAATGGGTTAACTGCTGTATTATACTGTTTCGATATCGACAGCATTGAGACTGATTCCCTATATGTTTGCTTAAATCTAAAATACAACAATTAACACGTTGACGTCTTAGTTTATTCCAAAAATTATTCTAATGTAAAATTTGTGTAGCTCCACCCCAAACACTACCTTCATATGATTTTTATGCATTTTTGCACATATATTTGCACATATTACTCACCATACAATTTCAGCATTTATAAATATTATACTGACACACTTGAGGTATTTTTGGAAAAAAAAAATGGTGGCTTTCGCATAAATATAACGTATGATTTAATTTTTTTTTTAAATTTTCCTATCGCTGTTTCACACAGTTTTTATTAACAGAAAATTGTACAAAAATTCCCATTTATGCGTCTTTAGTATCTCTATAACCTATATTAATGGCATGAAATTCAGTGCAGTAGTTTTTCAGAAAATTGGTTTTTACAAAAATAGACAAAACATTTGTATATCATAAATTATCAGTATTTGTTAGGTGATAATAGGGAAAATTTACTGCAGCCACATATGGCAAAAATATCAGGAAAATTGATTTGAAGACATGTTGACTACGCTTATCCGGATATGCCCTTTACAAAAATTAAATAGGATCTCAAAGAAATATTTTTATTTAGGATCTCAAAGAAAAACCTTCAGATTCACACCAGTAAAACTGTAGAGGCAATCGAAATAAGCAAAATAATATGAATGAAGCAAACAGAAACTTTCATTTCTCAAAATTTTTTTTAAATATTATTTTACATAAATTTTCTGGTTTATATTTTCGATTTTCTTATATGTGATTGAACGGTAGCAGATTATACCAATGCTGCACAAACCTTTTTGCCTGAAAGTTATTTACCACCACAATATTCGAAAGGTAATATGCGACAAAGATTCGGTCATTAAATAAGGTAAAATATTCTGTGTCAAAATACTGATGTCTTGGTGACTCCAGGGCCAGCGGTTGTGCACCTCTACTTTATACCTTCGAAAAGTAAGATTTTGCTCTACGTCGAAAAATGTTGATTGGAATAGTGTTGCCAGTTTGGCTACTTAAAAAAAAATTAAGATTACTTGATTGCTACCACTTTTTTTAAATAAAATGATTCATGTTATTTAATGACAGATTCATGACAAATAAAGCAAGGCGGATGTTGCAATTTCAAAAAAAGTGGTAGCAATCAAGGAATTCGAAAAAAAAAAGTAGTCCAACTGGCAATATTGGATTATAATGAACTGTAAAGTTGCACACCCATGTTTTTGATGATACCCATTCAGTTTAAGTAAAAATTGATGTAGGTCATAATTCATAATTTTTTAAATAGGAATTCATTTATAAGTTTTATGATTATAATTATGCTTTTGAACAAAAAAAAAGCTTACAATATGGTTGGGTCCTGTCAGTGTACCTCAATGAAAACAAAAATTTTAAATGGGATGATTTTTTGGGACGATATAAATTAAAACTTGTCACATGAATTTAACATTAGCATCCTCAAAATTTAACTTCTTGAAACTTCATGAAGAATTAACAAAAATACATAAACTATATATTTTTCCGAGCTGATTTGATCCAAAGAACACAAATAAGTTGTCAAAAGTGGATATTATTAATTGAAAGATCAAAATTGGTGCAATTTTAATATGTAGTCTACCCGTATTTCAAACATTTCATTTATATTCTGCGTCTAATGGCATCTTTGGTGTGATTCTATCTTAAACAGTCTGCGAATAAAGGTAGGAGGCACTTTTTTTTAATATACTGACTATACCTTACCTAATGTACCCTAATATACTTTACAGGTTGCGCAATAGCAGTCAGTGGACCGTACATCTAGGAAAGTTCTATAAAGAGAAGACAGAAGCTACTGAACAAATTCGATACATAAAAAATCTATTCACACATCCAAAATTTGAATTTGGATATTCAAACAGTGTATGTATTAAGATAAATATTATATACAATGTGCATATTTTGTCTTTAAATGAATTTTAAGAGTTATTTTATTTTATTTTATTATTATTGTTTTTGTAAGTACATTGCAATTAAGGGCTATGAATTTGCCTCCTTTTTAATAGTAACTAAAAAACAATTTCAGAATATGGGCAGGATGCCTACAGTTCTATCACTAATTTCGAATAGAATATATCGCCTTATTTAATCGCAGAAAAATATTACAAAATCTGTGATTAATCGCAGAAATATTTTTAATATGAAAAAAAAATATTTTGCAATGTTTTCGTATCTGAAATAGTGGTGTCGTACTTAGGAAATTCTAAGGCATGTATGCACCTTGCTTCTAGAGCCTTATAATTTTTCATTTCGCTTTGTCATATAAATTTCTATTCTTTAATAGTAAAAGGTGGTCATAAAATCTTTCCCTGATTACAATAATTTATGACAGAAAAAATTAATATAATTAGGCATATGCTTGTTTCAATATATTGTAAAGACATTTATGAAGTTTTTAATACAAGTATTTACGTCAGTAAGCACCCTTGGTAGCTCGAAGAATGTCAAGGCGGTATTTCATTTCTCGCCACGTATTGCCCAACATTTGGGCTGTCACACTAGACACAGCATCTGGGATCCTGGCTTTGAGTGAATATTCCCTGAATATTAAAAAATATGAAAAACTTAATAATTGGATTTATGACAGTGTGTCAGGTGAAGGATTTTTGTGTAAACTATGTTCAGTTTGCTATTCAAAGGGGTCTTGGATTGATGAAGCCGCATGTCTAGGGGATTATCCATCCAGATGAAAGCAAAACTTAAGAACATGACTTTTCCATAATAAAAATTTTATAGCATTACATTCAACGGTTTTTTCGTAATAATTTTTTTGTAATCAGGGAAGGACTTCATGGCCGCCTTATATGATAGATACTGCAGTTATGAGATTGAACTTTAGTTTTTAGTTTTGCAGCTTGAATCTTATTTTGTTTAG
The DNA here is from genome assembly GCA_963931845.1 of Maratus michaelseni. Classification (NCBI taxonomy): domain Eukaryota; kingdom Metazoa; phylum Arthropoda; class Arachnida; order Araneae; family Salticidae; genus Maratus; species Maratus michaelseni. The sequence continues at coordinate 66,847,454 of OZ007586.1, read as the reverse complement.
TCATATTCGGTATTGAGTTATAATTTCCTTAACCTGCTAACTGGGTATGACGAAATATTTCACGCGAAGAATCTCGCACGCTAAAGTTAAAGCTATGGGGACGTTATTTTCAAATTCCTTGCTCTCATTTTAATATTTTTAAAGGATTTTGTTTTGCATAGGATAACTGAGGCTGATCACTAACCGAGTCAGTTTTTACTTTCTCTATTTTGGAACCTGTTCCGAAAGTGAAAGTAGCCTCATTAAAAAAACTGAAACTAAATCGAAAAAGTACAAGCTGACAATGTTAGAGATCAACCTCAGCTATCTTATGAAAAAAATATATATATTGAAATGCAAACGGAAAATTTGAAAAGAAGGCTGTCATTGGTTTAACTTTAGCTAGCAAGTGTCTTAGCGTGACTAGTGCAGACACTTAAGTGTCTGTCGTTATTTTTTCTCACATGTTTTTATCATCTTAAAGGTTTGTACATGTTTCCTTAAATACTGTATTTGTGGTATTGTGGTACTGTATTTGTGGTTCACTCTAAACACTCATTATAATTTGGTGTAACGTTGTAAGAACATAATATTCTTATGTGAGCAACTTGAAACAATCTTTCTTCTTTCTGAGCGTCTGAGGGCTTTCCTTCATTTTTTATACATGCTTATTCAGGTTTATTTAACACTAGATTTACGGCCATTGACTATATAGCCTTTTTTTTTTTTTTTACTGAAATCCGTCTTTTCGACGAGAATATTAAAATGTAATTTATTGTATACTAGCCGGTCGTTTCCGAGTGTGGCCCAGATACACAGTGCACCGTACCGCACTGATTTCGTTTGGGGCCCAGAACCAGAAAAATATAAATAAAATACTTTAAATTAAAAGTATACGAACATAACTAATAAGAATATAAAAAAGCACTTAAATAAAGATTTCAAGACATAATTTTTTTTTTCATGAGCCTTCTGACAAAATACTACTGGGCCCTAACCGTGATTATCTAGAGGTGGGGCTCAAGTAGAACTTTGCATCTGGGCCCCACTCGGAAGCGACCGACTAGTATATAATAAAAAATCAGCAATAGTTCTGTTTTTCGTCTAATCTTCCGCAATCGGGTTCATATCCGATGTTGCCCACAAACTCGCTAGCTCTAAAATCGCTGGAAATACATGATTAACTACTTTTTTTGTATACTTGTAAAGCGGAGTTTCACATTCTTAACTTAAAACTGCTGCTGAGATATGGCCTAAAATTTTCGACGCACAGTGTGACCCCCTTGATGGATTATTATCTAAAATTGCTGAAATACATAGTTACCTATTTTCAAGTACATTTTTTAACCTAAATTTCACGCATCTACCTATTACTGAGATATCGCAAAATAACATGAAATCCGACCCCCGTTTAACCCTCTTTAGTGGCTGAATATCTAAAATCGCGGAAATACATGTTTAACTATTTTTTAGTAGATTTGTTATCCTGAATCTGTGATTTCAAGCTCATAACTAAAAATCCTGCGAACATTCGAAATGACCTAAAATTTTCGACCCCCATTTTTTTAATGGGTGAATTTCTAAAATAGCTGAAATATGTGTTTAATTATTTTTATAGCAGATATGTTATCCTGAATTTCACGCTCTTATCTAAAACTACTGATGAGATATGGTGAAAAGGTGAAATCATTGAAAATTATCGAACCCCCCCCCCTCCCCCCCATTTAACTCCCTTAGTAGTTGAATTTCTAAAATCGGCTAAAATGCATGTTTAACTATTCTTTAGTAGATTTGTTATCCCGAAATTCACGCTCCTAACTATAACTTCTACTGAAATATGGCAAAATGGCGTAAAACATTCTACCCCCATTTAACCCCCCTTAGTGTCTGAATTTTTAAAATCGCTGAAATACGTGTTTAACGATTTATTTAGCAGATTTGTTACCCTGAGTTTCATGATTTTACCTATAATTTCTACTGAGATATATGGCAAAATGACCTAAAATATTTGACCTCCTATTTAACCCCCCTTAGTTGTTGAGTTTCTAAAATTGCTGAAATATATGTTTATCTATACTTTTTGTAGATTTGTTATCTTGAATTCCGAGCTCTTAACTAAAAATGCTGCTGAGATATAGTGAACAGGCAAAATAATCTAAAACGTTCGATCCCCCATTTAACCACCTTAATTGATGAATTTCTAAAATCGCTGAAATATGTGTTTAATTATTTTTTTTTAGTAGATTTGTTATCCTGAATTTCACGTTCCTATCTAAAACTGCTGCTGAGATATGGCGAAAACGCGAAATGACTAAAAACTTTCGACCCCCATTTAACCTCCTTAGTGATTGAATTTTTAAAATCGCTAAAATATGTGTTTAACTAACTTTTAGTAAATTTGTTATCTTGAATTTGGCACTTTTAACTAAAACTGTTGCTGAGTTATGGTGAAAAGACAAAATGACCTAAAACTTTAACCCCCTTAGTGGTTGAATTTCTAAAATCGCTGAAATATGTGTTTAATTATTTTTTTAGTAGATTTGTTATCCTGAAGTTCACGCTCTTACCTAAAACTGCTGATGAGATATGGTGAAAATGGGAAATCACAAAAAATTTTAACCCCCCCCCCCCATTTAATTCACTTAGTGGTTGAATTTCTAAAATCGCCTGAAATACATGTTTAACTATTCTTTAGTAGAATTGTTATCCCAAATTTCAGGCTCCCACTTCAAACTCCTGCTGAGATATGCCGGAAAGACGAAATTATCTAAAACTTTCGACCACCCATTTGACCCCCTTATGCTGTTAATTTTCAAAAATCCTTTCTTAGTACGCGCCTACATTGTGTAGAAAACATGTCTTCCAAATTTCATTGTTCTAGGACAAACGGTTGAGGCTCGGCGTTGAGTATGAGAAAATCAAGCTACTCCTTTATAAGAATAGATTATTTATTTAAGATATATAGATTTTTATTCAGAGTTGTCTTGAGTAAACTTTTTACATATAAACTCTATTTTAGATGTACACTTTCTGCATACATAGTTTTACATTTAATACAATATATAGCTAGACCTATTTTTCTTACATAACCCAATTTGGCAAGATTTTCGCAAATTTGGATTTCGTACATCAGAGAATGAATTGAAACTAGTATTTTGTCGTAAAGAGTCGTTCTTGTTTATTGTTGTTTTTCTTTACTCATTCATATTTTATTTTTGTTATTCCGCAATAATTGAAATAATTATTTGTAAATAAAGTAACCCGTCAATTTGACGGATTTTCGTAAAATAGGGTTGCCACGGGGCAGGGAATTTTTCAGTGAAAATACCAGTATTTTCTTACAGAAAAACTTGCGTTATGTAATCGCGCGATTACATAAGCAAGTTGTTTTGTAAAAATACTGGAATTTTCACTGAAAAATTCCCTGCCCCGTGGCAACCCTGTAAAAATAGGACAAACATATAGAAATAATAAAATATAGGTGTTTTGTAGGAAACGAGAGAAAATATACATTCGCTGCATTATATTATTAAAAAGTAATATGTAATGTCTAAAGAATAATACTTACATGTTCGGAATTTTTAAGCACAAAATCAAAAATCCTACAAATTGACGGATTCTGTAAATCTAGTGTTAAATATTTTCCTACGAATTGGGGCTAAAGTACCTTTAACATATCTTCATCTTAGCTAGTTCTTAAATCAAAGTTCTGATTCAAAAATATTTTTGTCTACAGCAAATTTAATTTCTTTACTGCAAACGGAATTTTACGCCATAGTCGCTTAGAGGGTTTCTTAAAACTATCATAAGAATGGAATTTCATACTCTTCACAAAACAGCATGGAACTTGTATCTTAAGTATTAATTTCGCATAGTAATATTTTTTTACTTCCTTGAAAAAATTTAAAGATATCCTCTTAACCTTTTGATTACGGGCTAGGACTATTCACTTGTACCACAATTTACAAAAGAATTTCTTTGTGGTAGATTTGTCTTGAAAGTGCACGACAGAGATTTTTTTTCAAAAAGTGGTGCGTATAGAATAAAGAAATATTCGCTGGGACGACATATGTGCCAACCCCGTAACCAAAAGGTTAAGGGGACTAGAACGGTTTGAAATGACGAATACGTTTCAGAGTGGATTAGGAAGCCTGTAATTAATTTAGACTATTATATTTTTTAATTTGATATTTTATATTAATTTATATTTTATAGAAATAAAATATTTGTGAAAAACAATAACAAAAACGTTAATATTGTACAACGAAATTAATATTGCAAAACTAGTATTGCCGCTATTTTTAAGACCAATTTTTGAGTCGTTATTTCTCCTTTATACTTCTTATTACTTTGTCTCTGCATTATACCTAAAACAAAAGAAATTGTAAAGAATCTAAAACATTAAAATAAAAATTCAAAATCTATAAAAAATTATCATATTTTTTGCTATAACTTGAACATTTTTTTTCATTTATAGTTCGTAGAAAATTTAATTTCTTTTATTTAAAGAAAAATGTAGATCCGTCGACTTTTTTAAACGTTATCGTAGCAAAACCTTTTAAAAAGAGGGTTTCGAGGTAATTAAGTTTAAGTTTTATAGAAAACTCGGAGAAAACCTGTGCATAAAGTGATGTTAAATTATTCATAATATAATAGATAAAAAGTAATAAAATATAAAATAAAAAGTATTTATAAAATACAAAATAAGATGCTTTTAGTGATCTTCGGGATAACAAAATATCTGTACTGATTTTTAAAATCTGTACGCAACACAAAATTTAGCTTAGGAGTAAAGAGTTGCCAGGAAAATACTAAAATTTTATTTTGAATACCACTATTTCCGTACAGAAATAGTTACCTCATTTAATCAGAGAAATTTTGCGAAGAAATCGGGCGAATTATGTTATTCAGAATAAAGTTTTAGCATTTTCTGGCAACCTTGGTGAGGAACATTTGCTTATTGAGAGCTTAGCTGTCATACTCCATTCAACACTAAGAAGGACCATAGTGGTCAATTTTACTGGGACAAAATAAGCATATTTCGCTTCGTGCCAGAAATTTATTTGTAAAATAAATATAAATCATACAGAAATACGTCAAATAATTAAGTTAAAATTAAATAAAATATCTGGTTTAATGTACGAGGATCGATCCAGAAATAAGGGTCCCATCAAATTTACAAATAGACAACATTGTTTATTCTCATAGAAATTTACATAGTTGGAAAGAAGAAAGTTTTCTCTATTTTTCTACATAATCGCCATCTTTTTCTACGCATTTTTGTAGACGGTGCTCCAATTTCTGTATCCAATGTCGTAGAACTCCACCGCCAAGCCGCTGAGGAAGCGTTTCACCTCTTCTTTGACGTCATCGTCGCTCGGGAACAAGTGATTATCACTTGTGATAATCCCAAGATAAAGGAACATTTGGGTGTCCAACGCTTCCGGAGCGACGATGACGTCAAAGAAGAGGTGAAACGCTTCCTCAGCGGGTTGGTGGCGGAGTTCTACGACATTGGATACAGAAATTGGAGCACCGTCTACAAAAATGCGTAGAAAAAGATGGCGATTATGTAGAAAAATAGAGAAAACTTTCTTCTTTCCAACGATGTAAATTTCTATGAGAATAAACAATGTTGTCTATTTGTAAATTGGATGGAAACCTTATTTTTGGATCGACCCTCGTACATTCATATGAATTCAAATAATTTTCCGACCGTTTTAGTGTTAAGAAAATGAATGTTCTGAATGTTATTATCCTCTTCAGAACAGGTGTCACATTATTTTTCATATAGGGTGTGTGTGTTTTTTATATTTTAGCACCAGAATATTTTAATCGCAATCTTTGCCTTTTCTAATCGAGGAATTATTGGATTAAAAGAGGCGAAAAATACTATACAGAATTACTAATATTAAAAATTTAAATGTCGTTGACTCTTTGATTATGGGCCAGGATTGGCGACAATTTTTATATTCAATCGTAGCGCGATTTACAAAAAAAAAATTCTTTGGGGTATCTTGAAAGAATCCTAGTATATGTGTATGGCAGAGAGAAGTTAAATAATTAAGTTATTATACAGGGTGTAACTGAAATGCTTCAACAAACTTTGAGGGATGATAGTACTCATGAAGACGAACAAAAAATGTAATGGAACATGGGGTCGCAAATGACGTTTAACCCCTTCAGGGGCAGTGGTATGTTTATGAATGCGCTTAATTTTAATTCCAAAACGCCATAATGGCACCAGAATTTTACTAAAATCTTTTCCATTTAATATGTATGTGAAATATAGCCTTTTTCTTATTTACAAACAAATTTTTTTATTAATTCCGGTGCCAGCTATTTATTTCAACATTTTAGTACTAAAAGTAGTTTGCCCCTAAAAGGCTTAAAGGATACAAATAGAGAAAATGCGTCTGAAAATGGACTGGCACCGGAATTTACAAAAAAAATTCTTTGTAAATAAGAAAAAGGCTATATTTCACATAAATATTAAATGGAAAAGATTTTAGCAAAATTCTTGTGCCATTGTGGCGTTTTGGAATTAAAATTAAGTGGTTTTTTAGACATACCACTGTCCCTGAAAGGGTTAAATGTCATTTGCGACCCCGTGTTCTATTGCATTTTTTGTTCATCTTCATGAGTACTATCATACCTCAAAGTTTGTTGAAGCATTTCAGTTACACCCTGTATATTAATTATAATACATGGTTTGAAATATGTTCATATGAGTTGAATTAAATTTTCTAGTGTTAAGAAAATGAATGTTCGGAATGTTATTATCCTCTTCAAGACGTGTGTCATATATGCAATCCATGTTCTATGGTTTTTATCTTTTAGCACCGGAATACTTTAAGAGTAATCTTTACCTTGTCTAATCGTGGAATTCTTGGATTAAATAAGGTGAAAAATACTATACTGAATTAGCGGTATTAAATGTCTACCTACCCATAACCCTTTGATTACGGACCAGGCGACAATTTTTGTATCTCAATCGTAGGACAATTTGCAAGAATTTTTCTTTGCGGTAGATTGCTCTTGAAAATATCCTAGTATAAGTGTATGACAGAGATTATTTTTTAAAAAGTGGTGCAAATAGAATTTTAAAAAAGTCTATTGGGAAGTCTCAAAATAATTAATTTACGTCCGTCCTATGAAGGAGTTAAATTAGTCTTACCTTTAAATTGTTTAGATGTAGTCGAAAGTTACTTAGGAATCGTATTTTTTAGATGAATTATTTATGTCTTTATTTATATGCTTCTTATATTATTCGAAGATAGACAGTAATGTTGTTTAATTTTTATTATATGTGTAAGGGAATTTTAGAATGAATTAAATAAAGGTACTATACATAGAATATACTAAGATTAAAGCTGAATTTATTATATTATTCGATTCATCCAAGTTTTTAAAAAATATATTAAATACATTTGAGTTAATACTATGTATTTTTCTTCAAATAATTTTTATAGGTCTATACATGTTTACTTTCTGATTAAGTTTAAAACAAATGTAATCAAAATTATTAGCTATATAAGTGAATTATACAATGCACTAAATGAAATTACTATATTAAATGTACTAAAGCGAAGGCTGAAATTCGTATATTATTCGATTCATCCAAATTTAAAAAAAAATATACTAAATACATTTGAGTTAACTCTAGAGTGGTTTCAAATAATCTTCATAGCTGTATAAAATTTTATTTACTGATTAAGATTTAAAAAAATTAGTAAGAATTAGATACGTAAGTAAATTCTAAAATGTATTTTATGAAAGTACCATATGGAATGCATTGAAATGAAGGCTGAAATCTGTCTATTATTTGATTCATTCGTCTTATTTTTTTTAATACTAAATACATTTGCGCTAATGCTAGATTTTTTTTTCAAATAATCTCTGCATGTTTAGAAATTTTCACCTACTGCTTAAGATTAAAAGAGATGTATTAAAAATGTGATTCTAACTTTTCTCTTGTGTTTTAGGTGCAAATGAGTAAAATTTTTGTAATAAACATGCGTGTAACTCATTTTCCTAAAATGTGAAGTTTGTTATTACTGGACATCTGGATTGCGACACAAATGTTTAATACGATTTCATTTAAGTTATTGGACAGTTTGATGTTACATATTTTCTTAAAATGACGCAAATAAATGAATACAAATTTGTAATATGTATACGTTATATCATCACCCATTGAAAAATAGGCCTACGCGCTGACACAAAAATAGCGGCTCTCATGGGCAGATTTTTCTGAGCGTTTGTGCAGTCCCTTGAATTTAGACAGTATTCTTCACCTTCTTTTCTGAGATTAAATAATTCAGAGAATACTTTTAGAAAATAATGGTATTTAAACTGAAGGGACCGTACTAACGCTGAAAAAAAAATCCACCTACGATAGCCGCCATTTTTGTATCAGCGCGTAGGCCTAGTATTCAGATGAAGGTGATTATATTAAGAATCGCGTCACTAACAAGTAAAACGTTGTTGAAGTTTCAACTACAGGTAGAGAAATATTTATTTCAGCTACAGAAATAATGTTACAAATGTAATAAAAATTACATATATTTTGTACAAAATGCAAACATGTGCATTTAAACTTTCCACATAGTGAATCGCAAAATCTTTTCCCGTATAAATTTAAAATTTTACTTACGCATTATTTCTCCTTTCAAATAGGTTTTGAGAGGATCAAAAGAAAACGATATAGCTTTAATAGAGTTGAACGCTCCAGTGACTATAACAAAGTTTGTTCGACCTGTCTGTTTACCTCCTTGGAAAGAGGATGTTGTCCCAGGAACTCTTTCATATGTCACAGGATGGGGCGAAACACTAGGTTAGTAATTTTTATCTATATTGCAGTATTCAAGAAATAAATAAAATTTAAGGTACTCACACCTCAATAAAAAATAAATACAAAATATTGTGTCAGTTAAGGTAAACAAATTTTAATTATTATTGAATGAACGTTAAATTCACTTAATTTAAAGCGAAAAAAAATATTTCTTTAACTATTCTTTTTTCAAAGGAAAGTAAAAAAGTTTTCAAAGGAAAGTCAAAAAGGTTTAAAAGTAAAATTTTAATTATAAATTTTAAAAGCGTATTCCATTTTTAACACTTTCCAAAATAGTTGAAAAGTGTTTATAAATTCGGTTTGTCTGTCCGTCCGTCTGTATCTGTTCGTGCTTTAACTGTCGTAAATATATTCGGACTGCCATGTAATTGCTATTGAGGATTACCATGGCATGTTCGGTATTGAAAAGGAAGTGTGTACCATTTATAGTTCTTTTACAAGAGCACTCAAAAGATTTCCGTTACATTATAGTCTATGGGGAAAGTCATTTGTAGTGTATTTTAATGGTATAATACTACTTCAAACATATTTAAATTGATATACATCACTTAGGTGCACTACAAGAGGCTTATATAGAATAGGGTGTGCATAGCATATATCTCTTTTTACAGGGAAACACAAAATAATTTGGTTATAGCACGGTTTATGAACAATAATTGTTGGAAATGCGATTTTACGTGTGCTATGCGTTTTTAAAATTAACAATTTTTTTGCATATTACAACTTTGTGTTTGTAAATTTTGTAAATAATATACAGGGCTGCACAAAATAATTAGAGTACATTTCCGCTTATTAACGGAATTTGCTGAAGGGTGATTTTTAACCGTGTTATTCGTTTCCTAACTGAACTAAATTTTAGCATACTACACTGTTAAACATTTTGTGATAGGTTGAAACATCTTTTGGTGCTGCTGTAGCTGCATAAGGTGGTGAAATATCGTACGAATATTTGGAGCTATTGTTCAACTTGAACTCCAAATGTTGGAATGAGATTTCACCACCTTATGGTTGCAGCTGTTGCAGCACCAAAAGTTGGTTCAACCCAGCACAATTGTTTTAACAGTGTATGTAGCATATTTACCAATATCATATACAAGGCTGCACAAAATAATTAGGATATTTTTAGGACTATAGATGGCAATTTCCTGAATTGGGTTTTCAAATGTGTTATGCGTTTTCCAAAAAAGCGAAAGCTGGGTTCCCGGGGCGGTCATCCCTTGTCACCCCCCTTGTTTACATTATATTTCCTCTTGTTAAACGGGGAAATTTTTATACAGTATTCTGTATGTGTTGGAAAGTGTTTCATAATCTATTCTTGACGCATGTTTTTTTCTTGTTTAATTGTTTTTGCTTCAGTTTTCTATATTTTGTCAGTACAAATGTAGTCAAGAAATGTAAGGATCTGACTTTGTTTGATGGCATTAGTTTTCGAGACAAACATTGAAGTTTGCAACTGTGAGTCAAACAATGAGGAAAAGCTTACGAAAAATCTTACATTTGATTTAAAATAAAGCTTTCTGAATGTTTCAAATTCGGTTGCTTACGCTCAGAAAGGAATATTTTTTCAAAATTTACGTATACTTTTGACAAACTTTTTGAATGCAACAAATATTTAAAAAAAAATCAAACTGAGTTAAATGTGTTTAAACACTCAATATGCACAGAATAACACTGACTGGTAGTTGTAAAAGCATCTGTAGCTGGTGTTCTAACAAGTATACAGCTGTATATTTTTTCTTTGATGTAAATATAGTGCATAAAGACTGGTTTAGTATGAAAATATAAAAATCGATATTTTGATGCATTTACAAAATTTTTGGGATACACTAAGTTTCCTTAAGTCTATTAATATTTTTTAATATTATACTATCATTCAATATCACTCTTGTAAATGTATTTTAAAGAAAACGCATAAAACAATTTTTATAATTTTCGATTCCGAATGTTTAAGAATTTATCATCTCAGTTTAAAGGACAAAAATACTTACCGTTATTGCGCAATATACACTTTAAAACAATAAAACGACTGGATAAAAGTAAAAAAAAAATGGTTGTATGTAAAATCAATGACAGCTAAAATTTCTTTAAACTACTTAACTAGTTAAATATAAATAATTTCCTGAGAAATAATTCGTTTTATCTCTCTTGCGTCAGTTGGCGATTGCAGAATGTAAGGAAAATTTATTGCAGTTATTTGAAATAACGTCTGTAGATAATATAATTCAGCTGTCAAACTGAGGGTAATACTACTAACAGGACGCTTGCCAGAGGTGTCAAATTTCCTTGAGCAGAGGTCTTTCATAGTAATCTGACCCGTTCAAAGGAGATGGGTTGATAAGCATTGTTTTTCCTCCTCCCGTCCCCGATAGGATATATATATTTTTTTAATGATTTTTTTATATAATTTGGGATCTGTATTTACTACCTCTAGGATTGATTTTTGATTGAAGATTGTTTAACCCTTTGAAGGGTGTTGGTATATTATTTTTACTCCTTAATTTTAATCCATAAATGGCGCAATTGCACCAGAATTTTCGAATAAAATTTTCCTTTTATAATGTAATCTTTAACTTATTTTCAAATAAATTTGTTCGTAAATTCTGGTGTCATTCAATCATTTGAATATTTCCCAACAGAAGTACTTTGTCCTGAAAATGTTAAATGCGTTGTGCAAGATGGGAAACATTAGTTAGCAAATTTTGATGTATTTCAATGATGTCAATTTGATTTGTTTTAAATGCGAAACTCATTACACCATCGTAATTCTTACATATGTTAATATGTAGAAAATAAAGTAAAACGCATGTAAAAACTACGGTGATGTTATGAGCACTTCATATAAAAAACAAAACAAATTGATGTAACTCAAATAATTATTGCTTTCTCATTCGTTAAAGATAGAGTTAATGAAAAAAATATATACTTTGAAATCATAAACTGTAATTTACGTATCTTTAGTTAATAACCAATCACTTAAAAGTTTTTAAACAGCTTAGAAAATTTGTGGGTCTTTTCATCATAAAAATTAATAAAAAAGCACGCATCACTTTTACATTTATTACTTACCCATCATACGTAGCATAGGGTAAGTCTTGTAATCGTTTTGAAAATCGAAAAAAAAAATTGACGGATTTACACGTTTCAGACACTGGAGATTTCGAAAAACATATTTTTTAGAAAAAAAAAAAAAATTGCCGTCCGTCTGTTTGTCTGTATGTATGTCTGTGTGTCTGTGTGTCTGTGTGTCTGTAAACGCTCTATCTCCCGAAAAAATTGAGATAGAGACTTGAAATTTGGTATGTAATTAGTACGTAATAATGGGAAGAAGCTTATTGAATTTCAGTAACCTCGATTAACCGGAACTATTTTTTTCGGACTCTCGAAATATTCGTTCTGATAAAAGGTATATACAAATTTTCGAAATTGTTTATTTTAAGGAGTAAATATAAAAGACAATAAAAAAACATAAATTTTGCATAAAGCATGAAGTCGATCGGATGATGAGTTGCCGAGATATTTGTAATCCTATTTCTACACTCTTCGATTTTTCATGACCTTGTATTTCATCCAAATTTCAATTCAAAGATATATTTTAATTGGAAATGAGACGCTTAATCAGATGAATCAAACCGCTAGTTAATAGGATTGTTATTTTTGGAGTTATAAGGATGTTTCTTTTAAGCAATTCAGTAATCGAGCCTTTAAAGCGAGGCTAACGAAAAGAAAGGCTACCGCGGTGCTTTACACGTATCTTTTTTTACAGACCTCGGGAGTCACGTGATGTTCGAATGCACCAATGCAGGTGTACGAAAAGAGCACCACGTCACTCTAGCGGTCTGTAAAAAAAGATAAGCAGAATGAACCGCGGTAGCCTGTCTTTTTCGTTAGCCTCGCTTTAAAGCGAGGCTAACGAAAAAGACAGGAGGCTAACGAAAAAGAAAGGCTACCGCGGTGCTTTACACGTATCTTTTTTTACAGACCGCGGGAGTCACGTGATGTTCGAATGCACCAATGCAGGTGTACGAAAAGAGCACCACCTCACTCTAGCGGTCTGTAAAAAAAGATAAGCAGAATGAACCGCGGTAGCCTGTCTTTTTTGTTAGCCTTGCTTTAAAGCGAGGCTAACGAAAAAGACAGGAGGGTAACGAAAAAGAAAGGCTACCGCGGTGCTTTACGCGTATCGTTTTTTACAGACCGCCGGAATCACGTGATGCTCGAATGCACCAATGCAGGTGTACGAAAAGAGCAACACGTCACTCTAGCGGTCTGTAAAAAAAGATAAGTGGAATGCACCGCGGTAGCCTGTCTTTTTCGTTAGCCTCGGCTTTAAAGTTTATGACGTCATCAAGCCACGATTTTATTCGAAATGCAATGCATTTTATAAGTAGTTAACACATTTTTTATTTTAATATTTTACATTATGCCTATCCATGATGGGTAAGTATTACGGTGGCCCTCAACGACTAGTTTCATTATTATTAAGGAAAGAACTTATAAGATTTTTAAAGCTGAAAAACTTTCACAGTTAGTGTGCGTGATACGAACTTTTTCAAAATCCCACTAAAAAAAGATATTTAGATACAATACCGTACCAGAAAACATAATTTGCTACATTATAGTTTAAAAATAGACTGTTTTAACGTAGAAGTAATAAATTAAGAAAAAACAACAAATATCATGCATGCAATTATGTCTTTTAATTTTGAATTATTTCCCTTCTGGATTCTTTTTTTTTTTTTTAAGGATAGGGGAAGAGCATTCATAATTTCATAATTTACTTCATAACTTTAAATCGGACTTCAGCTGTTAAAACAAATATTTACTAGTACACTGAAAAAGAAATGATCAAAACAAACATCGAAAAACAAACTAAATATACTTGGCAGAAATCCAAGAACATTTGCAAGAAAAAGTGAGCAAAGCTGTATGATTAGTCGTAACAATTTTAACATTTTTGAACGTAGTTATAAGTATTTACGACTTCGGTTTGTTTGCGTCCGGTCGTCTGTCTGCCGTCTGGCCGTCTGTCTAGCTATCAGGCTGCCTGTCTAGCCGTCTGGCTGTCTCTCTAGCCGCCTGCCTGATAGCCTGTCCCTACTCTAACTCTCGTAAATATACTCGAATTGTTATGTAAATTTAATATGTTACTGAGGTGTACAGTAGAATTTTCGCAAAAGAAAATGAAATGTGTAGCATTAAAGTTCGTGTTTACAGGGACTTTCGAAAGAATGGTCCATTGGGGAAAATCGTTTGTGGTGCAGTTTAGTGATGTTACAGTACTTCAAACATAATAAAATTGATATGAATCACTGAGATGGACAACAATATGCTTTCTCTTCAGTATAGAATAAGTACCATTTATAATTATTTTACAGGCACGTACAAACATCCATTACATTATGATCTATAGGCAAAATTCGTTTACGGTGCATTTAATGGTTAATATTACGCTACTTCAAGCATAATGAAATGGATATGGATCACTGAAGTGCACTACATATTTTCTATGGATTATGGAGAGCATAACATTTATCGTTCATTTAACGATACACACAAAAAAATTCAGTTACAAGACGGACTCTGACTATGATCTATAATTGCTGGAAGTGCGTGTTCAGCTGTGGTATGCATTTTAAAACTTTTAAAACTAATTTAATTACTAACTGATTAACTAACTAACTATCATTAAACTAATTTTTAGTGCATTATAGGGTGTGTATAAGTTCTACAGATTATAAATAGGAAGAAAGGCATAATAAAGAATTCGCACGCTATGAACATCAATTGCTGAAATGGATTTTACTGCGTTATGTATTAAAAAAATATATTTAGATATCTCGTTTTAATGTATGCTGAAATAAAATTTCTTAATAATATTCTGTTGAAAAGTGTTTCACATTCTATGTCTGAAGCATGAATTTTCGTTTTTGTTTGCAACTTTTTGAAAAGGTCTTTTAAGCAAAGCATGTAAAATTAACCTATATAAAACATATGGGAGCTTTCTCAAGCAATTATCTCCCAGAGTAAGGTGATAAACATGTCAGGGACCCTCCTCTACTACAATCGCATTCTAGTGTCGCGCGACAAAGAAAGATCCCATAAAACAAGCCGACAAAGGTCCGACAAACTGCCGTTTTGGCCTGGGCCAAACTTAAAGAGTAGAACTGATATAACTGAGACCTGCGCAAGACAAAATTTCAATTTTCAGCGTGTGTCTTGACTATTTAAACTTTGCGGATATTGCATTTCTTAAAATTTTATATTCATTTTTGTTTCTTTTTGAAAGAAAAACATAAACTTATAAAATGAAACGATAAAAAATAACCCATTTTTTACAGAATTTTTGAACAAAAATGAGAAATAAATTATACTTTGATTTTGTTTTTATTATTATTAACTGATTTTTTTAATGAAAAATCGAGCAAAAATCAGTTATCCGTGTAAGATTTATTTTAGCTAACAATGCAACAATTTAGAAAACATGCATTCAATCTATACTAATATTATAAAGGTGTAAAGATTGTTTTTTTGTTTGTTTGTTTGCAGGGGGTAATCTCTGGAACTACCGAACGGATTTCAAAAGTGATGGTGACAAATTGATGGTGACAACCCCTGCTCCAACATAGGCTATATTTTATGTCAGTGCCACTAATCTTGGGGGGGGGGGGGTGCAGGAGCGAAAAACTTTCTAGAATTGCGATTTTTTGTATACTGAAGGAGCTAGAAATTTGAAATTTGGCATTGTAGCTACTTATAAGATGTAAATGCTCTCTAAGAACAAATTTTAAAAAAATCGAAATTTAAAAGGGTTAAATGAGTGAAAAGCGTTCTAAAAACATTCTAAATTACAATCTCTGTGGAATCTCTGGAACTATAGAACCGATTTCAAAAGTGATGGGGGCAAATTGATGGTGACAACCCCTGCTCTTACATAGGCTATATTTTATGTCGGTGCCACTAATCTTAGGGGGTGCAGGAGCGATAAAACGTTCTAAAATTGCAATTTCTTTTATACTGAAGGAGCTAGAAATTTGAAATTTGGCTTTGTACTTACTTATAAGATGTAAATGCTCTCTAAGAACAAATTAAAAAAAAATCGAAATTTAAAAGAATGAAATGAGCGAAAAGCGTTCTAAAAACATTCTAAATTACAATTTCTATGGAATCTCTGGAACTACAGAACCGATTTCAAAAGTAATGGTGGCAAATTGATGGTGACAATCCCTGCTCTAACATAGGCTATATTTTATGTCGGTGCCACTAATCCCAGGGGGTGCAGGAGCAAAAAACGTTCGAAAATGGCGACTTTTTTATACTGAAGGAGCTAGAAATTTGAAATTTGGCATGGTAGTTACTTATAAAATGTAAATGCTCTCTAAGAATAATAATTAAATAAAATCGAAATTTTAAAATGTGAAATGAGCGAAAAGCGTTCTAAAATCATTCTAAATTACCTTTTCTATGGAATCTCTGGAACTACAGAACAGATTTCAAAAGTAATGGTTTTAAATGGTTGGTGATAATCTTTACTCCATCATAGGCTATATTTTATGTTGGTTCCACTAACCCCAATGGGGTGCAGGAGCAAAAAAACGTTCGAAAATTGCGACTTTTTTATACTGAAGGAGCTAGAAATTTGAAATTTGGCATGGTAGTTACTTATAAAATGTAAATGCTCTCTAAGAATAATAATTTAAAAAAAATCGAAATTTAAAAGGGTGAAATGAGCGAAAAGCGTTCTAAAAACATTATAAATTACATTTTCTATGGAATCTCTGGAACTACAGAACCGATTTCAAAAGTGATGGTGGCAAATTGATGGTGACAATCCCTGCTCCAACATAGGCTATATTTTATGTCGGTGCCACTAATCCCAGGGGGGGTGCAGGAGCAAAAATTCTTCTAAAATTGCAATTTTTTTTATACCGAAATAGCTAGAAATGTGAAATTTGGCATTGTAGTTACTTATAAGATGTAAATGCTCTCTAAGAACAAATTAAAAAAAAATCGAAATTTAAAAGGGTGAAATAAGCGAAAAGCGTTCTAAAAACATTCTAAATTACAATTTCTATGGAATCTCTGGAACTACAGAACCGATTTCAAAAGTAATGGTTTTAAATGGATGGTGATAATCCCTACTCCATCATAGACTATATTTTATGTCGATGCCACTAACCCCAATGGGGTGCAGGAGCAAAAAACGTTCGAAAATTGCGACTTTTTTATACTGAAGGAGCTAGAAATTTGAAATTTGGCATGGTAGTTACTTGTAAAATGTAAATGCTCTCTAAGAATAATAATTAAATAAAATCGAAATTTTAAAGGGTGAAATGAGCGAAAAGCGTTCTAAAATCATTCTAAATTACAATTTCTACGGAATCTCTGAATCTACAGAACCGATTTCAAAAGTGATGGTGGCAAATTGATGGTGACAATCCTTGCTCCAACAGCCTGTTTAATAAAAAGCTATGCGTTGCTGACGACTGGGTTTTTCGCTAATTGTTGCCACAGATTAATCTCGGAAAATGAAACATTTGAAGTTACTGAAAAAAGTAACAGCTGGAAAAGTATTTGTCAGAAAATTGTTAGACAAACTGCGTTTGAAGGGTAAAAAATTGTATTTTTCTTGATATAAATTTCAAATCTAATGATTATGCCGTTTTTCAAATATTGAATTTCAAAAATTACCAAATTTCACAATGGAGTACCATAGCGAAACCTTCATGCGTAAAAAAATAATGATAAGGGCGATGTGTCCTTACGTGTAATATTGCCACGAGTCACAAATTATAGTAGTCTTATTATTCTGTTGAAATATAAGAGTGAATTATGAAATGTCAATCTTTTGTTTGATTAAAAGTTCGTTAAGAGAAATTGACCAGCGTAGCGGGCGTAGCTTGCTAGTATTTTTAATAAAACAAAAATGTAACAGGATCTATAAAATCCGGCAAAATTTTAAGGCTATTTGTGCGCACATAAAATATAATTAATTTCTATACAATTAGATTTTTTGTTAGAATATTTTCTAACAAATTTAATCTAATTAAGTATAATTAATAATCACGCAGACTTTTTAAGTTCTGTAAATAACTATCCGTTAAATATTTTTACAACACGTGCATTGTCATTAAAACGCTTTATGATTAATAATGGAAGACGTCTTTTAATTCATAACGAAACTTTTGATAACTTTTTTGTGAACAAATTTTTTTTTCAGGAACTGGAAATTATGACGTACTGAAACAAGCAGCTGTACCAATAGTTTCGAGAGAGTCGTGTAGTAAATCCTACGCGAAAATAATGAACATTACGAACAGTGTTGTTTGTGCTGGTTATGCTCAAGGTGGACATGATTCTTGTCAAGTAAGTAGAATTCTTAAACCTACGTAACATAAGGAAATAATATCTATTTAACGTAATTTTTGAAGAAAAAAAAAACATAAATTTGGTGTCAATTCAAGACGAGAAATTACTATGTTTTTGATTATGAATTTCAAACATGGCTTGTTTCTATCAATGTTTTAAAAAAGAGCTTTTAATACCGTTTTAAAAATATGTAAAATAAATAACATGAAAGTAAAGTTTAAAAAAACTGTAAATAATGAAAACGTTTGTCGACAGAGGAATCTATCTGTATTAACGTTCAGTTGTCATAGCTTACGTAGCTGCCAACTTTTTTGCTTTTTGGTTACCACTAAAATTTAATAGAAATTTTTAGCTTATTTTATCACCAATTTCAGCGATTAAATAAGACAAAATTTACTATTAAATTTTAGGGTAAGGAAAAATCGTAAATGTTGACAGCTATGAATTTAACAATATTTAACACAATGATGCCAGTAGGCTACTTTTTTAAAATAGTGTACCATAATTTTCGGCCTATAATCGGCAGACCAAACAATCATGTTTCGGCCCAGAAATTTTATTTAATAATTCAAGTCAAATATTTACAGAGATTTACTAAGTTACGTTTCATAAAATAAAATTTCCGGGTCGAAACAGGATTGTTTGATTCGTGGATTATAAGCCGGAAATTATGGTAATTGGTCTTATTCTCGCATTATTGAATCTGTCATTAAATAAGGCGAATATTTTTTCTTCAAAAAAGTGGTGGCAGTCAAGCAATCTGAATTTTTTAAAAGTAGCCTACTGGCAACAATGATTTAACAAAGAAATGTATCACAATCACATCTCGCTTCTTTTGACAGGATAAATTAGTCTATTAAATGGATTATCATATTATTGTACGTTACGCATTTAACAGTGATTAAAATTTAAAAAAATCACAATGCTTCAAAAAATTAATTCAAACAGTTATTTTTAAGTAATAAAGAATCCAAAAAGTTTTAAAAAATCATTCAACACATTAAAACTATAGCATATTAAAATTCAAATTATGTGGTCCTTGATATATTCCACAACACAAACCAGGGTTTATAGAGGATGTTTTAAAAGAACTCTCGAAAAAATCAATAACTCATTTACTATAATAAAGATGAAATAAGTTAAGTTTATAAGGTAGCTCGTATATAGGTTGTTCCACTCTAACCGAACTCGGGATTCCTTAAGTACCTTTGAGAAAAGTGAAGCTATTGTAATGAAAATTCGAAGAGATTGAATTCGAAAAATTGCTTTGTTTTAAGTACGCTAACATCACGGAAAGTGCTGGAAAAGGACAGTAATTCAATCAGTAATACCGTATGCACTGATTTCCACATTCCAAAATGTAAAACGTTGAGTTCTTGATGTTTTGGTCAGAAGTTTCTACTTGTTTTGATGTTTCCACATTTCGCACAAAGCAAGAGCTCTGAAAATTTTTAGTACGCTATCTACGCTTTTCTAAAATTCATCAATAGAAACTCGAACACAGGATGCTAGATACTTAAACTGGGTTCGTACGCTTTTAACACAATTTTTTAATAGAATTTTGCGCCTTATTTAAATGCAGAAAAGTATTACAAATCCTGCAATTAAACGAGGCGTCTACAATTTCTGCTATTTAAATGTTTAATAGAAAAATTCTATTAAATTGTGGTAAAAACGTACGAACCCTGTTAAAAGGGCACTATTTCAGTATAAGAGAGTATTGTTTCAAAAGAAAATGGATTTTTGTGCTTAGTAATGATAAAAAAAAACAAAGAAATATGTCTCAAAAGATCCGTACAACTTCAAAATTTTATGAAAAAAAAAGAATAGGCCTACAGCGAAACTAGTTACAACAATAGATAGAAGAACTCAAAAAACTTTTTCTACAGTATGTTTCTGGTCATAGATGGCGCTGCGCAACACGTAAACGATTATTAAAGAATTCAGTTATTCAAAATGGTGGATCCCGTAAGAAAGCTCAATGTGTCGAGTGGTTTATCGAAACAAAATCCTATACTCAAACGCAAGGAAATTAATAGTCTCATGGAATTGAAACAAAAGATCCAAACAGCTGTAGCTACTTTTGATGTTAGCATGATGAAACGTTCGTGGATGAACGATTCGTTTGGAATATCGTCTTGATATTTTTCGTGCTACTAAAGGATCTCATGTTGACGTTTACTAAGAGAGTAGAAAAAACTTTTTGAGTTATTCTATCTATTGTTGTAACTAGTTTTGCTGTAGGCCTATTCTTCTTTTTAAATAAAATTTTGAAGTTGTATGGATCTTTTTTCGACACCCTGTGTATTATTTGTTTTAGGCATGAGGTATAAAGTAACATTAACTTTGAATGGACTCTATAAATTATAAATAAAAAAACAAATTCAACATGACTGAACAATCTTCTCTATTTTTCGTAAAGAATCGAGGAAGTTCTATGATTTTTGCAAACTCATGGGTACGCGGATTCAAATATACTATTGGGTGAATAAGATTTTTACAAGAGATTTCTGGGTATAATTAGGGGTGCATATGTCACTCTCTTTAAAAGTGTTTGGTTCATTTTGCTGGTTTTAAAATGTGAAGTCACTGCATTGTTATATATAATGGCCTATAATAACTAGATACTATATAAAACATAAATTATGCAACAAATGTATATCCGTATAAATTTAGCTATTATAAAACTTATATATTTGGATTAATGTTTTATATGTAAATGTTTCATATGGCAGTTCTATTGCCAGTTTATAATCTGCTCGCACCATTGGAAGCAATGCATCATGCATTCGTAAGCGTTCTGCAGGGCACACATTTAGCATGTTTAACTTGTTTTTCTTATTAAAATAGAATGTACTTTGCTTACATGTGTTAGTTTTATTAATAAATGTACATCTGCCTCCTTCAATATACTCCTGCACTGAATTTGTGGCGTATTTAAACACTACTTCATACTTCGAGAGATTAATGCGTGTGATAATTGAAATTTCTTTGTGAATTCGACAGTTACACAATTTATATGAGTATAATTTCTAAAAATAGTTATTTCTTCAAAAGGAAAAGGAAAGAAAAGAAAAATAATTACATTCGAATGAAGAACAGTTTTAGAGGAAATAAACGCATATTTCTACATCCAAAGAAAGTGCATTAATTTATATCATTGAAATTGACTCGCCTATTAATGGATTCCACGCTCAATTTTATTGAAAGTAAAAATAAAACCCTCTAAGATGTAGATCGTCTTAACAATGGACATATGAATAATAAGGATGAGACAGATAGTGTAGTGTCTACCGCTTACGACTGAAGTCGTGCAGTGTCTACCGGTTACGACTAAAGTAACTCGCGCTGTAGTCACAAGATGGCGGCTGTTGTTTGTTTATATCGGATCAGCTCCTGATTAACGCCGGTGCAAACTTCCACCAGTAAAAACGAATTGAAATTTTTGCCTTATTTATGACAGAAATTCTGCATTGAATAAAGTGAATTTTTTTTCATATTTACAGGTGGAAGTTTCCATGATGGTAGTCAAATTTACTGAAATTGACAAGAGGATTGTTCATGTAGTTAAAATATGACGAAACCGTAGGGCCTTACTGCCGGCCGACGTTTTGGGGAAACAGGATTCTGGAGGATCATCCACGAAGTGTTTACCTGATTTGCATAAAACGTCTCAGTATGACGTGTGAGGGCCCTCTTTAGGTTATTTTTGGAATCATTTTTTTATACATGAAAAAAAATCTAATGCCCCTCTGATCATATTCGCGCAAACCGAATTTTTTTCCGAGCATTACTTCTTCTATTATGAATTTTTTAATTTTGCACGAATTTATGACGCACCCTGTACTCGTGCGCCGTACGTGTTAAATTTGTCAGCACGCACTAACACCACTTTCCACTCCTGTGGTCGATTGTAAAAACAGACGAACGTTTCAGGGAATCCATCTGCTAGTATTTCATACGTTTTTTATCGTTTGAAGCAACGTTTTATTTTCGTGTTTCACCCTTTAAAAGCTTTCTTATTAATGAAGAATAAGAATTAATATTAATAATTAATACTACGATAAATTAAAATTTTAAATAAGCGGATTAGATTAAACGTTTTTTGTAGATTTTAACAATGGGCTAACAAGAATAAATATTTTAGTCGTAATATTTTACGATAGCTGGACATTAAATGCGAAGTTTTGTATACAATAGTCCGCTAACTTTCTAAATTTCTTCCATTTATCTGCGCAGGCTTAATATATCAGGATTTTGATTTCAAAAGAGTGGGGCCAATCAAGCAATCTCAATAAAAAAAAGCAGTAGCAGTGTTGCAAACTAGCAACACAGCTACACATCAGGGTTACAAACTAGCAACACAGCTACACATCAGGGTTGCAAACTAGCAACACAGCTACAGATCAGGGTTGCAAACTAGCAACACAGCTACAGATCAGTGTTGCAAACTAGCAACACAGCTACAGATCAGTGTTGCCCAGAACGATTATACTTGGAGCGTAGGCAGTACGTGTTAAATTTGTTAGCGCACAGGCGCTACTTTTCTCTCATGCAGCCAGTGGACAAAATTAGAAGTGCGCTGCAGGCGCACGATATGCCAATTTTGTTCGCGTACATGAGTGCCATTTACCTCTCGTGCGGTGAATTGCCAAAGCAAAAGTTTGTAATAAGAATTGTTACTAGTAATTCATTATAAGCTCCGTAATCCTTTTCACTGACTTTACAATTGCGTGTGATTTCAAAGGAGGATCCCCGCTTGATTTAGCTTGCCCATTCTTAACCGGATTAATATTTGGCAATTTATCTCTGTGATTTTTCTGGTGTAATGTTTTTATTTTCCAGCTGTTGGTTGGTTGATTGATTGATGACGGCCGATTATCAACTCGAGGGATATATGTCCTAGGGGAAAGTGCCCTTCGTGGGGGTCTTTCTAAGGGATCCTAACCCGTATTTATGGCAAGGTTCGAAAAAAACTACCGAAAACTCCGAACAATTAGGTCGACGAGCACGACAGGGGTTTGACCTCCAGTCTACCAGCTTTGAGAGCAGAATCTCTCAGCCACTGGTGGGGCTTTTATTTTCCAGCATGCAAAAGCATTATCAGTCGTAAGAGGGCGCTTTTTTCAACCTGCGAAATTTTTTCTATTCCTCTGTGCAGACTTATTATATAATGACTTTGGTGTTGCGAGTGGGCTACTTTTTTTCTAATTCAGATTGTTTGATTGGCCCTACTTTTTTTTAAATAACATAATCCGCCTTGTTTTCGCCTTATTTTATCTCTCATTATATAAGGCAAATTTTACTTTCTCAAAAAACTGGTGGCAATCAAGAATAACTGAATTAAAAAAAAAAAGTAGCCCACGAGAAACACTGCTACAGATACAAAATAAACTGAACTGGATTACACTTCTTATCTGCCTCTGTTCAAAATTTCCTGTGGAAGCACTAATTTGTTTCACCACTCAATAAAAAATGTATGAACTAACGATCGAGAATCTTCATCGAATATATTTAACCAAGAACTAGTAATGTAAATTTATCGAGAATCTCTATTTCTTTTCAACATTTTTATAGAAAGTTTTAACAGTTCACTAGGGATAATTCAGTTAGTTAAATAATCTACGAAAATTTAAATAAGCTGCTAAACTGCACTCAGAATTGTAATTGTGCCCTGATTTAAACTGACCTACATTCTTAATTCAAGAACTATTCCTTGTTTATTTATTCATCAAACGGTTTTAGTTTTAAAACACACAGAAGAAAAAAAGTAGAAAAAGAAACTTTTATTTAAACAGAGAAGAAATTCGACATTCGTTTACATTTACTTTCAAGGAGAAAGAAATTCCGAAAAGGTCAAAAGTTATTTTATTTAATGTTGAAAATCTCTATAAATGCATGGGTATATGAATTTGAAGATCAGAGCTCTTAAGATAGTTTCGTGATAAGGAACATTTTCTTTTCAAAATTTTTAATATAGCTTCGTTCTTCTTGCTTTCTTAGAAATCTGTTTCACATTCGAGTGAATAAAATGCGTGCATGGTCGCATATTCTTTAGTTTATGTTATGCCAGATACACATTAGGAATAGGTTATCATAATTTAAATATAATACAGGGTAGTCATAATTATGTTAACACTTAAATCGGGAAAGAGCCTGTGACAATTATGTTGATAAGGAATATTTTATTTTCCAAATTTTTTATATTTCTTCTTTCTTCTTCCATTCTTAGAAATCTGTTTCACAAATGAGTGAATAAAATGTGCAAATTCGCATAAAATTTGCTGTATTTTATGTCAGGTAGGTATATGCTACCATAATTTAAATGCAATATAGGGTAGGTCAAAATTATGTTAACACTTAAATGGGGAAACAGCCTGTGACAATTATGTTGATAAGGAACATTTTCTTTTCCAAATTTTTAATATTTCTTCTTTCTTCTTGCATTCTTAGAAATCTGGTTCACATTCGAGTGAATAAAATGTACATGGTCGCATAAACATTAGTGTAAGTTATGCCAGATACACAGTAGGAATAAGCTACCATAATTTAAATGTAATACAAGGTAGGTCAACATTGTATTAATAATTAAATGGGAAAATAGTCTGTGACAATTATGTTGATATTTAAGTAGGAAAATTTATTTATTTTCGATGTACATAATATGAGACAGAATATCAGAAATTCAAGAAAAGGATAAAGATTGTGATAATATTTATTCATGAAGAATCGTGTGACAGGGCGTTAAATGCTACTTTTGATCATTTCTACATGTGTGTTGATAATACAGTGCGTCCCAAAAGTCTATAGCCAACAGGGTTTTCTTATTTTACAATTAAAAAAGAGGAGTAACAATTTATAATTATAAATAATATCAAGATAATAATAATACTATACAAAAATAATTTTACACAACCACAGACTTTATAAGAAAAATTAAAACTTAAATTTTACTGCCCCAAAAGTTTATAGACAATTTTTTTTCCTTTAACGTTCAAATTTTTAAACCGTTTTTCTAATCACTTCAGAAACTCGATCAGGCATACTCAAAACAAGAGTTTGAAGAAATCCTGGCTTTAAAGAAAACCAACTTAGTTCAATTTGCAGCTTTAGATCTTGAACCGTTGCAAATTCAAGCCCAAAAAGCGTATACGTCTCTAGCTAATATTCCCCAGAGGTTCTCTATTGGGTTCAGGTTTGAACTTATGGCTGGCCACTCCATAAGAGTTACTTCGTTTTGTCTACACCACTGCATTATACACCCAGATAAAAGTTTTGTTGAATCAACAAAAATTTGGCTGACCCAACAAAACTTTTTGTTTAAATATGGGTCAATGGAAAGTTTGTTTGTATCAACAAAAAAATATTGTTGATTTTTTTTGCAATTCCAAAAAAAAAAATTTGTATCGTCAGCAAAAAAATGTTTTGTTAATTCAAGTAAAATGGTTCAATTTTACTTGAATTAACAAAATTCTCTTTGTTACATAGATATATGCTATGTGTTATTTTAACAATCTATTTTATTTTTTCAACGAAATATATTTTGTTTATTTAAATAATAAAATATGTTATATTACGAACTTGTTTTGTTTATACTACAAAAACTTTTGTTAAATGAATCAATCTAAATATGCAATTTTAACTATTTTTTAATTCATTTTCAGCAGTGAACTACGCCTGTAAAACTTGAATAATAACAAGTGCATTTTATCCTGCTTTTTTTAAGCGCAAACCAGAGAGTGAAAACTGTCCTAGCCCGGAGTCGATCCCGGGTCCTCAGAACAGCTCTCTGAGGCTCTACCATTGAGCTACAAGAAACGACAACTGAGTTCGGCATTTCTCACTCTTATATATGTCGGAACGGCTGCAACCGCAGCACAAAATGGAAATGTCATCAAGCGCACGCAAATTTCAGCGGCAAACATAAGACAACAATACCAAGTCAAAAAAAAAAAAAATTATAGTTACTTTAAAATCTCGAAAAAAAAAAAAACAATCTCTAAACTAGATTTAAGTATAATATGAACGTTTATTATGAAAAAAGAGATTTGTTTTACTTTGCGTCATTTTAATAAAAAAAATTATTTAATAGTGTTTTTAAAATAAATGCACAAAAGTTTACGAAGCAGTTATTTGTAAACGATGCTATTCTGTTACATATTTTTTAAATAAAATGCAGGACTAGAGTAACTGAATCAGATCAAATCCTTCAGTGGTAGCTTATTTGTAAATAAAGATTTTTATTGTACATTTTAGGAATGAGTGCATTTACGCTGTAAGTTACTTTAATAAGTGTTAAATTCCTTTTAATTGTAGATCTTCTAAATTTTCTCAATGCCTTTAATGGGGAGATGATGCCAGTGTAAAACATTCAAGAAATCATCTTTTTTTAAACCTTAAAACATTCTATGCTTATTTTCAGCATACGGCAACACATAGTTAATTTTTAATTCATTTTCAGCAATGAATTACGCCTGCAAAAAGCAGGATAAAAATTCATTGGTTATTATTCAAACATTACATGCGTAATTCACTGCTAAAAATGAGATAGAGCTATTACAGAAATCACGAAAAATGCAACATAGGAGCGCCACCTGTTGCGCGATTTACACCAAAAACTAATCAGCAACAATTTATATCAGGAAGTAACTGAATATAAAGTTTTATTAAATTCCGTGCAGTAGTTCTTGAGATAGAGCGCCCACAAAATTTTTGTCACATACAGACAGAGTCATTGACAGTCATTTTCTAAAAACTGTCAAATCGTGTTCAGGACCTTCTAAAATCCGTCGGAAACTGGAAATCAAAAGTTTTCATGATTCCAACACTTTCTTTTTGTAAAGATAGGGATGGATGTTTTTGGGAGCATTTCTTTGTTTTTATTTTTTTATATTAAATCTATAACTGTTAAAAGTTGTTTGAGTACTATTTTTTTTTATCATTATATATTTTCATAATTTATTGAGTCATTCATACTCGTTTAGTTAGTTCTTAAATAAAAGAAATGTTTGTCTATAAACTTTTAGAACGCACTTTAATAGACAAGTGGTTGAGATTTTGCATTAAACCGGGAGAACAAGTGATGGGTAAGACCTGAGTACGTACGGTTCTACCACAATTTTGTAATAGAATTTTTCGCCTTATTTAATCGCAGAGAAAGATTACAAATTCTGCGATTAAACGACGTGATTAAAAATTCTGCCTTTTAACACTTTCCAATCTAGTTGAAAAGTGTTTATGACTTCGGTTTGTCTGCCGTCTGTCCGTGCTCTAACTCACGTAAATATACTTGGATCGCCCTGAAATTTTTGTATGTTATTGTGGTTTACTACAGCATGTTCCCTATTGCAAATGAAGTGTGTACCACTTATAGTGCTTTCACGGGGACAATTAAAATTATTCCGTTACATTACAGTCAATGGGTAAAAATCGTTTCAAGTGCATTTTGATGAAACTACGCCATTTGAAACATGATGAAATTGATATGTAATTATGAAGCGCATTAAAACATGTTTTTTTTTTCTTTTTTTTCTGTAGAATATGGGGTGCAAAACATTTATTATTTATTTACAGGGTAAAATAAAAGAATTCTGTTACACTATGTTCTACGGGGGAAAATCGTTTGCAGTGTAATTTAATGATGTTTCATTATTTCAAAGATAATGAAAATTATATGCTTTACTGAGGTGCACAATACATTGCTCACTTAAAAGTATGGTGTGCCTTGCGTTTATCGTTCATACACTTTATGTGAAAAAAGTGCGTTTTCAAATTTGGTTTGCGTAATTTAGTTTAACTAATTTTTTTCATATTACGTGGTGTGCATAAATTCGGTTGATCATATACAGGGCTGCACAAGGGAATTCGTAAGTATTAAAAACTATGGGAGTGAATTGCTTAAGGGTAGTAGTTTTTAATTGTGTTACGCATTTTCCTGCTCAACTATATTTAGTAGACTAATATAAGTTTGTGGAATATAAATAAATTCATATACAGAGCTACGCAAAGAGCAAAATATATTGTCGTTTACGGGGGGTAATTGCTGGAAGTGAGTTTTAAGTTTCTTTATGCGTTTTTTACCTGAATTAAATTTTAGATTAATATGTGGTGTGTACAAATGTGTTTAGAAAATATACAGGCGGTACAAATATTTCGAGTATATTTCCTTCGATTGGCAAAAAATGCTAAATGTGAATTTTCTAACTGAACTAAATTTCATCATGCTATGATAAAATCGTAGCATGGTTCATCGTATCCAAATCTACAGATCATATACAGGGATGCGCAAAATAATTCGACTACTTTTTTGACACTAGAAGTTAATTTCGAAAACTGTATTTTTCAATGTGTTATATGTTTTCTAAACTGTTTACATACATATCTTCTTTCACCTTTTTTTTAACGGTGAAGTTTCGTTACAGTTTTATGGCTGTGTTGGAAAGTGTTTCATAATCTATGCTTGATGCATGATTTTTCGTTCTTGTTAAATATTAAACAGAAATTTTCTAACCTGAAAAGGTGGTGACATAACCCTTGGAAATTCCAAGAAGTATCTTGGATATCACATACCCTAGGTTTTTACATTTATCAGCATTATTTTACGAAAAGTAATTATCAACGTATTTTATCGCATACTTTGTAACAAAATTGTCTGCTTTTTAAATAAAGCGGCGATGATGATTTGGAAGTATTTCTGGTAAAATGAAACCCGTTCATACTCTGGGTATATTATACACTGTGCGTATAGTCCCGGGTTAAATATGTTCAAAATTGTTTTCTCATATAAGTTCTAACACAATTTTGACTAAAACTTTTCCCAATTAAGTGTTAACATAACCGGGCTCTAAATTGGAGTTTCGTTAATTTGATGTTTGAATTTGTTAATTATTTATTAACTTAAAAGTATTATTTATACACTAAATACTGGCCATCTTTAAATTGGAGATTGGGTCAGATTATGATGATACAACTTGTTTGATGTATTTGATTTCAAAGGAATTATATATATATATATATATATATATAAGTTTATATATATATATATATATATATATATATATATATATATATTTCCCGTGAAGAGGAATTTAGACTGCATATCAAATAAAAACGCAATAATGTTCTTTTAAAAATTATGTTTACATCCTTTTGTGATCATAAAATAATTTTATCACTTACATTCTTTCTTTTCGTAGCAACTTTAAATATGCAAGCATGAAGACATTAAAAAACATTTCTTTGATATTATTCTACGCAGTGTTGGTCATTATTATTTCGACAAAACGTGAAATAATTTTACTTGCACGGTTTGTGAATCTATAAATAGACTATAAATGCGAGTAACTACATTCCTATTATTGATTTACTGCCAATCACTATAATCAATCAGCGATTAATCAGTTAAATAATTAATAAATTAATTAAAGGCGAGTTAGTGCTCGAATGGCCATTTCTTTTGTTCTGTATAATAACAAAAAAAGTCTATTATAGTTTCATTTCAAACAAATTTCTGGTGATAATACCAAGAAAAGCATTCTTATTAAATAACCCTTTTACTAAATCATATTATTTTAATTCTCTTTCCGGATACTTTGCTGACTTACAAATATTCGTTATATAACTATTTGCCGGTGGCTGAAGGCTGGACAATTACCAAATTTCAAGAAGTTAAAGTAATTTATTTTCCAAGTGCAAGATTAAAATAAAATAGATGTCAAGAAACACATCAGATACCTTGAATAATAGTTTTCTGCCGTTCCATCCTTTCCCCAACCCCTTTCGCTTCGTTGGTTGATAATAACAGGGTACAGGGATATAGAAATATATCCGGTTAATTGTCATGGATATGTACTGACGTTTACGGATATTTTAATTTATTTGATGTTAAATAAAAAATTTTACTCCTTGGAAAAAAGGGTCATCTTCTATTGAGCGACTCTCTGTATCTTGCTCCCGAGGCACATGTCCCCCCCCCCCCCCTAGTGTTTATCTGTTAGTGTTATACTTCAAATCGGAACTTTTTTAAACCATACATTTTATTATAAATTAAAAACACTTCTATAGGCAATTGCTTTTAAATACAATTTAATTATTTTATACGTGTTAATTATTTTATACTTGTAGTTGTATATTATTATCCGGCGGTTAGTTATTTTATTAAAAAGAAATATAATGTATAGAAAATAAATAATGTATGTTAAATATGTTAAGGTTGAGTTAAAAATGTTTGCTTTAAAGAGAATATTCAAAGATACTAGTGATGAAAATTCTTGAAAGTATAAAAAATTATTTTAATACCGGTAACGGTTACGCCCTAACTTCGTTAAAACTTTAAAAATTCATTAAAAAGAAACAAATGATGCTTAAAAATTGCGGTTGGCAGGAAAGGGACTAGAGGGCGATCGGATTTTTTTAATAACAAAAAAAAAAGTTGTGGTTAAAACTTACGGATAGAGGGCGCTACATGCATAATATGAAGCAGATGCGTGCAAATTAGGTATCTAGTAAAAATCCCATTTCTGCGAAGCGTCTGACAAGCTTCAGTATCCCAGCACATTCAGTATCCCAGCACCCTGAGTTACTCCTTAAATTCACCCCTGAAGGCAAAATCGAGAAAATTTATAAAATGCAGCTGTAAATTACTCTTGGAATAATTTTTAGGAAAAAGATGGATGAGCCTAAAGAAAAGGTAAACGTGGGCGTTTGCAGAATTTTCGTTGGGGGGGGGGGGGGATTCTTATTTAAAAATTTAGGAGAGGCTTCGGACTCCCCTACGTATGCTTATGGAGGAAAACCTAATAAACATAACTCTAAATGCCAAGTATTTCTTTTAATTGTATTTTTATTAAATCTTTGTTGTTTTACAACGAGTAAAAAATCTGTTGCATAAAAATAACTTTATTTCCCCATTCTGTTGTATATTTTTAATATTCTACATATTAGTTAACTTAATATTTCTATCTTTAATAATTGTAATATACAAAAAATATAATCATAAAAAAATTAATTTTTAAGAAATACTTCAAAAGTAACTAATTAATTTTTAAACATAACTAATAAACGTAACATAGAAATACCTTGCAAGTAATGTACGAGCGTAAACGTAACTTTTAAATGTGACTAATTAGTTTTAACTTTAACTAATTATTTTTAAACCTGTTTTTACGTGATTTGTGTTATTAAATAGGGCATTATTTGCATCAGATGCAGTTTTTAATATACTATTTATTTATCCTTTCATGTATTATTCTAATTATCAGCTTATTTGTTAATCTATTGTGTCTTATCAATATTTAAAATTGTCAATATAAAACAATGGTGGATCATTTTTGTAATTATTCTAAAATTGAGTCAGTTAATTATTCTAATACCTAATTACTTGAAGGCAGCTGCGTCAATTTATATATATTTTTAAAAGGTATCTACAAACGCTAAAGATTATTTTTGTAAGTGAACATAATGTCTCATTAATTGAGTACTTTAGGTGAGAAAAATCCTGAAACACTCCCAAGATTCAGAAATGAGACTCCCAAATTATTTAATGATTAGCACTCCTTGACACTAGAAAATCGTTTTACCGTAGAGTTTTTAGAGTTTTCCCGTAAGGAAGCGAAATCTGTAAAAAAATATTCCCGTAGTTAAAAGGTAACGATGAGAAAATTATCGAAGGAAAAAAAACAAGGAATCTGAATTTGAGCTGTAATTTAAACTCAATTTACGGGAAAAAATTATTCTCTCTCAGAATTTCATATAATTGAGTCAGATTCAGTTCAAAGCCCATCGCAACTTAGTTCGATTCTTGAATCTTGGCTGAATCTGTTCGCTCAATTACAACAGTATGTAAGGGCTACAGAAAAGTATATAGATAGATTACCATCTATGGATGGTTATTGCCAGATAAGCATTTTATATTCTGTTACGCGTTTTCTAGCTGAATTTAATTTTAAAACACTATGGGATGCATCTGTGTTGTCTTATAACGGTTATATATATAATATATTATACTTATATATATAATATATATAATATATTATATATATATGTTACGGTTAATATGATTAATCCGGTCATTATTAATAATGAGCGGATTAATCATATTGACCGTAACATATCTAAATTTTCCACATAGAATTAACAATCTTTGTTCAAATAATTTTAAAACTCAAAATTTAAAACTTATCCTTCAACATGAAATAGAATATGGTTATCCTTTTTATTTAGTTAAGTCAATTTTACGCATATAAATTTTGCTTTCATTGGGGTTATTTGTTTGTACATTTTTTATGTTAAATCTCTTACATTTTGATTGCTGATATATTTGGCTAAAGATTGAACTCCTTTGTGTGCGAGCTGCATTGGATTATCTTAGTTAAATATCATTCATTAATTAAAAATATAAATGAGTGTGAATTCTAAATTATTGTTTATGATTATTTTGGAGTTTTAAATTATTAAGGATGTTACAAAGGTTGTACATTACAATATAATATAAATATGTTAAAAAGATATTTAAATATAGTACATTATACATATTTAAATATAATACACTAATACATATATACACATTTTTTTTTTTTTTTTACTTTTCAGGGTAGATAATTTTTAGCTAGATATTAGTTCCAATAAGTGCGTTGCCATATTTTAAAATCTATGTTATTTTTAAGTTTGCATATAATTATTTATAAAATGAAAATATCATTCGAATTCTACATTAATGTTTTAGATTAATAGGATTATAAATGGGATTGTTAAAACGGTATGAAACACTTCACAATAATTATAAATTTAAAGGAAATTATAAAAATATTGTCATATGTAAAAAATAAAATTATCTTATACTGGAAACTCTTATTCTATATCTAAATAATTAATATTGATTTGTAAAATTAATATATTTACACTAGATGGATGAAGCAAATAAGAATTTATTAGATAAATATTGTACTAGATATAGTTTAATATTTTTTACACTAGATGGCCGCACCAAATAAAATATCTAAATGATCTAAAATATTTTACTAGATGGAATTTGGAATAGAGGTGAAATTTTTTATTATGTAATTTTAAATTTTCCAGTAATATAATATATATTTTAAATTTATTAAAGTTAAAATTATAGTAATTAAATTAATAGATTTTATGTTATTTATTTATATTTTTTACATTTTTAACTTAGAAAATGTTGTAATCTCTGTAGTTAAAAATAATAACTGCAACTGTTGGTAACAGTTGATGATATGAAAGACATTCCTTAACTGTTAATTTCACCTACTCTGTTAGATACAATTTTATAACCATGTGCTTTTCAAATTATGCTTCGGAATATGGGTAAATAATTAATGTAGTAATATGTAAATTTTCTTTATCTTCCTTTTTATTTATTTATTTATTTATTTTCTCCCCTCTTATTCAAATTGTTAGTATGATTTATAATATTCCATTTTCAAAGGTATACTTGTTTTTCATTCCTGTTCCAATGATTGTTCGGGCACGGATTTGGCGCAATTTTTGGCATTAAGCTGGTGTCATTTACAGAAAACAATCATTTTTTGCTTATAATGTGGTTTCCCTGCCCTTGAAAAAGTGAATTACATTATAAGTTTCCATATGTGTTTATACTCTGGTTTCCTTTTTTTTTCCCATTTGATTAAATAATACTTCATATATTAGGACTATATATTATAATTTGTAATTTGACACTGCTATATGGTATAGTAGTTAATTTTTACAATAAGTTTATATATATATACAGGGTGTCCGAAAAGTCTGGAAACGAAATATACATCGGATTGAAAAACGACAAAATGCATGTTCAATATTCTTGAAAAATCTATTTAGGGATATGAAAGTTGCCCCCCCCCAAATTTCCTCCTCCCCCGAGGGAAAAGGGGGGCAACTTTGAAATCTTAAATAATGACCCCCATTTTTTATTGCAGATTCGGTTCTACGGGAAAAAATACGTAACTTTTGTATTGAACATTTTCTTCGAAACATTGTAGATGGCGCTGTAATCGAGTGCAATGCTGTGAGAATCGTTACCATTGCAATGTCTGGAAACGCTCGAATAACTCGAGAAATATACATCGTATTGAAAAACGGAAAAATGCATGTTCAATAGTTTTGAAAAATCTATTTAGGGATATCAAAGTTGCTATTTTTCTAAAATATAGGGGAGACTAGAGCTCTCCAGCAAAGGGAACTAGAATTTATAAGGATGACATGGAACTATTTTTTCTAGAGCCACAATTTAGTTTCTAGTTGACAGTGGCAGAATTTCTTCTCAGTGCAGTTGCCGATTCCCCGTTCTTGTAAAAGAGTTTAACCAACAGCG
This sequence comes from Maratus michaelseni, assembly GCA_963931845.1. Lineage (NCBI taxonomy): Eukaryota > Metazoa > Arthropoda > Arachnida > Araneae > Salticidae > Maratus > Maratus michaelseni. Next base: position 66,812,925 of record OZ007586.1, on the reverse strand, counting down.
CTTGATCTGTTGAAGATAGTATTCTGCTGGCAACGAATGAAGAATTTGTGTCCATTGAGGGGTTTTATTGGCAGAATGATTTGCATAAATATGCTTCATATTATGCATGCAGCGCCATCTATCGGTAATTTTTGTACCATTCTTTTTGTTATTAAAACAAATCCGGTCTCCGTCTAATTCCATTCCTGCAAACCGTAATTTTTTGCCATCATTTGTTTCTTTTTAATGAATTTTTAAAATTTAACGAACTTTGGCTCACCCGATATTTCTACCTCGATTCTAGACGTTCAAACAACTTCACTAAATATGCTCATTTTTCAAGCCGAAAAATTCCCATAACCCTTTAACTTAACCTATTTTACATTTACGTGTAAAAATTTCAGTTCATCTTTTTAAACCCACTTTTTTTAATACCCTTTTTTTTACAGGATTCAAGTGACTTCCTTGTTTTTGGAAGAAAATAAGTATGAAAAAAAATTCCCTGTTGTAAAAAAAAAGAAAATTCATGCATCAAACATAGATTACAATACTTCCCAACGTCCCAACATATTCAGAATGTTGTAAAAAACTCCCCCGTTTAATAATGTGAAAGATGACATCAAGTAAATAATTTGGAAAAGGCATAAAACATTTGCAAACCCAATTTTAACAATTACCATCTATGGTCGGAAAAAATCTTTTGTGAAGCCCTGTGTATGATATATAGATTTGCATATATATATTACATAGTATGCTACAATTTAGTTCAATTAGGAAACGCATAACACAGTTGAAAATTTCTCTTCAGCAATTTTCATCAATAAACAGAAATGTACTCGAATTATTTTGTACAGCTCTATGTATGATCTATAGGATTTATACACACCAAGTAATATGCAAAAAAATAGTTAAATTTAAAAACGCAATCTCAACTGAAAACGCACTTCCATCAATTATCGCTCATTAACACAGTATTGTATCCGAATTATTTTGTGCGTTCCTGTAAATGAACGCTATCTGGTATGCACATCACATTGTACAGTAAGAATCTTGTAGTGCACATCAGTGATGTATACCAATTTCAATATGTTTTAAATGGTGTAACATCATTAAAATAAGTTGCAAAGTATATTTTCCCCGTAGAACATAATGAAACAGAATTCTATTTAGTTTGTTGCGTTCCTGTAAATGAACGATATATGATATAGATACCATATTCCAAAGTAAGAATCTTGTAGTGCACATCAGTGATGTATACCAATTTCAATATGTTTTAAATGGTGTAACATCATTAAAATAAGTTGCAAAGTATGTTTTTCCCGTATAGAACATAATGAAACGGAATTCTATTTAGTTTGTGCGTTCCTGTAAATGAACGATATATGATATAGACACCATATTCCACAGTAAGAAAGTCAGTCGCATAATTAGTTAAAAAAAATTTCAGCCGTATGTCTAACCAGGTATTTTCAATTCTGGTAGCATTTTCTTTCTTGAGAGCGCTATTACTTTCCAAATAGTTTCCGGAAGTGGAAGTGTTACTACAACCAAAATCGTAAAACTGGAAAACTACAACCAAAATCATAAAACTGGAAAACTACAACCAAAATCGTAAAATGTACAAAAGTATCCGGTTATATATCGACCTAAAATTATTTTAAAATATTAAAACGCTAAAGAAAAATTTGAAAAGAACGCTGCCATTGGGTCAGCATGTATTCTTGTTGCGAATATAATACAGATATTATATATATACACTAGTGGCCCTCCCTCGCTTTGCTTCGGGTTAACCTTGAAAACCTTCATCTCTTTGTGTTTTCTTTAGACCTTTTTAATGTGTACAATAATTAGTACATTATTTTGATAAATCTTGTAGGGTTCAGCCTGCGTTTGCAATGTATAAGCGGAAAAAATGAAATTATTTACGACATCACATTAAAAACCTCAAAAATAACAGTATTTCTCCACTATTTAATGGATGTTATTATACATATAAACCTTCCTCTTGAATCACTCTATCTATTAAAAAAACCGCATCAAAATCCGTTGCGTAGTTTTAAAGATTTAAGCGTACATAGGGATATAGGGACAGAAAAAGCGACTTAAACCTCAAAAATAACAGTATTTCTCCACTATTTAATGGATGTTATTATACATATAAACCTTCCTCTTGAATCACTCTATCTATTAAAAAAAAACCGCATCAAAATCCGTTGCGTAGTTTTAAAGATTTAAGCGTACATAGGGATATAGGGACAGAAAAAGCGACTTTGTTTTATACTATGTTAAGATTAAGATGCGTGTGTGTGTAAGTTTCTGGCAACATGACTGACTAGCGTAGGGCTCTTAATTAAAAGAGAAGAAACATTTAGATTAATTAGATTAATTTTATATATTAAGATTTTCAATATTTTAATATGCATTATTAAACCGTAAAAATAAAAAATATATAAAGAGCTTAAGAATATTTTTCTGTGACATCAACATTCGTCTTTTTAATAAACAGTGGTTACATTCGAATTGCACGTCAAATTCATAATTAAACTCAAAAGTTTTCAAAAGTTTTTAGTTGTTATGGACACCGAATCACTTTGAAATAAGCCAGACGGTGAAGCCAGACAGTGGTCAATAGTTTGACAACACAGAGCTGCGGTTTTGAACAAATAGGGAAATAATAGTTTTCGGTCGAAAAGTAAAGGAACGGCAGCTGACATATAATAAGTGAGAAAAGACAGCCTTTTAGAGGAAGTATTAATTTGGAATTACAGGGATCCAAACAGGGATTATTTTTAACGAAAAGTTTGTGAAGCGTAATTATTAGGTATCGGATTTATTGCTCTTGTCAAGTTCAATGAAACAAATCTAACGTTACTTCGTTAATCTAACGTTTAACAAATCTAACGTTACTACTTTACTCGACTTTCCGAACATGTATGTGTTCAGATCGTACACACACACACACACATATATATATATATATATATATAAATGTTTCTGGAACATTTGTAAATCATCACAAATTCTTTTTGAAATATGCTGTATCATAACTGCCTGGGATTGTTATTCAGGTGGTTTGATTGCTTTATTTAATCTATTTATTTCTTATTTCTCATTTTTTAACATCTCATTTCTGGTTTTATTATGTACGATTGACCGAATCTTGTTATCGCTTGTTATGAAATCGTACATGTTTTTTTTTAAATCTAAGGTAATTTGGGAATGATAATTCTGCCTTATCTTTCACAAATTGCACTATTTTTAAATATTTCACTAATTTCAATATGTCACTTATTTTTCTATTTCGAAAAGTAAATAACAATAAAAAAATGACAATAAATAAATGACAATGAATATACTACATTCATTATGGATAGAAAAAGGCGTTCACTAAGTAGACGTGTCCACAATTCGGAAGTGACCGTTATGAAGTATTTACAGTAAAACCAACATAATGGACACTCCCAAATAGCGGACACCCACCTCTTTCAATCTACAACATATATACTTATTTGTATATTTTTACCTCAGAAAAGCGGACATGATCTCCGAATAGCGGACAAATTCCGCAGTTCCGAGGAGTCCACTATTGACAGATTTAACTGGATTTCATATAATATATTTCTGTTTTAATCTTATCCAACTCTAAAAGTTAAAAATGTTGATTATAATCAGTACAATGTCAAAAGAGATTTAAAATATTAGCTTTACGAACATTGCATACCAAATATTGCCCCCCCCCCCTAAAATCAGGTGGTGGTTTGGGGGGTGCAGAACCACGGCACAGTTTTTCCATGCTTTAATGAGGTCCTGCTTCTGGAAGAAACCGAACCCTGCTTTTTGGTTCGCCAAATAGAGATGTACATTATATAGGTTTTACTGTATGCATTCGCAGCAAAACCTCCATAACGGACATTTCCGAATAGCGGACACCTCTATTTAGCGAACATACCTTTTACAGTCCACAACAGATTCATATTTGAGTACTTGTACCTCTGTAAAACGGACACCTCTGAATACCGGAGAAATTCCACGGTCTTAATGTGTTCGCTATTGAGAGGTTTTACTGCATATATCCATGTTTACATATTCATTTATATGTATATTATAAAGCATAAAAAGTGTTTAATTTTTTATAACATTAAAAGGAATGTGCTCCAAATGAATTTCAGGTCAATCGGCTCACATTAATCACCAGTATTTTATCAAATTACTTTAATCACGTGATTCTAAACACACATACATGCATATTAACGAATTAATTTATTACGACATGAATGGTTACGCTCTTTAATTTGTAGCATTTCAATGCGCGTTATTTTTTCTTGACATATAAACAAACTAAATTTAAATAGAGCAAAGAGAACGTACGTTTAGATGCTACATTATCAAACACAAAAAATCTTTAAAAACTGATTTTTTTTTTTATCAGATTCCCTTTTTTAACACTTAGATACATAAAAAAAAATACCCTGAGAAAAATAAATCTAAAAGCATCGTTTGTTTTTCTATCAATATCACAGTAAAAATAAATAAATAATAGATACATAATAATGTTGAATATTCTACTGTAAAAGTTCTGTTTGCAATTGAGATTTATCGTTCTGCATAATCACATAAGTGGATCCTACTTTTGAAGAAGTAGCGAAAAAATGTAGCGGCAAATCCAATTTAACAGGAAATAAAATATTCACAATACAGCGATTAAATTCCATTGTTTTACATTTTTTTATTTAATTGAACTTGAATTTTGTAAGTAAAGATGGAATTTTGTAATCCATTTTTAACTCACTTCCTGATATGCTAGAATTGTAAACATTACGTACAAAGATGTGTTTCCAATGACAATACAACATTTTAATTCTTTAAATTTAATTATAAATTAATAACTTAATTTTTAGGCATTTTTCCGTTATCCACCATAGGTGATAAATCGGCAAATATTCTTTATGGTTACAATTGTATACGAGTTACAACAACAATGGATTTAATGGTGCGCCAAACATGCTCGCCATAAAAGCCCAACTGGCTGTGAAACTGCAGCAATGCAATATTTTAAACACTAAACATAATAATAATTAAAAAAAAGAGTATAATAATTAAATACACACTTTTATCAATTAACAGTTTAATATTAATTAAATTGTGATTATACGTTGAGAAAACAATTTACAAATCCCGAGTAGTTATTGGGTTGTTCGGAAAGTTCCTTCCGTTTGGGAAATCCTATTCGTACCGGAAAATTCTGTCTGACAGTTATTAGACATTAGATATCGGAATTAATGCCTAATAATTAAATGATAGAATTTCCCAATACGATCCAACTTCCCCAAACGGAAAGAGCTTTCCGAACAACCCAGTAGTTTAAATGATGATTTTTTTTTATTTTCCTGATTTCCATATCTTAACTCGGGAGGAGTCGCGCATATCCAGATTATGAATGGTTTTTACATTGACACCAATAAATACAATTAATAATCGTCACTTTATTTAGTCTGAGGCAATTGATACAAATTCTATGGTAATGTAAATTGTATATTACTTTTCGAAAAATAGTGGTGGCAATTGTAAAAAACCATTCGCACCCTGTGGTATGTCATACCCCATGCGACTGCTCCCGGATCAAAAAAGAACCAAAAATATATACTTTTAAATATTTTCACTAGCTCGCGCTTTCTACGAAGCGTAAAAAAATAATCAAAGATTTTCTCATAATCGAGATTGTTATTAAATTATGAATAAAGTCGTCAGAAGTATTGTGTTTATGTACCTTTATATGTAATTACGGACCGATGTTTAATTATTAATTCATCGTTGTTGTGTCATCTGAAGCTGCTAAATGCTAGCCGGTGACTCTCTCCAACATGTATAAAAGTGAGAAATTGCCGGGTTAAGGATATCGACCAGAGGTTGCTCAGTAGCAGAGCATCAACACGTTACGATGAAGGTCCCAGATTCGAGTCCTGATCCGGGTCAATTTTTCACTCATGTTGGATTTGTGTATTTAATCGCCTGAATAGAGTGTTATTAAATTATATATAAACACTGTTTGACAATTTTAAACATATCTTAGAAAAATCCTTAGTTTGGTGCTGAGGGTTACAGTAAACCTACAAATATTCCGAAAGCGGTTTTGCATTTTAATAAAATGTATGCTATATTTATTTGTTTTTCTTCAACAGGGAGACAGTGGAGGTCCACTTGTTGTCAAGAAAAGAAGCCGCTGGTTTGTGATTGGTCTGGTGTCAACAGGTAGAAACTGTGCCGCCCCCATGCAGCCGGGAATTTATACTTCTGTATCCTATTTCAAAGGCTGGATATGGAAAACGATCAAAGTTTCTAACTTATTGTGAGCAGAATTCTATAAAATGTGTTGATTCATTATTGCCATTCAATGAAAATTGGTGAAATTTTAAAGCCACTTCTATAAACCATTCAGTTTTTTATCTATCTTAAAGGAAATTAGATAATCTAGAGTGGCATCTTAAGGCTGTACTAAAATAAAAACTCATTAATTTCTGGTAGTCATTTATGTTTGTAGAAGCACACAATTTGCTGGTATTCATATTAAGATACGAATAACTTAATTGGATATTAACCTTTTGATTGCGGGGCAGGACTGGCGATTATTTTTATATTCAATCATACCAATTTACAAAGAACTATCTTTATGGTAGATATCTCTTGAAAATATCTTAGTATAAGTGTACATCAGAGATTAATTTTTAAAAAGTGATATGATTAAAAAAAATAGTCATTGGGACATATGGTATCCCAACCACGTAATCAAAAGGTTAACCTATCTTTTTTAAATTAAAAAAATAGTTTGAACCAGATTTATTTAAATGAAGGTATTTGGGTAGATTTTTCATCTGAGTACCCCATTTATTTAAGTAAATTTTGGAATTTATTTAAATAAAACATAGACTACACATTTATTTAAATACATTTTTTGATTTAAATTATGCTTTTTTTATTTTAAAAAATCAGGTGGATAGCAAATATGAGATAGAGCTTCACTTTTTCTTATAAGGACAAATGCGATTTCTGAAAATGTTCTTACATTTGTCAATTTTAAGCCGATTTTTGAGACATGTCAGTCAGAGAAATATTGTCATCACAGGACAATATGTAAAAATTTATGAAAGATGTAATGTAAATGAGAAACTCTGTTGCATTCCATGCCATGTAGTAGTGTCAATAAATGTCATGCTCTTATGTATAATATGAGTTCGTGAATGCGTCAGAAATATTCGCGTTGTTGAACAGCGAAAAGAAAAGAACAGATCTAAAAAATTCCTCAAAATGAATAAAAGGATAAACCATTGAGCAATTTTTCTTTCAAAACTATACCAAAGCTATTTATTACTTACACATAAATATATTCTCAGTGTTGTAAATTGATCTTATGATATTGAAAAGAGTACAGCAATAATTCACATCTACGAATAACTTTGAATGACTATAAACCAGATAACATAATGGAAATAAGATATGCTCAAATAGCAATTTTTCGTTTGCCGCGCTAAAACTCAAGTTACTACCTAGTTACTTATCTATTTCTACAACTGATTGAATTCCACATTACATATAGGTATCATAATAGCTCGTGTTGACCATATCAAGTTAACAAGGAACATGGTTATAGAGGTATGACTAATGCAGGCTGTACTAATAATCCAAACTCGTTAATTTCTGGTACTCATTTTTATTTGTAGAACCACTCAATTTGCACAGTTTTCGTTGTCAGAAATTTTAAAGAATAATCTTCACCTTATTTAATCGCAGAAATCTGTGATCTAATAAGTGATGGTAATCTTTCCACTTTGTTTATACAAGATTTAAAGATGTTCATTTATTTCAGGGCTTTGTTTCTGTACATTAAATAATTATGAACAGTTATTTTTTATTTTTGGTGTATCGATAACAGATTAAAATAATGATGTAGTTAATTTCTCACCAGAATTCGATTAAATAGAATTTCAATTTCATTTTTCTTAAAAAAAAACCCGCACTTTTATATAAAAAATAGATGAATATCACTGTGCGGTTTTTATCTTATCGACGAAAAAACATGAAAACATGAAAAGGGGAAAACGTTCGAAATTAAACAGAGAGTAGGATTTTACACATTTTACCATATAACAAAAAATTCTTTTTCATTAACAGTTTTTGTCCAAACTATGGCAACCCACATTCCAGAAGTTAACAATACTCGCCTTCCTGAGTTCGATTAGACGAGTGAGGATGGATAGACGAGTATTGTTAATTTCTGGAATGTAGGTTGTCATAGTTTGGACAAAAACAGTGTATACGCATTGTGCGTCTTTCGCCATTGTTATGTATAAAGGCATTCTACCTATTCGATAACTATCCTGAAGCAGCGCCATCTATGAGAAAATTTTAAAAACTATTTTTTATTTGCTTAAACAAAATTTCAGATCATAAGAAGCATTTTCGTCCAAACCGCACTCTTGCACGCCAATTTCTTGATCTTTTATTGAATTTTAAAATGTGTTAAGGACTTTTGGGACACCCTGTATATAGACGTGAATTTTTCTAACCCATTAAGGAGTAGCGGTATCGTATGTTCCCAGCATAACTGCCAACACGTTTATTGAGTACCATTATTTTCGAATAGAAATATAAGTTTTATTTAATAACTGCGATAAGCTAAGACGAAGATTGCTACTCGAAAATAGTGATATGAAATACAATTTGATCTGCGGTAAAAAGTTTAAGGAGAAAACACAATTCAGTCTTTAAAGCATTGTTCACCGGTGACGAATATATTCGTCTTTTCAAAGCTGTCAACGTTTAAGTGTTTATGTTACCAAAATTTTTGAAAAATAATCATCGCCTTATTTTACCGCAGAAGTCTGTGATTAAATAAGGCAAAGATTATTTTAAAAATATAGTGGAAACAAAAGAGCATTATAAAAAAGTGAGTTCATATTAAATCTCCGCTCAACAAGGTGCAATGTGTTAAATATTGTTGAAATAATCTTAAGAATAGAGTCTGATTACCGCAGGGGCAAACTTCCACCAGTATTTTATAGAAGAAAATTTCGCTTTGTTTAAAGCAGAAATTCTGCGTTAATATAATGTGAAAAATTCTATACTAAAATACTAGTGGGAGTGTTCTTCTGCTTAAGAATGATACAAAAACCAAACTGTGTTAGAATGCATATTAACCAGACGGCAAAATGCATATTATGCTGACGGATGTGAGCTTTAAATTGAATTCATTTATAGTGTTTATATTTGAATTTTGTATCAACTTGACGCATTTCGTACGAGTGTCTACTACTAGTACCGCGAAAGTTCACCATAACCGGTAATGCAGCCCTGTCAAAAGCTGGAATCCTGGTGACAAGGGACGACATTGTGAACAGCGTGTGACAACTTAGGACAGAACTGTATTTGGAGGATAACCGATCTAACAGGGCGACGTGACGGTGGCAATTGGATAAACTTCCATAGCAAATTTTAAAATGTTTTTTTTTTTTTACTTAAATAATCACAGTGATTAAATAGGTAAAAAACTTTTCAAAATTAGTGCTGAAAGTAATATCTCCTTCGACTCCGTGAATTTGGTGTTATGATCGGTAGAACCTATAACCGAGCAGTTCGCAAATGGTTTCATACATTTTTTCGAAGGAATGCGACAATTTCGACTCAAAAAGGTAAGAATATAACAGCAACAAGAGCTGTATCAATGAAGAAAATCTTTCGAAATCGTTCGAGGTCCACAGATAATTATCAGGAAAGCGCCTTCACACAATACGTAAAGATACAAGCATAGTGTTCAACTCTGACGAGACAAAAAAATTTCTAAATCCCTGAAGCGACTAAAGTTCTGGCTTTAAAGGGGGACAAAACCGTTTAATTCACCTTACCATTCCCGAATGCTAATCTTCGCCTTATTTAATCGCAGAAATATAAGGCGAAGATTACTATTAGGAAATAATAGCCAAATTCAAGGAACCGATCGAATGCTCAGAAAAATCCAACGACGTCGGCCACCATTTTTTGATTCAGCAAGTAGCCTAATGCTTGTATTCATCATCTACCTGAACCTTAGACCGGGAGGCGGCAGCACAGGCAATCACCTCATCGAGTTCACGGCTGAAATTCAAGAATTAGTTAAAACTCAATTAGCATATTAAAACGCAATCGGTCTGCCAAGTCATATCTTGGTGGAAAACACGTGAAAACCCGATTTTAGCGGTTGACTCGTAGGTTTACCATTGTGTTTTCCTGCACCCAGTTCTCCATGTTTTCATACTTTTGGGTGCAGGAAAACACAATGGTAAACCTACGAGTCAACCACTAAAATCGGGTTTTCACGTGTTTTCCACCAAGATATGACTTGGCAGACCGATTGCGTTTTAATATACGAATCGAGTTTTAACTAATTCTTGAATTTCAGCCGTGAACTCGATGAGGTGATTGCCTGTGCTGCCGCCTCCCGGTCTACCTAGAAAACCTCGGTTAAAAGCTCAAATGAAGTTCACTATTAACCTGATTGGATCTGATGGCAGCTGAAGTCCAATCAGATTAATGATGCAAAGACCATTTGAGCGTTCGACCGAAGTTTTTTAGGTTGAGGTAGATGGTGAATACGACCATTAGTATTCAGGAAGATGCGATAAGCTAGGACTTTTAAACATTTGATTATGCGCCAGGACTGGCGATTATTTTTATATTCAATCGTACCAAAATTTACAAAAATATTTATTTGCTATAGATTTCTATTGAAAGTAGCCTAGTATAAGTGTATAGCAGCGATTATTTTTTTTAAAAAGTGGTACGAATAGAATACAAAAATAATCGTCGGGACCCGGTAATCAAAGGGTTAAAGTTATTATATAATTTAAAATTCAATTTACGCATAGACTTAGTTACAATAAACCTGTGTAATAATAGCGATGTCTTTGAAATGTACCATGCTAAAAAGTTTAATTTATTAAACCTTTTAGAGACTTTTTTTCAGCTATTGTTACAAGATTGTTATTTTTTTTCTTTTTCATTAAACCATTAATGTAACAACAAATGCATTTTTGTTAGTATAAAATGTATTCAGACTTTCCTGTTTTATCTGACGTTTTCTGTAAGAATTTAAACGTGTCCACTACTGACACATTTTAAGCTCTCAGAAAAAAAATTATTTTTTTGTGTAAAATTGTATCATAGTCGCGCACAAAAACAATTAATAGAGATATCAAACACTCGCTGTTCACTAAAACTAAGAACGGTACACTAAAAATAGGCGAAAAATGTTCTTAAATTGTCCGCTACTGGTACAGTTACCTCAATTCATGGATTTGCGAATTCGCGGTTACCTATATTCCCCGAGTCCCCGGGAATCAGGGAAAGGAATATTTAATTTAAAACGTTCATAACAACTGACGCGAATTCGCGTCTTTTGAATATCTGTAATTCCACCTGATGCATTTTATATTTAAAAATATTTTTCAAAATATACACAATATGCTTATTTATATAATCAATGCACTATGCATATAAATATTTCGATTAGAAACAGAACCATTATTCCACACAATCATTTGTAATATAAACACGAACACAGAAATATTTTTTTTACAAGTAATGCAACATGCAAGTGTAATAACCCGTGGTTTTATGATTAAAAGGTGAAAACTAGCCGTCACAAATGTGCTAATCTGAATAATAGACCTAAGCGCTGACTCAAAAACGGTGGCTGTCGTAGGCGGATTATTTTCGGCTCTTGTACGGTCCCTTACATTTTGACACCACTATTTTCATATAGTATTTTTGTCTTAATTTTCTACTATTAAGTAAGGCAAAAATTTCTGTATGAAAATAGTGGTACTGAAATACAAGAGGCCGTAAAAAAGTTTAAAAATAGCTGCATACGTCAGCCGCAATTTTTGAGTCTTGTAGGCCTAATTCTAGGGGGTTAATAACCAATGATCATGCAATCTATAATAATAAAGGCAGTGCTACAAAAAACTCACACCGGAAGGCGCTGGTTTTTCGATCATTTACGTTTTTCTTAGAAATTATTAGTCAAAAATTGAAGTGTAATATATATATATATATATATATATATATATATATAGGGTGTATCTGAAATGCTTCAACAAATTTAGAGGGATGATAGTACTCATGAAGACGAACAAAACATGCAATAGAACATGGGGTCGCAAATGACGTTTAACCCTTTCAGAGGCAGTGGTATGTTTATGAAACCACTTAATTTTAATTCCAAAACGCCACAATGGCACCAGAATTATGCTAAAATCTTTTCCATTTAATATGTATGTGAAATATAGACAGGGATGCAAGCGCTGCGCCACAAATGGCCGACTCTCACCACTAAATTTTAATAGTATTTGTCCCCTTATTTAATGACAGAATTTTTAAAATTTAATAAGACAAAGAAAACCATTAAAATTTAGTGGTAACAATTGGTCATTTGTGGCGCAGCGCTTGCATCCCTGAATATAGACCTTTTTCTTATTTACAAACATTTTTTTTTGTAAATTCCGGTGCCAGTCCATTTTCAGACGCATTTTTTCGATTTTCATCCTTTAAGCCTTTCAGGGGCAAAGTACTTTTAGTACTAAAATGATGAAATAAATGACTGGCACCGGAATTTACAAAAAAATTTGTTTGTAAATAAGAAAAAGGCTATATTTCACATACATATTAAATGGAAAAGATTTTAGCAAAATTCTGGTGCCATTGTGGCGTTTTGGAATTAAATTTAAGTGGTTTCATAAACATACCACTGCCCCTGAAAGGGTTAAACGTCATTTGCGACTTCATGTTCCATTGCATTTTTTGTTCGTCTTCATGAGTACTATCATCCCTCTAAGTTTGTTGAACCATTTCAGATACACCCTGTATATATATATATATATATATATATCAGAAATTAAATCGTTAAAACGGCAATCACTACAACGATGGCCCTTAACGTTTTCAGCCATAAATTGTTTAAACGGGGTTGGTGTGCCGAACACTATAGTCTGTTCAGGGAAAGGAGATAACGAAAGTAAACAAACGGGTTGCAGAAAAATCGCCAAGGTGCCACACATTTGGCACAAATCCCTAGGTTGGCGCATTTTATTTTTTATTTCGATTTGTTAATTTGGAGCTCAAACACTTCAGACAGTCTGTTTGGCGCTTCTAGCACATCGCCAGGTTTAAGCACCGCCAATCCGCATGTGCATTTGTTTACTTCTGTTATCCCCTTTCCCTGAACAGACTATAGGTTCGTTTGATATCAAATTATACAAATTCGAGCTGTAACCAGACAAACTAATCGTAGCGGGTATAACACGCTCGTGTGTACGTTTCCGAAGGCAGTGGGGGTCCCCAAACCTAGTTTCATTTGGCAAGATTTTCGTCTAAAAAAAATCACAATAATTTGATGTTCATCTAAGTCGATACAGGAGCGGACGTAGCCTGCCCAGGCGCACGCTGCCTAAGGCAATAGGGCTGCAAACTGGTACCGACGCTCTTAAGAGTCAGTATTGCCATAACCCCAAATTAGTGTAGAAAAAGGTTCGTTTGGAAAAACCGATCAGTGGAGCGGGCGAAACTCCACTTGAACAAAATAAGCTTCTTTAAGGAGATCGCTAGACATTTAAAGTTGATTGAAAATCTGTAAAACTATTTATTGCTTTATTCTGAATTTGACAATATCGTATTCTCTGACTTGTGCTAGTCTTTTCGTATTCAACACCAATCTTCGTTGTATTTATGTTACCTTAGAGAGGCGTATTCTATGAAGTGTAGTAATCAAGAGTCATGGTAAAATACAATAGGAATTAGTATAATAATAAAAAAAAAATCATTTTTACTTTTTGTGGACCTTTTATGAGTATATGCATGTTTATTTAATTTAATCTCTTCGACTGAGGGTATGATTTCTGTCATTTTCTCCACCTATGTCATATTTTAAAATTTTTCAGCATAGTTAAAAAATGTTTGTGATTTCAGTTCATCTGTCTGTCTGTATGTCCGTCTGTTCGTACTTTATCTTTCATACATGTACTTGGATTGTTCGGAAATTTATATATATTATTGAGGTTCACTACAGCAAAAACCCTATTAAAATGAAGTTTGTAGTATGATATATATTCTTGCGGACGAGTGTTGTCATGTCTGACACTTTTACACATAAAGTGTCACACATAATTGTTTATGTTATACACATAACTCTTTTATGCTTTTCACAACATTTATTTACCAGAATAAAGCATCTCCTAGTTTTTAAGACATTATTTTCATACTTTAAAAAAAGTAGTTTTTATTCGTATCGTAATATCTACAATGCTTAAAACTATTTATTTTTTTACATATGAAAATGATGTTCTAGAAAATCGATGCTGCTGGATTAACAATTTAACTGTCAACCATACATTGATTCCTTACAAACGTGGAGGCTCTGACGTGACCTGGATTATTAGCAAGGATTTTATTCAAAATATGCACGAGAAATTTTGAACAGAAATTTCCTCTTTATCAATTCATGGAATGTCTGTCAATAATTGAAGAAAAAAAATATATTAACCCTTTGTGACTCAATAAATTCTATTTAAGAAATATTCACTCAAATGTCAGAATACATCATTTTAAGCACGTAAAAAATAATCTAAATAATTTATTATTAGAAATTATTCTAAATTTTGTATTAGAAATTATTAGAAATTATTCTAAATTTTGTATTAGAAAATTGATAATATTTACGAGAAGGTATGTATACATACTTCTCGTAAGCAGGGTTCGTACGCTTTTACCACAATTTTTTAATAGAATTTTTCTAATTAATATTTAAATAGCATAAATTGTAGCTACCTCGTATATTTGCAGGATTTGTAATACTTTTCTGCATTTAAATAAGGCGAAAAATTCTATTAAAAAATTGTGGTAGAAGCGTACGTAAATATCACCAATTTTCTAATACAAAATTGCAAAGTATACGAACTTACCTTTGTAAAAAAATCTATTTTTTGACGTCACCAGCCTTTTTAATTTTACAAAATTTACGAAGATCATTTTAGCAATAAACTACTCAAACGTTAAATAAAATTTGGCATGAAAAATTAACTTGGTATCGCCATCTGTTAAGAATTCTATGAACAGTTTATATTAAAGGGCTGTGTTGGAAGATAGCAGAAATAAATAAAATATCCTTTGAAAACCCACTGTATAAGTAACATTGACTTTTGGGTATGTTGCATATATGCAACGCGGTGATACAAAGGGTTCAATATTTCTGGTAAGAACTGATTACGACGACGCGCCAGCCGCCGCATGGCATATCCATTCAGAAATATGTACGACGACCGGCACACAGTGGGGCGTTTTGATGATCTAGGTGGACAAAATTCATTTTTCCAATTATCTCGTAATTTAACAAGACCGAGTTTTGTCGAAAAAAATCCGAGATGTCGATTGACTACGACCGTAAAGAAGGCAGTTAGTTTGAGGGAGTTTCAACGGTTTTCACTATTTTCCTGTATGTTCGAAAACACGTCGTGACTATTCTGTTTTATTTGAAAGCACGAGTTTACTGGACATATGTCACATGTTTGTCACAAAATTTTACCTATTGTTGTTTGAAAATAAGCGCCATCTTGTTTACAAACTTTATCTTGACTTTTAACACAGTATTAAGCATTATTAAGCAATAAGCATTTTTTTAAATCAAAGTGCCATTCCTAAAATATTGGAAACTGAAGAAAACTCCTGCAAAAGTTTGCAAATCATTACGTTATATTTACTTGAAGTGTATCTATGTATGTTTATTTCAAATATTGCAGGTCAATTTTAAACCACTTTGAACCCGATTGAACTGAAACTTTGAATATAACTTTGTAGTTTCAATGGCAATAGAATATTATAATATAAATAAATAATAATATAAATAATGATAATAATAATATAAATAATTAAATAACCCAAGTATTAATTCCTTTTTGAGTATTTTATTGGAGATACATTCTAAAACCCAGCAAAACCTAATTAAACTTCAATGCAATAGTTTTGTCCATCTAGATCGTCAAAACGCCCCACTGTGCGGCGCGTCGTATGACATTTAACGTGTTCGGATTAAAAATAAAATGTTGCTTTAGTATAAAAACATTTAATTTAAAAATTTCGGCTTTCAACCCTTTAAGTATACAGTGCTAATTTAGACGCCCTCAAGGATTGAGCAGTTTATATTTCGCTTACAGCGACACTTGAAAGACTTATTTTATTAATGTAGTGCATTTAACTTAAAAAGAATGCATATGAATGAATTTACAGGAATCCAAATTAGTTCTACATCTTCGAGCGTGAATGTATTAAATTGTTACTTTTTTATTTATTTTATGTAAGTTGGATATTTCTTACCAATGTTCACTAAATAAACAGACTAGAAAAAGGATGAAAAGTTGAAAGCATTCTAATTTATATTTTATAAAGGAAAAAGCAAAATAAAATGTTACATGATATAAAATAATTTATTTAGAATAAATATAGTTTCTCTTTTAACGTAGTACATAAAATATCTCAAAATAAATAGGAAAAGATATTGTCTACATAATACGCATAAGTCTTACCAAATTTTTCCAGACTATATATTAAGTAACATAGTAAAGCAATAAATGTCATGAAATGAAATGTTGTTCAAATAATCAAAATTTATGTCAGATTTTCTGTTGCGCGGTGCACACTATTTGCTATTCATTTTCTTTGATGACGAATAAAAAATCTTCTTATCTGTGATTTTCCAAACATGTGCTTTACAGAACTGTATTTTTTGTAGAGCTTCTTAGATATTTTTAAAGAATCTCCTATTTAAAAAAATATATAGCATTAGAAAGAGAGAAAATAAACTGAAATCATACAGCAAAATTTCCTTTACTTCCTAGTTCTTACCGTATAAAGCTCTGTATGTATTACAAGATTTCAACAGATAAAAACGAAGGCGGTATGCAGAAAGCTACCAACCCACAAACAAATCCATATTGAGATATTTGTATGTTCCAATACTTCAAAATGTATCTTGTAATATGGCAAAAACTTGAAACCAAAAAGGAAATTTCGTCATTTTCATGTTATAATAGAATCGAATGATACAGCTGTTTGAAAACTTTGAAGTGGGGTATTATTTTATTATTCCAATTTCTTCGAAGTGTGGTTTGGTGGCTTTCTGCTTACCGTCGTTCTATAATCTTTGAAAATATTTTTATGCATTTCAATGATAAAAATTTTTGAAAACTTGGTATTAAAAATTTTGAAAACTTTATTTATTTAAATTCTTTTTTTTTTTTTACAAATGTAGTTGCTTTCATGGATTTCGCCAGGATGATGCAGCGGAGAATGGGAGCTATAAGTTAGATTTTGAAATGTTCTATCATTTTTATTTTTATCTTTGATGATTTTTGGAAATAATAGGATTTTTTCATGCGAATTAAATAAAATAAATAATTTTAAAAAAATACGATTGAGGAAAAATAAGCTTTTAATTATTATAATAATGTATCACAAACTTCCGCAAAACAACAATAACTACAAATAAGCAATTCATTACTGTTACTAAACTATCAACTAAGTTGTTACATAAAACAGTCAACCGCAAGGTATATGCAATTAATTTGTATGCCGGCCTGTCCATACATACACAATTTAAATTTCTTAAAATTCATTTAAATTCAAGAATTTTAAATTTGTTATTGGTGTAGATTACAGCTGTGTTTCTATCAATGGATGAATTAGGAACAAAGTTTGCAACGCGCGAACCTGCTAAATGTCCGGGTGGGGTTGCGCACTTAGACCCTGCAGGGGGCAGAGATCTATAAAAAAAACTCAGGCACCAAAATGTGATGAAAATTTTTAGAACACATTTTCTTTTCCGGCTTTTACTTCAGATAGATGAAATAGACCTTCAATGTCGTAACGTCGATGAAGTTATTTGACATTCAAAGATAAAAAAGCGAAATGGTAATCCAGATTTACGGATTATTCCCCGCATTTATGAAATGTTTTTGGAGTTTGATAATTAACGATCTATACTGCAATGGAAAATTCCCGTAGAAGAAAAGCTTTAAATACAGTAACATGTTTCGCATTTTGTTTATGAAATGCAGATGTTTAATTACATCACATTAATATAGATTCTTGCGTTAGGATTTTAGGTATACAAGCACTTTAACGCATTTAGACACATTGACCTTAAGTTGTGATTTTTAAAATGTGCCAGACTATGGCATGGGCATATGGGGTGCTGGCACTGAGCCTACAAATTTAGGTTCTATTTTATTTTATTGTTTTTTTTTTAAACTGAATAAACTGAAATGTAAAAATGCAAATTTTTATTTGGCATGTCTATTAAAAACAAAAATATTGAATTGCAATTTTTAAAAATTATTATTATTATCCTTCAGAGCATAAATAATTTTTCAGTTTTTATACTTACGATCTTTTATGAAAAAAAAACTGAACCCAGGTACATTTTTGCAATTTTTTCGAAGTCTGATTGTTTTATCGATATAAATTTATTTAAAGGCCAACAACACTGCAAAATACTATGGAAACCAGTTGATATTGAAGCACGTTTCTCTCGGAAACTACTGAAGCAAATTAAATATTGTCCTTTTAATAGTTTGACAGTAACTGAACTAAAAAATGCAATAGCTATGTTAATTTAAAAATAAAGTCTAGATTTCTTTTGTTTGCGAAATTGCGTAAAATTAACATAACTGTTGCTTCTTCTTTTTTTTCCGCCGAACGATATAATTTATAGTTTGTTTGCTGCCAACAATACTAAAAAGAAAGTATTGAAATAGTTTCAGTTCTTCTCGAAAAAAAAGTACTTCAGTATCAGCTGTTTTTCATAGGATTTCGCAAGTGTTGTTGACTCTTTAAATGAATTTGTACCGATAAAGCAATTATAGGCTTCAAAAAGAATTCCGAAAATCTACCTTAATTCAGATTTCTTTTTCTAAAAGATCGTAAATATAACAAGTTGGAAATTGTACGTCAAACGTGACAAATGAGGTGCGTTCATACTATAACTAGTTTTATGAATATTCAGGTGGAGCTACCTAGTAGATCTATAAAAGAAATCAGACACCAAAACGTGATGAAAATTTTAGAACATCTGTAGTTAAAAACGTGTCGTCTTTTCCGGCTTTCACTTCTGATAGATAAAACAAAGAACAAATCTTCAATGCCATGACGTCGATAGAGTTATTTGACATTCAAAGATTAAAAAACGAAATGGTAATCTAGATTTAGGGATTATTCTCTGCTTTTAGGAAATGTTTTCGGAGTTATGAGAATAATTATGAGAATAATTAACGATGCAATCAGAAATTCTCGTAGAAGAAACGCTTTAAATGCGGTAACATTTTTGCGTTTTGTTTCCGAAATGCGGATGTTTGATTACGGTTCTTGCGTTTGGATTTTATGGTACAAGCTCTTTATCGCATTTATAGATCTTCGTATTTAGGCACATTGATCTTAAGTTGTAAATTTCTAAAATATGCCAGATTATGCCATAGCTACAGGAGACACTGGCTCTGAGCCTACAAATTTAGGTTCTGTTTTTTTTTTTTTTTTTTTTTTTTGTTTAAACTGAATAAACTGAAAATTAGCAATACAAATTTTTAATATTGTAACCATCAATTCAATACCATTTTTTTTTTGTTTATCGTACTCGAAATTATGATTATTATTCCTTCTATTTATTTATTTTTTTATTTATTTATTGAGAAATTGATTTTTATGTGAGAAAATTAGTAAAGACTGCAAGATCAGAGCTCCAAAATGCTCTGTCTATATTAATAAAAGAAAGTTTCGCTCTCTGTGTGTGTGTGTTTGTCTGCGATGGCTAGCAAAATCTAGCACCCCTAGAAGCCTGAAAATTTAGATTTAGGTAGTCCAAACCCTCTCCTGGTGCACCTGAACCTCAGAATTTTAAAATTTTAATTACTTTCTGAAATATTAATTAAAATGCACAAATAACTCTCATCAAAAATACGCTTTTTGTTCCTTCGGTAGGTTGGTTGTATAAAATCATTGCTGAAGACATTAAACAAATCAGAGTAACGATGCATAGATAATGACTTATAACGAAATAGTGCCAACATGGATTGCAGTTACCGGCGTACAGCCAAGCTACTGTAGCGCCATCTACTAACGGCAAATTACAGAAACGTCACCTGTTTAAGACATTTTCCAGGCCCGTTTTTCTTCATGATATTTAGCTGGATTTAAGATTTTATTAAAACAGGACATATATTATTATGATAGAGACTATTAATACAGAAAACTTTATTTAACAAATTATTTGTTGTATTTGCGGGATGAAGACGGGTAAGGGTCTAATTACATTTAACATTTTTAACATTTTTAGCTTCACCCGTAGCGTTTATTTGCTGTTTTATATACAGAATACCGCTATTTTAAATCTCAGCCAATAATGTTCCGAACTTCTCCGTTTAGTTCCATTTTTACTAAATTATCGTAAAAATCAGCATTCATTGCTTCAAGGTGTATTTTTAAAAAGCAGTTAGCAGTATTTTCGAATAATAGTCTAAGCCAAATTTCAAATTAAGTTCCTAGCTTAACCAAATGAATCAATCTTTAAAGATGTATAGTGATCCTCCTAATTTGTTATTTGCTGAAGGTCACTTGACCATCCGCCCCCCCCCCCGGGCGCATATAAGCAACCTTTACATGTATCGCAAGTACATACATAGCGATTTTCGAAAACACTAAAACTACCCGTTTTAATACTTTCGTCATTTTAAAGCAAAGGAAAATAATACTTTAATACGTGAAAAACAGTCCTCTTAAAAAACATAACGAATATCTTTTATTCTCTGACTTCCGTGCCGACAAAAACATTCTACAAAACCATTTCCGACAACCACATTTTTTCACACAGCTTAGAAAAATACAATTTCTAAACAAAAACATCTTTCTCACACAGCTTAGAAAGATACATTTATGAAAACATCTCCTGTTAGTAGGAATTCAATTGGATTCGCGACAATCTCCCACCTTTAGTTTTCAACAGGAAAACTCAACAATAGGCACAATAAAATTCAAAATAACACAAAATATGTGTAACATTATACTTACATTACATGGCCAAAGTATATATATTCTTAACACTAATTTTCAAAGACAAATTATACAATTTCCTGCAAAAATTCAAACAAAAATTAAACATATTATTACAAATTAAAATTAACACTAGGAAATGAGATATACTAAAAATAAGGAAAAAAGGAGTTTATAATGTTCAATGTTCAAAAATAGTCTTATGACTGATAACGTTTTGGAACAGTCACTGTTCTCCCACTTCTCGTTCGTAATACTGGTTCGAAAGAGTGTTCTTTTGGAATCTCTAGATTGTACAGTTTTTGTATTGGTCTTAAAAGTTCACCATTTTCAGTTTTTACCCGAGCAACTCTCGGGTGACCATCTTTTCCAGAAATTAGTTCTTGCACACGAGCTAAAGTCCAATACGTACGTTTCTTATCAGACTCCACGAGAACGACATCACCAGCTTGGCATTCTTTTGCAGGGAATTTTGTTGGCGTAACTGCCCTAAATACTCAATACGGAATCGTCTTATAAGATGTTCTCGAACTTGTTGTCTATACTTTGCTCTTCTGTTTAATTCTTGTGCGTCAATTGCATCAAACTCTATCACATCTGAAGATCTTATTTCTTGAAGAAACATTGATGGTGTTAAAGGTGCTAGATCATCCACATCTTCTGAGACATACGTGAGTGGTCTAGCATTTACAACTTGTTCGCAGTCACAAAGAATTGTGATAAGCTCTTCATATGATAATGAGGCTCTACCTAGTATTTTCCTCAAGATGCGTTTCACCATTTGTATCAACCTCTCCCACCAACCACCCCAACAGGCAGCAGTAGGCGGATTGAATTTCCAACGAATCTTTTGTACAGCTGCTGCAGCTGAGATCTGTTCCCAATCGATGTCTGAAAAAGCTCTATCTGCACCGACAAAATTTTTACCATTATCAGAATAAACGGTCGTTGGTCTTCCTCTTCTCGCTATAAAGCGCCTAAAAGATTGGAGGAAGGTATCTGTTGCTAATGACGTCACTAACTCTAAATGTATGGCCCTGTACACTGCACAAGTGTACAACACAATCCATACCTTTTTTCCATTTTTCAAATATAAGGGCCTAGCTAAATCTACTCCAATTATTTGGAATACTGCCGCATCTTGAACTCTTTCTGCTGGCAATGCAATAGGTTCTGACTCTGTCTTCTGTGCACTAAATATTTTGCAACGCACACATTTCTGAACTACTGCTCGAATGGTTTTCCTGGCTTTTAGGATCCAGTAGTCTTCTCGTATAGATGTCATCAAAAGAGCCACTCCTGCATGTAATAGCTCTTGGTGTTTCCAGGAGATCAATCGATGGACTACAGGATGGTCAGCCGGCAAAAGAATTGGGTACTTAAAATTGACAGTATCTTCTCGATAGATGACTTGTGTTTTTACTCTGATGATACCATCTTCATCTAGGTTTGGTCTTAGGCTACGAATTTTCTCATTATTCTTTTCAAAGCTGTCTTTCTGGATCAAAATCATTAATTTTCTTTCAGCTTGTTCTATTTCAAAACATGTAAGATCAGATACTTCTTTTGAATTCGGTTTTCTTGAATTAATTATGAATCTTAGAATCCATGTGATCAATCTTATTATTTTCTTGTATGATGAAAATCGTCGATAATACCAATCATTAGGTTTCGTGTTCTTGTTTAATGCTGAAATGACACTTTTCCGTTTCTCAGCATTAATAACTTCTTCATCTGGTGATTCGACACTTTGAGGCCAAGTAAATTCTGGCTCAGCCAGCCAGGCTGGTCCCTCCCACCATTTTAGCTGCAAGAACTGTTCAATGGAACAACCTCTGGAAGGAAGATCAGCCGGATTAAATTTTCCTGAAATATGTCGCCACTGATCTTTCGGTGACAAAGACCTGATTTCTTCTACACGATTCCAGACAAATGTTCCCCATCTATCATCTCGCTTTATCCAGCTTAAAGCTGTGGTTGAATCACACCAATAACAGATCTGCAAATTTGGAATTCTTAAATCAGCAATGACACGACTACCCAACCTGGCTCCAATGCAGCATGATAAAAGCTCTAACCGCGGTATAGTTAGGTTCTTAAGAGGAGCTACTCTTGCGCGTGCTTGTATAAAACTCACCAAAATTTCATTTTTCTGCTTTACTCTCAGAAAAATACAAGTAGCATATGCGTGTTTACTTCCGTCACAAAATATGTGAAGACTTACATCATTTTCAAAATTATCTAGATTCATCCAGCACTCAAGTTTGATGACAGAAATTAATTTTATTCCCTGCACCCACTTCAAAAATTGTTTAGCTAAATTCTCTGGAATTAATTCATCCCATTTTAATTTCAACTTCCAGCACTCTTGTAGAATAAGTTTAGGGAGCAAAGTCACGGGTGAGGCAAATCCCAAAGGATCAAAAACCTTCTGAGCCAATGAAAGTAGAGCTCGTTTTGTAGGAATAATTTGCACTTCCTCAATAGGGCCGATTTTGCAAGATAGGGTATCGTTTTCTAGATCCCAGTTTAAGCCTAGTACTGGTGTTATGTTAACTGTTGAAGTTCCAGACATAATTTGAATTGGATAATTCGACAGCCATCCCCTTAAATTGAATTTCGCGGAGGACAGTAACATTCTCGATTCAATTATGAACTTGTTTAACTCTTCAGTTGTGTTGAAACTACAAACACAATTATCTACATACAAAGATTCATTCAAAGTTTCTGCTGTAGAAACAAAATTGTCAGGTGTACTTTCCAGATGGTGTTTCAGAGTAGCCGCTAGTAAAAAAGGGCTGCAATTGATTCCGAAAACCACACGTTTATGTCTGTAAATTATATTATCCTTCCATAAAAACCGTAGATAGTCTCTATCACTTTCTGTAATACCTATCTATAGGAATGCCTTTTCTATATCAGATACTGCACCAACAGGAAATTTCCGAAAACGATGCAATATTGAAGGAATCATTTCAATCATATTTAATCCTTTATCCAGACAATCATTTAATGAAGGAAAACCTTTCACATGAGCCGAAGCATCAAAAACCGGCCTTACTTTAGTAGTTTCACTCGATTCTTTAAATACAGGCCTGTGTGGCAAATAATGTATTTTGGATTTTTTATTATCGACCACCCTTTCAATTATTCTTGCATTTAACCATGTATCAAATACTTCAATATAAACTTCAGTTTTATTCAAATTTGATAACCTTTTCTTCGTTGCAGCAAGCCGTTTTTCGGCCAATTCTCTATTACTAGGTAAGCGGGCATTATCTAGTACCCAAGGCAATGCTACTTCATACCTCCCATCTGAATCTATTCTTATGTTTCTTTTAAAATGTTGCATAGTTTTTTCATGAATTTCATTTTTAGTTTTAGATTCAACCGGATCAGTTATACCAAGAATATCTAGCTTCCATAAATTAGCAACGGAACTTTCGTTCCAAAGAGACGAAATAACCATAAGAGAATCATTTGTTTCAGATTTAATGCCTGGAATTTTCCCCATGAGAGTCCACCCCAAATGGGTCTTTACAGCAACCGGACCACTTTTTGAAACTTTAATATTTCCGGTCAGCAATTTTCCCGCCACATCGGAACCAATTAACAATTTAATTTCATTTTCGGTTTTACATACATTATTTTCAAAATCCGAAATCTTATAATACCATATTTATTTAATTCTTTTAACTAAGGTCCATTTGGCACCTTTTTTATATTAGAACAAATAACAGGAACATCTAAAACATGCATATCACATTTATAACTATTATCAATACTACTTAAATGAATTCTATATTTGTTGTGGTTTGTCTCACTTGTTTCAACACCACCAAATAATTTATGAATTAATTTAACTTCATCAATAATTTTATAATTCAAATACTTAATTACATCTTCTGATAAATATGAACGCTCAGAGCCCGTATCTATGACTCCCCGTACAATTTTTTCTTTACCATCGTGCTTTACACGTACATGCAAAGTTTGTAATAACACTGTTGGGTCGGAACCTTGAGTAGTCAAAACAGTATCACTACTCCCTGACTCATGTTTACGACTTTCTAACGCCGTATTACTCTCTTCATTACAAACATTTTGACACATTACAGCAAAATGCCTTTTACCACAATTTAAACATTTAATCTTCGATTTACAATGACGTGAAATATGATTTTTCTTAAGACAGACAAAACAAGCTCCCTTTTTCAAAATTATACTTCGTTTATCTTCAAAAGAAAGCGAATTAGCTTTAAAACATTTTTCTGATAAGTGACACTTGTCACAAAATATACATGCTTCATCATATTTCTTAATTAAATGTTTATCTTTAAATTTATCACATACAAATAAATCAGTAGCAGTTGGCATAGAATTATATTCAACATTTTTAAATCTAGTAAAATTCTTAGATTTATCAAAACCAAAACTAGTACGCGCCAATAAAATACGTTCTTCAGACAACACTTCATTTTTTAAGAAATTAAGTATAGAATTTAATTCACTCTTGCCTTGATCAGACTTTTCACGATCCCGTTCTCAAATTCGGAGAACATCATGAGGTAAACACGATTCCACCAACGGGAATAAAATGCTTGCGTATTTATCCTCTGTGATCCCAAGAGATTCCAACGATCTAAGTTTGGTTTCTAGGTTGTCATATAACGATGACAAATTGCACTCTCTTCTGGATGTATTATTATTGCATAATACCAGCTGCAGCAGATCGCGAACATAAATTTGTATCAAAGTGTCTTTTCTTCCGAATCTTTCTTTTAGATGTTGAATTACTTTAGCATAATTTTCAGCCGATACAGGATAACTTTTCACAATTTGAGACGCTTTCGATTTCGGAGTAATTGCTTGCATCAGATATACGAACTTCGAATGATCGTCTAACACAGTGTCTTCGTGAATTTTCTTGAAGGTATTCCAAAACGTTAGCCACGATCTTGAGTCCCCATCAAACGGCTGTAAACTAATTTCAGGCAATCTGAGTGTGCGGGATCCCATTCGTTAGTTTTCTATCGAATTAGGTAAAGGAGGCTGATGTTCGACGGTAGGCTTAACAAAAAAATGTCTTACACTTTGCTTCACTGTTAATAATTTTTCATGGTATTCCTCGCATGCCTCGAACTCTTTTACATAATCTTTTTCTGGAGACCCATTCGACAACATAAAATTTAATATTTCGTCATCTGTGGAACGTAATCTTGATGCTTTGTTTACTAATTGATCTAAAAGCTCTTCTATTAGATTAACATCTGGGCTTGACTGGTTAATAGCTTCGTTTAAAGCATTTAAAGTCTTCGTAAATGCGCTTCTAAGTGGCGTTCTTTTTATTTTTAACGCATCCATACTTGTACAGTTTTCCATTAAAAAAATATTACTTCCTATGTCCCTGTTCGGGCGCCAATTTATTTCAAGTACATACATAGCGATTTTCGAAAACACTAAAACTACCCGTTTTAATACTTTCGTCATTTTAAAGCAAAGGAAAATAATACTTTAATACGTGAAAAACAGTCCTCTTAAAAAACATAACGAATATATTTTATTCTCTGACTTCCGTGCCGACAAAAACATTCTACAAAACCATTTCTGACAACCACATTTTTTCACACAGCTTAGAAAAATACAATTTCGAAACAAAAACATCTTTCTCACACAGCTTAGAAAGATACATTTATGAAAACATCTCCTGTTAGTAGGAATTCAATTGGATTCGCGACAACATGGATACGGACATGGGAAAGAATCATGCTCTGTGATTGGCTAATGGTATAGGCCAACATCACGCGTCACGCCCACGTTTTTCGGCGTAGTGAAGAAGACGATTGACAAGTGTAATGGAATGGCTTTATGGCTGAATAACAAGGTTATTTACATATACAAATGTGGAATTTCAATGAAAAAATATAAATTTGTAGACGATTATTTTCTTCCGGTTTAAATTTTGTTTATCGTATTTGATTACTCGAAATCAAATGAACTCCAGAAAATCAACATTATGTAAAAGAATATTTATCTGCATGTTAAGTGTAAAAATATGGAATGATTGCTTTACGAGACTAAGTTTATTTTAATACAATACTATATAAAAAAAAATCCAGCTGGAATGTACAGAGAGACTGCAAAGTGCATATTTCGTTTCAGTCTCCAAGTGCATATTTGCTAGTTCATTGGTTATAATAACTAGTTTAGAATGAAAATAGACATTTCAATAGTCATTTGACAAATACAAAACGAAACATTCAGCTATTTTCTAGAAATATCATGTTTGCTTCTAAGGTAAAGTAATTTTAATTCGGTACTTTTTGTATAACTATAATATTTTGTGATTTGTGCAACAATTGCTTATTTGTGTAAGATGATAATGGATGCATATTTTTTTAGTCAGCTACATCTGTAAAACATAAACTTATTTTAGAAAACAAAAATATTTTTTGTTTTATATTGTTAAAGATGCATAACAATTGTTTTGGCTTGAAATTATGTATTACTTGAACATTTGAATTATAAATACATTATAACATATTGAACAATTTAAATGTTTTGATTTTTTGTTTGGATTTGATTATATTATCTCAATTTTTTGAGAAATTTGGAAAGTAGAATTAAATATTCAGTAATTGCCAGGATTTTTATATGTTTATTTTTATTCTAATTCAAAAGTTCTAATAACTATCGCAGGCCTTTTTTTTTTTTTTTTTTTTAAGATGTATCAGAAGTATCAAAGAATTCTATTATTTCCTTGTTTTAATAAAATGTATGTAAGTAACTGGTGCGCATTTCCTTAGGAATTGGAGATTTATTTTATATTAAGATATGTCCTATTTTTATCTCTATATTCTTATGTTAAATTTATATTATGGCGGAATATTTCATCTATTTTTTAAAAGATTTAAAATAAAATTTAGCATATTTTACTTCTTCTTCTTATCCATTCATTTATGTGTAATTCCTTAAAATCAATTTAAAATTAAGATATAAATATCTAAGTCTTAATGTATTGACAATACATTTACAAATTTTAGGCATGTATTTTTAAATATCATATTTACTCTATTTATAGGAACATATTATTTATTACATATTCAGATATAAACAATGACATTTAGAGTTAAGATTTCGAAGAAATTCGGTATTTTTTTCTTTTGAATTTTAAATTTAATTTTTTTCTGTTCCTTGCTTCCTGAAATTTAAATTAAACAAAAAATAAATTAATTAATTTAAAAGATTATATTAAATTTATATTATTTTATATTTGTTTCTTGCTTTCCTGAATCTTAAATTAAACAAAAATAAATTATTAAATAAAAAATATTATATTAAATTTTTATTAAAACAGCCTTTTATTTACACTTTTGCTTTGTTATCAAGGTAAAATCCCCCCCCCCCTCTCTCCGGACACATACACACCAAAATAATAAATAAATGAACTATAACAATGAAATAAACAACAATTACATGAATGTTTCAGAAAATTAAAACTTACCGATGTTGATAAATGAGCATTTAGATTTATGTAATTAAATATTTATGATTCTTTTATTGCTATTTGAAATGTTTAGCAGATATTTTCTTGAAAAACTTATTTGAAATCATTATCACCCTTTATCATTCATGCATTAATAATAAATCATTTTATATCTGCAAATATAGTATATTCAGTTATTATATTTCAAAAAAATCTATGACAAGTATCAACAAAACAAACGCCTTTTAAAATCGGGTTAAATGGACGAAAGAGCAGATCAGCTAATCACAGTGCAGGATTCTTTCCCATGTCCGTATCCATGTAAAGGTTGCTTATATGCACCCCGGGCCCTCCTTTAAGGTTTTTTTCTAACTATTCCCCGTTTCCATATCTCAGCAACTATCTTTCCGATTTCAACGCAAGTGATTCCATAGATTGTAATTAACTTAATAGTTACCTTCTATAAAATTAAAGAAAATTCATGAGTAGCGGTTACCACTATTACTGAATAACAGTTTAAGCCAAATTTGTAATTAAGTTCCTAGCTTAACAAAACAAATGTTTTTTTAAAGATGCATAGTGGTCCTCCTAATTAGTTATTTGCTGAAGGGCACTTGAACATCCCCTCCTCCCCGGCCTCTCCTTCAAGGTTTTTTCTGTAACTGTGCCCCTTTTCCGTATCTCTGCAACTATCTTTCCGATTTCAACGCAACCGATTCCAAACATTATAATTAACTTAATAGTCACCTTCTATAACATTAAAATAAATTTATGAGTAGCGGTTACCCTAATTTCTGAATAATAGTTTAAGCCAAATGTGTAATTAAGTTCCTAGCTTAAGCAAACGAACGAATTTTTAAAGATGCATCGTAGACCTCCTAGTCATTTTCTGAAGGACACTTGAACATCCCCTTCACCCGGCACCTCACTCATGGTTATTTTCTGTAACTGTGCCTTATTTCAATAACTCGGCTTATAATGTTCCCATCTTCTCGAAACCAGTTCAATTTTGTAGCACGCCTACTATAGAGTACCGTAAGCAACGGTGAACTGTCTCAGAGGTTCTTTGCTAAAGAGGTTGCTTCCTTAGCGGCGGAAGGCGGAAATAAACGATTTTCCGGAGCGTACGAGCATGCCCGGTTTACTGTGTCGAAGCCATCGGAGACCATGCCAGAGTTTCGTTTTTTAAGAGATTTGAGTTTATTACACAGGCTCGGGTAACGGCGGGCGGGTCAGCTAGTTTTTAATACAACTTTTTTAGAACAAAAATCGTCTGGTAGATTTTTCTTTCAAATCTTGTAAAAAACTTACACGAAGGTTATTTCTATTGCAAATGTTGTAAAAATTTACCACGGAAATTTTTCATAGGAAATACTGGTATTAAAAAAAGGGAACATTTGGGAAACCCTAAAGGACACAAACTATCTACATATACTTACCTTCACTCGTCTTCGGATAAAGACTAGTTTGTAGACTGAAATCTGCCTCTATCGTATCCAAAACTTTTATATTAAAGTTAGCTTGATTAAATGGCTTTTTGTTGATGAGACAGTCATTCAAAACATCGAAAAATAACTCCCAACGTTTCTTGTAATAACTGAAAATAAATCAAACGAATTATTGTAACATTTGTATTTTATAAAAAGACAAATTGTCTATTAACGCTCGATAACTATCCTCAGAAAACTTACATTATTGCTTTCGTTGTATCTGTGAGATACATGACGTAATTTCCATATTTATACAATTTGTGCATAAATATTTCGGATATAAATTAATAATTAACTAGGAATGTATGTTCTTTTCTCTTTAATCACAAAAACTAAAAACATTATGAACATAATTATGAAAAAATATGACTAACAAAACTTAAAATAAATATATCGTTACATTAAGCCTAAATCTTGTATTTTACAGATACAAGGATAATAATCAAGTATTAACACTTTTTTGATCGGTGACAAGTATACTCGTCACTAATTTAGCCTTTTTTAAGTATTATTTAAAATATCTACCAGAAAGTTTGAGTAGTAATCTTTGCTTTATTTAATCATTGAATATAGCCTAAAATTACTGTCTGAAAATTCCGGTATATATTTTGAAATGCGCTAAATTAGCTCGGTCAACAATGTTTTATGATATTGAGATTTAACCCTTTGGAGTGCGGTAGTATATATCATACCCCACTTAATTTTAATCAAGGTTTGCACCAGAATTTTGTAATAAAAAATTTGTTTTCTAATTTTGGTGAATAATAGCGGCAAAATTAAATCTCCGTATTTTATACTAATAAAAGAAAGTTTTACTCTGTGTGTGTGTGTGTGTGTCGGAGATGGCTAGCGAAGTCTAGCGCACCTAGAAGTCTGAAAATTTCGGTAAGGATAGTCCAAGGCATGTTCTGATGCACGTGAGACTCAGATTTTTAATATTTTAATAATTAGCCGTTATATTAACTAAAAACTAATCCAAAACTCATCTCTTTCTTTGCAAGCAGGCAAAAGTGCTCGCGCATGCCCAGAACCCGATTAATGCATCGAGAAAAATGGAAGAACCGAACGCGATTTTTTTTGGGGGGGAGGGGCTATTTTGTAGTTTTAAATCGGCTTAAATCAACCAAACAACTTCAGTTAAAATTGGAAGACAAAGTCAGAAAGATCGTACTCTTACTTCTCAAATGGGGCAATCAATTCGAAAACATATCGTGGTTAACCCTTTGAAAAAAAAAATAATCAAAAAAGGTCGTTTTCCCGAAGGACGTTTTCGCCCCTTCAGGGCTCAATTTTAGAGGTACCAACAAATCAAAAATATGCTCTTGAAGCTGAAACCTTCTTCTAATTGACGATGCTACCGGTTTTAAAAAATACGAATTTTTAACCCCTTCGCGCCTCACGGAGACTATCTTTTTTTTACGCTAAAAATAACTAAAGATCCGTATTTCGATAGAAACTGTTTAGATCATCTCAGTAGTCCAGATTTACATAACCTACAAAATTTTCGAAACATCGGGAAATATTAAAAAAAGAAATCTAATAAATTTTCAAAAAAAGAAAATGCTAAAAGTGGGGTGTTTCTCTGCTTCGACTTATGTTTTCACTACTGAATATTTTTTCACGAAATTTTAAAGAGAGCTTAGATACAGTTATATTTATAACCGATTAAAATTTCAGAGAGTTCGGAAGATGAGAAGTATTTGTTTATTGTTATGTTAAAGGTGCTGCCGCGAAAACAAATAAACAAACAAACAAACAAGAAAAACGAAAAGAAAACATATTTCTTTTACAACTAGATAACAATTTTTTTTTTCACGAAGTTTTTACACCTGCTTTAAAACCTTTATATTTATAACAGATAAAAATTTCAAAGAATTCGGACAACAAGAACTTAAAAAAAAAAAAAACTATGAAACGACCTTACGTGAAAAAAACAAGAAAATGTCTTTTTACGAGCGTTTTTATCACTAAATATCAATATTTTTTTGCGAATTTTTCTTTTGAAAATATAATTTCATACAAAATCGAGTTACACATATGAAATCATATAAACTTGAGGTTTGTTTAAATTTATAATCACGGGCCGGGGCAACGCCGGGTGGATCAGCTACTTTTCAAATAAAATTTTACGAAAATTCTGGTGGGAATTCAACATTACAGAAACATAACTGCTTGCGCGTGAATGGGTTAAAGATAATAATCTAAATCTTCATTTAAAAGTACAAGAAATTTTTGTGAAAGATATCGAGCATCTCTATATTCTTCATTCGATTTGAAAGTGTTTTATTCATTTCAAAATAAAGAAAACATATTTGTTACGAATTGAAAAAAAACTTGCAATTATATAAAATTTTCACCAAAATGATCATACATTTTCAATATAGCCTTTAGCCTTCTCCCACCTTTGGCCTTTCAGGCAAGATTCAATAAAAAGCCGGTGTAGATACTTCTTCTAGTGAACATTTTGCATGAGGTAAAAACACGCACTATACAGAGGTGGTTATTTACCTAACGGTAGATGCGATAGTAAAGGTATGGGAAGTATTTGGTTGTTAACTGGAGTCCTGTTCTGCTTGGGTATCGCTATACCCAAACCCGAAAAAAGTCAACTCGAGACCCGAACCGGCACACTTGAACTGCAATCGAAATACTTAAACCCGAATAATAATTCAAAGAAAATGAATCCGTATATAAATACAATTACGGAAAAATAGGCTCCAGTTATATCTTTAATGTCAATTTTATTTTTTATGATCATAATTTAACGTACATATACTCTGTAATGTTCAATATATAGTTTTTTTTTTCATCTGAAAAATATTCTAGATTTTTTTAAACAATCGGGACAACCACAACCCAACCGGTAAGAGTAAAATCCCAACCTTAAAACGCCCTGAACCTAACATGACGCACAACGGAAAAAATTTGGCGTTAACCTGGCCCGATGCAGAACTTCCTGCCAATTCGATGTGTGCGTACCACCGGCGAAGGCCGCATTGAACATTTGAGGATATTTCGTCAAAAATTTGATAGAATTAGAATTACTTTGAATTTTACAACAACATTTTATTGTTTATTTAAAAGTCAATGAAGCACTTTGAAATTGCATGAAGATTTTTGCGACAACCGGTATTCTGCTTGCCAAAGAGATTGCTCCCTTAGCCGCGGAAGGCGGAAATAAACGATTTTCCGGAGCGTACAAGCATGCCCGGTTTACTGTGTCGATTTTATTTGTGACCAATTTATATTTATACGAACGCTGCTGCACATCATGAGGATATGTTGAATTTTGCGGCAATTTCACGAATTGGTAATATATACGTTTTCTAATATACTATAATTGAAATAATGTGCAGTTGTAAGGAAAAAAACGCAATACACCATGCTTTTTTATCACCAAATTCACCGCCGAGAAATGCGAGAGGTACTGTTCGATTGGTAATTGTGTGTATTTTACAAATATCAATGCAATTCTGGAAATACTGGTCTACTACACTCTAACTATTGTACCTACCAAGTTTGAGTTTTCAAAAGGTTGCACCCATTTTTGACACCATATTTGAGTTCCTTGTATCAAGGCAGCCCGGAAGAAGGTATAGTTTACATATTTTTTCTTAAATCGAATAAGATTATTAAAAACAAAAAATAGATTTATCTAAATATGTATTAATATATCCTATCTGTATTCTAAGGAATAGAAGATGTGTAGTCTTTTTGTGGCATTAAAAGAGTGGGTGACCAAATGAATACCAGGCCCTGGACCGCTCTTTGGCTTGATTGGGACCTGAAAGAGACCAGCCGCGATACTTCCATTTCTCTTGGTTGACACGTGATCAAGATAGGTTAGTCTCTACCAATTGTCGAGCTGTAATGTGATTAAGGTGGTGTCATAAGCGCAGCGTTTCAAGTGGGATCAGTGAGGTGCGGTTGCGAGTAAAACACGGGGCACAGATCAACAAATAAAAACAGCTGAATTTATTAAATCGACGAGTTAGAGACTACTGCAAAATAATAGTCGTTTGGTACTTTTAAAAACGGAAGTATGAAGCAGTAGCTAGAATAGGACTAAGTGACGAAAATTACTTATAAAGTTCCTTTTAACCACTTAGGTAAAAGTTCTCTACGTTAAATAATCTTGCTCTGGCATCGAGGTTTCGATTCAGAATATCTGCTATTCTGGTACTCCTCTATCAAAGGCGCAGCAAGGGTGCTGTCAAACACGACACTTCCCGTATCGTTATTTCACTTAGCCTTTCTCGGCTAATCTTCTTTAGAAGCAGAGAAAATGATTCTACCTTATTCAGACTCTAAAACCAGAATAATCTCCCTTCCTTCGTTTCTTCCCAGCATCCTCTGTCGAGGGGGAGACATGGGCGGTACGCTTCGTAACTGTTAGCCTATGAGGCCGAATTCTCGCTTTCATTGGATCTTTAGCGCTGCATCACGACGCCAAGCGTGTCTGGGACGGAACTGCTGCAATAGGAAAGTCTGGGTAGTCAAACGTTATCAATTATCAGAAGACCGGGGCGCCTTGGATTCTGGGTCTATTCAGGTTAGTAGTCGAACTTGTCACCCAGAAAAGACTAATGGGTGTCTTTGATCTTGCCGTCCACCTTGGGTAGATTTCCCAAGCGTGGGAAACAGATCTCATACAAGAAGCTATACTAGCTCAGATATTCAAGTACTTTGAAAATATCACAGTAGGCTGAAAAACAACTGAGATCGGAAGAGGACCGCAGCCGGTCTCCATCGTTTGCCGCGATTTTCGATGATAAAGTGTATCATAATTTCCGGTGTGTTAATCAACGAATAAAACAAACAAGTTTTAAACCAGAAATTTAATAAATCAAATAAGCATCACGTAGTTATAGTTTACATTTTATTAAATAAAATGTATGGTTCTAAACATGATTTTGACCCACGGATTATGCGCCGGCAATTTTAGTACTCTAGTTAACACCTTTTACCCGGGAAGTTTATTAATAAACTAATTTTGTATAGGAGAAATTTTATTTTTCCTACCACTTTTTTTGAATCAATCATCAACTTAATATACAGGGTGATTTTGTTTAAAGTGACAGTGTTTGGAGCGCCCTGTAGCGCGATATAATAGCCGAAATGGCACCAAATTTGGTATTTCTACTAATCAAGACATGGGAAAAAGGATTCCGTGAAAAAAAATTAGTTCCAAAAATCGCCGATAGAGCATTTTGTGGCGCTTTGCAATGTATAAAATGTGAGAAAAGAAAAATACTAACACATACAATCATACAGTTAAATTATTAATGTTTATTTACTACATTAACTTCCCCGGTGAGGAATTAGACCACCTTCAATGTGAGCACCGTTCTCAGAAATAACACCGTGCATTCTGTGCACAACGTTCTCCACAACCGTACGTAACATATCACGAGAAATATTCCGCACTATCTTTGTTATGTTGTCCTTTAGAATAGACAAATTTGATACTGCGCCAACATAAACTTGAGATTTCAAATAACCCCAGAGCCAAAAATCGCATGGCGTGAGGTCAGGGGAACGAGGCGGTCATGCAACTGGAAAACTCCGACTCTATCATCAGTGAAGGTTTGGCGCAACAGCTGCTTTACCTTATTACCAATGTGTGGCGGAGCACCCTCCTGCATAAAGATGGTGTGTTGGATACGGTTTCTTTGCTGAAGTTGTGGAATAACAAACGTTTGTAGCATTTCGTGGTACCTTTCTGCATTTATGGTGCAAGTTTCTGGTCCTGTCGGAATGATGGTCTGAAAAAAGAATGGCGCAATTATGAATTCGGCTGTGAAACTACACCAAACAGTCAGTTTTGGGGAATTTAATGGGATTTCATGCACGGTGTGGGGATGCTCAGAAGCCCAAATTCGGCTATTTTGTGTGTTTACGGACCCATTGAGATAAAAATGGCACTCATTTCCCCACAGAATGTGCCATGGGAAAGCATCATCAATTTCTACCCTGGCAAGAAACGATAGAGCGAATGTCACTCGCTTATCATAGTCACTTGGTTTTAGTTCGTGCAAGAGGCTGATTTTGTAGGGGTAAAATCCAATAACGCGCCGCAAAACTCTCCATATCGTGAAATAATTCATGTCCAATTGTCGAGCTACACCCCGGGTGCTGCTAGTACCAGCAATGGTTCCATGCGATCCTTCGACAATTGCAGTTGCCACATCAGTTATTACATCTTCTGATACTTGTTTACGTCCTCTCCCAGCGCGAATGGTCAGTGACCCCGTTTCCTCAAACTTCTTAATCATTTTCTTAAGACCATTCAGCGATAAAGGCCCCTTTCGTAATTTTTTTCTGGTTCGAAATTCCCGAAGAGCTGCGGATGCATTACATTGATTCATATAATACAGCTTCACCAGTAACGCACGTTCCAGTAACGTGAGAGGCATGTCCACTGGAGCTCGTTTACTTCAGCTGAGATTATTTGTCTGAGCTGTCTACTACTTGTTTTTATAGCCCCTATTACTGGCGCTGTCATCGCACAACATTTGCATTTTTCTTTGATACCCGTGTTTTATGCTAATTCTCGTTATTGTAAGCTACAGCAGCGCCACAAAATGCCCTAGCGGCTATTTTTGGAACTAATTTTTTTTTTCACGGGATCCTTTTTCCCATGTCTTGATTAGTCTAAATACCAAGTTTGGTGCCATTTCGGCTATTAGATCGCGCTACAGGGCGCTCCAAACACTGTCACTTTAAAAAAGATCACCCTGTATTTCCACTTCTTGTCATTTCTATTCCATATGTTAAGGAAATTTACCCCAAAGATTATTGTTTGGGGATTTTGGTGGAAACAATACAATTTCTCCTTTCCGATTAGAGACCTGTTAATACCCGGGCATAAAGTGTTTACACTGAACGTTTCATCTTTTGCTAATATATGGTATACCATGGTACATTTTTTCTTTCTATGTTCGTTCATGCATAAATTGTTTTCTTTAATTATCATATTATCTATTGCTCATGCATATTTATTTGTTTATAAATATTCTTTTATGATTATTTTTGTATAATCATATATAAGTATATGGCATTTAAATTGTATATAAGAAAGTATGAATTGTATGTGGATCGTGTTACAAATAATGCATAATTTTCTCAGATAAAGTGTATTGTAAGAAAATTTATGTACTTACTCTGTCATCAGTCCAGACCACTGTTTATTCGCATAATCCAGTACCTAATTTAAATAAATACTTAATTAATACGTCTATAAAAGTAGTCATACATTTTGCACAATAAAACAAATTTGGAAGCGATTAAAATTTTTAATACATCTATTTGCAATAAATTAAACATGTACTTACCAATAAAAATAATGTTTTATCGGAGCTAATTTTTATTACTGACATAATTTAATTTTGTCTTTTTTTATTTCATAAGTTCTATAATCTTGTCTTTTCTTTTTTTATGTACTTAAAAATATAAAAAGAAGGAAAAAAATATTATTCTTCAATAGTCAACTTCTACTTTTACCAAAAAATGGAAAACGTCTTTTATTACATAGTATCTGAATAAGAACACCTGTCAATTTTACGCGTTTCTGAACAAAAATGAATTGAAAAATGTGTCAGAAAGTAGCTCCTTTGGATTTTAGAAAAGCCTTAAGGAGGTCTTGGTACCCTTTGAATATATTTTTTTTACTTAAACGTTTTTTTGTACCTCTTTTACATATAAAATGAAGTTGTAAACTGAATGATTTTCACGACAAAAACACAATGCACTGTTCGTACGCTTTTACTACAATTTTTTAATAGAATTTTTCGCCTCATTTATGCAGAAAGTATTTCAAATTCTGCAATTAAACGAGGCGTCTACAATGCGTTCTATTTATACATTAAAAAGAAAAATTCTATTAAAAAATTGTGGTAAAAGTGTACTAACCCTGTAATATCATGGCTAGATTTTGAAAAAAAAATTTTTTTTTAATTAAAAAAATGTTTAAACTTTTTCAATTTCTAATATTTTACACTTTCTCCTATATTCACAGAAGTATCCTTCATAACTTGAAAAATTGATTTTTCTATAAATCCATTACTTTATAAGAGAAAAAAAATTACATTTTCTTATCTATGCTAAAATTGAGTGAAAAACACGAATTTCTTCACATTTTCATTAAAGAATTTTCTGTATTCATTCTATTCAAAAACCATACTTAAATCTATTGAATATGCCTTTTTCATTATGAAAAAAAAATATATATACGTCATTTCTTACATATCTGTTGGAAGTTAAAGCATTTAAGGTTAGCAAAATCTCAAAAAAAAAAAATTGTACTAAGAAAATTAAATTTAAGGATTGAAACTCGTATACATTTAGAGAGAAATGGATGCAGTAAAAATCCTTTTCCATATCTATATTATACAGTAAAAACATGTACGTTAGTAACACTGATGTCATATGGACGGTGGCAACACCTGACCGATAAATTTCGCTTTTATCACAATTTTTTTTACCTTCTAAAAATCACACAATTTAAATTTTTATGCAGTAAAATAATACAAAATATGCACTTTCGAATGCATTTTTTTTAAAATCTCTATCTCAATTTAAAAAAATTATTTAAAGCATGATTTAAAAAAAAACCTATCTCTATCGCGTGCAGCTTGATTACAAAAGAAGAACCCGTTTGCTTAAAACAATATAAATAGTTCAACATTTGAAATTAAAACTTCATCAATAAATAAATAAAATAATATAAATAATATAAATTTAACAGACATGTAATCGAACTACGCACTTAAACCACTGAATTTATTAGAATCAAAAGGCTGCTGTAAGTAGAGAAATCTTTGACGATTCCTTCCTCTATTAACTTCTGGCATGCGGTTTACACGAAAGTATCACTTTTAAAAAAATTTAAAACTTTTGAATACATTATTGGTATTTTTCATTAAAAAACGATTTTCAGCGTTGGTAGTATACAATCTAAAAAATATATTATATGTAAAAATTTTATGTTTAATGTATTAGAGTTTTAAATAAAAGAAAAGGATTTTCATCTATATTCTGTTACTCGGGAATCCCGGATTGGATCCCATAGCATTTATAATAATCGGATCTCAGTAACATCGGATCTTCGGTCTTTATGTAATTTTGCCAAAATACTCTAGGGAAGGGATTTCTAAATACATTTTAGGCAAAAAACTGAAAATTTGATATTTCCGTCATTTTTCACAAAATGAAAGGTCTCGAGTCCCTTTAAAACCGTTACCATTATCATACACATGCATTTATAGTATTAGTATGAATGAGAAAAATATATTTTTGTGATAAATGCTATGTGCAAATGTAACTTCTATATAGTTAGAGCTATGTTGTTAGCACCGTGCTTCATAACAGAACGGAGGGCTAACTCACCAGTTCATTTTCTACCGCAACCGCCTGACACTTTCAGTGCTCGCAATCAATTAATCCTGCATGAACATAGAACTAAAGAAGGACTTCTAACGAATTAGTGTTAATATCGTGTCGCGACCATGGAGATATAAATAGATTCTATTTCCATAGTCGCGACTTTGGAACGAAATGGCAGCTGCACAGCTACGTGCACGGTTCTGCGCAGCCAGCGAGAATCCCTGCTAAGGCAGCGCCACCTACAACATCAAACCGAAACTGTATATCAGATACCCACCAAACGACAGACGGTTTGAAAAATCAGACGAACTGGTGACGTATGGAGAAGCTGTCCTACACATGCGCCACCTATTTGAGACATTTTTCCAGGAATCATTTCTTCTTGGAAAGGCTATTTCGTTAGAAGTCCTTCATTAGATCTATGTTCATGGAATCCTGCATTTTTTTAATGTTATGGGCATTTTTTCAAACTTTAACATATACTTTTTATCACTTTTGCTAATTCCTACACCCTTTTCACATTTTTATGAGTAATACGTAACAATTTTTTCATTTTTTTGTTGAGCTTACACAAAATTTCATTTTTAACTATAATATCAAATTAAATATTTGCGATGAATTTAAAGGAAATCTGTAGTTTTTTCAGTAAAAATATACATCAGTGAAAATTGTAGCAACTTTGTCATAATTTTAAAAGATAATCAATTTGAAGATATCTACCCCATACTACTCTAAGCGAAGAAATCTAAGTTTTGCCAAAAATTTTCCTCTGAAATTCTTCAGTATTGTATTTATGGGCGGACCTCTGGATTCAATGTATCAGAATAGGAAGATAGCTCTTCATACAATTGTAGAGCTCAGTGGTTGCTACAGAAAACCCTCCTCTGTTAACGTAATAAAATTTTTCTACCGTTTTATCTACTTTCCCTTACATGTATTTGTCATTCTGCAGGAATTTTCATTGCAGGTGGTTCCACTGTTGCCAGTAGGCTACTTTAAAAATAAAAATTAGTATGTTTGATTCCCACCACTTTTTTAAAATAGTTTAATCGGCATTATACTTGCATTATTTAATCTGTTATTAAATAAGGCGAATATTTCAACTTAAAAAAATTGGTGGAAATCAATCTATCTGAATAATAATAATAAAAAAAGTAGCAAACTAGCAACATTGGGTGGTTTTCTTATAGTGTATTCGTTTATTATATACTAGCTGACCCGCCCGGCGTTGCCCGAGCACTTGTAATAAACTTAAATCTCTTAAAAAACGGAACTCTGGCCACGGTCTACGATGGCTTCGGAACCGTATACCCGGCATGCTCGTACGCTCTAGAAAATCTTTTATTTCCCCTACCACCGCCAGGGGAGCATTCTGCTCTAAACAAACCTCTTTCCGAACGAACTTCTGAGACAGGTCCCCGCTACCTACGTTACTGTATGGTAGGCGCACTACAAAATTGAGCTGGTTTCGAGAAGATTGGAACATTATTAGCCCAGTTATTGCAATAAGGCACAGATAGAGAAAATAACCTTGAGTGAGGTGCCGAGGGAAGGGGATGTTCGAGTGTCCTTCAGAAAATGACTAATTAGGAGGCCCACTTTGCATGCATAAAAATTCGTTCGTTTTGTTAAGCTAGGAACTTAATTACAAAGTTGGCTTAAACTCTTGTTTGTAAATAGTGGTAACCGCTACTCATAAATTTAATCTAATGTTATAAAGGGTGACTATTAAGTTAAATATAATGTTTGAAATCACTTGCGTTGAAATCGGAAAGATAGTTGCTGATATATAGAAACGGGGCATAGTTAGAGAAAACCCTTGAAGGAGGGGTCGGGGGGGATGTTCAAGTGCCCTTCAGCAAATGACTAATTAAGAGGAGCACTATGCATCTTTCGAAATTCATTCGTTTGCTTAAGCTAGGAACTTAATTACAAATTTGGCTTACCCAAGTATTCGGAAACAGTGGTAACCGCTACTCATAAATTTAGTTTAATGTTAAAAAGAGTGACTATTAAGTTAATTATAATGTTTGGAATCACTTGCGTTGAAATCGGAAAGATAGTTGCTGAGATATGGAAACGGAGCATAGTTAGAGAAAAAAACCTTGAAGGAGGTCCCGGGAGGGGGGGGGGATGGTCAAGTGCCCTTCAGCAAATGACTATTTAGGAGGACCACTAAGCATCTTTCAAAATTCGTTCGTTTTCTTAAGCTTTGAATTTAATTACAAATTTGGCTTAAACTGTTATTCGTAAATAGTGGTAACCGCTACTCATAAATTTAGTTTAATGTTATAAAGGGTGACTATTAAATTAATTATAATGCTTGAAATCACTTGCGTTGAAATCGGAAAGATAGTTGCTGAGATATGGAAACGGAGCAGAGTTAGAGAAAAAACCTTGAAGGACGGGCCGGGAGAGGGGCGGGGGTTGTTCAAGTGGCCTTCAGCAAATAACTAATTAGTAGGATCACAATACATCTTTAATGATTGATTCATTTGGTTAAGCTAGGAACTTAATTTGAAATTTGGCTTACACTATTATTCGGAAATTCTGGTAACTGCTTTCTAGAAATACACCTTGAAGCTTAAATGTAATTAGACCCTTTCCCCTCTTCATTCCCGCAAATATAAAAAAGAATCTGTTAAATAAAGTTTTCTGTATTAACAATCTCCATCATAATAATAAATTCGATGAAAAAAAAAAAAAGCTTAAACCCGACTAATTGTCATGAAGAAAAATGGGCCTGGAAAA
This sequence comes from Maratus michaelseni, assembly GCA_963931845.1. Classification (NCBI taxonomy): domain Eukaryota; kingdom Metazoa; phylum Arthropoda; class Arachnida; order Araneae; family Salticidae; genus Maratus; species Maratus michaelseni. The sequence continues at coordinate 66,770,721 of OZ007586.1, read as the reverse complement.
TATTTCAATCAGTGGTACGTATGTGTAATTTATCATGTACAGGTGGCGCGACAATCGCATGGCTCCTCTACGCTGATAACTTCAATCCATATTGACACTATTTAGTTAGAAATCCTTATTTATGCATCGCTACTCTGGTTTATTTAATTACTTCTGTGAAGAATCAATGCAACCAACCAGTGAATCAACCAACCCAAGAGAATAAAAGCGTATTTTTAATGCGAGTTCTTTGTGCATTTTAATTAATATTTCAGAAAGTAATTAAAATATTGAAATTCTGACGCTCAGGTACACCAGGAGAAGGTTTGGACTACCTAAATCTAAATTTACAGACTTCTAGGTGCGCTAAATTTTCCTAGCCATCGCCAACAGACAGACACACACACAGAGCGAAACTTTCTTTTATTAGTATAGATTTCCGCGTACTTTCAATAGCCGTTTTTTCCTACAGTCATTTATTATAATGATTTATTTAAGAGAATGAAATGCACATAATAATAGAAATTGTTGGTATTCAATTATTTACAATGACACATAAGTTTATATTAAAAAATATACGTAGTTTTATAGCACAAATAACATATGTAAGAGATACAGTCAAGAGTTGAATCTGTGTTGCTTGATTAAAATAGTTATTAATGGCATTGTGGGTATAAAATTATCGCATTTAAGACAAAATTTCGATATTCAATATTCTACACTTAACCCTTTCAGGGGCAAGTAATTTTGTTTAACTGTTTCCGTAATGCTGAATTCACACCAGAATGTTCGAAAGATTTTTTTTTTTTTTTTTTTTGAAAATAAAAAAATGGAATTTTGCAGTTTTTTTTTATTTATTTAAGCTATAAAATAAAAAAATTGTTACAAAATTCTGGTACTAATCATAATATAATAAAAAAAATTATGGTTCAATTCCTCGCACATAATTCTTCGCTGCGTTATTTCGTCATGGCGTCAATTCATCGCAGCAAAAATGTTTTGAAGGCGATGATAATATAAGTAAAGTTCATTTAGTAAAATTATTTAATTAATAATTAATTACATTTTTTTCAGAAATAAAGAATTTTAACTAACATTTTAAATTAATATTTGATTTTAGAGGTAATTAAAATATTTACATAGATATATTTCTCTTTTTACTACTTTTATCTAAAAATTTCTATGATAGAGGATTTTCTTTTAAATATGGGATTTTTGTGAAGTTTCCAATAAAGAAATACATGTTTAATGCACTAGACTAGATCAACTCATTTTTTATTTAAATTACATGTAGAGTAGATATTGCTTTTTATCACCGAAAAAATGGCGTGGGATTTAAAATAAAAGTTCTAAGGTCATGACAGAAAGAGCAAAGGCTAATGCTAGAAAAATTACAAAAAAATATAAATTGGTATGAGCGTACTAAGGCTAGGTGGGCAAGTAAGCTCCCCTAACCTATGAAAAATTAAGAATAAACAAGTTGGAAATTGTACTTCAAACGTGACAAATGAGGTGCGTTCGTACTATAGCTAGTTACATAAATATTCAGATCTTGATGATTTTTAATTCTCTGAAATGAATTTTTTATCGTCTGCAGATTAATTTCTGTAATAAAATAAGTATCTCGGTTGCTTGACGATTAAACCTCGGAAGCTCCTATAACAAGAAAGCACCGATTTCTTTTTAATTCAAATTTCTTAATAAATATTTTTATTAATATCTTCGAAAGTTTTGATTCGATTTTCATAAAATTGTAAATGTCTCGACAAAATTCTGCAAATATAATATATGTTAAATTTCAAACCATTTGGTTGGGTAGTTTTTGCGCTGTTATATGAGGCAGACGGACGGAAGGACGGATCAGACGACGACTGTAGGTGCTACGTATTTATATAATTACGAACGCACCTAAAAAGTACAAACATAATGTAAACAGAAAATTCTGTTTGTAATTGTGAATGAACTGACCATTGCATGATTTAATGTCATTATAGGGTAGTTTAGATTAAAGTTTGTTTTTTCCTTTATTTGATTACAAAAGTAAACCGAAATTGTTTGATAACTTGATTATTTTCTTTCATTATTTATGGTTAACATAATTGAATGTTTTCGACTTTCGAGTAAATGTTAGTGTTTAATGTAGTTAGCTCAGAAAATTGGAAGTATTGCCTTCAAAAAAATTTTCGCTGCGATGAATTGACGCCACGGCGAATTGACGTTACGACGAATTGATGCCCCGACGAATTGTGCGCGATGAATTGACGCGGCACCAAAAAATATCCCACATTCAAGGGGTTAAAAAAATGAAAAATTTGTGTAATTTAAACAAATGAAAAATCTCGTTACATTAAAAGAATGATTTTTATTTTGAAGGAAATATTTAAAAAAAATTAAATAAAATCGAAAATGCTGAATGCAATTTACCATTTTTACCATTAAAAAAAAGATACATTCATGTTGCGACGCATAAGCGAAAAAAGAGTAACATTGCACTTGTATATCTTTATCCTGGACTATCGAAAATCGACGTCTAAATGAGAGAGACGCATAACAAGAGGCGACGTATAAGTGAGAGATTACTGTATTTGCTAATAAAACATTCCTAACATGTAAGCGCCATCTATTGGTAAAATTTCGAACTAATCATTTTTATTGCATAACTCGTTTCCGCATATGCTAAATAGTATAAATACTAAATCTTTTAAAAATGTTCCAAATAGTATAGTTTATCTTGTAGAGCCCTTGAAACACATGCACTTTAATTACGGCCACCCTCTAGTTTAGGAAATATATATTGGAACTTCTAATGTTCAATTCATTTGTAATCCTTGCAAAACAGATTGCAATGCGGTTAGGTTTTTAAGCATCATTCAAAAGCTACTTGGCGGAATGAACTGTCATTTTGGATCCGCTTATTTGAAGTTTCTAGAAATCAATTTCTGAATTGTAACCTATGAATTTTAAACAGAAATTGATTTCTAGAAGCTTCAAATATGCGAATCGAAAATGACAGCTCATTAAGCGCAGTTTGGTTTTTGAGTTATGCGTAAAAAACTACTCTCATTGCAATCTGTATTTTCTTTAATCTGTAAAATTTTCCGAAAAAGCCAAATGTGATGCCAAAATTAGATGTTTTTATTGAAATTTTCAGAGTATGGTATAATTTCTGAATGACGAAGACCCCAAAATCTTTTTTTTTTAATATGAATTGAAAGTAGACATAATTACAAATCAAATGGCTATTTTGTTTTTCTGTGGCAATTTGGAGATTAAAATATATGGGGTGTTTTTTTTTTTGTTTTTTTTTTTCCAATATACCTTGTGTTGTTACAGTCAAAAAGTTTTTAATATTTTGCATTTATAAGTACTCCACCTATTTTTTTTTCTTTTTTTTTAAAGAATTTACTGTGGACACATACTTTTAATAATGGATATTTAATAATCTATATTCATGTAAAAAATCACGATTTAAGGAAATAATATTGTATTAATGAATGAAATAACCCTATAAATACTATTATTAATGTACTCTCGCAAAACTCAGATACAGTTTCAAATGTAGTATGAGCAAATGTAACGATTTAAACAATACTGCTCATAATAAAAGATATATTCACTCTCACATTTAACTACTTATGATTAGCAGTGATAATACATAAATAAGAGTAATGGGAATCTGATACTCACGAACTCAATTCACTGAATACATTTTAAAAATAAGAACGAAAAATCATGCGTCAAGCATAGATTATGAAACACTTTCCAACACATTACTGTAACAAAACTTCACAGTTTACTAAGTAAACAGTTTATAAAACGCATAACACATTTGAAAACCCAATTTGAACAATTACTACCAATAGTCGAACAAAATATCGGAATACTTTTGTGCAGCTCTGTGTATGATTTATAGATTTGTATCTACAAATCATGCTCATCAGTATGCTAAAATTTACTTCAGTTAGAAAATACATAGCACGATTGCAAATTCCCCTTCAGCAATATCCGCCAATAAACGGAAATATACGTGAGATCTTTTGAGCAGCTCAGTATATGATCTATAGAATTTATATGCACCAATAAATATGCAAAAATTAGTTACATTTAAAAAAACGCACCACAACTTAAAACGATTTACCAATAATTATTGTTCATACACCGTATACTGTAATAAAATTCTTTTGAGAGTCCCTGTAAATGAATGATACATTCTATGCATACTATAGTCTACAGTAAGCGCCTTGTATTGCACTACAGTGATACGTATCAATTTGAATATTTTTAAAATAGTGAAACATCATTAAAATACGCTGCAAATGATTTTTCTTCCATAGACCGTAATGTAACGGAATTCTTATGAGTGTCCCTGTAAATGAAGCGATACATTCTATGAACACCATATTCTACAGTAAGTGCCTTGTTGTGCAGCTCACTGATATGTAAAAATTTTAAATATGTCTAAAATAGCGAAACATCATTCAAATATGCCGCAAATGATTTTTTTTCCATAGACCGTAATGTGACGGAATTCTTTTGGGTGTCCCTGTAAAAGAACAATAAATGCTACACTCTTCATTTTCATTACAAACATGCCATAATAAACCCCAATAACATATATGAATTTCGAGTATATTTACGTCAGTTAGAGCACGGGCAGACGAAAGACAGACGGCTGACAAACCGAATTCATAAACACTTTTCAACTATGTTTGAAAGTGTTAAAAATAACAGAAACATTAAATTAACACGATTGAAATATTTTTTTTCTTTTCAATATTTTGTATTATATATAAAGTTGGCAAAATAAAAAAACACACACATTTTAATGGACAAATTGTGGTAGTGGAAAACGAAACTAGCCATTCGATTAGGAATGATAACTTTTTTTCAATTTGAATTAAAAAATTAGGCTTAGGAGGTTGTCTTCCAACTGAAATTGTACCAAACTTCGAAATTTTAAATGCAATACTTAATTTTCGCATCATATTTAGATTTTTCGAAAAAATTCGCCTTAGAGTACCAAACGGGAAGTCATTAAGTGAAGTAGTTTAGGCAATATGGTCACTTGAAGTTTAACATTCCTAATGTTAAATACATTTTTAATAGTTGCAAAACGAACTGAAATGCGAGTATGCTTTCATAACTCACTAAGCATAACTCACTAACATTTCACTAAGCATAACTCAAAAACTACTCGGCGGAAATGCGCTGTAATTTTGGATTCCCATATTTGAAGTTTCTCCAAATCGATTTCTGCTGAAATTTTTATAGGTTTCTTTTAATTCGACTACTAATTTCATAATTTATATATTTTGAAAATAATATTGAAAATAAATACGTATTGTAACCTATAAAAATTACAAACCAAATCAATTTCTAGAAGCTTCAAATGTGCGGATCTAAAATTTCAGCTGATTCCGACAAGTAGTTTTTGAGTTATGCTTAAAATACCACCCGCAATGTTGTTCGTTTTGCAACGATTCATAATGAATTTAACATCAGGAGTTCAAAACTTTACATCGACCTAACTCCTAATACTCCACCGAATGACTTCCTGTTTGGTTCCTACAAGGGAAAATTTTCCGAAAAATCTACACTTGAATCTTATTTGTATTTAAATCTTATCTTTAGTTTTATCAATCTTCAGGCATTAGTATGTATTTTTGGAGAGCAGTATTAGTATAAATGTGTCTTTTTACAGTACTATTATTGTTAATTAACATTATATTTCTCTTAAATAAATTTATTTGTATTGTCAATAAAATATATACATTAACAGTTATCATTAAAAACATAGTTAGTTATTTTCTTAAAAAACACCTATGATATAGTTTGACGTTTTAAAAGGTATAAGAAATGCTCAGTTCTCCTGTACATATTTCTTTTAACATTTCTTCATGTTTATCTTTCCTATCTTTCATTTCGTGTTTCCTGTGTTTCTATTCTTCCGAAAAGAAACTTTTATATTTCACTTTAAGCATGCATACACAATCACACTACACTGTCTCTCTTGAAAAGCACTTTCACCCCTATCCTGGGGCTTCTTCAGTTCAAATGATGTTCAATTTCATTTACATTTTTCTTGGCACGAGATTCATAAAGCTTTTCCCTATTTTCTCTTCGTTTCCCCCTCTCTTTCAACATTTTCCGCAATTTTATGTTAAAATTTGGTATTCGTATTGAAAATTTCGAAGTTTGATTCAGTTTCATACAATTTCAGTATGATTTTTTTTTTTTGGCGGACCGTATCTAAGAACTAAGAACATATTATATTGTATTTTATATATATATATATATATATATATATATAAATTTGATGTTAAAATTTGGTATTCGTATTGAAAATTTTGAAGTTTGATTCAGTTTCATACAATTTCAGTATGAATTTTTTTTTTTTTCCTTTTCCTTTTTTTTTTTTTTTTTTTTTTTTTGGCGGACCGTATCTAAGAACTAAGAACATATTATATTTTGTTGCTGTCAATCATTTTAACAGACGGAAGGAAATAGGTCAATTATTTTTGCGCTAAAAGATGGGAACCACAGGTGGATCCAATGTATGGAGTTGATCAGGGATGGCGAATCGATGACACACATTCCAAGATGGGAGCAACTTCTACATAATAGTTAGTTTACGGTGCAAAATATCAATTTTATGTTTGTTACAATAACTACACTTTTTAAACAAAATACTAGTTATTGTAACAAACGTGAAATTGATTTTTGGAATGCATGTCTATTAACAATTAAAGTAAGTTATTTTTGCATAAATTATCATATTTTAACTTTCAGCGTACGTGTACTGTACCATATTTTCTCGCCAAAACATTTAACACGTGTGTTTACCAATTCATTTTGCTGCCCTATGCAACCTAAATAGCTGTATTTTTCTAATTGAATTTTAACATATAGATAAAATAGTAAAATGGCTGATGGATTCATCTTTATAATTATGCAACTAAAACGAATAAAACGTGCATCTAATTTGGCATCGATGGCAAAAATCTCATTTATAGCTTTTGTACGGATTTCAATTCGACGAGGCTTATGTTATCTTGTTCATACGATGTAAATGAAAAATTATTTTAGTAGAAATTTTGTAAATATTGAATCTTAATTTAGATATTTTGTACTTTAGAATATTCCTGTCAGAACGTTAATAAGTCGGTAAACAGTATGTCTGAAATTTTTGGTATGCACAAGTGAAAAGTTTCGCAATCACTGTTTTAGATATGTAAGTATGAGATAAGGTTTATAAGGCTGGTTGATTAGATTAAAAGGTATAAAGATGCTAAGACTTGGATCCTACCAACACGAGTGTGGGATCTTCGTCGTCTTGCTTGGTGTCGTCATTCCGTTGTCGCTACGACAATCTAACAACCGCCGTGGGGGAGATCTTTATCGCATCCCCTGAAGAAAATTTCATTTTTTTAGAATTTTTATTCACCTTGAAACCTTTGAAGAGCAATAAAAAAGGTTATAACTGATTACAGAGTCTTAAAAAAAAGAAAAGCCTAAAGAAATAATATATGACTTTTGTCGCGCAACTTGATCTATTCGCAGATAAAATTTGCGTTTATTTGCATCCTGAGCAAATCAGTCTGAGATGCGGGCATCCATCACATGTCTTACCATTGTTCTCGAAAAATTTTGTGGTCATGGATAAAAGAAAGGGGAGTTTAAACGAAACAAATGGGTGTTTTTCGACCTGTCAACGGCTCCCGCTTTTACCCCTTACCTTTATACATGCTACGAGAGCCATAAAAGATCAAAGAGTCCGACATACCACATAATAGATACGATTTATAAGAACACTGTCTGTTTGGTAATTTAGGTTACGGGTAGATCTAAATCAAAAACTCGAAATTATTTGTTCTTTTCTTTTTTTTATCTGTCCTATGTTCCTGGCTGCTCGTTCCTGACTATCGCGGGAGAAGGGTCCATGATATATTTATCATATCCGAGAAGATAATTTTTTTTGTTAATTTTTATAAGCTCTGTTTTGAAACCTTTGTTCGAAGACTAATAAAATATGCTACAAGGATTTTAAGTTACTACCCGTTCGTCATATTGGCCGGCGCTAATCTTCTTTTTTTATTTTCACTTTTGCGAACTGTTTTAGCCCACAACCGCACATAAGTAAGTTCCTACTACAAAAACTTGCCTTGGCTTGGAATTTATTGAGTAGGCTTACATCCAAATTTAAAAAAATACTTTATGATTTAACAAAATACATCTTCGATATAAAATTAACGATATAAAATTACTCATAAGAATTGTGTTTAAAATTTGCTAGGATTAGGCCATAATCAATGCTGTAGTTGTAAAATAAATCAGAGAGAAAGACACTACAGGCAGAGGGTATACGGAGCTTCTTTAAAAAAATCTAAGAGGTTATACGGAGTATACCATCGTATACGCTTCACTACAATCTTGTTCATAAATAATTGAAAGACCCACGGTCTTTAATGTGATCTTGAAACGCCAAGTTTTATAAGCTATTTCAAATTCACAACATTATTTTACTTCAAGACACCTGAATAAAATGTCCATATGTTACTTATACCTTACACAATATGTTATTAGGCATAAGTACTAACATTAATAATTTAATGTAATAACTAATTTGTTGTAATAACTAATTTGTTGTAATAACTAATTACAACAAATTAGTTATTATCATTATTAATGCATAATAACTGATGCACGCATTTTGTAACAACTGTCTTTCCAAACCTTTTTCTTTTACATTATGTAACTCCAAACATACGTTCATAGGTAATTTCTTGTCTATTACGAAATCCCAGGCAGTGAAATAAGATTTCAACTTTTTTTCGATTAAGTTTTAAATTATGCAATTAACATTTCCAGGACTTGTTTAAAACACTTTAAAGACTCTTTGGCTGTTCGAGTAGAAATCTCTACACAAAAGCTCATTACATGTGAATTTTTTTTTCAAGATTTCTTCTTTCTGGAGATATCTAATGGGAATTTAAAATATTTAATTAACGTCACTGTTTTAAAGATTACGAAATACGGAAAAAATTGGATTTAAAAAACTCATTGACTTTTATTTAAATAATAGAAATGATGATAATTGTAAAAGAGAAATTAGTTTTTTGTTAGAATTCTGTAAAAATAGAATGTTAACTAGGTATTTTTTATGGTAATGACTTTTTCATACGTTGTTAATTTTTTATTCGTATTTTCCATTTTTTGAAATAAATCTTTAAACTATAGTGAAATATTACTAAATGTTGATGTTGCTAGATGTTATGAAGTCAGCCCTGACCACAACTTTGAAGAATTTGAAGCTGAAGTTCATGATGTCAAATCTTGCGTAGTCTGTATGGGTATTGCATAACTATGATCTATAATTTTTAACCCCCTGACTGCCGAGCAAAAGTACAAAATTATAATGTTCTTTTCGCTGCAAGTTTTAAAAAATGCTATAAAAAGAGGATTTTTCAAACATGTTACAAAAAACTTTATTACGTATATGAATATAAGCATATTAACCTAAGCATATTAACCATTACTCAATGTTTTAAAACTGCTTTATATCTGTATATCTGAAGTTATTAATACAAATAATGCTTCTATTGCAGTGAAACCTGCAGTTTAGTGAACGAATATATTAGTTCGCGGCGCTGAGAAGGTTAAATGCATTTACCATTTCACCTTTGTAAAATTCGTCCATTTCATGATCTTTTATAATAGGGGTGCCCTATGTCTGGCCCTCAGGACATAGAGCTACCTCTTTTTAGAATAGAATCATTTCTCTTATTTAATGACAGAAACCGTGACTAAATAAGGCGGAGATTTATATTCAGAAATTGTGGTAACAAAAGATTTACAAGCAAAAAGTTTGGGCAGCCCTATTTTATAAGATAACAAGATTAATGTTAAAAAGACTTCTATGAAATAAAACGGGGAAAATAAGTTTTATTACCTTTCACCAAACAGTGACAATTGTATAATCTAGAGAGTTCCATTTCTTAATTATTGATAATCAACAGAATATTAGGCAATATTTTAAACCTGAAGCTTTCCCCTGTTACATAGTTAGATTGGAATATTAAGTAAAAATATTGATGTCTAAAGACTAATTGTTGGATGCATTTTTTAAAATTCTTATATGTTGAAACTAATATTATAAGTTGTGGGAGATGACATAAATACAGAACTAATAAAAGTCAATTCAATGGGAAAGTTGAACATTTTACTTTATAATTAATAAAAAATACAAGCACTTGCAAAATGTTGTTCATTTTCAAATCTGTTTCAAATACAAAAATTGTTGAAAAAGTAAATTAAAATCAGTTTCTTTTTGTGAGACAGTGGGGATTTACTTTCAGAGCGCGCTAGCCAAGAATGATCTGATTTAGATCCGGTGGGTGTGCAGGTCAATTTATACTTTCAGTTTGCAGTTGCTTTTCAACACACACTGAACTTGCAGCGTAGCCAAGGTGAGGGCGAGGGGTCCAGAAGCTCAAAATACCACTATATTTGAATAGCAAATTTCGTCTTGTTCAATTTCAGAATTGTTTTTGAATAAATGAAGCAAAGGGGAACTCCTCGGAAAAGTGGTATCCAGTGTCTCTGGACACCCACCCTGGGGTTGGTTGGTTGTATAAGGTTTTATGGCACAAAGTCCCTTAAGGGACATGCTGAGCCAAAAAGACTAAAAAAACATCAAGAAGTGAAACAGAAACAATGTAAATAAAATCAAAAAGAGCAATGGGAAAAGCAATCTGGATGGGGTTCCCATCCAGATATCGTCAGAAAAGTGTACAAAAATAGAAACTTTCAAGTCCAAAAATACAGTAGAGTAAACTGTAAAATTATTTAAAAAATAAAATTGCTTAAAAAGTGCAATCTGGATGGGGTTCCCATCCAGATGTCACAAAAATGTAAAAGATAAAACTGGGTTGTTAAACCAATGAAAGCAATAAAAATTATATTTTAAAATAAAATCCTGCATGTTTTAAAAAGTAAAGAGTGCCCAATGAGGTGTTTCCCCAATGAGGTTTGTCAAGAGCGGTGATGATGACTTAAAATATATTCTATACAAGTGCCGGAGACCCGGACAATGGAGAACATACGATGGTATATGGCGTATACTTTCTGGTATTTTTTATGAACCTCCGTATACCCTGTTTACCACACAAAATTAGGGTATATTCTCTATCTAGCATATTCCCTCTGCGCTATAGCGTATACCCTCTGGTTTCTTTACGACTACAGCACTGGGAAATTCTCACCATTTTGGCATGTTAATGACTATGTTGCAGTATGTGGAACCTCTCAGAAACCATTTTCAAGTATCTAATTCAATATGTGCGGCGTTGATCATTATGACAACCATTAATACCCTGTCTCGGTATTGGTCAACTTCAGCGATTTTTCTATCCACATAAACATTCAGGTCAGATGACCTTATGCAATGCATGAGACTGCTGACAAAATCTTCTTTCATCTTAGAAGATGTATGTTGCTTACTACTCATTAGTATAACTACAGTGATCAATCACCATTGGTAACGTCATGCTTTAAACTCGGGGTCAAAATAACACATTTCACAAGATTTTGAACATTTAATCCAGGTTGATCTAAACACTTACAAACTATTTTCCGTGATATAATGCTCTTTTGTCTCGAATGCAGTGCATTTGAAGACTGTAGATTTACAGCTATTTCTTTTCTATGCTACCCACCCCCACCCCCAAAAAAGGATATTCTACTGCAGTCTTTACATAGAGTCGGTCGTCAATGTCTGATTGTGTCCGACGGGTCAATGTCGGTCAATGTGATCAATGTCGGTCGTCAATATTGCCTGAAGCCTAATCCAACCATTTGAAATGTCGTCCATAACTTTGAATTGAGATTCGATTTATTCCTATATTTATCAGCAACGTTACTTATTAATTACCTTTTTCTGAATTTGGAAACAATTTAATCCCGCGTTACATCATCCAGATGTATTCTTTGATTTAATATATAGCTCTCGATAACGAAAGACTCAGAAATTTACACCACGCTTTAAACATATACAGCTTAATAATGAAAAATCCCCACTTCCATTTTTTACACAACGAAAAAAATATTGCATGTCCTAAGATTTTATTAGGTTTACAAAAAGTTCTACTCATTCTCAATAGATGGCATTATCTGACAGAGAGTTACGCATAGGTTACTAACTCTTATGCAAGTGAACACAACCAATCGTATTCTACAATCAGATTACGTGCACAATATATTAACTTTGAACGTAATTTTTTTAACCGACATAAATTGGAAATATTTGGTAGGCTGAATGAGGCATGCTCTATCATGAGCCCCTCAAAACAGTTAAAAATCCTACTGGCGAAAGTTACGCTCTTTAGTTAAATGATTTTCTAGAAAAAGACTCCAAGAAATATACATACTAGACATGGACGTCGACCATCGATATTACAAACCGACAACACTTGGACACGTAGAAGTTCAGTTCGCCTAAAGATCTGATATAAGGAATTTTAACCACATCCCGCTTACTCACCAGACATTGCGCCATGCGATTACAGCCTTTTTCACTAGTTACAAAACAGTAATTTCAGATTCAATATGAGGTGCGAAAAACATTCGATGAATTCATAGTGTCAAATACCAAGCTTTTTTCACCATGGAATCCATCAGTTGTCTTAAAATAGAAAAAGGGCAGTAGAAGTTAGTGGTGACTATAATTGATGAAATTTGCATTTTATTTGTTTTTTATTCATAGAAAAAATGTTAAAAGGGGCAGAACGTTTTTTTACTCCCAATACTAATTTACAGGAGGCTGAATAAAATTGTTTTAAAACTCTCATTATTTGATATTTGATGTCAGAATCAGTTTCTATTAATAGTTATACACACTTTTACAACAGAATTTTTTTGGTTTTTCTTATAACCTTAATTTTTGGACACTAATCCGCAAGGTATCCCACAAAGTCACTTTATAATTTCCAGCTTTTATTATAAACACATATGAACAGATACATGCATGGAAAGTAGAACAATAGGAAAGTAGGGGTATACATTGAAGATTTTTTTACATCAATTAATAAACCTCTATATGTGCACCATTGGTTCATAGAAGCACGTCAAGGCGATATATCGTCGACGTTTTCCTCTGATAATCTTTTTCGTCCACTCCTTGCTTTATGAAATACTGAGCCGGTCTCCATCAATTTCTTGGGTCAATCAGGAATTGATGGACGTGGGAACAAGATATCCAGGGAGACCGGCTTACCTGGGAACCACGTCGTTAGTGTAATAAAGAAAAAAACATTAAATTAGCAGCAATTGAAAGAGCATAGTGGAACGTGTTTTTTGACACATGAATCATTTTCACTCGTTTCCCCGTTATCGAGATATAAAGTCTTAAAATTTGCTAATTTACTTAATTAATAGGCTGGAAAGAGGAGTCGATATTTTTCAGCGTAACAACATCTTCAAACTCCAGTCACTTGTCCATTTCCAGTTTAGTGTACCGCAATACTCCGACATGATTCGCTATGCTTGGTACAAGTCTGGGTTAGTGAAAACTCGGCCACTTCCATTTGAAACGCACTTCCAATTCTGTTTTAAGCAGAAGGTTAACCATTGTAATCAAAACACCAGATTTAAGATGATAAAATGTTCTTGGTGCCACGATTTTCTATGCTTCAATGGTTTTTTGGTTTAGTACCATATTTCTCAATAGCATTTTTTTTTTTTTTTTTTTTTTTTTTTTTTTTTGCGGGTTTCTTTTATTTTTATATTACTATGTCTAAATATTTTCTGTATTTATATTAATCTGATTATTAAAATTTCTGAATCAGAAACACGCCTTTCTCCCTAAATTAAATACATAAATTAGCAAATTTTAAGACTTTATATCACGATAACGAGCAGACGAGGGCAAATGATTTATGTGTCAAAATACACATTTCACTTCGCTCTTTCGATTGCTGCTTACTTAGATTTTTTTTCATTATTACACTAAGGCGTGGTTTCGTGGTTAGTATTGGATAAAGCAAGGAGTGAACGAAAAAGAGTATCAGAGGAAAATGTCGGCGATTATCGCCTTGACGTGCTTCGTACAACCGATGGTGTACATGTACAGGTTTATTAATTGATGCAGCAAAAAAAAAAATTAAGCAATATATACTCCTAATATTGTACTACTTTCCATACGTGTATCTGTTAATTTGTGTTTGTAATAAAAGCTTGAAATTGTAAAACGACTTTGTGGACACTGTATTTTCAGATATAATAATAGGAATTTCGTGGAAATTGTTGTTACATTAATTCAAAAATCTAAATTCCTCGATGTACTTGTATTTGGATGTAATAACTGCAATTGCAGTATTTTTTAAGAAACCATAATTTCAAATGCAGCATGTGTCTGCGATTTCTCAGTTAAATACGTTTATTTCAGAGTTAGCTTTCCCTAAAGATTTCCTAAATAGAAAGTATCGATTTCCTTTGATCAATAATTTCTATGATTAGTAAATCTTAAATAAAACTATGGCATGCATGTTAAGTATGTTGAAATCTACACTGTTTCATATTTCAGGCAATCATTATCGTTTGGAATGTTAATAATTAAGCACTACTGATGGCTCGGCAGAGAATTTATAGTCTAATTTAATGAAATGCTAAAATCTTGCAAAGGAATGTAGATTTACTTCACTGAACTAGTTTTAATTTATTTTTCCAGAAAATATTTTCTGTAATAAGGAAAGTGGAAAATATTAACACATATACGACTGCTTGTTTTCGACTGTTAACATTAAGTTCCGCCTGTGGGCGTTACTATTGCATGTTTCATTATTATAAAAACTCTGTATCCGTTTTGTATTACAAACAGATATGTATAATAATTATACTTATTTTAATCGATGTGTCCATCTGTATAATACACTGATTGTACAAATACGAATATTTTGTACATTTTTGAAAAGTACTGCAGCGTGTAAAAAGCAAAAAGAGCACCCTTAGTTAGAGTTAAAGATATCCAAAAGACGTACCGTAATGTCTGCCGTATAATCTGCGGATCAAACAATCAAATTTAGACCCAGAAATTTAATTTAATAAAAGTAAAATATTTACAGAGATCTGGTAAGTTACATTTTATAAAATAAAATTTCTAGGTTGAAAGTTGGTTGTTTGATCCACGGATTATACGCCGGAAATTACGGTAAATTCACGTCAATGGTCATGAATACAGGGTCTGTTCTGAAATTAGTAGGACTCATTTAAAAAATATATATATATTTATGAGAATAGTACAAACGATTAGAATTTTTCAAAGTAGCACCCTTCCGCATCTACACACTGCTGCCAACGAGTTTTCCAGTTTTCGTACGCCTCCAGGAACCCCTGGACCGGAATGGTGTTTAGCTCCCTCGTCATGGCCTGTTCAACCGCCTCTACCGAGCCGTGATGCTTCCCCTTGAGCGTCGATTTTATTCCCGGGAATAGAAAAGAGTCTGGCGTGGCCAAGTCGGGGCTGTAGGGAAGATAAGGCAGCGTTACCACATTGTTTTGGGCAAGGTACTCCACTACGCGAAACGCTGTGTGGCTCGGCGCTTTGTCATGGTGCAGTCTCCAATTGTTGGCGATGGCTGGGCGGACACGAACAATGCGTTTTCGCAGTCTTGTAAGGACTTCTACGTAAATTTTTCATTTGCGACACATTTTCTTTGGTCTTGTTGGTTGAAGGGCGTCCAAAGCGGTCTTCGTCTTCCACTCTTTTCCCTACCTTCTCGGAACAGCTTGTGCCACTCAAAAACACCCGATCTACCCATCGCAGCATCACCGTAGGCCTCCTTAATCATGTCGTGAGTCTCTTTGCCGGTTTTACGAAACTTTACACAAAATTTTATCGCGTATCGCTGCTCCAGAAAACGCTCCATTATTCTCCGTGACGAAGCGTTTTGACAGGGGTTCACAGTACAAGTGATCTGCTCTCTTCAACGGCCGAGAGCCGACTGCCGATTTTCCCCATCATTCCCAATATCCCCCTCCACCGATCGTGCGCGCAGACCGCCTCTCGTCCGCCCGTTCGCTCAGGAAAAAACCAGTCCTACTACTTTCAGAACAGACCCTGTACGTTAATAAATTGGACATGTAGAAATTAAATTACACATCCTATGACTACGAGTATTATAAACTTGCCAACAAAAACAGAATTTTCGCTGCTTTTTGATAAAATGCAAAGTTTTTTTTTTTTTTTTTGCACTTAAGAACGCGATTACAACATCGTAAATGAACTATGTGTTACATAAAATGATTTCGATGATTACATACTTTATTATATGCATTTATTCTTATTATACTGATTAAAAACTGTTTTATTGCATTTTGTCAATTTAACGTATCGTCCTCCACCCTATGAATTTTATTAAATGCTCCAATAAGACGTGAAATCAGAAAATGTTCTCGGAGAAAATGACATCATATTCGCCGCTCGAAAATGTCATCTAAACGTACACTTTTCGTAAACAGGTCCGCATAAAGAAGTTGATTACATTGAAAATTGTTTCGAACGTTTGAAACTCGTTTTAATGATAATGTATTGCCTTATTTTAGCAAAGGGAAATTTGGAAAAGTTTGGAAACATTTGTGAATTCGGTTTTCTTTTTCTCTGGACAACTGTGGCTTAATTTTGAACTTATTAAGTAACTATTTGATATACAATATTTTCATTTCATGTAGTTGCATTTAAAGATAAACAAGAACGAAAAATCATGCATCAAGCATAGATTATGTAGCACTTTCTAACGCTTCCAAAATAATTTTACAAATCATACCGTTTAATAAGCTAAAAGATAACATCTAAGTAAACAATTTGGAAAACACATAACATATTTAAAATTATAATTTCAGGAATTTCCAACATATACAATATTCGGAAAAATATCCGAATACTTTTATTCAGCCCTGTATAGGATCTATAGGTTTGTATATATACTACATAGAATGCTAAATTTTAGTTCAGTTAGGAAACGCGTAGCACAGTTTAAAATTCTCCATCTGGAGTTTGTCAATAAACGGAAATGTGTTCGCGAACTTTTGTGCTTCCCTGTCTATGATCTGCATAATTTATACACACCACCTAATAAACAAAAAGTGAGTTAAATTTAAAATCGCGTTCAGTAACTTAAAATGCACTTCCAGGAATTATTGTTAACAGGCAGTAGAGAATTCTTTTGTGTGTCCCTGTAAATGAACGATGACTGCCATGTACACAATATTCTGTAGTAAGCCTCTTGTAATGCACATTAGTGATATATATAAATTTCAGTGCGTTTAAAATAGTGAAACATTACTTAAATAAACCACAGACGATTTTTCTCCATAGACGTAATGTAACGGAATTCTTTTGACTGTCCCTGTAAAGTAACTATAAGTGCTATGCACACCCTATTCCATATTAAGCTTCTTCTAATGCACCTTAGTGATATATATAAATTTCAATGCGTTTAAATTAGTGAAACATTATTTAAATAAACCGCAAATGATTTTTCCCCATAGAACGCAATATAATGGAATTCTTTTGAGTGTCCCTGTAAAATAACTATAAGTGCTACACACTTCCGTTGAAATAGGGAACATGCTATAGATGGCGACAATAACATATAAAAATTGCAGAGCAATCCGAGCATATTTACGGGAGTTAGAGCACGGACAGACGGCCAGACGGCAGACGGCCAGACGGCAGACGGCAGACGGCCATACGGCCAGACAAACCGAAGTCATAAGCACTTTTCAACTAGGTTGGAAAGTGCTAAAAATTGGCAGTGATAATAATAATAAATTTTATTAAAAAAAATTCTCCACTTTGAGGGGAAAGTATAGTCAGTAACAAAAGAAACGGATTCACTTGCCTTTATTCGCAGACTGTTTATGATAAAGTCTCACAAAAGGTGTGATTAAACTTGGAATATTGTTTTTAGCACTTTCCAACCTAGTTGAAAAGTGCTTATGACTTCGGTTTGTCTGGCCGTATGGCCGTCTGCCGTCTGGCCGTCTGTCCGTGCTCTAACTCCCATAAATATGCTCGGATTGCTCTGCAATTTTTATATGTTATTGTTGTTATCTATAGCATGTTCCCTATTTCAACGGAAGTGTGTAGCACTTAAAGTTTTATTACAGGGACACTCAAAAGAATTCCGTTACATTGCGGTCTATGGGGAAAATCATTTGCGGTTTATTTAAATAATGTTTCAGTATTTTAAACGCATTGAAATTTATATATATCACTAAGGTGCATTAGAAGAAGCTTAATATGGAATAGGGTGTGCATAGCACTTATAGTTACTTTACAGGGACAGTCAAAAGAATTCCGTTACATGACGTCTATGGAGAAAAATCGTCTGCGGTTTATTTAAATAATGTTTCACTATTTTAAACGCATTGAAATATATATATATATATCTAAGGTGCATTACAAGAGGCTTACTACAGAATAGTGTGTGTATAGCAGTCATCGTTCATTTACAGGGACACACAAAAGAATTCTCTACTGTCTGTTAACACTAATTCCTGGAAGTGCGTTTTAAGTTACTAAACGCGATTTTAATTTTAACTCGCTTTTTGTCTATTACGTGGTGTGTACAAATTCTGTAGATCCTATACAGGGCAGCACAAAAGTTCGCGGACACATTTCCGTTTATTGACAGAAACTCCAGAAAGATAATTTAAACTGTGCTACGCGTTTCCTAACTTAACTAAAATTTAGCATCCTAGCATATACAAATGTATAGATCATATACAGGGCTGAATAAAAGTATTCGGATATTTTTACGAATATTGTATCTGTTGGAAATTCCTGAAATTATGTTTTTAAATATGTTATGCGTTTTCCAAATTGTTTATTTAGATGTTATCTTTTAGCTTATTAAACGGTATGTTTTGTAAAATTATTTTGGAAGCGTTGGAAAGTGCTACATAATCTATGCTTGACGCATGATTTTTCGTTCTTGTTTTTTTTTGGATTGTGAATGTAATTTTTGAAGTAGGGATAGTCTACATATTAAAAATTGCAATAACTTCGATTTTTTTAAATTTTAACACCATATGTGAGTACCTTGGATCAAGACAGACCGAAAGAACGTGTAATTTATATTTTTTTTTATTAAAATCTTTACACAGTTATAAAAGAGAAAATTTTAATTAGGATCTCAAAGGAAAAATTTCCCGAACACACCAGTAAAATTGTAAAGACAATCGATGTATAAAATAAACAAAAAGAAACTTTCATCTCAATAATTTGTCTCTCAATTTGTTTAAGAGAATTTTTCACATAAATTTTCCGGTTGCTGTTTTCGATTTTTTTTAACAGTAGCATACTTTCGCTATATCTCAAAAAATAACGGTTAAAATGAGCTGTAAAATTATACATACATGTTTTTGACGATGCCCATTCTATTTATATGAAAATGGATGATGTCCTAACTCATAATTTTTAAGAATTGATTGATAATTTTCATAATTAAAGTTATGCTTTCGAGTAAAAAATGTGACTAGAATATTTTTGAGTCCATTCAATATATTTCACTGAAAACAAAAATTTTATATTAGGTGATTTTTGGGGAAAATAGAAATGAAAATTTGTCACGTGAATTTAACATTTGCATCCACAAATTTTGACCGCTTTTAACTCCATGAAAATTTAACAAAATACATAAACTATATCAGTTAACGGGCTGATCTGATTCAAGAAACACAAATAAAGTGCCAAAAGTGGTTATTACCAATTGAAAAAATGTAGTTGGTTCAATTTTTAAGATGTAGACAACTCCTATTTCAAAAATTTAATTTATATTCTTAAAGAAGACAATATTCCGAGACTAGTGACATCTTTGGTTTGATTTTATCGTAAACGGTCTGTGAATAAAAGAAGCTGTATCGTTTCTTTATGCTGGCTGTACATTATTAAACAGCGAAAAATATAAGGCATCTGCAATGTTTTTTGAAGGGACTAATATACAGCAATTATGAAAATCCTAAACAACAAATAATGGTAAATAAATACAGCAACAGCAAAATCGTATTTTGTGTAAATTTCTTAAAAGATTTCTCCAGACATTTCAACGACACGAAACTTTTAACATACAGTGGTGGTGCCACTAGCGACTAATTCATTATTCTATTCGTACTAGTTAAAAAAAAAAAAAAAAAAAAAAAAAAAAAACGAAATTGTTGGCGTGCATTTCGACTACATTGCCAGAGAAATCTCCCACAAACAATTTTTTTGTATATAGTGATATGAATATGATGTAAAAATAGTCACCAGTGGCAGCCCTGAATAAACCATTCCAGTGAAGTAAAAAATTCATGGAGTCTCACTGATACGATGCTGGCTCCAATTTCTCTCTGCAAATGATAATATAATTTTCCAGAATCACACAATGTGTGCGTACTTTATACACAAGTGTCTATCCTTCACCTGTGTCTAAGGTGCGTACACCTCTTGAAATTTCCAAAGAGTCTGTGGCCGCTATTTAAAATAAGAAAATTTCGATTTGATATTTAAATTGCAGAATTCGTAATCGCCTCGTTTATTCACAAAATTTGTAATATTTCTTTGCTGTTAGAAGAAATACTCTATTCAAAGATTGTGGTAAAACTGTCTGCACACTGCCTATGCCGATTCTTTAAAAAATGGATTTTCGATTTTTGAAACAAATTTTCGATTCTGTTTAAAACAATTTGATCTTTTTTTTTAATTAAAAGACAATAAAAATAGATATTGCACACACACACACACACATAAAAGCCAGGTCTATGATACAGCATTTATAGCCAGTAATTCCCCGAAAACTTTCAAATAAATAGAGTGATTTTCCAACTTCAGAGGCATAAAAACATAGTTTAGAACAGGAGTACACAACCGCTGGCCTGCAGGCCCCAATTAAATAGCGATAATTATTATCCACTATTTTCACACAGAATAAGTTACCTTATTTAATGACGGAAACTTTGTTATTACACAAGTCGAATATTACATTTCGGATATTATTTCGAATTTATAATTTAACGGGTCAAGCTAATTTTATCTAAAAAACGGTTCAGACTATTTAGACTAAATTTTGCATCCTATAGTTTTTGGGCACAAGAAGACTGTTGGGCTAGGTCACATATTCGAGAAAATTCGATTAGTGGGTCATTTTGGTCATGGGTCATTATGGGTCAATCTATTTTTATCTTAAAAACGGCTCATACGATTTGAACTAAATTTTGTATCCTGCGGTTTTTGGGCACGGAAGGTCATTGGGCTAGGTCACATGCTCGACAAAATGCGATTAGTGGGTCATTTTTGGGTCACTATGGGTCAAGCTAATTTTATCTAAAAAACGGCTCTAACGACTTTGATTAAATTTTGTGTCCTACGAGTTTCGGGCACGAGAAAATTATTGGACTAGGTCACATGTCCGAGAAAATTCGATTAGTGTGTCATTTTTGTATCACTGTGGGTCAAGCTAATTTAACTAAAAACCGTCTCAAAATATTTAGACTAAATTTTGCATCCTATAGTTTTCGGGCACGAGAGGACTGTTGGGCTAGGTCACATCTTCGAGAAAATTCGATCATTGGGTCATTTCGATCACGGGTCATTATGAGTCAAGCTATTTTTATCTTAAAAACGGCACAGAGGATTTGAACTAAATTTAGTGTCCTACAGTTTTAGGGTACGATAAGACTATTGGGCTAGGACAGATGTTCGAGAAATTTCGATTAGTGGGTCATTTTGGTCATGGGTCATTATGGGTCATTATGGGTCAAGCTACTTTATCTTAAAAACGGCTCAGACGATTTGAACTAAATTTTGTATCCTACGGTTTATGGGCACGAGTAAATCATTGGGCTAGGTCACATGCTCGAGAAAATCCGATTAGTGGGTCATTTTTGGGTCACTGTGGGTCAAGCTAATTTTATCTAAAAACGGCTCTAACGATTTAGATTAAATTTTGTATCTTACGGTTTTTGGGCACGAGAAAATCATTAGGCTAAGTCACATGCACGAGAAAATCCGATTAGTGTTCATTTTTGGGTCACTGTGGGTCAAACTAATTTTATTTTAAAACGGTTCAGGCTATTTTGACTCAATTTTATATCCAACGGGTTTCGGGCACGAGAACACAATTGGGCTTGATCACATGTTCGAGAAAATTTGCTTAGTGGGTCATTTTGCCCATGGGTACGCCCATGGGGGGTGCCCATATCTAAATTCAAACCTAATTTTGACTGAGCATAGCTCGGTCTTCGCCTGCTGGTCTATTAATATGCGATATAACAACAAATAAGATATTTTTTATTTACTCTCTATTTACTTTAATTAAATGATATATTTTTTATTATAATAAAAAATAACAGACTAATAAAAAATGAATGAATACAAAAATAAAATTACATAATCAAATTTGTTAGAATGTACTAATTATATGGGTATAAAAACCTGAATTTGCCTCTTGGATATTTTTAATTCACCATCAGTATTTATTGCATCGTTATCATGCAGATGATGATCCCATCATCCGGGGTTACAGAAGAATAATTTAGTGCACATTTGTTAAACACATAACAACAGATTGAAGGCTTTTGGCTAAGATATTTTTGCGATGGTAGTTGTATCTCCATCACAGAGATCGGCATCTAGAAGAAAGTCTCTGAATTTTAATCAGATTGCACGCCAAGGGTCAAACGTGGGCGATAGTTATAGCAAATATGGTTTACAGGGAATGTGATTATCATAAATGTCTTTCAAAAGGTCTATGTTCCACCAAAACATGCGCACTAAAATGCGTCAGTTAGTATGCAGCCCGATTATGACACATTATCCAAGACGAACAGATGAGAATAATAATAAATTTTCTAATCTTCGTTAATTGAGTCTACAGCCAAAGATAGAGTGAAACAAAAAATATATTATCAAAAATATGGTTTACTGTAAATGTAGATATCATTAAAGACTTTTCGCAAAACACACATCATTGCAATAAATCGTATTAGATAAAATACGTCAATTGACATTGGACCCAATTACGGAAGATTACTTAATAAGTTTCAAAATCTTCGCATTAGCGAACGTATTGCAACTTATAAGTAAACAAACATGAAGCCTAAATGCCTAATTGAGGTAAGAGCTTTTTGTCAAGAAAGATTAAATACATAATAACAAAAAATATACGAAATGCTGCCATGATCGCAAATACTTCTAGATTTCTCTATCAGAATCGGAAGATTCTAATAGAGAATTTCCGATTCTGATACAGTCGTCTCTGGTGAAGGCAGTTAGTAATTAATATATATAAGTAATGCGTATTATATAATGCAAAAAAACTTTAATTACAAACACAGTAACACTTCTACAGCTGCACGTGTTTCACTATGAATGAGAATCTTCTAACTACTCCAAAAAAATTTTAAATGCACGCTTGCTATTAGTCACATGGTCTTGCGAAAACCACGATCTTAACTTCGCAACTTGCGGTGCCTGAGCGTAAGTCTTCCTGTAGTCAGCCAATCAGATGCCGCAGTTAGATTTGTTGTGGTTGCACGCGCATCCGCATTTGTGTTTCATCTTAAGATAGCTTTCAGGTTGGCGTATTATCCCGAGGCACTGCAATACGGTTTACGCGTTGTTTATATCGTAAGTCAGTAAGCTGATCTTAAGCGAGGCACTGCAATCCCAGCCTTACTCGTATAACATTCCCTATCGTCTGGCAGGTAGAAAGTCCCGCCAAAATGGTCTGTCATTTTCAAAATATTATTTTCTGGGTACAAATATTATTCTGTTTAAATGTCAGTGTGCCTCAAATACATTTTTTCGATACTCATACAATACTATTTTGAAACCACCTGGCAAACCTTTAAACCCGACTAAATAATCTGACTTTTTTATTTTTTATTTCATTAAATACTAAACATTCAAGGTATTAAAATTTCAAAATGCCTGAAGGACCCTTTTTTTTACATAAAATTTTGCAAAGTTAAAAAATCACGGGTTGGCTAAACCCCACGACCTTTCAGCCAGGTCTTCGATTTTGTATTCAGCCATTGCAAAAGAAGTGATACACAAATTTTCAGGATGCCTCAAATACCTACCCCAAAATGATTAACAGCTCTCGGACTGTAAGCTCAATGTGACAAATAGAATGAGCTATAAAAATCTAAATTCGTCGTCAAGGACTCGGGTACCTTTACTTGTTAGAATATCAATTTTTTACACCAGTTGGTACTGGATTGCCGCAGACTACAGTTTCTTTACTATTATGTCTACCACTACTTTCATACAATTGCAATTTCCATACAACTATTTATTTTTACTGGAAATTAAAAATCAAAATTATTGGTTGGAGATAGTGAAAAGA
Source organism: Maratus michaelseni (assembly GCA_963931845.1). Taxonomy (NCBI): domain Eukaryota; kingdom Metazoa; phylum Arthropoda; class Arachnida; order Araneae; family Salticidae; genus Maratus; species Maratus michaelseni. The sequence goes on along the minus strand of OZ007586.1, from coordinate 66,746,359 downwards.
AAATATTTAAAAAAAATAGTCGTCTTTGGATACCATAAATGGTACACAAGTCAACGGTTTTACAATTCTCACAGCGCACCACAAAGTGCCTACGCACACTTGTTTGGAAAAAATAGTGCTTAAAATATTAAAAATTGAGTTTTACCACTGCGAGAAATATGATTATTGAAACGTGAAAAAAATAACAGAATTTTTAATTTTTAATGTTATATCTCTCCTTACACTTTTGTGTAAAATGTTTTTGTTCTCCTTGGCGTTTAGAAATTATTTAAATTATGTTTGCTTTGAAAAAGCAAATGAGTCATACATTGTTGAATCCGTTGCTATAGAAACTAACAAGAACAATTGTCGTTGAGCATGAAACGATTAAAATGAGATCATGAAATCAAGCATGAATAGGACGAGTGAAAAATGACAAAAATTGCTCCTTTGGGACATAATTATAGTAAAACAATCCCATTTCATTAGTCAAAAAGCATATTTGAATGCTTTGCACCAATTTTTATTACAAATGTCTTTGTTTTCATGTGCCATGTAAAGGTAGATTTTAATTATTTGTTAACAGGGTTAGAGGGGTTCAATTTTTTTAATCGTCGAAAGTACTTCTTGAATACACATAAATCACATTTTATAAATTAAAAATCATATTGAAATTGAAAGGACAATTTTGGTGCTATAGAAACAGAGAGTTGCAGGAAAAGTTCAAAGTGTTTATGAATTCAGTTTGCATGTCTGTCTGTCTGTATGTATGTATGGGCTTGCGTAAATATACCAGGATTGCTATGCAACTGATATATGCTATTGAGGTTTACTATGGCATGTTTGGTATTGAAAATGAAGTAAGTAGCATTTACGGTTCATTTACAGGGCCACTGAAAAGGATTCTTTTACATTACGGCCATGGGGGGAATTTTTTTGCAGTCTATTTTAAAAATGTTACTGTATTTCAAACATATTGAAATTGATATATATCACTGAAGTGCATTACAAAATGCTTACTATAGAGTAAGGAGTAAACATCGCTCATTTATAGGGACACACAAAATAATTCGGTTACATTACCGACTATGAACAAGAATTGCTGGAAATGCATTTTCAATTGTTGCACGCGTTCTTAAAATTAATTAATTTTTTGCATATTGCGTGGTGTGTATAAATTTTTTATATCATATACAAGACAGCACAAAAGATCTCGAGTATATTGCCTTGCATTGACGGAAATTGCCTAATGGGCTTGAAGAATTCACTTAATTTTTATTCTGCTACTGAAATGATAGAAATGTAATGCAATAGATCTTAATAATATGAGAAATATTCATTTAATTTCAGATTAATATTGTGTTAATTATCGAATTTATTAGAAATATAATGTTAAAATAAATTAGACTATAACCAATGTCTATAAAAATGAATGAAATTTCCAATGTTTAAATGGAGGTTGGTTTAAAAATTATATAATTTAAACTTATTTTAGTTAAGTATGTTTTTATTTCAAGATTTCAAAATTGAATTTTAGTACAATTTAGAAAAATTCCATTTAAATTTTGCAAATCATGTTTTTATCAAATTTTTCCTTATTTAATAATTAAATAATGAAAGTATATGCTTTGGTTTTCATTAATTTGTTTTCTGAGCTCAAAAATGTGACACTAAGAAACATAACTAAGATAAATAGAGAAAAAGCCTTCGTGAATGCAAATCTTAAACAAACGATCATGCCGCCATTTTACCTACTGTGACGTCACGAGAATATTGTCCGCGCTTTAGGGCAGCAATCGACTCACTTGAGGAATGCAAAGTCAAACTGTTAATCTAAAATTTTGCTACTATTGAGATAGACTTATTGTCCAAGTATTTGAAAATGAATATTTCATTTTAAAATAAATCTATCAATCCTCGAATAAATATCTTCAAGCAGGTTTTCTATTTTAATTGTGAGTGATAGTTTTTTTTAAGTAAATTTAGAATCATTTTTGCACTTTTCTTGCAGGTGGTTTGATCGATTTCTGCAAACAGTTGGTCTTTTATCAATCCCAAAAGTACCGGAAATTGGCATAAAGTAATTCTGGAGTTTTTGCGATAAAAAATCACTGAGATCCAGAGGTTACAGAATCTTGAATCCCAAGACCTACGTGTAACACATTTCAAAACGCACATTCATCCGTTCCAAGTTGATAAAACTAGATTGATTCGAATTATTTTCGGCAACAATGTATATGATTTATAGAGTTAATACACATCAGATAATATACTAAAATTTAGTTAAGCTTGAAAAGGCATAGAGCAACTGAAAATGCATTTCCTGCAATTACCGCTCATAGACGATAATGAATCTTAATTATATTATTTTGTGTGACTTTGTGAAGAAACATTAAATGTTAAATGCCAAATTTTGTATACGGGAGATGTCATCGCTCACCTCAATAACGTGATTCATTTTTAAAAACCCTCTTCAAACAATTTCTGCCTACGGATAGTAATGCAACCAAGCTTTTTTGTGTGTCTCTGCAAATCAACAATAAATGAATGCATAAAAAATACTGTTTGCAAACGATACGGCATAATTAATTTATTATAAAAATATGAAATTTGTGCGATTTTTTTGCGAATTTTTTGCAGAATAAAGAATCATGCGTAATACAAAAGTAACTCCCATGAGTGGAGTTATAAATATTTAAAAGTCATAGATGCACGTCGCATGTCGTGAATGTATTAGGGTATTTAATAATTTAAAATTCCCTCCTGAGATAAAGCAAGAAACTATCGTCCTTAATAAAACCTGCAGGATTAGAAACATTTTTGCATTTCTCATATTGACAGATTTATGCATGGTGCGTAGACACTTTGGAATTTCCAAGAAGGCTGCTACCAATATTTCACATCAGAAAATTTCTATCTAATATTTTAATCTCAGAATTCATAGTCACCACATTTAATAGTAGAATTCGTAACATTTTCCTGCGATTAAATAAGCCGAAAAATAAGGGAAAAAATTGTGGCAGAACTGTACGCATCCTGGATGTGCGTGATGTTTTTAATTTCAAACATTCATCTGTGATTCTCTCTCTACAATACTGAACGTCATTTCATACGCTAAAAAATTTTAGCTATTCATCAGACTGCTGTTACTATGTGTGTAGTCGAATTCTACATCTGATAAGATTCAAATTCGCATTTTTACCAGTAGCGTAGAGTCAGGGGACGCTGGATCCCTTTACTGCTACTATTATTATATACAAATTTTGGCCGTATTTAATGTTTGAACGTTATACGATTAAATAAGGTCAAATTTAGTATATAATAGTACTGGAAGTAAAGTGATGCAACATCCCCTGACGCTTCGTCACTGTCAAATATGACTTCGACCTTTTTTGAGTAAAAAAAAAGACACTTGTTTGTTATAAAAAATAAAAGTAAGATTTTTTTCAAAGTATTTGCCATCAGAAGCTACAAAAATCACCAATATATCAGTTTACAAGCGAAACTCGCAATAGAAGAAATCTAACAAAAACGTTCAGAATATGCTGAAAGACATTCCAACATGACAATGCTTGTCCAGCAAAACCAGTCAAGAAAACTCCAGAAGCACTTTGCTGAGACATGTTGTCCCACCCGCTGTATTTATCAGATGCTGCTCCTTGTGAATACTATTCGGTCCATGCGAAGCATTCTCTCTGAAGAGCGGTTCAGGTTTTATAAAGAAATGAAAAAAATACTTGATGACTGCATTACTTAAAGTGAACCCAGTGAAGTAAAGTGATGCATCGTCCCCTGACCCTACATCACTGATTTTTATGAAGAATGTAATAAATGAGGTTTTTGATATTTTTCAGGTTATATATTCAGAGTCTCAGTACTGTTAGCGTGTATTAGCTTAGTGGCATTATTACATTTAATAATGGAAGCAGTAATGTTTATCTCTCAGAATTCAGTAAAATACAAAAACACTTACTTCTCCAATGGGTCCCCAAAGGGTGACTTGGTTTCTAGCATTATATTCATAATTTCTTCGTTCCTAGAAAAAAAATGTGCACATTGTAGTTATGCGATATTTTATGACGATTACATTGGTGGTGACGTTTAGGATAAAAATGGCAGACACCCATTTTAAAACATGGCCTAAAATAACACAATGTAATTCATTATGATGATAAATTTTGGAGAATGTATAGAGTGTCAACAAAATCACTTTACAGTTTCAAGCTTTTATTACAAACACAGATGAACAGATATATGTATGGAAAGTTGTACAATATCAGGAGTATATATACAGGAGTATTTTTTTTGCATCAATTAATAAACCTCTATATGTACATCATTAGTTGGACGAAGCACACGTCAAGGCGATAATCGTTGACGTTTTCCTCTAAAACTCTTTTTTGTCCACTCCTTGCTTTAACCATCATTGAGCCTGTCTCCATGAATGTATTGTGCCATTCGCGAATTGATGAACGTGGACACACGTGGCTTAGTATTGGATAAAGCAAGGAGTGGACAAAAAACAGTATCAGAGAAAAACGTCGATGATTGTCGCTTCGACGTGCTTCGTGCAACCAATGATGCACATATAGAAGTTTATTAATTGATGCAAAAATGTAAACACATACTGCTAAGCTACTTTCTGTACATGTATCAGTTCAATTGTGTTTGTAGTACTTTACAATTCTTAAGTTTTTATTTTCGAAAAACAAATATTATCATAGCTTCCAACTTTTACGCTTTTCTAATACAACTATTTAACATAATCTTTCATCTTATTAAATAAGTCAAAATATACTATTAATTTCAAGTGGTAAGGAAACGGCGTAAAAGTTGGCATCTTATGATATTTAAGTAAATTTAATTTAAAAGCATTATTATTGATTTTATGAAATCCATCTAAAATAAAACATGAATATTTTCTATTCAAAAAATCTAAGTTTAAAAGAATTTTTTTTTTCAATATTTGAAAAGTAACTGACATTTTTTATTTTATTTTTCTGATTTTCATGTAAAATTGTTTAACTGTATCCTGACAACCTTTTAGAAGTAAAAGGCTTTTTTTTTCAATCAATATAAGTCGTAATAATCAAAGAGATAAATTTCAGATACGAATTTTGATAAGGAAAACTCTTTCCACATAACTGCAATAAAATAAAATCTATTCGACAAACAGTGTTCACATAAGTTAACTGAAAGTCCAATATTAGCAAACCAGCTGTTTCAAAGGAAGCAATCACTAAAGTTTTGGTTGTAGAATCTTTAATATGTTGAAACTCGCTTTTTGTTACTTACTTTATTTTACACTCAAGTCTTTCATTTCTCAAAACACAAATTGTCATTAAGCAGTTACAAATTTCACACAAGAAAGAAAAATCATCAATCAAGCAGATTATGAAACACTTTCCATCACATTCAGAAATGTTCTAACAAAACTTCGAAGTTGAATAAGATGAAAGATAATGTCTATTGTCTAAGCAAGGTCAAACCGGACTAGGAGGCCTACCTTTCGGCTTAAGCTCAACTAGTCCCGCCCAGTTGCACGAGCAAAATATTCCGGAAACTCATAACACATTTCAAAACCCAATTTCAGCAATTACCATGTATAGCCGGGAAAATATCTGAATTCTTTTGTGTAGCTCAGTAAATTATATATATATTTGTATATACATTACATAGTGTGCTAAAATTTAGCTCAGTTAGGTAACGCATAGCACAGTTCAAAAATTCGCCTTCAGTAATTTCCGTCAGTCAACGGAATTGTACTTGAATTCTTTTGTGCAGCCCTGTATAGCATCTATGAAATTTATACACATCAAGTAATGTGCAAATAATTAGTTAAATTTAAAAATGCATACCACAATTAAAAACGCACTTCCAGTAATTCTTGATCTTAGACAGCACTGTAACGGAATATTTTGTGTGTCCCTGTAGATGAACGATAAATACCATGCACAGATTATTCTATAGTAAGCATCTTGTAGTGCCCCTCAGTGATGGATATGAATTTCAATACATTTAAAATAGTGAAGCATGATTAAATACATTCCAAATGATTTTTTCCTATAAACCATAATGTAACGGAATTATTTTGAGTGTGCCTGTAAACGAACTTTAAATACTGTAGCATTTATAGCTCGTTTACAGGAACACGATGAAATAATCAATAATTTCTCATCTGTTCTTTTCATTTCATTTTTTAAACAAGCCTAAAAATGTAAGTGTAATCTAACTCATTTTATAAGATCACGGCTAAAACGAAGTCACGGTTAAAACAACGACACGGTTAAAACGAGAGCCACATTTTCAATACCGAACTTGCCATAGTAATCCTTAATACCATATATCAGTTACGTGACAATCCGAGAATATTTACACGAGATAGAGCACTGCCAGACAGATTGCCACACAAACTGAATTCATAAACACTTTTCAACAACGTTGGAAAGTGTTAGAAACAGTTTAAAATAAATGCAACGATTTTTTTTTTCATGGAAGAGGAAGGAGGTGGAGGTCAGGGCCCGCTTAAGACTTAGAAGTAGGGGAAGCCCGACGTCACACAGGGGGGGGGGGGGGGAGGGCTTTTACTCTGCCAATTATGCTTCAACAATTTGAAATTTTACCATCAAAATTTTGAGTAAACAACACTTTTAATATTAACCTAAAACTAACTACCTATATGCATATAAAAAATATTTTATTATATACATAATTATACATAACAAATAAATTTTGTAAAAGAATTTACAAATATGGAACAGGTGCGAATATTTGATTTTTAAAATATATTTTATGCTTTACAAATTGCAGGATTTGCTAATGCCAAGAACAATGCAGGGACAACAAATATTTGACGTAAATTTTTGCTTGGCTGCAACGCAATTTTGCTTCTATTTTATAAACAGAAATTTGGTATCACTGAATGCTAATTACTTTCCCCTTTATTGAAATAACCTATTACTCATATTTTATATCATTTCTCCACTCTTTATGAATATAAACAATATATAATTATACAGATTAAATTTTCTATTATATTTAGCACATTTGAAATTAAAGTGTAAAACATAAGAATAATGAAAATAAGTTTCACTAAATCACTGTTTTTATACCATTTATTATATCAACATAAAAAAATAGAGTATAAATATGTCAAATTTTGTAGCTGTAAAAAAAAACACATTTTTTACCCTGACTGAATTTTTCTTTCCTAAAAATTAGTTTAAAAAAGTAAATTTGGGGGCCCCTTTGTATTTCAGTGGGTAAAGCTCGGGCTTCACGGTCCTATTCAGTAAACAGGCCCTGGTGGAGGTAATTGTATGACTTAGTGAAATGTTTGTGTAAAATATGCGCTTTATACGTTGAAAGGACTTTGTTAGGATTCATATTTGACTCGTAGTAACATTGATATCTTTTTAACTGCTGATATTGCAATCGATGTTACCAAGGCCGTAACCAGGAAAATATTTCTCAGGGGGATTTGTAGGTTCAAAATTTTATTCTTATTATCGTATTTTATATTTGTTTTGTAATACTTTAATAATGGTAAAATTATTTAAAAGTTATCTACTGTGAATTCCAGTAACCGATACTTATCACAAAAGAAAATTAATTGAGTCTTTGCAAAGAAATTTATAATTTCATGCGTGTTGATGCTGATTCTACTTAACCAATGTATCAACAATAGTGTCAACCAAATTAAAGATTTCTGAAGCTTTTTACATATATTTTAAAATGTCTTTTGTCAGAAATGTATTCCCAGGAGCATATGTTAAAACGGTTACGTTTGCCAATTTCTTGGATATTTGGAATTAGACCCTCATTGTATTCTTCAAGCGTTTCAGTTAAACAAGTTGGAGAATCAATTTGAATATTTCACCAATTTGTTTGATAGCATGGAAATTCCGCTGTTACACAGTTTCATTGAAAAAGTAGGAATTTTAAAACTTTCTATAGTCTATTACCTATTTTCTATTTTCTTAAATTGCATTCATCTTTTCAATATGCTGACGTAATCAAAGAAAAAAGGATGCTAGCTCATGGAATTTTTATTTAAGATTTTTAATTGTAGTTGATTTTTTAATTTTGACTTCCTTGATTGATACTTAATGGCTTATTTATAGTCATCCTGAAAAGATTTCGGAGGGGGATCAAATCCTGATGATACCCTCATTGGTTACGACCTTGGATGTTACCTCTAAATTCCGAAGAAATTAAAGATTTCATCTTGTTATACGGTTTATCAAAAACGGCGGTATAGCGCTTTAGAATTTTAGACTCTGCAAATCTGATTATACACTGTTAAAAATTTGCAGCAAACTGTCCAGTCATTTGACCGTTTTTATAGAAAATGGTTACATAACCGTAATTTAACTATATTCTGACCACAATATGGGCAATAACATGGTCACAATAGAGTTAAATCACGGTTATGTAACCGTTTTCTATAAAAACGGTCAAATGACTGGACAATTTGCTGCAGATTTTTAACAGTGTATCAGCTCGTAAGCTAGAGCCAATTTAAATTTTTAATATACTGCATAAACACTATAACGAATTTTGTCTAAAACCTCATTCTGTACGGCTCATTAACAGGCAGTACATATGAGGAGGTTAGAATGACAGTGGAGTAAGTCAAACATTTGAAAAATTTAGATAACCATATTTTTACTGAAAGTTTATATTAATTTCTGTTCAGTGTGACAGTCAAATAAGTCATAGTTTACTTAGGGAGTCGCTAGAGGGCAAAACATGTTGGACTATTTAATGCAACGCCAATTAACAAGTTTCACAAAACCCTTTATTTCTCAAATTACTAAATATTGACTTACTCCACTGTCATTCTAAATCCCTCATATATCTATATATGTACATATGCTACTATAAACATAAAAAAATTAAAAACTATGAAATAATCACTAATTCAATTTTCTTTTTTTTTTTTTTAAGCAAGCCTAAAAATGTAAGTACAGTCTAACTCGCTCAATAAGAGCACGGCTAAAACGAATTATTTTACACTCTTTTTAGGAGCTACAAGCAAAACACCTGTTTATTTCAATGTGATTTTCGGCAAAAAAGTAGGGCAGAATTAGAAACGAAATCCTTTTCTTGTCAAATACTGTTCTCTTTCAGCAATAACGTTATAACTGTCTGTGAAAATGTACTAATTTATTAGTTTTATCCACTGAGCTCCATAATAGTACGGAGGGCTAACTCACAGGTCCACTTTCTCCCACAACCGCATCACACTTTCAATGCGAGCAAGCAATGAATCCTGCATTTTTCTTAATATTACAGGCATTTTTCCTCCCTTTTCCGCATACTTTTTATCCCTTTTGCTTATTTCTACACCTTTTTCCTATTTTTGTGAGTAATGCTTAACATTTTTTTTGAGGGGGGGGGGGGGATTACATAAAATTTCATTTTTAACTGATATCAAATTAAATATTTGCAATGAATTTAAATGAAATCTGTAGTTTTTTTTCAATAAAAAATATATATCAGTGACAATTTTAGCAACTTCTTCATAATTGTAAAAATAATTCAATTTGAAAATATCTACCCCATACTACTCTATGGGAGGAAATCTGTGTTTTGCCAAAAATTTTCCTCGGCGATTCTTTGACACTGTATTCATGGGCGGACCTCTGGATTAATTGTATTATAATAAGAAGTTAACCCTCCGCACTATTGTGGAACTCAGTGTGTTTATCAGGCAGAATTTCACCCTTCAAAGAAACTCACACCCAAGAAAATGCAAAGGATTGTCCTTAGGTCAAATATCACACTTATGTAAGATTTACAACTGATCCATGGAAAGGAAGGAACGTATAATAAAACCTTTATTTGTTTCTTTAAAAAATCCGGAAGGCTTCGGGGCCATATTAATCAGCCTTTTCATGTCTCTTATTGAGCTGTTAAAATGAAAAGAATATCTCAAACCAATTGCTCGAAAATTGCAGTGCCTGTTGAAATGTTAGTCGAGTTTTTTCAGGAAAAGCGATCATTAGCATTACTATACGTCATTCATTGCTTTGTAATTACTAGTTCTTTACGGGCTTTGATTTCAGTATTGTGATTTTGTTTATAGAAAATAACACTCAAAACTGTAAGAGTGAAAATTTTATGTTAACTTTAAGATATTCTGATAATTTTAGGATTCAGATAATTAGAGAAATTAATAGTAGTAATTATAGTTTAATTATGAGTGCGTTTTTGAATATTTTTATTATCTTCACGGGTATTACAAGTAACGGTTAATATGGAAACGTTTATAATTCCCTTGTTTTTCGTATTAACCGAGTTCAACTGTATGTATTCAGTGGAAAAATAGCTGATTCGTTAACTCCAAGATGTAACATTTTTTTTAAAGTTTTGTAAAACAATGAATTAATAGTTAAAATATTTTGATTTAATATTGAAAACAAAATCCACATAAATGATTAGAAATGTATTGTTAATGTCAAAAAAATGTGCTATTCTTTTTTCACATGAAATCTGTAGAGATGGTAAGGATTTTAAAACAGCTTAACAAGCAGATTTTGGGAAGAAAAAGTAAATTAGGTAATTAGTTGAAAATGTGGTGGAAATTTTTAAAAAGAATTGGAAATAGAAAATTCAAAGTTTTGTAATGATGTGTGTTTTTCTATTTAAATCTAAATTAATCATAATGACACGTAAAAAGTGAGAAAATAAGGGAGTTAATATTGAAACGATAATACTAGAACATTAGTTGTTACTTTCCGCACTATAAACAAAATTCCGTCTATTGCTAGTGCAATTTCCGTTTTTTCAAGGCAAATTATTTTCCCGACGAAAGTGATTTCATGAATGTGTCAAAAGCAATGAATTTGAGAATATCTTTCGCAGATATTACTAAATTTTCCTTTTCTCTAAAGCTGTGGGATTTCTTTGTATTATTACACTTGAAAGAAAACCCCCCATAAAAATATGAAAATTGTATTGACAAAATACGGAAATTCTAAGAATCTAAAAATTAAAAGAAATCACAAAACTTGAGCGAAAATGACAAATTAAGTAGACTTTTAGCCCTATTTTCTATCAAGGGTATTCTTAAATTCATATTCGCCAATTTCTGACACATTTATTAAATCATTTCATCTGAGAAAATAAAATCCGTAAAAATAGAGAAATTGTACTGCCAATCAACGTATTTTTTTTTTTTTTTTTTTTTTTTTTTTTACAGTGAGAACGCATAGCGTAAGGAAAGTATTACAGTCATGATTTGTACGTCTGGTGTGTTCGATATCTCCAAACGATAACACAATAACTCCAAACGATAATACAATAACTCCTACACGGTACTTTCGATTGAGCTCCTCACAGTAAAAATAATCCGTGAAAATACGTGAGATTTTCCGTAAATTTTTACGGAGAAGTTTCATTTTTCCAAAACTTCAGTACAATTTCCATAATTGGCATTAGTTCCATTAAAGAGATTTCAAATCCGTAAATATGCAGAACGTTTTTCGTAAATTTAATGGATTTTTTCCTTATTTCTTTAAAAATCGTATAATGTCTGTATTTCTTCCAAAACAGTGCAATTTCCGTAAATGACGTTTAAAGGTTGCGTACAGAAATCGCCTTCTTTGAAATGCGAATTAAGATTGTTGTATTTACTAGAGTTCTTCTAGGGTATACAGGCCTGCCCGGCTCGACCCGCTGGCTCATTCTAACAGAGGCCATGTCAATTTATTGTGAAAAGAATAGTAATATTTATAGTTTTTAATAAAATATTTATAAATTTATTTTATTTTTATAAATTACACAAAAATATATTTTTTAAATCCACTTTTTTTCTTGATAGTACGTCAAAATTATGATTATTTTTTCACTAATGTTTTTTAATTTATTTTAACTTTTTTAACATGAGGCAATATTGGGTTATTTAAAGGTTCCATAACATAATATCTCTACTAATTATAGCTATGCAAATTGGCATTAAACTAAACTAATTTGGCTTATAAATTTATAAATTACAATAAAATTTATTATTTTATAAATTATAATTTTACAAAGTTTATATTTTTTTCCTTAAATTTATAAAAGTAGTTAATATTTTCTTTATTTTGAAAAAAATGAAGTTTTTAATTTTATAAACTTTTTAATTTATTTCGATAATTTATATTTTTATAAATTAAACTAATTTATTTTAAATTAAATCAATAAGTCCAGATTTAAACTTACCTATCCCAAAGTCATTGATTTCAAATTTTTCTCTAAAAATCTATTTTTTTTTTGTTTTAATATTTTTAAAACTATTCAGCTTAACAGAACCGTGCGCAAAAGCTCTCAGCATAGCTGAAATATAATAATTTAATTTATTATAAAATTGTTTATTTACATAAGTTTTTTTAAAATAAGAGATTAAAAAAATATTTTAATAGCTAGCATGTAATAAATACATCTGTTTAAGATAATTGTTGTCTTTATTGGAATTGATAAATAGATAATCAGGCAAATAATTTTAAAAAAGTATATGTTCGAAAAAAGAAAATGTTGGTACTATTGCAAAAAGAAGCAATTATTACTCTTAATACAATGCTTTTTGCATATAATACATAATAAATTAAAATTTATCTGTTATAAGGCATCAAATAATACAGCAAAATATTGAAAATTATGAAAAGAAAATATTAAAAACAATGGAACTCTGAAAAAATCCATCTACCGATGAAACCTCATGTTTTTGCATCATAAAAAGCGACTAAAATAAGTAACAACATTTAAGAAAGAGACGTGACCAGTCATAGCGCTGTGGTCTAGAGCCTCAATTTAGTAATCGGGAGATTCCGGGTTCGATGCAAGGATTCGTGGCAAGGGTTGGTAAACTATTGTGAACTCACTTAGGATTTTTTTTTTTAAAGCAGAAATCCCTTATACGGTTTTCCGTGCGAAGTAACTTTTTTTTAGTCCTATAAATTTTATTTTAACGACATGAAAATTTCTAAAAAATACGAAAGATATCTGTTAAAAACGGATATTTCAGAAATCACGGAAAATTTCCTGGAATTTACGGATTTATTTTTTCGTTAAAATACGGAAATAGTACTGGCGTCTCGATTGCGAGTATAATTTCCGTTTTTTTCAGGAATTTTTTTTACAGTGTACTTAGAAAATATGTTATAAACCACTTTCGCCAGAACTGTATAGAATTTTGCACAAATCGGTCGATAAATTAGGTATAGAATCCATTTTTGAACCATTTTTAAACACTTTTTCAACCTATTTCATCGAAAAAATCACCATTGAAATGTGACAGAGTATAAGTAGTAAATGTTGTGATGATGTCACTTAAGCAGTAGTGGCGCAGAGGTAAAGCCTCAGTTTCAAAATTTGGGGGGGGGGGGCTGTCCTGCGTCCGAATCCAGCCGATTCTATTGTGTCAGAAATTTATAATTTTATTTTTTTTCATCCTGAAAAAATATACCAGTATTCGAAAAGTCGGGTAAGATTTATTCGACTCTGAAGTTTAGAGATTTTTATAGACTTACTTTTAACACCACAATTTTTAAAAGTATATCAACATAATATCTATGTGTAGAACAAATAGCTTCTATAAATTATTGAGTAAAAAATAGTATGAAATCCTTACCAACGGAGTTATCGCCAAGTTTTTAGCATCATCCAGCCATTTGCCTAGTAGAAAATGATCATCTGATAGTAATAATTCGTCGATATCATTATACAATTGAAAAATTTCTTCAGATATATTTCTAAAAAGGAGAAAATAATTAAGCATTTCTCAAAACACATTATTTCAAGAAAAAAATTTCGTGCAAAATATGTAACCTATATATTTCTCGTCTGTGTTTCCCCAAATATTCCTTCTCTGTATGTATATGCAATGCATACAGTTTACCCGGAAAAGATTGAAACGCACTTTAAATTTTTACGTGCTGGAGAAACGTAAGCAATGTAATTTGCAAAATTGTTCAAAATATGGTAAGAATTAAGATTATGCTGTTTAAATAGTTCTGCTACAACTTTTAAAAAGTTACACTTTTTAAATTTTTATACGGCTCAGGGTTTTATAAGTTAAATTTAGAAAAAGGAAAAATTACATGCTCTAACACGTACAATAGTAAAAATTATTTTCTTCTACGACCAAAATTCACCCAGTTATGTTACTTTGAATTTTATGATATTTCGGAACTTTTCGGCACTAAAAAGAGACAAGTGATTTTTTTAGTCCGAAAGTTCCAAAATTTCATAAAATTCAAATCATCATAACTCGGTGAGATTTGATTGTAGAAGATTGGAATCTTTACTGTTGGATTTCATAAAATTTAAAGTATCATAACGGAACATAACATGTAGAAATAGTGTAAATCATTACCATTTTTTACTTTAAAAATCATAACTTAATTACTTTAAATCATTACTTTCATCATAATTATTTTTACTGTAAACATCTCAGCTCATATTTTACTCGGGGACACAAGGTATTTTTTTTTAATCTTCCTTCTTATAGACAGGGCAATAATCTTCTAAATGTATTTTGCAAGAAAATAGGATAATTTAAAAGTTTAAATTTTTAATACATATGTAGCCCCTTTTAAAACACGTACCATATCTAAAAGCCATATTTGATTTAAATCAATTTTGTAATTGGAAGTATGCTTTTATGATCCGTAATTTATTAGAGGATCGCTATAACCAAGTGCATATTATAAATATATTAAATTTCTTGCATGAAAGGTTTTAATTAAGGTTGTTCTAAATGTATGCTACTTTCGGATGGCATTCCACAAAAGTGACTAGACTTGGAGATTTGTTGCAACATAAAAGCAATTAAGTAATAAGCGAGCGGCAGCGAAAACGTCAGAAGTTATAAATACCATTTAACCCCGTTACGTTGTCTTCTGAGTTAAGCAACTTTAATTTATTAGTTGATTAGGGCGGTAATCATAACCAGAAACTAATAGATCGTAAATTATTAATAAACAGTGTTTTTTCTTGACATTTTAAGTACTTTCTTTCTCTCTTAAGTATCCAGCTCTTCAAGATCACAAACTAAATTATAGTGGTCGAGTATCGTAGCACTTTTTTGCTTAGCTTTTACCTACGGTACACCGCAGCTTTGTGTAAATATTAGGTGTACAAAAAAATGCTACCCGTTTTTAGCAATTTTCTTTTATTGGTAGAAACTAAATAAAATTAAAAAAATAATCGATATAGTCACCATTAATTTCTACTAATATAGGGTTGGTCGAGATAAATTTGTCAATTTGTAAATTAGTATAAAATTATGGGTCGTCGCGAAAAATGCGAGCTATTCTACTTATGTTTATATTTTTGGGGTTCTGATACATCAATGACATCAAAGATAACGGAAAGAGAAGAGTGGAAGCCATCAGAATGTTGGATAAGAGTAACCTGTATCGTGATGATTTTCCAATTCAGCAATCAAGACAGCTGCTCTATTCTTAAATACCATAAAAAGGAGACGAAGTGCAATGACGAGGTGCAACAAAGACTACTAAACAGAAACACTACAATATATGATGGTGTTTTGTTGCGTCTCCTGTGAGGGGATGTCTTGATCAAAACATTTGTTCCTCTAACTCGCTTGATTGCAAACCTATAAATGATTTTGTGCGTGGCATGATTGAGAAAGTAATCAAACGCGCTGCCAGTATCACAAAGATCCAACTGATCGACAAAATTAGGCAGATATTGCCAGATTCCGGAGCCACCTCGAGATATGACTGGTGAGGGCATTTTCTTTGATCAAACTATCTTTGCATTGTTGTAGTCTTTATGTAACTTATCCATTTTTCCATTTTTTTACTTAGATATTTCATGTTTTCTTCTTTCACCAGCAACTGTCAAATTTATTCAGAACGCCCTATATTTGTCAACGCTCAGGCGGCTGATGTATTCGGAGGCGGAAAAAAGTTTGGTATTTCAACACTATGAATTCATCGATTGTTTTTCACACCTCATCTTTAGTCTGAAATTGCTGCTTTGCTATGTTGTTTTGTAATGAGGTGATAATCGCATGGTGCAATCTCTGGTGATTAAGCGGTTTGGTAAAATTCCCCATTCCAGATTGTTTGTAAATTGGCGGGCATGAGAACTTCTACATGCCTTGATGTTGTCGTTCTGTAATATCACTGATAGTGGTAATACACTATATTGCCAAAGGTGACCGGTCACTTGCGATTTTAGACGTTATAAAGTCAAATTTAGATCAAATTTAGATCAAATATCTGTTGATTAGTGCCAAGATAGCGTACACAATATTACACAATATTGCACATATTTGGATACAACCCCTCATATTTTTGCTTCCTTTTGGGAACAACGGATTTCGAGCTTATTCTATCGACGATAATTTTCAGAATTTCCAAGCTATGATTTTGAGACTTTCACAAACGTTGCTCTATATACTTAGCTAATACATTATGCATATTATATTTTGATTGCATTCGCGCATGCGCAGTGAAACATTTTTTAGTAAACATGCTCATTTTTCATCCAATTTTTATTACTTTTTTAATTCTGATTACAGAGTATTATGTACAATGTTGTTTGTCATACTTTTTGAAAAGAACTTTTTTTTTATATTAAGAACTCTGCAAATTATAAGCAAAAACACTAGGCGAAATTTGGGACTGTTTTTATAAAAACCTTAATTTCTCTACGAGTATACATGCTATCCTCATAAAAATGAACAGAGTATATTACAATAAGCCACTTATTAATAATCTCTAGTTTGAACGCCTTTGCTGCATTAGTTTTTACAGGGTTATCCAAAAGATATTCGTTCTTTTTTTATTTGTTGACAGTCCCCTATAGGGTTTCGTGAAAAGATCTTCGCGGAAATATATAACCTATACTATACTTTTTACACATCTTCAGTTTCAAGTTAATTCCTCATGTATTTTTCTAGATAGTTAACAAAACGTCTAAAATCGCAAGTGACCGGTCACCTTTGGCAATATAGTGTATCACCGTCCATGTCGAATATAAGGTCTCTTTCCTTGGATTTTTTTTCTTGGAATCTTCTGACAAACGATTTAACTGAAGAGCGTAACGTTTGCCAGTAACAGATTCTCCTGTTTACAGGAGCTCGTACTCCCCTCCTCTTTATCCCACCAAATACAGAGCATTAGTTGTGTTTTTTTAAAAAATATATTCAAATTTATTATCTTGCGCACAAAATCTGTTTGTAGAGTACAAACAGCTGTGCTTACTTGTACAGTCCATATCAAGAAAAAAATGTCCCGGAACTTCTGAGAATGTCGAAATGCGTCTTTTAAGGTGTATTCCTCAGATCTCTGAATTTGGAACAAGCCCACTAGGGACACTCAACCAGGCAGCAGAGCAATAAACTGCTGACAAACAATATAAGCAAGAGTTCACATTTAACTCATTTTTTACTCAATTATTGTTTAACCTTTTATGCACTGACAATATTTTAAACTACTATTAATAAATAAATTTTAATATTGTGTAAAACTAGAGGGTAGAATTTTCCAATTTCAAAATATTTATCTACACATAAAAAATTAACATTTTTTTAACATAACAATTTTAGACTGTCTCCTAAAAAAAAAAAAAAAAAAAAAAAAATAAAATAAAAATAAAACTAAATTGCTACGAAATTTTGACATGTTGTTGACTTAATTATTTTTCTTATTTTGAAAATGACAAATCTTGTAAGAAATTCCAGTAGATATGTATGTATTATCCCGAATTAATTTATCGAGCTTAAAATTTGACGACATATTCTGTACACTTGCGTCATCCAATCTCAACGTTGACATAAGTATTATATAAAAATATTTTTTATAAGCAGAATACTCGGAAAAAGTATTTTGCTTTTTGAAATAAGAAAATCATAAATAAATGTTGAAAGCTGTAAATTCAAAAATGAAAAATAAATTCAAGGAAAAATTTATTAAGTTTAAATATATATATATATCAAATATATTTTTAAAAACTACTAAACTGAAAATAAAGTTTTAAACGGTTTAAAAAAATCTGTCAACGGTTTATTTGATGAAAACACACAGCTAATAACACATCTAAATGCGTACCGTGTTTCTATGAAAATAAAAACTGGTGTTATATTAATTTTTGATTCAAAAGATGCATTAAGGCTTATTTTCAGAGTATGTCTATTTTAAATGTTTTACCTTAGGTCCTTTCCAACTATAATTGTATATTGCAAAATTTTTAGTTATGTTTTCAGTAATGTCTAATATTTCTATTTTAAGTATTTTTCCACCGAATTTCAATGAGTTTCTCCTCGTTATATTTATTATGCATTTCTTTATGAATGGTAGTATTGAATGTACTGTCACAATTGCTTTTGTTAGAGCTGTAACTGGGCCAGTACATATAAATGGTAAAACTGAAATAGAAAAGTGTTTTCGAATAGAAGGATTCTTTCTTGTTCAAATCACTATTACAAAAATTTCAATCTATTTTATACTTACCTTTGCTTATGAAAGGATAGTAGAGATATGTTAAAAATTATTGTTGGCAAAATTTTGAAAAATTATACATTTTATTATTAAAAATTAATTTCATTCATAATTAGGGTCAAAAACTCCAGTAACTGACACCATGCCTATTTTGGAACACCAATAACTGACAGAAAGTGAACCAGTGACTGACACTTTATTTTAAAATATTAAAACGCTTTATGAAAAAACTTTATTCTTTATTATAAAATCACAATACATTAATATGTATTATAAAAAGTGGGATTTAGTAAGCTGTACTGCATTATTAGTAATGCAAAGTATATAGTAAGAGTAAATAGGAGTAAAATTTAGTACTGCATTATTAGTAATGCAGATATCCAATAACTGCCATTTATGAACCAGTAACTGGCATCTGGTGTCAGACACCGTTAAAATAACTTAAATTTTAATGGTGTTTACTACAAGATAAATTTAATTATTACTATGCATTTTTAAACAGTTCAAATAATAGATTTCAACTTTCTTTAATATAATAACTAGCACCTCCCATTAAGCTAAATTAAATAACTATAAACCTTAAATCATGGCTCTAATATATCATATGCATCTTTAAACTCATTTCTACAAGTATAACTTTAAGGAAAAAGTTTAGGATGGTTGCATTACAAATAGATTAGAAAAACACCTTATTAATTTTAGAAATAAGATGGTTGCTTCAAAATGGCACTTTTTGTATTCTCGAAAGTTTCTTCCCCATTGAATATATTCTTGGCCCTCTAGCGGTGAATAAATTTACTCAAAAATAAAAATAAGTTTCAAATTTACCACTAGATGACATTACTTTGGGGAATTTTACAACAAAATGCTTATTTTAGTTAGATTTTTGCTCAAGTGTCAGTTACTGGTTAGGTGTCAATAACTGGGGGTTTCACCCTATATTGAGAGTAATAATAACTTATTATGGTCTGTAATCTTCTTATGCTTTAACTGGCTATGTGTTTATGCTTTAATTATGGTATTCTCTGATGGATGCTATATGTGAACGGCTTAGTGATGTTTGTGTTATGAAAATGTTTCAAGTGTAATTTTGAAACTTTCAATAAACAGTTTTTAATTTTAATGCAAGTTCCTTGATGTCTTCGTAGTAAAAAGTTAGACTTTAGCTATGTTTTTCAACATACCAGTGTCCTCCCAGTTACCCCTGTCGTTGTCACATAAGTACATATATTTATTTTTTTTCAAATTCAGAAATATTATTTCGTGAGGATCTTGAAAAATTACGCTAGTACTTATTTTTAAATTAGGTCTAATTTTCGGGTAAACACGAAGTAATAAATAGTGATTTTATTATGACGTACTCGAAAAATGGAATGCGCAATAGAAAGTAGAGACATTGTAGAGTTACAAATGGTACGGCATTGGCAATGCACCTTTCTAAATATGTCAGCAATAATTTCTAGTAACAAGTTACAAAATTAATAGGTTATTGGAAACTAATACCAAACTACTGTGGAACGATGAAAATCTATTAACGGGAAGTAACTATTTTCCCCATCTCTACTGCACAGACGATGGTACATAGAATTAGGGAGATTGCAGACAATAATAAATTAAGGCATGAAAACATTGCAGTATCTCTCGATTAAGGGTGTTTTTCATGTCATACGCACTTCGACGATTCGATATCTAGGGGAGAGTACGGTAAAACCGGGTACCTTTTTTACTCGCTGATGGATGCTGCCTGTGGACAACACCCATTTTAACTTAATCCCTTAGCGTCTCCTAGCAGTATGCCATCGGCTTTTGAAGTCAGTTAATCTCTGTGTTCATACACTGCTATTCGAAAGAAATTCACCTCAAAAGTTTTAATTTTTTGCTGTATTTTCTGCTCTCCAAATACATGCAGCCTGACGAATCGATTTAGGTAAGTAAAGCACTGTTTTCTATTTCTTTCATACGATATTCTGATGCCAAGTAGAAGTGTGCACGTCCAACTATCTAGGAGAACGACGATGTTGATTTTTGTTTGTCAGTTTGGGCAAAACCTGGTACTCATGACTTTGTATTGAATTCTGCAATGAATTGTTTCTTCAATTAACAGGTGGTGAAACATTGGATATAAGGTTCAGTATGCAAAGAGTGGGCACATGAGAAATGCAGCGGATACCAAAAGTAAAAGCTGAGAAAGTCATTACATGGCAACATTAAAAATTACTTCAAAACCTGAAAAAAAAGTTACTGACCTTAAAAAATGTATATGTGTTTTATAGTTTGATTCAAAATTTATTACAATAAAGCTTTTTGTTACTGGAAGTGTAAAAACTTAATTTCTGGTTAGTACCCGCGGTTTTATCCTACCACCAAAATTCGGAACTGTTTCAAGATGGTCCTAGAAAACGCCTTTTCCTAAACAGAGAAGAATTTGCCTGTGGCAACAGGTGTGGTTTTTCAATATCCCAAATGTCTCCAAACACTTTTGTGGGGTGTTCCGATTTTTTAGCCCTTCTAGACATTTGCCAACAAAGGAAAATCGTTAGGTACCCGGTTTTACTCTACTTTCTCCTACATCTTGAATTCTAAATAGCTTGAGAGACTGAAACCCATTGATGTGTGTTTGGGTAACCATGACGACCACGAAAACAGAAAATGACGGTTGCGATCCTGTTCTTGCAGCAAAACATTGTGCACTCTTGTCATTTGTTTTAAGTCACATTTTCTAGTATTACAGGTATCGTTTCAACGCAATTTATGTTTTTACCGTGAAGATTATTTTGTGACGAAAAAAAAGGAAATTTGGAAATTTATCCAGTGAAATTGCCGAAAATATGTCACTCTAACCGTAACTGTGAGAGTTTGGTTATTGTTCATCACTTTCTTCCAGAGCCCATCATTTAAAATACCTAAATCCCAAATAGCATCCCGTTTTCCTGTTTCAAACCTGTTTTTCTTCTAAGTTGCTCGTCATGTTGCTTGAGTCGCCTCAGTGTACTGCCTTAAACGATACGGTTGTTAGGGTCTCATATATCGCCAAAGATTTTTTTATGACCATCCTGTACATTAAAAACAAAATATAAGCATTTATTCAACATAATATTTTTAATAAAGCTTTTAAATTATAAAGGGCGTCACATAATGCTTAGCAAAAGCAATCTAACGATGTAATGTAGTTTTATTGGATAAATTTAGAGTATGTACAATTATGTTTATTCAGAAGAAAAATTTATTCTACTTATTGAATATATATCTTTGAAAAGATTTCTTTATGTTGCTGTTTATAAAGATACTACTTTCACAAAGTTAAAAAGAATTAAATTAAAATTGTCTGTTTAATCCTGTATCTTCCAACAGTACTTAATAGTGCCATTAAAAAACTCGTTATAAAATTCTATTAACACATCGATTAGGAGCAATATAATTTAGAATGAGGTACAGATATTTTAATTTTCCTGTTCCTAAAGCACTATTTGTTGTTCAAAGAAAAAATATTTTTAATTTGATTTTTTTTCTTCAATTATAACTGTTCAACTTTCTTGATGATAAAAGACATGAAGTAGAAAGATTCAGTTCTAAACAAAATACATATTTATAGGTAAGGTCGTTTGTACTGGCAGTATAAAAAGAAATAATACACCTGCCTTAATTCGCAGATCGTTTAAGATAAAATCACACCAAAGGTGTCATTAGACTCGGAATATTGTCTTCTTTTCAGAATATAAATGCCATTTTTGAAAGAAAAACTTCTACATACTTAAAATAACACAAACTTTGTTTTTTAAAATGGTGACACCTACTTTTGAAACCATATTTCAGTTCTTTGGATCAAGGCAGCCAGAAAAAAGGCATACTTTATATACTTTGTATTACTGTCAGTATAAAAAGAAACAATACACCTGCCTTAATTCGCAGACCGTTTACAATAAAATCATACCAAAGGTGTCATTAGACTTGGAATATTGTCTTCTTTTCAGAATATAAATGCAATTTTTGAAGGAAAAGTCTTTACATACTTAAAATGGCATCACCTTTGTTTTTTAAAATGGTAACACCCATTTTTGACACCATACTTCAGTTCTTTGTATCAAGGCAACCCGAATAAAAGACATACTTTATATACTTTTTATTAAATCTTCTCAAACTTATAAAAATATGTATACAGGGTGTTTCACGAAAGACCCCTAACTTTGAAAATAAATAACTCGGAAACGGTGATAGATAGAAGCATGAAACCAGTGGTAAGTTAAAAAAAAACCTAAGAATCTGATACAGAAACCTCAACATTTTAGTTTAAAATAGCGCCGATAGGTGGCACTGCAGGCAGCATTACGGATGATCCCTATAAAAAGAGCTCAGACACCCAGAACGATCAGTCGTCGAAGATTTTGCTGTTGAAACATGATCGCTATTAGCGTATAGAGAAAAAAATTCCGGAAGTCACACTGAAGGACATTGTTTACCGAAACAATCCTTTAACACTCGTCGAGCTGGAGGAGACTATTTGTTAAGTTTGTATGTTGATTTTCGGTGACATACT
Source organism: Maratus michaelseni (assembly GCA_963931845.1). Lineage (NCBI taxonomy): Eukaryota > Metazoa > Arthropoda > Arachnida > Araneae > Salticidae > Maratus > Maratus michaelseni. The sequence continues at coordinate 66,723,388 of OZ007586.1, read as the reverse complement.
ACAGAGAGTCACTGACAATTTCATTCTTCGTTTGCGACAAGTGTGTTGTGTGATAGGTGCTCATTTTGAATCGTTTTTGATGTGATATAGCCTACTTATGGTTATGTCATGTACAGCGCCATTTATCGACGCAATTTGTTTCTAAAATGATGAGGTTTCTGTATCAGATTTTAGGGCTTTTTTAATAAATATACCACTGGTTTCATGCTTCTATCTATCACCGTTTTCGAATTATTTATTTTCAGGGTCCTTCGTGAAACACCTCGTAGAAGTGTATATCCACAAATTTAGTAAAAATAAATTAAGATCGCAAAGGAAAAACTTCCAAAATCACACAAGTAAACTCGTAGAGGCAATCTATGTACAAAATAAACAAAAAAAGACTATTTCTCTCAAATTTTATTTTTTTTTTTTTAAATTCAGATAAATTTTCTGGTTGCGTGTTTCGATTTTCTTGTATGTGATTGAACCAAAGAATATTAACTCAGTATTCATATTCTTTGATTCAACGGTAGCAGAATATGGTCCCTTTAGACCTTTGAAAAGTAAAATTTTGCTATATCTCAAAAATTATGATTGAAATGAACTGCAAACGTACACACCAACGTTTTTGACGATGCCTATTCTCTTTATGTAAAAAATTATGCAGGTCATAATTCATATATTTTTGAATATGAATTTATTAAAAGTTTTCATATTTAAAATTGTTATTTTGCGTAAACAAAAGGCCTAGAATATTTTTGTGTGCATTCAATGTATCTCATTGAAAACACAAATTTTAAATCGAATAAGTTTTTGAAAATATAAATTAAAGTTTGGCACGCAAATTTAACATTCGCATCCTCAAATTTTGACATCTTCCAGCTTCATGAAGATTTACCAAAATACCTAAACTATATACTTCTACGGGCTGATGTGATCCGAGAAACAAGAATAAAGTGTCAAAAGTGGATGTTCCCATTTGAAATATTAAAGATGGTGCAAATTTTTATTTGTAGGTGATCCCTATTTCAAAAATTGCATTCATATTCTGAGTCTAAACCTTTGGTGTAATTTTGTCGTAATCAGCCTGCGAATAAAAGCAGGTGTATCTTTTTCACACATATTCCAACCTACTGAAAATGTTCCCTATTGAAAATGAACGATAGTTTTATACAGGGATAGTCAAAAGTATTCCGTTGCATTATATTCAATGGGAAATAATCGTTTCAAGTGCATTTTGATGATGCTACGCCATTTGAAACATGATGAAATTGATATATAATTATGAAGCGCATTAAAACATGCTTTTTGTAGAATATGGAGTGCAAAGCATTTATTATTTATTTACAGGGTCAAGCAAAATAATTCTGTTACACATTGTTCTACAGCGAAAAATCTTTTGCAGTGTTATTTAATTATGTTTCACTATTCCAAACATAATGAAAATTATATGCATTACTATAAATTGCTCGCTTAAAAGTATGGTGTGCATTGCGTTTATCGTTCATTTACGGGGACACAGAAAGATATCGGTTACAGTATCCGTTCAATAATTATAGTCTATGTGTGATAAGTGCGTTTTCAACATTGGTTTGCGTTTTTAAGTTTAACTAAATTTTTGCATAGTACGTGGTGTGTATAAATTCAGTTGATCATATGCAGGGCTATACAAGGGAATTCGTAAGTATTGCAGACTCTGTGAGCGAATTGCTTAAGGGTAGTCTTTAATTGTGTTACGCATTTTCCTGCTGAGCTTAGTAGTAGACTTATAGACGTTTGGGGAAAATAAATAAATTCATATACAGGACTACGCAAAGAACAAGGAACATTGTCGTTTATGGTTGGTAATTTTTGGAAGTTTGTTTTAAGTTGCCTTAACCCCTTGAGGGGCGGTGGTATATATTATATACCACCTAATTTTAATCCATTTCAAACCAGAAACTTTTAATTAAATTTTACTTTTTTAGCTTTGATGGGAAAAAGTTGAAAAATTGCTATTCCTTATTTTGAACTAAATTCTTTAGTAAATTCCGGTGGGAATTCACCGTTACAAGAACACAATTGCTTGCCCCTGAAAGGGTTAAGTGTTTTTACCTGAATTACTTTTTAGCTTAATATCGGGTGTGGACAAAAGTCTTTAGATAATATACAGGATTGTACAAAATATTTCGAGTACACTTCCATCGATTGGCGAAAATTGCTAAATATGAATTTTCTAAATGAACTAAATTTTTCATGCTATGTAGTATATATGCAAATATATAGATCCTATACAGGGCTCCACAAAATAATTCAACTACATTTTTGACTACGGAAGGTAATTCCTAAAACTGGACTTTGAAATGTGTTATATGTTTCCCACTGTTTACGTACATAGCTTCTTTCACCTTATTTAACGGTGAAGTTTCGTTACAGTTTTCTGGATATGTCGGAAAGTGTTTCATAATCTATGCTAGACGCATGATTTTCCGTTCTTGTTTCATATATATATATACTGATTATACATTTTCTAATGCTATAAAATATTAAAAAGAATATTTTTAATAAATGATTTGAGTGGAGTTTAAATTATTCCATAAACTCCCTATAAATATCGATTTAGTTTGTTATCTTTAATAGGCGAAATCCTTTTAAAATTTATATAATGACTGCAAAAATCGTCTAACTTTTTTTCAAAAATTCAGAAAAATGCTTTTTAAATTAAAATTTTTATTATTTCATAATTTGGGAGATAATGGGTTGAAAAATTGTACGAAATTCCAACTTTTTATAAATTTTAGTCATTTGCAACCCTAATGCATCCCTAAATTTAGCATTATATTTCATTTCAACTATATTTTTTTATATCTAATAATTAAGATATAAATAGTTTTTCAACAGTTATTTTCGACCATGCTAACCATAAAGATAATTATAACAATATGCGTTTCTCTTTATTTCTTACTTTGTTAATCAAAAATTAATTAGTTCTTACAAAATCGATGAGAACGTTCTTGGGAGTTATTTTAAGCTTTAATAGATTATCGTTTTTTTTTAATTAATAAAATATAACAGTCGTTCTGTCTTTTTATTTAAAAAGTTTTTTAGGGATAGTGTGAATTTTATTGTTCTCATTAAGGAGACGGTATTAGGCTTTAAAATTTGTTTTTCATTACTTATATTATTTCATCACGAAATTCTTCAAAGAAGTGTTTTGTATCATGCATTCAATTTTTAAAAAAAAATCAATTTATTGAATTCAATTAAAAAACATAATACTAAAGCTATTAATAAGGTAAAAAAAAAAAATGCTCTATCAGTTCCAAGATTAAAAATATTTCCCTCATTTTTTTATTTTATTGCTTTAAAAGACTTTATTTAAAAGTTATGCTTTAATTTTTTAATCCAATAGGCAGTTATTTAAGCAGAAATAATAATGAAAGAAGAACGAAAAATTATGCGTCAAGCATATATTCTGTAACACATTCCAGCACTTCCAAAATACTTGTACAAATTTTTATCTTTTAATAAGGTAAAAGATGATGTCCAAATTCTTCTGTGCAGCCCTGTATATGATCTATAGATTTATAAATATACTAGATAGTATGCTAAAATTTAGTTCAGTTAGGAAACGGATTGAGCTGCTAAAAATTGATATTCAGCATTTTCCATCAATAAACCGAAATGTATTAGATATATTTTGAGCTGCCTATTGTGTTTTTCTTAATAGCATTACACACCAAGTAATATGTAAAAAAAAATAGTTAAATTTGAAAACGCATTCCGCAAATGAAAACGCACTTCCAGCAATTGTTTTACATACTACGCTACTGTAACCGAACTCTTTTGCGTGTCCCTGTAAATGAACGATGAATGCTATGCCCACCATATTCTATAGTAAGCCTTTTGTAGTGCACCTCAGTGTTATGTATCAATTTCAATATGTTTGAAATAGTGTAACAGTATTAAAAAACACTGCAAACGACCCCCCCCCACCCCAATAGATCGTAATGTTATCGAATTCTTATGCGTGTCCCTGTAAATGAACGATGAATGCTATGCCCACCACATTCTATAGTAAGCTTTTTGCAGTTCACCTCAGTGTTATATATCAGTTTCAATATGTTTGAAATAGTGTAACAGTGTTAAAATACACTGCAAACGATTTCCCTCCCATAGATCGTAATGTAACCGAATTCTTTTGCGTGCCCCTGTAAATGAACGATGAATGCTATGCCCACCATATTCTATAGTAAGCTTTTTGTAGTGCACCTCAATGTTATATATCAGTTTCAATATGTTTGAAATAGTGTAACAGTGTTAAAATACACTGCAACCGATTTCCCTCTCATAGATTGTAATGTAACCGAATTATTTTGCATGTCCCTGTAAATGAACGATGAATGCTATGCCCACCATATTCTATAGTAAGCTTTTTGTAGTGCACCTCAATGTTATATATCAGTTTCAATATGTTTGAAATAGTGTAACAGTATTACACTGTAAGCGATTTCCCCCCATAGATCGTAATGTAAGTGAATTCTTCTGTGTGTCCCTGTAAATGAACTCTGAATGTTATGCCCACCATATTCTATAGTAAGCCTTTTGTAGGGCACCTCAGTGTTATATATCAGTTTCAATATGTTTGAAATAGTGTAACAGCATTAAAATACACCGCAAAAGATTTTTCCCCCATACACCGTCATGTAACAGAATTATTTTGAGTGTCCCTGTAAAGAAACTGTAAATGCTACACACTTCATTTTCAAGACCGAGAAATCCATAGTAAACCTCAATAACATATATCAATTGCATGGAGAGTATATTTACACGAGTTAGAGCACATGCAGACAGACAGACAGAAAACCCGAATTCATAAAAACTTTTCAATTTCGTTGAAAAGTGTTAAAAAATAGGTACGAATACAAATTTTCATTACAAATTTACATGTTAATTTACACTAGCTGTTTAACCTGTTCTATGCACAGGGAGGGTTCATGAATTTAATTCTAAAGCCAAAAGTAAAAATAAAAATCAGTACAACCAAATGTATCTATATGTAATATGTAGAAAAATATTTTCCAACTACTGTGCATTTTTTTTAATGAAATTTAATTTATCCTGTTGCTATGGCAGCAGACGATAAAACGATATATTTGGAACTAGGAAATAAATAGAATAAAATGTTTTGTTGATGTTTGTGATAAAGTGTTTTTCTTTATTTTCTAAAAAAGTACTAACTAAGCGCAATTAAATAATCTCTAATTATTTGCATGTAAGGTAAAAGAATTATCGTAATACCCGCTACAGCTTCTTAGTATTGCAGCGTGGCGTCCGTAATATGTATATCTCACATTGCACCAAACATTTAGAACGGCTTAGAATTCGCGCGATTACGGCATGAACATAAAAAAGGCAAAAATTCGTCAAAAACATAAAATAAAAAAAATCTATTTAAAACTTTCGAATTTTTTGCCCCAATCGTTCATGGGCCCCTACGAGCTCCCCGTGTGCAAAATTTCGTAGCCCTGCGCCCTGTGGTTTCCGAGTTTTTGAGGTTACACAGATACGCGCACGGATTTTAATACATATATTATTACAAATTACATATTCTTATTACACGTACGCACACCCAACCAGCATATAACGGGTGTGCCATAAATTAATTAAAACTTTAAAAAATGATTAAAATGGAATGCTAAATATTTGCGTTTTACACGAATGAGTTTAAAAGGAGATCGTATTTTTTTAAACAACAAAAAGAGGTGTGGTTCAAAAAATTACCGATAGGTAGCGCTCCCATGCACAATATGAAGCAGATGTCAAAGGGGACCGTCTAGTTCATGGAGAATACTCTAAACGACCCGTTTCTTCGAAGAGTGTAACAAGCTTCAGGATCCCAGCACATGAAACGGACCCTTTTCTCGTCTTGAGTGCTTTTGCCGTGCGGAATTTTCGCAGTGCGCCGGTTGCTGATTTCCCGTTCTTATAAAAGAGCTTATCCAACAACACTAGTGACAAAAGCGCTGGTATCGAATGAAAAATCTTATGCATCAGGGTGTTTTATTGTCAGCCTGATTTGCACAAATCAGCTCCATATTATGAATGCCAGCGCCATTTATTGGAAATGTCTTGAACCGCAACTCTTTTTGTAATTAAAAAAAAATCGTATCTCCCTCTAATCCCATTCGTTGAAACCTCAATTTTTTAGCAGCATTTGTTCCTTTTTAGCTCACAGGCTATCAAAGCCTGAGAGCTAATGTGCTCACAGGTTCTGTATGTACGTATGTATGTACGCAACACGATAACTCTTGATAGAAATATCCGATTTGCTTCAAGTTTTGTATATAGGTTCAGTCTGATAAGGCGCTTCCCTGATTAGTTTTGAGGTTTCATTGTTTAAGCATAAAGGGGGGAACGGGGGGCTAATTAACCCTTAATTTAGATAAATGGCTTTTTCAAGCAGAATTATCCGTTTTGCTTTAAATTAGTGTGAATAGCCTATGAGCTCAATGCCATCAGTTTAACCGGGCACTTTTCTTTTTATTAATGAATTTTTGACGTTTTAACGAATTTATGGCACATCCGGTATATGCATGCATGTGTGGGTGTAGATTTTTAATAAAATGTCATGTAGATTTTTAATAAAATATTTGCAATACCTAATAATTTTGTTTTCTGTCATTCCTTGTGACATTTTACATTCTATAACAAACAAATGGAATTCTTAAATGTTAAAATTAAAAGTATGTAATATATATTAATAATTTAAAATCATATTTCATATACATAAATGTTGTTTTCTTATTATTCCAGATTTACTCATTGAGTATTCAAATGATTAAAGACACGAAGGCAAAAAATTCCAATCTTTAATAAATTTAGCTGCTAGATACGTTGAATTACTATCTGTTATGTAACATCAGATATTAAATATTAACATAAATATAATACAGAATGTATATTCACTGCATTAAATAGGCTCAAACCTTATTGGATTTACTCATAAAAAAATTTTAATTTTTCTGATTCTGCTTATTTTATTTAGAACGCATCATAAATGTATATTAGACATTTGAGATCATAAAAAGAAATGCACTTACTGTGTTACATTCAGTTTCTTCTGACGATAGGCCTTTATATATAAAGCGTATTTCACATCCATTACAAGTTGTAAGCTTTGTCTTGTTATATCGACAAGATCATGTCTAGACAAAGTAAGAAGATAATAAATCTATTAGGAATTCTATACAATTTAAGAAAGAATTTTGTAACTTGAGTGTGTTATTATTATTTTTTTTAGTATTAAATGTGGTTTCTATTTTATTTTATTTGTTTTCATTTTTTAAAACATATTTCTTAAAGTGAAAAAGTTTTTATCGTATTTTATTGTTATTTTTAAAAATTAAATATAATTTACAAAGCACATTTAAAGATTCAATAAAAAACACTTTACGGACGCTGGTAGAATATATGAAATGAAAAACTTCGTATTAATATACTTTTTTCCCTAATAGCACAGCCTGTCGAAGGACCATTAGTATGATATCACAATAGTCAGAAATGGTCACTGAAAGGTGACTCAATTTTTCGCCACATTATAATTTGTCATTTCTTGACTCCTCTGTGAAGTCACAGTGACCAATTTTTTAGTCAAAGGAAACTCGACATAAAACTGGACATATCGGCGTCACAATGACGTAGCTACGACCCATCTTCTACACCACATGACGAGAATGCTGACAATAAGAGTTGCATTTGGGTTATAATGTTTTCACATTTTGGTCACTTTTCGATTATGGTGGTATTAGGATTATTATACGTGTATTTTATGCATTTGTATTTGTTTGCTTGATTAATTGATATTTATACATTTTAAACTTCATTTCTATTTTTAACTCGATATCGATGTTTAGGGAACTTGATGTCATTGTCTTAAATATTGATAACTTTAGAGGCTGATAGCATCACATTTATATTATCGCTATTAGATGAATAAATGAAGCAGGTCGCATCAGGCGTATATTATCACTATAAGATGTATAAATGCCGAGTTCACAAAAATGAGAGACCATTTTTTAAATTACATAATTTGAAAAAGGTTAACAAATGAAATGTCCCGTTTTTTTGCATCGTTATTAGAAAAGCAATAAAATTTTAACCTTAAGATTTCAAAATTACTTTTAAATTTTGTCAATAGGTAGCGTTGTAAACTGGGAAAACTAAATCACAATTTTTTTGAAATATCCGTCATTTGCAGCAATTAAACGATGTAGTAAAACTATCCATTTTTATCGGCTAGTTTTACTGTGAATATGTCTCATACGATACGGAATGTGAATATGTCTCATCAGGAATGCTCTCACATACCTTACAAATGTACTGTTTTAGTTCCACTAAACTTTGTGTATTTTGTAGGTAAATTTTATCCTTTAAGTCTCCCCACAGGAAGAAAGCGCCAAATCGGCGAATATTTTTATTTAGTTTTTTCAGTATACAGCACCGCCTATTGGCAAAATGTTAAACTAATTTATTGAAATCGTACTTTTGAAAATATATTGCTTTTCTAAATACGATGCAAGTAAGGGCATTTCTATCGTTAACCATTTTCAAATTATTTGATTTAAAAAAAAGTCCCTCCTTTTTAAGACAACCGGTAAATGACTCCACTCTTTTTCCAGTAAAAAAATATACTTATTTGTTGTCAAGAATGAATGAAACATTTATTCAAATTATTTTCAATCAGAAGCTGTAACATTCGTCCATAAGTTCTGCAAAAAAAAAAAAAAAAACGACTTGCGCAATGGAAGAAGAAGTCTAGTCGTTTTGAAGCGATTCAGTCATCAAGAAAATGTCCAATTTTCTGCATTAAAACTGAACCGCTCTGGAGAGGATGCTCGGAGTTGGTCGAAACAAATGGTAGGTGCAGCATCTGATAAATAAAGCTGATGGGCAACACATCTCAACGAAGTGCTTCTGGAGTATTTTTGACAGGTTTTGCAACATGTGGACAAACATTGCCATGTTGGAAAACAACTTTGTCGTATCTTTCAGCATATTCTGGACGTTTTTACTAGACTTCTTCTATTGCGCATTTCGTTAGTAAACTGGTATATGGATGAATGCTTCTGATGAAAAATACTTTGAAAAAAATCTTACTTTTACTTTTGATAGCAAACATGTGTCTTTTCTTTACTCAAAAATGGCCGGAGTCATATTTATACACCTAATAATTGAAAAGTCATTCACGATAGCAAACAAATTGGCTGTCTCTGCCTTTAATAATTTCTTCAAACTAAAACAGTAAACTTACTGGGATTGAAGTCTGAATATCTGAAAATATATTCTGAAAGCAATCATTACCTATTAAAGGGAATTGAAAGGTTTGAAATGACGTAAATAGACTACAGTTTGATCTTGGATTAGAAAGTATATAATTAATTTAGATTCTTACTTTTTGCTTGCAGTTATTTGTTTATGTTTTATAAAAAAAAAAAAAAATCTATTGTAAAAAATAATAACAAAAGTTTTAATATTGTACTTCAAAATAAATCTTACAAAACTAGTTTTGCCACGATTTTGAAGCTTTTCAATATTTTTGAGTCATCATTTCTTCATTATATGGCTTATTCCGTTTTCTTTCGATTACCGCCGCCCCCCCCCCCCAAAAAAAAAAAAAAATTAAAGCAAAAAGGCGGTGTTGAGCGCAAACATATAATTTTTTATACCAAAAAAAAAAATAATAATATGATACAGTTTTAAGGATTTTGGATTTTTTTTATATATATATATTTTTTTTATACGTAATTAAATTTTCAACAGGACTGAAACTACGCCATAAATCTTTAAATGACACTACAAAGGATATGAATTTCTTTTCACTTTGCTAAACAGCGTACAACCAACAAAGTGAAAAATGTGTCCAGACCGGGGATCGAACCCCGGCGCGCTTTACCTTGGTAAAGCGCGCCAAGTGCTTTACTATTTAAGCCACCAGGACGACATCCATTCTGTCATTTTCACTCATATACGTTGGCAAGGCTGCAACTTCGCAGCACAAGATGGAATGTCATACATGAGCCCACTATTCAGTGGCTTACATGATACGAATAAGTTCCCAGCATCGGATAAATTCCTAATTAAATTTTCAGCATGACTGAAACTACGCCGTAAATCTTTAAATGACACTGCAAAGGACGTGAATTTCTTTTCACTTTGCAAAACAGCGTACAACCAACACACCTTGCCAACGTATATGAGTGAAAATGCCAGTCTGGATGTCGTCCTGGTGGCTTAAATGGTAGAGCACTTGGTGCGCTATACCAAGTTATCTGGCTTCGATCCCCGATCTGGACACATTTTTCACTGTGTTGGTTGTACGCTGTTTAGCAAAGTGAAAAGAAATTCACATCTTTTGTAGTGTCATTTATATATATTATTTTTAAACTTTTTGTTTGTTTCTAGTTATAATCGAGAGCCAATGTAATAAGCAGTATAAAGAAGAAATGACGACTCAAATATATGGAACCTGTATTTCAAAATCGTGGAAAATCTAGTTTTTCAAGATTATTTTTGTCGTACAATATTAAAACTTTTGTTATTGTTTTTCACAATTTCAGAAATATTTTTAATTTCTTTAAAAAATAAATAGATAAATTCAAAAAGAAGTAGTAGTCTAAATTAATTTACAAACTTCCTAATACACACTCAGATTTCAGTAAATTTTTGTCTGGTCTTCTTATACTTTGAGGGTGATAATAAAAGTTCACTGCACAACGGTTATATTTCTCTAATGATATTAGAAGATTGAAAATAGTCATAACATTCAAATGTTTGCTACTTTTGAGGAATATTGGCAGCAATCACTTCGAACATATTCACATTTTCCACTGTATTATAAGAGTTTCGACTGTATTATTGTCAAGAAATATAACAATTTGGTTAAACTTTGAGACGTATTTCAAACTTTTACGTAATATACATATTTCGAGAAACATTGTTCGCATTAAAGTCCATTATGAATTACAAAGAACTCGGATGTAAATTATGGTAATTAACTAGGTTTTCTCAGTGAATAAAATATTTCATAAAGTTTCTTTTACTCAGCTGACAACTGCTATGCTTTTTGTCACCATTGTTTCCGAACAGTAATATTTACCTTATTTATTATATGCTTAATTTAATTATATAAAAATTTCATATGGATTCTCAAAATACAGTAAATTAGTTGGATTTTAAACATCAAATTAATGAGATAAATAAAAATTTCACAAAATGGCGTCTGTTTAAAGTTTGAAGTCAATTTTTGTTATTAATTTATAATTTTTGAAACTATTTAAGCAAATGAGATAATTAAAACTTTTATTTTTTTAAATATTAGAACTCCAAATATAAAAATTTAGCTGAATTTGAAATAAAAAATGTGGATATCTTGAACTATTTAAGCGTGAGAACATACACCGATTCAGAAAAACTTGTTTGAAAAAGAGTTTTAAACTTTTGATCAGCTCATTTGTCAGCACTGACATTGGTCCATTAAACTGGTTATCATGAGCTAAATGTTGGATTGAACAAAAGAAGGTTTCGAGATATTTAAAATAGGTGGATTTAACTTCCTTCCGTTTTATTAAAAATAAATGATCAACGTAAAATAGCAGAAATAAAAGTAACAATACATAAAATGGCAAACAGCTGTTTCGGAGCCCTTAACGCTCCATCATCAGTGCCGAATTTAAAAGATTAAAAATCTAATTCAAAAGTTAAGCCATGTAATGCGTGTGTCTCCCACACGCGCCCAAGATTGAATGCCGGTGAGTTTTTCAAAACAACAGCGGGGTCAGGAAATACATGTGACGTAGGAGACCAATAGAAGCGCCCGGCCAGACTGGACGAGTTTAAGTACGGAGGACAAAAAAAGGGGGGGAACGAAGAGAGTGGGTTAAATGAAAGGTAGCCAGACATTTGAAAAATTTGGTGTACTGGACATATCAATAACTAAGTTGCCCGAATTCTTTCATGTATGATAAGCTTCCCAAAAATCAAGGCCGTAAATCGATGAGCATTTATGAATTATTGAACCCTCTGAAAATTTAAAACTGTGATTGTTAGACCAGCAATGGTTAGCAATCGCATATCGTTTAGTGTCACAATTTTTAACATAGTTTTTATGTTCCCCCAAGCGGACCTTAAGGGGTCGCTTAGTTTGACCTATGTACATTCTATCACACTCGCAAGATATCTTATAAATTCCCCAATGTGAAAATCAGTCAATTGGATGTTTGAGATCTGTAAATTTGATTTTGTTAAATGGTGCATAAATTACTTTAAAATCGAATCTTTTCAAAATTCTAGATATTTGATGGCTTATTATTACATTTTCATTGCGAACATTGTTAACGTTGGAATGTGTACGTTTAATTTGTTTATTATGAATTTAATCAACGATTTTAACAGGATAACCCCGGTCAATGGCAATTGATTTAATGTGGTCTAACTCTGCTTTGTGTAAACGCCCAGATGAACAAATTTTTAAGGCGTGATGAACATAGGTATTAAAAGCAGTCAATTATATGGCTATTGTTTTAAGTGCAAATGAGTTAATCTTTCGTAATCGGACTACACGTGATAGGGATTAAAAAATTATTACACAAAACATAAAAATTCAGTTAATGAAACACAGTTTTCAAATAAATTGTATTTGAAAGATTTCTTTTTCCTATTCGACAGTGTAAAAATTGAAATTGTACGATTTTTAGATGTTAAAAAAATGCAGCAAGTGCGAAATTTATGGATCAGATATTGCCATCGTCAATATGACGTCAGCATTAAATGTGTTTGTTTATAATATAGATATTTCCGAACTTTACAATGCCGCCATATATAATTTGAATGTAAATATCACCAGTGGCGTAGCGTTAGAAGGATGCTGCATTATTTTACTACCAGTATTAGTATATACTAAATTTTGCCTAATTTAATCTTTAAACGTTATACGATTAAATAAGGCCAACTTTAGTATATAATAATACTGGTACTAAAATGATGCAGCATCGCCTGACTCTGCGCCACTGAATATCACATGACAATATGCAGGCCTCAAGTGACAGTAGTGTTACTGAGCAACCATGGTTGAATCTCCAGAACCGTTGAGGGGACACAGTCTAATCTACCCTAAATAATCGACCAGTAAGGGGAGCATAAAAATATTTTCCTCGAAACCCATGAATACTTTTACTTAGCTTTAACAATATAAAGATGATTTCGTGACGTTATAATGCTCATAAATAAGGAAAATATTCAATTCACAGATCAAGAGACAGAATGTGTGGAATGCTTGGCGGTCTTAGTTGCTGAAATCATGACCTAATGTATTTATTTCGTGACAATAAAAGGTAGATATATGATTAGTATTCTAATAATCATATTTCACGCAGGAAAGATAGGAAAAAAGATAATGATTAACAAGCATCTGATATATTTTGTCATATATCGAGAACAGCTGTGAAATTTGAATGTGTCAACAGGAGGTTATCGATCTAATTCAGCAAAGCACAAAAGAAAATTCAGGACTTAATCTTTTATTCTGAATTTATTATCTTTTTCATTCTTTTTTATGGTGATAAAAATGCATACGTCACGATGTGTATGTGACATATCGTACTTAAAGAAACGTTTAAACCATGGCGCTATTAATAATTTACTCTATTATTTTTAATATTGCTTGTATTTGCTAAGTAAATTTTCAGCAGAGCTGAATGTGCTTGTATTATTATACAAGCTATTATTATACAAGCATTATTATTATACTTGTATTATATACATGTGCTTGTACTATTATAAAATCATATTTTAAAATGTGTAAATATAAGTAACATGATCTAATATAGTTAGACACAAAAGAAAATTCATAGCTTAATTTTTTATTCTATATTTACCAGTTTTTTGTTCATTCTTTTACAAGGTCATAAAAAATATACTTTTAAAACTTAATAATTTACTCTGTAATTTAAAATATTGTTTGCATTATTATTTAATTAGATTTTAGCATGTGTAACCACAAGAAAACCCATCTAGCTCAGCGAAATGTTAAAAAAATGGCTTAATATATTATTTAGAATTTTTGTTTTTCATTTATATCGTCATAAAAATCATACTTCTAAAAAATCACCAGAAGTAGTGAAACGTTATACTTAAGGAAATATTAAAATCGTGGTGCTTAAAAAAATTTTCTGTGATAAGAATTATTGTTGTTACTATTATTTAATCACATTTGAAAACAAAAATAGGTCAACTTTTTTTATATATAGGAAGTTAAATAATATAGACAAAAGCCAGAAGAATCAATTTAATAACATTACCTGTACAACGTTGAATTTGCAATAGATGTATCAATGGAAGCATTCAGGTATAATTTCCAAGCATCGAAAATTTTCCTAGGATCATACCAAACCTACCATAAAAAATTCGTGTCAATTGGTTAAAATACACAAAATGGTTGAAATATACAAAAATATTTTATTGAAATATAATTCTAAAGATCAAATGGCCACTTTTTTTCATTATTTTTATTTTACCGCATTTAAATTGCATATGAGAATATTTTAATTGACTAATATTAATTTACAATAGTTAGCATTTCAGAATTGTTTAATTTAAAGGAATTTCTAAGAGATTTCTAAGCGATTTCTATTCATTTAGCTGATATTCCATATACGAAGCGTATTTTAGTACTTGTACTTTTTTATATAATGTGAGAGCCAGGTTGTGTTTTACAATTTACTACTGTTTAAAAATAACAGAGAAAACATATTGGAAAAGTCTATGATCTTCCATAATCGGTCCTTCATCGCTCGGTATCGGTTAATAGTGACAAACGTGTACAATGTCAGTAAAAGTGAATAATGACTGCATATACCGAGTGGCCAGAATTAAAACACCTCTACTTTGACCACTCTGTATATCGAAATCATGAACATAGATCTAAAGAAGAACTTCTAACGAAATAGCCTTTCCAAGAAGAGAATCGTTCCTCGAAAAAAGTCTCAAATAGGTGGCGCATGTGGTAAGACGGATTCTCCATGCGTTACCAGTTCGTCTGCTTCTTCAAACCGTCTGTCGTCTGATGGGTATCTAATATACAGTTTCGGTTTAATGTTGTAGGTGGTGCTGCCTTGGCAGGGATTCTCGCCGGCTGCCTAGAACCATGCGCATAGCTGTGCAGCTGCTATTTCGTTCCAAAGTCGCAACACGATATTAACACTATTTCGTTTGAAGTCTTTCTTTAGTTCTATGTTCATGATCGAAATACTCAGTGTAAACGCTTCAAATTTTGTACACATGCTATTCAAAGCAAGGGAAAACTGATTACGTGAAAAAAAATTAGTTTCAGAAACACCGATAGATAGCGCTGTTCAACAGAAAATATGAAAAAGTGACACAAATAGTCATTCAAAAATCACATGCGAAATGAAATTTTTAATTTTTTATTTGTATTACCCTTATGGGAAGAAAGATAATTAAAAAGGGAAAGAAGCTTAAACTGCCATTGTAACAGCAATTTTGCACTGTAAGCACAAAAAATTGCATAAACCCATGGTGCAGATTTCACACTTTCAAGAAGGGAACCACATTGAACACCATTCCTTGCGTTGATAAAATCCTTGTCACATGAATTCTTAGTGTGCTCAAATAAAATGTGTTCCTGGTTTTTTTAGCATACGTTCAGTTGTACAGAGTCATCTATCTTTGATTTCTGGAACTATTTTTTTCACATCATCCGTTTCCCCATGTCTTGAATAATATGTGTACAAATTTTAAACCTAAGATACAGTAAGTAGTTCAATCTATAAAGAGATCAGAGTAAGGGTGTTTTAATTCTGGGCACCCTGTATAACAATGTAAACAGGGCCTGAACAGTGCACGGTCCAGGGACATGGGCACCAAAATTTCAGCGCCCAGCAAATAACACATCTCCTACGTGATCACATAATAACAACAACATAAAAATTTTGAAAAATTTTACAGTTTTCATAAAATTGTATTTTAAAAAAAATATGTTTCAAAGCTTTAAAAAAATTACAATTTTTATACTTTTAAAGCCTTTTTTTTATTTTCATATACATGTTCAGTTTTTAAAACCCAATAAGCTTTTTTAAATCAAAACCTCTGACAGACGTGTCCCTGGAAATTGGGGACATCTGTTAACCTTAGTAGCGACATAGGCATGTAGCATATGCTCAGATTTGAAGGTTTTTTTTTTTTTTTTTTTTTTTTTGCAAGCTTCGGCGATTTGCATTACAGAACTTTTATTGTGAGTTTAAAGGCGGGGCAATAAACTCATCAGGACTTGGCCTTTACTTTAGCCACAAGATCAGGCTCGGATTGTAAAAAGTAAAAAATTAAAAACTTGTGGAAGCACCGTCGGTAAGCAAAATAATGACACAGTAAATTATTAATTGACTTTGCCACAAGCAAAAATAAAACATCTCTGGCTACAAGACTGCAATTAAATTGCGCTAAAAGATGTCTGCGAAAATACGACAATTAGGTGAGGAGTCTGATTCGTCGAAAATTAAAATATAAGTGCATTTACATACAAGGAACTTCTTTAATAATTTTACAGAACCTTCTGATACATTTTTATGTTTTCTAAAACAATAAAAAAGATTAATCAAATCAGAAAAGAAAATTCAACCATATCTATGTTGCGAAATTTACTGTAAATGTATAAGAAAGATAGGGTGAGAGAGGGGAATTCATCGAATTTTAAATAGAAACACTCTGGTTAAATATCACAATTTTGCGAATGAGTTGAGTTAGTTTGAGACAGTGCCTCTCAAATTGCATTTTCTTGGTATCATGTAATTTTCCCCTTTCCCAGCTACTGTCTAAGCTATTTAAGCAAAATCTTATGCCACCTGTCGCTGATCATCAGGCTGAAATACTAAAATTCAACGCTTATGAGAAGGCAGATCAGCCATTTGAATCGGTTATTTCAAAAATTACATACGTCACAGAATCTTTTCAGAAAAAAAAATGTTTCATTCATAAGTAAACAATTTTTTTTAGGTTTTTTGGGCTGATTATAGAGTTTGGACTTCAAAGTTTGTAAATATCGAATATTTTTTTTAATAATTTATGAATAATAAAAAAAATAACAGAAAATCTGTTCCTGACTTATGTTGTTTTAACAAGAAACAGGGTTAGGTGGTATTTAATTTGAACAAAAAAGTCATATTAAACGTATTTTTAATCAAAATTAATGAAGCTAGCACTTATACAGGAAATTTTTTATGTTTAAATATGGTATTCCATGCAAATGGTAATATGGTAATGTAATATGGTATCCTCATGTAATCTGGTATCGTATGCAAAAACCACTTAAGTCGCTGAATTTATGTAGTTTAAGTAATGAACGAAAATTAGAAGGTATTGTTTGAAGAGGAAGGAATACACTGACTTATGTGGTTATTACCAGGAACATAGCGCTACCTTTAAGGAAGCATTTGTGACAAAACAATGTATATTTAGAAAAAACTTGACTTATGTGGTTTTGGAAATGATCGATTCATTTGAATCTAAGAATTTTGGCGATCATATTTTGGATTTTTTAAATAGTTATTCAGTCGATCGATAACTTAGAGCTATTTGTCATAAACTATTATATAACTTACTATAAATATTTATGTAGCACGGCTTATTAACGAAGATAATGTTTTTTTTAGATTAGTCATACTTACATATGGTTTTAACTTTAATGAAGGTCTTCTTATTAAAATATATTTTCCATGGTTTCTGTAAGAAGCACTGGCATTATAAACGCTTTCCTGTGAAAATGTAAAAAAAATGTACAGGATGTCCGAAAAGTTTTACACTGATTACAAAATGTATTTATATCCGCTATATATAAGGTAGACATGTGAACCTGGTGTCACAATGTTTGAAAAATAACCCTTATTTAGTTGCAGGTTTCCGCAACGTGACTGTAATGTAGCAGTGTATCCTCTGGCATCACGAGGACGTCACGTTGGGACATTTTAATGAAGTGCCTAAAATTACCACTTGCAAGTTTTTCTGATACAAAGTGATCATCAAAAGCCAGTGCAATAAAGGCGCTGTAATTACAATTACCTGTTGTAATGGAAGGACTCCAAACGATTGCAGACGATTTTTCAAATCCGGAAGCTGTTATCGAATGCAAAAAGTTTGATTTTGCAAATTAATTTTAGATTATCTGTACTCTTTCTATGTGGAATAAAATTCTGGGAT
This sequence comes from Maratus michaelseni, assembly GCA_963931845.1. Lineage (NCBI taxonomy): Eukaryota > Metazoa > Arthropoda > Arachnida > Araneae > Salticidae > Maratus > Maratus michaelseni. Next base: position 66,705,160 of record OZ007586.1, on the reverse strand, counting down.
ACATCGATCGAACAAATAAAGCATTATAGCAGAAATAATTGTCAATAGTGTGTGGAACAAAAATAATTGCTAGATTATGAGAGCGCGGAAAAAGTTTTGGATGGCTCAATCAACAATACTATCAGGACGAATTTTTGCAGAAAGTGCTCAAGCCTTTTGCTCTAAAACACTTTTCTAGACGAAATTGCGTGTTTCTGCAAATCTTTGCACAAGCCCATCGCACGCGCAAGACTCTTGACTGGCTTAAGGTGAAGAACATTGACTTCATTTTCCCGATGAATGGCCCGACATCAATCCAATGGATTTTTCCATTTGGGGAATTTTGAAGGCAAAGGTCTTGGCTCCTTCCCATCAAAGTTTGGATGGTTTGAAAGCATAATTGATTAAGTAATGGACCAATCTTCTCGATGAGATACTTCGTGCGCAGTCAATGATGTCACAAAACGTCTAAGATTATTTGTTAATAAATTGTTAAATAATTGTTGACATTTACGATTTTCTCGAAAATAATGGATTTTATGCCTATCCAAAACTTTTTCCGCACCCTGTACATTACAAAGGTTTTGAGATACAGATTTTGAACAAAATTTCCAGGAAATGCAAAATTTGAATGAAGAAATGGGTAGAGAAGAGATTTTTTAATAAACGAAAGAGAAGGGTTAAGAGAATGGAAATAGATGAAACACCAGATAAAAGAAAGTAACTTGACACATGAAAAATTATTTAAAATGCAATTTTACAGTGTTCGTGACACTCTATTGTCCCAAATAGATTGACATTATCAAAACATGAAAAATATCAGTGACAATTTTTGCTTTTTCTATGGCTCATCTTTAAAATACACAAAAGTTGCTGATTTAAAAAATCTGCTGCAGGCCTCGTTATTAAATATAGCAAAGATTTAAAAAAAGTAAGAATTCCCTTGTGAAATTAGAAGTTTGAAGTTTGAAGTAAAAACTCATATACAAAATATCAGGGCACCCAAATGGTCCGCTTTTTGAATACTGGTATTTTATTTAAAAAAATATTTTTAGATTTTTCTTGGAAATTTTGCAGAAACTATCGTCGGAGGTATATTTTTGTGGAAATGTTGTACTAGAAACCTACCATAAATTTTTCTGTTAGAAATTATTGGAATTCAGTTGGCGAATAATTTGGGAGCTCTGAAATATAGAAACTACATCTCTGTTTAACATTCCACAGACTTAATAATTTTGATTTAATTGAGTCTTACCCAAACGTCAATATCGTTCTTCGAATATTTTTAACTCTTCTCGTTTCTATTGCTTCGTGTGATAGAAGTTGTAGCAATTTGAAATTCCTATTATATTATTTACGATCAACTATCGGACAAGAATGATTATCTAAACTTTCTATTATTTGAATAGAATACAACATCGTTAAATTATTAATTATTGTAATGTAATTCAGGAATTTGGTGAAATGAAAGCCAGAAAAGTGCAATTAAATTTTTTTTATTTAAAATCTATTGTAATGTATTTGTTTCATTGTTTTCCAAACCTAATTAATTAAGGGCTTAAATGCAAATTCTTGCACAGGGCACAGAAATGGCTAGTTGCGGCACTGCATATGTCTGTGTTATATATAGCGGATATGTCTGTGATATGAAAAAATTTTGTAATCATGTAATGACATTTCGGACACCCTGTATAATATTACATAAAAATGGGAAGATGGACCTGAATATTTTTATAATATTAATAATAATCTTCATATAACTAATAATGTTGCTTTATTTCAAAGAAATGGTATTATTTCCATGTCTTTCATTGTCCCATTTATTTATATAGTACAAAATCGAAATTAACAAATTCTAGATGCATAAAAATGTCTAATTTCTATATAATTAAAGACAAAATCATTTATGTTATCAACTACATTTAACAAATAAAGACAAAATAGGATTTTGTCTCTAGTTTTTCAAATAAATTTTAATTAGATACGCCCAACAGAAATGCACTTTCATACATTTTATAGTTAACGATAGAAATAAACATTGCGAATAATCACAAATTGTGAATAGATTTTTGATACACATAATTTACTTAATTGAAGTTTTGTTGAATTCGTGCCAAAATTACTAAAGTTTATTTGAGTTCTAGTCAATTATTAGAAATGTTCCAGCTTCGAAAAGTATATATTCAGCAATCCTTTTAGTAAATATTACGTAATCAGTATTTAGTAATATTCAGCAATCAGTTCTAGAGTCAGTAGTCCTTTTTAGTAAAATTACAGATAACATAATGAAGCTTTTAAATATAACTCATTAAATGAAATAAAATTACTTAACAGTTCAAATACTAAAGCAGTCGAACTCGTTTAATACGAACTCCGCTAAAACGAGGACAGGGTTAAAACGATCAATTTGCACGTTAATAATGGCTCATGATTTAAACTATATTAAGATTTTCACGCTTTCTACGTGCTACAAAAGCAGTATCACGGCTAATATGAGCAAAAAAATTTCTTCAATTCAATGTGGGTTGTCGCAAAAATCAGGGTAGAATTAGGAAATACAGGGTGACTTTTAATTAACCTACAAATTTTAACTGAAATAACTCTTGAATCGTTGTAGGTGGCACTACAAACAGTTATTTATTGAAAATAACGTGGAAAAGGAATTTAATGGATAAGGTTTTCAAAGTGAGAACCTTCAGAGGGGATACAATAGCGCAACTTAGTCACAAAGTTGTCAATAACAGACTTGAGCGTTTCTTTTTTTATGCTTGAAAAGGAGTCAGTTATGGAACTTTTGAGACTAATAAGGTCTGTCGGCTTCTTCTTGTAAACCAAATCTTTCATATCACCCCAAAGATAGAAATCATATGGATTCATATCTGGTGAATAAGGTGGCCAATTTTCTTATCAGATCTTTTACCATTGCTCTAGAAGGCTTAGGTCGGTTTCTGAATGTTGAAGACCACTTCCGTAGAAATAGTGTTGCATTTTCACCATATAAATACCAATTTTTAACAATAAAAATACGATCTTCGGTTGAATAGGACGCTTTGGGAGACATTTTCAAAATTACTGACACTAAACAAATTCCTTTTAGGCCTCTCTCATTGCACGCATTTGTTCCGCCATCTAGTGAAGCTCTGAGAAGTTATTTCAGTTTAAAGTTTAGGTTAATTAAATGTCACCGTGTAAATTCCCCTGTTCCTGTTAAATCTCTTCGTGTTCTATCACTCCCTTTCTTATCGAACATTGTTCTAGCTCAACAATAATATTTCTACACTACAACTGTCTGTAAAAATATAATAATTTATCAGTTTTACAAGGTAGAATTTCAACATTCAAAGGAACCTCCCAACTAATGGAATATCCCGAAGTCTTGAAAGAAAGAAAGAGGAGATAAGGACTTGTTTAAAGTACCGCTCCTTTGTTAAATTCACAACTGAACCATTGAAAAGAAGAAACATGAGAGAAATTTTTTATTTGTTTCTTTCTTTAAACTCAAGACTCTGGACTATATTAACCACCCTTTGTTATGTCCCTTATTATATGTTAAAATGAAAAGGATATGTAAATCAATAGTTCGAAAATCGTAGTGACTATTGCGATGTTAGTCACGTTTTCTCAGGAAACTTTATAATATTATGTTAATTTTGGCATTGAGATAATTAGAGCAATCAGTAGTTGTAATTAGTTTATTTATGAGTGTGTGTGTTTAAAATTTTTATTACTTTCAAGGGTATTACAGGTATACTAGGACTTTTATAATTCCCTTGTTTCTCGTATTATCCGAGTTCGACAGTATTTGTGCAAACAAGCTATTCAATGTACTGAAAAAGGATAAGTAGGTGAAATAACAAATTTATATGGTGCACAAATAAGTTAGAAAGCGTTTTAAGCACATATCTTAAAATCACGTATAGAAATGATAAAAAATATATACCGGGTGCACCGAAAGTTCATTTAAACTTTAAAAATCCATTAAAAAGAAACACATGATGCTAAAAAATTGCGGTTTGCCGGAATGAGATTAGAGGAAGATCGGATTTTTTTAATAACAAAAAAGTTTTGGTAAAAAAATTACCGATAGAGGGCGCTACCATGCATAATATGAAGCATATGTATGCAAATTAGGATTGTAGTAAAAGACCCAGTTCATCGAAGCGTCTGACTAGCTTCAGTATCCCAGCACATGAAACAGTCCCTTTTCTCGTCTTCAGTCATTTTGCCGTGCCGAATTTTCGTAATGCGCCAGTTGCCGATTCCCCGTTCTTGTAAAAGAGTTTAATCGACAGCGCTTAATCTGGTAACAAAAGCATACTGCTGACATCGAATGAAGAATCTGTGTGCATTGAGGAGTTTTATTGATTTGCATAAATCTGCTTCATGTAATGCAGGCAGCGTCATCTATAGGTAATTTTGAACCCCCCTTTTTTTTAATTAAGAAAAATCCGACCTCCCTCTAATCCCATGCCTTCAAACCGTAATTTTTTAGTAATGAATTTTTAAAGTTGTAACGAACTTATGGCACACCCGGCATATTTAATTTGACTATACAGCACGAACTGGGTTTGTTTTAAATTTATTATAACAATATATATTTCTTTTCTGCAAGTGACTTCTGTAGCAAAATATTTTCAATCACTTATGCACACGCCTTTAAGTTGCATATTTAAAACGCTTTAAAACTTATTTGTGTACACCTAATACTTTATTTTTTACTTTCTTAAACGTCCAAAACAACTTCTGTAGGGCATTTTTTGCTTCCATAAGGCATAGCTGCCAACTATTACGCTTTTTTACAACCACTATTATCGAACAGAACAATTTGTCTTATTTAATCATCAAAAACATAGAATTAGATAAGATAAATATTTCTGCTCAGAAATAGTGGTAGAAAAAAAAGCGTAAAAGTTGGCAGCTATGCCAATAAGGTATATTTAGATTAATATTACAATGAATTCTTCATTAAAGAATAACCTAATAGAGAAGTATACTTAAATAACTCTTTCTCAAAATAGAAAAAATATTACTTTTAGCAGTTTCAGAGCATCAGAAATATTCCTTGAGTATCTCCCATATCGACGAATTGAGTAATCTCTCAGCCTATGAATAAGCATGATGTTAAGAATAATATGATGTTTTCAGTATATGCAATGTGCTTAAAAATGTGTTAAAGTAGTAATGGTATGTCACAGAATATTCCTGGAACGTTTTCAATAAAATAATAACCCTATGGATCTAATATTTGTTTTAATTTTGGATAAATACTTCCTGCGAACTATTTCATTTTAATTCCTATATAAACCCGGATTTTCTAATGATATCATCAACAAAAGATGTCTCAGAAATGATATTAGCTAGAGATTAATATATATGTAGAACAAGATCGTCATTTATTTCCCTAAAATTAGTAGAGAACAAAACTATAGTTTCGCGAACAATTAATTATCGGCTCTCTTCATTAGGTAATTAGTAGTAGAGTGTAGTTAATCCGACAACGGGACCTGTTCTCCAGTTGTCCAGTTAACTACTCTCTGCTACTAATCACCTGAGGAAGAGAGCCGATAATCAATTGCTCTCGGATCTTGTTCTCTGTTCATTTTATGGAGAAAAAAAGAAGACATTGTTCTATAAACATGTATCTATACTATACAGTTTCGAGAGCAATAAATTATCGGTTCTCTTCATCAGATAATTAGTAGCAGAGAGCAGTCAACCAAAGAGACCTGCAATATTTTGACTAGAATACGTGTTAGACCGCTGTAAATAGGGAATATTTTTTTTTAATTTCCATCAGTATATCATAATTATAATTTAATCGGTGATTTCAAAAACTACACAAGTCCATTTTTTTCCTAAAAGCATTTTTTTTTAAACGTGTCATTGATAATAGGTTCACATGCATAGACAAAAAATACATAAGTTTATTTGTGCCACTCAAAAGTGTCTTTTATTGCAAAAACAACATTAATCAATGACAATATTAAGATATATTAAAATGGTCAACAACAGAACAACAAGGAGATCGAGCACGATGATATATATAATTATGTGCCTTAAATTAATGAGTGCAAAGGTGTAAGGATTTTGAATATTACTATTTCCGAATAATAATATTCGTCTTAGTTAATCCCAGAATACTGCGATTTAATAAGGTAAATATTATTATTCGAAATACACTGATATTCAAAATCCGTAATATTTGGTACCTATGCACTTAATGTCAATCATTGTGATGCAGGTGTAAATTATTTACGTCTGTTTTGTCAATTATCTAATAAAAACTTGATAAATACCTTTTTCGTATCTTTTGTAGGGCACTAAATCGCATGGACTATAAAAACAACATGTTAAGTTGTTTTTAATATTATTTTTTATAAAATAAATAACTGATAACCGACATACATGTTTAAAGATTTAAGAAATATATGAGCAAAGAAAAGTTCTTAAAATATCTAATATTTATGTGTGCGCAGTTTTTATTGATACCCGAAATTTTGTTAATCTGGGATTTATGGTTTTTTTTTCTTCATATAACGCATTCAGTTTATCTTCCTGGTATATTTTTCGAAATATTTTCCATGCATATCGCTAATCGTTTCACATGTCTTATTTTAAAATTGTGTAAAGATAAAAATAATGAAGATAAAGAGAGAACTGCTTAAAAAATAGTGGGCTTTCTTCTCAATTATCAAAAACTGATATTCAATATATTGACAAATAAACATTCCTATATGAAGGGTCCAGGTGAAAAACCCCTTCAGTCCACAGAAATTTGTTTAGAAAAAAATCGCAATTCAAAGTTGAATCTGACGTGGTTGCAGTGTTGAATTCAGACATTTTCTCCGGGAGAAACATTTTGCAGATCCGAGAGGTGGAACATTATGAAGTCCTAGTGGGGATGAATTTGCACTTTTAACCCCTTACCAAACGCAAAATCTTAAATCTTCCTGGAGATACATTTCTCCGGGGGAGAGCTCGAGGGATATCACCCCCTCAATTCATCACTGCGCAGTTGTTCAACGGCAACTCTTTATTTTTGGCTAATTTTATGTGAACTGACTATGTTTAGCATACGAAATACACTACCGTCAAATTCAATTTAATAAATAAGTAGACTAAAATGGTTTTTCATCTCGACCCTTACCTTCTTTATCTTCATTGAATTTTTAGAAAATGTACCAATATGTATATCGTTCCTTGAAGAAGATTGCCATAATACGAAAAATTGCAATTTTACAAAAGAAAGGTTTGAAGTTTGTCTATAACCTTACGTTGACATCACTGTAAAACTACCACGACTGCTCTCCAGTGGTAAATATTTAGTCTGAAATGGTGAAATTATTTCTCGAAGCAATATACGTGATTTGATGCCTTTGAAGCAAAAAGAAAAAAAAACGGAAATATTTTGTATTGTGGCACTTTTTTTCAAAGTGAACGATATAATTTTTCTTTCCAATTATAATTGATAAGAACTTGTGGAAAGAGTGTAGAAAAGTAATCCAAAATGTGTTTTACCAATCACTTAAATTAACTGGACTACTTCTCCAAGCCATTTCATTCATTAATTCATAAGCAATATCATTCGTTTCAATTCCTTCCGGTGTCAAGCCAGTTCCGATCATGGTGCTTCCGTTAAAACCTCTGCCATCGAATGTCCCCTGTTTATGAATCAAATAAATTGAAAATTAGAATTTCATGTAAGAAAATTCCCTGTTTGGAGACATATCTAGATAAAATTAATAAACGGAATTGGAAAAACATTTTATGTTTGGACTTTTGAAATCATGATGGAGATGCATTGTATGAAAAAATAAGTACTATTTACTTGTAATAGGGAAACTGTTGGCACTATAGGAGTCTAAAAAGTCAAATTTTTGCATTAATCGCTAGTAAAATGAATTATGCAAATTTCCGTTTGGGCGTATGTGGGCAGTCCAGTCTCTAATTTACATTCAAATAACATTCGATCGAGTAATTAACTTTAATGATAGGCGAACTGTACTCGGTTCAGAGTTGCCAGTTTGGCCTCCATTTTTATGTAGAAATTCCGAATTCATACCGGAAATTTCGAAAGAAGAATTTGTACTTTATGTAATCACGAAATGTTTGTCATTAAAATAAGTAAAAAACACTATTCTAAAATTTCTGGTATGAATTTCGAATATCTGAATAAAAAAAGGTGGTTTAACTGGTAAGCCTACTCAGTATATGTCCAGCCTAACAGCATTAAAGTACAGAAAATCTTTGGTATGTTTCTTCTTGCACTTTTTTTTCAGAATTCGTCTACCCACGCCTTCAAAGGTCTAAATATTAAATGCCGTCTCGTTCTGTTCATTAGTTTTATTTAGAAGTTATTTTATGACTACCCACACATTATATATCCGGTATTCTAATAAGAAACTTTAATGTATAAAATAAATTGTAAATAATTTCATTCATTTGAGAAAAAAACATTTTAAACAAGAAGGAAACTTGACTATTTTTTACATTTGTATTATTACTTTCTTCATATTTTATCTATTTTGCCGCGTAGAGCAAGCTAAGGTATCATTTTGATTTCGATATATGGAAAGCCGCGAAGTAGCAGCGGACGGCCCCACCCAGAGCCCGCTTAAGACTTAGAAGTAGGGGAAGCCCGACGTCACACAGCCCCCCCCCCTTTACTCTGCCAATTATGCTGCAACAATTTGAAATTTTACCATCCAAATTTTGAGTAAACAACATTTTTAAACAACATTAAGCTAAAACTAACTACCTATATACATATAAAAAAATATTTTGTTATATACATAATTATACATAACAAATTAATTTTGTAAATGAATTTACAAATATGGGACAGGTGCAAATATTTGAACTTCAAAATACATTGCCAGTGCTAAGAACAATGCAGGTACAACAAATATTTGACGTAAATTTATGATTGGCTGCAACACAATTTTGCTTCTATTTTACAAACAGGAATTTGGTATCACTGAATGCTAATTACTGTCCCCTTTATTTAAATAACCTATTCTCCATATTTTATATCATTTCTCCACTCTTTATGAATATATGCAATATATAATGATACAGATAAAAAAAATGATTATTTTTAGCATGTTTGAAATTTAAAATGTAAAACATAAGAAAGATGAAAATAAGTTGCATTTAATCACTGTTTTTATACCATTTATTATATCAACAGAAAAAAAAATAGAGTATAAATGTGTCAGTAACAGTCTAAGGGAAAATTTGGTAGCTATAATTAAGAAAGAAAAAATAAATTTTTTACACTGACTGAATTTTTTTTATAGAAATTAGTTTTGAAAGGTAAATTTGGGGGCCCCTTTGTATTTCAGTGAGTAAGCTCGGGCTTCACGGGCCTATTCGGTAAACAGGTCCTGGTCCCACCCACCCGCCGCCAAGAAATATAATGATCTCGAAATTTCTGAGGTTGTCAGACATTATATATCCACCCCGGCCTGTCCGCTCGCTGGTCGATGTTTTAAACATCGAATTTAGCTTTTAATTTTTTCCGGTGGCACCTTCCGTGATTGGGTCTACTACTGTTCCAGTCAGAAACCGAAAGAAAAGGACCTCCGATTCCGCAAAGTAGCGTCGGTCGGCTACACCCACCGACGAGAGCTATAATGATCTCCAATTCGCCGCGGTCGTCAGACATATTAAACGCCCCGACCAGCCCGTACCTACTGGGTGATGTCTTAAACTTATAGAATTTATCTTTTAAATTTTTCTGGTGCCTTCTTTCATGATCGGATCTACTACCGTTCCGGTCTGCAACCGAAGGAAAAGGACCTCCGATTCCCTCAAAAAATTAACCTTAACTACGTCACTAATCGCTTGTAAGAAGTGTCGCGTTATAAGACAGTGTTGTATACTTTCTAATAAAACTAACACATCTAAGCAAAATTCAATTTATTATAGATAGAAATTCGAACTAAATATGCTGAATGTGTCCACCATCTGCAGCAATGTTATTAAATACATGTTAGGGCATGTGTATTTTTCTGAAATTAAAATAAACTAGATGGAACCCGTCAAAACTTGACGCAAAAAAATACTATAACAATATCAGTAAAATAAGCTTCTTTATTATTTATGAAGGGACGCGTATAAAACAGTCTTTCAAATATTTTATTTAAAATTTTTTACCCTAGTCAAATACAGTACTTTTTCCGATGCAAACTCCAAACAAACAATCCCTAAATAACTGTGTAATGCAAATCAGTTTGACATTACCACCATATTCCCCACGGCAAGAAAAAAAATTCATGGACCTATGAAGTATATACAAATAGTATATTTCTACGTTCATATCATATTCAGTAAATAACAGAACATAGTAAATAAAGCACACATCCCCCCCCCCCTGTGATAATGCAACCGAATGAGCTCCTATGCGCATGTGCATTGCATCTGCCCAAAAGCACCGTCGAAATTCGACGTTAAAAAAGTTTTAAAATGATTAAATTAAAAGTTTTAAAATGTCCTCTTTAGTCATTGTTCGTTTCAAATCAATATCTTCTAAAACGCATCCATTGTTTTAAGCTAATCAATTTTTATGCAAAGATTAAGAAGTTTTTTTACAGTAATAAATCTATCTGCAGATGAGGGAGATTTTTAATGTTTTCAAGTGTAATTTATTTGTATGGTTTCTTCGGTTCCTTGACATAATCAGGATGATTATCCCTTTTCCATCACAGTGGGGTATATTTTTCCTCTTATACAGTTGGCAAATGTAAAAAAATAAAAAAATGCAATTCCTAGCATATCCTGATATCTGATTCGAACATATTCATCAACGAATTCAACATATCAATTTTATGTTCAACATAAACTAAAAATAGTCTTTTTTTTTCCCTGACAGATTTTTGTTTAGCGCCAAAATGTTCTATTTTATGGATAATCTGATCTTATGATTTATCACTTTTTAAAAAAAAAAATTATTATTCACTTTTTATGATGGTTAGGGAAATCTATTTTCAATTGTGGCAACTTTCCCAGGGGCTATTTTACATTATTGAAGTAAACTGGTGGTCATTGATAAGATAGAATTAAAAAACTTTTCATGCTTGAAAATTATTTAAAAAGTCGTTAAATTAATCGGCAGTTTTCAAATAAATTTCAATCGAAAGCTAATTTTTTTTCTAATTGATGATGTAAGAATTGAAATTGTAAAATGTAGTAAAAAATAGAAATTTGTAGTATTTCGAAGTGATGTAAGCGCGATGAAAGCTAAAGCGATAGCGCCTTTGTTGTCACAACTGTTGTACATTTCTAAAAATTGCCACTGTATTTTGGCTGGCGTCCAAAAGTGGAAAAACATTTTTTGACATAGAAAGAGAAATTCACAGTGAAAGAAATAAGACTTTGCGCTAAAAAGGAACTGTTAAATAAACTTATAATATACTACCAAAATAAATCCTATGAAATATTAGTCTTACATTGTTTATTCTAGCTAAAAATACAATAATTATTTCAAGATTTTTTTCTACCATAACACTATTTTTAATAACTTTAAATTTCCTGAAATCCTTTAATTTTGTGATTTTTTTTTATTAAAAAAGGAAATCTTCTATCCTATAATTTAAAAAAAAAAGCAATTGGTAACATGTAATCAAGGTATGCAATCAAGATGAAAAAATCAATGACGGCTCCAATTCTAATCTTTATAATTATGAATGCAAAAATCAATAAAATTATGTCATGTTAACACAATCATATACATTTTTCTCTTTAGTTTTATCAATGTTAAAATGCACTTAACGCTAAGCATAACGTCATTTTCACCGGCGCAAACTTTTCACACGTACTTCATATACCTTACATTAATGCTTAAACACCATGCACACAAATATAAATATATTTTGTATTTAATTGTAATGAAAAAATGGCATCAACAAAGTTATAATGCATAATGATAAAATAAACCCAATGGACAATATTCCCGTGACGTCACAATACATATGAATTTTTATTCGCTTATAAAACACGCGGATAAGTATTGTTACCGAAATTTAACTTGCAAATTAACAAATTCGGCCTTAAAACCGCGTGCTTTTAATATTTATTATTTCTCTTTTATTCAACCACAGAGTTTAGAAAATAAACTCTGTGCTTCGGAACAGTAGGCGTTATCCGATTATGACGTCATTAGCAGACGTAAAAGTTTAATTGAAAATTACTGTTAATTAATTAAATTTTCGAACAAACGAATGCACGATAACAAATATGTGTCCAAATATCTTTCATTTAAAAAAAGAATGATGTAATTTGATGCAGTAGTTTGTTCTCACGGATTGTCGAAAGAAATCGCTTAGCGTTTTAAATATATAGATTGTATCTCGATTTCATATGTAAGTTTTATTGGAAAATGTACTTCTGTCTTATAACGGGACACTTCTACAAGCGATTAGTGACGTGTTTAGCTGGTAATTGGTTATCAAAATATTAACACTTCAGAGCTTCTAATAAAGTTATTTTTACATTTAATACTAAATCGAGGACGCTCTACACTTTTGTAATTGACATTTTGTCGCTATCTCTCATAGTTTTCGAGATAGGGTCGATAGTTCCAAATTTCGCTACTAGGGGTGCTGCAGTCACACTCGTGTGATAGCACATACTATAGGTGGAAACTTGTTCGACAATTTTATCTTTATCTTTTCAAGAGAAATTTGAGTGTACACGGACTTGCACTTTGCACCCGCATTTACTTGCGAATCTCATGCAAAATAGATGTTTTGAACCTTGCTTTATTAAAACTATATGCAAGAGAGCTAAAATGAAACAAAAATTTTCATCTCAATCAAGGTATGTTTTTTCAAGTGGTACTAGCGATAATCAAATCAAAAGTGTCTCTTTTGAGATATAGGCTTCTGAAAATGGAGGTGAATTTGTGAATTTAATTTTTGCTGAAATTTCAAAAATAAATAAATTAATAAATATTTTAACAAGCAGGAAACGTCTTCAGTAGCTTTAAGTTATGTCTATAGGTATTTAACTGGTAAAATAGCAAACTTCCAAATTTATTTGTTGAGTAGTTACAGAATGTCTAAGTGAGGGACAAATTCATTGCAACAGACTGTATGACCTAATTAAAGGCCAAGTGGTAGTGAATTTCTTAATAATTGATCTTTAATACTGCAGCTATGTTTTCAGCACAAAAAGTTGTGCTAGATTATATATTTTCAATAGGTCGATTTATTGTATTATGAGCAGTAAGATGGCAAACTTGCTGATTTGATCGTTTGATCTCTGAGAGTAGTGAATTTTATAGGAGCACACTGGTGTCCCCAACTATACTACTACTGACTGTGACAGTTTGAAGATGTCCATTTCAGACTTATATGTATTCTCGTTAGCGATTACATCAAAATTGAAGAGGAGTCGAGCAGGGACCATATCCATCACTTGGACATGGAAGTTTTCCTAATATAACACATGTGTTTATGTCAGGAGTATAATATTTATAAAACATTAAAATAAATATGGTACCTCAATTCGCTCAAACTTGAAATAAATAAACAAATAAAATAAAATAAAACTTTTACATTTGATTTCTTTTCTTACTGATTTTCGCATTTTATCTATTTATTCCACAAAAGACGAATGAAAGTACCATTTTTATTTTAATATATAACGATATATAAAATATTAAAATAAAATTGGTACCTCAATTCACTGATACTTGTAAAAAATATTTTTCTTTACAAAATAAATACAGCTTATTATTTTTATAATGCTCTATAGATTTTTATATATTTATATAAAATTATATGTTATATAATATCAATAAACAAATCACATTTCTATAATGTCAATAAACAAATTATTTTATGTAGTATTAATTTATATGGTCATATTTAATCAGAGTTGGGTTTTTACTGGCAAATTCTACTTTTTATTATTATTTATAATTGATATATCCATTATTTCTATAATATAATAATTATAATATATTATTAATTTAATAATTAATATTATAATAATTATTAGGCACCATTAACCGATGCATTACATGCAAGTACAATACCTTGACCAATAGATAAATACAATACCAATAGACAAAGAGATACATTAGGTGAATTTCGTCAGCTAAGTGTTAGTAGTTAGTAACTGCTAGGTTTTATTAGAAACAATTCTTTATCAGAACATGGAAAAAATGTGAATTTCGCCAGCTAAGTATTAGTGGTTAGTAACTGCTAGGTTTTATTACAAACAATTTTTTATCAAGACATGGAAGAAATGTATTCTTTACTAATAAAAACATTCAAAACTTCCTTTGTCACAAACAATTGTGTTTTTTTTTTTATTTAGGTACATTCATAAGGAATTTAAAAATCGGCTTGGTGTGAAAAAGTTGCAAAGCTGTGTTTTATTATATAATAATATTAAGAGAATACAAATACATAGATTGTCAGTGGTTATGTAACCAATACCTTTTTAACTTCTACATTTTACGACCTTTCACAATCTTTTTTTCACATTTTTGCAATCTAAAAGTTTGTGGATTATCATTAAGTTGAATTAAAGGAAAATACTTATTTTGATTTGTGAATATATTTTCCAAGACCAATGTTCTTTGGAAATGTAACTTGTTTAACAGAATTAGATGTTGTAAAAAATAGGGCACAATCCTTGGCCAAGATTTTTACTACCATAAAAATAGATGCTTTTTTTAATAAACCGAAGTGTTATTGCTCATTTTTCTGTTAATTATGATAAAAAATAGTGTAGTACTTATAATTATTTTTTGTTAACACAAATTATATTTCATGAACATATATAACAACATGAGGTAGTCTTTCAAAAAGTAATAAGAATATTAGCCCATTAAAATGAGCACATATACTTTAATAACTATTAAAAATAATAACTTTTTAATTCATTTGCACACTACTGTTTTATAAATTTCATATTGTTAGTGAAAAATAAAAATAATAATAAATGCTCTTCCATAAAAAAGGGAGATGTGGTGAAAAAATGAAAGTTTTCAAAAGATGGTTACAACCATAGGGAAAATATGTCCGAAGACAGTAAAAACCATCCAGAGATAAATACCTGCCAATCCTGTTTTTAATACCCATTATATATTATATACCTAATGTTTTTTTACATAATTTTAATTCCGTATTGTTACTTAATAATTGTTCTATGATATATTTAAAAAATAACATGAATTTTGAAGGGTCCTCTTTTATAATTTTATTGATCCTAGTCATTTTATACAAGAGGCTTTGCGATAATATCAGGGCTTTAAAGTGGAATTTCCCATAAGTTTTCACCAGTTTTTATTGATTTACTGTCTTTAGAAATATTCTTGTTTTAAAGAGTGAAGTATCCATTTTTAGAGAGGGTGAGAAAGGGTACAGAGACAATTTGTCATTTTCCTGTCTTACAATTTTGTCTGCTTTGCTATAAAAATTTGAGAACTGTTTTTCTAATAAATTTTCTTCGAAACTATGTTTATTACTGCAACCAATTTCATTGTTTAAATGTCTTTATCTTATTTCAGGGATTTTTATATCAGCTTTTATATGCTATGAAAATGATAATAAGGAATACTTTATTGTTCTTGATAAGTAATAATACTATGCTCAGTGGGAGATGCTTATTCATTCCATCTAGTCTAAAATATTCTCAAATAACCATAAATAAAAAATAAGAAATTAAATAAATCTTCTCCACATTATATTTAACGTTTTCTATTTATTCAAGACAAAAACTTTGAATAATATTACAATCTGTAATAAAAAAAATTAGCATGATAATTACAAAAAAGTACTAATATAATAAAGACACAATGAAAGAGATTTCACTGGCTGCATAATATTTGCATAAGAACTTTTTATATTGTACAAACTGAAGGAGTTTGAAAAAATAGTTTAAATAAATATCACGTGTATAATTTTTTTTTGATTCATTGAATATTAACTGTCTTTTCATGCAGATATTAAAATGATAACTGTTTAAACATTAAAAACATGGGTAAAAATTTTCAACCCATGGAATCGCGTAACTTTCAAAAACTCATGAAACATAGGAATAAATGTTAAAATATTTTAATAAATTAATACACGCATTTTATTTATAGTTATATGTTTAACAAAAATGTATAAAATATGTATTTTTTTCAATTGATCATAGACGAGATATGTTTTGCTAAACATGAAATTGAGGCTTACTTTATTAACTTGCTCTAAAGAAGCGTATAAGCCATTAACACCCCCATAGTTATGTAGCATGCACCATATGAAGGGCTGTCCATAATAAGAATTCAGTCTTTTGTACTGAGGATTTAGTTCTGCTTGTAAATCTAAAACGATTATTTTACCCTGGAAAAAGAGAATAAGTTCAGTTAAACGTTTTTATGACATGACATAACTATACATGCCTTCATAATTTGATAGTTATATGTACGCTTTTGTACTTGTGTACAAAGCGTGTAGTTGTACTCACACATACAAAACGTGCAAGCCGAACTATTAGGTAAGCTTACGTTGCCTTAGGTGAGCCTGCTTATGTAGCCGGGATCTGGTGATTGTGTGAAAAGTTGAACGAGCAAATTAATTGTTTTTTATTCACCGATACAATGTATGCTGAAAGCGATTCCCGTTCACGTCTATTCACCTTTGTACATATTAGAGCATATAGCTTTATGCTTTCTGAGAATTTGAACAGTGTTATTACGAATGTTGTTCGCGATGTTTTTCTTAAGTACAAGGGATGTGGATCATTAGCGTATACTTTCTAAAGAAAATTTCGCAACAGATAAAAACCGAATGTAGACAAGTTCGGTAAAAGTGATACACTGTTAAAAATTTGCAGCAAACTGTCCAGTCATTTGACCGTTTTTATAAAAAACGGTCACATAACCATCATTTAACTCTATTCTGACCATAATATGGACAGTAATAGGGTCAGAAAAGAGTTAAATTACGGTTATGTAACCATTTTCTATAAAAACGGTCAAATGACTGGACAGTTTGTTGCAAATTTTTAACAGTGTAGCCATAACTTTTTCTCGCAGTTTGCTGATTACTTAGCAGCTCGCTCATGAATATGTGCGAGTGAATTGCATGAAGTGTTTATATTGAACCGAGTACAAAGACAAAGTTGTCAGATAGATTGACAGTCGACACACTAAGAGCAAAGGGCTGCTACCTCCTTTTCCAAAGAGAGTGCCAGTGGTATTTCAGCAAAATACTTTTTTGTTTATTCTGGATCTAATAGACTGGCTCGATTACTCATAATTTAACAATTTTAAAAGAAATCACAGAGTCTAAGGTATAGCGTCTATAAGATATAGTGCGGCAGCCGGCTATTCAAAAAGTGCTACAAAATTAAATCCAATAAATGTCGAACGATGTTGAAAGATAAATGTCGAACTGCCGCTCCGATTGACATTTATCGTTCGGCATCATTCAATATTTACCATAGCACTTTTTAAACCATTATCGTAATAGCCGTTTCCAACACTATATCTTCCAGACGGTGCAAAATTAAGGTACAAAATCACAGAAGTAGTGTTTTTAACTTCTTCGGGACAGTGTATCATACAAGAATTTTTTTTCCAGTTGGCGCCACCTTTTTAAAAGATGTTACCTTTACTTATTTAATCACGGAAATTCCCTAGTTTAATAAGCCAAATATTACTTTTATTTATCGCTATCATCAAAAATGTTTTCTGTATGCCTTCACCCATGGTCCCAAAGGGGTTAATCTTTACTTAAAGATCTAATCATATTACAACGTATGTTTTGCTTATTTGCGGAATAAAGCATTTAGCTTTAAAAATTTTCATAATGGCGACTTGGGATACTGTTGAAAATTAAATTCTTGGAAGTATAAAAATTCTAAAACCATTAATCTTCTTTTTTCCTTTTTAAAATTTTGATTTTCGTAATAATGTTTCAGTGAGTTATCTACTAACATAAAAAAATAAGTAGTGTAGTTTTTTTCATAAAAATAAATACTATAGTAAAAATAATCAGGGAAAAAATAAAAAGATTAAACAATATACTATAGGGACACTTCTCAGAAACGCTCTTGCCGCAGAAGGAGTCCAGGTATCTGGATCAGAATAAAACATCCAGCCTTGAATCATCCTATAAATGAAAACAAAAATACATAATTTTAAAGCAAATACAGATTGACCCTAAAGTCCTTGACATATTTTGAAATTTATCATAAATCAAGAAACTAGCCAACAAAAATGCAGTTTGGATGAAAATACTTCTCATTCTCGAAAGTTTTGTGTAAACAAATAAAAATGTTTAGTTTCAAAAGTTGCCTATATATGTTATTATATCATAAAATTTGCAAGAAAAGCATAAAAAAAGGTTTGATTACGAAAAGGTTTGATTACGAAAAGGACCAGATTACATGTGGGATTACACGTGTGTAATTGAATACCGTTTCGATGTGCCTCCAGATAAAAGGGACACACACGTTGAAATACACTGCTCAAAACAATTAAAGGATATTTGAAGTTTTATATAAAATAAAGATATAAACGAAATTTTTTTTGCCGAAAATAGAAGAAGAGAATCACAAATGCAAATTTTTCTGGTTTTCAAACTGTGGAGTATGCAAATTTTGAGTTCGACGTCAAAAACGTCGCTTCAGCGGCAGCGAATGAAATTTGACTTTCAACTGGATAAAAGAGAATGAAGACAAGGATGATCGGCATTCAGTGATTGCTTTGTTTCGATGAGTACGATGTCTCAGCGAAGTCATTTGACAGAATCAGAAGCTTGGAGAATTGTTGGTAGGTTAGAAGGGGGCCAAACTCAAGCCGAAGTAGCGCAAGCCATTGGAGTGTCACAAAGTGTCATTTCCAGGATCTGGAACCGTTTTTTGGAGAGTGGATGTGCAGGCCGAAGACCAGGGCAAGCTCGTAGACGGGCAAAAACGCCCAATGAAGATCGGTATTTAGCGTTAACAGCTTGGAGACACCGAAACATGAACGCTACTCTTCTCCAACAACACCTTCGCTCGGTTACAGGCACCACGATTTCAACTCAGACTGTCCGAAACCGGCTCCATGCTGTAGGTCTGTATGCTCGCCGACCGATGGTATGTGTTAGATTAACATCAAGGCATCGTCGCGACCGCAGGGAGTGGGCAACCGAGCATGTCAACTGGAGGAGAAATGAATGGAGCAATATTCTGTTTTCTGACGAGTCCCGTTTTTCTGTGCATCCGGATAATAGGCGTATTTTCATCTGGAGGGACCGTGCAGTAGGAATAATCTTGCGTTCGTGCACGAAAGTGTCAGATTTGGCGGTGGAGGAGTGTTGGTGTATGGTGGCATCTCCATTGACGGGCGCACTGACCTCTACATCATTCGAGATGGAGCTCTGACTGGTCGCCGATATAGGGATGAGATCCTCAGACCTATTGTAGTCCCTTACGCTGCAGCAATCGGAGATAACTTCATTTTAATGGACGATAACTGCAGGCCACATCGTGCAAACCTGGTGGAGGATTTCCTTTTCGAGGAAGGAATCGTTCGAATGGAATGGCCAGCGTGTTCTCCAGACATGAATCCAATCGAGCACGTTTGGGACGCTCTAGGAAGACGAGTTTCTGGCCGCCAACAACCCCCACAAACTCTCCAAGAACTGGAAAGAGCTCTTCTGGAAGAGTGGGGCAGAATACCCCAACTCATCATTAATAGCCTCATTGAGTCCATGCCTCAAAGGTGTTCAACGTTGCTGGCCGCCCGTGGAAACCATACCCCCTACTGAAAATGATTTTCTTTGAAGAAAACACCTTTTCTTATTCTTTTTTTCTCATATGCACAAATTGTGTTTTTTTCCTTTTGTACACAAATGCGCAATAAAATGCATTTTTTTCTGCCAAACATGTGTAATTTATTCTCATATAACCTACTATGTCTGTCGACCATGTATCAATCAGCTAAAAAGTTTCCCAGATACAAAATCCACCTAAAACTGCAATATCCTTTAATTATTTTGAGCAGTGTATAATAGTAAATTGTACAGAATAAACTGTCGGTAACTGCTTATCTTGAGCTTTTAATGCTTCGTTCCAGCTTTTAAGATTTCGCCACCTATGGGAGAATTTCGGAACTATTTTTTTTTATTTCTTGAAATTGTCCATGATGACGAAAAGCATTTTAATTCAAACCGCACTCTCATACACAAATTATGCGGTTTCATATAAAATTTAAAATATGCCAAGGAATTTTGGCCCACTCTGTGCATTTAAAATATATTTCATAAATTTTAATAAATATTTAAAAGAAATAATTTTTAACAGAAAAAAAATATCAAGTTACAAACTAAATAACATATGGGAGACTCGTTAAATGTGTCTTTCTAAATCTTATCTTTAATTACATTTCTTTACATGGAAGAATCCTTAATTATACAACTTTCAATGTAAATAAAAGTATTTTCAATTTGTTGTTACTCATGCATTCTTATTTTTAAAATTATTTCCATCGAAAATATTTCTTCGGATTATGTATGCTTTATTTGAGGAAAGAAATATCCTAGACTATAAGATAATAAAGCAGGGAATTTTCTTTTCGTATCTAGTTTAGCGAGTGGGTTGACAGGATTATTAGATAAATATTATTCACATTAACTTTTTTTTTTCGTGCCTAGAAAGAATTGTAAATTAGGAAAATCAACAGGTGAGTGCAGAGTTTACTAAAAATTGTTTTGCTTCTAAATAACAAAATCCAATTACTCAAGGCATAATACTTTGATTTAAAAAAGTAGTTGCGAAAAAGGTTTTTTTTTTTTTTTCAAATTTCTAAATAATGAAATGCAGTTACTCAAGAGCTAAATATTTCCTTTTCATAATTTAGGAAAAATACTTTCGCTTCTAAATAATGAAATTGTATCACTCAATTTATTGAAGGCTAAAAATTATTATAGTTTAAATATTATGGATTTTAAATTTATCTCACAGACTTTGTCAAAAGTAATGCTTACCAAATCGCCTCAGGATCAACTGCCAGTAGGCTCTTGTAAAACGATTTCGCACAGGCGTCAAGATACTCAGGATCGCTAAATTAAAATTAATAAGAAATAATTTAAGCAACCTAAGAAGTATTGAGATTAAAGCAGATTATAACTTACATTGGTCAGAAAAATAAATAAATAAATAAAACAAATAAATATGTTGCCTTCCTACGAAAAACAACTACGTGAATTTCAAAGATCTTAGATTCTTAAATCTAAATATGGCTTCTAAATAGCACCAGCACATACCTTTTTATGACAAAGAATTTTATAATTAAAAAAAGTGTCAACTGAAGAATTCATATATTCAATTACAATTCTAGATAAAATTGAAATTATAAAAATTTACTTTTTATATTTTAGATAATAAATCAATAAAGCCTATGATACAATTCCATTTTGTTGAATTTTGGCTAGTCTATTTACGTCACACGTAAAAATGTCCAGCAGTGATCAGCTAACATATTTCCATTCCTTTTTCTGCTGTATTTCGGCTAATGTTTCATATAGATGTAGTAGAAAGTTAAATAATATTTTATATATGGTGCGCCAAAAGTCCCAACCCCCCCTGTCTCTCTTGATAATGTGTCAGATTTTCGGAACATTAAAATTTTTCAGTACTAACACCTAATTTTGACACGATATTTTTTTCGAAAATTAATTTCAAACTATTCATAGTTTCGAAATTAATTTTCGAAAACAATATGAATTACTCAAGAGCTCAAGCTTTCATTTCATTAATTTACGAAGAATTTTTTAACAGAATGAATTTATGAATTATGAAGTTTTAATGAATTTTTTAACAGAATGAACGAATTTTTTAACATAAATCAATTTCTAAAAGTTTCAAATATGCGAATCTAAAATTACAGCTGATTCCCCCATGTACTTTTTGAGTTATGCTTAAAAAGCTAACACACATTCCATTTTGTGTTGCAATGGCTAAAAATGAATTTAACATTAGAGTTCCAAGCTTTGAACCTGCATGCTTACTAAACTATTTAACCAAATGACTTACCGTTTGGTATCCCAAGGTAAAATTTACCGAATAACTCAAATATGATCTCAAAATTAAAATTAGAATTTAAAACTTTAAAGTTAGTCCCCCCGAGGGCCCACAATGCCCCCCCCCCCCCCTGCCCCCAATTTTTTTTTAAAAACCATATTAGATCAGCTCAAATTGATTGAACACGTGTTTTACAGATTTCGAAGTTTTATAGCTTTCACAAGATAGAGAGTGGGGACTTTTAATGGATCCTGTATATATTTTCTTATTTACGCAATTCTCACGTTTTTTAGTAAGACATAAAACAACTTATTTTACAAGTAAAACCACCTGTAAAAAATGGTAGAAAAATTTGTTTGCCATATTTTATTTTATTAACGTGAAAGATATAAAAATATATGACTATTTTTACAGAAAGGAGTTTGATGCTACCAGTGTTATTGTTATATCGCTTGAATAAAGTTAGACTGAGTGATAAAAAGCAATATAGGACGAAACTCTTTCTTTCCCTTCAATGTAAGTGGAATTCCTTTCGGAAATGGAATAAAAGACTTCTTTCACTTGAATGAAGGATTTTCTCATGAAATTATTCAGCATTCAAAGAAATAGTGTTTTTTTTAAAGCATTTATTGTTTCTTGTAACATTAAAATAATAAATCAACTCAGTTGTTCTTATAACAGACGTGTGATATCAGTCTATTCAGTTTATAACCACCGAAACTACATTTGTTACAGTACGTTCGGTATATAAATCTTTACTTGATTTTTAAGTTATTTTTCCAGAGAAAAAACTTATTAATCCTGTCTGTACTTCCAATTTTATGTAGAAACCGATAAAAATAAGTGTCATTTGCAAAATTAAAAGCAAGCGCAATGACGATTTCAAAAATGTTTCACCTCATGCATGTTAAAATCTAGTTTTTACGTTTGAAAAAGATTTAAAAAAATTTACAATTCATTCGCAGATCAAACTGGGAATTTCTGCAATATATTTTAATAAAAATAAAATATTTCAAATATTCTCTAAAGAGTATTTTTCCAATATCTTAGACATTTATTATTTTTAAAGATACACTATATGGCCAAACACCACCGGAGACTTTCAATTTTAGACTTTTTGCCGGATAGAGAAATACTGATCGAATGCTTCTGATACTTCAGAAATGTAAAAATATGTTTGACTCCATATTTTTCAACGAAGGTTTAGTCACAAGGGAAATATCAAACCAACAATAAATTGAAAAAAAAAAATTGCAATCACTCTGTATGTCTGTAAAATAAAATCTCTCATGCAAAATGAAGTCTCTCATGTCTGTAAAATAAAATGCTCGAAATTCTCGATAGCTACAACACATGACTATGTGGGTCCTGTTCAACATTTGTGCACTTTTGAGTAAAAATAGCATGTATATTCATGGAGATATAATGTTTCTTTAAAATTTTCAAGAAATTTTCTCATGTTTTTTTGCTTATAGCATGCAGATTTTTCAACAAAACTGAACGCCACTTTCAGGAAACTTGACAAAGTGCAATAGAAACGCTGCTATTAGTATATGAGTATATTAAATATTTGATGGACTATGAGTATTTGTATGAAATAATTTTTCACTGCGTATACGTAAAAGATAACAAAAACCATTTTTTGCATAAATTAGTAGTCAACTACATAGAACAACTCGTGTAAAAAGACCAGTCGAATATCGTGAACATTTAGAAAGATATCGGCAATATAGTTAGCTGAATTCTATTTGCTTTTTAAAAGTATCTGGATGATAAGGGATTTTCTACAAATTGTTAGTTTTTATTAACTGACTTCCATCAAAAGAGTATGAAGCGATTACGTGTATTTAACATATGTGCACGTATAGCTTTTAGACGGATCCTTCGATTTTGATAATTCTTTTTTTGTTGTTGCTGTTGGTCTTGGAATATGTCGATCTAATGCTTCTTCCAAGGAGACCTAAAATATCAATAAAAAATGAAAAATGACAATTCGTTGAAAATCTTTTATCATCCAGCTACTTGAAGAGAGCTGCTGAGATTCATTTCGCTGTATCGCCGATATCGTTTTGCATTTTCTTGATATTCGACTAGCCTTTTCATATGAATTTCCGTATACAGTAGATTGCTAAATTATCCAAAAAGAGTTTTCAAAATTATTTCATACAAATGCTCATATTATATCCAATATTTAATATATTTATATTGTTTCTATTGTATTTCGACAAGTGAAAAAGGCGTTAAATTTGATTGCAAACGCTGCCTGCTATTAAAAACTAGTCGTTGGAGGCCACCGTAATACTTACCCACCATGGATATGCATATTATAAAATATGAAAATAAAACAGGTGTAAACTATTTGCAAAGTGCATTGCAATTCGAATAAAATCGTGGCTTAATGGCGTCATAAACTTTAAATGCTCTGTTACAGAATTGCGTTGAAGAAACATCCTTATAACTCCAAAATTGATAATCATATTAACTAACGGTTCACTGCGTCGAATTAAGCGTCTCATTTCCAATTAAAATATATCTTTGAATTGAAATTTGAATGAAATACAGGGTCATGAAAAAACGAAGAGTGTGGAAATAGAATTGCAAATATCTTGGCAACTCATTATCCGATCGACTTCATTCTTTATGCAAAATTTATCTTCTTTTTATTGTCTTTTATATTCACTCCTTAAAATAAACACTTTCGAAAAATTTTATATACCTTTTATCAGAACGAATATTTCGAGAGTCCGAAAAAAATAGTTCCGGATAATCGAGGTTACTGAAATGAATAACCTTCTTCCCATTATTACATACTAAGTACATACCGAATTTCAAGTCTCTATCTCAATTTGTTCGGGAGATAGAGCGTTTACAGACACACAGACAGACGGACGGCAAATTTTTTTTTCTAAAAGTATGTTTTTTGGAATCTCCAGTGTTTGAAACGTGTAAATCCGTCAAAAAAATTTTTCGATTATAAAAACGATTACAAGACTTACCCTATACTACGTATGATGGGTAAGTAAAAAGGCATTTTGTAAAGTAGAAAGTGGCGTTAAATTTGATTGAAAACGCTGCCAATAATACGTATAAACAATAAACATGTGGAAATTTCTATAATTCTTTAAATAATCCTTTATATTTCAGTGAATATGCGTGCTATTTTTACACAAATGCACACAAATGTTGTACGGAACTGTAGCTTCATTTACAGACCATTTCAAGCATTTTACTTTACAGGGTGACAGCAAATTTTTTTTTTTTAATCCAATTTGTTGTTAGTCCGCTCTTTGTCCTTGTAACCAAACCTTCGCTGAAAAGTATGAGGTCAAACATGTTTTTTTATGTTCATGAAGTTCCAGGATAATTCATCAAGTATTATTTCTATACATATCCGACAAAACGTGTAAAATCGAAAGTGCCCTTTGACTTTTGGCCATGCAGTGTACCTATAAACCCTTTAAGATTTTACATTATATAATATTTCAAGATATCTTTTAGTGCCTTACTGATCAAAGAGTTTCATTAATGATCGCATTCTAATTTGACATTTCATTAAATCTTCGATATTTTGTTAGAAACGCATGCAGCGTATCTCAGTATCAGGGTTAGGAATTTCAACAGGTATAGAGCACAGTAGAACAACGAATCTTTATACTGGAAGCCAGAGTCTCAGACCATTTATTTAGTCAAAAATACAGGGTGCTTCACTCCATTCCAAACGAATATCTTTGTTTATAACTTTAGCAATAATAAATATACACCGAAAATTTCAATAGATTTGTTTTGTACAAAATGTGACGACATGTGACGACAGCGAAAAGTACTGGGAGTGTTCATCATCCGCATATAAATAGTGTTTAACTTTACGCTCCATATTTTGGAATAGAATTGACATTACATATTGTATCGCTGACCAAAGGACTGAACACTTCCAGCATTTATTCCGATACCATCGCGTGTCACATAGAGCAAGGAAAGTCTTTTTAAATTTCCGTTGAAATATTTTGATTGTTTTTTAAATTGGGAAAAGGGGGGGAAGCGTGTTGAAATTTTCAGTAAAATATACTATTTAACGTTAAAAAGTTATGAAGAAAATGCAAGAACGGATTGAAGCGAGATCCACGAGTGGGTTATATCTGTAATTTCTGTATTTTTGACTGAATAAAAGGTTTCCTATGTAAAAATTCTTTGTTGTACTGTGCTCTACACTGTTAAAAAAAGACAGATGTTTCTTAATCTAAGAAAATTGTATATAACCACGAACGAAAATATACAATAACCTCTTCCGAGTTACTAAAGATTCGAAAAAGAGTTCTTTATCTTTAGAAACTTCAGAAACCAATGTGTTTTCGATAGTTAAAGAAGCATTTATAAAAACAAAGTTTCTATTGCTGCCAATGATTTTCGGAAACGTTTCCGAGTAGTTTTTTCAACCTGGAATGTAGGTTTTTCAGATGTTATCAATTCTCAACTAAACATTTTCATGTCCAACAAATATGTTTTACAAACAAATATGTTAAATTAACAGCATTCATTTTAACATTAAAATTAATATTATTTTGTTATTCTTGCATGTATAAATTATATTATGCAGCTGAAAATGTTTAATTGAGAATTAAAAGAATCCTAAAAACAAATATTCCGTTTTACAAAAACTGATTAATACACCATAGAAACTCCTCGGGAAAGTTTCCGAAAATCTGTGGCAGCAAAAGAAACTTTATTTTCATAAATTATTCTTAAAATATCGAAAACATATTGGTTTCTGAGGTTTCTAGTGATAAAGAACGCTTTCTGAAATCATGGGTAACTCGGAAGAGGTTATTGTATATTTTCGTTCGTGGTTATATTGTATTTTCGAAGATTAAGAAACATTTGTATTTTTTTATATTTGTAACCCTCGTACACCCTGTAACAACATGTGTATCCAAAGAATATAAAATTAAAAAAAATTCTCTATTTTTGCCTTTTACGTTACTTGAGAAGGAAATCTATCCCTTTGAAAGTAATTTTAATAACTCTTTCGTAAGATCTATAGAAAAGTCACTTCAGGAAGTACTTTCGATCTGAGAAGGATTCTTTTCCACACATTGTCTCTCTTTCTTTGTCACGAAATAGAAACATTTTTGAATGTAAGTATCAAACTAAAATAAACAATTTATTATATTTATCACAAAAATAGTCTTTTAAGAATTGTTTTATTTACTTTGATGGTGGAGTCATTTCATTAAAGAGATCGGCGTTGTATATATGATCTGTTCCAAAATGGTCGATGTACTAAAAAAAATACATTATTTTAAAATTTAACGTTACAGAAAAATTCAACAATTATTATTGTAATAGAGTATATAAAAAATATTTAAATATTTAAATATCATTTCAAAACAAACATTATTTGTAGCGTCTAAAATAACAGTAGTTTAAGACAAATTATCTTAAATGTTCAAAAACGAAGGGTTTAACAAAAGCATTATAATAGATTTCTATGTGGTAGAATATCTTCGGCAGTTTTTTAAACTATGACTTACACTGCTCAAAACAATTAAAGGATATTTGAAGTTTTATATAAAATAAAGATATAAACGAAATTTTTTTTGCCGAAAATAGAAGAAGAGAATCACAAATGCAAATTTTTCTGGTTTTCAAACTGTGGAGTATGCAAATTTTGAGTTCGACGTCAAAAACGTCGCTTCAGCGGCAGCGAATGAAATTTGACTTTCAACTGGATAAAAGAGAATGAAGACAAGGATGATCGGCATTCAGTGATTGCTTTGTTTCGATGAGTACGATGTCTCAGCGAAGTCATTTGACAGATTCAGAAGCTTGGAGAATTGTTGGTAGGTTAGAAGGGGGCCAAACGCAAGTCGAAGTAGCGCAAGCCATTGGAGTGTCACAAAGTGTCATTTCCAGGATCTGGAACCGTTTTTGGAGAGTGGATGTGCAGGCCGAAGACCAGGGCAAGGTCGTAGACGGGCAACAACGCCCAATGAAGATCGGTATTTAGCGTTAACAGCTCGGAGACACCGAAACATGAACGCTACTCTTCTCCAACAACACCTTCGCTCGGCTACAGGCACCACGATTTCAACTCAGACTGTCCGAAACCGGCTCCATGCTGTAGGTCTGTATGCTCGCCGACCGATGGTATGTGTTAGATTAACATCAAGGCATCGTCGCGAAAGCAGGGAGTGGGCAACCGAGTATGTCAACTGGAGGAGAAATGAATGGAGCAATATTCTGTTTTCTGACGAGTCCCGTTTTTCTGTGCATCCGGATAATAGGCGTATTTTCATCTGGAGGGACCGTGGCAGTAGGAATAATCCTGCGTTCGTGCACGAAAGTGTCAGATTTGGCGGTGGAGGAGTGTTGGTGTATGTTGGCATCTCCATTGACGGGCGCACTGACCTCTACATCATTCGAGATGGAGCTCTGACTGGTCGCCGATATAGGGATGAGATCCTCAGACCTATTGTAGTCCCTTACGCTGCAGCAATCGGAGATAACTTCATTTTAATGGACGATAACTGCAGGCCACATCGTGCAAACCTGGTGGAGGATTTCCTTTTCGAGGAAGGAATCGTTCGAATGGAATGGCCAGCGTGTTCTCCAGACATGAATCCAATCGAGCACGTTTGGGACGCTCTAGGAAGACGAGTTTCTGGCCGCCAACAACCCCCACAAACTCTCCAAGAACTGGAAAGAGCTCTTCTGGAAGAGTGGGGCAGAATACCCCAACTCGTCATTAATAGCCTCATTAAGTCCATGCCTCAAAGGTGTTCAACGTTGCTGGCCGCCCGTGGAAACCATACCCCCTACTGAAAATGATTTTCTTTGAAGAAAACACCTTTTCTTATTCTTTTTTTCTCATATGCACAAATTGTGTTTTTTTCCTTTTGTACACAAATGCGCAATAAAATGCATTTTTTTCTGCCAAACATGTGTAATTTATTCTCATATAACCTACTATGTCTGTCGACCATGTATCAATCAGCTAAAAAGTTTCCCAGATACAAAATCCACCTAAAACTGCAATATCCTTTAATTGTTTTGAGCAGTGTATATTCAAAAACACATACATAATTACGTCTGGATAAAACTAAAATTCATTAAAATAATATTCAACTACAGACTTTAATGTTAAAAAACACATAGAAACAATTAAAATTATCAATGAGACGTTTCGTGCACATTCGTACACTTCATCAGTACTTCGATCAGTACTTCAGAACGCGCAAATTGCCTATTCAAAATGTTGCGTGTAGAGCAGTCGTATCTTCCTGGAGGGTTGGATGACGGTTTCATCTGAATCTCCAATTAACGAGGCTGCACAGATTCCAGCAGAATACAATGTTTTAACTAAACTGTGACTTTAACTATTTTTCTTGTTTTGGTTCTGGTGGCTTTGCAGTTGTGTTCGAAGTACTGATGAGGTGTACGAAAGTGCACAAAAGTCTAATTAATAATTTTAATTGCTTTTATGTATTTTTTAATATTAAAGTCTGTAGTTGAATATTATTTTAATGAAGTATGACTTATATTATAATTATTTTTAACACAATCAACTGATAGGTAAATAATTCATACGAGTAGTAATTTTTCCATCTGAGCGAAAATGTGACCAGGTTGGGACTCGAACCCAGGAACTTTGGCTTCAGTTGCCAAGCTCTGCCAATTGAGCTATCTGGACGACATCTCCACCAACACAATATTCGCTCAGAAAAACCAATTGATCATGGCATCTGGACTGTTATTTGAATCAGCACAACAGAATAAACCGCAGGTAAAAGAACTCGAACAAACTGTGGATGAGTAATTTTACTATAATTATTTTTAACACAATCAACTGATTGGTAAATAATTCATACGAGTAGTAATTTTTCCATCTGAGCGAAAATGTGACCAGTTTGGGACTCGAACCCAGTACTTTCGGCTTCAATTGTTCTTCAATTCAATTTCGTGGTTATTCTGAGCGAATATTGTGTTGGATGGGATGTTGTCCAGATAGCTCAATTGGCAGATCAGTAGCAATTGAAGCCAAAGGTTCTAGGTTCGAGACCCATCGTTCACATATTTTTGCTCAGGTGAAAAAAATACTACTCGTATGACTTATATTGTCTCTCCTATTAATGCTAGTTTGACATGCTTAGTTAATCTCCGGGCACTTCGCTCCCATTCTCAAAATTAATGACTTACATACTTACACTGTAAAAAAATTACGTTTATATATGACCGATTTTATGTGAGATTTCTGTCTTTTAACGGAAACTTTCTATTTTGAGTAGAAATCGTAAATTTTCCTTGAATACACGGAAAATTTCCTTTTATCCTTACTAGTTGAATGATAGAAATGAATGATAGAATTTTCCTTCCAAGTTTAATGATAGAAGTTAGAATGATAGATTTTATTTGAATGATAGAATGTTAGAATAATAGTTAGAATTTTCCTTCCAAGGCAAACAGGCAGAAATGTTCCTTTTCAATTGAGAGAAAAAGAAAAGATTCGAGTTAAATTTTCGTAATTGATGTTTTGGCCTATAATCAAGACATTGGATATAGCCAGTTGGTGTAGGACAGAAAACATTCGTCCTCTCATGACGAGTAACGAGATTCAAATCCGCGGAAAGGCAAGCCGATAAAAACAGGTGTGATAATCTTCAATACAAACACCCGTTAGTCTAAATATGCATCAGTATGTATAGTATATATCCCGAATTCATGGCACAAACTTTATGGGTTGGTATAGGACACTGTAACAACCATTTATTGTATAGGAAAACAGAGTCAGAAATCCATTTATTTAATCAAAATATAACCGCCGCAGAATTCGCGGAGCGCGGTGTTTAGCATTCTGGTCCTTTGCTACGTCACTTTTATACTCAGACACTTGCGGAAGCTAGGTAGAAAGGTACTTACGGCGGTATTTTACCGTGATGGTCTTTTGCTACGTACCTTTTATGCCGAGACACTTGCGGAAGCCAGGTAGAAAGGAAAAAAAATCTGAAAATTGAAACCGGACCAATTTAAAAGGAAAAATGAACAAATTAAACACCACGAAAAGCAGGAAGGGTTGGGCTCGGAAGCTATCGACGACCCCCTGCGGCTTCGAGCTCTATGTTCGTCTGCGAAGTAAATACAAAGTCGCGTTTTCGATCATAACTTTAACAGTAGTGTAGATATTTTAACAATAATCACAACAGATTCATCTTTGTATGAATTGTAAGGATATTGTAAGGATTTCATTAAAGTATCTTCACTACTATTAAAGTTATGAACGAAAAAGCGACTTCGGATTAGAGTGAGAGGCCCTGTAATTTGGATTGCTAATGCTGGTTTCGTCTACAATAAATGATTGTTACGGTGTCCTGTACTAACCCTTAAAGTTTGTACCATGAATTCGGGATCACCTTGTATAATTATTATTTAGATTTTTTTTAAGATTACTCTTTTGCCCATATTTATTTCTAAACACAGAAATTTCTCGCCTTGAATAGCGGAAAACTTCCATCCTGAAAACGGAAGAATACCAGAACGGAAGTTTTGTGTAAAAACGAAAGATAGACGTTAATTTTGCCGCCAGTACATTTTCTGTTTTTTCACAGAACTATTTTTTACAGTGTATGACTTTAATCGGCTCATTCAACATGATCTTTTCTTTCTGTTAGACATAGATGTTTTT
Organism: Maratus michaelseni; assembly: GCA_963931845.1. Taxonomy (NCBI): domain Eukaryota; kingdom Metazoa; phylum Arthropoda; class Arachnida; order Araneae; family Salticidae; genus Maratus; species Maratus michaelseni. The sequence continues at coordinate 66,673,491 of OZ007586.1, read as the reverse complement.
ATAACTTAAGAGTCTACACACGCGGAAGAGTCACGCGGAGACACTCGCAAGCGAATGTTAAACCAATAACAGTGTTCCTTTCAAATTTCTCGTTTGCATTTCAATATTTTAAAAGATTTATTTTTCCTAAGATATCTGAGTTCAATCACTAAAAGTGTTTTTTTTCTCTTTTTTTAACTTTTTCGATTTTGACTGCAGATTTTTCATGAGGATATTTTCCCTTTCTGAACCGGTTTCGAAATAGATCCGTCCCTTTATTGCAGCTCTTTTGAAGGGTCTTTTTTATGTTTGTGAGGATGGGTCTTGCGATGATTAAATTTGGCTTATCTGAAATTTAAAAAATAGCGATTATTCATTATTTGTTCTAGAGACTGGACGAAGGAATTTATTCAAAATAGCGGCCATTCGAAGAGAAAGTTCAATTTTCATGTTTAAAGAAATGATTGTTTTTTTCATGATGGAAAAAACGAATAAAAAAGAATCCTTCGTTCAGTCTCTACATAATTATAGAAGAAAAGAGCTTTCAGAAGTTTTTGAGTAATCGTAGTCAGTGATTTGAAAAATGCACTTTTGAGAAAAACGAGTTTAAAGTTTTGTGTTATAATTACACTAAAATACTTATTATTTGTTTTTTTACTTACATAGAATCATTTATACCAGCACCATGAAGTAGTCCTTCTTCAGTTGAAAAAGCCTTCATTTTGCAACTTGCAAAAAATTTATTTTTTGAAATTTACCTCTAGCTGACCCCTTAAACTACTGGAACCAATAAGCTTTTGCTCTGTAATCTGTTTATCAACAAAATTGAATTCGTATTTTAGACTTTAGATGAAGGTCAAAACAAACATGTTAAACCTGCAATTGGCTTACAAATTACGTCAGGTTTACAAATCAACCAAAAATGTTTTTAGAAAGTTAAAATCTATTAAAATGTAGGCTGTCGCTATTCATTTGTTCCCATTCTGTTTTTGTTTGTTTTATGTTTTTAGAAGAAAATAATGAAAATAACATTATCTTAGCTTAAACAAGAATTCAAATTCATTAAAAGCCCACATCTGTATGTTTTCATGAATAGTTTATAATTATATTTGGGAATAGCATGTCATATCCCCCTATGGAAATTATCATATCTTTTAGAAATCAAAATGATAACACATCACACTAAGATGTTATTTATGATACATATTTATGTTATATTGTGAAAGATATCGATGGTTTGCCACGCATTTATCCTAAAATTTATTCCGTTTTCTCATAAAATATAAATAAATATTGTGAGGAAATAGGCTAGCACTAGGGAATACAATCCAGGGATTGTAGACTCTGATAATTCCATTATTTCTCAATACCAAATACGAGAATTTTCAGAACAGCCAATTAAACGCCTCCATGCAAAATTCTGGTAATGCGCTTTTACAAAAATGTAAAATAAGTTTATTTTATTGGAAATAAAATTTAAATTGAAAACGACTAAGAAACGAATATTGAATCATGTGTTTTTTTTTTTTTAGCGTCATATATCGAAATGATGACAGCGTAAACTACTAATTTTGAGCAGTTGAAACTCACAAACAAACTTTTTCCAAAATGAAATAAATTTATCCTTTTCTGGTTTATTTGACATTTTGGAAGAATAATAATTTCATTGGGATATTGAAACGTACTTTTATATGAATTGCCAGTTCTATACGATTATGTCATTTAGTTATTAAAAAAACTATATTACGAAATACTTACGAGGAAAAGGTGAAATTTTTTTAATCTCTCAGAGAAGGAGTTGCGCTAAAGATCTATTATTCTGTACGATTATAAAGCAGAGTTCAGGTTCCCACTGGTCTCTTTTCTGAATACTACTATTTACAAACAATAATCTTCATGGTATTTTTCTATTACAAATGTCGTGGAAATGGAGGACGAAGCTTATTGTTTGGAAATTGTGATATTCATAAAATGGACCAGCAGGACATACTCTTCCAAATTTTTAAAAAAATAATAATAACATATTTTACTTCCATTTTTCTAATGACGCCAAGACAATGCAACTCATCACTGTACTGCGATTGCACAAGTTTTTGTGGTCTGCTATGGGTTCACAGTACATACTCATCCACCAAATTCACCTAGTCTGGCCCCATAGGACTTAATGTTTCACTGCATTGAAAACTTCTTTTCGAAGAAGTCACTTTACCTCAGATAAAGAGATCATTATGGGTAGTCTTAGCTTTTAAAGGATGGGAAAAAATCATAGATGAATGTAGACAAATTGCAGCGCGGAATGTATAAATTCATTGGAATAGGGGGGAGGGCGTGAATATATAAGGAAATGTGCGAGCCCAGGTGATATACCCCTTCCTGGTAAGACTCAAAATTTTTACTCGTCCTTTAACAGCAAAATTCCGGAATCGCCTTTAAGTTACCCCGAAATTGGAAATTGGAAGATTGGAAAATGAATTCAAACTATATCACCGGGCAGTATAAAACAATATATTTCATAGTTTTCACATAATTTGGGTAGAGGTATGCGCGGTTTATATTGTTTCAATCTGAAAATATACAGGGTGCGTAGAGTGGCTTATATTTGAGTCACTATTTGCAAAAAGTATTTCATAGCGCTTTTTTTAACCACAGGATTTAGCGATGAACTAAGGTGAAGCTTATTAAGAAATATTGGTACTCAAATACTGTAAGAACATTTAAGCACCCTGTATAATATTTTTCTTAGCAAATAAATAAAAAATAGACTTTTTATTTGGATTTTTGTGTTTCAAATACCTTTATATTAAAATTTTTTCTACTTTCTCTTCAAAATCTCTCTTAAATCTTATTTCGCAAACTTTTTTTATTCTTAGAAAAATAGCTTTTGAACTACATCAAAAATTGCTTTTTCACAGAAGACACATTTTAAAAATGCATTACATGAAACTAATCTATGCTTTCTATTCCAAGATACTTTCTAAAACTTACGTAAAAGTATATTATTTATGTATAGATTTTATGCTTATTTCATGAATCAAAAACAGCACCAGAATTATCAGAGTATACTCACATTTCTAAGAAACATGGCTCCTATTTCTTGAAATAATGGATCAGTTGGCTCAAGAAAGGTTACGCTGCAACCAAAAGAATAATGAAATTTCTACTCTTTACTGGAAAATAAATTATTAAATAAAATATGTCAGTAAACACCCTTAACATAATCTTTACAGATAGACACTAAAATCTTTCAATCCGTCAAATTGTTAAAGACATACATACAGAGTGTCCACAATGTCTCTTTACAATTTCAAGCTTTTATTCTAAACACAAATGAACATATACATGCATGGAAAGTAGTAAAATATTAGGAGCATATATTGAAGATTTTTTTTGCCTCAATTAATTAACCTCTATAGGTGGTAACCTCTATAGGATATTTTGCACGAAGCACGTCAAAGATATAAACGTCGACTCTTTCCTTTGATAATCTTTTTCGTCCACTCCTTGCTTTATCCAACCCTGAACCGGTCTCCATGAATTTCTTCTGCCATTCACGATTTGATAGATGTGGGTACAAGAAATTCATGGAGATGGGCTCAGTATTGGATAAAGCAAGGAGTGGACAAACGTTGACTATTGTCGCTTTGACGTACTTCGTGCAACCAATGTGCAGAGTTAGCGATTTATTATTTGAGTTAAAACAAACTTTAATATATACTCCTAATATTGTAGTACGTTCCCTATATGTATATCTGTTTATTTGTGTTGATAATAAAAGTTTGAAATTGTAAAGACACTTTTTCAACACCATGCATAATATTAAAACTTATATTATTAAAAATAAATAAATAAACATTCAGTTCAATTCATAAACTGAAAACACTTTTTTTTTAATTTCTTTAAACATGCTTCTAAACGTAGGATCTTTACGTTGTTTATAAATATCAATATATCAAAAAATTTTGATTGGTATTTTTTTTTCTTTTTATTTATCAAATTCTGATGACAATTTTCTTCTTAGGTTAAGTCTATATACATTAGAAACTCGATCGATCGTTTCTCAAGGGACCATTCGTTTCAAACGATAGTTACGGGAAAACGATTAATGCGGGTCAACATAAAATATTTTCGTGTGAAAAAGCATATGGTATAAATAAATTTATTACATTGAAATATAGAAAATTTGAAGGAAAAAATACTTACTTACTACAAAAAATTTAGGAAGCAGAATAAATAGGAATAGATCTATTTATTTACTGGAAATATTGGGAAATTTTAGCTTGTAAACACTGTTTTCTTCTTTTTCGTTTTTTCGTCGAAATACCGTTCTTATCAAACTGTTTTCTAATTTCAGCTTTTTTTGAAATTATAGAATTCAATGTCGAAGGTGGTAAATTTAAACGGTTAGCAATTTGAACTCTTTTTTTCAAACGGATGTTTTTCTACTTGATCAATCATACGAATTCTTTCCTCTAAAGTAAGAATTTGTTTAGCCATGTTAGTCACAAACAAGTGAAAAATAATGAAAACAATAAACACACAACAATAGCCTATCACAGCCAAAACTGAAATAAGAGCCTAACGTAAAGTGACAATGTCTTAACTTCTAGAAGCTATGACGTTTGCCGCTAATCCCCGCCCTCTCTGTCAATCATTCACTCTTTCAACATTTTTCAAAAAACACACGAAGGGTCTACTGTCCTCCTTAATTTCATTGGTTGAAAGGCCTTCATCCTCCCTCCCTCCCTCTCTCGCTCTTAAGGGGACTACTTTAATAAATACAGATATCCGACGCCACGTCGTTAACTAAAACTACTTTTTATACAGACAATTCACTGCTCATCATTTTACATTATTTTTCTATTGCAAACTTTTTTTCATTCCACCTGTACACTGGAGGGTTGCCACTTACAGAATGGCACGTTTATCGACCGTTTGGGGATTGCATTTAAAGATCACCACACGCTCATGGAATCGCTCTCGGTTTATCAATACGCACGTGCATCCAAGGTCAAAATTAGAACAACTTTCCTTTTCTTAAACATGAATACAATGGGATAAATTCTCTATTTTTTTCGAAGGTCGATAAATTTTTTGAACAATAGATGCGGGAATTTGCATGTTTCAAAAACGACCTAAACGGGTATAATTAACATTATTTAAATAGTATTCGTGACGGGACCTTTAAAACTAGACGATACATACGGAATAACGAAAGATGCGGGAACGATGGATCGAGGTTCTACTGTATATATTTGCTTCCAAAGTCTACTACTGTCTCTGCAGAGAGATAGAGTGCATCGACATGACATGAGCCATATGCATATAGGAAAGCACTGGAAATGCAACCTGACTGGAAATGGACTGGAAATGCAACCCACAAGAGACACAAAGACACATTTGCATTATACAGTAAACAGTGTAAATCGCTTTAATTAGGCAAAACTTGACACTGCAGCATTTAATAGATACTGGGGTATTCAAATTTCCAAGTATTTGTATTCACTGACAGCGAATCCGCATGGACTGTCAAACATTTTCAAAGATACCTAGAATTTCGTGAATATTAGCAATATTTATGGCGATTCTTGCTGCAAAGTTCATGTTAAAAGCAACGACAGGGCTGCCACTAGCAATTATTTTATTATTATTTTGACTACCACTTTTTCAGTACAATAATATTCGTGGTAGATTTATACTAATCTTCGATCATTATTGTTTAGATATAATAGTAAAAAGTATAAAAATATAGTCACCAGTAGCAGCCCTGAAACAGGTGTTTCGCACCCCCAAGTACGCTTGAAAAGGCAGCCAAATTCTAAGGTTTGTAGCTGAAACTTTTTTTCATGCTTGTTGCTGCATCTGGCTAAGAAAGTATCTTGAATTTTGATCAGATCTGAGAGTCGTACCCTCTCTTTCACCTAGCAACCACCCATCAACCACAAAAAAAATGTATGCTTAACGGTGTCAAATCCTGCTGCTCAATCTGGACAAGCGCTTTCTCACCAGTTTTTCCAAATAGTCTTATTGAATCATAAACATTTCCTAGATAAATTATTGCAAAACATTACTATAAATTACTACTGGAAAAGAACATGCTCAGTTTGAATAGCGGGATTCTTCCCTGGATGGTAGGTAAATGAAGTGAATACAGTGGTCATGCAACGGATCCACCACGTCAAATCAGTGCCCCACCGTCGCACAGTACCACCTATCCATTTCCGGCCATGCTTTCCTCTGTGAATATTTTTTTTATTGATATCAATGCTTATTACCTCCTTTCATAGTTTGTACGCAGAGTTTTCGGACACTCTGTATAATAAACAACAAGTGAATCGAATAGAGATTTGCTTTAACAAGTCGGATGTGCCGGTCCCAAAACTTTCTCGTATATGTTAATACTTCAAAAAGCGTAATTTGTTTAATTATGCATCTTAGAATCAAACAAGATGCCGATGTGTGCGTCGCTGCACGAGCATCCAGTGTAAAACACAACTACACCTTTCATTTTTATCGCAAATTTCTGCTTTATTTAGTAAATACGAGTTAATCTCGATCATATTTTTTGTCATTCTGTTGTACATCAGCTGCTTGCAAATCACCGGGGTTACTTGGATGCGAAGCACCTTTTGCTGCACGAGCAGCCAATCTAGAACACAACTACGAAAAATCGAGAAAATCGCACAAAATCATGTTCACAGCAAGAATTCTTCTGGGGGAATATCCCCATTTACAAGCGGGACCTGACGTCCATAGTCAAAAACGTATATATCAAGTTTGGTTCAACTCTATCCATAACGTCATACACTTTCCGATGATACAAAAGAAAAATCGCTATCACAGCGCCCCCTTCCGAGAGAATACCCTCAATTTCAACTGAGACCTGACGGCCATAGTCAAGAACATCTACATGCAATTTGTTTCAATTCTAAGCATAACTTCGTACACTTTCCGATGATACAAAGAGAATACACACACGGACAGACAGACATTTTTTTAAAAGTTGTTTTCCGGAATATTTGACCCCTAAATCCGTCGAAAACCAAAAGACGAAAAAATGTTTTGTTAAAATATTTTCTTCTATTATAGATAGAAGAAAGTAAAAACATAAGAATGTGATTTCCGCACTGCGACTGCTCAAAGTCTTCATTTTGCTGACGCAATTAGCTACTCCGACTAATATCGGTAAAGAAGTTTCGCTTTGTGTTAAAATGAGAATGCGTTAAAACCTCATTACGCATTAAACTTAAAAAAATCAATAGCATTTACACTATAATTTATATGTTTATTAATAGCGAAAAATGGTAAAAGTAGTCTGGCTGCAATAAACATGTAGATAAAAAATAATGATCATTGAATGAAAATCCCTTTAAAACTGAAAATCACGTATTAAAAATATTTCTTTTACAGTTTTTCTTCTATAGAAAAAATATCAAGATTTAAAGAACAAAAATTCCTGTTTTAACAGGCTTCCTCTGGAACTAACTTAATTAGTTTGTACGTTATCGGATATCACATTATCGAACAGATGTTCTGTAATGGAAAGAGTTAATTATAGGAGATATTTCTGTTTGAAATAGATTCTATTCCAACTGAAAACTTTTCTGAATTGCTTAAAATGTGAATTTTTTCAATTTTAATAAAGTGCTTAATGAGATTAAATTGAGAATGTGAAATTTTAAACGGATTTGTTTCTTTCCTCTGATGGTGTGATCTAAATAGTACCAGGTGAATCAAAACAAATATAATAGAGTTTATCTTTTAAAATGTGAATGATATAAACTTTCTACTAATTACAAAAAGTATACAAATCAAGCATAACTTTTAGTTATGCCATTTGTTTTCCAAGGGACTGTACACATAATAAAATAAAAAATTATGTATTTTTTTACGGCCACCTTTTACTGTAAACTTATATTATTAAAAAAATATGTTGTCCTGCATCTGAGAAAAACAATAAAGAAATCCCATTCTTTTTGCGACTAAAACTTACCGAGTTGAGATACTTTTAATTTTATGGATTTTCAGAGTTGTCTTGCTCTAAAAAGCGCATTTCCGTATTAATTGTTTCTTATCGATATGTTTATAAGGTCAATGTGCCTAAATGAGACTTGATTCCTCATAGTTTTGTCGCATTTAGGGTATATTTGGCACTTCATTAAATAAATATATATTTTATTAAACAGAAAGTGACTGAATACGACGCCTTTAGTTCAAAACGAACTTTTTTTGTAGAAATTGAATTATTATCGGTAACATATGCAATCAATATACGACTGACGCAATTACGTTATTTTTGTCGCATTTATAGACATAAATGAGACGTCCAAAGTAAGTAAAATGATCCAGCGTCCCCTGACGCAACGCCATTGGTTCCCTAACGGTACAAATGAAATATTAATGTATGATGGAGCCTCTTGTCATAAGACTAAAAGTATGACAGAGTTTCTAAAACAGCTGAAAATCAATGTATTACACTGGCATGGGAACTCACAGGACATGAATCCCGCTGAAATTGCTTGAATCTCCTGAAACTCAAAATAAGAAAAACAGACATCACCACCAAAAATATTAAATGGGAAAAAAATACATGAATGGAAACATACTCGTCCTATTCAATGAACTATTTACTCAAGCATTGAAAGTAATATATGCCTATCCGCATTAAAGCCATCATGTGAGCCAAAGGAAACCATACAAAATATTCAGATATTTTGTTTTTTCTCTAACTAGGTTTCTTATTTTTATATTTTATTTTAAAAAGGTAAATTAATAACAATGTAGTGTGTTTCTTTCCATGTGTGTATATGCAATAATTGTAAAAGTAACTGGAAACAGTGTTTTGAAATCTATGACTTCTAAATTTTTAGCTTTAAATCAACGAAATTGGGTGTTTCTTTGATGGGTCTAATAATTTTCAAATTAATTAGACGTAATCAGAAGATTAATATAAAACTTAAATATAGCCCTCATATCCCAGATGAGAAAAGCAAAAGCTACACTAACGAATAAACGATTAACTAAACAACTAATGACTTTCAAATAATTCCCACTATTTGAACATGCTCAAATATTATTCGTTAAACTGAAAATTTCTTTAAAGTGGCATTCATTGCAAATAATTTCTACTGCACTCTGTTTCGTTGGCGGCTTTCTTTTTATGAGTTCGACGCTCATGCTATTTGTTCAATAGCTGCCAACTTTTGCGCTTTTTTTACCACTATTTTTGAATAGAAAATTTCCCTTATCTAATCGTATATTTATTACGATTAAACAAGGCAAATTTTACTATTAAAGAATACTGGTAACAAAAAAAGTGTAAAATTTGGCAGCTATGTAACACTTTTAAAAGAAGTACTATTGTAAAAATAATTTCTCATAATAACTGAATTTCGAAAATATTTTTCCCTGACAAAGAAAACTATACCTTTGGAAAACATCAATTTTTTTAATGCATTGCTAAAAATCTTTGAATTTTTCTAGCAAATTTTAAACATATTATCATAATTAACAACTTTTCGGAAAGAGAAACTGTTGTTTAGTTTGCAGTTAATTCATTATGTAACAGTAACACTCATTGGCCAAGTTGTAAATGTATAAGAGACGTACTTTTACGTGGCAAACGATAAATGACTTAATATATTGAAAAACAAAACAAAAAACCTTCTTTTATCTCCACACAAATGGGGAGGCACGATTATCATTTCAAGAGAAATTAAAAATATTTCCTTCTACACGTAGATCAGAGCATTTTTACACAAACAAGGGCAAAATCGATTTTGCGAAAGGAATATCAATTGTTTTATGCACGTTAATAAATTTCTTAATTTAGGATTTGATTATTTCAAATAAGCATAAATTTTGAAGATAGACTAATTAAATGCAAATTAATTTAGCTCTATATTATTATTTCAAAATTCCAGCATAAATTTCGTGAATCATTATTTTTTTTTTAATTTCTTTAAATAGAAAACGTATTTTCATTTCTACTGATTAAAATACAATCCTTCAAAGGTATTTTTAAAAAATAAATTTTCTACTTTTTCTATTTAATGATTTTACCGAAGATAGCCTAATTAAATGCAAATTAATTTAGCTCCATATTATAATTTCAAAATTCTATCTTAAATTTCGTGAAGCATTATTTTTTAAATTTCTATAAATAGAAAACACATATTTTCATTTCTGAAAATATAATACATCCTTTGAAAGATATTTTTAAAAGATAAATTTTCTACTCTTTCTATTTAACGGTTTTTTCGAAATATGTCGTATTTATTTAAGGTAAAACTTATTTAAAATCCTGAGTCCACATATATTTTTTGTTATTTATTTAACAGTTAAACAAACAGAAAAAAAATCTTCATATCTGCAGGAATAAGAGGTTTTTTCCTGTAAAAGGTGTACGATTTATATAATGTGTGAAGAAATTTATAGAAGTACTATATAAAAACAACAATAATATTATATAAATGGATACTGTTTAAGTTAAAACCATTTCATTTTATCAGTTAGTGTTCTTCAGAAAAGAAATATTATATATATATATATATATAGAGAGAGAGAGAGAGAAGTTAAATTAAATTCGTATACATTGGAAACTTTCGTATCTAAAATAAAATTGTTGAATTTATCGCTTGTAAAGTAATTCTTTCAGCAGAGATATAATTTTTTTTTTCTTGAAATACTTGTAACAGAAACTTAATCTTTTCTGGAATGTGAGATTAATATGCACTGTAAAAAAATACAAGTGTTTCTTAATCTAGTAAAATATAATATAATCACGAAAGAAAATATACAATAACCTCTTCCGAATTACCCACGATTCTGAAAAGCATTCTTTATTATTAGAAACCACAGAAACCAATATATTTTCGAGATTTATAAAATTAACGTTTCTTTTGTTGTCACTGATTTTCGTAAACATTACCCAGTAGTTCTTATAGTGCATTAATCAGTTTTCTCAAACCGGAATATCGGTTTTCTGGACTTCAGAGCACTCACAACCGCAATACCACGCATGAAATGCATGTCCGCCTTTTGCTGATAAGTAAAACCAGCCATCTTTTTTGCAAACCTCTGTAAAAATGACGACGTGTGTGAAAATCAGCACTTTGTGTGTTTATTGACAGCGCCATCTACCTGTTCGCCGCTTGCGTTACGCCCATGCATTGTACGACGAAAATAGCCAGCTTAAATGTGTTCTATCACCCCTTAAAGTTTTTCCCATGACTTCTAATTCACCCTTGAATCCTATGAAGGAAATGTGATTCAATTTAAGATACACCCCCCACCCACCCACTTTCTCGAGCTACTTACTTTACAATTTCTTTATTTCTTCTTCTAATTTGCATTCATATTAGCATCCTATTTAGCAACACTAGTCTGCATAAATAATTTCAGCAATCATTTGTTAAATATTGTTTAGAAAACATGGTTCTCTCCACAATCTGAAAGCACCCTGTAGCGCCTCACTGCTTGAGTTGCGACCATGCTTTGTATAGTGTTTAAAGCTTGTCTAGGCGTTTTCTATTACCCCTTACAGTTTGGCCCATGAATTCAGGGACACCCTGTGTATTCCGGGTTGAGAAAACGGATTAACCCCTTACAGTTTGGCCCGAACGCCACTCGGGCAAGAAGAGTTTGCTTTCTTCGTTACTAAAAGCTTCTGGATACCACTAATTTTTATCTGTAATCTTCGCTTTATTAATTAGCAGACATTTTTCGATTGTACAAGGAAAACATTTTAGTACAGAAAAAGTGGTGTTCCGTCCCTATTTTAATTTATTGTGTCAAAAAATCGGAACTGTTAAGGGGTTAATACACTATAATAAAAAGAAAAGTGTCCAGTTAAACTGGTGGCAATGAGCTCACAGGCTATTCACACTAAATGTATATTATACTCACATTTCAAAGAATACATCGAAAAATGAAGAAATCGACAATAAATTAATGGGGGGATTTGCCCCCCCGTTCCCCCAAATATACTTGACCAATCATTCCCCAAAACTAATCAGGGAAGCGCCTTATCAAAAATTTGAAGCAAATCGGATAATTCTGCATGAAAAACTCATTTATCTAAATTAAGGGGGATTATCCATCGTTCCCCCCTTTATACTTAACCAACGAACCCCCGAAACTAATCAGGGAAGCGCCTAATCAGAATGAACCTATATACAAAATTTCTATCAAGAGTTAGCGCGTTACGTACATACGGAACCTGCGGGCACATTAGCTGAGGCTTTGATAGCCTATGAGCTAAAAACTACTCGTAAACGCTTCCGAAAATCAATGGCAACAAAAGAAACTTTGTTTTTATAAATGCTTCTTAAAATCTCAAAAATATGTTGGTTTCTATGGTTTCTGAAGATAAAAATGCTTTTCAGAGTCGCAGGTAACTCGGAAGAGGTTATTATATATTTTCGTTTGTTGTTATATTATATTTTATAGATTAAGAAACATTTGTCTTTTTTAACAGTGCGGCATAATTTGAATGTACCCCCCTCTGCCAATCCCGTCAATTGAAAATTCTGAATATTAAACTATTAACAAACCACGGGAGTTTCTGTATAAAATATTATATATTTTTAATTCTATTTTACTACTAACTAATTATTCACAGACTCGAGAATTTGGGATTTAGTTTGATGTTATATAATTAGAGAGAAATGTTATGTAACGAAATCTGCTACAGAAAACTATAAAAAAACTTGCTTTCATGGTATAATTATGAATAAATTAAAACTGAATGGAGGAAAAATAAATATGGCATTTTATGTTGATGCGACTTAGAATAAAAACACCATAAATTCGCAAACAGATATTTATTTAGCAGCGTAGGCGTTATAAAATTTTATAAATGTTTTAAATTTTTTCTCATATGAAAAATAAATTAAGTCAGTGAGTACAATAGATGAAGTAATACTCTATTTAGATTGATTGAAAAAATGGAAAGAATTGCACAGATAGACAGATCTACGCTCTAAAGAAACAATGCAATAGGTGATCAGTAGAGATAGGTAGATTAATAAAGAGTGCGTGAGTATCATAGGTTTCAAAACTACAATTTCTTATCTGATATTCTTTGATTTTTTGTATTATTTTTGTAAAAACTTTTAAAATCTTAAAAATGAAAGGGAAGACTGGATTCATAACTTTTATGTGCTCAAGAACTGTCACATATTGATCTCATCATTAAATTATGAGAAATAGTGTTGTACCAAGGCTATTATTCTTCAATCAAATAATTATATAAATAAAATAATATAAAATTAATTGGAGGATCTCATTATTTTGAATCCAAATAATGTTGTCAGAGAAAAAGTACAAAACTTTATAATTGTTTTAATAAATTAATATAATTTTAATATAACATAATTAATTAATTAATATAATTATTTATAAAATATTTATAATTATAATTACTTATGATTATGATTATAAATACAATTAATATTAATATATTAATTAGTATTATAATTATTAATGTTTAATAATATTAATATATAATAATAAATATTAATTATAATTAATATAATAACTATCTAATAATTAATATAATTAATTAATTAATATAACTAACATCATTTTGTCATCAGAGAATATCATAATTAAAATATTATGCATTTTTTTAACCCTTTGACTACGGATCGGGACATATACGTTCTAGTGGACTATTTTTTATTCTATCCGTACCAGTTTTTGAAAAATAATCTGTCATACACTTATGCTAGTATAATTTCAGCCGAAATCTACCACAAAGGAAAATTTTTTTAAATTGTGGTACGATACAATATAAGAATAGTTTCAAGTCCTGTCCCGTAAATCAAAAGGTTAATATAAAAATTAAATATAGTCCTCATTATCTCAGATGAAAAAAACAAAAGCTACACTAACGACTAAACGACTAACTAAAAAACTAACGTCTTTCAAATAATTCACACTATTTTAACATACTTAAATAATGTTCGTTAAACTGAATTTTTTTTTATAAAGTGACACTCATTGTAAAGAATTTCTACTGCGCTGTGTTTCTTTGCCGGCTTTCTTTTATATGCCTTCGACGCCGATAATTTTTGTTCAATAACTGCAAACTATAGAGCTTTCTTATATCAGTATTTTGAATTTGTCTTATCTAATCGTAGATTTATTACGATTAAATAAGGCAAATTTTACTTTAAAAAATACTGGTAACAAAAAAACGTAAATTTTCGCAGCTATGTAACACTTTTAAAAGATTCCTTACTGTAAAACTAATGCCTCATTAATAACTGAATTTCAAAAATAATTTTCCTCAAATATTTATCTCAAAAATATTCGTAATTTTTTATAATGCATTCTTAAAAATTTTTCAACCAAATTTTAAACATATTATCATAATTAACAACTTTTCGGAAAAATAAATTAATATTTAGTTTGTAAGCGTAAAGAATTTGAACACAAATCTTCAGGCAGAAACTTTTCTGATAGCACAGCTAATCGATATCACGTTACTTTGACGTCATAAATAGTGGCAAGTGTCACAGTCATAACGGTGACCAAAATTTGACATCCTTAATTCGTCACAGTATGACTCTGGTGTGGTCGTGACTCCACTGTGAAGTTTCAGTGACCAATTTTTGAGTCATTTGCACCTTATAATAAAATAAAAGTATCGACTTCACAGTGACTCATTTTCCATGTCACGTGTTAGCAATGTAGACAGCAAGCGTTTCATTTGGGTCACGATGCTTTTGCATTTTGGTCACATTTGGGTCACGGTACTATTAATATTTTAATGGAGACATTCACACTGATTGCAAACAACTTAAATATCTTGATCTCATGTATGTGAGTAATTGAGTTCTATTAACGAAATACAAAACGCATCGCCTTTTTTTTAAAATTCTTTACGATGAAAAATAATCCATTCCTTCAGCAAGAACGACAATTCTCAAAATTGCGTTTTTCAATAGCATCGATTATTAATGTTTTTACAAGATACAAATTCTCCATGAGAAAACAGAACTATTTTTGTTGACCTTTTACTAAGGTATTCTCAGTGAACTTTGCACTTAAGACGTAAAATAATCGTCCCATTACGTGAAAGGAAAAACTTTTTTACTTGTGTCAACTTTATGTCGATATGTTATACAGATGCTGGTCGACTTTTTATAACAATTTTCACAAGCTATAAATATCAGCGTATGCTACGAAAGAATTTTATTTCCGCGTAAATAAAATTGTTTCGGTTTTGTTATGCCTTGCAGTTTTGTTTATTTTTGAAATTGCACTTTTATATAGATTATATTTTCACTCTTTACGTAGAGAATTGGGCTTACAAAATATTTTAAAAAGCTGTAAAAGCTATAATATTTCGATATCTAAAAGTACGATAAGTAATATTAATCTAAGTAAAATATTCATTTTCAGTTATAAATAAAATATTTATCAATATTTTATTTATTAAACAATGACCTTCTACTGAGTGAGTTCAAATTAAACAAGAAAAAAAATCATGCGTCAAACATAGATTTTGAAACACTTTCAACACTTCCAAAATACTTTAACAAAACTTCGCTGTTTTAGAAAACGAATAACACAATTGAAAACCAGATTTCTGCAATTAACGTCCATAACCGGAAAAGTACTCCAATTCTTTTGTGCAGCCCTGTGTTTGATCTATAGATTTATATATATTCTACATAGTATGCTAAAATTTAGTTTAGTAAGATAAGGTTGTAGCGGCCATCTTAAAATGTCCGCTGTGTGGTAGAGCACGAGGAAAGAAGTACAACTGTTTTAAAACCAAAAACTGGTTTATTAACACAATCAGTAGGGAGTTTGAGCGAGCTCCACGAAATTTTCCTAAAAAATTAAATTAACTAAAGAGTTCTTGCTAACACTTGTAGCTTAAACAAAAACGAAACAATATAATTAAACCTTAACCTTTTTAAATATATAATCACGATTCAATACTCTTATCCTTCAAATTACATAAGCACTGATGCAGGTTCAAGTCAGCTTTATCAATGTATAAAATTCCAGTATAAGAATACTAAGGCTGATTTTTAATCACGAGACTCGATGCGAGGTCTCAAGGCTAAACCTAAATCTCAGTCGCAATATTCAACTTCCCAGGCCACTTCTCTGCTGAGCGCTCACCAGCTCCTCTGAGCTCTGCACTCAAGTCAAAATTCGCTGCTTATATACTTCAGTGTCGATCGACCAGCTCCAGAAAATTTGCATAATCGAAATTACACGGCGACTCACAATTTCAGGGATTCAGCTGTCCTTCGAAAGTTAAAGAAAGATAGAGAGCCTTTATAACTTGTACGCACATAGTCGGTTAATGGACAAAAACGATCTCATTCACACATTGCCTACTCACGTGATGCGAGTAGTCAATACCTTACAACCCCTCCCGGAAATTGTGAAAGAAAAAGCGGTGGTTGAATGCAGACCATCGTCTTTTTCTTTTAAAAATTTAGAGTCCAAAAAAATGAACACAACATGTGACGGGTAAATTTAAATTTTGAATCCAAATGTAAATTTTGTACTTTTAACCCATCACGCAAAAACTGGTTAGATCGACGACACTTTCAACATAACCTCCTGTAAATGTGCAGTATCATGCAAAAGAATCTCACAAAATTTTCCTCACAAAATTTTCCTCACAAAATTCACAGCTTGCCAAAATAAATACGCAACTTTACCTGCAAAATTCCATGAAGTGCCGAAACAAATTGCAAAGTAGAACGTCACTACAAAACTATCTGTCAAAGAATAAAGTAGCTTTCCTAAAAATTCCTAAATTGCCAAAAACTCACCTCCCCGAAATTCAATGTAGATGACTCGCTCAATTACAATGGTCACAAACTAACAGCTAACAGAGCTGTGAAAGTGAAACAATTTTCTTTTATAAAATATAAAGGTATAAATATACATTACAAATTTCTTCAAGACAATTCTTCTTCTTGAGAACTAAAATATAAAAAAAACTTATAAATAGACTATCTGCTTCAAGATGATTTACTTCCTGGAACAAACTTCATTATCTACATACAATGTTACGTCAGAACTATGAAATACACTAACAATATTCATAATTAACAACAGCAGAACTAATAAGTAAGTTCCTAACTAGGGTATAACGAACAACACTTAAAACTTCATAACTAGTGCATAACCAACAACACTTTTAAAACGACATAACTTGCGAAAACCCAACATACAACACTAAACCGATAACGACCACGAACACGACCGAAGGGAGAAAGTTAGATTTGGTAACAATGTTAGTAAAGTGAAATAGAACGCGCGTGTCAAGGGCAACTCTTGACCGCAAAACACGTGCACGCCTATCCGCGGCGCGTGTAAAAAACCCATAATACTAAATTCATATTTCAAAATTCAACATATAGAACAATCATACACATAATATATACATAATTTATACATAGAATATTCACAGAACACTTATAGAACAATTATACAAGCAATTTAACAATCTCTCGAACATGAAAGCAGTGAATCTCGAAAGATGTTCTCTGACATCATAACTTAAATTTTGGCAAAAAAAAATTTTGAACAGAAATTAAATGCACAACTTGTGAAGCCGAGATACAAAATCAAACAATGGTCGAAAGGTAACTATAACAGTTCAGCTGCTTTGTCCAGTCCATAGAACTTGTTGACATTTATATAGGCACTTTAAATGAAATTAATAAAAATGGAAC
Source organism: Maratus michaelseni (assembly GCA_963931845.1). Lineage (NCBI taxonomy): Eukaryota > Metazoa > Arthropoda > Arachnida > Araneae > Salticidae > Maratus > Maratus michaelseni. Next base: position 66,655,798 of record OZ007586.1, on the reverse strand, counting down.
GTCGTCACCTGATTTTATAGTGAAGATGAACTGGAAGCTTGTAGGCTCATAGAAGAACTCTGGCGGCGTCCCCAAAATCCTTGGACGAAACTCCGTTCTGATGCAGACTGGTAAGGAGAGGCCACTGTCGCTTGTCGTGCCTGCAGCCGGGTGTTGTAACCATGGCGACGTCCTTTGGGAGGAGCTCGTGTAGTGTCAAGGCAACACTAGATACCGGGCTTGCTCATTCACTCTCAAAACGTCACAAATGGTGGCTGACCGCGACCAGCGATTGGTCCAAAGCAATGCGCCCATCGTTTTGTGCCAATCGCTGTATGTCTTTCCTCCTAGTCAGCCACCTTTTGTGACGTCATCATAATGAATGAGCAAGCCCGGTATGTAGTGTAGCCCTGGTAGTGTCCACTCGACGACTGCTCGTAGATTCCACTCGACGACTTCTAGGCGGGCTTACTGATTTGTCCATTTGATGATTGCTAGGCGGGCTTATTGAAGTGTCGACTCGACGATTTCTAGGCGGGTCTCGGCGATGGTGCCGCCGGGCAAGATTGTCTCTAGGGTTGAAGAATGTAGTATCGAAAGGCGTTCGTTTCCGTGAGGCTCCCGACATCGATGTGGAGGGCAAGGTCCGCTTTCTGCCGATTCTCCTGCGCCGTTTGGTTGTAGAGGGGAGATAGTCCATGCCACGTTTTCGTGCGTCACTTTGGCACTGTCGATGTGATGACTTCTGAGATGGTTGACCATCGGAAGATTCGTTGAGATCTGTTGGTGGATTGTCGTTCCGGCCTCTCTTGGCAGGAATGTCTGTCGATGACTTTGATAACAGTCTCTTGTGTTGTGGTCGATGTGACGTAGAAGGGTTCTGCATTAACTTCTTGTCTGGAGGCTTAGAACTACTTGTCGAGATCGAATGCGGGTGCTGTCTTTTGCCATATTTTCGAACCACTTTAGGTAATGTCTGTTCAGCTGGCTGGTTAACCCTGTCTCGGTTAACTTGAGGAAATTTACGTTTCATCTCCGTTCGTATGTTATCACTATCATTATTAGAAGAATTATTTGCATAAGAAGATTGACTGACGTAAGGAGAATGAGAGGTCTTTGACTGAGGCATAGAGGATTCACCGTCTGACGTTTGAGAACCATTTGAGCTAGTGTCCCTAAACTTATAAACTCTGACCTGATCCAAGTTTACCGTGGTATGACAACCGTCAACATCAATAATTAAATTGTTACCTTTAACTTCCAACACTTTATACGGTCCCTCAAACTTAGGTCCAAACTTAGCGACTCGTTTCTGCCGACTAGAACTCAACCAATGTTTTTCTAACAACACAAAATCACCAACTTTAATTTCCAACTCTCTCCGACGCATATTATAATACAACGCTTGTTTTTTCTGAGCCTTTCCCATTTTTATTTGTGCTTCCTTAACCAACTTATCGATGTCCTGAATCATATATTCATTTTCATTTCCCGAAATTTTAATCAATTGTTGAAAAGGAGTAATGATTTTCCGACCCAAAAACAACTCTGCAGGGGTTTTCCCAGTGGATTCGTGAACTGCCGTACGCAAAGCATAGGCAAAATGCTGCAAGAATTGGTCCCAGTTTGAATGATGAGTGCCAATAAAGGAAGAAATCATTTGAATGAGGGTTCTATTGACCCTCTCAGCCATATTGGACTGTGGCCGGTATGGAACTGTAAAAGAATGAGATATCTCCAGCTGTGTGCACAATTCTTTAAAAATTTCGGATATAAAACAGGGACCGTGATCACTAATTACCTGGGATGGTGCACCATATTTCGAAATAAAACAGTTAAATAAAGTGTTAGCTACAATTTTTCCTGAAGCTTTTCTGAGGGGGACAAACTCAACCCATTTACTAAAATAATCTACAATTACTAATACAAATCTATATCTATTTCCAGTTAAAGGATAAGGACCAATTAAATCAACTCCGATACATTCTAGGGGAAAGGACTTTTTAATTGAAATTAGTTTGCCAGCTGGTCTTATGTTTTTATAGTTATATTTTTGGCATGTGTCGCAGCTGGAGACATAAGCGCGCACTGCTTCCCGCATTTTAGGGAAGTAGCAGGAGTCACATAATCTAGCGTATGTTTTCCTGACACCTAGGTGACCTGCTAAAGGGTTGTCATGGAATTCGTGCAAGATGGCCTTACGAAGAGAAGCTGGAATATACACTTTTAATTCACCACGCGAATTTACAGTTTTTGAATAAAACAGAAGACCATCGATAATTTTGAAATTCCGGGACCAATTTTGGAACATATGCGCGTCCGCGCTTTGTACCATGTCAGCATCCTGTAAATAATTATATAACTGACCAAATTCCTCATCCTTTTTCTGTTCCTCTATAAGTTGCTCTCTTGACTTCAAAACCAACGACGACAAAACACAAACCTTAACCTCTTCAGCTATTTCAACACCCTCCTGGGGATTCCTCGATAAAGCATCTGCTACTGCGTTTTCCTTTCCGGCCCTATGCTCAATTACAATATTAAACTCCGCCAATTTCAAACACCATCGAACCATTCGAGACGATAAACCTTTTCCGTGCGTTAACTTTGTTAAAGCAGAGTGATCCGTAACCACTTTGACCGGGATATCACAGAAGAAACATCTAAATTTGTTCAAAGCCCAAATTACAGCAAGACATTCGCGTTCCGTAATTGAATAGTTCCGTTCCGCTGCATTTAAAATTCTAGACGCAAAAGCTATGGGGCGATCTTTCTGAGCTAACATCGCACCAATTCCGACTGCGCTAGCGTCACAGTATAATTCAAATTGTGAAGAGTAATCGGGATGAGCTAAAACCGGTGAAGAAATTAAAGAATTCTTTAAATGTTCGAAAGCATTTTGAGCCGCTTTCGACCAAACAAATTTAACCCTCTTTCGTTTTAAAGCATATAGTGGTTCGCAGATTTCTGAAAAATGTGGTATAAATTTTTGAAACCAAGCCACCATACCCAAAAATGTTGCTACTTGTTTCGCATTCTTTGGAGGTGCCATTGCCGCAATTGCATCTGTTTTTTGTTTGTCTGTTTGTATGCCCTCTTGTGTGATTCGAACACCAAGATATTTTAACTCTTTACGAATAAATTTACATTTTTCTAATTTGACAGTGAGACCCGCGTTTCTGAGCAATGTGAAAACTTTACGTAATAAATTTATATGTTCCTCAAATGTTTCAGACATAACTATAATATCGTCGAGGTATACCAGAACTCCGAAACCAAGAAGGGGTTTCAGAATGGTATCCATTGCCTTCTGGAACGTGGCTGGAGCCCCCGATAATCCAAAACTCATGCGTTTAAATGCGAAACACCCATTATGCGTTATAAATGCTGTTTTAAGTATGTCTTCCGGTTTCATGCCGATTTGAAAATAACCGGAGGTTAAATCGAGTGTGGACATGAATTTAGTACTTTGAATATTGCCTAGTATGTCATCTATTACAGGAATTGGATACTGTGGATATTGGGTTATTGAATTGAGTTTTCGATAATCTATAGCGAATCGCCAAGCCTCAGGATCCTCAATGCTTTTTCCATTGTTTTTCCGACATAATACTACTGGTGACGCGTATGGAGATTCAATGGGCATAATGATGTCGTCGCGGAGCATTTTGTGAATGTGATAATTAATGATTTTCTGTTTGACTTTATCGTAACGGTATGGTTTGCTTGCTACTGGTGCATGTGAACCGGTATTAATTTCATGCCAGGAAACGTGTGTCAACCCCGGTTTGTCTGAAAACACTTCCCTGAAGTCATGTAAAAACTTATTAAATTTGCTTATCTCCCCCTTTGTTAAACCAGATTCACTTAAATCAATTGAGAGTGATGAGGACTCGTTTGTACAAGTATTCTCATCATTATTAACCTCCAGTGTACGTGAAAAGAAATCCAGGCTCATCCCTCTATCTTTCATGAAATCAACTCCAACAATACAATGTGCTTTTAATCCATCTAATACTAGAAATTGCCACCTCGCTTTAACCGACCGTATTTCTACATCCAAATCCACCAGACCTTTTATACTGCATTGTATCCCTTGAGCCGATTGAACCACTAAATTAACATGTCGCAACCTTTTATACGAAAAATATTTCTGATACACCTCAAACGATATAAAACTTTTATCCGCGCCTGTATCCAGAATACTTTTCACCACTATTCCACTCAAAACTATTAACAACTCAGGTAATTCCACTGGGTTAACTATTACCGTGTTTAAATCGATCACAGAAGGCTTTGAAGAGTTAACCTGTGACTGCTGACCTTCAGCACAACAGCCACCTACCAGTTTAACCCCTGCTGACAATTTCTAGCCTTACCAGATCTTTCCTCTTTACGCTGAACGACTTTTTCGCCAACCACCAACTGTCTAACCCTGGACGAACTATTCTGCCGAGGGTTAACCTCGTTCCTTCTATCCAAACCATTGCTATTGCGACTGCTCACCCCCTCATTTCTTCTGAAACCATTATTATAAGTTTGATCATAATTCCGTAAACCACCACTAACTCTTTGAAAATTTTGCCTATCCCCATAATTAACTGGACCACGAACATTACGACCATTATATTCAGTATCATAATTCCTGGACCTATTAATAAACCTATCCCCCTCGTTGAATTCTCGTGTGGTTCTCGGTCTATGGTGATCCGCCTCATGTCGCGCTTCATACTTTATTAATAATTGATAGAGTTCAGCTGTATTCGCTGGGGCACGCAGCTCGATAAAGTCCTGGATTGACACTGCGAAAAGAGGAAGCAGAATATCCATCAGCTCCTGATGAGTAACGTCAAGTGCCAACTTGTTTTTTAATTCGAGCTTTCTCAGAAAAAATCCGGACGCTTTTTCGTAAATAGTCTGGCGTTTACAATAGAATTCACGTCTTAATTCCGCTGCATTACGCTGATTAGGAAAGGCTTTAGTTAACTCCGAGCATGTTTGCTCAAATCTTTTCGCGTCATCGGTCACCAAGAAACGTCCAATGTTCTCAAGCCAAAGCAAGGCTTCATCCTTTAGAGAGCATTTCAATACTACATATTTGTTTTTATCCGGAATATCGTTAAAGGCAATATAATCGTTCAATTTATTTAAAAATTCTGTGACATCAGAATGTCCGGCAAAGTAAACTCTGGGGACTATCTCTCGTGGATGTGGGCCATCGTACAACCCGTGAAGTTGGGCGCCATTTGTAGCGGCCATCTTAAAATGTCCGCTGTGTGGTAGAGCACGAGGAAAGAAGTACAACTGTTTTAAAACCAAAAACTGGTTTATTAACACAATCAGTAGGGAGTTTGAGCGAGCTCCACGAAATTTTCCTAAAAAATTAAATTAACTAAAGAGTTCTTGCTAACACTTGTAGCTTAAACAAAAACGAAACAATATAATTAAACCTTAACCTTTTTAAATATATAATCACGATTCAATACTCTTATCCTTCAAATTACATAAGCACTGATGCAGGTTCAAGTCAGCTTTATCAATGTATAAAATTCCAGTATAAGAATACTAAGGCTGATTTTTAATCACGAGACTCGATGCGAGGTCTCAAGGCTAAACCTAAATCTCAGTCGCAATATTCAACTTCCCAGGCCACTTCTCTGCTGAGCGCTCACCAGCTCCTCTGAGCTCTGCACTCAAGTCAAAATTCGCTGCTTATATACTTCAGTGTCGATCGACCAGCTCCAGAAAATTTGCATAATCGAAATTACACGGCGACTCACAATTTCAGGGATTCAGCTGTCCTTCGAAAGTTAAAGAAAGATAGAGAGCCTTTATAACTTGTACGCACATAGTCGGTTAATGGACAAAAACGATCTCATTCACACATTGCCTACTCACGTGATGCGAGTAGTCAATACCTTACAAGGTTTAGTAACATTATGTTTAGTTTAGTAACATGATAGGTTGAAAATTCACCTTCAGCAATTTCTACCACACTGTTAAAAATTTACAGCAAACTATCCAGTCATTTGACCGTTTTTATAGAAAATGTTTGCATAACCGTAATTTAACTATATTCTGACCATAAAATGGGCAATAATATGGGTTGGGTTGGGTTGATTATTGACGGCCAATTATCTACACTTGGGATATAGGCCCGGGGGGAGTGCCCTTCGTGGGGGTCTTTCTAAGGGAACCTAACCTGTATTTACGCATGGATAAATCCACGGCTCGAAGAAAACCACGAAAACTCCGAACGATTAGGCCGACGGGCGCGATTGCAATAATATGGTAAGAATACAATTAAATTACGGTTATGTAACCGTTTTCTATAAAAACGGTCAAATGACTGGAGAGTTGGTGCAAATTTTTAACATTGCAATAGATGGAGACATGCTTGAATTCTTTTGCACAGTCATGTATATTACTTATACATATTTTTATACACCATGTATTAAGCTAAAATTAAATTCAGGCTAAAACACGCGTAAAATTTTTGAAATCACACTTTCAGAAATTATCATCTGTAAGCGGTCATGTATCCCAGTTCTTTAGGTGGCCCTGGTATGATTTTTGCATAACTGAATTAAAAACCACCTTTAAACAATTCACGCTCATACTCAGTAAGGCTTATGAATATTTTGTGTAGCCCTTTATATGATCTATAATACTTATACAAACCACGTAGTATGCAAAAAACTTTGTTAAATTTAAATATGCATACCATAACTAAAAAAATGTACTTCCACAAATTATCGCTAATAGACAGTACGAAATATTTTGTGTGTACCTGAAAATGAACTATAAATTCTGCGCACATCATATTCCACCGCACATATCTTGTAGTAAATATCAATAATGTATATATATTTCATTATATTTGAAAATGTATAACATAATTAAAATATGTTGCAAACAATTTTTCCACATAGACCATTATGTAACGTATTTATTTTGTGTGGCTCTAAAAATTAATAATAAATGTTTTGCACTCTATTTCTACAGAATGCATGTTTTAGAGTACTTCATAAATGCATATAAATTTAATTATATTTGAAATGGTGTAACATCATTCAAATGTGTTTGAAACGAATTTTTCCCATTGACCGTAATGTAACGGAATACTTTTGACTGTCTCTGTAAACGAACTATAAAGGTTACACACTTCATTTTCAATAGCGATCGCGCTATAGTAAACGTCAATAGCATATAAAAATTACTAGGCAATCCAAGTATATTTACGAGAGTTTAAGCATGGACAGATAAATCGAAATCATAAATACTTTTCAACTGTATTAGAAAGTGTCGAAAAGACCAGAACTTCGATGTTTATTGTCTTTCTTTCCACCATATCGCCGCATGCAAAATTTGCTGCAGAATTCTGCATGAGAAGAATGCTGTCACAATTGATAACGTATGGATAAGAGAGACCTTAGTACCAAGGGACACTTTTTGTTTAACGCTTCAAAACTGAGCTACTAACCACTTTTAAAATTGTTAAAAAAATATGAACGTATATCTATAGTATTTACATTTTACTGGAAGTCCCGTACACACTTAAAAATAGAAATTATGCCAAATAGAATAAATTTTCCTAAAACGATACAAATGGCCCTAGATACAAGAACACCAATGTACTGGGGCCGGTAATTGTTGTACCTAGAGCCATTTTCTAAAATTTTGAATTTACACTCTATAAAAAATTTTATAAAACAAACAATCATCCTCAGATAACGCATGAGTCAAAAATACACTGGTGTAAGCATGTTTAAAATTGCACTTTTTTATAATACGGAAAAATTACTCACAAATTAACCAATTATGACCGCAATCATTTCTATCTTAAAAATGGAAAAAAATGCATTTCACACCACTTTTATAGAATAGGAATTTGGTGTCTTATTTTATCGAGTAATTTTTGTCATCAAAGAAATACAGTATTTCGCTTCAAAATTACTGGCGTGCAAACAACAAAAGTGGTTTTAGCTATGGTGTTGCTTTAATGGAAAGCTAGGCTGTTAACATATCACTAACCCACCATGTAAAAACCATTTAAATTTCAAAAGTTCTCAAAATTCTAGCATGTAAGCGTTTTAGATAAACTGCAAATATTTTTTTAATGAGTTATTCTACATTACAATTTGAAATTTTATTTGGGACCATGAATCTCAGTATAAAGCAATTGTGGCCCTAGGTACAACATTGGGCTATTTCACGGAAAACGGTCTCTATTAAAAATTTCACATTGATTAGTGATATATTCGATATCGCATTTAGCACTTCAGATAACAATTACAGGAGTTCGCAGCGTCCTATATTTTTTATAAGTACTTCTTACTATTATAGCTTCGTAGCGTATTTATTGAACATGCGCAATATTTTGAAAATAGTGGTGGTAAATAATTTTAAACTATAGGACGATACGATTCCTGCAATTAAAACTAGGCGTTGTAGTTATTTCAAAAGTATATATTTTTTGTTTACCTTTTTAAAATAAATGTGAAAATTTTTATTTTTGTGCTTTCAAAGGACTTTCCTCTTTTATTTCTCAGAATGTATTCTTCGGAAATTGGAAATAGCTATAATAATAAACACTGATGTTGTCACTCACCCATCTATACTAATATTATAAAGGAGTAAAGATTGTTTGTTTGTTTGTTTGTTTGTTTGTTTGTTTGTAGGGGGTAATCTCTGGAACTACCGAACCGATTTCAAAAGTGATGGTGGCAAATTGATGGTGACAATCCCTGCTCCAACATATGCTATATTTTATGTCGATGCCACTACCCCAGGGGGGTGCAGGAGCGAAAAACGTTCTAAAATTGCGATCTTTTCTATACTGAAGCAGCTAGAAATTTGAAATTTGGCGTTGTAGTTACTTATAAGATGTAAATGCTCTCTGAGAACAAAATTAAAAAAAATTCGAAATTTAAAAGGGTGAAATGAGCGAAAAGCGTTCTAAAAACTTTCTAAATTACAATTTCTATGGAATCTCTAGAACTACCGAACCGATTTGAAATTTGGCGTTGTAGTTACTTATAAGATATAAATGCTCTCTAGGAACAAAATTTAAAAAAATCGAAATTTAAAAGGGTGAAATGAGCGAAAAGCGTTCTAAAAACATTCTAAATTACAATTTCTATGGAATCTCTAGAACTACCAAACCGATTTGAAATTTGGCGTTGTAGTTACTTATAAGATGTAAATGCTCTCTAAGAACAAAAAAAAAAAAAAAAAAAAATCGAAATTTAAAAGGGTGAAATGAGCGAAAAGCGTTCTAAAAACATTCTAAATTAGAATTTCTATGGAATCTCTAGAACTACCGAACCGATTTGAAATTTGGCGTTGTAGTTACTTATAAGATGTAAATGCTCTCTAAGAACAACAACAAAAAAAAAAAATGAAATTTAAAAGGGTGAAATGAGCGAAAAGCGTTCTAAAAACATTCTAAATTACAACTTCTATGGAATCTCTAGAACTACCGAACCGATTTAAATTTGGCGTTGTAGTTACTTATAAGATGTAAATGCTCTCTAAGAACAAAATAAAAAAAAATTTGAAATTTAAAAGTGTGAAATGAGCGAAAAGCGTTCTAAAAACTTTCTAAATTACAATTTCTATGGAATCTCTAGAACTACCGAACCGATTTGAAATTTGGCGTTGTAGTTACTTATAAGATATAAATGCTCTCTAAGAACAAAATTTTAAAAAATCGAAATTTAAAAGGGTGAAATGAGCGAAAAGCGTTCTAAAAACATTCTAAATTACAATTTCTATGGAATCTCTAGAACTACCGAACCGATTTGAAATTTGGCGTTGTAGTTACTTATAAGATGTAAATGCTCTCTAAGAACAAAATAAAAAAAAATTGAAATTTAAAAGGGTGAAATGAGCGAAAAGCGTTCTAAAAACATTCTAAATTACAACTTCTATGGAATCTCTAGAACTACCGAACCGATTTGAAATTTGGCGTTGTAGTTACTTCTAAGATGTAAATGCTCTCTAAGAACAAAATAAAAAAAAAATTCGAAATTTAAAAGGGTGAAATGAGCGAAAAGCGTTCTAAAAACATTCTAAATTACAATTTCTATGGAATCTCTGAAACTACCGAACCGATTTCAAAAGTGATGGTGGCAAATGGATGGTGACAACCCCTGCTCCAACATAGGATATATTTTATGTCGGTGTCACTATCCCCAGGGGGGTTCAGGAGCGAAAAATGTTCTAAAATTGCGATTTTGTTTATACTGAAGGAGCTAGAAATTTGAAATTTGGCATGGTAGTTACTTATAAGATGTAAATGCTCTCTAAGAACAAAAAAAAAAATTCGAAATTTAAAAGGGTGAAATGAGCGAAAAGCGTTCTAAAAACATTCTAAATTACAATTTCTATGGAATCTCTAGAACTACCGAACCGATTTGAAATTTGGCGTTGTAGTTACTTATAAGATGTAAATGCTCTCTAAGAACAAAATAAAAAAAAAATCGAAATTTAAAAGGGTGAAATGAGCGAAAAGCGTTCTAAAAACATTCTAAATTACAATTTCTATGGAATCTCTGAAACTACCGAACCGATTTCAAAAGTGATGGTGGCAAATGGATGGTGACAACCCCTGCTCCAACATAGGATATATTTTATGTCGGTGTCACTATCCCCAGGTGGATTCAGGAGCGAAAAAAGTTCTAAAATTGCGATTTTGTTTATACTGAAGGAGCTAGAAATTTGAAATTTGGCATGGTAGTTACTTATAAGATGTAAATGCTCTCTAAAAACAAAATTTTAAAAAATCGAAATTTAAAAGGGTGAAATGAGCGAAAAGCGTTCTAAAAACATTTTAAATTACAATTTCTATGGAATCTCTAGAACTACCGAACCGATTTCAAAAGTCATGGTTTTAAATTGGTGGTGACAATCCCTGCTACAACAGCCTCTTTAATAAAAAACTATGTTTTTCTGACGACTGGGTTTTTCGCTAATTGTTGCCACAGATTAATCTCGGAAAATGAAACACTTGAAGTTACTGAAAAAAAATAGTAGCTTGAAAAGTATTTGTCTGAAAATTGTTAGGCAAACTGTGTTTGAAAGGTAAAAAATTGTATTTTTCTTGATATAAATTTCAAATCTAATGATTATGCCATTTTTCAAACATTGAATTTGAAAAATTACCAAATTTCACAATGGAGTACCATAGTGAAACCTTCATGCGTAAAAAGATAATGATAAGGGCGACGTGTCCTGGCGTGTATATGGCGTCCTTGGCTATAGCACGAGTCACAAATTATAGTAGCCTTATTATTCTGTTAAAATATAAAAGTGAATTATGAAATGTCAATATTTTGTTGGATTAAAAGTTCGTTATAAGAAATTGACCAGCGTAGCGGGCGTAGCTTGCTAGTTAATAATAAAACTTAGAAACGAATATTATTTAAAATAACGGTAGTGGTCTTAGGTACATGGTGGCTCTAGGTACAAATGTCTCCCTTGCATTTAATGGATTTTAGCAAATAAGGAACAATTTATTTTCATAAACAGAAGAAAAAATCTTGAAACTTGTTTTAGTAAATTTAATGTGACATTTTCTTAAGGTTTGTAATTTTTCTTCTTTAAATGAAAAAGAAAAGAAGTCAAAATTTGACTACATGGGGAAAAATAGTTCCAAATATGGTTTTAAAGTTGAACCCTCTACTTTAAAATATATTTGCAAGGTTATTAAAATATTGATTTTGAACTATAAATAAAATATGTAAGATCTATTTAAAATTTAAAAAGACCAATCATACAAGTTTTATTATCTGTCTTTGTGGCATTTCGCGCACGCAGGCCTTGCTGCAGAATTCCGCGAAAAAAACAGTTAACTAGATAAAAATTGGAAAATTTTGTGCATACTCTCCTTGGATTTTCCAAGGAATCTATCAAAAATAATTCAGATTAGAAAATTTCTATTTAATACTTCAATCACATATTTCGTAACCACCTCATTTAATCGTTGAATTTTTAACATTTTTCTGCTATGAAATAAGACGAAAAATTCTATTAAAAATTGTGTTAAAACTGTACGCACCCTGTAATACTTGAATGTATTTAATCCATTTCAATAAAAAAAGAACAACTGATTATCATAAAAGAAAAAGAAAAAATCTTCAAAATATCTAATGAAACTTTTACTGAAATATTTGTAACTGTTCTATGTTTTGCATATAATGAAAAATGAAAAATAAAGTAAATAAATGAAGTTCATCGGTGTTTACCTACGTCACGTCAGCTGCGGGTATATAGATATAAAAACCAATAGGTGTGAAGGATATTTCAATACTCCTTTCCCATCGTCCTATAAACATGTCTTTTAGAAAGGTATATACCCGCAGAGGTGTGGCTGTTGCCACTCCTGTGTAATGTCTAAATCCACATACACAGTGCTATAAATTAGTAGAGCTACATTAACACATTTTTTGCGCCGCTTGCGACCTTTTATCGATAAGCCTGCTCATAAGTGTTATTTTTGCATGCTTTATTATTCAACAAATGATACTCTTTATTCATGTTTATACTAGAAATGAATGCATTTAATGGCGATACTGTTTCTTATCAATATGTTTATGTGCGCAATATTGATTGTATAAATATTGTATAAATATAAATATTATGTATATTTTCTAGAAGTAATTTAGCATTTATACAGAGTTATACTATACATATCCAAAAGATTTAATTTTACGTGACCAGCTCAAATTGTGTCAAAGTATATATTTATAATATATATTTATAATATATATTTATAATATATATTTATATCAAAATATATGTCAAAATATATATTTATATTATTTTAATAAACAGTACCTTTTGTTGTCTAACAGTGAAAATACATCTGTTGGTATACAAATGATTAAAAAATAATAAAAAGAAGTTTATAATTTTATTTGTTTGGAATGTTGGGGGTATTTTAATGAAAAGCTATACAAAAACCAAGTAAATGAACAGTTCTTACCAGGGAATGAACGCAAAATTTTCCAGTGAATGAACGGGCAGCAATTTTAAAAAAAACTTAAGTTTCATACTATGTTATTTATGTTACAAATTGTGCAAACAATTTATAACAGGTTTTCACTGAATTTCGGGTTTTTTAAAGCCAGCATGATAATTTACTAGTGGGGAGTTTTTCAAACCTTATTCTTTTAAAATATTTACTAACTGTTCATTCACTGGAGGTTGTTCACTTATTGGTCGGACTTCCCTATATTGTGTCAAAAAATAACTACAGTAACATTTTTTGTCGAATGACCAATCGAAACTTAACTGTTAAATTCTTTGATAAGATGGAACAAAAAATTGGTATCAAAGCAATACCCTTTAATAATATTTCCTTCTAAAACTTAATAAGTACCAGTTATGGAGTTTTATGCTTTGGACTTTTACAAACAGCGTTATTCATAAGTCGACCGAAAAATATTCATAACTTTGGAAACCAAAATAACTTTAATAATAAAAGAATATTTGAAACGAAAGATTCGCCTTTGTTTATCTACAATAAGAAAAACATTTTTATGAAAAATGATTTATTTTACACATTACTAAAATAGACGTCCGATAAAAACATATGTACAAATGTCTTAAAAACTTTAAAACATAAGATATTAGTAGTACATAACACTTTCCTAGCACTTTCAGCTCTAATCTAAGCCATTATCAAGGATTTCAATCAGCGGAGAACAAAGCTCTGATGTGGTTCAAGACTAGAACTCAAAGTTAGGAAAGTGTTATATACTACTAATATCTTGTGTTTTAAAGTTTTTAAGTCATTTTTACATATGTTTTTATCGGCCGTCTATTTTAGTAATGTGTAAAATAAATCATTTTTCATAAAAATGTTTTTCTTATTGTAACTTTGGAAACATTTGAAATAGCTATAAGAAAACATAACCTTTTCGATTCTATAAGATTCGATAAAGTTATTTATTATCATAAAAATTAAAGGAATAAAATAGTACTCAACAATGAAAAATATCAAATAAAACATTTGAAACTCAAAGCTTTTATGTAAAACTTAGTATATAATAATACATCAAAATCATTCTAAAAATGTCCGAACATCTTCTGTATTCTATTTTATTCAGTTTTTATCATTTATCTCTTAGTAGAGTTCTCAGAGTTTCATGTTTAAATTAGAATACGTTTTTCTCTTTGATTCACAGAAACTTTCTATTGAATAGTTCTCAAGCATCATTTCAAGAATTTCAAAACTACTTAAAACTAAGTTTTATCAATGGGGAAGTTTAATGTGTTAAACTCGGCAATGATGAAGAATTTTCTTGGTTCAGTTTGTATCATTTATTCAATACGTATCTGTAATGACAATGAGTAAAGATAAAGAAACTTAAATTGCTTGAGTTTTAATTTATTGTTTTTGCAAGTGCAATAAAAAAAATATCCATTAAATGTTCGATTGATATAACAATTGTTGAAGGATTTAGAAAATCTTCGCTGTTTCTTTTTTCTTTTCTTTCTTTTCTTTTCTTTTTTTTTTTTTTTTTTTTTTGTTACAACTGCAGATGGTTGAAATAAATGATTATTGGTATGATTAAAAAAATACCCCGCTGTGTATTATAAATATAATGTTCTTGAGAATAAAACAAAATACATTTTTATATCCACAAAGGAAAGATATGATAAATAACTGGAAGGGGAAATTGTGATTCTTACATTAAGGGGGTTGTTCAATCAGATCTCAAATTCCACACGCGAATGTTAGGGGCGTGAAATGCATTTCAACTTTTAAAATATATCATCGGGAAAATAATATTATTAACTTATTTTTTGTATACTCTTCTTAAAGGATGTAGGACTTTTATTTTTTTAGGTCATCAAAATATTTCTAAAATATATACTTACAAAAGTAAAACTGTCAGCCAGGAGCCAGTAAAAAAAATATTTATTTTACGGGAAAATATGTGTACTTATTACGTACTTTCTGCTATTTAAACACATTTTGATCGTAAGTTCGCGATAAATACAGATTATTTCCGTAAAATGAACAGCTTTTTACGGTCTTCCTGGCTGACATTTTTTTCCCTGTAAAATCAACATATTTTTTTTTTTTTTTTTTACTATGCAATTTTGTTAATTTTTTTAATATAATATATAATAAAAAATAAATTTAATATAATATTAAATATGTTTCGTTTTTTTAATGTAAGTTGGAACGTACATTTATTGCCTCTCTGATTAAGTTTTCTTTGAAGAGCCTTTAAATGTCATACGAGATCAGAAACATAAGGTGTTTTTTTATCAAATTTTAATTTATTTCGACCTCTTGCATATCAGTTTGATTTATTTTTCGATAAGAACTGCTCATAACAAACTGTCTGTTTTTGGCATCATGTACTTTATTATTCAAATATTAACATATTTTAAAACTATGATGGTGATATAAACGTTTCTCATCGAAAAAAATCAAATTAATTTTTTTAAATGTTAAAACACATTATTTTTTTTAAACAACCTGTGTTTCAAATTCTGAATAGTAAATTTAAATGATATACAGATAAAAATCAATGACAGAACCAGTAAATATTGATCCTAAATTTTATCAAAACAATCAAAACACTTTACAAAGTAGAAAAAAATCTGCAGACGGTTAAAAATCAATGCTTTTCTATTCATATCATTTTATAGTGATAGAAGAATTAATCATTACAAGTTAGTTGCTTAACTTATATAATAACAAAATATACGTATACATACTTTCCAATGGGTGGCTGGAAGTGTCCCCAATGCAAGGTTGTAGTAGAGGCATTTGGAAATATTCTGAAACAGAAAATTAAACATAATGTGTTTAATGTATATTACTTTTCTTTCACTTTAATTTACACTTTCTCACTGTTAAACCTGAGATAACTCATTCACTGACCTTCAGTTTTTACTACAATACAGGCATTATTTAAATTCATATAACTTTACATTTTTAACACAGTTTTAAAACACTGATTAATGGTTAATACTCTCAACGTTTATCTTCATATACATAATTAAGATTTTTTTTATTAGGTTGGAATAATCATTAACATTTTAAAAAATAACACAGAAAGTAACATTACAATTTTGCCAGACAGTCAGAAAATAAGATATACTATAGTTATTTTCCAAGAAAAAATAAAGAGTGCTTTAGTAATTTAACTTTTTTACTATCGTTGTCCTGTTTTTTTTTTTTTCTTGTCACTACTTCTTGTCAAATAGTCTGAAAGCTTCTGGAAATTTATATAAAATTTTGTTATGTTCAGAATTTTTATCCCAGGTGTACGCGCGCCATGATATACCCTAGGTACGTGCAGTTTTTACATTTGTCACCCCTATTTTTTCGACTTATTTTATAGCAGAATTTGTAGGAATTGCCTGCAATTAAATAAAACGACGATAATTATTTTTAAGTATTGGTGGCAAAATAAAAACAGTATGCTCGATGGGTATGTGTCATACGCTGCGCATGTGCTGTCCGATTAATCAAAAAAAAATTCTCTAAGCTTTGAACTGGATAATTTGTCAATAAATCCCAATAAATTGTCGGATATCTCGTCAAATTTTCTTGATTCTGTCTATCTGTCATAAATCCTAACATATTAAATATTTCGTTTACACAGTTTCAGTGATAGATTGGATATGTTGACAATTAGAGAAAATAGCCAGTCGTTTGTAAATTGCCTCTAAAATTACATAATTTCAGCTAAGCGTAAGAAAAAAAAGAAATGCAATTGAACTATACTGTCCCGGTAAGTTGCCTATGTGTCACAGCGTTCTGAGTGCTAGAGCTATGCGCTGACACAAAAAATGGTGGCCGTCATAGTCAGATTTTTTTCAGCCTTTGTATGATCCTTTAAAAATAAGGCGAATAATATTTTTGGAATTATTCAAATTCAAGGGACCGTACAAACGCTGAAAAGAATGTTCAAACAACAGCCGCCACTTTTATGTCAGCATTCAGGATTAGTATTCAGAGCGCTATGATGTGTCTTTTAGTTTGAATTGCTTAAAAGGCCTTTTTTCGGGGCATCCGTGGCCGAGTGGTTAAGGCACCACTCCGCTAATCGCTTCATAGCGTAGGAAGCAAGGCCGGCGGTGTTCGACTCCCGCCAGCTCCATTGCACACACTTTGTGGAGCTCCCGGACGTAACTCTTGGTGTTGTAAAATTTCCTTGTACTTTCTCGTCCAGATTTATGTAATTGTTGAAGTCGTTTCTGTGATTAAAAAAAAATAACACATGTATATGGATCATTCGAGACGACAGCCTTGTAGCTATAGGTCTCAAAGCTCACCTCCCTTCAAAGTTCAAAGGCCTTTTTAGGTGGGTTGGTATTTATATAAATACGTAGCACCTGTAATCATTGTCTGTCCACATATAACAACGTAAAACTACCCAATCGAATGGTTTGAAATTTAATATATATAATTTTGTCGAGTCATTTCACATTTTATGAAGATCGAATCAAAACTTAAAACGATAATAATAAAAGTTTTCTTCATTCTATTAAATCCTGTCACACGTAATTAATTCAATGATATCCCATGGTAGGTAATGATTCTAGGTTGCCATGATGGCTACGTCATATTTAAGATGGAGTCCTATTATTTCCGTATTACTGAATTTAAAAACCGAATTTGTATACTAAAATTGTTTAAGTATAGCAATCCTATAATCTACCGACAGTTTTTGGGATAGATGTTTCCGGAGAAATGGATATTAAATGGAAAAAGAGTCTAAATATGGATTACAAGTTCTGACATTTTCAAAGCTAGGCTTTTATAGATTTAATTTTATTTAAATAACTTTTAACAATCAAGTTTCTATATTAAATTTATTACAATAAACTAAAATTTACTAGATTCATTATATCAATACATTTTGAATATCGTTATTTCTTATATCGCTTAAAATGTCAAAATTGACTTGGCTTCTTGAGTCAAGATTTTACTGTTTATATAACTTGAATTGCATATTATGTTTATTTCTGTTTTTAATACATAATTTCTGGTTTTTACATATATGATAATCCAAATCTTGTACATTTTTAGCTTATTATAGCTCGTGCAAGGAAGAAATTATACATGTTTTGTGGAATCTATGCTAATTTGTGCTTAAGAATTCTGCCATGGTTCCAAATTTATTTCATATTATTTCCAATTATTTCATCCATTTCAATTTTCTAATTTGGATAATTTATGAATTTTTTTCATTATTAGTTTAAATTTCATCTTTCATTTTTATAATTTTATTTTTCCCCATTTGTGGATGATGAATTATTGATAGCCTTTATTATACATATATGTAAGATTTTTCCACCTGTTATGAATAATTCTGATTTTCCATATTGTACTGCTACTATATGGCAGCACTGTTCATTTATTTCTGGTTTTACACGATATTTCAACTTCTGTGTCACTTGGTTTGAATCATGGAGCTTCAATATTTTGCGAGTCGTTCATTTCTCATTTAATATATCTATTGAATTTGTATTTTTTTTTTTGGCAACATGTGCAGATTTGTCGAATTATGCATGTTTTTCTGGGACTTTTATAAGGAAAAGCATCTTCACATTGAACTTTTTCGTCTTTTATTTCAATCATTTTCTAAATCTATTAATGTGCGATTGGCCAATAGCTTGTAGAAGGATGAAATCGTATTTTTTCTGTGGAATCTGTGGTAATTTGAGCCTAGATATTCTGGTAAAGTTCCACAAATATTCGATTTATTCACCTTTATTTTTTACTTGGTCACATATTATATTTTTCTTCTTCTTTTTCTGGATACAGAAAAAGAAGAAAGAGGTATGTGTTCCTATTTCAATATTTGACTTTTATTCCTCCATTTGTGTATAATGCTTCTTTGTTGCCTTATACCGGTTATATAAATAACTATTTAATATTTAATTATAGTTTTTTAATGTCAAAACGAAGTACAGTATGTTTCAAAACTATCTAGCCCAATATTAAACAATGTTAGAGGGGGAAAAGGACGAAATTAGTAGAAGACAACGTGTATAAAACGTTTTAAAAACTAAATTAAAACGATAAATCCTGATTTTTAACGTTTTTAAAACTTTTTTTGCTACCAGAAAGATTAAAAATACTTGTTATAAAAAATATATGTGTGTTCGCAAAGGTGCATTTAAAAGACAAGAGGTAACAGAACAAGGTCAGACAGTAACATTGTTTTCGTCCCTTAAGTTGTCATTGCTCGCTGTTTTCAGCGATAACCCATACCTACCAACCTTCCAGTATTCTTCCTTCAAATGTGGATTAATGTGACCCGGATTAAATTCGTTTCGATATAGAATTTTTTTTTTAAGTAAAATCAAGTATGTTCCAAAATGAAATATGAAATTGAATAAATAAAGATATAATAAATAAATTTTCTGGTTCAAAACGTATTTAGTCTGGGTCGAACTAAACCACATTGAACAAACTCAAAAATCGAGATCAATAAATACCGTAGTAAGTTGTTAATAAATATGTTTAGGCCTGTCAATAGCACAATTTCCAGGACATAAATCTCCAGTCTTGACTTGAATTTTTGAGGTGTACAACGCTACACATACTACAGGGTCATCGAAAAGTCGCACAACCCTTGAAAAATATTTTATTTACTAAAATACAAACATGATTCAAATTACAAACACAGAGCGAAAATTAACATTGTTACAGAAGATATTCAAAATGTAACCCTTTTTCTCGGATACAAAGACGTATGCCTTTTTTCAAATTTGAGGCCACTCCTCACAACGTTGGAACACTTATTTTTGAATCTCATGTTCAATGTTTGTTTACAGGTCAACGATGGAGTGTGGATTGTTTCAAACAAGTTTGAAAAAACGCATAAGTCTTTGTATCCGAGAAAAAGGGTCACATTTTGAATATATTTTGTAACAATGTTAATTTTCGCTCAGTTTTGTGCCTCAGTATTGTTACTCTTTCAATTTAGTTTATGTTTGTAATTTGAATCCTGTTTGCATTTCAGTAAACAAAATATTTTTCAAAGGTTGCGCGACTTTTCGATCACCCTATATTTGAAATTCGTAATGAGCTTACATTCGTATAAAATTGTACGACATTGAAAATATGAACGAGGGATGGCGTTTTATGAAATAAAGCACTATAATCGATTAATCGAGAAATCACTTTCTACCTTCAATACACTGTAAAATATTTGGTGTAAAGTTCCTGAAAAAACCTGTGGCATCTTTCTGCCACAAGTTTTCCCAGGAATTTCACCAAATAAATGCCAGGAAACTTACACAAGTTAGTTACACACAAAACATATGGAACTTTACACAGATCACCGATCACTCTTTTACAATAATACAGAAAAGTTACACAAAAGTTCAAAAGTATACCTGAGAAAACTAAGGAATGTTACACACAAAACATATGGAATATTTCACAGTTGATCAGTAAATTCCACTTTCTCAAGTATTCCAAAAAATTACACAACATTGTGTAAGATGTTACACCAGATTTCTCGGTATTCTCGGATCAGCAGAAATAATCTGAGAAAACCCAGAAATGTTACGCAGTAAACGTCAGGAACATTACGCAGATTTTTTTTTACGGTGTACACGCCATTTCTGAACACATTCTTTGAAAAAATAAACTTTTGCCCCTTTTACCAGGCTTAAAATTTTAGTTAAATGATTTTAAAACACCTTTGAAGAGGCTTTTGACAATATTTAATAAAATTGTAAAAATAAAATAGATGCATACTAGCCTTTTAAAAGCAGGAACAACTCTTCCACTAAATGCAGGTAACACTGGAGTCATTCCGAAATCTCTCATACGATCTAAAATTCGATGCTGTAATTCCATTTGATTTTCGTGCCAGTTTTCTGTTACGGGTCCTCCCCAAAACTGTATGTTTCCCATTCGATTCCTGTAATCGTTAATAATAAACATATCACAACGCAATACAATAATAATTTCAATTTGAAAAATATGTTGAATAAAAAAATAGTAAATATCTTACCATGCGAGGAAAGCTGGTCCCGTGAAAAACATATTAAGATCATGGTCCGTAAAATTTAATGATTTAAAAACCTGAAACATAATTTTCATAGCTTAGTATATTTTTGTTGTGTGGTTGACACAAATTGTGCTTAATATCATTATTAAAAGCTTTGAAATGAAAATTTAAAAAAAACATAATTTCCGTATTTGAAAAATATTTTCAGTCACCTCATAAACTGAATAGCACTGCTTGTCATTATCATCTATCTATATTAACAAAAGAAATAAGTTTTCTGTGTGTGTGTGTTTGTTTGCTGACAATGCCTAGAAAAATATATCGCACGTAGAGTGCAAATTTGGTTCCAGATAGACGAAGACAATGAAGATTTTACATTTTCAGTAGATTTTTTGTTATTTTATGTTGAACTCAACAAATCGCGTATTTCCTCGATCTTCCGAGTTTTCCAGCGATTTTGATCCATTTATAAAAGCAAATCTTTTTTTTTTTTTTTTTTTTTTTTTTTTTGCCAAGCTTTTTATAGCAAATTTTGTACTCTTTTCAATAAAGTTTCTTCGGAATTCGTACAGCGATTTTTTAATACACCCTTTCACCGAAAACGAGACGTTTATTTTTTATCAACCAATTTCTGCTTGATATATTATCCATCCAATCTTATATTTCATACTCGTTCATGGAGTAGACATTCGAGAATCTATTTTTTATTTTATTTTTTATTTATGAAATAGCTTTTAATTATTATTATTATTATTAAGAAAAGTAATAGCATCGGGTTTTTTCTCTGAAACGCAGTAAAGAAAGAGAGGAAATAATTCGAGCGTTGGTTTCCTAAGTAACCTGCTTTATCGTGAAAACCATTACTATGATGACGCACGTCAAGCTATAATGACGTGAGCTTTTTTATTATTATTATTCGCGTATGGAAAGAAGAAAGTTTTGTTTGGAAAGTCGACTAGCAAAGCGAGACGATACATATTTAAAATAATCCCTGTAAACGGTAAGATTGTAACGGGCAGTTTGAATTCAGTGTGTGGGCAGGGAGACATATCCCCGCCCCACCCCCTCCTCCAGAACATCGAAATGTCTCTTGAAAAAAGGAAACTACCCCTGGAAAATGTCCCAAAAAATATTTGGGATTTTAGGCTTATTAATGGTCTTGAAGTGCAAATACCCCCCAGCCCCCACCCCTCCTCCCTCACCGGAGCTGCAGAAATCACTGAGAAAATTGTCTGATTTTATATATATTTAAGGTTATTTACCCGTTCCCAAGCAACGCTGGACGGGTCAGCAGGCAAAGAAACAACGGCAAAAGAATTACTCTTATTTACAAAGGAATTGAAAGAGGCGTGCAACTTAGCCAGTTTTTATCCCATTCCTTGCCACAATAACTTTTTATTAAAATTTTTGCTTCATTCTAATTTTTTTATCGTAAATAAGTCTTTCCAATGACAAAACGGCAAAGAGCAAGACATTAATTTTGTTAGCTTAAAATTTTAAAAAAACTGTGTAACAACGCAACAAATGTAGAAATTTAAAAAAAAAATGATGTGATCAAATATTAATAAAACAGTAAAACAAAACTACAACATACATGAAATCTTCCTAAGATGAATAACAATTTATGGCAATTCAAATTTTAATTATATATAAAATGCTTCAAAGCACCTGTCATGTATACAGGCGCGCTGCCTTTTTTGAAAAGTGTCAAAAACTATAATTTTACAATTTCTTTTAGATATAAATAATTGCGAGTGCACCCAGAAAAAAGTTTTGTTGAATCAAGAAAAATTTGGTTGACCCAACAAAACTTTTTGTTTAAATATAAGTCAATGGAAATTTTGTTTGAATCAACAAAAAAAATTTTTTTCGCAATTCCAAAAAGAAATTTTGTATCGTCAGCAAAAAATGTTTTGTTAATTCAAGTAAAATGGTTCAATTCTACTTGAATTTTGCTAAAACAACCAAAATGTACTCAACAAAACATGTTTTGTAGTTTTAATCAATTCCTTTTTCTGGGTGTGGTAACAAAAATAATTTAATTACCGTAATTTCCGGCGTATAATCCGCAGCTCAAAGAGTCGTTTTTCGAACCAGAGATTTTATTCAATAACTGTAGTTAAATAATTACAGCGATCTTTTAAGTTACATTTTATAAAATAATATTTCTGGGTCGAAAAACGACTCTTTGAGCTGCGGATTATACGCCGGAAATTACGGTACTTAAAACAAACATTATAGTATGCAACAAAAATATTTTTGACCATCCAAACATTTATTTTCATAAGTGAAAAAAATGCTTAAGAAATGGTGCATTTTCGCACCTTCAGCTGGGAATTACATTTATAAGTAAAAGAAATGAGCTTATAAAATCTGTAATTCATTTTTCTGGAAAAATTTAGTTAGGCTTTTAACTCCTTTGCGACGAGCGATTTTTACAGTTCTCTTAATTTTTCAGCGCCAGTTTTTCCAAGTTTTACTTTTTTCCTTATTTAATCGTTGAAACTTTAAGACGAAAGTCTATGTACTAAAAGAATTATTATCATACTGGTATTCAAATTCAAAGATTTCGTGCAACCGGAACGACGCGTATATGTGTCGCTCGTCACGAAAGGATAAAGTTCATAATTATTCCGAGAAACGTAGCATATTATGATTTTATGAAGCACTCACTTTAGAATTGTATAAGCTATTTAAACTTTCATTTAATTACATCATCGCAACAGTACAGAATTATAGATTCTGTGTTTTGCGTGATAAAATAAAACTATTTGAAAATAGAATGGCAAAACCTTTTTCGATACATTATCAAATTTATTTTAAGGTTTTCCGATAACACTTTACGTTCTAAACTTTACTCCTGTATGCTAATCATAACTTGTGGTAGAAGGAAACTTGTATTAATCGTCGATTTCAGCGGTTAAATAAGGCAAAATTTACCATTAAATTTTAGTGGTAACAGAAAAGCGTAAATGTTGTCAGACACGGAAAAGGTTTTATTAGGATTATTAATATATGGTTAACATACATGTAGGCATTACACATATGTTAACGATACTTTTAGATATCACTGTAATAATTATAGTAACAGTTATATTTTAGAAAGTAATAAAGAAATTAAACCGATTTCTATTTTGGCAAATTGAATGCGAAATAATTGTTATCAGGTTCATATACATTTACTTTTAACAGAACGCATGCTAAACTAGAGTCGCATGACAAGCGGTTTTAGTTTGAATTTTTTATATTATTCATTTCCGTAAGCGATAAATTTCAGTATTACGTAGAGATAAAAATTGGAAAATTGGCAAACTTATTTAAAAAGCTATGTTTGTATGGAATCGAATTCCAAGCAATTATATTTTTAGCATCAGCATTTTGGCTTCAGATGCCTTGTAATCTTTCCTTTTCTGTAGTCTTCAAATCTTAATTTGATAAATATTTGAGCCCATATTGAAACAGACTGGAAATCAATAAGTCAGTTTCAGTTTCTGAAGCTAAACGCTGTGGCACTACAATCCCAAGGGATCATGACCTAACAGAGCCTAACTCTATTTTCTTGAC
This sequence comes from Maratus michaelseni, assembly GCA_963931845.1. Classification (NCBI taxonomy): domain Eukaryota; kingdom Metazoa; phylum Arthropoda; class Arachnida; order Araneae; family Salticidae; genus Maratus; species Maratus michaelseni. Next base: position 66,631,250 of record OZ007586.1, on the reverse strand, counting down.
CATGGGCCTGGTGGTGGTATACAGCATATGTCCGGATCAGATGGTCCACCTAACGTGGAACCCCCAATTTATAGTTCAAAATCAAGCCTGGTATTTATTTTATCAACCCGGAAGGGATAAAAGTTTGAGTAACTCTTGCCCTGTCCCGAGTCGAATTCTGAATCTGTAGCGTGGTAGCGCGATGCGTTGACCACTAAGCTACTAAGCTTCGTTTCAGTTTCTAAGTAATCTATAATTTAGGAAAATCAACTTATCAATAACACTCGGATTACGAAAAATAATAAATCATGTTTTTTTTTCTAAAAACCAATTGAAGTAACTAAATATTGATGAAAATTACTAGAATTATTAGAGGAGAAATTTCTGCAAGTAATACTTGGTCTGTTTTCTCATAATTGCAAATCCTCAGCCATTTTTGACTTGGCAAAATTGTTCTGTTGCGTGCCATAGGCTCACGCCACTGACCTCTGCCACTTGTTTTCTTTTTACGTTAACTGGTTCGTTTTTCAACAATTTTACTTTCACGGATCATTTATTAAAAATTAATGACATTTTGAATAAAATTCTCCCTTTTTTTCATATAGGGTAAGCATGGAGAATCGGGTGCTGGGGTAACTGGGTGCCAATGGTTTTATTTTTTTAAATAACGCTACCATCTTATTTCAAGACAAATAAAAACACATATAAGGCTACCTACAGCATTATCTGTTGCTCTAATTTTTTTTCAGTCTTTTATCTGATGAGTAAAAAAAGATATATAGATATAAAAAGATATATCCTTTAAAAAAAACACTAACACCCAATTATCCCTAACTCCCAATTTCCCCTGCTTAGCCTACTGAATTTAAAATTAAAAAAAATAGAAAAATTTAAATAGAAAACTTGATAAACTCGGTATACAGACTGTATCTAATATTCAAAAACAGCAATCAGTTTATAGATTTATTGAAAATTTATAAACTGATTTTCAGTTTAAAATGGAAAATCAATTGTAATGATTACACAATCGTGTGAAAGACAAAATTGTATTGTGTCCCTTAAAAATACAAGAAGAGATTTTGCCGAAAATAAGACCATCTATAAAATAATGAACTTATACGAATACTTATAATTACTGAGACATTTTGAATACACTGTTAAAAACCTGCAGTAAAATGGCCAGTCATTCGACAGTTTTTATAGTGAACATTTATTTGACCATAATCTGACATGTTCTCATTGGTCGGAATAGAGATAAATTACGGTTATGTAACTGTTTTCTAAAAAAACGGTCGAATGACTGGGTAGTTTTAAGCGTATGGGAGTAGAAACACAATGGTAACAACAATTAAAGTAAATTTGCGAGAAACCATGTTTTCTAAAGCTCATAAATGAAACCTGATTATGGAAAAATCAGCTACCCTAGAATTTCAGTCTGCTATATCTCAGCCATTTCTTAAGATAGTTGCAAACAAAAAAAGCTCCGGAATCCTTTTATCAAGGCAAAACACTAAAAGGTAAAAAGATTTTGGATTTATTTTTGTACATCTTTTTCAATTTGAAATATTTATGTGGCCGCCATTTTGAAACAAGATGGCGGATGAAGCTAGCCAACAAACTCGGTTGAGACTTTAGTAAGTCCTGTACACATGCTAAGTCACATTCAAATCGGTTGATAAATACGTGTGCTATAGCATGACAAAAATCAGATTCTTTCAAAATGTTAGCCACTCTATAATTTCAAACTGCTATATCTCCTCAGCCATTTTTTAGGACAGAGGAAAAACAAAAAATGCTCCAGAATCCTTGTATCAAGGCCAAACATAAAACGACCTTGGTAATGTCTGTACACATGCTCAGTCACATCCAAATCGGTTGATAAATTCGAGTGCGGTTGCATGACAAAAACGAGATTGCTTCAAAATGTCAGCCACCCTATAGTTTCAAACTGCTATATCTCAGCCATTTTTAGGATAGAGGCGAAACAAAAAATGCTCCGGAATCCTTGTATCAAGACCAAACACTTAAAGGACGTTGATAATTTCTGCACACATGCTTAGTTACATCCAAATCGGTTCATTTAACTATATGAGTACTACAGCATGACAAAAATCATATACAATATACTATATAGATAGATAGGTAGATAGATAGATAGATAGATATATAAATATGAAAATCAACATTTAAACGGGGGGTGGTTTTGGGGTATGGGGCTCATGATTGCTGAAAATATACTGAAATTGCCCGGAATTACTTTCCTCAGCATGGCTGCAACAAGTAGCTTTTTACTTAAGCTACCTAAAATCCGGAAAGTCGACAACTATGATATTGTAATGCAAATATGATATTTTTTAATTAAATAAAATCAGAAATTTTATTAAATAATAAAATTAAAAAGCACATGGAAACAGGAAATATTTCATTAAGTAATGTGTCTGGTTCAAATTATATATATTTGATTTGGAAAAAAAAAGAAAGAAAGAAAAACAGAAGGTTGGCATTTATGCACGGAGTCACATTTCCATATAATTTGTGCGTGACCCTTTAAGTTAACCCATTTTAGGCAAAGCATAGAAATTTTATAAAATGTGGTATTATTTTCATTGAAATTTGCTTAAATTACATTCATAAAGACACCAAAAAAGTTTCGTGCATGAAAAATAATATTTTATTTTATTTGACGTTACCATTATTAATTTACCATTAATAATTTACCATTAAAAATAAATAAAAAAAATTAAGTTTTCTTATGACATTTGTTTCATTTTTATTTTATTTACAGAACTTGCAACTTTACTCCATTATAAAAACATATGATTAATCTCAAGTGGAATAATTATACATTTTCAAAAAGTCGAATTTGTCAATAACCGTTTCAAGTAAAAAAAGAGCGTATTTTGAAAATTTCTCAACAGAAAGTGATTACTTCAATTGAATTACTAAGATTTTATAGATGTCTCCAGAACCCTTAAAAATAGCAGAAAAATAAAATTAGTGAAAAATATACGTCACAGTGTTAATAAAAATATATCTGTTGAAATGGTGCGTTTACGCACCTTTGGCCGAAAATGGGTTAAAGTAAAATGAATTTTATACATTTACATGGACTAAGTTCAAGAAAGTTGGTAAAAGTTATAACCTCGAAATCATCACCTTTGACATTATTGCTTCTTGAGCTTTAAATGCCAAAGCTATGTTTATGCCATTTAGAGCCATCCAGTCGATTTCCCTTTCCCATCTGCTCCAATTCCACCAAACATAAGAATAACTATACGTGCATACATTTTGATAGTATCGATATCTGAAAGAAAAAAAAATAAAACATTAAAACATTATGTTATACTATACTATATATTTTTCTTTTCTTTTTTTTCGTCATTTTATGCATTTCGTAGCTGTTTGTAAATTTATTCGTAAATGGCTTAAAAATACTTAATTTCCTATTTTCAAAAGGATTTAAATATATTTTAACATAGTAATACGTAGTTATAATTTTTTTTAATAATAGACATTACACAGTTGAGTTTAACTGCTTCATTTAACGACATTTTAATTTTTAAACCAGTGATACCGTATAGTAAGAGTGGCCAAGATAAAGAGGCCCGGTATACAGAAGTACAAATTACTTACGAATTTTTATTTAGAAGTAGTAAATACAGATTATTATGTATAACAACATACTGAACAATCAATAGGTCACAGGAGGTGTTGGTATTCATAATATTTTGTATTTACAACTTTTAAATAAAAAGTAGCAAGTTTTTGTACTTCTGTATTCCGGGCCTCTTTCATCTTGCTCACTCTGTATTTTTCGCATTATTTAACCCATTTGCATGATTAGCACCTATATGCGTGGAAAATTTTCTGGTCTGTATCACCAAAAGCGCATATATGTGTACAATTTTTGTATAAGATTCTAACCGTAAATCATATGCAGAGTTGCCAAGTCTCCGGCTTTTTGAACACCAGTAATTTTTTAGAGAAAATGTTGTTCTTTTAAATCGAAAAATGCTCCGATTAAATAAAACTACATTTTCTGTACTAAATTACTGGTATCCAAAAAGCCGGAAACTTGGCAGGTCTGCATATGTAAGCAATTTAGTAAATGCCAAATCCGTAGTGGAGTATCTGACTCTTTTTACTTATAATTTAACTTTGTACTTAAATTGTTTAAAACCCAAACTTTTAAATTAAGTATTTTCTTTTAATTGCTAAAAAGCGTAAAATAAAAACAGTAAAATAAGTTTTATTAGACTGTTGACATATTTCGACTCCATCGGAGCCATTATCAAAACAAATAAGAATATTCTACAATTACACGGTCTATGAAGTTATTATTTGAAACGCCATCATTTAATGTAAATATATCAACAGTCTAATAAAACTTATTTTACTGTTTATAAAGTTTTTATTTTACGCATCTTAGAAATTAAGCGTATTACAAGATGTTAGAATTTGATGTTGCTTTTCTAAGTATTTTTATTACCAACATTTATCTATCGTAATGTAGCAGCATTGATTTTCTGATACATCAATTTTATGTCTAAAAAAGGGAATTATCCTGTGTCGCAACAAAGGAGTCATTTTTTTAAGCAAGAAAAGGATGTATCAGAAAATCGATGCTGCTATATTACGATAGATAAATGCTTGGTAAACATAAAATTACTTAATTTAAAAGTTTGCGTTTTAAACAATTGAAGTACAAAACTAATTTGTGTGTAAAAGTGCCAGAAACTCACTCCCCTATGGATTTTGCATATATACACTTTATTGAGATGAATAAAATTGTGAATTTTTTGTTTACGCTATTTGGTTTTTAGTTATAGTAATCTTTGCCTTGTCTAATCATAGAATTATCGATATAATCCATTTGCAACATTTGAAAAAGTGAAAAATTGTTCTTGATCATCGAAAAAAAAAATTTGTATCAAAATGGAAACAGTTCAAAACAATGTTTTGAACTGTTTCCATTTTGATACAATTGAAGAAAAAAAATTATTGTATCAAAATGGAAACAGTTCAAAACAATGTTTTGAACTGTTTCCATTTTGATACAATTAAAAAAAAAATTCGATGATCAAGACCAATTTTTCACTTTTTCAAATGATGTAAATTCAATTGACTCGATATATATATATATATATATATTTTTTTTTTTTTTTTTTTTTTTTTTTTTTTTTTACAGATTTTCTATTGAGATTCCGCAGCTAATTTTTTCTCATTATTTTATATTTCACTCATATGGTGAAACATCAGCCTTTTTTCAACATATTTTGAGTAGGCACTTTGAGGAGAAATTTCCTTGTAAGTAGATCGAATGAAAAAAAAAAGTTATAAAAATGCCTTTGAGTTTGAGAAGAGCATTTTTATATACTCGGAAATTTCAAAATCTTATCTCTTGGATCATTCGGAATGTTTTATTATAATTATTATTATTTGAAGTATTCAAAAAGTTTCAAACTTTCCCTATATCGTGCAATAAAATCGTTCAATATACTAAAAATGCTTTAAAAAGTTAAAGACTTTCCACGAGATTCAAAGTCCGATAATAAGAGTTTACTGCTGTTTCCACCCTCATAATAAGGAAAAAAGAGCACTAGAATTATTAACTTAATAACGTCACAAAAGATGAGAAAAAAAATACTGAAAGTACATATTTAAAAGTTCGTCAGAAAATATGGTTCAATAATTCTATTTCGGATATTTCCATTTTAAAAATCTGTAATATGAATCACACAAGTATGAATGAATCTTATTTAAACTTGTTACTTTTACAGTTCCTCTTTGATCAGAGAAAGATTTTCCGGATATCTGGATATTAGTTTTTTACTAATATATGAATATTTTAACGAAGAGAAAAGAATACATTTTCTATGTAAGAAATTAAATGCAAAAATACATTACTGTGAAAAATAGTTATTCATTTTCACATAGAAAATGAATAATTATGAAAACTGTGAGTCATATTAATTATCATTATTATGGTTTTCTTTTTATTATGCAATTGCACTGTAAAACAGATAAATGTTTCCTAATCTAGGAAAATACAATATAAACACGAGCGAGTAACCTCTTCCGAGTTTCTTACGAATCTGAAAAGCGTTCTTTATCTTTAAAAACCTCAGAAAGCAAAATATTTTCCAGATTTAAAGAAGAATTGGTAAAGACAAAGTTTATTTTGCTGCCATTGATTTTTGGAAAAAAATTGATAGTGTATTTATTAGTTTTCTCAACACAAAATATAGGTTTTTCAAATGCTATCAATTCTCAAGTAAACATATATTCAAATATGTTTTACAGACAAACACGATAAATTAATATTACCATTAAAATTAATATTATTTGTTACTCTTCCATGTATAAATTCAATTACGCAGCTGAAAGTATTTTTGAATAGCATTCTAAATACCGATATTCCGTTTTGAAGAAAACCAATTAATACATCATGAAAACTAATCGTAATTGTTTCCAAAAAACAGTGTCAGTTAATGAAATTTTGTTATTATAAATGCTTTTTTAAATCTCGAAAATATATTGGTTTCTGTGGTTTCTAAAAATAAAGATTGCTTTTTGGAATTATGGGTAACTCGGAACGTTGCACATATATTTTCGCTCGTGTTATATTATATTTTCGTAGATTTAGAAACTTTTGTCTTTTTCTATAGTGTAAACTGATTGAAATTTTCAAACCGTTTTCTAACAAAACATGTTTTCTGCATTGACATCTTTAATATATTACTAAATAAAACAAATTAAAAAAAAATTCTATTGGGTAATTACACTTTTATGACGTCATTTGAACCCTTTCTAACTGTCTGATAGCAGAAAAAGAGGATAATATTTTCGATCATGGACAATATAAACATTCTTTATTCCCTAATAAAATGAAAACGGAAGGATGGATTTTAATAAATGCAGTACCAAAATATTTGTCTTTGCTCAACAAGTGTCATAGGCTATAGTTGTGGAGCCTGTGGTTTCTGGAATAACCAAATATCTCCAAAATGCTTACAAATGGTTCTGCTAATAAATAATATATATTAACGTTGTGAACATTTAACAATTATTCATCGCCAATAATAAAAAACTAGGTACTTTTCTTTTATAGGAGCGTTGGGGGTTTTATATTTTCGTAATTCAGGCTTCAGAAAGGGATAATTGTTGCCAAATGATATAAACAGCTATGAGAACACATCTGATGAACTTTTATGCTTGTTTATATATGATATTTATATACATATAAACATTTTATTTATATATATAATACAGGGATCACTCTAGAGAGTTTCACAGGGGCGGCCTGCCCTTATGCCCTTTTTAGATAAAATCCCACCCTCATTGCCCTTTTTCCAGGTAGAATTCTACCCTCCTTGCCCCTTTTCCAGGTAGAATTCTACCCTCTTTTTATTCCTGGGTAGAATCCTGCTTTGTTTGCATTGTACTTTCAAAATTTCTTTACCTATCTTTTATTTTTAGAATGCTAGTATGGTACGTCAAGAGTGCTTCTCTTTCCCTTTTTATTTCTCTGTGAAATGCCCTGGTATATGTCTAATCTTTGACTTTGATGATTCATTTTACCATTGAATAACACATAAAGGGTAACTAAGGATCATTGATTAATTTCACCTTCTCTAGTGAAATATAGTATTAGATCAGGCATTCTGGCCTTTGACCACTTGATAACTCACATAAGTTCTATAAAAAAATTGAGAAGTACCTTTAGAACTTTTATTTTGTAGCTTTTTCAAAACCAGTTTTGCTAAAATTGGGAAAAAGTTATCTGGTGAATAAAAGTTTTAGAGAGAGAAGTTTTTGAATATCGTAGTAAAAGAATGGAAAACGACCATGAATATAATAAACAATTTTACAATAAAAATCGAGAACATATGTTTCATTTTGGTATTTTTAATACTTTTCGAACAGTGAAGTTCGAAATTAGAAATGTTATTGGATTTTTTAAATTAAGGAGTACTTTAAGCTGTTGCCAGACTTCCCTCCACACCAGTATATTGGTATATGCACTTATTACGAAAATGTCCTTTTTATAAAATGATGTACCCTTTTCACCAAAATTGCCCTTATTATGTAATGTGCGCCCGGCCCTTTTTTATGTTCCAGAATGATCCCTGTATATATACTAGCAGAACCACCCGGCTTTGTCAGGGTTACCATAAATTAAAATACAATAATACGACAATAACAATGACGGAGCATTGTGCATTCTCAACCATAAATCGATAAAGAGGCAATAAGAAAAACAAATAACGTTACTTTGACTCAAACCTAGTAAAATTCATCAATTTTATAAATGAGAATGCGCGTTTTCTTTGCGCATACAATAGAAAAATATACGATTTTCCTGACAAGGAAAAAAAATTAACCAAATGTCGTAGCATTTTGTGAAATTCACTTTCATATCTCATCTATCTATATCATAAAACAAAAACATATCCGTGAGTAATGTTGACATCATATTGACGGTAGCAACGACCTAACCATTAAATTTTGCTTGTACTGCATTTTTGTAACTACTAAATATCGCACAATTTCATTTTTTACATTGCCAGTCAGAAAATAAAAATGCATTTTCAAATGCAGTTTGAAAGTTTATCTCAATTTACTGATTTTTTCATGGATTTTAAAGTAATTTTAAAGCATGGATATTTTCAATCTGTGTCCAACTCAATTATGAAAGATTAACTTATTTTATCTTAAAGTTATATTATAAAGTAATTTACGTTTACTTCTAAACATAGCACATTCAATTCTTATGCGGTCGAATAAAAAACAAATGTACTTTCAATGCTATTTGTTTGAAAAGCGTATCTCAATTTACTGATGTTTTATGGATTTTAAAGCAATTTTCAAGAATGGATATTTTTAAATGCGCATTTTCTTCTTATAATCAATTCAATTTCGGAAACGCAAAAATATAGCGAGTGAGTCTGAATTTTTATTGGCTTATAAAAAGAAAATAAACGTGTTATCATTTGTTTTTAAATTGTTTTACCGTTTTTCAGGATGTGGCAACAGAAAAGAATTATTGCATTAGAAATTGAATAAAATATAGATTTCTGTAATGATAAACTATAGGAGATGTTCGAAAAATGTGGTAAAGAATAGCCTGAGTAATGACAGTAATGTTACTCGTGTTCTGAAACATATGTACATCAAGTTTTGTTCAAATCGGACAGAAACTGTAGATTTGTATAAGGAACATACAAACACACACACACATACCAAGAACGACTTATATATATATATATATATAGAGAGAGAGAGAGAGATTATTTACAATTTACTTCTGTTTATACATAAAAATAGATAAATGGCTTTTTATATTAAATATCTTATAATATAAATATTGAAGATATTCTTGTGTATATTAAACAGTGAATAGGTTGCCAGAAAATATTAATGAAAAATTTCCTTCTCTTACCAAGGACATTTTCTTTATCTCATCAAGTCCCCTATGCTGGTAAAGTACCAAAAAATGTTAATAAATAAATAATAAACAAATTAAAGTAAAAATTAGGAGTGAAACATGAATCGGACGGCTCTACATATTGAAAAAATATATATTATATCCTAAAAATGTAATCATTGTACTTTTGTTTTCTTTTGTTTCCTTTCAATTTGAAGTAATTGATGTAATGCCGTGTGACGTTTTCCATAGTCGGTTTTTTTTTATCCCTGCCAAAATGTTACTTTATTTTACTGTAATGAGATTCACTAAACTTTTATCAAATGTTTTTGGTCTAACCATAAAAGAGAGATATTAAATTTCTGTGCGTTTTTAAGATAAACTTTTAAAAATTGAACATCTTACTGCTTCATTCATTCACTCAAGTTAAAAATTCAAAAACCGAAAACAGAATTGTTACTTTTATATTACCAAGAGTACATCCCTACCATGATTACTTGGCCAATGACTAGAGTAAATTTAGATGAATGTATTATTTAATTAAGGGAGAAATCACTACTAAGTAACTTGCAGAATCTAGTTTTCAATTGAAGGATACATTTCCTGCACCATTTGTGTCTGTTAGCACCATTTTTTCCCCGTAGGATTGCAATCTCTTTTAAAATCATCGGCCAAGAATATCGTGGCGGGACTTTACTCGTCATCGTCTTTCAGCCCATTGACTTTCATAAAACTTTATTTAAACCATTATTTTTACTATCTAACTTTATTATGTGCGATCAAAAATCATTTTTATTAATTTTTTTGTTGTAAGATATGGTTTTACTATAACATGTCATTTTCAACATTTTTTTCAAGAAGAATGATTACAAATATTAATTTCTAATTATGTTTGTAATTCACGATAATTATTTTTAGAATTTATTAGATTATTTTATCATTTTAATGAGAATTCAAAATACAAATGATATCCACACATATAATAACATGATAAGCGAGAAATTTTGTTTCTGATATTACATGTTCTATATTTCATTGTTATCTGAAAGAAACTAAAACAATCTAACTTACTTATCATTGAAAACAACTTTTATGGCTTTGGGTGGCCTTGGTAAAAATGTTGGCACATTTAGTTGATATCCAGACCAAGATATCTGACACCCGCAATAAGTTTTCAGATAATACTGTAGGCCAGCAGCAACGGAATAACCTTTATTTCCAGTGATGAAGACTTTATCATCTTTTGATGAAATCTTCAATAAATAAAAAGTTAAAACATTTATTTTTTTAAAGTGGGTTTTGTGTATTTATTACAGTCATTTATTCTATATCATATACAGTGTGATTCCTCATGCATGACTATATTTTTAACCCCTTAAATTATTACTTATTTAATTTAAATTTTAATTACATAATCATCTCTTATTTATTTTGTTTATTTTTTTAATCTATATTATTATTTAATATTACTTTTTTTTACTATATTATTATTTAATATTATCTTTTTTATATACTCTATGTTTAGTAATTATCTACATTTTTCTTTCAGTATTATTTATTGTATCAGTATTATATCAGTATTATATTGTTTACTACATCATTATCCCCCTTTAATCTTATATCTTAAATAATAACATAATCTTTCGTATATTGCTCCTCTCTCTGGGTACAGATGGCAGCACTGCTATTTGTTCTTTTTATTCATTTGATGAATCAGCAAATCTCTTTGCTGATTGTGGGATAATGCATTGTGGGTCCTTTTTTAATTTGGTTGAATCATTACTACATTTTTTTTTCTGGTGAGTTATGTGTACAATTTTTTGGTTTTTTAACTATCGCTTATGGATAATTACTTATTTTTTGGATTTCTTTTTGTTTTAATATTTCTTCGGTTGCCTTTTTGTATGTTATAAGGGGCATAATATTGTCATTTTTAGGCTTAATGTTGACAATATTTGAGGAAATAACATATCTTTACTATGCATTATACTTATGATGCTCTTCTGATGAATCCATAAATTATTCATAGTATTTCATATTTTGGGGTTTAATTTTGTAGTATACTAATCAGTATTACACAGCAATCACATACTAATCAGTTATAAAAACATATAGTATCCATGCATCATGCATAAAAAATGTACAGTCGGCCAAAATAATAATAATAATAATAATAATAATAGTAATAAATAAATAAATAAAAGAGAGGGGGGGGGGGGAATTTGAATATTTTTTTCAAAACTAACATATAATGTTAATAAAATAAAATTATTCATGCAAAATAAATATTTCTTATTCGAAAAACATTTGGATCTAAATTTAAAGAAAAAATAGATATCAAATACTTTTTATACAAAACTTATTAACTTAAATATCGTATTGTATTATAGTATTGTCCACAAGTTCGTCTATCACATAACCTACACTAATATTCTGAAGAAGTATTTAAACCATTAGGTGTATACAGGGCTTGACAAATGCGATCGTCAGGTGGCCACTGGTGACTAAGTTATTAAATCTCGCGGTGTATTTTTTTCTTGTATAAAAATTGACCTAAGAAATGAACTCAAATGGCATTTTTTCTCCCCGCCCCAATATTAAGAAATAAACTTAGAAACTATATTCAAACAATAAAAAATATTTTTAACTTTTACTTTTAAATTGGCAAAAATAAATGCATCAACTGCAAATTTTAAAATAATAAAATCAGAATAATTTGACTGACTTTGACGGGAAAATAGGCAAAAAATTGTTTTCTTGCACTGCTATTCTATCAATGCACCCCGCATCAGATGTAAATTTTGTAGCAAATAACTCTCCGGGTATTTGAAGCACTTGGCAATCAGCATTTTCTGAACATGCCGGTTAATTCAGTATTTACAGTATCTCTTTCTAAATTATGTACTATTCTAAACTATGTAACTAATAATACTAAACTTTGCCTGTTATTATTTTTGCCCAATTAATTCATAAAAAATATCTTTGTTTTTTTGAAAATCAATGACGAGGGAAGGAAGGTGGGACATTTTTTTACTTGCGACAAGAATTTTTTGCTGGCTACCACATTTTATCAAATTTGTAAAACCCTATATCACATGTTCTTTTTCAAATAAATAAAACTCACTTGTTTATTGTCAAAAATGGATGAAATATTTATTCAAGTTATTTACCATCAAAAGCCATAACATTCATCTGCATGTCAGGTAATAAAAGAATTCAGCAGCAAAGTTTGGTCGATTTGAAGCAATACAGTCGTCAAGCCAATTTTTGATTTCAGCATAAGAACTGAGTCACTCCCCAAATAAAGACGCTCAATATGGATAAAAACAAATAATAAACTGAAGTAATAACATTTGGTAAATACAGTGGGGGGGGGGGGGGGGAACCCTTTGAAGCGAAATGTTTCTTGAGTTTCCTTGATTGGTCTTGCAACATATCGGCAAGCATCTGATAGGACCAAAAGTCTGCTATGAATCGTTGAAACCGCGTTAGACACTCAGTAGTGAACATTAAAAGCAACATTTAATCAAAATAGTAAAGCTAAGAATACCAGAAGCTTCTCTTCAGAAATAAAGGAATGTCTTATACGCAAATGAAAACGTAAGTCCAATCCGAATAATCCTTCGCCCTCAAATCCCTCTAAATAGAACTTCTTGAGCCATAAAGTGAACATCTATTTTCAGATATCATTAGGCGTAATCGGCGAATATGTTCTTCGCGTATTGTTGAAATATAGGATATTCCAATAGAAGATAACTCTGTAAAATGTCAGTTTTAGAAAAATGTGCAGGAAGAAATAAACCAAAACAATTACATATCACACCTGTAGGTTTAATAAATAAAGTTGTCACAGGAGGTAATGGAAATATCCTCCCCGAGCTTCCAAACACAGCTAATCATGACGTTGCATCTTTCTGAAGATGACTGGAAGAATCTCTGGTGTCACCGCCAGGATCTCGCCCGGATGTTCTACTACTGTAACTCATTTTAGGTATGTTTTTTTTTTCCTGTAGACACACCTTTTTATGTCATCCACAGGAAAAAGTCAGGTGGGGACAAATCTGTTCTATGAATTAGATGAAGAAGAACTCACACTCGGTTATTATGAACAAAATGGGGCAAGAAGCCACGTACTTCTTAAACATACATGTATGGCATACAATTGTTTTGTTTTATTTTTTTCTGTACTTTTTTCTAAAACTAACATTTCCTGGAGCTGTCTTCTAGTGAAACACCCTATATAATTTAGATTAAGACAGACACGACCAATATGTTTTTCATTTAAAGAATTTTACTAAATTCAGACTAGGTCATAATAATGACCACGTGTATGTATTTTTATTAACAGCAGGTCGATTTAAAAAAAGGACTTCATCATAAAGATATAGTTTTGTGAAAATCCAATTGTTTGATAAATGAAATAAAGCCCTTTTTTATTTGAGAATTCGTAGATAAAAGATTCTGTCTGGACATCTAGTTTCTAGACCAATAAGACTATCAACAAGCATTTTATTTTTACTGTATGTAAAATGCTTAGTTAGAAGATAAAAGTCAGGAAGATTCATAAATGGCATAGTTGGAATGTATTTTGCATGTAAATTTGCATTGTAATATGATTTTGAGTTCATTTGTATTGTTTTTTTTATCCATTCTTATACATGTAGTATACAAAATATATATAATCTTGTAAATCGAATGCAAATTCTTGGCTTAGTTCTTTTTGTATAAAACAGTAATCATTAGGCTATGAAGGCTGTTTATAACGAAGTTCATAATTTCTAAATTGTCTATCTGTAGAGCTATGCTCTTATATATTTTCAAAAACTTGTTGCATTATAAAGTGTAGGAAAATTAATGTTTCACCTACCTATATTTAGAAAATCTTCTTAAAGTCACGTCTAATTAGAGGAAAGACAATTTCTTTAAGAAACCTTAACTTAAAGATTTAAGCTAGGTTTTTTTTGTTTTATTTTATCTGCCTGTGTTGGAGCAACAGTATTAACAAGAACTTTACTAGTACAGAAAAGAAGTATAGTGCTTATCGACCACTGTCAAAAATTACAGAATACTGCACTAATATAGCAGAAACTCACTACAATCTCGTCATTACCCAGGATCAGAGAAACCTTTTCGTTATCTTCAGAAATCACTGGGAGAAGGAGCAAATAAACTAAATAATAAAGGAGCAAGGAAACTCACTGCAATCTCGTCATTACCCAGGATCAGAGAAACCTTTTCGTTATCTTCAGAAATCACTGGGAGAAGGAGCAATCATAAACATTGAAAAACTTTGTTGTCAAGAATTACAAAAACGTTTCTGAAAGCTTCCTTTAGCGGGTCAAAACTCTTGGAAAGATGTTTTTGTTAATTTTGGAAATCAACTAATTTTTAGCGTTTTAATTGATTTTTCTCCTAAAAGTTCTCGGAGATAAGGGAGAAGTTTCCAGAATCGCTGGTAACTACGACGTTCCGCTGAATTTTCCGATAACGTTCACGCATTTCTTTCACAGTGCACTGACCTCTACAAAACATGTTTCCGAATGACAAATACCAAATATTTTAGTAATACGAAATTTAAATTATTTTTATTATTTGCTTATAATGCATTACTCTGGAAAATAACACTAATCTTTACCTCAAATGCATCTTTGTCATCAAAATCGAAGTCAACTTCCAGTTCAAACTGATCAGCTTTTTCTGGCAAAAGTCTTTGTAACAGACTTCTTACTGCATCATTCTGCCTTCCTGCTAAAATTTCTTGCCTGCTTTCGAATCCTACAAAAATTCGTCTGGATATTATTAGAGGTATATGAAGTCACAATCAATGAAGAATGTAAGTCACATTTTCTAAAATGCATACACTTATCACGCGAAGACACGCGCAAGCTAATGTTAAACTAATGACAACCTTATTTTCTAATTTCTCGTTTGCATTTCAATATTTTAAAATGATCCTTTTGGGTTAGGATAGCTGAGGTTGATCTCTAACCGGGTACTTTTTTACTTTTTGATTTTAGTTGTAATTTCTTTATGAGGTTAATTTTACTTTCGGAACCAGTTCCAAAAGTGAAAGTATACTAAAAAAAGCTGCAACCAAAACCGAAAAAGAAAAAACGCGCAACGTTATATATCGATCTCATGTATTTTATGCAGGAAAAAAAATCGTTTGAAAGTATTCAAATTCAAGGAGAAATTTGAAAAGGTTTAGCTTGAAAAGGTTCCACAGGTTTAGCTTGCGAGTGTTTTCGCTCGTCACAAGAAGGAACTCAAATGCTAATGTTAAACCTATGGGTCCCACTTGTATTTAATATATTTAAAAGGGTTTTTTTGCATAGGACAGCTGAGATCAATATTTAACGTTGTGCGTTTGTTCTTTTTTTATTTTAGTTATAGTTTTTTTATGTGACTATAGTTTCAATTTCAGAACCAGTTCCAACCGGTTCCAAAAGATAAAGTGTTCGCATATAAAAGAAAAGCTCTAAACAAAATTGAAAAAAGTTCAAACGCACAACATTAGTTATCGACCTCAGGTATCCTATAAAAAAATCATTTAAAAATATTAAAATACAGGCAAAAAATCTGTAAAGATTTCTCCCATAGGTTTAGCATTAGCTTGCGCGTTTCTTCGCATGGCATAACAGGGTCTTAAGGCTCAAATACAAGGATCATCTGGGTACGGTTGGGGTTGGAACGTAGGTAAGGAGCGGATTCAACAGGTTCAAGTCCCTGCCATATTATATGGAACGTTATTATTTTTATAATTACTTCTTTTTCAAATTTTTTACTTGAAATTATTTATTTTGGCCATTATATTAATTATTTCATATATGTTAAGAGAGGGTTTGGAGGTGTTGAACGCACCCCTTCGCTACGTGGCTGCTTTGATGGTAAATGAAAATAACATTAATAATGATGGAAAACACAGGAAATAAAGGTTTAAAATAGAAACACAAAAACCCAACTCCATGAAACAATTCAGTGATCTTACGGAATTGATTAATCTCTACGCTTCAACATTTGTATATGAATATAAATAATTCTTGATAATATAAATCATGGTAGTTTAAAATTACCTCAAAATTGTTTTTATTTGTTTTAAAATTAGGCTGCTTTCATAAAATATTAAAATAAATTGTAAAATGTAATATTAAAAATAAAAATGTACAAATATATTTGTGGGAATTGAATCTGTTTTCCTGCTTGAACTAAAACGACAGATGAAAAGCCAATCAGCTACTTCATCTTTGTATTGCGTCATATATATTATGTTGAAGCATGCAAGCTCCAAACAACACTTCAAAAGGTAATGTCAAGAGAGGTGTTTTTGTTTGAAGGGCAGCTTTTGCAGAGTCTATGAAGTTGGTGAGTTAAGATGGTCGTATTTGAACTATACTGAGGACGTCGACACTGAAGGTTTTTAGATTAAATAAGATGTAATGCATAATAATCCAGATGGTTCATTAATTATGCATATTGTTACATGTATTTTTAACTTTCTTTATAGTTAGTTTTATTAATATAGAGTTTGATTGTAACGTGATGTTTTCTAGTTTATTTGAAGTAACTTGAGTGAATTATTTATTAAGTTGGTGTCAGAGAAAAATAAACCCCACATATTTAAATTAATTTGAGTCCTTTCTTTATTTAGCTAACATAAAATATTAATTAACTAACGAAAACAAACGAATTTTATCTGGAAGTAGGTTCATAAGAGAAGAGTCGGTACTCATGCATGAAAAAAAAAATTAATAACTTTACCACTATGTGACTTTAAATACCTCATAATACACGGAGCCTACTAAAGTCCTCTTCAACGGCATTAACTTCAAACCACGATACCTATAGTCATAAACATAGTGCTTAAGTATAGTAAAGTTGCTATGCACTATGAGGCCGCTTACAGCCCCACATAGCGACAAACAACAGAATTAGAGTTCATATTTCAAAAATGGTACAAGATAAGTAAAAAAGTCAATTACAAAGTCGTAGAACGTCATCGATTCAGCATGCAATGTTGTCTTACATGTAAAAATAACTTTATTAAAGGCCCTAAAATACAAATTTGTTTATCGAATTACCAGCTTAAATAAGCCATTAACTGCATATAGAAGTGTGGCAGTATACGGCTGATGAACATTTACTAATAAAATAAACACATGTAAGGATGGTACAGTCGGGCAAAATGAGAGAACCCCGTATATCTTAATCATCAATTTGTCCTAATAAAAACGAAAGTAGCCATTAGACAGAAAATTATATCTTCTTTCAATTTATCTTTAAAAAAATAAGATTTTGGACTCGTCTTCATAGTGAAACTGTTTCAAACTGCGAAATAGTTTCGATACAAACACCTACTTTTTACATCATATTTTTCTTTTTCGGTAATTTTTACTTTAGGATACTAAACGGAAAGTCATTCGGTCAAATACACAGGTGTGCAGAAACTAAGGACGAAATGGAGAAAATAGCATAACAGTGGAACGAAAAGACCGAATGCGCACAAAAACCAACCAGGAGATTGACGAGGGTGAGTATAGTATGACATGCGCATATATGCAGCATGACGTACTGTGGGCGTTTTAGAATGGTAAAAAGCACGCTCGCAGTAAACGCTAAGCATTTCTGTGAAATATATTGCATGTTGTAGATCGGTTTGTACGACGTCGAGTTGCTGCCTCAGTGGTTGATCTGTTTAACAGACTATTCTGTTGACGACATCTGGATTATTTTACCCAAGGTAGAATCATTGGGAAGTTAGAAAAGGGTCAAAGTGGGACTAGT
Source organism: Maratus michaelseni (assembly GCA_963931845.1). Lineage (NCBI taxonomy): Eukaryota > Metazoa > Arthropoda > Arachnida > Araneae > Salticidae > Maratus > Maratus michaelseni. The sequence goes on along the minus strand of OZ007586.1, from coordinate 66,613,063 downwards.
GTTGCTGAGACGTTCGGGACCGCTCACATCATCATGTAACGAGCTTTGAGAGCATTTCAAACTGCAGGAGCAACTGTCCGGGGGTTTTGTAGGGGTTGCCCGCGAGCAACCACGTCAGCGGGCGACCGGTATCTTGTCTTACAGGAGAGAAAGGATAGACGGCAGACAGTGGAAGAAATCGCAAAACACACACAACAGACTACTGGACGTCCTATATCCCATTTTACCGTGACCAGGAGGTTGCACAAAGGTGGTTTATTTGCATAAAGATCAGTACGGTGTGTGCCATTAAAGCCTGCTCATCGGAGATGTCTTTTTCTGTGGTGACAGGAACACAAGAACTGGAAAGATCAGCAATGGGGTCGAGTGCTTTTTACGGACGAGAGCTGCTTTAGTCTGACTTAGCTATTCTGGATGTATACACATATGGCGAGAGTGGAGAATACGAAATCTCCCCTCCAACATCATCGAAAGGAACTTCCTTGGAGGTGGCGGAGTTCTCGTTTGGGTAGGTATCATGCTTGGTAACTGTATTGACTTTCACATCTTCCAAGTAGGTTGAGTCATTGGCGCCCTCTATTGTACCAAGGTTCTCCTCCTCCACGTTTATCTTTTAGAGGTGCTATGTGTTCTCATCTCTTCTTGATGGACGACAAAGCTACCCCTCATCGTACAGTGGCTGTTGTAGAGCGAGCTGTTGGAGAGTGTGGGTATTCAGCGCTTGGACTGGCCGGCAAGATGCTCGGACATAAATCCAATTGAACGCGTTTGAAATACTCTCAGGAGATGCTCAGCATCACATCACCACTGAGCTCCATACGGATGGCTAACTCACCGATCCACTTCCTGACGAAACCTCATCACACTTTCATTGCGCGCAATTAATGAATCCTGCACTTTTCTTAATATTACAGGCATTTTTTCAAACTTATTCGCATACTTTTTATCACTTTAAGTTATTTCTACAGCTTTTTCATATTTTTATGAGTCTGCTCATCGGAAATGTCTTTTTCTGTGGTGACAGGAACACAAAAACTGGACAGATCAGAAATCGGGTCGAGTGCTCATAACGGATATACGGGGGAGAGATCATAACTCTTAAGAGCCTACGCTAGTCAAGCGAAGAAACGCTCAAACTAATGTTAAGTCTATGGGAAGGTTCTTGTGCGATTTCTCGCTCGCATTTTATTTTTTTTTTTTTAAATCATATTTTTGCATAGGATAGCTGAGGTCGATCTCTAACGTTGTTAGTTTTTACTTTTTTTATTCTGGTTACAGTTTTTTTTTATAAGCGGACACTTTAAATTTTGGAACCAGTTGGAACCGGTTTTGAAAGTGAAAATACCCTTATATAAAAAAAACTGGAACCAAAATTGAAAAAGTAAAAACTAACAACGTTAGAAATCGACGTTAGCTATCCTATGAAAAAAAATCATTTAAAAATATTAAAATGCGAGCGAGAAATCGCGCAAGAACCTTCCCATAGACTTAACATTAGCTTGCGCGTTTTTTCGCATGACTGATGTAGGCTCTTAACACTAGAACCGCGATGACGGGTCACTTTGACCCGTACCAAATGAGTAGATGCTGATTCGCACCAGAATTTTTTTCATAAAATAAGTTAAATATATGCTAACGAAAAACAACTTAAATAAATAAGTTAAAAAGTTTTAAATAAAATTTCTGATGTGAAATATTTTATAAAATTTGAGTAAAATTTCCCGCGGTTCTAGTGTTAACATATTTTTCATTTTTTTATTGAGCTTATATAAAGTCTTTTTTAACTAATATCAAATTCAATATTTACGATGAATTTAAATAAAATCCGTAGTTTTTACAAAAAGAAACTATATATCAGTAAAAATTATAGCAACTTCGTCATATTTTTAAAAGACAATCTAATTTGAAAATATCTACTCCCTGCTATTCCGTGGGAGGAAATCTGTGTTTTGCCAAAAAATTTCCTTGGAAAATCTTTGGCATTGTATTCATGGGCGGACCGCTGGATACAATGTATCAGAATAGGAAGTTAGCTCTTCGTTCTATTGTGGAGCTCAGTGCATATTACTAGCCACCAGCAACTAATATGGAGCTGCGATTAGCGATACAAGAGGAATGGACAGCGAAATCTCAACATCTCATTGAAAACCTCGTACTCAGTATGGATAGACGATGTAAATCCTGTAGCGCACTTTGATGTCACACCCACCTGTCACATGGACGTTTATGTCTTCTGTACAGTTGTGCTAGAAGCTATCTTTTCAATAAAATGTCTTTTGTATCTATTAGTTTCTTTTTCTGGAAGTTCTGTTCACTTTTCCTATATTCAGACATCTTGAGCATCTTATGGTACGATTTGTGTCAATTTGGAGCCTTTCTACACGACGTTACATTAAAAAACACGTCTTTAATTTTTGCACACCAGTGTAGTTTAGGAATTATGAAAGTTTAAAGTTTAGAATTCCTAATGTTAAATTCGTAAACTACTCGTCGGAACGAACTGTAATTTTAGATTGCAATGCATGAAGCTTGGAAATCGATTTATCTAAAAAAAAATTTAGGATACAATTAATATTTTTCTCGAAAATTAATTTCGAAAGTATATTTTTTTAAATAAATTAAAAAAATATATGAAATCTAAACTATGCATTTTTTAAACTGAAATCGATTCTTAGAAGCTTCAAATATCCAAATTCATAATTATATCTCGTTCCGCTGGGCATTTCTGAGTTATTCTTAAAAAAGTATCTGCAATATGTTTTACAACGACGTTGCAAATGAATTTAATATTAGGAACTCCAAACTTTAAACCTGCATAATTCGGAAACTTATGGGTCGAATTACTTCCCGTTTGGAATCCAAAGGTACAATTTACCAAACAATCCAAATATTATGTCAAAATTAGGTTTTCGTATTAAAAGTTTTATAATTTGATACAATTTCACTATGATTTTAACATAGATTGAATAGAGACATAATTTCCAATCAAAGGCTATTTTGATTTTGTCTGTAGCAATTTTGAGATTAAAATATATGGAGTGTTTTCTTTTTCTTTTCGGTCCGACTATACAATTTATTTTAAATAGGAAATAAAGTTAAATATGCTAAATATGTCTACCAATGGCAGCAATGCATCATGCATTCTGCATGTGTTTCTGATGGTGGACACATTTAACATACCTAATTTGATTTTATTATTACCGTAATTTCCGGCGTATAATCTGCGGACCAAACAATAATGTTTTGACCCAGAAATTTTATTTTATAAAATTTAACTTAAGAGATCGCTGTAAATACTTGACTTCAATTATTGAATTAAATTTCTGGGTTGAAACAGAATTATTTGTTCCTTGGATTATGCGCCGGAAATTACGGTAAAATAAACTGTACTTTGTTTAGCGTTATCAGCAAATGTGCATCTGGCTTATAATGCTACATTTCTGTACGTAATTACTAACGTATTTTAACTGGTGATAAGACATAAAAAATTTACCTTTCATGGTATTTTTACATGTAAAACATCATGTCATTCTAAATCGTAGAAGCTCTTCAACTTTGTAATTTACTTTGTTACCTTATATCGTACCGTCTTCGAGATAGGAAGGGTAACTCCGCTGCTTGCTGCTAGATAGAGCTCTAAGCAGCCTCATCGGAAAGCTCATAGCTATTTTTCTCTACCTATGCACCAAGTTAATGAATATAGCTATCACCATTCTGAAATTAATGGGGTTGGCCAGGACTTTTGTTTGCACCTTGTATACTTTATCGTATCTTTTATACATATATTATCTCTTTAAAAAATTTTTAATGAAAGAAATATAATCTTGTACATTAAATTACTTACTGTTTACATTGAAATCTTCTGATGAAGCAAAGTTGATCCAGAAAATCGTTATCTGCAGAATAATAGAGAAATCAAAATATAACATTTTAAATAATATTTTTAAAGAGACTTTTACGTTGTATTTCAAGTTCAATTTTCCATCTTTTCAAATTGTTCTCTCCTTTTATTCTTATCCTTTTTTTCTATTTATTCTTTTGTTCACCGAAGCAATATATTTGAATTGTTCTTATTAACTATTTCCCTTCTGGCTGAAAAGAGCTGCAATTTCTTTAAGATGTTATAAAGTTATTCTTTCGAGTAGTTATGAATTTTTATTTTGACAGTGGTTTAGTTATTAAATTTGGCATTTATCTATGAAATATTTTGCCAAACAACATTTTCGCTATACTTACAAAAGAAAAATGTTTGTGTGCGTGTGTGTGTGTCCGCAATGACTGGGAAATTCTACCGAACATAGAGGTCTGAAAATTTGGGTGAGGTTAGTTCAAGGCAGGTCTTGATGCACCTGAGTCTCAGATTTTTCATTTTTGTTAATTAACAGGGATATTAATTAAAAACCAGAACGAACACTCATCCAAAATACATTATTTTTCTCAAAATGGCGCGCGGCGCCAGTTCCGGTAGGTCGCTAGCGGTGAAGATCCGATGGCCTTTCTTTTCTCGTCTTTCCAAACCTCCTTCGGCTAAACCATTTGAAATACGAAAAAACTAAAACTACATGCTTAAATGCCGTATATTTTTGTTTCAAACGGCACAATTCATCTAAAGATAATACGAATTTTAACCCTTTCAGAAAAAGTTTGATTTCATGTTTTCCCCAACTCGCATCGGACTCACTTTTAGAGATACGAAAAACAAATTACCCACTTACTAACACGATTTTTTACACATTCTTTGGATACTTTATATCACATATAAAACCTCAAAGCATTCAGATGATTGAAAAAAAATCTTCTCAATATTCGCTCAGAACATGAATACCCGGATGGCTTTTGCTCAAGTTTTTTACAACTAAATATCAATATTTTTAAACGAAAATTATGCATAGTCTTCGGAAACATTATATTTATAAATCATAAAATTTTCAGAGTTTGGACAATAAGACCTATTTTATTTTAAATATTAAATGACCTGATATGAAAAAAAGTGAGAAGAAAACGCAGTCCTTTTATAACTAAATGTCAATATTTTTGCACGAAACTTGTACACGGGTTTCGGAAACATTTTATTTAAAATTCATAAAAAGTTATAAGACTTCGGATAAGAACTATTTTTTACTAACAAAGGATGGGAATTTTCACTTTGCCACACAGCGTACAACCAACAGAGTGAAAACTTTCCAGGCCATGGATCGAACCTGGATACGTTGGTATAGCGCACCAAGTGCTTTACCATTCAAGCCACCAGGACGACATCCAGTCTGGACTTTCTCACTCTTATACGTTGGCCAGGCTGCAACTTCGCAGCACAAGATAGAAAGTCATACATGAGCACACAACTTTAGTGGCATACATGAGATGAACAAATTCCCAGCATCGGAGAATATATTTATATCTAATTAAATTTTCATCAAGGCTGAAACTATGCCGGAAAAATACTAACAATATGACTTTCCAATTTGTGCTGCGAAGCTGGATCCTTTCCCCCGTATAAGAGCGAGAATTGCCAGACTACGTGTTGTCCTAGTGGCTTAAATGGTAAATCATTCGGTGCGGTATACCATGGTATCTGGGTTCGAGCCCCGATCTGCACATTTTCACTTTCTTGGTTGTACGCTGTGTAGCAAAGTGAAAATTCACATCCTTTGTTAGTATTAATTTCTGGCGTAGTTTCGACCCTGCTGAAAATTTAATTAGATATAAATACATTTTTTAAAATATTAAATGATCCGATGTGAAAAAAAGAGAAGAAAACACGCGATATACGCTGCCAAAGTCAGAGTGACCCCTAACATTAGGTTCCTTTAGAAAGATTTTCGTTGACACTGATTTTAAGTATAATTATTATTACGGTTCCGGGAAATGCCAGGCGGATCAGCTAGTATTAAATTTAAATTTAAAATGTTGGTAAATTGTTAATTTTTTTCATCAAATACTTATATTATCTTTATTAATGCATCCTTTGTATGGGAAATCATATTTAATTTTTTTTAAATTTTACATATTACTGCAACTTATAAAAATTATAAAAATGTCAGAAAAAGAAAAAACTAACTAGCTGTTACAAATATAATACATACAACTTGTTAAGACATTATTAGAAACATAATAATTAAAATTAAGATTATGACATTTTCCTTTTTTATTGTTTCTGTTGAAGCACCTAAATTATTTCTCTCTCCAACCATTTTAACGCAATTATTTTCATGCTAAAATTTGATACGTCCTTTGGCATAATTATAAGATGCGTTAATTATTTGACGGAGAAATAATTTAATGAGCATATGAAATAATAATAATACGACAGAGAAACAATTTTTAAAAAATTTCATATTAGAGAGTCAGGCATATATTTTACATATTTTAATGGTTTGAAACATTTTTTTTAATTTCAATTTAAACTTAATGAAGAAAACTTTCTCTTTTTGATAAAGGTATACTTATTAGGTAAGATACTTTTCACTCTAGGAGAAGCTGCAACTAGATGAGAAAGTTTTTTCTAGAATGCTTCTGACGTCACAGACTAATAAGATGTAAAAAACGAATACGTAACAGATCATGTTTTAAAAAATTTGCACAATGCTGCGAGATGTAGAGATAGACTTGAAAAAACTAAATTTGAAACTATAATGGAAATATAACTTTCCGTCAGTAGAGTTCCAATAATCCACAACTAGTGATGAAACTAAGGGGGGAGGGGGGGGGGCAAAGCAGTTGTCCCGGGCGCGGATTGGGAAGGCGCAAAAATGAGGATTTATACAAAGCTTAAAAACAAAGAAAATTTGAAATTACACAGGTCAAAATATTTAATTTTACTTTGAATAACTGGGACATTTTACTTTCGTCAGGTTAGAATCATAGAGATAGAAGGTGGAAATTCCTTTAACAAGGAGCAAATTAGCTGTTACATATAGTTGTGATCGCTTACCACGCAGATAAAAGAACTGCAGTTCCCCATACTAGATTTGCCAGTTACTTTTTCCACACGTTTGGGTTACTTAACTTTTAAGCTTATGGATAATTTTTTCTAGTTGTGAATAGTGGCGATTTTAGGCTGTTAACTATTCCAGGTTACGTTTCTTCGGCTTATTTTCGTGCTAAACTAAAACTATTAACTTTATTAGACTTCTGGGCGAATTCTTATCTTTCTAGGGTTAAAGTCAGATACAATTTTTTTGCACAATCAAGTGTTTAAAAGTAACACTTCCCCAATACTTAGATATATTTTTAAATAATGGTAACATCATCATTTTCACAAATCGTCTCGCATTCTGTAAAACCTCTCTTATTTCACAAAAACGTCACTTACTTTACAAATGGTCATTTATTTTCACACAGAACTTCATTTATTTCAGAAAACTGTATCTCATTTCAGGACCTCTCTTCTGCGGCAAAAGAACTTTTACATAAAAAACGCGAATTTTTATCGGCAGCTTAACTATGATCAGGGACAACACGAAAATTTTACAAGTTTTGAAACAGATGATTTTCTTGTCCATTGCGTTATGTGCCGGTGCAATAATACATGGAGTAAAAAGTCCCGGGACTCGCAATGAAAAACATTTTTGTTTGTCAAAAATGAATTTATTTTTCAACATAGTTTCCTTCAAAAGCGATACACTTATTCCTAACATTTGGATATATTTTTCATAGTACGATTTCTCAAGGCCTTGAAAATGTGCATCAGTTCCGCATTCGATGTTTTCATTTTAAACAAATCTCTACAATTCGTATTTTAATTGATTCAATTTTGCTATCACTTTGATGAATGCGTGAGCCGGTGCGTTGTAATGGTTAAACAGCACTTTTTTCTTGGCCAAATGTTATCTTTTTTTCTTCATGTCTTTGTTCAAACGATCTAATAATGCTACATAATACTCTACTGTGACTGTTTTTTCTTTTCTCCAGATAACCTATGAATATTATGCCACGTGCATCTCAAAAATACTGGTCAAGACATTTCCAACTGAGTTTTGTGTCTTTGGTCGGCTTTCGCCCGGTTCAAACTACTAAAGTGAGTGCCTATTGGACTCAGGTGTGTAGTGATGGATTTCATTCATTATTATTAATTGGCTCAAAATCTAATTTGGATCACGCTGCAATATCGCCAAATTAATAGCACCTTGCTCTAAATCATCCACACGCTGCTGTTTTGGTATTTGTTAGGAAACGCGAAACCCATCTCACACAAAGCTTTTTCATATGCAAATAAATGTTCATACAAAATATTCCTCACACATTCTGTCGATATCTTTACGATGTTCTCTATCCAACGCACTTTCACTTTGCGGTCATACAAAACAATATGGTGAATTGTTTTAGTGTTTTCTGGAGATTTAATGCTTTGATCGGACGTCCAGAAAGTGGAGCACTGTTTGTGCTGGTACGACCGCATTTAAATTCACTAAACCATCGATAAGTGAGGTTTTTTCGAAAGAGCAAATATGTCGTAATGCTTCACAAGCCAATCTTGAGTTTAGACTGTTGTTTCGCCAAAAAGTAATGTTTAGTCAAAACTCAAAATTCTCTTTCGTCCATGTTTTCACAAAGTCAAAAATAGTGTCACTTAAACGAGTGCAATTCGCAAAGAAATAGCTGAATGCAGTGTAAACTTGACACGAACCTTTTAAAGTTTGGTACTTTCTTGCAATCACACGAATACTTTGTTGATTCTGCAAGCTCATAACGAGTTCCGGGATTTTTCACTTCATGTAGTAATGTACTTGCTGCTGCTTTTTTTCAATCTTTCTGCTACTGATCATATGTACTGCTGCCAATAAAGTTGGCTTTCGGTGGACATAAAAAAAAAAAAAAAAGACACATCTGGTTTTCTTTTATTTTCTTTTTGTACTCTATTTTAATTTCAAAATTTGAGAAGCGTTAAAAATTTTCGGAAAATTTTTCTATTACTAATATGTATTTTAAAAATTAAATATTATGTACTATTAATAAAAATCAATGTATAGAATCAAAAAGGAATATGTTGTAGCAGATTTAAGTCAATTAACAAATGTCTGAAACTGTTCAATGAATCAGTTAACGAAAATATTTTTTGATATTATTCATATATATTTAATTTAAATATCGTAAATATTTCTACTAATAAGCTGTTAACTTGGTAAAAAATATGTTAGTAATGTAATAAATGCACCACAACTCTCCATAAATATGAAAGTAACAAAATCAATTTTTCTTAATAGAACAGGATATGATAATTTCTACTTGCATTACCAGCAAAAAGAACGAGAAATTGCGCAATTTACTTAGTGCAATAGAATAAATTCTACGCTATAATCTTTCATTCCTTATCATATTCAGCGATGTTATTTTGCCTTTATTTTTTTATTTCGTCAGAATTGCTTATTGAAAGATATAAAGAAAATAAAAAATTCTATAATATGCAAATATATAGTTAGTATAGTTAAATGAAGATTAATTAATTTTCCTTATATATTAACTAAATATCGCATTCACAGTATTTCGAAAGAATTTTATTATCCAAATTTTTCCAGGAAACAACTGTTTCTAAATGTTTAAAACTTCAAATATCTTGAATTGGAGTTAAATCCAAAAAATAAATCAAGCTCAGTTATTAATCGATTATATGTATATGAAATTAAAGATGCCGAACAAATTTTTCCTACATAATCAAAGTATTTCTCTTACACTACCTATTATCTGTGGCATCAAACGAAATAAGTTTGAACAAGTTGAAATATATAAAGTTTACGTGAGGAATCTAACAAAAGAGCGTTGGTTAACAAGTTTAACTAATTTATAGTTTTTAGTATTTTTAACTTACAAACAGTCTTGTGACGATATAAGGAAACTTTCGCAAAAAGTGTTTGTAAAGTAATTTTTTAATTCATAGATAATTTTGATGTTTCTGTAATTTTTATTATTTTTGCTTATTTAAATTTAAAAAAAATTAAATAACATACATGCAATGAGCTATTATATAAAACAACTTCACATTAAAATGTATATGTGTAAATAGTGTGTATTTTTAAAGTACATTAATTATTATTTACACAAATTTTCGTCTAACACTATTTATGGAAGGGGAGGCGCCAATCTACTACCTTACTCCGGGCGAAATTTAGTTTAGATTCGTCAATGTCCACAACCTCTGTAGATGCATACTATCAAATATTTTAAAGGGAAGAATGAGTGTTCACTACAGGGGCGTCCAAAGAAATCATGAGGCTCGGTACAAATTACGTTTAAGGGTCCCCTACATGCCCTGTATATGTATATATTTAATAACATATAGGCCCCTCACAAGGTCTCATTTAGCTTTGGGCCTAATACAACTGTTCCCTTTGTTCCCCCCTCCCTTCCAATGCACGCCCTGGTACAGTAATACAAATGACTGAGACGTTGCCAGTATTTACCATCGAGAAGCAAACGATGTCTCTCCGCCATAGCTGTTTTCACTAGTAACTTAAATTGGAAATCCAACAGCGATGGTCACACGCTGACTCACATTTGTTCGAGGCAAGGGGTCGCCAACATTTGTGCTATCATGGGCGCATTTGAATTGCTTAATCTTCTACACGGGCACATCTCAAATATACACATTTATTGTGTGTGTGTGTAAGATACATACTCACATAATAAATATGTGTGTGTAATGAATACACTCACCCAATAAATATGTGTGTTTGAATTTCGCATGCCTAGACATGTACAATTCTACATGTAGATGGATATAGAATTATATTAACGCAGTTTTATAACAACTTCCACGACTGCACAAAATGAAACAATGACTAAAAGTATCTTTATCAGACAGATATTTAAGAGTATTTTATTTTTTAAATTTTTTGTTCTCAGATAATAGGTAAAAAAAAAGCCTATACAAATAAATAACCTTTTCTTTCTTTCATTCGAAATCAATGCTTACTACCGACGAGTGCAAAATATGTTATATATATATATATATATACAGAGGGTATTTGGTCGCAAGTAAAGAGGTCGGTGGGCGCAAATGCGCATGCGGGTGCGGTGCCCTGCTCTATGTGAACTATTTCTGAAGATTTGAATAAATGTAAAACCAGGAAGAACCTCTACTTTTCCTTAACACACGTTGACTTAGTAACATTATCTGAAGTTGCGGGCTGGACGCGGTCTGGTTTTCAAGCTAGAAAAATTCCATATGGCAATAAAAATTTAATTACTATCACATAGATGTTACATCAACTCATTTTGACTTATCACACTACTTGGACGTGAATCTTCGTCGTTAGCACTTTAGTTGAAATCTTCATTTTCAATACTAACAGACACGGATCCGCGTCCGATAGTAGCAAAAATAAGCAATGTAGATTTGATTTGTTTTCATTGTTTTATTCAGCAAAACTAAAAATATTTCGCCTATTAGATCATATTATATATACTTTGTTCTATTAAAAACAAAAATACTGTGATAAACATAAGGAACCAAAGGGTTGGGAAATACCACTTAGCCCAGGATCGCGCATTTTTGCATCGCACAAACAACATTTGAATACATTTTGATTTAAAGCAATTACTCCTACTTTCAGACATTTGATTTAATTATATTTCATTGTTCTTGTTTTGTTTGATTGTTTCCTTAATCACAAACTTTGCTTTTAACAAAATTAGTTATATTCCCGACTCATTAAAACAGCCTAATATTGTTTGGTCCAATTTAGGAGACTGGGGGTCCAACTTAAGTCGCTGAATTTGGACCACTTTTGAGAAAATTTTCAAATTAAATTAAACTTAAGTTTTTCAAAAATAAATTGTTCTAAAGATTTATTTAGTTAATAGATGAATAGATTGACCACGTGTAGTGTATATTTTGCAGATATTCCAAAAATGAAGTGAGTTACACATGAAAATAAGTGAATTCGTCCAAATTCGGCTACTCTCCCCTATTATTCAATGTAATTCAATTTGCAAGCAGTTCCAAAAAATATTAAATGTAACTTTTTTTTCTTTTGGAACAAATTTTTATGTCACAAGTTTGTCCATTTCCCTTTTGTTTTTTTCACGTAGCTTTTACAATAATAGGAATACGATGATGAAACTGAATCTGATACCTAAAACATGAGACGTTATTTTAATTATTCTGTATAAAATTATTTGATTCTAGTGTTTTAATTTCTTCCTTTCTTGTACCTTTGTAGGCTGCAACGTAATGTCGAAAAATGTAACCATATAATAAATCAATATACGCTGATATATGCAAAGCAATAATTTTTACGATTTTGCTCGGAGGTGTTTGTTTTGTTTTTGATTTGTTAATCAAAAATGGACAATTTTCGTTTTAAGTTTTCCAAACTTTTCTCCAAATTCATTTTTGATATCCCTAATAGCAAGTCAATAGTTCATTCATGGATCTGAAATATGGCTTCAATATTGGGGTGTTGAGGTGATATTTCGTGTCCAATTATTCGCCAATATTGGTAAGAAATATTTAATCGATGTAAGGCCAATAAAAGCAATAGTGGGGCAATATTGGCATAATATTGGAACTATTTTCCATATTGCCAATATTTCCCAATGCCAATATTAGTTATATATTGGCTAAATGTTGGCTTCATACTGGAAATATTTCTAATTTAATTCCCATATTACACAAATACTTAGCCTACAGTGAAAATATTTCAAATGAATCTCCGATATTGCACGAATATTGGCTTTACATTGGCAATATTTCCAATGAAACACCAACACTGTTTTTTTCGCATTATATTAGCAAAACATTTAACAACCCAATATTGATACAATATTTCATGCCGATGACTTCAGTATTGGCCCAAATAGGTCACCCAGATAGATGTACCCAGTATTAGAATGTGCCTAGAGATGTATGACCAGATGTCAAGCTAGTAGAAAAACTATTTTTCATAGAGATTTCTTTTTTGTAAGAATGTTTTTTTCAAATGAATGACTCTATTAATCATATTTCAGTAATAAAGTGTTAAGGGAAAAAATAGCTTAAAAATGTAAGTATGAAATCAAAATTACCAAGATTGAGATTGTCTTTAGAAAAGAAATCCTGAAGTCTTCCATCGGATTAATTCAGTCCTGAAAATAAAGTTTCGGTTGCTTTAATTATTGTTTATGTGACTCACAAAAACGTATAAATTGGATAAACTCTACTCATCTACTTAATTAAAAATTAAACAATATTTCATTAATATAACTATTATTTCATACCACTTTAAAATAACTACTTTTTTTAAATATCAGAAAAATACTGAAATAGAAACGGATTTCGAAATGATAAATCCTTCTTCTTTATGTATGGTACACTCTACAAGACCAATTGTTTTTCACGTATTGAACAAATGAAACACCATTCGTATTACCCATGTCTACTGACCATAGTTATTAGATAAATGTACGAGGCAGTATTAATAATATACGTATGGAACAATAGTAACCTTATCTACACATCATGTCTACCTTGGAAGAAAAGGACTTGCTAGTAAAACTGTTCCACCAGAATCAACAGAACTCTGTTGTGTAGATATCATATAATATCGTACTCTGAAGCACTTGTAAAGGGAACAATGTTTACAATCGTTGCACCCAAGATGATGAAAACATTTTCATACTTGCCTCCTTGCAGTATTCTTCCCTATAACTATATCGATTTGGCCCGAAAAGTCAAATAAACACGTTTGATCCAGAAAATGTATTTAACAAAATGTTTCTTTTTTCTATGTGGAACTTATTTAATTTAAATTTATTAAGTAAAATTTCTTGTTCAAAATGTGTTTATTTGATTTGGATTAAATTGAAAAAGTTTTACAAAAGAATGCTGGTAGTTTGGAAAGTATGCATTTGGAACGACCAGGAGACTTGGCATACAACCAAGTAGAAGTGGCAAGGTAGTCAGCTTGTATAATAAATATGGTTACAGCAATAGTAGAAATCACCAGTAAATAGTTATATGATACTATTAGTGTCCCAGTCGTTTCACATAAAGTAGATATGCCGTACAGCCAGAGTCAGATTGCGCAAAATGAGTACCCAGGTGCCCACTCGTGCAAAAATTTAACCGCGTCCACTCCAAGGTTAATAATGGAATTAAGTGCCTGAAAATTATAGAACGACAAAATGTATCATCTTGAAATGAGTTATCACTAAATTATAAATTCTGGAAATATTAACCATGAAATTACAAGGTAAACACTAATTTTTGAAACTATCAATAATAAAAGTATTTTCATTGTTTTACCTTTAAATTCAGTTGCATAAAAGCCTAAACACTACATTTTTTTAAATTTTATTTTGTACGAAAATGTTATTGAAACATAAGTTATTAATGTGACGATCATATAATAATTATTTAAACTGAACCATATCATTGCTAATTGATTTCAATCCCTTTAGTTAGCAATTATTGAAAACAATTCATACATTCATACATTCATACAAAACATTCATACATAAGAACGCATATATTAATTTTATCACTATATTTAATAGCATAATCAGATATCTATAGTATAAAAGTCGCAACAATATATTTTTTTTTCTAATGCATTCCTCGACTGAAAATTGAAAATATTAAATGAAAATTTAAAAAACATCAATTATGTAAGGAAAGTTTTCACTTTTTTATGTATTACGATCATTTGCAAGTATCATCATATATTACGATCATTTGCAATCATTTGCAAATTTTTTGTTGTTGAAAAACCATTTACTTTATATGGTTTTTTTTATCTCATTTTGAATTGGCATTTTATTTATTTATTTTTATTTATTTCAGAAATTTTTCTCATCGCGTTTCTATATTTGTATATACATTAGCATATTACATCGTAATACTTTAAATTTTTATTAATTTGTTCTCAGAAATGCTGGATTTCAGACAGTTATTTAATGTTCAGCACAAATTGTATGTAAGTACAAGATAACTTCCGAGAAAATAATACTGAAACATTGGTGTAAATATTTATGAACGTAAAATATGGTTTTACACACATTTCATTTTTGAATTCCAGAATAAATATTATTGTTAGAATCCTTAGACTTTTGTGTATGCAAGCGTGCATCTTTTTTGACTGATAAGAAAAAACCCATCTTCGACAATTTAAAAATTATCAAGATATGATTACGTTAGTTTTTCGATGGCAAAAAAATATTCTTAAAAAGATGCTTGTCAAAATAAAAGAAACCAGAAAAAAAAATTTATTCATTTCATTTACGTCAGCAAAATGTCAGGTGGATATGGATTGTAAAATTTATCTACCGTTTTATAGCAAAATTAAATTAAGGATAAGTATGTTACTACATGTCTGTTTTCTTTCAACATCCCTTCAGTGTATTCTTTGCATTTATATTGTTGAAATAACCTTCATGAAATAATTTTGCCTATCTCGTCAATGTTCTTATCTTTTGACGTTGGTCTTTCAGTGAAATAGAATGCACTTTTGCATTCGATGAAAATAATCCTTTGCTTTTTTGAAATTCTATATTGTTTAGGCATTTCCATGGATGAATAAACATTAAATATGGCCTAAACAAAACAAACCAGAAAAAAAAATATTTTTTTTTGATTCATTTCATTTACGTCAGCAAAGTGTCACGTGGATATAGACTGTAAAATTTATCTAATGTTTTACAACAAAATTAAATTAAGGATAAGTATGTCGCTATATGTCTGTTTTCTTTCAACTTCCCTTCAGTATTCTTTGTATTTATATTGTTGAAATAATTTCGCATATATCGTCTATATTCTTATATTTTGACGTCGATCTTTCAGTGAAATAGGATGTACTTTTGCATTCGATGAAAATAATCCTTTGCTTTTTTGAAGTTCTATATTATTCAGGTATTCCCATAGATGAATAATAAAAAGATTTCTTTCAACATGGCACCAAGAATATACAATGATGACTAAAATTGCGAAAACTTTTTTTTTTTTTTTTTTTTTTTTTTAAGATTAAATTTAAGATAACAGTTTTCGTATTAAATCTATTTGAATTTTGTATTATTCTTTAAATATAACATAAAAGTTTCTTTCAAATTATAATTATGAATATTTGCATTACATGAAACGTTTCATGTTTTTATATAAACATGTGAAATTCAGAAACATGCAAATTTTAAATGTTTCCTTAATTATGACTGTCACTGTATGTCGGTGAAGGAATGTTACAATATATTTTTTTTCAGTTTTATTTGCTTTATAATACAATATTTTGTTTTAAAAAATGTGCTTATAACTTCTATCAATATAACAAACAGGCTATTGTAAACAAACAGACATCCTCCATTACTAAAAATCGGAACTTAAAACTCAATAGAACTCTTAAATTTTATTTTTACTTTTTTTCTATCTTTACAAGAAGAAAGTATTAGATTCGTGAAAATTTTCGTCTATCGGTATTCGACGGATTTATACGTTTTAAAAGGTCCTGAACACGATTTGAACGTTTTTAGAAAATGTCTATCTGTGAGTCAGTGACTCTGTTTGTCTGTCTGTCTGTATGTGACACAAATTTTGTGTGGCGCTCTATCTCAAAAACTAACGCACGAAATTTAATCAAACTTCTTATTCAGTTAGACCTTGACATAAGTTGGTGCTGATTAGGTTTTGGTGTAAATCTCCCAAGAGGTGGCACTGCTACTGCTATGCTGTGTTTATCCAGATTTTCGCAATAGCTGTACCTTATGAACTAATGCACGGAATTTCCCCAAACTTCATATTCTGTTAGACCTTGACATAAATAGATCTTTATTAATTTTGGGTATATACCGCCCAACAGGTGTTGCTGCTATGCGCTCTTTCTTTCACGGTTTCCGCGACAGCTATATCTCAAGAACTAATAGATTGTCATTTAAATTTTGTTGCAGACGATTTTATTTATATAGAAGAAAGTTTTGTGATGGCCATAACATACTAGTTTATTAAAAATTTTCATATTATTTCATCGCTATTTTTCAATTAATACACAGATTGTTCGAGCATTTGTTTTTAACATTTTTGATGAGTTGTGAAAATAAGCATATGCTACGACAGAATTGTATTTTCACAAAAGCAAAATTGTGAAAATATAAGTTATTGAATTTTTTTAATTGCATGATTTTTTACATTTCTAACAAGGCGTAAGACCAACAGAGTGAAACAGTGTCCATTCGCATAGCGCACCAATGCTCAACCAACTGAGCTACCCGGACGACATCCAGTATGGCACTCCTCACTCTTATATGTTGGCAATGCTGCATCTGCAACACAACATGGAATCTCTTTATGAGTCACAACGCTGTGGAAAACATGAGATGAAATAAACCCAGCACAAGCCATTCCAATAGCATACCAATGCTCTACCAACTGAGTTACCCGGACTACATCCAGTCTGGCACTCCTCACTCTTGTATGTTGGCAAGGCTGCATCTGCAGCACACATGTAATTTCTTTATGAGTCACAATGCTGTGGAAAACATGAGACGAAATTAACCCAGCACGAGCCATTCGCATAGCGCACCAATGCTGTACCAACTGAGCTACCCGGACGACATCCAGTCTGGCACTCCTCACTCTTATATGTTGGTAAGGCTACATCTGCAGCACAATATGGAATCTCTTTATGGGTCACAACGCTGTGGCAAACATGAGACGAAATTAATCCAGCATAGGTGAAATGGAATATAGATATAATTTTTTTAGTAATGAAATACGCCCAGGCGAGTCCAGGCCACTTTTTCACTTTTCACATGTTGTTCTTATACCTATTTAGCGGTGTAAAAATTCATGAAATTAAAAAAATCAATATTTTTCGGGCGTATTTCATTACTACAAAAATTATATCTATATATAATTTCACCGATGCTTGGTTAATTTCGTCTCATGTTTGCCACAGGGTTGTGGCTCATGAAGAGATTCCATCTTGTGCTGCAGATGCATTCTTGCCAACATATAAGAGAGAGGAGTGCCAGACTGGATATCGTCCGGGCAGCTCAGTTGGTAGAGCATTGGTGCACTATATCAGTGGCCTAGGTTCGAGTCCTAGGCTGGACACGTATACACTCTGTTGATCTTACGCCTAGTTAGCAATGTAAAAATTCATGGAAATAAAAAACTTCAATGTTTTTAGGGCGTATTTCATTACTACAAAAATTATATCTGTGTGTGTAAGTTATTGTTTTCTACCTATCAGATTTGTTTTCTTCCGAAATTATAAACAAGTTATAGATTGAAGTTAATATTTGCGCTCTTTTCGAATGAATTATGCTCAACAGACATTTAAAAATGATGTAAAAACATTCTATTTCGATATCTAAAGTTACGATAAGTAATATTATTAATATAAAGGAAATATTCAGCATCAGTAATAAATAAAAATTTAACAAAAATTTAAATATATAAAAGGCTAAAAACTATAATTTGTTTGAAAAATAACATATTAATATTTAATGCTCCGGGAACAATTTATTATTGCCTATAATAGATTATAGATTGCTTAGCAATGATATACAACATTTTTTGTTAAATTGAAAATATTTTTGACATTTGCTCAAAACAATGTTTAGAAATCCAAACTTATTAAAAAAATTTATAATTTCTTACACAACAAGGATTATACATTCTCAATTGAAATAATGTCTGAAGAGAAGGTAAGAGGAGTGTCTGAAGCATTCGGAGAAATTTATATAATAAATGTTCTTTTGTTATTCATAGCATAAGTTGCTGTTTTGTTGGGAGAAAAAAGGTTGTGTCTGATTTCTAAATCCACATATTTTCAAACGAATGGTCTCGCAATATATATCAATGTACTTTCTAACATCAAGAATTCCTTCAATTGTTGTCAGTTTACTAGTACCACTCCAAGCCATAAAGCTCTAAATCAAAAGGCTATCACCATCGTTTTTCTTCATGGAATCAAATTCGAAGATTGCGAAACAGAATTTTATATTCTCCGAAGTGGATTTCGGTGATCGGAACCGAATAGACAATGCTTACTCTCATAGAGGAGTAGTATTTTCTTTACAAAATTTAAAAGGTTATCAAAATTCTTCTTCGAAATTTTATTTGTTTATGATTTACTTGACTGATATGTGGTTTTTATTGGCATTCTTATTCTTATAGCCTAATTTATACTAACTAGTAAATCTGCACATCAGGAGCCTCAACGTCAGCTCTAAAAGTCATTGTTTTTAATCTCACTTTTCATATTATTTAGCATCTTACAATACGCAATTTAATTTTTTTATATTACATACATATTTATAGGCATATAAAATACTTCAGAGGTTTCAGAAATTAGAAGCACTAAATTAAACACGGTTTATGCAATGATATTCTCAATTCTTATGAACTTCTTATTCATGTAACATTTTAGATTTAAAAAAAAAACTTGTATTAAAATAAATTCTTCATTTATGTCAATAGAATACAAAAATAAATTATTTTGATAATAAAATATTGCAGAAAAATAGTGCGAGTGTCTTGAATTTTATTATTTTGATATTCTTTGAAATAGGGTTGTTAAGCGACTAATAAATTAAAGAACAAAGTAAAAACAAGTTGGAAATTGTACGTCAAACGTTACAAACGAGGTGCGTTCGTACGCACGTTTTAGAATTAAATTCATGATATCCCGTGCGTAGAACGGGTTAAACAGCTAGTTAAGTATATATTTTATGACACTGTTCATACAAATATCGTAACTAGTTATATAAATATTCAGATATAGATGTATCAGCTAGTTATATAAATATTCAGATCTTGATGATTTTTAATTCTGTGAAATGAATTATATCGTCTGCAGATTAATTTCTGTCCTAAAATAAGTATCTCGGTCGCTTGACGATTTAACATCCATCGGAAGCTCCTATAACAAAAAAGCACCGATTTAAAAAAAAAAGTTCAAATTTCTTAATAAATATTTTTATTAATATCTCCTAAAGTTTTGATTCGATTTTAATAAAATTTGAAATGTCTCGACAAAATTCTGCAAAGATAATATATTTTAAATTGCAAACCATTTGGTTGGGTAGTTTTTGCTTTGTTATATGCGGACAGACAGACAGACGGACAGACAGACAGACAGACAGACGGACGGACAAACGGACGGACCAAACGACGACTATAGGTGCTACGTATTTATATAATTACGAACGCACCTAATAAATGCATTTTAAAATTTGTAAAAAATATGAAAATAAAATGTTTTATATTTTCCGAACAGATGCAAAAAGTTTTCCAATAATTTAAACAATTATTTTTTTAATTCTAATGAATATATCAGCAAATTTTCAAAGCTGTCGGATATATTTAAAACCTCCATATCGAAAATTTAACATAAATAATTTTACGTTTAATTCTATTATTCAAATATATTAAAATTTTCATTTTAGTTAAAAATGAAATTTAAAAATCGTCTGCATTCCCATAGGAAAGCATTATGACCTAAAAAGAAATGTTCTATATTTCTCGAACGAATGAACCAAATGTAACTAAAAAATATACAGCTAAATCCGGATACTTCACCAACATAGCCACGAAAAATAAACCTAATAGGACGATTTTTATGGCAGTTATCGCGGAACAGACAGACAAACAGATAGACAGAAACCAAAAACTTTTCGCGTCTCCACAGTGAACCTCAACTGACGTTTCGGCAATAATTTTTGCTACTTCAGGCTGTGACATGAATATCAAAACATAAAGCAATATCTTTAGCAAAGAATGCATTGCTAGAAAAAGTACCACAAATTACCTCTGAAATACACATATAAAGATTATTTAAAACCCCACAATTAATACCAAAACTCTTTTTTTTATCACAGACATATGAAATACCTTTTACTTACTTAACCCTTTCCGGCACAGTGGTCCCACTCCGGGCACACCTAATTTTAATTCCAAACTTGCATTCGGCACCAAGAATATTTTAATAAAATTTTGTTTCTATAATGAAAGCTTAAAATAAGGAATTCATATTTTCTCAAAAAGTCGTTTGTAAATTCCGGTGTCAGTCAGCAATTTCTCATTTTACGAACAGACTTTGTCTGTGCCAGAAAGGGTTAAAGTGCATTAAAAACGCAAAAAAAAACGGGTAATTTTATTAGATTTTCAGGCAATTTCTTGCAGATATTAACACCAAGAAATATATTTATAAAACGCCTTCTTTATAAAATACAATAATTTTCGACGATTAATTTGAGAGAGCATATATTTTTAACAGAAGATATTTCTCAACATCCCTATCGAAACTTCAAATAACATAAACTAAATACAGGGTCATTCATAATTCCCTCTGGGGTTTCAAAACGTTATAGTAAAAAAACGAAGACGAATATGAAAAAAAGAAACATATGAAATTATTCCGAAACTATTCAAGTTTACTTACATACATTACAGGTGTTCTATGTGTGAACCCTTGGTCACACGGCATACATCCATGCGATAGTCCAGTTCCTGCCATACTCCGTTTCTTTAAATCTGAATCAGTGGTGTCAGTTCAACGGGCCTTTCGTAATAAATATCGAAAACAGGGACCAACTGACAAAACAATTCATGTGTGGGTACCGGAAATTTAAAGAAACGGAGTATGGCAGGAACTGGACTATCGCATGGATGTATGCCGTGTGACCAAGGGTTCACACATAGAACACCCGTAATGTATGTAAGTAAACTTGAATAGTCTCGGAATAATTTCATGTTTCTTTTTTTCAGATTCGTCTTCGTTTTTTTACTATAACGTTTCGAAACCCCGGAGGGAATTATGAATGACCCTGTATTATACTAATTTAGGTATTTAAAAAATTTTGAAAAAAAAAATAAAAATATAACAAATTATAACACCTTGTAATAATATACGTCTTTTAATTGGTAAAAAAGTAAAATAAAAACATTATAAACAATAAAATAATTTTTATTAGACTGTGGACATGTTTCGGCTCCATTCAAGACATTATCAAAGCAAAAAAGAATATTCTATAATTGCACGGTCTATGAAGTTATTATTTGAAACTCCAAGTAAAACATCCAAGAAAAAAATTAAAAATAACGTGCGTAATTTTAAAAAGTACATGAAAAATTAAACGATAGCGTTTTAAATAATAACTTCATAGATCGTACAATTATAGAATATTCTTATTTGTTTTGATAGTGGCTGGAATGGAGCCAAAACATGTCAACAGTCTAATAAAACTTATTTTACTGTTTATAACGTTTCTATTTTACGTCTTTTAGCAATTAAAATAAGTCCAAAAAAAAGTTAAACCTATGCATTTTGCTTAATCTGTCATCACAAATAATTGCACGCATGTTTGAAAACATATTTTTGCAGAAAAAGAAAACTAAAACGAATAATAATACGAAGGAGCTATTCAACACAATATTTGAATAGCTAAAACACAACAAACATGATAAAATATTCACATACCTTCTAAGTTAATTGACCAATAGTACTTGCTCGAAATGATCGCATTTTTGTATGTAAATAATACAACGGTCAGCAAACTGCAGATTGCCTCAATATGTCTGAAATCAATAGATCTACGTTATCTATACAGATAAAAGTTCCGAAGTTCCTGGAAACGATCAGATTTGAATTTTTTCGAGAATGAAACTACGGATGCATGGTGTTTGAATCTTTCATATATATTTTTCTTTCTTTTAAAAGGCGTATTGTTTTGGTTTCGTACAAATTCTTGTAAACATTATTCTAGAAAAGTACAACTACGCTTGCCACTATTATTATATAGAGTTAGCTGACCCGCCCGGCGTTTCCCGGGCCCGTGATAATAATTTTTTTTTTGAAAACATCAAGTTTTTATTATTTTATATCTTTAACCCGATTTTGTATGAGATTATATTTTTAAATGAAAAATTCGCGAAAAAATATTGATGTTTAGTGATAAAAGCGCTCATTTTCTTGTTCTTTTTTCTCTTTTTCTCTCTTTGAAATCCTTATTGGTTATAAATAAAACAGTTTTACAGCCCGTGTAAAATTTTCGTGAAAAAACATTGTTATATAGTTGTAAAAGAAATGTTTTCTTCTCGCTTTTTTGTTTGTTTGTATGTTTTCACGTCGGCTCCTTTAACATAGATATAAAAAAAATAGTTCTCATCTTACGAATTCTTTGAAATTTCAATCGGTTCAAGCTCTCTTTGAAATTTTGCGAAAAAATATGCATATTTAGTAGTGAAAACCTAAGTTCTTAAAAAAAAAAGCTTTCAACGCAATGCACATATTACGCCATCCATTTTCAATCAACACTTTTCAATCCCCCTAGGCTAAACAGGTGAGGGCTAAACACATTTCCCGTTTCTGAGGGAAGAAGCCTTCAAAAAAATAAAGCGTTGAAGCATGCGCAATGAAACGATTTTTGTGTGGAAAAGAGAATGTAAAATTTGACAGAATGCGCTTTTCTCTTTAAATATATAGATAATTTGCATTATTTAATAACAGAAACTGTGCTATTAAGTAAGTCGAAGATTACCTTTCGGATATTGTGATGGCAAACGACATTCAGGCAAAAAGGTTATTCAGCATTGCATTAAACAATCCTAAATACTTTACCATATGAAAACAAAACATAGTTAAAGGGCTTTTTGATTTCTCAAAAATATCATTTTATTACAAAGCTAGTTTTATTTAGTTTGTGGACGGAAATTCAATATTTTCATTTTTTCATCAAACATATTTTAATTTAAAATAATTTTTATTACCTTATTTATAATTCAATTGAAAACAATCAAATATACAGGATTTTACAATTTAATCGTATCAATGATGTAGTGTTTAAAAAAACAGTTACGGTAGCCATTTTCAAATGGGAATATGCTAAATAATTCCGTTCTAAACCCTGTTGTCATTATATAAAATATATTATAATATATATTTTAATGTATTTTTTGACAACTGAATTTCAAAGTTTGTATATATATATATATATATATATATATATATATATATATATATTATTATTATTATTATTATTATTATTATTCTGTGCATTATATATATATTTTTGGGGGGTGGGGGTGGGGGTATGTGTACGTAGTTTTAAAGATAATTAAATCGCAATTCAGTTAAATTTCAAAGCAATAAAATAACCCTGCTATAAAATATCGAGCAAAGGAGCATTGACAGACATATGTACCGATACCGGGCAATGAATACCAATAAATTTTGTCTACCTGCTTGTCTAGTGGTTAGGCAGCTGGCTACTAGGCAAAAGGTGCCGTGTTCAAATCCTGACTCAAGCATGGATGTGTGTCGTCAGTCGGATTCCACTTTAACCCTTTCAGGGGCAAGCAATTGTGTTCCTGTAATGTTAAATTCTCACCGGTGTTTACGAAAGAATTTATTTCAAAATAAGGAAAAGCAATTTTTCAACTTTTCCCGTCAAAGTTAAAAAAGTAAAATTTAATTAAAAGTTTCTGGTTCGAATCGGATTAAAATTACCACCGCCCCTCAAAGGGTTAAACGGTCTGTTTAGCTCTCGTGTACAAAAGATGATCGTAGCGCCCGCAAGCAACCAAACCAATAAAGTTTACATGAATAATCTGAATTTCCTTTATTGAAGAAGACATTTACATATGCTTCTTTTAATTGCTTAAAACGCAAAATAAAAACTTTATAAACATTAAAAAAGTTTTATTAGACTGTTGACATGTTTTGGCTCCATCGGTGCCATTATCAAAACAAATAACAAATTTCTACCATTGCACGGTCTATGAAGATATTCTTTGAAACGCCATCATTTTATTTTTCACGTACTTTTTCAAATTAAGCACGTTATTTTTTTATTTTTACTTGCATGTTTATTTCCATATTTATAACCATGGAGTAACTCGAGCCACAATTTTGCTAAGTTAAATGATTCTGCATCATTAAATATTGCATTTTTGCGTGTTATAATCTCTATGGTTTCTCTTATAGATAGATTGGAAAGTATAGATTGGAGGGAAAAATGATCTTACTTTCATTAAAATTTATTTGGATGGTTTCTTCTCGATATAACACATTTACATTTGAATTTGTTGCTTAAGACTGTTCTCAAACCCGAATTGGCTACTTTCTGACACATTTTTTAATTCATTTTTGTTAACAAACGTATCAAATTGGTAGGTGTTCTTATTAAGAAACAATGTAATCGAGCTGTTTTTCCGTTTTTCGGTAAAAGCAGGAGATTTTTCAGAAAATGCTGTCAAAGTTCATGTTGTGAACTGAATTTCTGAACACGACAGCTCAGGAAAGGAAAAAAAATGTCATACTGAGGCAACAATCGCTTATAACTCAAGATGTAATTCATTTATCGGAAAATGAAAAACTGTTCGATAACAAATCGCTTCAATAATCCTGCCTGCAAGTATCATCGTTTTATTTTTAACAAGAACGAAAAATATGTAAGTAAACATTTTAAAAAACATATAATACATTGAAAAATACAGTTTTCGAAATTACCTTCCAGTGTCAAAAAAGGAGTCGAA
The DNA here is from genome assembly GCA_963931845.1 of Maratus michaelseni. Taxonomy (NCBI): domain Eukaryota; kingdom Metazoa; phylum Arthropoda; class Arachnida; order Araneae; family Salticidae; genus Maratus; species Maratus michaelseni. The sequence continues at coordinate 66,587,622 of OZ007586.1, read as the reverse complement.
TTATTTTGGGCAGCCCTGTATACGATCAATAGATGTGGATAGATAGTATGATAAAATTTAGTTCAGTAAGAATATTCACATTTAGCAATTTTCGCCAATCGATGGAAATGCGCTCGAAATCTTTTATACAGCCCTGTATATTATCTGAAGACTTTTGTACGCACCACATATCAAGCTAAAAGGCAACTTAAAACTCACTCGTAGCAATTACCAACCGTAAACGACAATGTATCTTTTTCTTTGCGTAGCCCTGTATATGAATTTATTTATATTCCACAAACTTCTATTAGTCTACTAAATGTAGTTCAGCAGGAAAATGCGTAAACACAATTAAAAACTACCTTTAAGCAATTCACTTCCATAGTCTGTAATACTTACGAATTCCCTTGTGTAGCCCTGTATAGGAATGTAATCGAGCTGTTTTTCCGTTTTTCGGTAAAAGCAGGATATTTTTCATAAAATGCTGTCAAAGTTCATGTTGTGAACTGAATTTCTGGACACGACAGCTCAGGAAAGGAAAAAAAGTGTAAGCGAGTTTATAAACACACAAGTACTATTAAAAAATTTAGTTAAACTTAAAAACGCAAACCAAAGTTGAAAACGCACTTATCGACTGTAAATATCGCACATGTACTGTAACTAATATCTTTTGTGTGTCCCTGTAAATAAACGCAATGCACACAACAAAGTAATTTATAGTGCACCTCAGAAATGCATATTTTTCATTATGTTTGAAATAGTGAAATATCACTAAATTACACTGCAAACAATTTTTCCCCATAGAACGATGTGTATCAGAATTCTCTTGTTTGACCCTGTAAATCAGCGGTTCCCAACCTTTTTTCTTTCACGTACCCCTTGCTTAAGCTTTTCAATTATGCGTACCCCTTCTCGCATAAACCCATTCCAAATATTTTGTTTTTGTTCCTTAATAATGTTCTTATGCTAGTTACCAATGTTAGATGAAGTTCGCTTCAGAATCCAATTTTCAACCATTTATCCATTTTGAACTACAACACAATATCAAGTTAAAGGCACTCAAAACATGGAAATATCCACTAAAGTTTTCAAATTAGGCACTCACAAAGCAGGGATGAAGCTACACCTATTAATACACGTTAATGAATTTATGCTAATGTAGTCCAGTCGAACACTAAAATGATGAGCTGCATTCAAATTTGCTTAAATGAAACTATCGAAACGAGAAGTTCCGATGGGTCATTCCATGGTAACTTACGTTACATTTAGAATAATTGACTTCAGTAATTTTAGTAATATAACACTAAAAAATATTCAAAATGTAATGTTTATATGATTTGTTAATTAAACCTATACAAAGCTAAATTTGGATAAAAATTACTTGAATTTAGTACTATTTCTGAACACTAAAAATTATATTTACTATGGTAACTTAGGTTTCTGACAAAAAGAACGTAAATTACCATAATAAATATAATGGCCAGTGTTAAAAAAATAGCAGTAAAGGTTGGTAATTTTCATCCAAATTTCGCTTTGCATAGGTTTAATTAACAAATCATATCAACATTACATTTTTAATATTTTTTGGCGTTATATTATGAATATTACTAAAGAAAATTATTCTAAATGTAACGTAAGTTACCATGGAATGACCCCGATACGATTCATGTGTTTCCTAAATATTTCTAGAATTACTAGAAAGAAAAGAACAATAAAAAAAAAGGAGGGACATATGTGAAATCGCAAGATGTTATTTAGAGTGGGTGGAGATAATGGCAACTATATGGCAATAATATTCCGTATGGTTAACAATTACTAAGTTTAGGCATTTTCCTTCATTTTATCCGAATAGCCTATTTACTTTTAAGCGAGAGGTTTACAGTTTTGTTTTTATGTTTTCATTTTTAGTCTAATTTTTGCGTTATCCTCCATTACCAATATAATTTTCACGCACATTCAAATATTCCACCACGTACCCCAGGTTGGGAATCGCTGCTGTAAATGAATAATAAATGCTTTGCACCCAATATTGTACAAAAAGTATGTTTTAATGCACTTCATAATTATATATCAATTTCATTATGTTTTAAATGACGTAGCGACATCAAGATGTACTTGAAAGGATTATTTCCCATTGACTGTAATGTAACGGAATACTTTTGACTGTCCCTGTAAAAATAATCCATAAGTGCTACACACTTCCGTTGAAATAGGGAACATGCTATAATAAACGACAATAACATACAAAAATTTCAGGGCAATCCGAGCATATTTACGGGAGTTAGAGCACGGACAGACGGCAGACGGCAGACGGCCAGAAAAACCGAAGTCATAAACACTTTTCAACTAGGTTGGAAAATGTTAAAAATGAGTCACAAAATACGTCAGAAAATTTCTCGTTATTGTGCGAGAAAATATTTATTTTTAAGAACTGCCTTAAAAATATTCAATTTGAAATCTCGTGTAATATTCCGAGACTCAATATGGGTCTAGAACCCCCCCCCCCCTCCAACCCCATTGTAATTTTGCAAACAATTTTTTTGCTTTATTTTTTATCAAACGTTTTTTTCCATTCCCATATTTAAAGAATTCATGAAATATGACATGCTTGTTAACAAGAAATATTTGAAGCATTCTATAGTTATTTCTCGTAAAGATAATGCATAAAATATATTTTTTTATAAAGATAATTCATAAAATGTATGCCATGTTATTATCATGCAGCTGATAAATAAAACCAGACAGTGACAGATGTATATAAAAAAAAGCATGTTTTATCAGTTATTCTGAATATTTTTCTTCACTGTTCTTCCAGCAATTTTATCATATATCATTATTTTTCAAATATGTTTTCACATTTTTCACAATCTTATTATATTTTCTTTCAATTTATAATAAGAAAAATTTATATAGCTGAACTTTTTCTTTTGTCGCTTTGAAACGCATATTGATTATCAAAATTTAGATATCTAGTTGGGCGACAAAAAAAATTTTTGACACAATAAATTTACACTCTAATGAAATATCGAAATATTAAATTGGAAAAATCACAGAAATAACATTCAACAATATTCAGTTACTGTCAAATGAAATGCTACAAGCAATAGATTTTTTTTTTTTTTTTTGCTTTATACAATTTAGTTTTTCCTCTTTTTGATTATGTCTGCTGAAAGCTAAAATCTACATAATCGATTTTTTGAGTGTTTCTGTCAATAGTTACGTTTTATTTTAGCCATAACTTCTTTCTATAAATCAAGATTTGAAATACGTAAGAAAATTTCGTATTCAGCATATAATGAATAATAATAGAACAAGAAATGAAAACGAAAAAGAAATTCGGCTTTTCATTCTACAAAAGTATTTATTGAATTTTAAATTACCATGGAAATATATTTTAAAACCTTAAAATTACATATATTGAACCAACAATATAAAAATAAAGAAAAAGTGCTTATGAAATTGACATACTGTGATTTTATAAAAATAAATTTGCATTATGTGCGGAATAAAAATCTAAATACATTATCTTGTTTTATTTCGCTATTCTACTTTTATAAAAAGAAATAAAGAACTAGTCGGATGTGCAAATCCCAAAATTTTCTTCTATATCATACAGGTTCCGCATACACCAAAAACGAATCAGCACTAATTTATATCAAGGTCTAACAGAATCTGAAGTTTGATGAAAATCTGTGCATTAGTTCTTGAGATATAGTTATGATGAGAATCATGAAAAAGTAGCATAGCAGCGCCACCTGTTGGGCTATTTACACCAAAACGTAATCAGCATCTATTTATGTCAAAAGGTCTAACAGAATATCAAGGTTGATGAAATTCTGTGCATTAATTCTTAAGATATAGCTATCGTGAAAATCATGAAAAAGGGTAGCATAGCAGCGCCACCAGTTGGGCTTATGTACATCAAAACAAATCAGTGTCTATTTATGTCAAAGTTTAACAGAATCTGAAGTTTGATGGAATTCTGTACATTGGTTCTTGAGATATAGCTATCGTAAAAATCATGAAAAATGTAACGTAGCAGCGTCACCTGTCGGACGATTTACACTAAAAACTAATCAGCACCAATTCATATCAAGGTTTAACTGAATCTAAAGTTTTATTAAATTCCGTGCATTAGTTCATGAGATAGAGAGCCAACAAAATTTTTGTCACATACAGACAGACAGACTCACAGACAGACATTTTCTAAAAACAGTCAAATCATGTTCAAGACCTCCTAAAACATATAAATCCGTCGAAAACTGGAAGTCGAAAATTTTCTTGAATCCAATACTTTCTTCTTGTAAAGATAGAAGAAAGTAAAAATTAATTGGTCTTTTGTTAATCTAGATAAATTATCAATTGTTAAACAGATCTAAGGAAACTGGACAGCAAAACAATATTTTAGCAAGCAGAATCAGGTTTTAATAATTATATCGACTTTTCAAGTAAGAATATTTGTAGTTTTGGAATGGATTTATTAGCTTAACCTCATAAATAATTAGTTAAAGACAACAATTAAAGAATAGATAAAGTGATAAAAATTAGTTCTATGTAAGCAGTCATTTTAGGTATTGCTTAGTACTCTGAAATGTTTACACATACTCAGAAGTCATCATAAAATGTAATATAATCGTATATACAGGGTGTTAAAAAAAATAGGACTGTTGTGAGAGTTGGTAGGGCACACTACAACAAAAAAGTTATCTGTATACGAAACCAGGGTTGAAATAAATTCATTTGGTCAAAAAATACATAGAGTCTCACTCCCATTCGAACACGTATTTTCGTTCATAACAATATATTTTTTAAAACGTCTCCGTTCTGTGTGAAATATAACGATATCACGAGAAATGGTGGGAGTGGCTGTCCTTCGCCTCTAAACATAGGTGAACTAGACTCTTTTCATTACGAAATGTGGTTGACAGTACATATGGTGACACTGACCGAACTGCTGTGTACTTCCAACACCTTTCTTGATGTCGTCACCTTTCACTCAAAGCAAAGTAAATCTGTTGAAAATTTCGTTAAAAGAGCTACTTTATTGTTAAAGTTATGGACAAAAAATCTGGATTTGTACTGGAAAGAGATACCCTGTATTTTTGATTGAATAAATGTATTGCGACTCTGCTTTATATAAAATGTTGTTTATTAAAGTGTACTCATTGTATAAAGGTTGTGCGTCCTCCGTGGATTTTCCCTCTTTAAAACCATATAGTTTGTCGCTCCAGTATTTATTTGCAGTTAGGTGATGTGTTACTCTACTGTGGATTATACACTCTAATATTTTGCTGAATGCCGGGAGCAGGCAGATGGGTCTGTATTTTTTGGATCCTGGGAGTCTTTTCCTGCCTTGTGGAATAGAACCACTGTACCTATTTTGAATGGTTTAGGAATGTAGTTTCAGTTGAGGCACGTGTTAAAGAGTGTTAGGAGTAGTTGTGGTTCTGCTTCGTTTATTATTTTTACTATATTATAATCTATGTAATCAAAGATAGGGACTTTGTACTGCTTGATATTTCTGATTGTTCTATTTAGTTCTGGTTTTGATATGACTGGTGAGTTTTGTATCATTGAACGTGCGTGGAGCTGGTGGGAGTTTATGTGCTATGGTTGGGTCTGTTAAAAAGAGGTTGTTAAGGAACTAGTTTAATGTGTTTTTCATTGTAACCGGTTGATTGTGTTTAGCATTTATATTATATGGTAACGATTAACATTTGAAGAGCAATTTCACGAAAAATAATTGTCAATTAGTACTGGCAATGCTGTTTTAAAATTCATTGTCAATTAACTATTTTACTCCATTCCATGGCGTAAAATAAGTAATGTGTGGAGTAAAATAAGTATACGTATTTCAAGCGTACTATTATTTTATTTAAGCAAATACTTGCACATGAACCTTATTAAAAGGGAACTTTATAGTACTTAAAATATTAAACAAGACATATAAGCGAAGAAATATTGTAAATTATGGTAGATTGTTGGAGCAGAACGGACTGCTGTAATTTGTGATACGTCATATTGACACGTGTCATCTTTCTCAGGAAGTGCTTCTACTCGTTTTGTGAACTTAACTATGTATTCTTGATTTTTACGATTTTAAGAAGTACCTAATATTGTCCCTTTTTGAGAAATTCAACTTTGACCAACTGTCCAATTTTGTTTGTTTGTTCATCACTATTACTATTTAAATTAAATGATTTTTTTTTTCTTATTTACAAATATTTCTTGACTTGGACTGCTATATTTACTTTCTTATTTTTAGCATCTCTGTTAATCTTCTTTTCAAGTAATTTATTACAAAATTTCCCATGGGACATTTTTCAAAATATATCTTTTATCAATTCAGGAAAATACAGCATTGTCAACACTTTTGTTGTTGTTGTTGTTGTTGTTTTCAACAATTTCCTGTTTCAAAGATTTTTTAAAGCATAATTTTAGTGGTTCAAACACACGACAACAGACTGGTGGCATGGCTTCTATTTAGTGGTAAACACAATATCATAATCTCATTGTTAATTGCTTTTATCGCTGTATATTAAGTTAAATGGCTACACAGTGACCGTCATATATTAGCATCACTGTAAAAGTAGCAGCTAACTCTTTACATTGTTAATACATATTTGAAAACGTTTTTCAAATATGTCATCTTCTATGCAAACAAACAGTTGCATAGGTTGCATACTTTATCCAAGTATAGACCCCTGTATCCACATAGATTCTCATTTTTGTAAAAGGCTAAATGTATCATATATAACAGCCATTGGCTGAAAGGCTAAAAATTATCATTTGAATCATTTTTACACATTTAGCGTATTTTGTATATGCATTCCAAAAATTTTTAGCTGCAAAGGATTTGTTAGCAATTGGATTAAATGACAACCTAATCTCGTCTGCATCGAAAATTCTGCAGGGCTAATCCCATAGCTTGCATTCATTGAGGATGCTTTCATACATCTGAAAAATCATCAATATCTTTGATGGGAAAAATTTTAGCCATGATTTGGTTTATATTTCAGGCTTTTGTATTCCTAATTATTTGTGTGTGTTACTTTTTAAAATTTCTTACGCAAAAATTGTCAACAATTAATCATATAACTGAAAGTTGCATGTTTTGCTTTTATTATACTTTAATTTATCAACTTAAAGTTATTTTTAATTAACTTATGCAAAGGAAGTAGTTTTAGAGCATTATATTATTTAAGTATTAAACTAGTTACATAAAAAATATCCAATAATTTTGAAAAAGATGCTAAATTTAACTAAATACTTTTTTGTTTGCTAAGACTAAAAGTATAACTATTTTACACCTCAGAGGTTTTTTTTTCTCTAAAATATTAATGTAGATTATTTTAAAATACAAATTGCAGAAAATTAATCTTGAATAAGTGTTTCATGCTATATGATGGATAAAAAAGCTGAAACAAATTTCTTATTTACGTTAAATCCAAAGCATTTATCATCGTTACAACCAAGCTATCCATACAAAAATTTTAAAATGGCTATCGAGCGCAATAATGCGGCAATAAATATTTTATTTTTTATGAAAAATGTTCAGCAACATCTAAAACACAATAATCTGGCAAAAAAAAATATTATTTGTATAAATTAATTTTTGAAACCTACCCATTTTACCCTACCTGACCCTATCCTTTTCTTGGAAGTATTCTTTTTGCACCATTATTGCCATAATATTATCTTTGTCTATTTGGCCACTTACAATATTAAATACAGAGAGCTCTTTCTCTACTTTGGCATTTGAATACTTACTCTCGTCGGGAAACATAGCTTGAGAACCTTAACACTAATGACTATTAAACAAGAGGTAACCATAAAGTGAATGCACAGAGAAGGCGCTGATGATGTTGATGAACATTTTTACATAATTTGTCGACTCGTTGATGCTCAGACTAGGTGATTTAAGCCATCCCAGATCCCCAAACTATCAGCAGGGTTCGTACGGAGTCCGGAAATTCAGGGTAATTACCAGTATTCTCTTACAGAAATTCTTGCCTTATATAATCGCACAATTAGATAAGGTGAGTTTTTCTATAAGAAAATACTGGTAACTCCCCTGAAAATTCCAGGACCCCGTACGAACCCTGTATCAGAGATGGTTTGGCCGTTCGGCAAGAAATAACAATAATACGTGCAACCATAGTCACGCAATTTTCCAAAAAAAAACTACATTGCCATAACATTACCATAAAGAAATTGATTTTTCAGAAAAACAAAACGGTAGTAATATATCTATCTATGATACCAAGAGAAAAAAAGATACAGAAATTGCTTTAGAAGGTTCCCCCCAAAAAAGTGCGTCAATATCAGCACTTACTATAGATTTGTGTAAATACTGAAAATACTTATGCTGATCTCCAGGGTTACCAGTTTGGCCGTTTTTTATTTATTCAGAAAATTCGAATCCATACCGTAAATTCCGAAAGAAGAATTTTTACTTATGTAATCGCAAAATGTCGGTCATTAAAAATAATCAAAATTTACTATTCGGAATTTCTAGATTTAAAAAGGCCAAACGGGCAGCTTTGCTTATCTGTATATCGTATATCAAAATCACGGGGATTTTAAAATATTAATATTAATAAAATCCAAGATCAATAACTATATGCAATTTTATAAAGAGTGTTTCGATTATATATGTTTTACAATCTTTTGAAACTCTAATAGAAATACTACAAGTTATTACTTTTTCTTACTTTTGTTAAAATTATAGTGTCCTGATAGTAAAAATTCTTACATTTATAACAAGAATAAATCTATCCATAATTATGGAGGTTTTAAAGTTGAACATTAAATTTGGTTTATTTAATGAAAAGTAACATTAAGTTTGCGTGCGCTAAACTCACAATAATGGCGCACGATTTTATGAATAACTTTTTCTTACAACATTTTTAGAACAAAATAAATTGTTTGTTTAAAAATAAAAAATTCGTGTAAATTTCTTTTATAAAAGTATTTTAAACAATTAAAAACAAATAAAAATCTCGTGGTATGTATAATTATGAAACACTATCCCGCACTACCAAAATTATTTTTCAATCTTTTTAGAAGAATAGTCTAAGAGAAATAATTTCTGAAAATTGTTTTTCAACTGTGTTATGTGTTATCTAAATTATTTATTTAGATAACGCAGTTTAAAAGCGACTTTCAAGAATAACTGTCCGTAGTAGTTATTAGTATCCGTAGTAGTCCGTATCCTTTCAAGTACAACTGTCAGTAGACGAATAAATTCTGTATATTGATTATATAAATTTTTATACACACCACACAGTATATTAAAATTTAATTCAGCTGAAAAAAAATGCATAACCCAAATAAAAACTCATTTCTGCTAATTACTATCCTCTGAGACTGCAATGAATCCATCTTTTATGCAGCTTCGTATATGGATTTAATTGTATTACACTTACAACAATATATAACAAAATTAATTTCAGCTGTAAAATACGTAACGCAATTAAAAACGCCCTTTCAGCAATTTCCGCTCGTAAACCGTAATTTATTCGAATTCTTTTGTACTGCCCGCTATTTTATCTCTAGAATTTAAACACGTGAACTATTATACTAAAATTTATAGTTAAGCTCGAAAGCGTATAATGCACATAAAGACGAGCTTCCAGCAATTATCATTCAACAATATAATAAAGATGATATTTTGTGCCTCCCTGTAAAAGAACATTAAATGTTACATGCATCATTTACTATGGGGAAAATATTATCGCTCATCTCAATAATGCATATATTTGTTTATCTTGAATATCAGTTTCATTATTTTAGTAATAGTATAGCATCATTAATACGAACTTCAAATTACTACTCGTGAACAGTAATGTAATAAAATTATTTTGTGTATCCCTGTAAAGGATTGGTAAAAGCTACAATTACTATTTTCGATAGAAACAGTGCATATCAATAATGCGTATCGATTTTATAATGTTTGAAGTTGTGCAACATAATTATAATGTATTTCGAACGATTATCGCAAAACCCATAATGTATAGGAATTATTTTGTTGTTTCTTTGTAAACGAACTAAAAGGGCTATTTCTTCCATTTTTAACAGGGAAAATGCTAAAGTAAACTTTAATAATATATATAAGCTCCGTGGCAAACCAAGTATATTTACGAAATTTAAAGCTCGGTAAACGTAGACAGACGAGCTAAAGCCATAAACTCTTTCATGTTGTATAATGAGAAAAAAGTTTAAATAAGCACTTAAATTATTCGTACCCTCCCCCCCCTTTCTCCCTATTATTCATGGTCACGCTACAAGTTATTTTGTTATTTCTTTGTAAACGAACTAAAAGGGCTATTTCTTCCATTTTTAACAGGGAAAATGCTAAAGTAAACTTTAATAATATATAATAAACTCCGTGGCAAACCAAGTATATTTACGAAATTTAAAGCGCGGTAAACATAGACAGACGAGCTGAAGCCATAAACTCTTTCATGTTGGATAATGAGAAAAAAGTTTAAATAAGCACTTAAATTATTCGTACCCTCCCCCCCCTTCTCCCTATTATTCATGGTCACGCTACAAGTTATTTTGTTATTTCTTTGTAAACGAACTAAAAGGGCTATTTCTTCCATTTTTAACAGGGAAAATGCTAAAGTAAACTTTAATAATATATAATAAACTCCGTGGCAAACCAAGTATATTTACGAAATTTAAAGCGCGGTAAACATAGACAGACGAGCTGAAGCCATAAACTCTTTCATGTTGGATAATGAGAAAAAAGTTTAAATAAGCACTTAAATTATTCGTACCCTCCCCCCCCCTTCTCCCTATTATTCATGGTCACGCTACAAGTTATTTTGTTATTTCTTTGTAAACGAACTAAAAGGGCTATTTCTTCCATTTTTAACAGGGAAAATGCTAAAGTAAACTTTAATAATATATAATAAACTCCGTGGCAAACCAAGTATATTTACGAAATTTAAAGCGCGGTAAACATAGACAGACGAGCTGAAGCCATAAACTCTTTCATGTTGGATAATGAGAAAAAAGTTTAAATAAGGACTTAAATTATTCGTACCCTCCCCCCCCCCCCCTTTCTCGCTATTATTCATGGTCACGCTACAAGATTGACATAAAACAAGAATAATGCTAGCAACAATATTGTTTTAACTGTATGAAATTATAATAAAGATATTGAATGCGTCAATGGGCTTTGGACCCGACTACGGAAGTTTCCTCACGAAACTGTAACTAGTGAGGAAGAGGGGGTGGAGAAGAAGTTTTTTTTGTTATTTGTCCCGATTGTAGATCGGTCGACCAGGTACTAAGTTTTTAAGGTAGTTCGTAAATTTTGTATACAGTGATTTAAAAAATATTTTAGTTTTACTCAATAGATGGCGTTGCACTGTCTCAACTTGTAAGAGTGCGCAAAACAACTTTAAAAGTTCAAAACACAAAACTGCTTTTTTTAGGGGGGGGGGGGTGATGGAGGTTCAACAGCTTAAAAGATTGGAAATAAAAAATGAGTACACTTTGATCGAGTTTTACAGTTTGTTTTGGCATTCTTACAGTTTGAGACGGCGTAACGTCGTCAGTTAACGAATTTTGAACCTCATTTTTAATTACTGTATACAAAATTTATGAGCTATCTTGTAAATATTTTACTTACTTTGTCTTTATATTCATCATAATTAGTGAACTGTTAATTTTTTAAACCCGGTTCTTTTTGTAAAATTGAACATTGTAGGATTATATGAGTTGTAATTTTCCGACTGGGTGAAAAATGTCCGGGCCAGGATTCATACCAGAGATTGTTATCTGTTGTTAAAAGTTTCTCTTGACTGAAGCTGCCAATGCTCTGCCAACTGAGCAATCCCGGACGAATCTGGAGGACCTAATTCACCCAGTTAACCTTATTGATCATAGCATTTGGTCTGATATCTGAATCAGCTCAACAGAATAAATTACAGGTAAAGAAAAATTAAAACTCATATGTTTTTTTACCAATTTGAATAATTGTGTTAAAAGTAATCTATTGTATGGTTAGTTAGAGAGTATTGCAATTCAGAGACTTCTAAACAAAACTTTTTAATTAAATTAGGGGTAATTGAAGATCTTTCTAACCAGCATGTTCTCCTGATATAGCTTTTCTTATCCTTAAAAAACAAAGAAAATCTTTCAATAAATGAAATATTCATTCAACGAAGCGGTTTTTTTAAAAAAAATATTACATTGTACATACATTAAACAGCTTCTTTAAAAACAAATAGGACGGGAAGCTACATATTTGAAAGGATATAAAAGCAGGTAATTATTTTAAAATAAATTTGTCAAAATTCTCATTAAACTTTTTAGAAATCATTGTTTCTTTTTATCTTATTATAATACTTTCGGCATCTTTTACGCTTAAGGGTTTAGTGTTTTCGTGTAGAAAAAGAAGGAAAAAAAATCCTTTCATATTTTTCTTAAATATAGCTTTGCATACAGAAATAATAAACGATCACAGAGCATAATATGTTTTATTTCAACATTACATTCAATTTGCTATTTGGAAACAAATATTAAATTTCAAGAAGCATAGTGAACATGATATAAAAAAATAAATAATACTTATTTGACAAACCTTTTCTCAGAAAATATTTTATGAAAATCTTTGAAGGAAAGAGATATCTTTTGATAAGAACAGCATAACAAGAAATTTCAATCCAGTAATAAAAAAATAAATATTTTATTCATATTTATTTGTGCTTTTGTTGCAGTTTCATCAGTTTTTATAAATCAAAAACAGATAACACTATTAATAGTTATTAATATTCAATCACAATACTTACAAACAAAAGTTTTCATTCTTTTTTTTTCATTATCATATTTTTTTCATGTAAGAATTCTGATATATAATTTTTTGAATATGAAAATCATATGAATTACACAAAATTATTAATAATTTATCTAATAATAATAGTCTAAATTATTAATTTTATATACCATTTATTTATAAATTTTGTTCATTCTATATAACATTCTAAAATTAATTTCTCGTTTATTCATTATTATAATTCCACACCTCTTATCCACTAAGCAAGTTTAGTATGGTCATATAAGTAAGGTATCAGATCTCTTTCAGCAAGATAATCTACCCGTATATTGTCATGAATCTCTCCTTTCTAGCCTTTTCCTAAAATAAATTCCAGATTCTATGAATTCTTAATAAAAACACGAAACCGTACCTTTGCCCTATATAGTTAGTTCTCAACTGATTAAATTAAGTCGCATACTCTCCCTGGGAATTCATATATATTTACAATAGTCTGGAATGCACTGTATTCTTCAAAGATTTTAACCGTTTAACCTTTGCGGTAACTCGTTTGCTAAGCTGCAGCTTTCACTGCAATATTTGTATTAAAACTCATATAATTTTACAGACTTAATACATTTTTTATAACATTCAATAACGGTGAATACTGTCACGGTTTATCTTCATATACATAATTTATTTATTTATATATTATGTTGGAATAAGCATCCTTTTACAGCATTTTAAAATTTTCACAAAAAAAATAACATTACAATTTTACCCTTTTATAAGTTACTTGATACGGGGTCACTCCTTATTTGGCTTGGTTCGTATTTAACTATTTAACCCCTTGAAGGGCAGTAGTTCATTTTTAGACCATTTAATTTTAATTCGTAAATGTCACATTGGCACCAGAATTTTGGAATGAAAATTTTCCTTTTATTAAGTGTGTGGAGAAAAGCTTTTACTTATTTTCAAATAAATTTGTTTGTAAAATCTGGTTTAAATCAATAATTCCAAAATTTTACGAATAGACGTACTTTGCCCCTAAAGGAGTTAACACACTAATTCAAAATAAGATAGTTGCCGTTTTCTCGTCACATTTTATTCTTTATTTTCTTTATACCCAAAAGAACATTTACAAGTCTTGTAAAAAGGACAAAAAATTTTTTACAAATACACGCAGATATCAACTTTTCTCGAACGAAAGGAAATAGGTTAAAAATTTTCCATTAGTATATACGCTCAATTGTGTTTATGTGTGAAGCCAAAGTGCAGAAACAATTTCAGATTAACAGACCCGAGTTAACTCTATCGAATGCATTAAGGAGGTACGAGCAGGGAAGACTGTGCTATGCTCGTTCAAAATTAGCTTTGAGTTCAAATATCATGACTCATGACCAAAATGACCCACTAATCAAATTTTGTCGAACGTGTGAAGCACACCGATTGAGAATCACTGCATTAAGGGGTTAAGAGGCTACTTCACTTACGCGAAAACACCCGCTCGCAAATGTTAATCCTATGGATGAAATATTTTAAGATATCTCGTTCACATTTCAATATTTTTAAATGATTTTTTTTTGTTTTTGCATTGGATAGCTGAGGTCAGTTTCTATGTACTTTTTCGATTTTGATTACAATTATTTTTATTAAGATACTTTCACTTTCGGAACCGATTTCGAAAGTGAAAGTATCCCCAATAAAAAAAAACTGCCACCAAATTCGAAAAAGTGAAAAGGGCCTGCATATAAATCGTTCTCAGCTGTCCAATGCAAAAAAAAAATCATTTATAAATATTAAAATCCGAACGAGATATCTTAAAATATTTTCCTCCATAGGATTACCATTAGCTAGCTGGTGTTTTCGCGTGTGTGACGTAGCCTCTTTAGTTATCTTGTGCTTCAAATTAACTTATGTGGAACAACATTGAAATCGGTTGCTTTATGCCTGCAATATTTATGTTTAGTCAGAATTGCTTTTCCCACCTTTTTGATTCAAATTCTCAAATATGATGCGTCTTCTTATTAACTATTACTGTCTTCTACCACGCATGCTGCTGGAGTGACAGGATACATTAATTCGAATACTTCTGATTGCTTTAACAATTTGAGTTTTATATACGCCCTTTTTATTGACAGAATGTGTTCTTTTCTACGCTCTCAAAACAATCCGTGAATTGAACTGGTTTTTCCGTTGATTATATTTCGTTAAAACACAAAATATTTCACTTTGATTTACCCATTTTTCCCCCAAAATACAGAAAATTCCCCAATCCAACGTTTAAATTACCTGAAATAAATCTAAAGCAGCATTTTCGTCAAATCGCCGCGATGTTCCGGCAACTGTGCTGCGTTGTACTTTTTTGTATTAGAAGCGGAATTCGTACGTATGTCCTTTTTCCTCAAAACACGAAAAATTCGAGAACCGAAGCTCAATTATTTCGTGAAATTCTCCAGTCAAAAGACGGAAATTTCTTCAACTAAGAGAAAAAGTATCTTAATTCTTGTCACAGGGGGTCTTCCGTCAACTTTCTGCCTGTACTTTATAAGTTTTCTGACGAATTTTTTTCTCAGAGTGTAAGTACAATTATACATAAGTTTTTATTCAATAAGTTTGTCCTATAAATCCCATATAAGAAATAACAATGATTTATGAACTAATTTAAGTGGTTTTTGCAAATTATCATCCAATTTCACAAAAGAGAAAAAATACCCCCTTTCCATATTTTAAATCTCCAGTTTAATCCATCACTATTTATTTTTGCATTAACATCTAATGCTAAAAATAACAAGAAGAAAATTTCCATTCCTTTCCTCTGCAAAATTAAGAAAATTTATACGCAACTATAAACAATGAGTTAAAGTCAAATTATCACAGATATTGAAGTTATGCATCTTAAAGGAGTTTAGTCAGTCTTTATTCTTTCGAAAAAAAGACTAATGTAGTTAAAACAGCCTTTGAATACTTTTTGGTATTCGTGAAAAATGGAGAGTGGTTTCTCAAATGGGAAAATAATGTTCTACTACAAATCATGTCAGACTGAATAAAATTTTGTCTCAGACAAGTTTTAGTCGAGGTTGATTGCTTTAAACAATTATGTGAAAGCGGGCTTAGAAGTGAAATTTAGTAGTTTTCAAAAACATTATAGGAGAAAGAGAGAGGGTAACATTATCTCGCACGTCTCACGCTGTCGAAATTTCTCAAAATGCTGGCCGAGAAATACTGGCCTTTTTGGTATTCGTGAAAAATGGAGACTGGTTTCTCAAATGGGAAAATAGTGTTCTACTACAAATCATGTCACACTGAATAAAATTTTACCTCAGACAAGTTAGTCGAGGTTGATTGCTGTAAAGAATCACGTGAAAGTGGTCTTAGAAGTGAAATTTAGCAGTCTTCAAAAAGATTATAAGAGAGAGAAGGGGTTAAAATTATCTCGCATGTCTCAGACTGGCGAAATTTATCAAAATGCAGGCTGAAACCCGAAAATTAACGTTGCATTCTATCCGTGCAAAACTTTGCATAAATTCAGATTAATCTTTTGAGTACGCGTATTTTAAGTATCTGTGAGGAGTCATAATTTCTTAAAAGATACAAATATATTTACGAAATTTAAAGAAGCATTTTTTAGTCCATTAAAGAAGTATTTATTGCTACCACTGAGTTTCGGAAACGTTTCCGAGTAGTTTTTATAGTGTATTAATCAGTCTTCTGAACACTGAATGCAGATTTTACGGATATTATCAATGCTCAAGTAAACATTTTCATGTTCAACAAGCGTGTTTACGAACAAACATGATAAATAAACATCATTAGCGTTAAAATTAATATTAATTTGTTACTCTTGCATGTATAAATTCAATTACGCAGATGAAAATATTTAATTGAGAATGAATAGCATCCGAAAAACCGATATTCTGGTTTGAGAAAACTGATTAAAACGCTATAAAAACTGCTCGAAAACGTTTCCGAAAATCAGTGGCAGTAAAAGAATCATTTTTAATAAATGATTCTTTAAATTTCGAAAATATATTTGTTTCTGAGATTTCTAAAGATAAAGAACGCTTTTCGGAACCATGTGTAACTCGGAAGAGGTTATTATGTGGTTTTGTTCGTGGTTATATTATATTTTCGTAGATTATGAAACATTTATCTTTTTTTGCAGTGTACAGAAAAGAAAATTTAAAGATTTACCTTGCGAAAATGTTTATACATAGGGACTTTTTGGGAATTTTCCAAAATTTATTTAATAAAATTATGTCTAGAGAGTTAAAATAGATTGGTAAAAAAAAAGTATAACTAAAAACAACAAAATGAAGGGGAATAATCAAAATTGGATGGTTTTTTTAACCTTTCAGAGAATAACCTTTCACCTATAAACCTCAGTGTTACTCACTGAGCTCCATATATAAGGAAAGGGCAGCTGACGTCACTGTTGGTTAAATTACCGCTGGATAGCAAGAAAAACCTGTTCGTTCTTTATGACGCCTACTGTTACACATGAGAGGGGCGATTTGATTGGTCTACGTTAAACAGATCTATAATACGATTGGCTTACGTCACCATGACGATTTTTGCTATGATCGCTCCGACAAAAATGCAGTGGTAGATTGGTTGACGGAAATGTTTGTTTGTAAACATGCCCTTTCCTTATAACAGAAGATCTGTCTTTCTATTTCACCACATGATTTCCAGTGGTCAGCGCGGAAGGATACAGTGGCGATAATTTTAGTTCGCATTCGTGGAGAAACAAGCTATTTATCGCATTCCCTTACAAGATTAGAGAATCATTTATTAATTAAATAAGCATAGCTTAATTAGAAAAGCATAAATTAGGATAGTAGTAAATGAGAACACTAATATCTGACATTGGCAATAGGGACTTTTTTTTACCTTTGTCTTGCAAGTTTCTCGCCATCGACTCAGAATTTACTACATGCGTTCATTCACACACGTTGTCAAGTTGTACAATAACACTGAGGAAAAGTATTTTAGTTTTATTTGCTAAAATATAAATTAATATATTTTTATAATAGGAAATTAATATACACGTATTGACTTATTTAAGGTTTCAGAGAATGAAATATAGAATCAATTAAGACGAAATTATCAGTCAGATCTTTCACCCTTTTCCGAAAAGTGAGAAAAAATACCGCCAGTCATTTTACATGAAGCATGTATGAATCAAAAGAAAATCTTTCTAAATTTGTACATGGATGTAATTGGATGAATGAATTAAGGAACGTTTATTTCATACGATTATTTTTGGCGTAAAAGAAAACAGATTTCAATAGTGCACCGTAGAATCAGCCCAATTTTAAAGCCCAAAGACTATAATTGTAAAAGCCTTGTTACACCTCAAATGTCGAATTTAAAAAAAAAATTGTTACAAGTTAATGTAATAATATATTCACTATGCATCTTATTGGCAAAAAGAGCTATTAAAGTTTTAATATAATTCATAACATATTTCATAACATATTTCATAACATATTTCATAACATATTTCATAATATTCATAATACTTCAGAAGGCTAAACGGTGTATGTTGCTGACAGGCAATGCAGAGCATTTAAGGTTTTCGTAACCTTAGTTGATTAGATAGTCATGAAAATAAGCTTTCCAATTTCAAGAGGATTTTCTTTAAATGACAGCCGAGTTTTATCTATCTCTAAATTATTACAAACTGTAAGTTTAGAAATCGGGAAATCGTGTATTAACAATTAAACACGGGAAATCATTAAATCACAATCACATGATATTGAAAATTAGTTATAGAATTTTTCTTCTATTTTTTTTTAATTATTACGTAAAAATCTATTGGTTCACACACATACGCAAATTGCACAATTTTCTTAAAGCAGTAGCCTGGAATAACTGTTTGAAACCTTTCGAAGGTTTTATTTTCTTTGAAAATGTGAGTTGGCTGTTTTCTGATTACGATTATGTGTGTGCATTTTCCGAAAAATGTATTTTTTTCAGCAAAAATTTCAAAATAAGTACTTTTTTGTTTAATATAAAAGATTTTAAGTTAAATAGCTGGAATATTAATAACCTAAAAATTTCCTAAATAAAAGTTATTAAAGGACAATTTCAGCTATCTTGCTTCTAGTGTGCGTGTATATGTTGTTATAACTTGTAAAATTGTCCTAGATATTGCTAATATCTTAAAATTATTAAGGAGGTTTGTAGCTCGATTAGGCAGCTTTATTCATTTCTCCACTGAGTATATTCTCCATGTAATTTCCATAAATAAGGATTTTTTTTTTTTTTGGTCTTTTGAAATCAGAAATATTTTGTCCTTTGTGAACTTTCCTGCGCATTGAGGCATTTTCATAAATTAATTATTGTCAAACTAGAGATAAATTTGTTTGTGATAATGTGGCACATAAATACTCTTTTTTTTTTACATCTTGTACCTTAATTGCGGTTTCTTCCATCATATTTCTTTCTTAAAAAATAATTAATTTCCTTAACATATCGAGCATAAAATGAGGAAATTTGAGAGAGTGTTGCTCAATTCCAAAGAGTAAAAATGAAATTGGTTTAATTTTGCTCAAAGAGGATTCTTCTTCACTGCAATTGGAATTGGAAGTATTTTTTGCGTAAACTATCATTGATTTGGTGGCATTACTTGCTTGTCGCAGCAATCTTTTTTCATGAGTGCTGCAAATAATATCTTCCTAGATTTAGGATGCATTCCAAGGCATAAAAGTGGTAATAAAAGATCAGTTAAACTCTCGAGATAATGTATGGCAAAAGTAGCCGAAGAAGCCAAATTATAAAAACTGCTGCACATCATTGTAACGTCAATAATATAGCGAGGTATGCTAAAGATAATAAACAAAATCATGTAGACAATGAGAGAAAGCACTTCATTTTCTGAACTTAACATGCGAGAATTGCCACATGCTGAAGTCTTTTTAATGTTAGTGTCTTTCTTGCAGATAAAAGACGAAAGAAGAAGAATGTTTATTAAAATGACTAGAAAAGGCGGTATTGTTAACGAGAAGAGTAGATAAAGTGCATATGAGCAGCCAAAAGTCGACGTAGTAGCAGCTCCACAAAGGCCAATATCTAAAATAGAAAATATTTAAAAAGTTATTAAAGTACATAATCATATAAAAAAAATCACTAATTATCATTAAAATACAGATGAATTGCTTATGATAAGTGATAAAAACAGGACACAAAAATACTTATAAAACCCTTTTAATATGATGATCAACATGTTTCGAAAGCACAAACGACGCACTACACGATACACATCTACACGATAAACAAACTATTCTCGCAAAAATTTGAAAATAAACTTGAAAAATATAAACTACGAGATAATATGGGTAAGAAAAGCTTAAAAATAGTCAACTGTAAACGTGAAAATTAATATTTCCTTATTGCTTTTTGAAAATTGAAAATCATCTCGTGCTAAATTTTAGGTAATTCAAAAGATGCTGATTCATTGCATATGTTCTCGTTACGCATATAGATTTATGTTGATTCACGAATAATAGAGGGAAAATAAAGTCTTGATGGATAAATTATTTTACTATTCTTAAAATGAATTTTTAAAGTCTCGTCCTATAGTCTTGCCAAAGCTGTAGTTCTCTCATATTTAATATCTGCCATGTGCTCTTTTAATCTTGTTTTAAACTATCTAGTTGTTATTAATAATATATTATATTAATTTAATAAGCATTTCATCTGTATTTTAGTTATTAAAGTAATTTTTTAAAAAATCATACAAATATTTCACTTTTTGCTACATTATCGTGAAATCTGCAGTTTTAATTTCTTTAGTTCTTTTTTCTTCTTTAGAGTTTTATATTATTCCAATCGGGTATTTTATCAATAATATTTTTAATTACAATACTTGTTCAGCAGCCATTTTACATTGAAGTAATATTGTTGAACAAATTTTATTACTGGACAAACTGTCCTGATCCAGCTCAAATTATTTTTAAAATCCCACTGTTCTTGGAAAACTAACGTTCAAATTAAATCAAACTATGAAACTTTTCCAAGTAACACTACTGAAAAAAGACAACCCTTTCCCAATTGAATTCAAAATAAATATTTATTAATGTATTTTTAAATTATATACTTTCTATTTAGAATTTTATATCATTCCAATCGGGTATTTTATCAATAATATTTTTAATTATAATACTTATTCAGCAGCCATTTTACATCGAAGGAATGTAGTAGAAAAATTTTTATTACCTCTCAAACTGTCCTGATTCAGCTCAAATCATTTTTCAGAAGAAAATCTCCCAGTTCTTGCAAAAATAACGTTCAAATTAAATCAAACTATGAAATTTTTCAAAGTAATACTACTGGAAAAAGACAATCCTTTCCCAGTTGAAATCGAAATAAATATTTATTAATGTATTCTTAAATTATATACTTTCTATAAAAGAGAATCTACCACTAAATTATTTTATACTGTTTTAAAAGAATTCGAACAAGTCTAATTGTGCAATGAAAAAGTAATTTGCATCTCTTTTAATATCATTGAATATTGATTTTTTTCTGCAATATTCCATTGTCTTTTTTGGAAAGCACCGAACTTTATCTTGCGGTCATTTTCAGTTTTCAAGAAATTGCAAATTCAAATTAAATTTTGAGCCTATCTATCTTTTATTTTTCAATATCAAGAGCTGTTTCTTCACAACCTCTAAATCCAAGTACCGTGTGCTCCAAAAGTTCGTCCAAAACTTTAAAAATTTATTCAAAAGAAACAAATGATGTTAAAAAATTGCGGTTTCCAGGAACGGGATTAGAAGGAAATCGGTTTTTTTTTTAATAATGAAAAATTTTTGGTTCAAAAGTTACCGATAGATGGCGCTACATGTATAATATGAAGTAGATTTATGGAAATCAGGCTGTCAGTAAAACCCCTCAATGCATACAGATTCTTCATTCGATGTCAGCAGAATGCTATCGTTACCAGATGAAGCGCTTTTGGTTAAACTCTTTTAGAAGAACGGTTAATAGGCAACTGGAAACATTGTGAAAATTATACACGGCAAAATGACTGAAGTAGTCAAAAATTGTCTGTTTCATGTGCTGGGATAATGAAGCTTGTCAGACGCTTCGCAGAAATGGGTATTCTACTATACCATGCATCTGCTTCATATTATGCATGCAGCGCCATCTAATGGTGATTTTTTAACCACAACTTTTTTTGTTATTTGTTGTTAGTTATCTTAAAATCTGCATAGTTGTCACAATAAGCATTTCCAAAATTTTACAATATTTTTACCTGAGAGTTTAATTAACACTCTAGTAAAATCATTTAACGCAAAAATTATTTTAATTTAATTTGTATTAAAATATCAAAATACACCAAAACTGGCATAATGCGAAGTAAGTCATATAAAAAATATCATCGATAAGTTTTGTAAAAATATTATAAAACTTAAATAACTAAATCATTAGGCTTAATTTTGCTTCTGATTATTTACAGTAATCCCTTAACATTCGCGAACATGAAAATGCGAAAAAACTTAACATTCGCGAGAATCTAGTTTGAACATTCGCAATTTCTTTATTATCTCTTTCTTTTACAGAATATATAGTGGTTAAAGATTAGTTCCCCTGTGTTTTCTCAGTATGTATTTACAAATCGATTTTCAGTTCTCAACTAAAAAAGGAGCGAGTATTGTAGAAAAGTAAAATAATAACAACAGCAGAATATTCATTGCAATGGTGACATTAGACGTGTTAAGGTAAGGACATCTTTTTAATTTATTAATTTAACATGTTTAGGTTCTCGTAGAGATGGAAACTGCTCTTAGATGGAAAATAAACG
The DNA here is from genome assembly GCA_963931845.1 of Maratus michaelseni. Taxonomy (NCBI): domain Eukaryota; kingdom Metazoa; phylum Arthropoda; class Arachnida; order Araneae; family Salticidae; genus Maratus; species Maratus michaelseni. The sequence goes on along the minus strand of OZ007586.1, from coordinate 66,565,060 downwards.
AAAGCCTTTCTGAAGCATTTAGCTGTATTTAATTATCGCATTTTAATACCGTATCGCGCATACTGACCCACTAATACATTATCATCTCTTTGCGAATAGAGAGAGTCGAAATTACTTTATACAAAACATATGCTTTCTAGCTGTAATTATTTCTCCAAGCAGTTAATTTGAATTATCTTTCATAAATAAATCCCATGTTTATGAATATGCACGTGCATTTAACTTCTACATATATGTTATGCATAACGTACTATTAATAAATACAGGGTGATTCTGAATTCATGGTATAGACGTTAAGGGTTAGTACAGGACACTGTAACAAACAATTTTTGTATAGGAAACCAAGGCCGTAAAGTCCATTTATATAGTCAAAAATACAGGGTGTCTCACTCCAATCTGACGTGGCGTTTTTGTTCATAACTTTAACAGTAGTGAATATATTTTAACGAAATACTTACAATATGCTTACAATTCTTACAAAGATGAGTCTGTTGCGAATTTTGTTGAAATACATTCACTACTGTTATACTGCAAATTTCCAGTACACATTGGTAACACATTTGGAACACTTCGATTCAAAAAAAGTGTTCCAGTTACTTTAATGTGCGCTGAAATGTGTTCCGAATACGCTCCGCTATAATAGAAAGTATTCCGAAAGTGTACCGAAAGTGTTCTGCTCAGGATATTTGTTAAATCTAAATTTGGAACGCATTTGAGAACAGATTGGGAGCACATTTGGGCACACATGTGAAATCATGTAGTGCATTTCAAAAAGTGCACTACAAAGTGTGCCGAACAAAAGAGGTGTTCTCTGAAGTATTCTAAAAACTGTTCCAAAAAGTGCGCTTGAAAGTGTACTAAAAAGGGTGACAAAATAAGTGTTCTAAAAAGTATTCTGAAAAGAGTATAAAGATTTGCAGTGTAAAGTTATGAACAAAAACGCGACTTCGGATTGGAGTGAGACGCCCTGTATTTTTGACTATATAAATGGATTTCCGACCCTGGTTCTCTATACAAAAATTGTTTGTTACAGTGTCCTGTACCAACCCTTAAAGTTTGTACAATGACTTCAGAATCACCCTCTATATTCTTTCTTTTAATGCTGTGCCACTCTAATTAAAATTTCATAGGACGTAACTCCGTTTTGGTGCAGAAAGACAAACAACATTCACGAGATTTTCCTGGAACGTACATATCCCATAACCTTCGCGAATGTTGAGGGATTACTGTATTCAAAATACAATCAATAAAATTGGAATTGTGGAATTATTCACCTGGAATATATTCATACTTCCCCCAACCATACAGTGGTCCAGTTACTTGCACAATTACAATTAGCAATATACCTGGTAGGATAATATTGACTGTTAATGGACTGAACGTCACTAAATATTCATGTGGCACCATATGATTCGTATACCTATACAAAATATATAAAAGAATTAATTATTATTAATAATAAATGAATTAGTAGACACGTAGAAAGAGTAACCATCGATATAAGCATAGTATACAAGTACCATATCTGACAACTTTTTCCCTCAAGTCAAATAAACATGTTTTGAATCAGAAAATATATTTAATAAAATATGTCTTTTTTTTTTTTAATGTGGTACTTATTTGATTTTATTTAATAAGTTAAATTTCTGATTTAAAATATGTTTAATTGATTCAAAAAAAGGGTAACACTTGGCAGCTATGAAATATTACAACAAGTACTGGATTACTTTTATAGTCCATAAGTAAATACGTTACATAAATATTGAAATATTGTTATATCAGAGTTTTACATGCAGTCGACTACCATTACAGAGAAATCCAATAAAGTGAAATACCTATTACAACGAATCTTTTTGCAATTCCCAACAAAAATGTACGTTTAATCTAGTGAAAACCTATACAAAAGGAGAATGGCGTAAACCATGTATGTAACTAATGTATGTAACTAATGCGAATGTACGAAACCAGTAATTACATACTAAAACACAATATAATTAAGATCGTTAATTTTATTATGTTAATGCTTTTTAATTTTATAATTTAATTGTTTATTTCTAACATAGTTTCGTTATATAAAATGTATGTAACGAAATGTATCTTACTAATTGTACTAGAAATTTAATATTTATTTTATAGTTTAAGTTAGAAAATATACATTAAACTAATTCTCATCAAATTAAAAAGTGCAATATTAAAAATTCCATTATAACGAAAATTCATTATAGCGAACGGATATTAGTGATCCCATATACCGTAATTTCCTGCGTGTAATCCGCGGCTCAAATAAATCTGTTTTCGAACAGAAATTACAATAAAATATAAGTTATTAGCAATTACTTATAAGTTATATTACTATAACTTATTTTAGCCGCGATTTACATGCCGGAAATTACGGAAGTTGATTCTTGATTGTACACTTATATCAGGATGACAATCTGTTTAATGAAGCCCGGGTGCAAGACAAATTTTGGGGCCCTAAATTACCATCAAAAGTTAAGGAAATATCGTTTAGCCTCATTAAAGGTCCTTATATGCTTGAGGGCCAGGTGCAAGTCCTTATTGAGCCACTAACGTGTTTGCTTCAAAAGTAACAAATGTCTTTTACTAGGCTGAATCAAATGTATTTTCGTTATTTGAATGCTTTTATACCAAAGCATGTAGCTGGTACTTTCTCATCCCTATCGTTGAACATAAAATGTTATTTAAGCGGATATATGTCTCTCTATATTTTGACTAATCTTTGTATAGACACTCATGTCACTGCATTTTCCAAGTGCACTCTCAGTTGGATCACTTTTATAGGCAAAGAAGGAATATCTCAATAAACAGTAGTCATGCACAATGCATTCACAATGTCTGGTGAAAAATGAACTATCATTTTGATATTTTCTGTGTGACTAACAAACGCCACATAGAACAGCTATGAAATATGCAAACAAAACGTTGTCCTTTTTCTGTAATATACCGGTTGGTTATAATATAAGTATCTCTATTTAGAGCTGTCTGTAGCTTGAAGGAATTACCCGAATGAGACCAAATCGGTCACTTACTATTCGAGAAGGGAGAAGAAGTATGGAACAATTAAAAAATAGTTGCAATAATCGCCAACACATGGCGCTAGAAGGCCTGTAGGTGTAAACGCCGTTTAATCATCAGCAAAATCATGACCTCAATGACTTAAAAGATTGCATATCACAACCTGTGCGAAACATCATTCCTGATGCCAATGCATTCAATTCCGCAGTTGAGTACGTCATGCACCGCCGGGATTATGTCCTCCAGCACAATGAGGACATAATCCAGCCATGTGGAAACTGAACTTCATTGGCACCGCCGTGCGAAAGCGTAACCCCATTCACTGTGACAGACATTTTCCAATTAATTAGGTATGTCATCCGGTTTTACGCCTTAATTCTTTGTTCTTGTATTACACATTACATTTCACACTCAAAAGCGTCATCTGTCGGCAATTATTTCAATTATTTTTTTTATTGTTCCATTCTTCCTCCCCCTTCTTGAATAGTAAGTGTATCGATTTTGGTTTCATTCGGGTTATTTCTTCAAACTACAGACAGCTCCAAATATAGATACTTATATTATAACCAACCGGTACTTGAGGCGTTTCTTCCAATTATTTTTTACAATTAACTTATTGTCATTTGTAATCAGGCTATCATTTTTACTTAACCTGTATTTTTCAAAATGTTTAAGATTCAATTATGTTTTATGTATTGGTGTAGTGGCTGACAGATTTTTTCTATAAAATCAACAAATGTTTTACAGTGCGAAAGTGCACGTTTTAAGCCGGAGTTACGATATCTTTAAAAATTATTCAAAATCGTGGAGATATTTTAGAAAATATAAAAGTTGTGCTGAAAATACTTGAAAATCTTCATATACATTTTTAAATTTCAATATTAAGTACTGAATTATGTAACAGATTTTAGGTTCAGTCTATAAGAATTTGCAATATTTATGAGTTCTGATATAGAGTGGTTGTGAAGAAATTCGGCACGCAATATCAAAATTAGTGTAACAAGATAAAAGCGTTTAAAACTTTTGAATTATAGGAAAAGTATAGAAATGCGCTCATTCCTCGTAAGACATTTTGAAACAAGATAACATAGAAACATAAATTCCCTATCATATTGTTCAGAAATGAAATTGCTTTCATTTGATATAAAATATTAAAAATTCGATTTCTTAACACGTTTAAAATGTATTATTTCCTTACGAAAAACTGTTTTTAATATGATTATGTGTGTAATGTATTTCATCTTGATTTTTTATTTGGAATTTTTTCAAAAAACAGCTATAAGCTTACAGCTTAATAAACATACAGCTTAATAAATAAATTAATATAACTTATTTATAAACTAATAAGCTTAGAAATAAACATATAAGCTTATAATAAGTTTATAAATGTTTAATAAAATAATTTAATTTTGTAATTAAACAATAAATAATGATTAATATAGCTTAAATCATTGATTAATATAGCTTAAATCATTGATTAATATAGCTTAAATCATAATAATGCTTATTATTATTATTATTATTATTATTATTATTATTATTATTATTATTATTAATTTTATAATAATACTTCAATTTTATAATAAGTTTAATATTATATATAATTATTTAATATTATTATTTAATATTAAATATTAACTAGATGGAACCCGTCAAAATTTGACGGCAAAAAACTTGATAGTACCATAAAAATAAAATTCATAGCTGCTTTAAAATGTTTGAAACTTTTGCAGAATAATTCAAATAAATAAAAAACCCACTTTGAATTAAAGCTAGGTTGAAGAACAGCAATTGGCTAAGTTTCACTGGCACATGCACTCGCGGAATTTCTTTCATCTGACACATTTAGCGCTGTTGTGCAAGTAAATGGTAAGTGCCCCCTTGGGGAGGGGGAAATGGCGGGATGGACCAAGGAGATGCATAACATGAATAAGCAGTCAAAGACCTTTCAAACGATATGTAACATGAGGGGTGTGTGCAAAATTAAAAAAAGTACCCCCTTGGGGGGGGGGGGGTTAAAGTAGGGGATGGACACGGAACATGCATAATATGATTAAGTGGTCACAGACCTTTCCAACGATATATAACATGACAGTTGTGCGCAAAATTTAGAAAAGTACCTCTTTGGGGGGGGGGCAAAGTGGGGAAATGGACATTGGAGATATGCATATGATTAAGCAGTCACAGACCTTTCCAACGATATATGACATGAGGGTTGTCTGCAAAATTTAGAAAAGTACCCCCTTGGGGGAGGGGGGGGGCAAAGTGGGGAGATGGACATTGGAGATACATAATATGATTAAGCGGTCACAGACCTTTCCAACAATATATGACACGAGGGGTGTCAGAAAAATTTAGAAAATTGACCCCTTGGGGGGGGGGACAATTGGGGAGATGGACATTAAAGATGCATAATATGATTAAGCGGTCACAGACCTTTCCAACAATATATGACATGAGGGTTGTTTGCAAAATTTAGAAAAGTATCCCCTTGGGTTAGGGGCAAAGTGGGGAGATGGACATTGGAGATGCATATGATTAAGCGGTCACAGATCTTTCCAACAATATATGACATGAGGGGTGTCAACAAAATTTAGAAAAGTGCCCCCTTAAGGGGGGGGGGGAAGTGGCGGGATGGACCCCAGAGATGCATAACATGAATAAGCAGTCAAAAACCTTTCCAACAATACGTAACATGAAGGGTTTGTGCAAAATTTACAAAAGTACCCCCTTGGGGGGGGGGCAAAGTGGGGGGATGGACACCGGAGATGCATAATATGATTAAGCGGTCACAGACCTTTTTAACGATACATAACATGAGTGGTATGTGCAAAATTTAGAAAAGCGCCCCAATTGGCAGGGAAGGGGGGGGGGGGGATGGACCACACAGATGCATAACATGAAAAGGCAGTCGCAGGCCTTTCGAACGATATATCATATGAGTGGTGTCAGCAAAGAAAAGTCTCCACCCCGTGTGGGCAAAACATACTACCCCCGCTGCCATAATTATTGATGTGGACTCATTTTTTAAATTCGTTCGCACCCCTCTTCTCCCGCAAAATGTTGTGAATTTTTAAAAACTCCCCTTCCGAATTTTTTTATACCAAAAGCACTTATGTCCGTCGTCTGCATGCAGAGTTTTGTGCTTACAGATGCCAGACACAACAACACACACATAGACAGACGTTTACCGACATTAATAGTATAGATGATACTCAGTGCCTACACATTTCACCCTTTATAATTCAGCCAATGAGTTGACGGTTGTTCATTTCCAGAAACGAAACAATAATTCTTTAGGATGAATTTTGTTTGTTTGATACACCGTGGCAGAATGCGTGCAATGCAGCGACAGGCATCACAAACTTTTTAGGGCACCTGCAGACTAAAAACAAATAATCAATCTTCGCGGGAAAAAAATCCTAGATTTCGTCAAATGATCACGGGAAAAACACTAATTTCATCAAAGGATCATGTAAAACGTGAATTTTGTTAAAAGGCCACAGAAAAACGCGATTTACGCAAAAGATGAGCAAATTTTGTCAAAGAATCGCAAAACAGGAAATTTCACCAAAAGATAGCGCTTTCTTGCCAAATTTCGTCTAAAAATTGCGGAATAAAACGTATTTTATCAAAAAATCGCTGGAAAACGCACATTTCGTTAAAGTATCGAGAGAAAAATGCGAATTTCTTCAAAGATTGCTGAAAAAACGCGAATTTCATCGAAGGATTGCTGAAAATTCATGAAACTTATCAAAAGGCAGCAGAGAAAATGTGATTATTATCAAAGCATTGCGAAAAAAGAAAATTTTGTCTAAGGATCACAGAAAAACGCAAATTTCATAAAAGAATCATGGAAAATAACGCAAATTTCGTGAAAAAAAAAATCGCAGAAAAAACACAAATTTCGTCAAATTATCGCTGAAAAAAACACAAATTACGTCATAGGATAGCTGAAAAAATTGTAAATCTTGACAAAAAAAAGATACAGAAAAAAATGCGAATTTCATTAAAGAATCACGAAAAAAAATGCAAATTTTGTTAAAGGATTGCGCAAAGAATGTGAATTTTTTTAAAGGTTCGTGTGAAAAATGAAACTGTCTTTATTAAAAACAGCACACACACAAACATCTATACAAACATCAATACACACAAACATATTATAGGCTGGGCTTGAAATTCAATTTTTCCAAGGAGGGGAGTCTCCCTACCAACATTTTTAAATGGAGGGGAGTTGTAATGTTTGGGAGGGAGAAAAAAAATCTTTAAACCCCACTATTATTTTACGTGCTATTTAAAGAATTACATTAATGCAGACATGACAAAATACCATTGAAAAAATTAAGTCAACTGAGAATGATTATGTAAAATGTTTATTTTTATTATAAAAAAGGGAAGAAAGTTAAGTTTTATATATGCAGTGTATTTTTCAAGTTCCATTAAATGTGTTAGGGACCCTTAACAATTAGGTTGTTAAATAAATTTCTGACTTTAGATTTTACTTGATTGAGATTCACCGATCGATCGTGGAAAAGACACAAAGTTCATCGATCTGTCGCGGAAAAAACGCTAAGTTCGTCGATCTGTCATAAAAAACGCAAAGTTCGTTGATCAGTCGGGGGAAAAAAGCAAATTTCGTCGATCGATTGCAGAATAAACACAAAGTTCGTCGATCTGTCCCCAAAAAACGCAAGGTTCGTCGATCAGTCGCTTAAAAAACGCAATGTTCGTCGATCTGTCGCAGAAAAAACTCAAAGTTCGTTTATCTGTCATGGAAAAAACCACAAAGTTCGTCGATCAGTCGCGGAAAAAACACAAAGTACGTCAATCGGTTGCGGGGGAAAAAAATCACGAAATTTATCGTTCGGTTGCAGGTAAATTAAATAATAATTTCTCCAAAAATGCTGAAATTTTTTGGGCGGGAGGCTCCTACTCATTGTCTTTTTTTGGGCGGGATTTCAAAATTTTCGCCGCGAATCCCGCCCTGAAATTCAAGCCATGATAGATATAGTTTTAATCTGAAATAATATACTGAACTTGAACTAACTTTTGAAAAATCGGGTTAACCCAAATCCAACTTGCAGAAATCTACACTCAGTCTGAAATCGACTCGAACCATAAAGACAGTTAACCCAACTTGCAACAAAAATAATTATTGCCGAGAGAGCATTTACCCTCTCTCCCTGTGCTGAAACTTTTCTGATTTTTTCTTTTCTCAGAAATGCTGTAATCATTTTGTCCCCCTATTTTGCCCTTTACAATTCAGCCAATGAGTGGAGGGGGCCAAAGGAGCGTTCCTTATCACAAACGAAAGATGAGATACGTTCGTTTGATGTCGTTGTTGAAAATTTATGGATTTCTATTACTAAAGTAATTTTTTCATTTTACCGTATCTATTTTCTTTTTGTGTTGTATGTATTTTGCTACTTTGAATTTCTTTAAACTAACCCTTTTTTTTTTTTTGGAGAGTGAGAGAGAGAGATTTAGTAATTTGGCGACACGAAGTTCTGCAAATTCTTAAAATCCACAAATCGTTTCCAATGTAAACAATGAAATTTACAATTAAGTTGCAAGTGCAAAATTTCAGTTTTTTAAAATTTTCATGTCATTCTGTACACATTTTAATATGTCATTCTGATCATTATACATATTTAGTTATGCATTATTAATTATTTACTTGACCTTTACTTTTAATATTTTAAATATTTCAAACTTACAGCTAAATGTAATTATTAAAACATTTGAAATACTGCATTCGAAAAATGAAATTTCAGCTTAGAAACGCGACAATTACTATTAGGTTAAAAAAATTTAATGTAGAAAAGTACTTATGATATAAAAAGAAAAAAAACAATACACCAGAATTTATCTGTATTACGAAAGCGGGAGAAATGATTTTCTGTGCTATATGAAAAGATATCCAAATAACTCAATCATGAACATAGAAATAGGTATCGGTTTCTATGTTCATGTGCACTCAATCCAAACTTGAAACTTTTAAAAAGGTCATTGAATGAATGAAATTCATCTCCGCCTTTCACATCCAGAAAACTTGCTGTGTCGCCAATTATGTTTATATTTTATATATATATAAAAATAATAATTCAGGCACTTTTCCGTTATACGGACACCATTGTCGCCAAACATACATACATACATACATTTTGGCATAGTGTCCGTATAACAGAAAAGTACTAAAGTTCATGGTTTAAAATCACAATAAAATATCATGAAATTTATTGATTAGTTGTGGGAAAATATCGGGGAAATAATGTGTTTTTCGTGAATTTTTTGTTTTGTTAACAATGTGGTTAGAGAGCCAGGGAGAAATCCAGAAAACTTGCTGTGTCGCCAATTATGTTTATATTATATATATATATATATAAAAATAATAATTCAGGCACTTTTCCGTTATACGTACACCATTGTCGCCAAACATACATACATACATTTTGGCATAGTGTCCATATAACTGAAAAGTACTAAAGTTCATGGTTTAAAATCGCAATAAAATATCATGAAATTTATTGATTAGTTGTGGGAAAATATCGGGGAAATAATGTGTTTTTGTGAAATTTTTTGTTTTGTGTTGTTGTGTTTAATTGTAAGCATTCATTATAATTTTCAGTGCATTATTAAATTGAAATTTTTGTTTAAAATATGTAAACAAAACAGTGACCAGAAACCTGCACAATTTCTAAATATAGATAGATAGATAGATAGATGCATGCATGTAGTACTTTTAATTATTTGGTAAAAATACTGTGATCGTCACTGAGAAAACCTGAATTTAACCTAAAAGTAATTGTCGAGTGTTTAAGCTGAAATTTCATTTTATGAATACAGTATTTCAAATGTTTTAATAATTACATTCAGCTGTAAGTTTGAAATATTAAAAGTAAAGGCCAAGTAAATAATTAATAATGCATAACTAAAAGTAATTGTCGAGTGTTTAAGCTAATTTCATTTTACTAATACAGTATTTCAAATGTTTTAATAGTTACATTCAGCTGTAAGTTTGAAATATTAAAAGTAAAGGCCAAGTAAATAATTAATAATGCATAAGTAAAAGTAATTGTCGAGTGTTTAAGCTGAAATTTCATTTTACGAATACAATATTTCAAATGTTTTAATAGTTACATTCAACTGTAAGTTTGAAATATTAAAAGTAAAGGCCAAGTAAATAATTAATAATGCATAACTAAAAGTAATTGTCGAGTGTTTAAGCTGAAATTTCATTTTACGAATACAGTATTTCAAATGTTTTAATAGTTACATTCAGCTGAGATTTTTTTTTCTTGAATTATTCAGTGAAACTCGCCTTATAAATGTACGCAAATAATTCACATCAAAATCTTAAAATAACAAAGTTTTCTTTCGTGTTTAGCTATGCTTAATAACCAAAAAAGCTTGATTAATACAAAAATTATTTGGTAAAAATACTGTGATCGTCGCTGAGAAAACCTGAATTTAATCATCTGAAATTTTACAGTTGCATCTTAGTTTGTTTACATCGGAAACGATTCGCGGAATTTCGTGCCACGAAATCTCTCTCTCTCTCAAAAAAAGGGTTAGTTATAAAAAAAATTCAAAGTAGTAAAATACATACGACTTAAAAAGAAAATAAATACGGTAAAATGAAAAAATACCTTAATAAAAGAAATCCATAAAGTTTCATTAACCGAACAACCAAATGGAATCGTAATACACATACGCTTCTAGAGAGAGGAAAAAGCCTTCACCTCATTGGCTGAAACATCGCGTCTGAAGATAGTAAAAGCCTCTAGCTGATTAGCTGAATGCTCGCGCATGCGTATAAATAGCATTTTTGCACGAAAAACTAAAAAGCAGGTTAGCTTTAAGTATATGGATAATAATAATTATTATTATTATTGTTATTATTATTATTATTATTATTATTATTATTATTAATTCCACAATAATACTTTAATTTTATAATAAGTTTGTATAATTATTTAATATTATTATTTAATATTAAATAATAATAATAATTATTATTATTATTATTATTATTATTATTATTATTATTATTATTATTAATTTTACAATTAATACTTTAATTTTATAATAAGTTTAGCGTTTATACGTTTTGCAGTATTACAAGTTTTTATCTAAGTAATTATGCTGCTTTATAAGTTTATAAATAATAAATATACTTAGAAGTTTATTCATTTATGACGAACAAAGAAGAAACTTTTCCATCGTGGCCGATGTTATCAGCACATACTTCATTTTCTGGGCATATTCATATTTTGCTCTCTTTTATAATTACTTCTTACATCCTGTGCTTTTAAGTGAAAACAGCAATACCTAACATAAATAACTAAAAAATTCCTTTTCAAAGAACATTTGTTTGAGGTTAAATTAACTCTTTGAAGTCCTTTTTTGTATAGGGATAAATAAGAAAGAACAAGGATAGTTTTATTTATTTTTTTAAATATGCTTTTTATCTTGCAGAAATTATTTGAAAAGAAGAGAGAGAGAAAATCATATCTAATTTAACACAGAATATTATCTTTCCGTCTAGGAATTTTTAAATAAAAATTCCTTTTACAAAAATTCTTTAACATTAGAGTAAATGAAGCAGAAATGCAATTCAAACAAACATAAAGTATAATCAGTAAAATAATATAAGCAGTGAAATAGTATAAGCAGTAAAATAATATAAGCAGTGAAATAGTATAAGCAGTAAAATAATATAAGCAGTAAAATTGTTTGATCAGTAAAAATGTTAATATTTGATAGTTAACAATTGTTAAGTCGAACTTGTTATCAAACAAACTGATAGATACATATATTAAACAGACGATATTAAGACCATGTAAAGGTTTTAACAATTTAGATATGTTTTTAATAGCATATAGTGCGAGCTAAAATTACTGAACTCTTATAAATCTGCTCTCCGCTGATACTTGGTCATACGTTTAGAAGTAAAAATATTTCAAATAACTAAATCATTTCAATAGAAAGAACTATTTAAATACATCATAACAATTGAAAAATAAAAACACAACGTGTTTCGAAAGACTTTTCCTTTCTTCTTCAGATGGAAAAAAGACGACCCTTATAGCACACCCAGTCCATGCAACGCGACGTCACTACGGCATCACAAATGGTGACAAGTAACACAGTAACAACACTGATCAAAATGTGATAGCTTTAATTTATTGACCGACTGAAATAAGTTTTTCAGGCCGAATCCAAACCAAAAGCAAATTTCAACCCTTTCTCCAGTTTCGGCACGAAAACGAAACTGTTTCAAATTGAATGCAAATAATATACATACATACAAAAATATTATTGATTATTCGGTCACAAACATGCATACCTATTTCCAAAGACACTTTATACATAGCCGTGAATGTGCATTTATTTGTTTTCAATAAAAATTATAGTGAGAAAAATTCTATAAATTTTGCCATATGTCCAAAAATCGTATGTGTAAACCGCTAGGAATCTCAGAATGAAGCCTATGCGAGGTGAAGTGCTATTTTCACATTCCTCATGCCATGACATTGAAACAAATGCATACGGCTGAGAAACGCATGTAATCGAGAATCGCATTAGTGAGAAGTCACCGCAGTATTGTAGAAGTGAGAGGACTTAAAAAAAAATAGTTAGAAGTTACTGCACTATATATTAATGTAAAGAACTTCATAAAAAATACTATTCCTTCTTTTGTAAAAATAAATTTTAAAAATAAACAACAAAACTCACCGACACTAATCTTCAAAAGAAGTGAAGTCGCATTTAAGTAGGATTTTTTTTTTTTTTTTTTTTTTTTTTTTTTTTTTTTTGTCAAAGATAAATTAGCAGTATCAATAATGATTTACAATAAGTAGTTTATTATAAACAGTATGCCGATTACAAAACAGAAAAAAAGTCTTTTTGTAGCGAAAACTATATTATGACTATCTATAACTTGATTACGATATAAAAAGTTTTATTAAATTATATAAACATTCTTTTAAAAAAATTTAACCTTTGTGCTTGATGCCAGAAACAAATGAAAGTATCAAAAGAATTACAAATAAAAGAAATAATAATAAATACTTAAAGATTGTTTGGCATTCAGACCCAGTGCTACTTAAACTTCCACCAATCTATTTTAGTCACGCACATCTTCTTTTATTTTTTATTATTACAAAGAATGACCAGCAATTGTTATTATTAAATGCTTTACAGTCATCAATATTGTTTGAATAGAAGGAGAGTTGGATTCTTTTATAAGCATGAATTTATGATGATAGCACAGGGATGACAAACTTTTTTACATCCGCCTGCCAAACATTTGCATTAACTATTTTATGCAACCGTGACATGCAAATAACCAAAAACATTTCGGGGTTCAAAAAATAATGATTCAAAATTGCTTAAAAATTTGTATTAAGATTATAAAAGTATAGTTAACATATATGTGGGTATTACATGTATGTTAACCATACTTTTAGATGTCACTGTAATAATTATAGTAACAGTTACATTATAGAAAGTAATAAAGAAATTAAAGCGATTTTTATTATGGAAAATTGGTATCAAATAACTGTTCAGGTTTATACCCATTTACTTTTAATATAATGCATGCTGAACTAGCGTCATCTGACAAGCTGGTTTAATTTGAATTTTTAATATTATTCATTTCAGGAAAGGATAGCTTAATTAGGTAAAAGAAAAAAACCGTAAAATGGCAACCTGTTTAAAGCTGTACGTGTATAGAATCGAATTCCAAAGTATTAAATTTTTATATAACATCGGTATTTTGACTTCTAACACCTGATAATATTTTTTTTTTTTTTTTTTTTTTTTTTAAGGATTCAAATCGTCTGTTAATTTGATAAATCTTTGAGTCTATATTTAATCAGATTTCATGTCTAATAAGTTAAATTTCAGTTTCTAACCAATCAAATTTAAACAAGCTCAATAGGATTCCCATCAGGATGTACAATAAATTAGAGTATCTTCAAAACCCTTTTAACTAACTAAATATTACAAAATCTCTTTCATTAATGCGTTTATTACTGAAGCAATCTCTTTGAGTCTTATTTGGTCGGTTTTCTTATGTTAATTCTTAGCAATTTTTTTGCCGTGCCCAAAATATTCTGCGTGCCATAGGTTCGCCACCCTTGATTGAAGACATCCGACTACAGTTTCGGTATGCACCGAATGTTTGATTTCACATTGACACATTTCCCCTATCACGTGACAGTATAGCATGAACAATAAGAGTTGCAACTCTCTCACAGTGCTTTCACACTTTAGTTACATTCGAGTTATTGTGTTATTAGGAGTGCTGTCATTTTGAAAGCAGGAACAAGACAAACCAAAGAAGTGCATTGTGTTGTTGTTTTCTTTTCACTTTTTATTGTGTATTTAAAGAACATTTTAGATTTTATTTAATTTTATACCAGCATATAGACCCTTTATTTGAAAAATAATGTAACTTTTATGATTTTGGAACACAGTACAAAATGGTGCTATTGTACCTGTTATGGCAAAAAAATAATTCTCTAGGACTCCGATAAATATCAGAATTTTGCTCCGATATATTTCTATTTGAACCTCTTTAGAAAATATATTTATTAAAGAACAGAAATATTTTTAACTTGATGAATAAGTGAGGGAAAATCTCATAAGTGTTATTTCTCAATCTCCAATATACCTCTCGGCATTTCTTTGCAATATAAATTCTCATTCAATGTTAAAACGTTTCTCTGAGATTGTCCTACGAGAGTATTGTGTTACTTCTAATGTGAAAATCTGTTATTTTAATCTTTAAAATGAAATTTAAATATCTCAAAAATTTTACTACTTTCCTCTTCCCTCAGCCTATAACTTGATCATTAAAACCAGCAATAAAGAATGCCATTTTGGAGCAGGGTAAGCATCTATAAATAAATAATTATAATATTAAAAAATTTTGACAAACCAATGAATTTATTATAAATATGAATCTTATGGAGCATAATAATACAATTTTTATAGGAATGAAATGTGTAAAATTTGATTTTGCTGTGTTTAAAACCCTCTCACTGACAAGCCCGTGTTAATACGTTCACTAAGCTCCAGGTTTGACTGCAATATAATCTTTGTTTAAAGTAATAAAATTCTATTGCTTTAATGAGGTTTTAATGCGCTGAGCAATGAATAATACTCTCAAGGATTATATTCATATTTGTAATTAAGTTTTTTATATTCAATGTTCAAAAATTAGTTTTTCTTAGCAAATTGATCAAATCTGAACAATTTTTTTG
This sequence comes from Maratus michaelseni, assembly GCA_963931845.1. Taxonomy (NCBI): domain Eukaryota; kingdom Metazoa; phylum Arthropoda; class Arachnida; order Araneae; family Salticidae; genus Maratus; species Maratus michaelseni. Next base: position 66,549,752 of record OZ007586.1, on the reverse strand, counting down.
CATGGTATAACAGTGGTATTATTGTTTCTTTTACATAGAAAATTACAACATACACTATTTATATAAAGAAAGACACAAACAAAAAAATATACAAAATCTATGTGCAATATAGTGTGTTTTAATTGACATTTTTGGCACGCTTACGGCCATTTGCATTCATGGTTCCATAATCATGAATAAATTTACACCGCTCTAGAATACGAACAGTTGTGAAATACAGGATGTTTCAAAAAGTATCATCCGATTTAAAAAAAAAAAATCTAACTATTCGGCTTTTAACCCGTTTTGATCGAATAATGTATAATCTCGAGTTTCACGCAGTTGCCGACAGGTACGAGATCTGACGATTCAGTTAAACATCACTGGCCTCCAAGATCACCGGACCTCTCAATGTGCGATTTCTTCTTGTATGGATTTATAAAAGTCTACGTTTATGTGCCTCCCCTTCCAGGTACATTAGCCGAACTGAAGATACTCATAACAGCAGTCGTGGAAGCAGTAAATGCAGACATGCTCGCAAAAGTTTGGGACGAATTTGACTACCGTATAGACATATGCCGTGCAACCAAAGGTGAACATATTGAGCACCTTTAATTTGGTTTGTAAAAAAACTTTATGATTAGCCATGTAATATAAAATTAATCTTAAGTGTCTATGTTCAATATTTTTCATGATATCATTTCAAATCGGGTGATTCTTTTTAAAACATCCTGTATAGTGTTTTCCGCCACTAAACCAATGATTTTCAACCGATGCGTACCATGAAAGGATCTCGGATGTGCCGAGAAATTTTTCTGTAAGATTTATCAAGGTTTTAAAAATAAAGCGAAATATTATTTTCGTAGTACAATATTCGAAATTATATGATTTATTTTGCGATGACATTCAGTGTAATAAAGTTGCATTTCTTGTAGGTTTGTTTTCGTATTTGAATGCTCTTTATACTGGTAAATAGATTCTCTGGATTAGGTGACATATACTTTTGTTTTGTGTTATTATGCGTGTACGTCAGCTGATTTAAATACTAAAGAGAATGAGGAAGAGGAGTTACCTAAGATACACTGGTGTCCAGAAATTAAGGGGCAGTGACCAATTTCAGACGTTTCGTCGAATATCTACTGAAACTCGTGAAGAAATTTCCGAAATGCCCTTGAACTTTGAGGATGTAAAGAACATGTTTGACTTCATGTTTTTCAGTGAAGATTTTGTAGCTAGGACAGTTAGGGAAAGGGGCAAAAATAATTTTAATAATAAAATAATATTTTCGATCACCCAAGTAACAGAAAATGCTAAAAATGGTCTGTCACTGTAGCAAATGACTACGTAGGTCCTGTTCAATATGTGTGTGCATTTGTGTAAGCATAGCACGTATATTCGTGAAGATGTTAACGTTTCTGTGAAAAATTCAAAAGGTTCTTTTTATAGCATGCAGAGTTTTTCCCCGAATTTAACACCGCCTTCCAAAAACTTGACAAAAAATCGTAGAAATAGTATACTGCGATTAAAATATTAATATATTGAATATTTGATAAGATATAGGTATTTTTATGAAATAAATTTTAACTGCGCATAAGCGAACTACAGCAAAAAAAATTGTCATGATTTGATAGTCAATGCTATAGGGCAACTCATATAAAAAGACCAGTGAAATATCGTGAAAACTCAAAAAGTTACAGCAATAATTGATAAATTGAGGATGAAATCGAATATAATCCTATGGGATTTATCAATTGCAGTATACTATTTCTATAATTTTTTGTCAAGTTTTAGGAAAGCGGTGTTAAATTCGGTAGAAAACTCTGTATTCTATAAAAAAAAAACAATTGAATTTTTCACAGAAACGTTAACATCGTCACGAATATACGTGCTATGCTTACACAAATGCACACAAATATTGAACAGGAGCTACATAGTCATTTGCTACAGTGACAGGCCATTTTTAGCATTTTCTGTTACTTGGGTGGTCGAAAATAGTATTTTGTTATTAAAATTATTATTGCCCGCCCCCCTAATTGTCCTCGCGACAAAATCTTCACTGAAAAACATGGAGTCAAACATGTTCTTTACATCCTCAAAGTTCAAGGACATTTCGGGCATTTCCTCACGAGTTTCAGTAGATATTCGACTAAACGTCTGAAATTGGTCACTGCCCCTTAATTTCTGAACATCAGTGTAGTAAATGGCAGAAGGCCGCAAATTAATATTCGACAATGTATTCTATTGTTTTTCTCTGGGTTGTAAATGATAAATATTTTAATTTTTTTTTTTTAAATCTTCATTCTCAACATTGCATTTATGAGAAGTGGGCATTTCTTCAATGAATAATTTTAAAAACAAAAATTGATCTAGGAAAAATCCATGTAAGTATAAAGAGTATGCCTATCAGGAAATTCAGCCTTACAAAGAAAGAAAACATAAAATATTTCAGAATAAGTTATGTTATTAACTGTTTGTATATATAATAAAAGAAAAATAAAAAAAAAAGTTTTATAGAACTTTTGTTACATTTTTATTACAAATTGCAATAAATATTTCCCCCTTTTTTTTGACTAAGATGAGCATTTGTGTATGTGTGTGTTATAAATAAATTTAAAACTGTGTTAATAAATAACTTTAAAATTATTAGTATTACTTCCATGTGCTTTTCCGTCATCATAATTTAAGTGTGCCTCAGAAAGTTAACTCTGGCTCGAATTGTGCCGTAAGATAAAAAATGTAGCAAAACGCAACCCTAACTTCTAAGTATACTAATGCAATATTCTAGACCAGAAGTCACCAACCGTTAGTCAGTGGACCATCAGTGGTCCGCGAGAAACTTTTGGTGGTGGACTGAAGAAATCGAACATTTGCATTTTCATGTTGTATTAATAATAAAACAAAAATAATATTCAAAAAATCTTATATTTATCTAATTTCAGACGTTTAGTTTTGAAAACTGAAATTATAACAGGCACTGATAATCATGTCAATAGATGTAATTAGTCATTTATTTGTAGTAATTTTTAATTTTTTTCCATAGTTAGACTCCCTTTTTGGCTATGCATAAAACTTACATACTCATTGCTGAGTGAAAATTTTGATTCAGTTTTCAGAAAAATACTTTTGCGAAGAGTCATTTTTTATCTGTTACCTTAATTAAAACTCAGTATCAGTCTTGGATTGAAATAAAAACGACTCCTTTCTTGCAGTAACGTACTTAGAAACAAAAATCCATTAACTTAATTAAAACAAGCAGGAACAAAATATCATACTTAAAATGTGTGATACTTAACTATTATTCTATTATTTTGTAAGGATTAAACTAACTTTAATTAATTTTGTTTCAATTAAATAATCTTATTTTTTTTTTGTTCTGGTTAAATAAGCACTTACGATTTTCTTATAATTAAATAAGCTTTTGTAATTTTGTTATATTAAATAGACGCATTTGATATTAATAAATCGAAGTTCTCTCATCATTACTGTATATGCATTTATGATTTTTAAAAAAGTAATATTAGTGGTTCGCGGGATTTAAATTTATGAATTTAGTGGTCCGTTATGTTGAAAAGGTTGGCTAACACTGTTCTAGACACTTTGTTATGATTCATAAAAGCAATTCTCAACCTTTTTTTTTAAACCTCACAGCACTCTTAAACCCATGGATAAATTTCATGGCACATCAAATTACAATAACGAAAAGCATATAAAAATTATGTATGCTACTTTTATTTATAGACACAAACAACAAGTTCACTCAGATCATAGATGGAATTTTTATAATTAGACTATCTTCTTTGCAAGATAGAAGAATCTGATAAAGATAGATTTCATGTTATTTTGACTTTTCTTTCTGAACATTTAGATAAAATTGATTGTGTATAAACGTAATTTCGCTACATCCATATTTTTTTAGAGTCTCAACTGATTATGATAAGTTTAAATAAACGATTTTGAACTAATTTATTTGATCCTTTAAATATTATGGTGTTTCTTCACCAAGGTCCGATTAACTTCTGAAACTAGAGAAAGCACAGTATCATTTTTGAGGCCTTTTTCATTTGTGAAAAGTTTTCTTAATTCTATATACGCAGAAACTCATACACTCTATACATATTATTCCCAGGAATGACTTATATAGCAGAATTTCACATATATTAGCTTTTTTTATGTTCCCTGTACATGCTTTAAGATAGAGTATATTTATAGTATATGTAGCTTTGTATTTCTATAACCACCACATGAGGGTGCCATACGATTAATTCATAGTCTATTGATCATATTCAGAATTCCCGGTTAAATAAGTTCATGGTGCATTAGGCAAACTTTATCCTCTAAAAAAATTATAAATACAATGAAAACAAATTAAAAGGGGAATTAGCGGCGAGATTTTGCAGTCATTTTGGATGCCCTCTTAAATTTTACAGGGACGCTTATCATGATCCCTATGCCTTTTGGTAATAAAGCCCTGTTCGTCACATATACGCATGTTAACCACTTCATCTTCAGTGTAGCCAGTAGTAGATATACGCTACATAGAGTTATTCCATCTGGGGGTGAAGATACAAAAAATACGAATATCCAAAAAACCTGCCTTATGAACCTACATCCTTTATTCAATAAGATTTTTTTCTTGATTACACCATATCCCAAGTTCAGACATTTCCACTGCATTGTACACTGTAGTTCTTTTTTCCAAAGGAATATTTTTTCTTTGAAAGTACCAAGTTTTTATGAAAATCTGAGACCATTTTCATGATTTCCTCGCATACTGTTGTAAATAATTTGCCAATGCCGAAGAACTGAAGGCATTGACTTCCGAAAAATTCAGCTTTCCCAAGTAGCACAAAATGGTTGGGCCAACGTTGGCTAATTCTTGGCTAATTGTTATATCACGTTGGCCCACAGTATGAAATGTCCACACTGCCGTACCGTTGTACAACTTGCCAACGAAGGCCACACATTGGTCAACCGTTAGCTGCTTAGAATCCTGTTCAGATACGCTCCAAATTAGAGAGATCCCTGTATCTATCATTTTCCAACAATTTCTCGACCCTGCTATTTCCAATCCAACTATTTCCGAACGATGGGTCAACAATCTGTGCTACTTGGGTTAGGATACCCTCCTGTTCGTCTTATACTACTTTGTTACAAAGCAGATCGCATAACCTGGAATGTTATTTCTAAAGTAAAGATACTTCCATTAATTGGTAAAATTTTGATAAAACCTGACCTAAAATTTCCGCGGCACACCTAATGTCCTCTTCCGCCCCACCATCGTGCCGTGGCAAACCGATTAAAAAGCACTATTTTATGCAACTATTTCTCGTCAATATGTCATTCCTGTTACTTTTAGAAATTCCTTTGAGTTAAATGAAATTGCTTACCTTTCTATACTCAAAAGACTAAGATACCACAAGATGACATTACGGAGCATTGCTTCAAAGTATGCTTGAAGCTGGCACAATGAATCGCCTAAAGGCCATTCCCCTATAAAAATAGAAAGATTTTCAGTATATATTCTAGTCAGAAAATTGTTCAATACAAATATATTCAGAAATGTTTTTAATATAATTCTACTCATAAATTCAGCTACAGTTACGACACATATATACGACATAAATATTCACCGTTTGAAAAGCACTATTCTGTACAACTATTTCTCGTCGATATGTCATTCCTGTTGCTTTCATTATTGAAAAGTATACATTCAAAATATCTCAATATTAAATGGAAACTTCGTATTTTTAAGTAACTGTCACATTTGAAATATCATGTAAGTTCATTTCTTTTTAATTTCCAAAACTGTCATCAAATCACAGATCAATAACACCATTTTTATCGTTCCAACATTACACTTTTCATGAACTGAGCTATTATGATTCGCTAAAGCTCATTTTTGAAAACATGCATAACTTAGCATGTTCTTACAAATAACATGTTTATAAAAGAGAGTGCATATAAAATTGAAAAAATATAGTTTGCCCTTTATTAAAAACTAGTTTTTTAAAATTTAAAAGCGTAAAATGTTTCAATTATTTTCATTTTTTTAATTTATTTATTCTTTAAAATATAGAACTTTAAATTTAAGCTTACAGTCTTGTTGCAATTTATTGCCGATACGGCTGAATGTATGTTGCATCCCAAAAAACATTTTTTACCTCCACCATACGTAAATGACGTCCGGGGTATTTTCACCTCATGCGCGAATTGCGTCCCTGAAGTGTTGGCCGTAAAATTTCTTTTAAGGCATGTCATAACTTTTTTTTTTTTGAAAAAAATTCAAATTATTTTTTACGTATTTTAACTCCTTAAATCCTCAAAAACTTTGTGGTAAAGCAGTTTTTTTCAAATTTGTATTGGTTCAAAGGTTATCCTCCTTTTGGTGTTGCAGTAAATAGGCTCATTTTTAGCGTAAAAAAATTAAAAAAGAGGAAACACAGGATGGTTCATTATATGGGACTGGTATAGATGATTTTATGTAAGTTGAAAATTGTCACTGTTACCTATGTTTGTTTAAAAACGTTCTAAAACTTTAAACCTGTTTTTCTCGAAACTCTTTACAAATCGGTACTAGGTAGAACTCAAGATTGGATCGACCGATTTCGTTGAAATTTTCATGCTTTTCCAGTATATACTATTTTGTAGTCCCTCACGGACGCGTTTTTCAATATTCGAATTGTAAATATTTTTTGCGCGATTTAAATCCGAAAATTTTTGCCTAAAATCGACAACTTGAAATTTCAACGGCCGCCAGGATCGAAAAATTGATAAACTCATCCGAGAAGGACTACAAAATATCGTAAATTTTAAGTTTTTTTTTTTTGTTTTTTTTTTTTTTGTTACAGAAAAGCAAATACCGCGATTCATCTGGTACCACGAAACGCTTCAATTTTTGCACACCCCTGTATCAAAGGCTGCTAGAAGACTATTTTTCAACCAATTTCCAAATACAAAATTGTTTTCAAAACTTCAAGATATGCTTTTTTTATTTGCAAAAAAAAAACATTATTATTACTGTATAATTGCGCTCAAAATAAAATCGTAAATAAATGGAAAAATTTGAGGAATCTTTTTTTAAAGTTATAACATATCTTAACACAAAAGTTTTTGACAAATGCATCTTCGTACTCAATTGTAAAAATGACATGCGATTTTAATCAGTACCGTAGCTAGAAAAATATTTCGGAAAGGGTGGTTGGTTAGTTGGTTGGTTGTATAGGATTTTATGACGCAAAATCCTTTTAGGGACATGCTACACCAATAGGAAGGGAGGGAGGGTCAATCTTCAATTTAATATAGTGTGTACTCAATACAGTGAATATACTATTAAATTAAAATACACTGTATTCAATATGTTGTAATTAATATAGTATATTTAATATAATGAAAAATTCTGGAAAAGGAAGTAATTCAAAACTCTTCGACAAATAAACATAGGTCAGTAAAGTTTCGGAGGGGTGGAACCCTACAACCCCCCTGCTCCTCGTGGCTATGGCCCTGATTTTAATATTTAATTTTATTATTATTATTATTATTATTATTATTATTATTATTGCAAAGATACTTTTTTTAATTAAAATCTTGTCAAAATTTTGATTGAATACTTAACAAATTTGCCATCGTTCGATAAATTTGAAATTTTGCATACTTACACATCTCAAAAGTCAACCAAGCTGAATCAGGTATTAAACATCAGCTTAAAAAATAATAACATTTATACATATTTTTTAATTATTATTTATAAGAGAAAAATAACATTTTATTGATTGATTGTGCATCATTATTGAGATATATCAACAATAGAAATATAATATCATATAACAAAAATGTAATATTTAATAATATATGTAACTTTTTATTGCTATACGAGTGGATGTTCTAAAATTATATTTTAGTTCATTTAATTTTTCATGGCATGTGCTGTTATAAGCAATACAAGGTTCACATATTTGTCATTGGGATTTCATATTACGCTTTAAGACAGCGTTAAGACTGTTATCAAATACAAACTGGCTACTTTCTGACACATTCATTAGGTCATTTTCTTCGGAAATGCAGAACATTTTCAGGTATTCTTATTCAGTTACTGAGAAATCAAATAGCGTTTTCTATTTTTGAATAAAGATAAAGAACTTTTCAGAAAATACTGTCAAAATTAGTATTAAAAGCACATTTTTGAGACAGGACAGCCTGGAAAAAGTCTTCATGAGATAATCTCAAGATTTAATACATTTATAGCGGAATAAAAAACGTTATTCGATTTCAAATTACTTAAAGAGTTATTCCTATAAATTTCATGATTTTATGTAAAAAAAAAATGGTTTCGTGAATGCAAGAGAACATTTCGCGTTGTTTCCCCTCTAAAGGAAAAATTATTTTATTCAAAACAGCCAAAAGTAAATAAGAATCGAATAGCATTTTCCCTTTCCTGTAAATGGGATACACTTGTTAGTAATTAATAAATTAATTATTAATAAATATTTTCTCAAACATTTCTAATTAAAAATGTATTTATTTATTTATTTTGACTTAAAAGACCTTATCCTTCAATTTGTCATTAATGAGAGCTTGTATATGTGCCATTATATGTGCTAGTGTATAGTAGGGAAGGGAACGATCATGTAGTAATATATCATAACAGATCGTAAAATTCCAATATGAGATCATACAGATCTCACCGTTTACTTAACAGGTGATAAGACAATTTAAAAGACAATTGGAATTTTATAAATAAAGCAAGGTGAAAATTTCATTTCGCCCTATGTGTTTTGACATAACAATTCGATAAAAATATTAAATTCATTTTATTTTTCTCTTTTTTTCTTTCTACTTTCTTTTTGTCCAATAGCAACGGCGGAAAAAGAAAATGGCTAGCATTCAACTACTGACAACATTCTAAATAATGACACATCTACACAGCCGCTTCCATGACGGGAGTGTTGTGACGTTACGCCCCTCCACTCAAAATTTTACAGACCTATGTTTATTTATCGCATTTTTTTTATTTCACTTGATTCATAAGAAGTTTTCACTAAATTAAATACACTGAGCTAAATTTATTATAGCGTATTGAGTATAGTATATTATAATTAACGCTATAATTCACTATATGTTAAAATAAAAAATTGAAACATCCCCTTCCCCATCCCTTGAAAAAAAGGATTTTCTAGCAACAGTTCTGCGCTACTTACACTCGGACTAAAGCAATATAGTATTTAAATACAATAATTTCCCATATTCGCATGTTGTAAAATGTGTAACAGAGTAAAATATTTACGAACTTATACAATATGGAATTTAGCAATCTGAACAGAAATTTATCTTCAGAAATTTTCTCTAATAGTTAAGGAACGGATAGTAGTGTTTAGGACTGTTTTCATTTGTTTTCTTCCGCTCAACAACGCGAAACTATTTGCTGAACTCATTTTTGCTCTGAAATGCCTGAAATTCGAAACCATTCTTATTTAAATCCTAAGAATTCAATAATGTTTTGCACTTTTATGTAAATGGTATATGTCTTATACATTGCTCTCTGATAACGTTCCTTCCTGAACTATCGTGTTCAGAAAATCGCCAATTTTAAAAGCATTTTCTGAAGTATTATTTGCCTTTGAAGGAAAATGAAAAACGCTACTCCATTTCTTGATATCTCAATAAAATTTGGTGAAAATTTTGCATTTACGAATGAGAAAGTATTTGTGAATAATGTAAGAAAGTACGCAATTTGTATCTGAGCTGAACAGCCTTAAAGTAATAGTTCATGAAATCATTAATTGAGGCGTTGAGAACCAGAGTGGACTATCCCATATTTTTGTGAAAAATGAGTTTAAAGTGTCATAGCATTGTATGTCATGCCATCTATTGGCTGTGTAATGAATTTTATTAATTTCAAAACTATTGAAGTGATAGAGCAAGTTTAACCCCTTAAGCTCCACGACGTATCTGCGTACGTCATGAATTATTCTATTTGCAATACCAGGACGTATGTGCGTACGTCCTCATTTTAAGTCCAGACTGCAGTATTCTAAGCATCTGGTTTTTACGTCGCTAATTGCTATTGTGATTGGTTTTGTACGGGTTTTACAGCAATGATTGTTTTCGCACCTAATAGATGGCGTTAAGTGTAAAAAAAAACTTAGTTTTCCCACTGCGATGAAGATTGGAACATCAAATCTTATTTCTGTTTGTATAATATAAATAACCTTTATTTCATCTTCTTAAATTACATGTAATTAAATAATTCACATGTAATTAAAAATAATGTCATAAATTACTTTAAATTTATAAAATATAAAATATAAATAATATAAAATTTTATTACATAAATTTAATAATATCTGGTATCCAGCATACTATCATTAAATTGAATATGGTGCTTAAGGGGTTAACAGATGGTCCAACGTAACTTGGATATAAAGTTGACAGTGCAAAAGTGTCTTGGTCCACTCTGGCACTGCCAACTTCATCCTCATATGCTTGCTGAAGAAACATGGTCTCCTCTGTCACTGGCAGAACTGCCCTAAAAGAGTTTGACAAAAAATTGTACAAATTTTGGAAACTCGAAATCACAGCTGGCGAGGTTGGTCCATTCTGTTTTTCAGCGCCTCAATTCTGAAAGCAAATGAATATAATCACAAAGATCGTTATTTAAGCGAAAATGCATTTTAGCTTACTTATTTTCTACACTCTAAATTTCGTTAAGCATTAATTATTTTGCTTTATATACCTTATTCGTTTTTGTGCGGAGTTTTTAAATGTGTCTTTGATACTGGTTGATAATGATTGATTACAATCAATATTTGGTACCTTTAGAGTAGGCTAAAGTTAAAAACAAAAGACATATTTATCTAAATATATTTTTATGTGTTAATGTATATAATCTAAAGAATCGGAAATATTAAATTAGTCGCAGTAGTATTCGAGGCCGCCGAATCAAATCAGACCTTGGGCATCGCTTTGGCTTGATCGATACCTCGAATTAAATATTTCTGATAAACTTATTCTAATAGAATAACGAAGAAACACCAAAATTATGTAAATCTATATGTAGATTTATGTTAATATATAAAATTGGAGTGTCTGTCTGTGATTTAAAAAAAAAACACTTGTTTCTAAGTTCATTCGATTATTTAGGTGGCGTATAATCAAAAATGGCATTTTTAAAAAATCTTGTCTGTCTGTCTGTCCGTCCTGAATAGGCCCAAAAACGGTTGCTTGACAAACACTAAACTTATCAGGGTCAGATACAGAATGCTTCTGGCTACAATCTGCAGTTTGTCGCATTCCGATTCTTAAATAGCTTTTCAGAAAACAGAGAAAAACCGGGAGAATTAATCTATCAACCAATCTTTCAATACTCAAAAACTCAGGAACTAATTAATCAATTTTAAGGAATATTACGGCGATCGAATAGCCTAAATAAGATTTATAAATGATAATTCTGGATACAATATGCAGTTTGTCACATTACGATATCTAAAATAGTTTTGAGAAAACACGGAAAAACAGGGAGAATCAATCAATCGACCAATCTTCAACTCTCAAAAACTGGAGAACTTATTGATCCATTTTAACGAATCTTGCGGTGATTGAAAAGCATAATTAAGATTTATAAATGCTAATAATTACATTTTTATCCAATGGCATACATTTTAATTAAAAAACTGGATTGGTAAGTATTAAACTTAGAACAATCAAATTTTCTGTAAACTGTATAATAATACTAAGACTTATGCTTTTGAATTGTCTATATCTCAAAATTAGAAACATTTTGCTTTAAATCATTTAAAAATTACGTTATGAGAAACTAAGCGAAATGGACTTATAACAACCAATTTTACCTATTTGGCGATTACTCGCATTTGGGAAACCTTCGCCGGGACGCAATTTACGTAGGTGGGGATAAGTACAGGACGTAGCTTACGTAGGTAGGGGAGAAGGGAGGGCGCAGTTTGTAGCTCCGGACGCAAATTACGTACACTGGCTAATACAATTTGAATATCATTTACTGAATTAAAAAATGTGCATCAATAAAATTATTTTTTAATATTAAAACTAAAGTGTATAACTCATATTCTTCTCTAAAAGGAACAAAGATTATAATTCACAAATTATTGGATTATAAAACTTTAAAACTTTCAATTTAGTATGAATGTAAAGTCTGGGAAAACGTGAAAATATTTATTTGAAAATGAGAATAGATGATTCAGTAAAAGAGAAGAAGACTTGAGAAAATGGAAAAGGTTTTATTTATGATGAAAGAGAATTCCTGAAAACTTTACAACAAAAGGCGAACCCCAATTTATAATACCATAAAGCAATGTGTGGTAGCTAATGAATGCACAAAAACTATAATAAAATGCTCAGAGGGTTTATTATTGAATTTGGCTATCTGCTATTCTGGCAATACTAAATTTGGTTGCTTTTAATGAGATAATGTGGATGTGTTGCAAAATAAAATGAAGAAGAACTAAATAATTCTGAGCGACTGACATGTTCAAAAATCCAAATAATGAAACAAAAATAAAATAAAATCAGATCAAATTTATTTTTAAATGAGAGCGTTTCTGTCAATTTTCTCAGTTTTAATATTCGGGACGAACTTTCCCGGATAATACTTATGTGTTAGCTAAGTGAATAAGTGTGAGCGATGAATGTGTAAATATAAATGAAAAATATCTATAAATAGCTATTTATTTTGTAATACTGAATTTAGATAGTTCTTTATCCACATGGCAGCGAAATAAAGTAGTTTACAAGCTCAAAAAGTTGTGTTGAAATAACCGCATATTTTGATTCAGACATACCGAAATATTCAACTTTTCTTAGAATACTTATGTTGAATTTCTTATTAGGAATCTCTATAAAAAACAAACTAAGAACCGTGAAAATAAATACTAAAAGCGACTAAAAATAAGCTGTACATTTTATCACAGTAACACTCAAATTTTGTGATCATCTATATAATAATCACTATAATGGGAATAAGTCAGGTTACACTTCAAAAACTGGATTCCTGTTATTGAGACATAATTGCGTATTTTTAAGCACATCATGTATACTCTACGACAAAATTGGGATGCAACCTCTTCTCAAAAATGATTCATTTTGTGCTCATTTTTTATCTGCTCTCTTCCCAAAATATAGTCAATACTTTTTTCACGCTTTATTTGATAAAAGCGCGATAACTAGCCCCTTAAACTTGATATAATAATAATATTATAATAGTAGTAGTAATGTAATAGTATAAATATAATACTAGAATTATAGTATATAATAGTATATAAATGTAAATTACTGGTAATACTCTTTATACCTATGTATCGTTGTTTTAGAAAAACAAAGTAAAAAAAAAAAAACATAAATTATGAGCGTAACGTTACTATATAAATCCTTAATTTATTACCATTAAAATAAAATAATTTTTTTAACTTTGTAAGTTTCCAATACATATCAGTACTTAATACTGAGAAAGTTGAATACTGATTTTCGAAACAAAATTACTTTGAAAAAATAAGACGGTTTCTTGTTCTCATTTTCAAGTGCTTTTATAAAATATAACATATAAAGCAAAAGAAAAACTTTTCAAGCACTTTTTTAAAGTATAACATACTAAAAAGGGGGAAAAAATGCAGTATGTTATACTGTAATAAAATATACTTTATAAACCGGAAAAAAAAAAATTGTGTTATTGTGATAGAATGTATAGAGGTTATTTTTAATCGATTTTGGTGTTTCTTTTCACAATCTTCAGTTCTTTTCTATGGAAATTTCTAATAAGAAATTCAACATTAGTATTCAAAGAGAAGTTGAAATTTTTCAGTATGTCTGAATCAGATATAGGGACATTCAAACATAGCTTTTAGAGCTCATAAAAAAAGATGCTATCGCTGCCATGTGAATAAAGAATAGTTTCGTTACTGTCTAAATTCAGTATTGCAAAATAAATATCTCGGATATTTTTCGTTTCATACTTTTTCGCTGTAATATATGAAACTTTTTAGATCTTGAGACGTATTTCAGTTTTATTAATATACAGGCTGTTTCCAAAATTAGACCTACAAGCTAAGAGGGATGATAGAAGGCATCAAGAGGATGAAAACTTACTATAGACCATAGGGTCGCAAACCACGTTTAGTGGGAGAAAATCGCAAAAAATAGTTATGAAGGGTGTGACGTCGAGTGGAACAAAAAGGGCCAATAATAAGTCGAAAAAACATTTACATGACGTCAAGCATGATTACAATGCATTGCAGTTCGACGTCAGAAAGGTGACGACGACACATTTTTATAGAAATTGTTCGAAGTTGCAGCCACGAAGGTCACAGCCGACACTGACGGACGAAGGATTGCCGGACGCGTTAAAACATACTCCTATAAAAATATCTCGTCGTCTCCTTTCTAACGTGGAATTGTAATGCATTGTAATCATGCTTTACGTCCAATAAATGTTTTTTCTATTTATTATTGGCCCTTTTTGTTCCACTCGACGTCACATCCTTCGTAAATATTTTTGCGATTTTCTCTCACTAAACGTGGTTTGCGACCCCATGTTCTATGGTAAGTTTTCTTCCTCTTGATGCCTTCTATCACCCTTCTTAATTTGTCTGTCGAATTTTGGAACACCCTGTATAATAAATTTATTCTACAAAATGATAACACCTACTTATCCTAACATATAATTCATTAACGCGAAAGTACGTCTTTAACCCATAGCGGCCAAGTTTTTCGCTTTTTTGTTATCACTATTTATTTTTTTTAATCTTCGCCTTATATGATCGCAAATTTATTCCATTAAAACTAGTCGTTGGGGGCCACCGTAATACTTACCCATCATGGATATGCATAATATAAAATATGAAAATAAAACATGTGTAAACTATTTATAAAATGCATTGCAATTCGAATAAAATCGTGGCTTGATGACGTCGTAAACTTTAAATGCTCTATTACTGAATTGCGTAAAATAAACAACCGTATAACTCCAAAATTGATAATCCTATTAACTAAAGGTTTACTGCGTCGGATTAAGCATCGCATTTTCAATTAAAATATATCTTTGAATTGACATTTGAAAGAAATACGGGGTCGTGAAAAATCGAAGAGTGTGGAAATATAATTACAAATATCTTGGCAACTCATTGTCCGATCCACTTCATTCCTTATGCAAAATTTATCTTTTTTTATATATTCACTCCTTAAAATAAAAAAAAATCGAAAATTTTTATATACCTTTTATCAGAACGAATATTTCGAGAGTCCGAAAAAAATAGTTCCGGATAATCGAAGTTACTGAAATTCAATGAACTTCTTCCCATTATTACATACTAAATACATACCGAATTTCAAGTCTCTATCTCAATTTGTTCGGGAGGTAGAGCGTTTACAGACACACAGACAGACGGACGGCAAAAAAATTTTCTAAAAATATGTTTTTCGGAATCTCCAGTGTCTGAAATGTGTAAATTCGAAAAAAAAAAATTCGATTTTCAATGGGTAAGTAACAGCGAGAGATTTCTTTTATAAAACAGTGGTAACAAAAAAGCGTAAAAGTACACACCTATACTTTAATGCATTAAAAGATCGCATTTTCAATTTTTAAATTAAATGAAAGGCACTTTCTTTCTGAATATTTTGATGTTAAATTTATGTTTCAGCGTTTATGTGTTTCAAAATTGAAGAGCTTAGTGAAAAGCAATGTTACATAGCAAACATTCAATTTTGAGAAAATGGAAATGAAAGCTTTATGTCGTAAATTTTATTGATTTATTTTCTTTTCGGTAGTATATGTTTATTAACATGTGGTATTAAACTCTCTCAGAAAAACTTGTTAACATTTAATTTTTAAATATTAAAAAAGATTAATATTACTGAAATTATTCAATATTAATAAATAATGTCTCAGATCTTCAAGACTAATTAGAATATTGGCATTATAGATTTACCATAGAATAGAATACCTCATATCACATTTCATCCATAAAATAAAACATTTTTTCAGAAAATATAATATAACATGTTCTTCTGCTAAGATCTTTAATTATAACACAAAGAACAAGCAAATTTCTATACGTTTTCTTTAAACGCAAAAGTATAAAACTCTTTTATCGTGAAATACAAAATGTGGTATTGCACGCAGAATAATTTTACAACCACTTAATCAATAGAGGTCTTAAAATTTGCAGAGGCCATAAATATCATAATTTCTTATAGACATAATTTCATATAGTGAACTAAAATCGCTTAGATAAACAAATATTTAATGTTATAATTTAAAAATTAATATGAATAAAATGAACATTATTAGAATTTTTGTAACATTTTCGGGCTTAAAATTTTTATTTTTTTAAAATATATTTCCAACATTTTAGTTCATTTTGCAGATTTCCATTTATGAACTCTGAATATTTCACGACATTTCATTCAGAAGTTATGAAGTACAATAGCCTATTTTTGATCTTGAGATAGAAGCGTTTAAAATTGCTGAATTAAAGGTTACAGATATAGAAATACGTGCAGTTTTCTGGGACAATTTTGGACCACAAAATCGATGAAACATAAATTATGTAAAAAAAATGCTAAAAGCTAAAGTCGCATTAATTTAATAAACTAAAATAGCATTCATTTAGCAAACTAAAGTAGTTCATTTAATATAAAAAATTTCAAATTCAATTCTTTGACACGTAAAAGGTCGAAAGGCCCTTAAAGAAATCATGAAATAGAAATGATATTAAGGAAAAGGTCCACAAAACAGGAAAAAACTAAAGCTTTTCCGTATATATGCGGATATTTTTATGTGAAATTTTTGTCTTTTAACTGAAACGTTTTATTTTAAGTGAAAATCGTTTAATTTTTCCGAACAAGCGGGAAATTTCTTTTTTACACTTATACACTTTGAATGTAAAAACGGAAAGGTTCCTTCCAAGACAGCTGAAATGTAAAAAAAACGAAAAAAATTCAGTCGAATATTTCTAATTGATGTTTAGGCCTATAACCAAATCATTCAGTGTACAGACACAGCATCCATTTACAATGTAAGAGTACCCAGGTTTGAGTCTGGAGCAACGCAAGTGATAGTAATTAATTGTGCGTGATAATATGCATTACAAATACAGTCGGCCAGGGCCTGATTACCGACGGGGCACACTTCCACCAGTAAAATTTATTAGAAATTTTCGTCTTATTAAAACGCCCTTTTCATGCAAAGTTACTGCCATGAATAAGAAAATAAATTCTATTCTTTTTTACTGGTGTAAGTGTGCCCCGTTGGTAATCAGGCCCTAAGTCGGACCCGGTTAAAACGCTCAAGGTTAATACGCAATCCCGCCTAATACGCGGATTTTTTCCTGACCCTTGAACATCGCCATTAAACTAATGTAAAAATACCACGTTTAATACCCGAATGGTTATTGCGCGATCCCGCTTAATACGCGATATAACTTCGGTCCTTTGAACCAAAAAATCTCATTTAAGACGCGAATTCATAGACCAAGATGCGAATTATTTTCTCTTCTCCAGTTTTGGTAATTTAGCGGAGTTTTTGAGGATAAAAAAACATTTTTTCGAATAATAGTCTTTGCTTTATTTAATGACAAACTAATACAGTCTAATATTATTAATAGAAAATAGTGGTACCTTTTTGAATTAAAAAAAATAATGCGTTAAATTAGCAACATTGCAACTCTTTGATCCCGTGTCCTAACATTTTTTTGTCTTTTGCTTCGTGTATGTTTTTACTGTAATTGAGAGAGATAGCCGAATTTTCGTTGCTTTTTGTTACTTCTTCTTTTTTGTGCGGTATACACTTCCAATTATTTTCACTTTCGTACAATTTAGGAAATAAAGCCTCCCTATTCCTATGCGTGTTTTTAAACGCATAGAAATTAGGAAGTAAAGCATTATTTCGTCTTCAGTTCTCTTTCTTCATTATCATTATTTTCTGTTGATGCCAGCCTACTCCTGATTTATTCATGGCCATTACTTGCACCACGAGTTTTGTGGAGACAGATAAATAATAATATAATCTCACTTATACGTCATCTCTTTTATGCGTCTCTCTCAGTTATACGTCGATTTTCGGTAGTCCCGGATAAAGGTATAGCGATGCAATATTTTTTTTTTTTTTGTATGCGTCGCAACGCGAAATGCTTCTCACTTATACGTCGGAGAAATTTCAAGTTTACCTTGCCCATTTTTCCCATTCTACATATGTTCTTTCCAAGAAATTTCACATTAACTCTTAAAATAGAAGTAAATTGGTTATCTTTTTGCATTTGTTGTCTGGACACTATTATAAGCTGCATTCCTGGGTCCACACCCCTTCACACTTGCTACTTTTAGGAGGACTATTCCAAAAAAAAGCAGGCTTTCATTATGAAGGAATTTGAAAATAATGCATTTTCTTCCAAAAATCAATCAGTATTAGATGAAGAATGAAATGCCGTTTCTTGGAGAATGATTAATTTTAACGACAAGCTTAAAAACAAGCTTCAATTTTAGACTATTTAAAAAAATAGGGTATGTAATTAAAATTTTGAGATATATATGTATTTTAGATTTGAATTAGGAATTCTTTAATAATCTAAATAAATCTTATTTTTTATTATTTTGAATGTTATTTAACCATTTAAAGACTAATTTTGTCTTAACATTTATTTCAAATTTCATTTTTACTTTGATTTCATTTATGCGTCTCTCTCGTTAATGCGTCGTTTTTGGTTAGTCCCTTGCACCGACGTATAAGTGAGAGTTTACTTTACAATTAAATTGTAATCTAAATCTGCATAAAACACAATTTTCGACCATAAACATATAAATGTTAACTCTAAAGTTCATGTAGATGATTAGATGCGTAAATAAGCTCAATTCTTGCAACATTATGCAAATCACGTTTAATACGCGATCCCGGCTTAATACACGACTTTTGTCCACTCCCTTGAAACGCATCTTAACTGGGTTCGACAGTATCTGTTTTATGTAAATATGCATCACTATATGTAATTATTATTTATACTTTTTTTTTAATATTGCACAAATTTATTTATGGAAACGGCAATATGAAAAATGGAAAATTTTCATCTTGAGTAACGGAAAATTTTCATTTTCAAAAACGGATAATTCCCATAAGGAAAACGGACAAATACTAAAATTGATTTAAAAAAAAAAAAAAACGGAGAATAGATGGCAACTTTGTCGCCAGTAAATTTTCCGGGTTTTGGCAGAACTTTTATGTATTGTGTAGGATCCAAATGTACCCTAAACCAACAAATTTGCGAAGGAAGAGAAATTATGACATCCTTCCTCAAGTTGGAGACCTTTTTCCTAATATTGCAGCTACTGTGCATTTAGGTTTTTTTTTTTTGTTTTTTTTTTTAAATCTTCGGAATCGCAGAAGATTTCTCAAAGGAGGGAACAATATGTTACTTTCACCTCTCGCTTTAAAGATTCTGGATTAGAAAATTGAAATTTTCTTTGTTTTCTTATGGAAATTGTATTAATCATGTGATAAGAAGACACAAAAATAAATCAAATATTATTATTTTAATCTATAGCTACCAAATACTAATGAATAAAAATTCTGAATCAGAATTCTGTACTCAAGCCTACTCCAATTTAGAATAGAGATCTAGACATTTACGGCTAAACATTGGTTTTCTATAAATACTTTGAAATTTAGTAAAACCTTTAAGAAAACATAAGAGTTGTAATTTTTCCAGGATGTCGCCGAGATAACTCAAATGGTAGAGTATTGGCAATTTATACCAGAGATTCTGGGATCGACTCACGGCCTAGACACATTTTCACTCAGTTGGAAAATTACAACTCGTATCATTTCCTTACAAATAAGAAAGATTAAGTTAAAAATATGAAAGTTCTATCATAAAGCATTTGAAAGAAAAACTAATTTTAGTTTTCAAACATATTTTATTACATAAAAGATTGACTATGTTTTATTACAACTTATTATACTTAGGAGCTTTTTAATTGCTGATTTTGAGCATGTAATCACACTATAATAAATTATAACACCTTGTAATAATATATTTCTTTTAAATGCTAAAAGGTGTAAATTAACAACATGATACAAATAAAAATAACTTTTATTAGGTTGTTTGACATGTTTCGACTCACTCCGAGTCATTTTCAAAAACAAATGAGAATATTCCACAACTGCACGGGTTTTGAAGTTATTATTTAAAATGCTATCATTTAATTTTCATGTACTTTTTTAAAAATTACGCACGTTACCTTTTATTTTTACTTGGTTGCTTATTTTATTTATTATACCAAGTAAAAATAAAAGATAACGTGCGTAATTTTTAAAAAAGTACATGAAAATTAAATGATAGCATTTTAAATAACTTCAAAGACCGTCCAATTATAGAATATTCTCATTTGTTTTTGAAAACGACTCGGAGTGAGTCAAAGCATGTCAAACAACCTAATAAAAGTTATTTTAATTTGTATTATGTTGTTAATTTACACATTTTAGCATTTAAAAGAAATAGATTTACAAGGTGTTATAATTTATTATATTGTTATGGAATCACACTTTAAATGGTTTTGCACTGGTTGTGCAAAACTCGCTTTTACTAGAAATAAGATCTAACGATGGAGATAGCAAAAACCAAAATTGACATTTTAGTTTGAAATATGATTTTCACCTGGGTAAAATACTACAAAAATTGCAATAATTAAGATAAAAGGCGATAACTTTGTGCCAATATAATTAAATGCATTAAAACACCATGTTCAGCAGTACAAAAATTTTTAATATTAATTTGTACTTCTCAACAAGTTGTATTAACGCATTTACATGCAAAATTTTGCAAAAAATTAAATCTCAAAACCCTAATAAAAATTCTATTGCAATGTTGTGAATGTTTTAAATGGTAATGTGTTTCAAGTAGTTGATTCTGCAACGTATGAAATTTTGACAGTTATTAAACTTTTAATTTCTATCAAACAAGTACAGTTTTGTTTCTGTCAGTGTCTATCATAAAAGAGGCTGTAGTTTCAAATACTGAAAAAAACAAGGTTATAATTCTTCTTCCTCCTCAATAACATAATGCTTTTCTCTCTTCCATTCTATACTTATTTAATATTATTATGGATTCGCTTATTTAGTTGTGTGTATTCGTATACATAATTACGTGCATGTATGTATGAAATGCAATTTTATTTTGTGCTTCAAAAGTAAATTAATATTTTGATAGTTATAAAATTAAAAATTAATCATAAGTTATTGTTTAAACCAGTGTTTCTCAATCAATTTCATTTCCCGGCACAATCAAATCCATGATTCATCCTCCGCGGCACGCTAAACTTGTGATGATGGAAAACATACGCTGTAAAAAGTTTGTTAATTTTAAAGAGAAAAATTGTCAGCCAGGGCGTCAATACTTAAAATACAATTGAATCTTAAACGTTCCGAAAAATATTTAGGTGGAATATTTCGTGATTTTCCGACTGCTAAATTTAGTTCGTAAAGCCTTATCTACAAATTTTCTCCACAGGACAAAAGAATGTAAATCTGTTTATCAGAATACAATGCAACAATCTGTCGATTTTACAAAGACTGTCAGCCAAGACGCCAGTAAAGAATTGTTTATTTTACGACAAAAATATGTTTTTATTACAAACTTTCTCTTACTTTAACATATTTATCCGTAAAATAAACAGTTTACAGATTTCCTCCGAAATAAAATCTGTATTTATTACTAACTTTCTGTTAAAATAACAGATTCGGCAGTAACATAAATGGTTTGATTTTTTTTTCTAATAAACAGTTTTTTACTAAGGTCCTGAGTGACAGCTGCTTTTTACTGTCAAATCAACAGTTTTTTGTTTGTTTGTTTTTTATAGTGTATTAAAGGAATAGATAGCTTTTTAAATTATCCTAATATCATAAATTAAATGCTCCAACATTGCAAAAAGTTAAAATATTTTGTTATAATTTGTTCTAAATATATATATTATAAAATACTTTCCGATCAGTTCATATTTTTAAATCTTCTAAGTTTGAAACAGAGATTTATTTTTGTTTTTAACACCATTCACTGCAGAAAAGTTCTTTCCTCATAAATATGTTAAGAACGGAATATTTTCTTTGTAATACTTGGAAAGTTGCAGTTGAGAGAAAACAAGAGCGATTGTAATATCCGTTTCGTAATTATTTTCATTGCAAATCTTTTCTTTTGCCAATTTCTGATATATTTTCCTCTTTTTTAATATTTAAATTCGCTGAAGAATAATACTCACGCACACTTAAAACAAAGAATTTCTCTTCTAAACTCTAGAGGATTGTACCAAATATTGGTGAAATATTGGTGGGTGGATGCATTCTTCAAAATTTTAGTTCCATAAATCTACAGTTTGTAAAAATTTGTTCAATAAATTTTATATGGTATTTGTTAATTCATAAAGTCTTTATAGAACTTTACTGAATTTTTTGGGGCACACCAGAGGTCTTCGCATGGCACACCAGTTTGCCGAGACACATCGGTTTAGAAACACTTGTTTAAACTATCAAAACTGTATTATTTGTTGAATGACATACACCATGAAATATTTTATCTTCTAATTTTATCTTGGTCAGTTCCGTTTACTATATATCTAGGGGGTTGTTTCGTGTTTTACTTCCTAGTTTACAAAGATTGTCACAATTTAAAAAGGATTAGTCTGAAATAGTTTAGAATTTTAAGAATATATTTAGTTTTATAGATTTAAATTTATATTATATTAAATTTATATTTTAAGCTGTAACAATAAACAAGACATTTTATTAAAACTGGTAAATATTGCATTGTTTATATTTCACGTTTCCCGTCTGAAACACTCAATTCCGATTAATTTTCAAACAAGCGCTCTATAACTTGGACTCCCAGCTTTACGACTACTACTGTTTCCAAACAATAATCTTCGTGGTAGTTGCACATGTTAAAGAAATCTACCACGAATATTATTGTTTTGGGAATAGTGATTTAGAAATAATTGTCTTCTGGGAACGCTATATAAACGGTTGTTGGAAAAGTAGAGCACTCTAATATTTAAATACTCTTAAACCAATAATTATGAAAAAAAATACGTACCTTTAATAAAACATATCGCGCGAGTAGGTCCCAACACTAAACCCCGACAGACAGCTGCTACAGCCAGCGATGCTATAATAATATCAATGACTCGACATCTATTACTTCCTTTGCCTTGCAGACTCATAGAAAAAATCACTAATACGACAATATTTCCTAAAACGGAACCAAAACATGCCGTTACGACCAAAATCACTCGTAGTGTGACAGGCAATTCGCTGCTGAGTTCAATGGGCGTAAAAGAAGATGCATTCTCATAAAACATTTTCTCCATCTCTCACCGACCGCGCTGCACATTGGAAATCCTGAATCGAATGCAAACATCTAATGACCCCTTCTTGCCGGAATTCACAGGAGAAATGCTTTGCCTCATCAGGAACTTGCCGCCGCGACATCTGGTGATATCCGGAAAGAACTATCTCAGGAGACGGGAGTGGGGCGCTCATAAGATTGGAAAACAGGGGCTTTAGGAAAGAAGCGCTAGCGGGAAGCTTGGTTTCGATTTGCTTTTAAACTATACGATTAAAATGTGAATATTAAAATAATTCTGTTGACTTTCAAAATTTATTGATCATGATTAAATTAGACAATTTCATATTAAACATTTTATTTGAAAATATGGAGCAAAAAATCAAAATCTAATATTACGTGCATACTATCATGCGTTAAAAATGTATTAACTTTATACTGTAGTGAATGTATAATGTTACACACAATTATTCCACCATTGAAATCAACTAAAGAACATTTCTTTGTCAGATACAACGATCATGAAGACACATTTTTAAATTCCAATTGACTAGACCACAATCTAAGAAAATGAGTTAATCAAAATAAAATAATCCAAAACAAAGACATGCATTTTATGTTTTCAACTAAAGTCAATTTTAAAACATCTTCCAGTATTTTTTTTTTCATGAACTATCAGTCGGCTTATTTCAATAATTCTGGTGAACATTCGCAAACTTTGAAGCACTAACAATCAATATTCTTATAAAACATTAAACTTATTACCTCGGCAAGATAAGCTAATGAATGTCTAAAATATGCTTTTTTGTTGGAAGTGGTGATTTGACTGTTAGTATATTAATTTCGTTACCATAAGTATAATTTGTAAAACTTGAAAACAGACAAAATTTCACGTTTATTTTTTATGAACGTATTTATTGTCTCAAGAAGCTTCCTAAAAAATTAATGCAGTTGAAACGTTTTTGCAAATGGGACGTTCTGCAACTAACAGTTTGGGAATATTAGATAAAAACAAATCCCTTTCCAAAAACATACATACCTTCCGCAGTTGTATTTGAATTCTCTCTGTTGAAATGTTTATTTTTAAAATGCAATAACCTTACAGCTAAGATTAACCTGTGATTATTGATTAACTATTTTTTTTCTTTTTCTATGAAGAAAAAATCGACAACGTGAGAAATTGTGCGGTCATCTGTATGGTTACGAAATTTACTCAAGTGATTGTCCCCTCTTTACAAAATTTAACTTCAATTTATAACAGTAGACTGGAATATTATATTTTATATTATACGTGGACAAGATAATAACTTGGCGGACCACCTTAAAAACTAGTACAATGCCTTTCGATACATGATCTGTTTATTCGATATATGATCTACATATGTCTCTGCGGATTTCGATTGCTGTAATAGTATTGTACTGTCTTAGATACGGGCAGGTTTGGAGATTCCCCGTTAGCTACGAAATCTAGCCTTAGTGTAATCAATTCTGCTCAGGCAGTTGTCAATCCTTTCCGATGAAACTGGGCCACAAAGCTTTAGCGACATTTTAACGGTTGAGACTTAACCCTTTGTATCTCCGCGTTGTATATCTGCAACAAAAATATAATTTTCTCAAAATTTTACAATTATGCTAATTTGGTAGTAATTGAAGAAATGATGGCTCCTTTTTACCTCTTATTAGGGTTTTATTTATTTATTTATTTATTGCTGCTTTTAGGTCACAAGCTATCAAAGCCTGGGAGCTAATGTGTCCGTAGGTTCTCTATGTACGTACGTATGTACGCAACGCGATAACTATTGATAGAAATATCAGATTTGCTTCAAATTTTGTATATAAGTTCATTCTGATAAGGCGCTTCCCTGATTAGTTTTGGGGGTTCATTGGTTAAGTATAAAGGGGGAAATGGGGGGGGGCAATCCCCTTAATTTAGATAAATGGGTTTTTCATGCAGAATTATCCGATTTGCTTCAAATTTGGTATACCGGTTTATTCTGATAAGTCGCTTCCCTGATTAGTTTTGGGGGTTCATTGGTTAAGTATAAAGTTGAAGAACGGGGGCTAATACCCCTTAATTTAGATATTGTGAGTTTTTCATGCAGGATTATCCGATTTACTTCAAATTTTGTATATAGGTCCATTGCGATGACACTTTCCTGATTAGTTTTGATGGTGCATTGGTTAAGTATAAAGGGGGGAATGGGGGGGGGGGGTTAATCCCCTTAATTTATTGTCGATTTCTTTATTTTTTTAGGGGCATTATTCTTTGAAATAAGAGTATAATATACAATTAGTGTGTGAGCTCAGTGCCATAAGTTTAACTTTGCACTTTTCTTTTTATTAAAATAAATTTTCTTCAGCACCTCAATTATCTGAAATATCGACGAAATTAATCAAGTGCTTATCACTTAATTCGCTTCTATTATTAAGTATCACCATTTTTAAATGATTTTTTTTCATAGGATAACTGAGATCAATTGTTAGTTACTTCCATCTACATTTCTGAGAAATCTAGCATAGAAACTAAGACCACGCGTTTCATGATACATAACTAATTGAGTATTATTTAATCCCACATTAGTAAAATTATTTTTTAAATTTCAAATCAACCATTACTTAAGAGCTTAAACTTTCAGCATACGACATTCACAAGCTAATATTAAACCGATTGAAGCGTTCTCTTCAAATTTCTAGTTTTCATTCCAATATTTTTAAGTGATTTTTTTCTGGCATAGGATATCTGAAGTCCAGGACCTGATTATGGCCTAGGCACAGTATGTCATTGCCTAGGACCCTCAGATTTTGGGGGGAAGGGGCTTAAGAAATCTGGGATTTTGTTATATGTAAAAAATGGGATATTTACAAATGTTTTAATATTATTTCAAATACAATTTTTTATTCCGTTGTTCTCTTAAAATCAGTAGGTAATGAGAAACAAAAACTCATTTGCAAAATCATTTTGTAATGCAGTAGATTTTATCAAAGATTTGCTCAATCCAATCAACAAATCGCATATAAAATCTTGTAAAATTTGTATGAAAATTAATGCCTAGTTGTGAAAATGGTGATTTTCTTGGAAAATTCCTTGTTATGATTAGAAATGTGTTGCTTTATGCATACAATGATTTAAAAAAATCTTTCCTGAATCTGGAGAAATATTTTGAGCAATGTATCATGTTCTCCTGTGAGCTGTAGTATATGTCTTTATATTCTATTCAGAACTAAAGTTTTAAATTTACTGTGTTTTAAAATTTCCAATTTAAATTCTAGAAAAAGCTTTTTACTTTTAGTAGACGAGGTGGAGAGGGGGGGTAAAACGTTTCTGAGCCTCGCGCGTACTTCTAATAGTGGGTCGGGGGAGGATCAAAGGAAAGCTGTGATTGGGGCCCGGAAGTGCTTTATTTCAGCCCTACTGAGGTCAAAGGCACTTTTCGTAGTTTGTGAAAACTTTCTGAATTTTACCGGTAAATATTTTGTAAGGCTATAAAGGTAACAATGCCTTGATTCTTCACCAGTACTGAAATTGAAAGTGGCCTCAGAATGAAACGGCAATAGAAATCGTATCGTAAAAGTACAAAACTATCACGTTAACCTTTTAACCTCAAATATCCTATGCCAAAATAATCATTTAAAAATAATTAAATGTAAATTCTCTCCAGGGTAGATGATAAACATATCAGATACAGATCCTTCATCGCTACCTTCACATTCTTGCCGTGTGGCATAAGAATGACCACATCAAACAATCCGAAAAAATTCTCGCACTCCGTCGCGTTGACGTCCAACTTTAACGAATTTTTGACGTCAGAGCAGTGTATGCGTACGCTAAACGGGCCATAAAAATATCCATTAAATATCCATTAAAGAAAATAAAATTGGATCCGATGAAAGTGTTTAATGGACAATGTAGATGAAACTGGCATCGCTATTGTCCAACACAAAGCCCAAAAAATTGTAGTCATGAAAGGAAATAAAAACGTCCATAAAGTATCGTCTACGGTTCCTTAGTCGCTGTAGTGATGCGCATGTCAACCGCAGGGATGTTTGTACTCCCTCTCATGATATTTCTGAGGAAGCTCATGAAGAAAGAGCTAATGGATTCTTCCTGGATCAATCGGAGCTGTGCATGAGTCATTGTGGATTACAGCAGAGATTTTCGAGAGATGGTTTTGCCATTTTTTGTCCATTATAAAGCCATTAAAAGACTATCCCATTGTGTTCATAATGAATGGGCATTACTCACATTCTCTTAACTTGACTGTCATTTACCTTGCACGGGAGAATGGTGTTATAATCGTGTGTTTGACTCTCCATTCAACAGCAAAACTGCAGCCTCTCGATGTCGTGTATATGTTTCCGTTTAAAACGTTTTATGCTAAGCAATAGAAAATGGGCTGTCAACCATCCTGGTAAAATAATTGGGAACCTACAAACCGCACAACTTTTTAATGAAGCCTACGAACGCGCTGCTGTTGTTAAAACTGCTCTTAATGGCTTCAAAAAGACGGACATCATGCCATTTAACCCCAACATTTTTGGACATAAAGATTTTTTTGGCGAAACTTCATCTCTCTCCATCTGGTGAAAATTTCATGGTAGCTGATCAAGCATCATCAAGCGGCCAGGTTCAGCAAACTGTTGCTGCCATCATCCCTAAAGAGATCAGGGAAGTGCCAGTGATCACACCAGCAACTTCTGCCCGAAGAAGTTCAGCAACATTGATCACTGGATCTCTACATAAAAACAAAATAAAGGATTCCCAGGCGGAGAAGAAACGCTCAGCTGAAAAATAACTTCTGGCACCCACCACTATCAAGGGAAAGAGGAAGACTCCACCATCCACCATGTAAAAAATACAAATGTTACCTACCCAGTGACTGTGATGACGAAAGTGACTCTTCTGTTGACATTCCTTATGATGATAATACAAGAGATAATGATGCAGAGTGCCCTATCTGCTTGAAGCGTTTTTTCTGATGATAAACATGGAGAACAATAGGTTCAGTGCCTTCAATGCTGCTCTTGGTCACGCGAAACATGCTCAGGAGCCAAAAACAATACAAAATTTATATGTTCCTCATGTCTGGATGGCTAATGTTCCTTTATGTTATTCTTCCACTGATTA
Organism: Maratus michaelseni; assembly: GCA_963931845.1. Lineage (NCBI taxonomy): Eukaryota > Metazoa > Arthropoda > Arachnida > Araneae > Salticidae > Maratus > Maratus michaelseni. The sequence goes on along the minus strand of OZ007586.1, from coordinate 66,521,306 downwards.
ATAGTGCATTTCTTTGTGCCTTAATTTAAGGTAAATTAAATTACTTACTCATTCTGAAATAAATTTTGATTTAGTTATAAGTTAAGCCTCTGCTTTTTGGATTTTTTGAGGGGGGCGAAATTGGGACCTTTTTCCCCCCATATATAGATACTTTTGAAAAACAATTTTCCGCATTGTTAAATTTTTTTGTACAAGATTTGCTTATGTTTCTATGTGCGTGGGTAGTTAGTCAACGTAAAACCCAAATTTGGTAGGTTTCTACTGAAAATTACAACTTTCAAGGGCCTAAAAGTGACTGGGGGACGAAAATAGGGCACCTTTCCTATGCGATCCACACGAAAAACAAGAAAAAAAAAACAGCAAATTTTTAAACTCACATGTGAATGTACAAATTATTTGCATGTTTAAATGTTAAGACTTAGCAAATCAACTTATACGTTAATACAATTTATGAAACCTAAATTTACTTAAAATTTAAAGATTTTGGATTTAATTTTCCAAAGTAAATTTTCATAATTTTTATTATTAAATTAACTTAAATTACCTTTTACATAAACAGTAAAAAGAAATAATTATAATTCTGATATTCACAGTTCTGAATTTTCACAAATCTGAATATCCAGTTAATATAAGTTTTCCTTCACATTAAAGAAAACAAAAGACCTTAATTAATTTAGATTAATTAAAATTAGTTCTTACACTTCTTTCGCTATATTTATCGCTTTATCCTCCATTTCGAAATGCATTTTCCTGCGCTGAATATTTGCATCTAAATTGAAATATAACAAAAGCGCCAATGAAATTAATTGCGAAAATGTGTAGTTTTTAAGATAAAAATTACGTGTGAAAAAACAGTGCGGTGTTTGTTTTCTAAAATCAATGATTATGAAAAATCATATCTTTGAACGATTAAAAGTCAAAACTGTTACACATTGATAAACTGAAATGAAATAAATTTAATTTGTATCAAGCGTAGGATGTTATACTCTATTCAAAGAATAACAAAAAGAAAATGTTTTCCGAAATGTCATTAAATCCTGGATTTCTATAGAGGATTTTAATTTTAAGCTTTGTCTGCGGTAAAGTTTAAATTTCATTTTGAAATGTTTTGAATATTTTGAATTTGATATTATTATTTTGGTATAAATTTTGGATTAGTATTTAACAGTTCCTCGCTTCACATCATTTCAGATAAAATGAAAATAACTCAAGTTAACTCAAAATACTCCGTTTTTCCCTACAACGTAAATTGTAATGACTGAAAAAAAAAAAAGATATTTTGTATTGCAGTTCAATACTTTAAATATGAGTTGAATTCTTACGTTTAATTAGTATATTAATCTAATGTCTATATTTCGTAAATTGTTAAATGTTAAAAAGTTATAAATTATTATATCAATATACGGGAGTAGTTTGATAAGTTATCGGCCTGATACAAAAATGGAACAAATACACACGAAATATTCGATGACCTAAGATAAAAATTTCCAGAAATTCTCCAGTCAAAAGACGGAAATTTCTACAAATAACATAAAAATCTCTTCTAATCACAGGGGTATTCCGTGAACTTTGACAGGGATGGAACAAGTATTACCAAATGACATTGATGTTTCTAAAGTATGATCCTTTAGATGACATGCTGCCATGTTTCAGACGCGTGAGTTTTTTGGTTATTGCTGGGGCTGGGCGATAAAGTAAAACAAACAAGTTATGACATTTCGTAAAAATGGAAAAAATTTAAGTTCGAGCTGTCATAAAATACTTTGTTACAAAAAGTTTAACCACCACGGACATACAAAAAGAGTTACATTCCACCTTAAAGGATTCTTATCCTTCATATTCGACGATAAAAAAGTGCTCTGCTGAATTTAAACATGGTAGGAAATCAATTCACGATGATAAACGCTCAGGACGCCCAAAAACCACTACGACCGAGGAAATCAACTAAAAAATTCACAATGCCGTATTGAATGAACGCCGATTGAAGATACGCGAACTTGCTGACATTGCAAACATCTCGGTAGACCGTGTCCACTACATTTTACAGGATGTTTTGGGTATGAAAAAGCTTTCCGCTCGATGCGTGCCGCGTTTGTTGAACATCGACCAAGAACGCCAAAGAATGAACATTTTTCAAGAGTCCTCCGAAATGTACTGCGTTGCAAGTTGAAAAATAAAATGAAATATTGTCAAATATCTTTTATTTTCTTTGTCAGGCCGAGACTTTTTCGAAACATCTTCGTACAGAGCTGCACTAAAGAATTCGCGCACTAAGAGTGTGTCTTAAATGTAATAAGTTGCAAAGGTACTACATCGAAAAATAATATGAAATTATGACAAAAATCAATCTTGTGCTTTCACTGTCAGGCTGAGAACTTATTAAACCACCCTCGTATGCATAGCTGCCAACTTTAAAGCTTTTTTTCATACCACTGTTTTTTAATAGAAAAATTTGTCCTCTTTAATCGTAATTTTCTACGATTAAACAAGCCTACTTTTGTTGTTAAAAAAAAGTCGTAATAAAAACGCGTAAAAGTTGTCAACTATGCATATGGAAAGCAAAGGTTTTAAAGTGGTTGTTTTATAAATGGTATAGTTTCGAATAGAGACAAATTTATGGTAAATCCCAATTGTTGAAATACTCCAATGCTAGTTTTTAGATTTTTAAAAGATAAATCAACAAAAATTCAACTTATTAGAAGGTTATTAGAATTAAGTTCTATTTAAATATAATTTATATTTATATCAAATTCAAAGCAAATTTTGTTTATTTTTCTTGTCAAGAGGACTAGAAATGTTTCAAAGGGAAAAAATTCATTTTTATTATTTTTATTTTTATAATGTTTGAACCTTTAAGAATATCACACTGTTTGATCCGATAGGAAAATTCTAACACTCGCACGAGATGTAAACGTTCAGCCGCGCAGAAACGGCGATATACCTACGAAGGCTAAGCTTTAACCCTTACAGGAGCAAAGCAATTTCATTGCTAAATTGTTGAAATGAATGAATGACACCGGAATTTACGAATAAATTTATTTAGAAATAAGAAAAATCTATGTTTCACATACATAATAAATGGAAAATTTTATACCAAAATTCTGGTGTCATTGTGGCCTTTTGTAATTAAAATTAAGTGGTTTCATAAACTTACTACCGTCCCTAAAAGGGTTAAACTCAATCATCTTGAAACACTGTTTTTCAGCGATAACTCTGGAACAAATTACTGGATTTTTTTTTTTTTTTTTTTTATAAACGAAATTAAATACTTTACAAACTATACCTGGAAAACAAACATTTTTTTTTCAAGTTATAACAAAAATATGATTAATTTTTTAAACTTTTGAATTTTTTTTTTTTTTACATTTTTCAGAAAATCGTGTTTGTATTTCAGGTATAATCGAAAGACAGCGTAATAAGCAGTGTAAAAAAAGCAAAAACAAATGACAACTCAAATTTATGGAATCTGGACTTCAAAATCGTGACAAAACTGGTTTTGAAAATTTCTTTTGTCATAACAATATTGAAAAATTTGTTATTGTATTTTACAATTCAACAAATATTTTGTATTTTTATAAAACATAAATAAATAAATTCAACAAGAATGAAAAATCGTGCATCAAGCATAGATTATGTAACACTTTCCAACGCTTCCAAAATAATTTTACAAATCTTTAACATTTAATAAGGTGAAAGGTGATATATAAGTAAACAATTTGGAAAACTCATAACATATTTAAAAGCCCAATTTCAGGAATTACCAACAATATTCTGAAAAATATCCGAACTTTTTTTTTGTACAACCTTGTATATGATCTATAGATTTGTATATATACTACATAGAATGCTGCATCTTAGTTCAGTTAGGAAACGCGTAACACAGTTTAAAATTCCCCTTGTGGAATTTCCGTCAATAAACGGAAATTTACTCGAGAACTTTTGTGCTGCTCTGTAAGAAATTATACACACCAAGTAATATACAAAAAATGAGTTTGATTTAAAAACGCGTTCAGCAACTGAAAAAGCATTTCCAGCAATTATTGTCAACAAACAGTACCGAATTCTTTTGTGTGCACCTGTAAATAAACAATGAATGCTATACACACAATATTCTATAGTAAGCCTCTTGTAATGCACCTTAGTGATATATATCAATTTTAATATGTTTGAAATTGTGTCACATCATTAAAATAAACCGCAAATTATTTTCCCCCATAGACAGTAATATAACGGAATTCTTTTGAGTGTCCCTTTAAAGGAAGTATAAGTGCTATGCACACGATATTCTATAGTAAGAATCTTGCAGTGGACCTCAGTGATATATGTCAATTCCAATATGCTTGAAATTGTGTAACATCATTAAAATAAACCGCAAAGGATTTTTCCCCCCATGCACCGTAATGCAACGGAATTCTTTTGAGTGTCCCTGTAAAAAACTATTAGTGCAACATACTTCATTTTCAATACCGAACATGCCATGGTAAACCTTAATAACATTAATCAATTGCATGAAAATCCGAATTTATTTTAATCCGAATATATTTACGTGAGTTAGAGCACGGACAGACAGACAGTCACACAACCAGACAAACCGAATTCATAAACACTTTTCAACTATTGTTGAAAAGCGTTAAAAAGATGTAACAGTCTGATTTAATTGTATGGTTCCTAATCCACGATCAAACTTCAGTCCAATTTCGTCATTTCAAACTTTTCTTGTCCCATAAATATGAACTCTTTATAATAAGAATAAATGAAAAAAAAATGGGCAAAGGAGATAAAGATAAAACACGACTAAAACTAAAAGTAAGTAATAGCAAAATAAACGTGTAAAGAATAAGAAATAAACAGCCGTATAGAAGTCATTTTAGTTCATAAGAATTAAACAATATAAAATTATAGTTGCATAAACTATTTGGAATGTCTACATGGGTGCTACATTTAAAAATATAATTTTGGTTTTTAATTTTTGTACTTTATTTACACAATACAGCCATGGAAAAAATTATAAGGACAAGCGAAAAATCGCCAAATGTAGGAGCCGCTTGGCTAGAAAATTATGCAAATATTTGTATGATAAAAATGGTTGAAACAGAATATTTCCAAACAAACTTTAAGTTGAAAATTTGGAAAATCATTAAAAGGCATGAATTTAAAAGGTTTTAATAGCTTGCTACTTGCAAAAAACACGCATTCCTTTTGAAATAGCAAAACAAAATTTTGCATATTTGGTAATATCATAGGATTCTTTAAAGCAGCCTAAAACTGTTGCGCAGTTAGATTGTTAAGTTTACCTCGTTCTTCATCTTGCCAAAGACCACACAATTATCTGAATTTGAAAAGGGAAAAAATATTGCTTACTGAAAATGTGGAATGAGTGGATGTGAAATTGCAAGGAATATAAACTGGTCTAAAACAGTAATTTATAATTATTTGAAGAATCCAAAAGATTATGGCAAGAAGAAGCTGTTTCTCAGATTATGTGCCAGAAACATGGAATTGAGCGTCGAGCTTGCTTTAAAAAAAAACAGAGTTCTACCCAATTTAAAACAGAAATGAATCTACCATGCACTAACCGAACAGGGCGTAATGTTCTGCAAAAGAATCCCAATGTTAGATATGCTAAACCAGGGTCACGTCCACCACTTACAAAACTACATAAGAAGCTTAGATTGGAATTTGCTAAGAAACACGTTTCTTTTTTATCTCGCTGGATTGATGTGGTCTAACTGGATTGATGGTTCAGTCGAAAAAAATAATTAATTTGGACAGACCAGATGGTTTTCGCCATTATTGGTATGACTTGCGAAAAGAAAAGCCTTTTTTTTTCAAACGCCGATTCGGAGGAGATTCTGTGATGGTGTGGGCAGATTTTGCAGACAATAGAACAACACCAATCGTATCCATTCGAGGTCGCATGAATTCAGAATCATATGTGGATATGCTAGCTGAAAAATTATGGACTGAAGTACCCCTTATCACAGGTGGTGATAATTTGTTTCAACAAGAAAATGCAAGTTACCATGTGTCTCGTGCATCAAGTTCGTGGTTCGTGGCCAATTCTGTCCAGCTTTTAGATTGGCCGCCAAGAAGCCCTGATTTAAACCCCACAAAGAATTTGTGGGGCATTTTAGCTAGAGAAGTATATAAGAATAGCACACAATATGCAAATACAGACGATTTGACATTACCCATCGAATTAGCGCGGAGAAACATTTTTAAACAAACTTTAACTGGACTTTGTCGTGTCAGTGACTGCACGATTAATAAGGGTCATTGAAAGAAAAGGGTGATTTTGTAGAATATTAATTTAAGTCCAGACATATTTCATTATGTCCTTATAATTTTTTCCATGTTTCACGGGGGCGCATGCCGGAGTTTTGATCGGAAAGAGTTTTAGAACAGAGTGCGTCCCCAAGCGCTCGGAACTGGAACTAAAAGATTTTTCATTTAAAATTGGTCCGATTCAAACAAAGGGCCTGATTTCAACGAGAATTGATTCATTCAACTTTACATTAACTAATTAATATATAGATAAATAATTAAGACATAGATTTGGCACATCCTGGCGGTATCCTGGATTTTCCGTGCGTGCACAGAATGCCTTCTATACGGTGCCGTAAGCAGCTGAGACGAGTGACGGAGTGTCGTTCGGAAAGAGGTTTGTTTCGAACAGAATGCTCCACCTGGTGGCGGAAACTGGAACTATAAGATTTTGCAGTGCGTGCTCATCACATCTGCTATATACGGTACCGTAGGCAGTGGGGGCATGTGTAGAAAATTTCTTTAGAACATAATGCACCCCCTGTCGGTGGAACTAAAATATTTTCCTGCGCGTGCGCCGAAAATGGGTATTTTTATTGAAACCGCAAAAGAAAGTTATCGATTTGATAATCACAGACAAAAAAATATTCTCATTGTCACTCATCCTCGAGTATTAAAAAGGTATTGGAGATATCGATTTGAAACTCGCAGTCTGTACGTAGTTTATTTTTCTGATTCCGAAAATGCAAATTTTGTAAAAATCGGACTGTAACTTCTCTTAATTTAGACCAAAAACTGACCCGCTTTGAATCAAATGATCCAGACATGTGAGGAGGTGGTATTGAATTTACTTCCGCTTCAGTGTCCATCTCTCTATTACTTTTCGAAAGACGAAAGAGTTACCAGTGAAACGGTTTGGTGCAGCGATTTTTAAAGTGATTTATCATTTCGTATTATTTTTTGACGGGACCGGGCATTGCCGGGCGGATCAGCTAGTATTAAATAAAACATATCCTTTAAAGCTAAGCAAAATTTAAATTATAAATTAGTATTCCTACATCAAAAATACACTGGGACCGACTAATCTTATATGAAACTCTGGGGCAGCGATTTAGTTGGAGGGTCTTAGGACGTCTTTGTAGCCCAAATTTGTATTAATTTTAAGAAAAATACCTAATTTTTGGCTTTAGGGCCCTTTTTTAGAACTGGGGGTCTGGGACAGCTGCTCTGTTTGCCCTTGTGATGTCCTGAACACAAACATTGTTCATTGCCATTGTCTAAATAAATATCTTATATGTGATGAGTTAACTTAATATTTAGGAATCTATTAATTTTCGGTGGTTCATAATTTTTTCGCAGAATGGGATTAAATGTGACATTTGTATTAATTTTAAGAAAATACCTAAGAAACGCCCATTATAATGTTGATATGTGTATCGTTTAACAATCTTATATAGGGTGATTCAAAGACTGGACAAACGTTAAGACATGGTAGTGCACACGACAAACAAACAATTTTTGTATAGAAATCTATTACAAAGACGCTCCCGAACACTATCTATATTAAGTGTATTTAATCAAACTCTGAAAAAATTATTGGCTAAAAAGCCCAAAGCATAACCGTTCTTTTGTGTTTGCAACGTGATATTGTAAAATCCGTTTCCTGTTTTATATAACGGATCTCATTTTTACCCCCTCAACCAATAGATGCTAATCCATGTTTCATTGGATGTAAATAAGTATTTCTATCTGCCACTTTGCTTGCGGTGGTACACTGACTAAACCTGCGATCACACGTACTATCCTATCTTAGACAGTATCAACTATTGCCTCCTAAACAGGTTTTTCAGATGGAAAACCACCGAAAACGTACCGTATGAATAAATACCTCTCGTAAATTTGTCAATGAGGAACTTATCGCTATTTGTATATCCTACGGTTTATATTAGCTCGAATTCCACCAAACAGGGCGCTCTAAAAGTTAGTTGTTCTCAGTTGGTGGACTCCACATAACTTTTTAAAACACTTAAAAGAGGTTAGTCGCAAAATGTTCCGCGTGTTGCTCGCATTAATGAGTTTTATTCAGTCTCGAAAATAGCCCTACTTGCCGAAAAAATAAGCCGCTAGAAGGAAGCGTGAGACATATTTCAGATAGTATGAAACGTGTGATTGAGACTTAAGATCCATTTCTTTGCTTTTAGATAGCTGCTTGCGTCATGTCATGCCCTTTTGATTTAAACACCATTTTATCGTTCAACAATCTTATATAGCGTGATTCAAAGACTGGACAAACGTTAAGACATGGTAGTGCACACGACAAACAAACAATTTTTGTATAGAAATCTATTACAAAGACGCTCCCGAAACAGTCTCTTGCGCTCGGTGCCGGACATTGGGGTACCTGTGTGTGAACCATCTCTTCTTTCCAACGTTCTCGGATCCTATTAGGAATTTCTAGAAAATCCTTTCAGATTCTGAAAGCCAATTTTTTCGCCAAATGTCGCAAATATTGCCAAGTTTAACAACATTCTTTCATTTAGCACCAAGCATGTGTTGAGAAAGTTCTATGTACCTTGATTGGTTGAATTCTGTTTTCGAGAACGTTTTATGGATTCTGATTGGTGGAATCATGTATATCGGCTCCTATTGGGAATTTCTAGAAAATTCCTTCTGATTCTAAAAACCAATTTTTTCGCCAAATGTCGCCAAATTTGGTGATTTTTTTTTATTTGGCGCCAAGTTTTTGTCATTGATAATCAAAAGTCGATTTTCTCGCCAAATGTCGCCAACTTTTTACCAAATATCGCGAAATTTGGTGACATGTTACCAACTATGCAACTTCGCGTACTGCCAAATGTTCAACAACTTAATAACTGTTTCAACCTTCATTCCCATTGAAATGCATTGACCCGTAGTGACCCCAAAATGACCCATTAATCGAATTTTCTCGAACATGTGACCTTGCTCAATGGTCTTCTGGTATCTCAAAACGGTAGTATACAAAATTTCGTTAAAATCGTTAGAGCCGTTTTTAAGATAAAATTTGCATAGAAAATACACACAGACAGACAAGATTTGCTCGTATTATAAGATACGACTCAATAATTAAACATAAAGTTTTCGAAAACCTTTTAATTAAAAGTTGGTTTTATCGATCTATTTCAAATCAGCGTAAATGATTACATTTACGGATTTGAGTAAGAAAACTTTAAACTAGTATTAATTGGAATGAAATCGATATTTAGTTTTAATGAAAATGTCGCGGTTATTGCTTTCATTTTTGTGTTTTTTAAAATTATCGTACGCAGTATACTAAAAGCTTAAAGGGGCACTTTATTATTTAAGTTTACATATAGAATAAATTTGTAAAGGTGATTTTCACATTCAGACACGTAAGTGTCTGAATTCCCTTTTCAGTCACATATGTGCCTGAATTTAAGACTCTTCTATTTGCAGTGTATCTATATAACAAAGGACAGACGTGTCCGTGCGTAACGCTGACGTCATTTTGCGAATGGCAACACTTGACGATGAAATTTTGGTTTTGCGATTTTTTTCTACTGTCATTTTTAAAATTTTTAAACATCGCACATTTTCAAATTTAACACCTGTTATATTGGGAGAAAATTTACTTTCAAATGCAATTTGTTTGAAAACTGTATCGCAGTTTTCTCAGTTATTACACCATTTAAATTAAATTTCAAGAATGATTTTTTAAAATCTATATCGCTTGCAGACGATTACAAAATATTAATCTGTTTGCACTTTAAAAAATATAAAAAGTTCAGCATTTGTTTCCAGATAATATTCAATAGCGAAATTAAAATTTCATTAAGCAATGAATAAAATACTATATAAAAAAAGCACAAATTTAACAAACGTGTAGTTGAAATAAGCGCATAAAACCGCTGAAATTATCACAATAAATAAACTAGTTGTTGGGGGCCACCGTACACCCAGAAAAAAGTTTTGTTGAATAAACAAAAATTTGGTTGACCCAACAGAACTTTTCGTTTAAATATGGGTCAATGGAAATTTTGTTTGAATCAACAAAAAAAAATATTGTTGATTTTTTTTTTTGCAATTCCAAAAAAAAAATTTGTATCGTCAGCAAAAAAATGTTTTGTTAATTCAAGTAAAATGGTTCAATTTTACTTGAATTAACAAAATTATTTTTGTTACATAGATATATGCTATGTGTTATTTTAACAATCTATTTTCTTTTTTCAACAAAATATATTTTATTAGTTTATGTTATAATAATATAACTACGTTATAAATATGTTATATTACGAACTTGTTTTGTTTATACTACAAAAACTTCTGTTAAATGAACGAATCTAAATATGCAATTTTAACTATTTTTTAATTCATTTTCAGCAGCGAATTACGCCTGTAAACCTTGAATAATAACAAGTGAATTTTTATCCTGCTTTTTTTCAAGCGAAAACCGAAAGAGTGAAAATTGCCCAAGCCGGGAGTCAAACTCGGGTCCTCAGAAGAGCGCTCTGAGGCTCTACCACTGAGCTACAAGGAACGATAGCTGATTTCGGCATTTCTCACTCTTATATATGTCGGAACGGCTGCAACCGCAGCACAAGTTGGAAATGTCTTCAGGAGCACGCAAATTTCTGCGGCAAACATGAGACGACAATACAAAGCCCAGCATACGGCAACACATCGTTAAATTTGAATTCATTTTCAGCAGTAAATTACTCCTGCAAAAAGCAGGATAAAAATTCAGTGTTATATTTTACCAGTGTACTTTCTTCCAGTACCAGAGTACTTTCTTCTTGTAAAGATAGAAGAAAGTAATAAATGGGACAGGGGGATTTTTAAAACTACCTTGGTCCGTCCCAATGAAAAAATGTTTTAATTATCCAAAAATTATGTTAATCCTTTAATTATATAGCTATATAAGTCAAATAAATCGAGTTACAGTGGTGGCCAAAAGTGTGGACATTTTTTGAAAGTTTCATGTTTTTCAACTTTGTGTGCTTGTAGAATATATTAACTTTCACTTAAATACAAACGTTTATATATCAAATTGAAGGTAATTTAATGTAGAATTTAATAATAAAAACAGTATTACAATATCTGTATTACAAAAAAAGTTATGCAACTAATAGTAAGATCTATCTTAGATTTGCATTTTTTTTAAGTGATACTTACACAATCAATACTTAGTAGGATAACCCTTATTTTTTAAGACAGCTTCACAGCGTCTTTTCATCGAGCGAACGAGTGTTTGGAGTTCATCTTTCGTAATCACATGGTACCAAGAATCAATTATAGCTTCAATAAGTTGTCTTTTATTGGATGGACGTTTTTTTCGTACAAGAATTTTCAAACGTCGCCACAAATTTTCAATTGGATTGAGATCAGGGCTGTTTCCTGGCCATGGTAATATATCTATGCCTTTATTTTGAAACCATGCTTTGCATACTTTTTCTGTGTGGCATGGAGCTGAATCCTGCTGAAAAATAAATGGTGCGTTGTTGGGGAAGAGATCCCTGATGGAAGGTATCAATTTTGGTTCCAGGACAGTTTCGATGTATTTTTTGGCATTCATGATGCCATCAATCACTTGAATTCGGCTCACACCATCTGCAGACATACATGCCCAAATCATGACATTTGTTGGGTTTTTTGTAGTTGCTTCAATGCAATCAGGATGAAGTGCTTCTCCTACTCTACGTCTCACGTATTTTCTACCATCACTACCAAAGAGCGATATTTTACTCTCATCGCTCCAGATTACTTGCTTCCATTGATTTTCTGACCATTTAGTGTGTTCTTTTGCCCACTTAACTCGTTTTTCGCGTTTATTTTGATTTAAATATGGTTTTTTCCTTGGAATTCTAGCTTGTAGTCCAAATCCTGATAACCTTCTTCTTATTGTTCTTGAACTTACTGCAATACCCGCTGTATTCATTTCACATCTAATGGCATCTGATGAAATTTTTCTATCTTGAAGGCATAGCCGTTTAATTTTTCTATCGGCAGTAGCACTTGTGCATTTTTTTCGGCCTGATTTGGCCTTATTTTCCACTGATTTCATTTTTTCATAACGTAAACAGAACTTTCGTACACCAGAACAAGTCACTGAACCACCAACTTGTCTTGCAATTTCAGCATAAGAGAGGCCATTTTCTCTCAATATGACAATTCGGCTTCTTTTTCTAGATGTTCAATTAGTTCTTCTTGTTGATGACATTGTTTAAAATTAGTTTAATTAAAAAAAAGGACTTTAAATATTCAAAAACAGCAATACTCTATTTAATTTTAATAGTATGCATCATTCCGCAAAATATTTCCACAACAATAACTCTTTTACCATTCAAATAACCTAAACTATAGTTACAGACATTTGAATGGTCCTCAGAACAGTGTTTGTGGTTGGCTAGTACGCTTTTATTACAAAACACATCCTTATTCAAAACGATTTGTGTTTGTTTGTTCTACTAAAATGAGCATAACTTTTTTTGTAATACAGATATTGTAATACTGTTTTTATTATTAAATTTTACGTTAAAATTACCTTCAATTTGGTATATAAACGTTTGTATTTTAGTGAAAATTAATATATTCTACAAGCACACAAAGTTGAAAAATATGAAACTTTCAAAATATATCCAAACTTTTGGCCACCACTGTACGTGAGAGAGTTATCGCTACAACACAACAATTTATATTTTGCAAAAACAAAAAAAAATTTGCTGGAATTACAAAATTATTGTAAAATTAAAAAAACAGATTTTGTTAATTCAAGTAAAATTGATGAAATTTTGTTAAAATTTTGTAAGAGTGTTAACAATATTTTTTTGTCCAAGCAACAAAACCATTTTTTTTACTTCAACTAAAAATTTTGCTAAAACAAGTAAAATGTACTCAACAAAACATGTTTTGTTGTTTGAATCAATTCCTTTTTCTGGGTGTAATGCTTACCCATCAGGGATATGCATAATATAAAATATGAAAAAAAAACATGTGTAAACTATTTATAAAATGCATTGCAATTCGGACTAGTCGTTGGGGGCCACCGTAATACTTACCCATCATGTATATGCATAATATAAAATATAAAAATTAAACATGTGTAAACTGTTTATAAAAGTTAAATTTAATTCGAATTTAATTCGAGTAATTAAATTCAAATAAAATCGTGGCTTGATGACGTCATAAACTTTAAATGCTCTATTACTGAATTGCGTAAAAGAAACATCCTTATAACTCCAAAATTGATAATCCTATTATCTAACGGTTTACTGCGTCGGATTAAGCGTCTCATTTCCAATTAAAATATATCTTTGAATTGAAATTTGAATGAAATGCAGGGTCATGAAAAATAGAAGAGTGTAGAAAATATGATTGCAAATATCTGGGTAACTAATTAACCGATTAAATTCCTTCTTTATGTAAAATTTATGTTTTTTATTGTCTTTTATATTCATTTCTTAAATTCCTTATATTCTAATATGAGGAAATCCTGTGTGTGTTTTTATATATATATGCAAATTTTATCTTAAAAACGGCTTTAACGATTTTGACGAAATTTTGTATCCTACCGTTTTGAGGCACCAAAAAATCAGAGGGCTAGGTCACATGTTCGAGAAAATTCGATTAATTGGTCATCTTGGGTCACCATGGGTCAGGGTTAAGCTAATTGTATCTAAAAACGGATCTAACGATTTTGACAAAAATTTTTATCTTACAATTTTCAGGCACGGGAAGACTATTGGGCTGCGTCACATGTTCGAGAACTAGATCATTTCGTGCATTTTATTTTACAGGGTGATTCCAAGCATTATATTTTCCTTTAATTTTTTGGGGGGGCTCCCTAATTGTCCTCCTTATCAAATATGAAGTCAAACCTGTTCTTTTTAATCCTAAAATTCCAGAAGAATCTGGCAATTACATTTTTAACTATTCCACAAATGTCTAAAATTGAAAGTTGCCGGTCATTAATGGCCATATAGTGTAGTGCAGAAGATTTTAAATTCCCATAATTTTTAAAGCATTTTTATATGTACACGTAATATATTCTTCTTGAATTTTAAAACTGCACATAAAGCCGTTTGCTATGTTTATAATGCATTTTTTTTTTTTTTTTTTTTTTTTTTTTTAGAAAGTGCGGTCTGCCCCGAGTCCTACATAGAGTTGATCAGGCCAAATTTTTCCGCCGGAGCTTCAGAAATCCTTCCTGAAAGAAAATGTCTAAATTCAACGCTGGTTTATTGCTGTAAAAATTAAAAGAATTATGTGATTTTCAGCCTCTGCTAATTATATATATATAAGATAATGTTGAAAGTGTTTTTTTTTTTTTATGGTAATTTTTTCAAATGTTAGTGTAACAGTTTTAAGAAGCTCTTGTTGAATCAGTAATAAATGAGATTTAGTTTAAGTAATGAACAAGAAAATGTTCTATACTACATGCAATTTCAATTAACTTATCAAGGTCAGTTTCCCTGTCCTTATCTTAGGCCAGTAACTACGGTAACACTGACTGATTGACCGCTCTTTTTGTTCCAACCTACTGGAGATCTATAGAAATCTCCGCCCTTTGTTCGATTACAGCTGTGGTAAAAACGGGGCCAGGGGATCGCACCATGACAACGAAGGAATGAAGTAGAGAGAACGGATGTCCTTGAAAAGTCAATTTAAATTAAATAGAATATAGCTTTGAATGCCTATTGATAGGTATATTATTATAATGTGATTTGGAAATTTTTGTCGTTGTTGCTCAAATTGTTTTGTTTGTGAAATATATTCTAAAATGAAATTTTAAGAAAACATATACTAATACATTCATATTCTATCGGATGAATACTATTAAAATTCATTCTGTAAACAGAAAAGGTTTCCTTAACTATATGGAATTAAAATAGTAAAGCACTATATATATTTTTTTCTAAATGATTTGCCTTTTACCTATTTTGCAAAATATTAAATGCTGCTTTTTATCAGTTTCTTACGATAGACATTGAACTTTTTTTTACTTAAAACAAATGTATAAACACACATTATTTCTGAAAGTTTTTGCATGTTTATCTTTATAACATTGTTGTATGTATCTGCTTTTAAAAATCAATATTTTTTTAATTTATTTCCAATAGCATTTTCACTTCCTTCTATCTATAATAGTATTGTAATCGAAATTTTTTTCAACTTCCAGTTTTTACGGATTTACACGTTTTAGGAGTCAGAGATTCCGAAAAACATGTTTATACAAAATGTCTGTCTGTCCTCATTGTATCATCGAAAAGTGTAACAAGTTATTAATAGAATTGAACCAATTTATTTTATAGGTTTGTGACTATGGCCAGTAGGTCTTTCTAAGTTATAGAGATATTCCGCCAGAAGGGGTGCTGTAATAACGATTTTTTTTGCCATTTTCATTATTGTACCATCAAAAAGTGTATGAAGTTTAGGCATATAATTGAACCAAAATTTTTTATAAGTTTGTGACTGCTGCCAGCAGGTCCTTCTTGAATTTGGAGATATTCCGCTGGAAGGTGATGCTGTAGTAGCGATTTTTGTGCTATTTTCATTATAGTATCACCGAAAAGTGTATAAAGTTATGCATAGAACTGAACCATGTGTATGTTTTTGTGTAGGTTCTATTGCCTATGTGTATGTTTTTTATTATTGCCTGCAGGTCCTAATTGAATTTTGGGCTATTGCCCGACGGAAGGGAACGCTGTGATAGCGATTTTTGTGCGACTTTTTTTTATTTTTCGTAGTTCTGTTGTAAATCGACTGCTCGAGTAGCAAAAGTAACCCGGCGCTTAGCAAACAGCTGACGTATAATAACAAAAAATATATTTTATTAGCGCGTTTTTTTTTTTTTTTTTTTTTTTGAACAACACTGTTAATTTAGAAAATATTAAACGGATTTTTAAAAAATCTTAAATCCTTTAGTTAGTCTAATTTTCATTACAGATGCGATGGTGTTATTAATAAAACAAAATTCTATCTCCACTTAAACACTAGAAACTATTAAAAAAACTGTACATAGAACGTTAAATAACTTGGAGTTTGTTAAACTGTGGGAAAACAAATATCATAATCTCAATGATAAGAAATGCTTTATAACACTTTCCAACATAGTTGAAAAGTGTTTATGAATTCGATTTATCTGGCCGTCTGGCCATCCTCTAACTCTCGTAAATATACTTCGAATGACATGTAATTTTTATATGTTAACGAAGTTCACTATAGAATGTTCTCTATTGAAAATGAAATGCTTATCATTTATAGTTCGTCTACAGGGACACAGAAAAGACTTCATTTACATTATGTCTAAGGGGAAAAATCGTTTGATGCATTTTATTTAAATTGTTTATTTAGATATCTCATTTCATTTTATGAAAAAATTAAATTTCTTAATAATATTCTGTTAGTGTTAAAAAATGTTTCATATTTTATGACCGATGCATGATTTTTCGTTTTATTAGATGACTGAATATTGTTGTGAAAACTTTGAACATAATGATTTTATGCTGATGAAATTTGAAATAACTTTTTATTAGGAAAATACTTTTATTAAAAAAATACTGCTGTTATATTAAAATATGTAACATAAAATAATTTGTCAACAAATTCTAACAAAATTTATGAACTTTATCGCATTTATTACTTTATTTCTTCTTTAAATTTTGACATGCTGAATATTAAAAAAAAACCTGACATTAAGCTTAAAGAATATTCAGGCTTCGTACGCCACTTGGGATTTCAATACCACATTTTACGTAAAGTAATACTTGTCTTATTTAATGAAGAAATTTTGTGTTTAAATAGGGCGACCACTGCTTTACGAAAAATCTTGTATTCAAATACCCGGAATCCTCTGAATCCACTGAGGCATACGAACCCTTAATATGTGCTACTCAAAAAAATAATTATACTTAAAATATTTCTTGCACGAGCCTTTGTAAAAAACGATATTCAATAAATTTAGTTATTTTTCAAATCCTTTTCATCAACAACACTAATTTATTACTTCGGTAAATATTTCTTCTTGTAAAATATTGAAAAAAAATATTCATGAAAATTAAAATTTTGTAAGCAAAGCAGATTTATTTTGGATTTAAATATAATATTTTAAATAAACAATCGGTTTTTGAGACGATTATAAAATGAAGTATTTTTATGAAGGTATTAATTTTAATTAAGGTACAATGTCATTTTGTTACCTTATTCAACATTTTAAAGAGTCTGAACTTAAATACAGTAAATTACAGTGAAAAAAGGTAAACATCCATTTTTCATATGTTAAATGCTTCATTGTATATATATTAATGACTAATAATATAAAATAGCAATAATATTGGGTTGAGGAAAAAGTAATTTCGTTTTTTCCCAATGGATGGCTTTAAAGTCGCATATTTCTAGCAATGCTTACTGAATCAAGCCATACTATAGACCGTTTGAAAGGTAATAATAGTCCATACAACATTATAGATATAAAGGTAGCGTTATCTATTTACTCAGTCAAAAGTTATTGCGCTTTGAAAATGGAGATTCTAGAAGGTCATTTTCGCCATATTTTGCTTTTCTATTTCCGAAAAGGAAAAAATGCAGCGCACGCTCATCGAAAATTGTGTGGTGTTTATAGTGATGAGTGCTTAAGTCAATGCCAGTGTCAGAATTCGTTTGCTCGTTTTCGTTCCGGAAATTTCGATGTTAAAAATGAACCTCGCCCTGGCCGGCCAATCGTTGAAAAAGGTCGATGAAATTCTTAACAATATCGAGGTAGACCGACCTTTTGCATCTCGTGACATCGCTATGGAACTAAATATCGATCAAAACACAATTTTGAACCATTTACATAGGATTGGATACCAAAAGAAGCTCGATACTTGGGTTCCGCATGAATTAACAGCGAAAAATTTAATGGACCGAGTTTCCATTTGTGAATCGTTCCAAAAACGAAACGAAATCGAGCCATTTTTTAAACGAATGATTACGGGCGATGAAAAGTGGATCACGTACAATAATAATGTGCGAAAAAGATCGTGGTTGAAGCCCGGAGAAGCTTCACAAACGGTGGCAAAGCCCGGATTGACACCAAGGAAGTGATGCCGGGTGTTTGGTGGGATTGGAAAGGCATTGTTCATCATCAGATGCTCGAACCTGGCCAAACCATTAATTTGACTTTATATTGTCAACAACTAATGCGATTGAAGCAGGCGATTAAAAAACGCCCAGAATTGATCAATAAGAAAGCCATTGTCTTCCACCACCACAACGCCAGACCACACACATTTTTAGCGACTCGGCAAAAATTGAGAGAGCTTGGCTGGGAAGTTTTGATGCATCTACCCTATAGCACAGACCTTGCCCTGTCCGACTACCATTTGTTTCGATCTCTGCAGAACTCTCTTAATGGTGTAAAGCTGGATTCAAAAGAGGCTTGCGAAAACTACTTGGTTCAGTTTTTCGCCCAGAAATCTCAGAAGTTATACAGTTACAAAATTATGTTTTTACCGGAAAAGTGGCAAAAGGTCATCGATCAAAACGGCACATATATCATTGATTAGTGTTTGAAATTTATATGAATAAATTCTCTTTGAAAGACATGAAAAAAAAAACGAAGTTACTTTTTCCTCAACCCAATAGTATTGTTTAGTTATTCAATAAAAGCCTAAACTATACTTATAACAGAACATGTCCTGACTAACTGATAATCAACGCCCAGCCTCAACCAATGCTCCTAGGACAACGAAATTTGGAAAACATGTTTCTTACACAATGTAGGCAGCCACTAAGAACGGATTTTTGAAAATTCCCCCCTAAGGGGGTTAAATAGGGGGTCGAAAGTTTTAGGTCATTTCGCCATATCTCAGCAGCAATTTTAGGTAGGAGCGTGAAATTCAGGATAACAAATGTGCTAAAAAAATAGTTAAACATGTATTTCATCGATTTTAAAAATTCAACCAGTAAGGGGGTTAAATGGGGGGTGGTGAAAGTTTTAGGTCATTTCGCGCTATCTCAGTAGCAGTTTTGGATAGGAGTGTGAAATTCAGGATAACAAATCTACTAAAAAAATAGTTAAACACGTATTTTAGTCATTTTAAAGTTATTTTAGCGATTTTGTCCCCAACATCGCCTATGAACCCGATTATTGAAGATTAGACGAATAAGACAACTATTGCTGAATTTTGATTCGATATTTTGCATAAGACATTTTTCAAAAGAATTTTTTTTAATTTATTATTTTATAAATTGTTTTTCAATTCGGAATTTTTTTTCGGGTTTCAATTTATACTTATAAAAGGACATGTCCTGATTGATTCATCTATCAACGCTGGGCCTCAACCGTTGCACCTAGGACAATGAAATTTGGAAGATAGGTTTCTTACACAATGTAGGTACACACTAAAAAGTATTTTTGAAAATTGTAAATGGGGGGAGGGGTCGAATGTTTTAGGTCATTTTGCCATATCTCAGCAGCAGTTTTAGATATGAGCGTGAAATTCAGAATAAGAATTCTACTAAAAAAGCAGTTAAACACGTAATTCAGCGACTTTAGAAATTCAACCACTAAGGGGGTTAAATGGGGCGTTCGAAAATTTTCAATCATTTAGCCATATCTCAGCAGCAGTTTTAGGTAGGAGCGTGAAATTCAGCATAATAAATCTAAATTTAGAAAAAAAAAAGTTAACACGTATTTCAACGATTTTAGAGCTAGTGATTTTGTCCCCAACATCCGCTATGAACCTGATTATGGAAGATTAGACGGATAAGACAACTATTGTTGATTTTTTATTAGATATTTTGCCTGACATTTTTCCAAGGAAAAGTTTTTTTTTATTTCATATTTTATAAATTGTTTTTTAGCGATTGGATTTCAATTTTCGTAAAAAATATAGTACATTTCTTCCTCTTCTGAAAATATATTTTTTGCAAGTAAAGATTTGCGATTTAAATACTGATCGCCATTTATGGACACGGGTTTGCACAAGGGCTATAGTGATTTCCGTGTAATCAATGAATAGGCGTGAAACCCACAGAGCTCTGGTAAATGAGTGTCATTTTAACGATTTATGCACGCAAAATTCACAGGGACCCGTTATAGGGATCGCTGTATTAACTATATATGGCAGAGAAGCACACAGGACCCCGTTATAGAGATTGTTGTATTAAAGATTCATGGCAGAGATATGGCAGAGAAGCACACAGGGTCTCATTATTTTGATCACCGTGTTAACAATTTATGGGCGTGAAACCACAGTACCCATTTACAATGATCGCCATGTATCTTAGGCTATTCCATTTTTGTTTATTTTATCTGAAAGCTCTCCCTTTCCCTTAGATAATCACGGTCAGGGCCGAGCGAGTCTTTGTCAGGGAGCTCATGAAAAAAAAATATTTATGTCGCGAAATCTTTATTTACGTACTTTTTTATATTCTTATTAGTTATTTTCGTATATTTTAAAATATTTTATTTATATTTTCCTGTTTGCATATAAAATGTACTTTCTGAGCAACAAGGTAAGTCCGGGCTATACGTGCAGAAGGCAACTGGGGCCCACACGCAAGCAACCGGCTAGACGGACAAAGAGCGGCTAGTTCCTTATAAGCGTTCAACAAAACAAAATACAACAATAAATAATTTCCTTAATCCAAACTTAGATTCCTGCATTGGGTCGGCTAACACGGTTTTACCCGAAACGTAAGTCGGGTCGGGTCGAGCTGATGCTTTTTTTTTTCGTTGCTAATCGGGTTCCGGTTGATCCATTTTTTCAAAAGAAATATCTGAATATGTTTCAAATAATAAATATTGTAGGGGAGAGTAGTACACAGTGAGACAGCGGCCATTTTGACATATAGTTGTGACTTTTCCTCCTAGATCGTGCTCAAACATAACCACCTCATCTTGTGCAACACGTGGAAGTAGTTTCGGCACTTTGGTTAATCGCCCAACAAAATAGTAAGTAATTCTTTATTTTACAGTGGTTAAAGTTACATAAACATCGATTTTAGAGTTTATTTCCATTATTATGACATATATTTACTTAACCAAACCTAGCTATATGTAATGACAGACTATTTCTACGAAACGACACAAACTTTCAAAGCGGTGAAATTGATGAAACAGATATGGCATGCATTTTGTTACAACGTAACGAAAGTACACAGTTAGCAGGGTCCGTACGGGTACCGTTATTTTCCAGGTGAATTACCAGTATATTTTTCTAAAAAAATACATCAAGTTCAAACGTGCGAAACTTCACCTTATTTAAGAAGAGATTATCTATAAGAAAATACTGGTACCGTAGAATTTCCTGGTTTTAAAATTCCAGGACCCGTACGAACCCTGGTTAGGCACATAGTTGAGGTATACAGCGAGACGCGTTTCACCGTGTACCTACTATGTGGTTATGATGTTAAAAAAATATAATTCAAATATTGTATAAATAAAATTAATACCATATATCTATACTAATAAAATAAAGTTTTTCTCTGTGTGTCTGTGTGTGGGTGTGTGTGTGGGTGTCTGTTGGCGATGGCTAGCAAAATCTAGCCCACCTAGAAGCCTGCAATTTTAGATTTAGGCAGTCCAAACCCTCTCCTGGTGCAACTGAGCCTCAGAATTTTAAAATTTTGAAAATTAGAGTAGTTATTAATTAAAAACTGATCAAAAATCACAAATAACAAAGTCATTCTTCCGTAGCTAATTCGCGCATGCTCAGAAACCAATACCCGTATCTTCTGGAATAGAAGAAAGATGCACAAGTCATCCCGTTTCTTTTTTAAGTTTTTCTAAATTCACCATGGGCGAACGGCTAGAAATACGGAAAAACCGTCTACATATTCTGAAAGAACATACTTTTACGCCTCAAATGGTCTGGTTGGTTTGAAAAGATTTTAAATTTAACCCTTTCAAAAAAAATAATCAAAAAGCATCGAATTCATGTTTTTTATTTTCTCCCGTTTTCCGAGCCTTGCATTCACCG
Organism: Maratus michaelseni; assembly: GCA_963931845.1. Taxonomy (NCBI): domain Eukaryota; kingdom Metazoa; phylum Arthropoda; class Arachnida; order Araneae; family Salticidae; genus Maratus; species Maratus michaelseni. The sequence goes on along the minus strand of OZ007586.1, from coordinate 66,499,080 downwards.
GGATACAAAAGATACGGAAAAACGAAGGTCACCAAATTAAAGAACTAACTTTGTCCTTTTCAAAGCCATCTTTGGTTTTAAAAAATATGAAAATTAACCCTTCGAAAAAGTATATTTTCTGTATGACGTTTTGCGATTTTTGCGATTTTGGCAATTTTTAAAAATTTGCATCGGCAATTCAGAGAAAGGAACAAAAAACTAAGAATACCAGACAAAATCTACATTTATTCTTTTTTCGACAGCTGTATTTGTTTTTGAAAAATATGAATATTAACCCTTCAAAAAAAATTCGCGCGCAGGACTCGCTTTTGCGAATTCCGATTTTCTGCGATATATAAAATCGGGCATCGGCTTTCTAAAATAACTAAACAAAAAACAAACACATCTAAAGACATCTACGTTTTATCGGGTTTAAGCCGAATCTTTAGTTTAAAAAAATCAAGTTAACCCTTTCGAAAACATTCTTTACCGTAAGTCAATTTCGCTTTGTTAACTATTTCTCCTATCTTTAAAAATCCGAATTGGTGTTTATAAACAAGATACGAAAAACTAAAAATACCGCGCCTACATCCTATATCCTAATACCTACATCCCTTTGTTTTTTAAAATCTAGTATCCGTTTTGAAAAATTTTAATTTTAACCCTCCGAAAAATCCTTTCCAAAACTCACTCACGCAATTTTCATTTTTCGGTCCAGGTTTAAAAATCGTCATCGACTCGGGAAATGCGAGTACGGACAAACAGTAGACTCCGGATCATAGACACGTTCATTCTCTTTCGAAACAGACTGCACCCCCTGGCGGTGGAAGGTGGAACTATAGGAGTATCTCTGATCCTCTGGGCCCGATTACGAGGGGGTTTCGCTCATTCGACTTGATATCTATAGCCTTAAATATTTTAGTTGCACTTTCGACCGCAAGTATGCGCTTTCCGATCGTGGGTTTTATGATCCCGATTACGACGGGGTTTGCCTCATTCGACTTGATTTCGTAGCCTTACAGATTTCAGTCATATTCGTATAGAGCAGATTATTAATATCTCGGGCCTGGGCAACGCCGGGCGGGTTAGCTAGTATACTAATAAAAGAAAGTTTCCCTCTGTGTGTGTGTATTAAAATTTTCTTTGCGTTTTAACTATTGCTCTATCGATCCCAAAAATCTCAAATTAAATTCCAAGTGATAACCACGATTTCAGGCAGTTGTTAAGACATTATTATGTAGAAGAAAATTATGGATAGCGTGCAAAAAAATATGATTTAAGAATATATATATACACTGAGACACTTTTCGATACTTCGTTATCATCGTTCTATACTTTTATAAATAACTATTCTAAAACCATTTATACATTAATGTGTAGAGTATTTGTGTTGCTTAAAGATGTAGCAAAAAATATTTCAAAAGAATAAAAATAGTCGCCATACGTTAAGAAATAATATTTTTTGTCTCACTGTGTACTACCCTTCCCTATATTTGAATATTAATGAGTGTATATTGTTCATTTTTATACAAAAAAAGATAAAACTGATATTAAAGATGTAATTGTAGACTATTTTTCCATAATTGAATTAAAATATATATTAATTCTCTTTCATTTCGGGTTTGAGTCGGTTTCTGCTTGACGTTTGTCGGGTGCAGGTGCGGATCCGGTTTCGGGGTTTTTTTTTGTCAGGTACGGGTCGGGTTTCGGGTTGACTTTAATCAGAAATTTTGGATCGTGCAGATTTCTAATCCAAACATACATCGATTTTTATGTGTCAAAAAAGGGAAACACCGGCAACTCTTTATGACGAACATCTTAATGAGTATTACTAATTAAGCAAAACAACGGAAAAATATTAATTTTAAGGAAAAAAGCCGATTTCTTAAGAATTATTCAACTATAAGATGACGTTATCAACTTATAAGAGGAAATTTAAACTTATATTTTAGTTTTTGAACAATCATCTCATTAATGAGTACTAATAATTAGACAAAACAATGCAAAATATCCATTTTAAGGGAAAAAGTCGATGTCTTAAGAATTTTTTAGCTATAAGATGAGGATATCATACCATAAGAGGAAGATTAAACATATATATTAATTATGCATGACAAACACCTTAACGAGTAATAATAATTGTGTCGTCTAGTTGCAAAACCGGCCAACTCCTCAAAATTTGAAAATGTGTTTTTTCAGATTTTTAGTCCTAAGTAAACATTTCTACCATCTGGAAACAATAAACAAGCCTAAGCCGGTCAAATCCCTGTGTTATATGCGTTTGAAAATCACGATGTGCTGCAAAACTGGCCAAATCCATCAACCGGTGAGGTTCAAAAGTGACCATCTCCATAACCGCTAGATGGCGCTTCTGTTTCTCCTCATAATAACCTCTCACTTGTTGATTAGATTAACGTTATAGTCAGGGGTGCAAAAATCTAAGCGCCAATGGGTCGATTCCCACCACTAAATTTTTAGTATTCTTCGCCAAATAAGAATACTGATAAAATTTACGCGAAGTATAATGATAAAATTTGACGAAGAATACTAATAAAATTTAGTGGTGGGAATCAGCGTATTGGCGCCTAAATTTTTGCACCCCTGGTTATAGTGTTTTCTCTCGCCTGTCACTGCTCCTCCTTGGTGCATACAAAGTTTCTAATAAAAAACTTCTAATAAATTCTTCTAAAAAATTTGGTGTTTTCTCTGACTATGGAAAAGTTTGTGGAAGAAGTATCTCCTAATCAATCAAGGTAGAAGAAAAGTGACCCTACGATGTGGAAAATTAACAAATCCAAAGTTAAAAGGTAATGTACACCTTGTGATAACCAGGGGCGGATTAACATGTTTTTATGCTCTAGACCAAAATACTTTTCTGTGCTCTCGCCCTTCGCTTTCATAAAACTGTGAGTGAATTTTCTCTGATAAATTTTTTTTAAAAATTATCTGTTTTTTTTTATAAAATATTCTTTCATTTAATTATTTTTTTTTAATTTAGTATTTTGAGGATTGTAAATGGGAAATTATTCAACTATAAGATGACGTTATCAACTTATAAGAGGAAATTTAAACTTATATTTTAGTTTTTGAACAACTTTACAGGTTAACAGGCTTTTGTTGCAGTTAAAATCTGAGAGAAAACATTTAAGCTTACATTTTCATAATTTCTGGCATTATTTTTTTTCAGATACTGCCCTAGTGGTAATCCAAGAAATCCAAGCTGTGGGCACTCTTTAAAAGCTTACCGATGCTCCTCAATGCCTCTTCAAACATTTTTGTGTATTTGCTACCCCTAAAAACCCAACGTCACATGAAATTTAGCAAAAATTAATTTCTGGTTTGTTGCAAAACCAGCCAACTCCAGAGTAAGTTGCAAAGGTGGCCAAATATGTGCCCCTGCAACCTTATTTCGTGTTTTCAAATATACTGTCCTAATGACTATAAAACGAAAGAGTTTTGGTTCCAATCTTATTTTGGGTAAGTGTGACAAAAAATCAGCTTTTCCCAAAAATTTTATTTTTTGGAGATGGCCGGTTTTGCAACTAGAGGACACAATTAAACAAAGGAAAATATGGATTTTTAATGAAAAAAGCTAATTTCTTAAGAATTATTCTACTATAAGATGAGGATATCAACTTATAAGACAAAATTTAAACAAATAGTTTCTGAACAATGAGCACCTAAATGAGTATAGTAATTAAGCAAAAGAAAAGTCCTGATTTCATAAGAATTTTTCATCTATAAGATTAGGTATTCATGCTGTAAAATTACACTTATATTTTAGTTTTTGAACCGTAATACTTAGAAAAATATTCAAAATTTGAATGGTGTTTACCAAATTAATTGATTTTCCATACAATAATAGTAGTTTAGCAACCAATTACCTAATTTTATTGTGTATACTTGATATAATTCTGTTTAGACTGTGCATATCATAATTTTAAATTATTTAGACGTGATTTAACCGCTTATATACAATGTAAACACACTTTTTATAATCATTTTCAATGTGCAGCATTTATGAAGGGAGGCAATAATCAACCCCGCATTCTAAGAAAAGGGGAAGCATAACAAAGGCAGTGCAGGGCCACGAGTTTTACTATGAAGCGATGTAAATATCATTCGTTATTAATGGTTAAAAAAAAATCCCCGTTCTGAAACCGAAATGTTCTACATTTTAATAAAGCTTACCCTCCGCCACCATCTGAATGAGTATTAATAACACAAAACGAAAAAATATATTGATTTTTAAGGAAAAAATGTGAATTTTTAATGAATTTTACGCAAGTTTTCGGTATGGTTGTACACTAAGACGTATGATTTTATCTCTTAGATTACCATAGTACAGAGAAATAGTGAAAGTATTTACTTTTAGATTACTTTTATGTGAACCTTTAACAGTAATTATATGAACTCCTGTTTATATCACTAATTGACATATAAGAATAAGGATTTATAGGATAAATAAATAATCTTAGCTTATAATTAGTAATTTTTATGCAAGTCCAGTGATTTTATCATGTTTTACATGAGTTTTATATTAATTAGTAATTTTATATTAGTTAACTTTCAATATTTTCCATGATAAGATTGAAACTTTTCTATCACAGAAATACCACTATCTAAAATTTCACTTAAACTCATAGTCTGAGTATTGATATTCACTTAAAATTTTACCTGAAATCAGGAGAACTTATAGAATAATTACCCTGCTTACACATATCGAATTGAGTGGACAACATTCTTTTCTACAAGAATACACCAACATTTTTAAATTTTCCAGTTTTAACAGAATATGCCTAAATATAAACTTTAATTTTATCTAAACATATTTCATTTCAAATAGCCTAGTTCATGAAAACAATACGTAGTACCAAATATTAGACAACATTTTAACACGAACTTAGCCGAACACATGCCTATTTTAACATAACTTAGACGATGTAATAGTATTTCACCCATTTCTTTCAGAAATATACATATAAAAATATGGATTTACCGAGTAAATATCCATTTCAGCTTGCACTTAGTGATTTTTTACACCATTTCAATGATTACAAACTATTTTTATATCACAGAAACGAAAAATAATTGAAAACAGACGCGGGTAATGACAAGCTACTCCTTCCGAATGCAGGCGTACTTACCGCAGATTCCAGATTCTCGTGAATCCATACGAAGTCACCACCAGGAAGGGCCGGTTTACCGGGGCACCTCCTGGGCTCTTCGGCCATGGGGAGACCTGCGCCTCTCTACCCTTTCCCAAATGAATTGACGACAGAGGTCAATGCAACATGCGGTGGAACCCAAACTTCGAGGACACCACCACAAAACATTTGGGGATACGCTGGTGTCCTCCGACGGCTTCGGAGCCGGAACCCTAAAGACGGAACCGAGTCCTAGGCCACATGCCGAACTTCCCCAGCGACTCTTGCTGTACCGCAGCTTCCGATCATCGAGTCCTAGGGGAGGAGGAAACGACTTGTTCATCGGCTGCGGCGAGGAGGAGGAGCGTTTCGCCAACCCGTGACTTCGAGGAAAAGGGTCCCTGACGCATAGACACGCCCTGGCTAAGGTTGTCCCCCCAGAAGCTTTGCTTCCGGCTAGCCCCTACAGAGAAATGCAGGTGGTGGCTGATCAACTCAACTGAGGGATCATTTATATATAATAAACAAACACAACAAATGTTAGGACAACAACGGAAAATTATGTTAGAAACCACTATCGGACTTTGAAGGGTATGGAAAGATCCTTCAAAATCGCCAAAGAGGCGATCCCGATGGAGATTAGTAGCATTAAAGTTATTTCTAAGACTCTTGCTAGTCCCAACCGTCAGGCACAAAAAACTCTGACTGCGCATAGACGCGCTGGACTGGTTTTGACCCCAAGGTCGACGACTTAGGTCTGGACGGCATAACTTGACTGACGAGCCTTCGGTCCGGTTCCTCGTAATCGGTCAGTCCAAGAAGCGGCTCAGCCCCTCCCCGAGAAGGGGTGATACGAGTCGCAGACCTCGGACCTGAGGGGCCCTCTGCAACTCGAACCACTCTTGCTCAAACGGGGCAACTTCTCTTTCCAACCGACAATTGAGAGTGGCACAGAACTACTCCAGCAACATAGGGAGTCGCAGGGGACGATCGGGAAAGAGAACTTCATTGGGTGCATCTACCACACCTTCCGTCTTCGTCTACGTTCCGCCGCCTGCCAGTACCGAGGGATGCTGCACGCCGCCTCACGCACTGACCAGACGTCACAACGGAACCACAAGCGCTCCTTGTCCTACAAAGTCCATCCTCACCTTCGTCTCGCCTTAGAGAAATGTGGAAGCTGTCCTACCACCGTTAGCTAGCCGTTGCCTTCGTGTCACCATCCTTGGCGGGTGCAAAGCGCCTAGGAGCGAGGGATTGGCCTACGTGATGTCCTTTTACCACCCGGAAGTCCCGAAGTCCGGCGGAGACATCAACCTGAATCCCACTTCGGCTGGCATTACCGACCACGGATCATATGTGAAGCTCTGCACATGGGTCCTCAAGGGTCAGCCTGACGCCCCTCCTGCAGCCGAGAACCGGCCCAAAGGAGGGAATAGCCCAAAGTCGTGTGGGCGGCCAGGCCTCCCAGCCTCCAGTACTATCGACTACTCAGACACCACTTTAACACCGGAATGGAATTCAAGAAGTGGAATTTACTGGAAAAGTATTTGTTTCAAGTGGAACACATCTGCAAGAGAAATAAATATATATAACTCTACACATATACATATAACACTATAAACGAAACTTCTAACACTATAGACGAAAAAACATCACTTTGTATAGAACAGTGTTTTCTGTGGGTATTCCAGTTTCAATAGATTCTCTGTGGGTTTTCTGTTGACCAATTTCAATAAAAATCCGTTCATGGCTCCACAAATTTAATTGTCTTCATAACTCGTATAGTTTTTAAAAAACTAGTTTTTTTTCCCTTCAGATGACTTTACGAGGCACAAGCCTGCAGTGTATTATAAGTCGTGCAAACGTATTATAAAAATAATTATACTTTCACCAATTTCTATATATTTATGCCCTCAAAAAATTGTCAAAATAGACAAAAATACATGTTTAGTGGATGAAAATCCAGTTTTGTTTAATTTATCTTTTATTGAGAAAAAGATTCTTAAAAAACGCCTATTTTCTGATCTTACAAAATGGAATCTCCTTAATTTATTTTAAACTCAAACCATTTTAACAATAAAATAGTCAATTCAATTCATACAAATAAAATAATAAAATAAAATATAACTCTTTAAATACTGAGTTCCTACTTATATATTTACTACGTACGAGGCCGGATTTCCGTTACGTATGCAGCAACCGGCCAAATCAATCTGCCCCCATTAACCTCGATTGTCCGTTTCCAAGGAACTTTGAAAAATATATAGAATTCTAATAAAGGAAAACATTATCGTCCACAAATTTTAATTTTGACAGCACATAACTTGATGAATTATGCATTTATGCATGAGAAGCAAAATCGAAAAAAAAACTTACATATACATCATTACAATGTACTGAATGTAACTATGTCTATAGAAATAAAGAAAAATGAAGACTTTTTTAACATATATATTGTTTAAATCTGTCAAAGATCAATTAAGACACTATTTGGATCAAGGCACAGTATTATTTCGGGGACCTCCCAACAAATACTATAATTAAGTTCGAACCTCAGCATATTTTTACTCTCTTCTTCTCGTCTACTAGAGGTAAAGTTTGCGAAAATAGTGCAAGTTCAAAGATTTCTTTTTATATTTGAAACCAATTTTTAAAACACAATAGCAGGGCCATATTACCTTAATGGGCAAACCGGGAATTTGTTGGACACCTCAGATTAGATGATCCCCAAATTAGATATAATCATTAATCTAAGTTGTGATGTGAAAGGGGCCACGAAGCCTTCATTTTCCTCAGGGTACAAGATTTTCATAATCGATCCCTACACAGCAGACTTAAAATTTTCAGTTCTGAATGAAATATAAAACCTATATTGAATTTCCATAAACAATTATTCATTGTTTAAAGCATTTATCATAGATTTATTAAAGATCCTTTTAATAATTATATATAAAGCAGCATACTATTAATACTAAAAATTAATATTTCGAGATAATAATTTTTTCATCGCAAGGCACTTTTTTTTTCATGCAGTATCAACTCCAAATGTAGTATTCGTAATATTCTTTTACGTCTCAATTTTCGAAAAAAATTGGAAAATATATTTTACTTTATTTATTTACAAATTTTCGGACCTAAATAAGTTCAACCTACTTCTTCATTTTTCATATGATTAGCGAGATTTTATGTGATATTTATTGCATGGATTGTGTAAATTTCGACTAAAATCTTGTGCGTAACAAGATGCTCATGAATATAAAATCATAGTGTAAGTGGGTCCTGGACAATGGAGTTATAAGTGAATGTGCAGTCATCAAAGATTTGCTATTCTTCATAGTAATTGTAGTCATTTTAATGGACTTAGCCATTTTAACATTGCCATGGTTTCTATTTCGGTAAAAAGGGTCAAACACTAAGTTCTAAGCAACAGCATGAAAGTTCCAACATTTGAAAAATGAATCGGCATCATTTCATTTTCATGTAATCATGTGACGATAATCACTGAATTATAATCAGTATTTTCTAAGGAAAACCTTTTCTCTGTTTATAACAGAACATGTTTGCGAATTCTGAGTTTAAAATTTGAAATATTTTGAAAATCAAAAACAATTTTCACGAAATTTAAGTTGCGACTCTTGGACAAGGTAAATGTAACAAACACCTAAATCCGACATTGGCTACGCATTTTATAAACGTTATTGATTAATGGATATTTAATTTTTGCATTAAACTAAAATTTTAGTTTTCGTTTTCTTGTTTTCTCTTTCGTACGACGACCAATAACTTTCTCCAAATCAAATTAACAAGTTACAGTTTTTTTTTCAATTAATATAGTGACCAAAGAGCTAAAGCAATGTCGTAGCATATTGCTTCTTAAGTAAATTTTGAAAACTTCGTTCTGCTGTGTCGTTTTCGCCAACAATTATATTAATAATAATAATAATAATAATAAGACGTAGTGAAATAACGTTGGAGAACGAAAAATTACTTTAGATGGCAGTGTGATGCTCTGAATTAAAACTTCGCGAATAGAAGTAATTTCTTTTAAATGAATATAAAAACGCGTTTTAAATTGAAGCAAATGATGTTTAAAAAAACAAAACAAGGTGAAATATCACAGGAATATGCCGATTGCAACAAGTGTGATCCATCCATGATTATATATTAATAAGAAATTTAAAAAATATATACAAGTATTTTTACAAATCTTTATTTCGTTCTTTCTAAGTTTGTGCCCTGATAGTTCGTGCGCCTGGAGAAGTTTGCTTCAACTCCTTCACGACAGCTACGCTTCTGCTTGACTCGAAGCCTGCTTTGTAAAACACTAGATAATGCTCTTGTTAAATACTGAGCATCGCAAATATTTTCTGAAATAAAGATGCTGTGATAGAACCCTCACCTAATACCTGAGAGGGCCCAGAACAGATCCGGTTCTCAAGCAAGGGCCCGCACATCATCGACACCAAGGATATGGCAGCCCATAAGAGCTAACCATATCTCGAAGGTTAGCGTGAGGCACCTACTCGCGATTTGCCCTACCACCATTTCGGAAGATGTATCTTCTATTAGGCTACCACATTGCTCCTTGCCGGTGGACAAAAAAACTAAAAACATAAAAAAACTAGACGAACAAATGAAAAGGTAGACCACAAAAATCAAAAGATTTTTACCCCGCAGCCGCCCGTCTCTGTTTGACTAGGCCGAAGGCATGAGGACACAAAGTAGGAAATGAAAGCAAAAATTTGGTCCGGCCGGACCTTGATGTCGTCTGCTCCCCGTTTGCTCATCCGCCCTATAAATAGCCACCTTCTTTCCATTATACGAAGAGCGATATCGGGCAGTCCACCCCTGGGTGAGAAATAGAGTTTCATACGATGCTACTATAAAACGGAATCCCCAGACACACGTGACCGTTGATGAGGTCGGATGAGGGGATTCATCGACATCTGCTCCTTTCTGGGACTCTGCTCCAGAAACCCTCCAAAAATGGTTGGCACTGAATCAAGGCATACTCGGCTAAACACCCGGTCATTCCCCTGCGAGAAAGGTAGGTTGATTGGGGACCACTCAGAGGATTTGAGTGACCAAACTGCTTGTAAGTCTTCGTCAAGATGAGGACAAAATAGGCACAAGAACAATTGCGGAAGAGTAAAACAACAGAAGAATGAAAATATTACAGCCTGGACAAGCGGTGGAAATAGAATTTCTCTTACTGTCAAAGGTTAAAATTATGACATTTCCAAGCCTTTGGATTTCAAATTCATGCAACATACCAAACATATTTTTTTTGCCTTTAAACAAATATCCACCACATACATTTTTTTTTCTCTCGTATGTTGTATTAAAACCTACAACATGCAATGCAACACTACAACTGCACATGTAGGTCTTCCGCGGCTGAGTGTTTATATTAAGTTTACTTGGTTAAATATTTAATAATAAGCAAAAGGTTATTAGATAATAATACAGTTACATAGCACGGCGACAAACGCCAAGGAACACAACCACGACAAGACGACGTTGAGATCAATGTTACCAATCCATATATACAAAAAATGTATTGCCAAAACAACAACTGTAATTATGACAACAGAAATTAAATTCTAATTCTCCCTACAATTATGTTGTCACTTGAATTTACAAAATACAAAAAAACTTACTTAGGTTAAGCACTTAATACACTCGCATGAAATAATTATCAATGACATAAGAAAATAAACTAATTATCAAATAACATTAAAAGCAAATACTAGATTATCATATAATAAAAAGCTATGTGATGAAAAATTTATAAAAGTTCAATCAGAGTCTCAGTCTATTTGTTTTATGTTGAGCAGTTCCCTTAATTTTTCAAATTTTACCTTTTGAAGAGCTTTTGTAAAAATATCTGCTAACTGCTCTTCAGATTTTATATATTTTACAATGACTGATCCATCATCACACTCTTCCCTAATCAAATGGTAATGAACATCAATATGTTTTGCACGTTTGTGAAATACTAGGTTTTTAATAAGTTTGATGGCGCTTTGGTTATCAACAAAGAGAGTAACCCTCTTCACACATTTCACCTTCACCCACATCTTCCACAATATTTCCTTCACTGCAGTTGAAGCTGCAATATATTCAGCCTCAGTTCTGGATGTTGGAACAGTTGACTGTTTCTGACGAGACCAAGTTCAGGACCATTGCTAATTTTGAAGACGTAACCAGAAGTCGATTTTCTCGTGTCGACATCACTCGCAAAGTCGAAATCTGAGAAGCAAGATGACAATGATTATTGGCCATTGGAGAGTACTCAATGCCGTAGGCTTTTGTACCTTTCAGGTATCTTAAAATACGTTTCACAGCATTCCAATGCACTTGGCCTGGATTGTTTTAAAATCGGCTGACCATATTAACCCTTTCCGGCACAGTGGTCCCACTCCGGGCACACCTAATTTTAATTCCAAACTTGCATTCGGCACCAAGAATAATTTAATAAAATTTTGTTTGTATAATGAAAGCTTAAAATAAGGAGTTCGTATTTTCTAAAAAAGTCGTTTGCAAATTCCGGTGTCAGTCAGCAATTTCTCATTTTACGAACAGACTTTGTCTGTGCCGGAAAGGGTTAACAGAAAAGGCTATATCCGGACGTGTGGTGGTGGCAAGAAATATTAGAGAACTAATAGCTTCTCTATAAGGGATATTTTTTTCTTTCTGGAAATGGATTCGATTCTGATGACAGGATTGTTCCAGGATCTTCAGGTATAGTATTTGGACTTGCATCATCTAAATTAAATCGCTTCAAGATTCTCCTTATGTAACTTTCTAAATGCAAGAAAATTGTACTGTCGGCTTCATAATCTATTTCCATTCCAAGAAAACAGCTTGTTTCACAAATAGTTGTTTAAAACCTTTTACTGAAGTCTTCTACAATTTCGATTAGAATCTTCTTTTCTTCACAAAACAATAAGGCATCATCAACATGCAAAATTAAAAGTACTTTCTTACCTCGAAAAATACCACTGAAAACACATGAGTCAGCAGTACATTGCTTAAAGCCAAAACTAGTTACAAATTCTGAAAAGGTCTTGTTCCAGAATCTGGATGCCTGTTTTAATCCGTACAGAGACTTTTTCAGCTGACACACTAAATCTTTATCAAAACTTAAACCTGGAGGACGTTGCATACAGATTGTTTCTTCAACTTCGCCATAGAGAAAGGAAGTTTTGACATCTATTTGTAGAATTTTCCATTTTCTCTGTGCAGCTATGACTAATAAAACTCGTATGGTATCAAACCTTGAGGTTGTCTTCTGTATTGTCAATTTTTAATGTGTTTACCTTGTTCTTATCTTGACGAAGACTGACAAGTGACTTCGAGTTCAGCATGCAAGTACGATTTGTGTGTACCAAGAAACCAAGAAAGAGATTATTTTTATCTGATTTCTTTTTCTAATTCTTTTTACTGTTTCAAAGTAAATAAAATTAGACAGCATTTTATATGAATGCTAAAATTGATGTTACGACTCCTTTGAACTTCCGTCTTACATCTAGGGCGCGTTCATGAACCGAACTCTGAGTTACATAGAGAAACACAGGGGTAACCCGAAACGTTCCGAGACCGATATCACGTGACATTTTGCGAGTTACCCGTAGCGTTCGCCGGTAATTATCCAGACTTTGAGTTACCCACATTACCAGGAGAATTTTGTTGGGTAAAGGGATCACGTGGTTGGGAAATCTGATTTGTTTGTTTGCTTTATAGCTAACTGCAACTGTTAACAGTCGTTCTTTATGACTCCTACTGTACACTTGAGTCCTGACCATTTGATTGATCTACCTTTAACAGGACTATGATATAATTGGCCAACGTTGCTAGGATGATTCCTGCAATGTTCCTACAATCAAAATGTAATGGTAGATTGGTTGACGAAAGTGCTTGATTGTAAACATGCCCATAACTTTACCCAAAAGTGTTCACAGCCGTTTTAACCGCGACTTACCGCGAACACGGCCGGTGCATGATGTTTAAAACGTCATTTGGAGTGGATCATATTTACACGGCGATTGGCCCCCTCCGCCCCTCCGGGTGGTCCCGAATCGGCCCATTGGGTTGAGAAGATGACCGGGAGCCCGGCATTGCGCGCAGTAGCGTCGACACGACGGGGGCCGATGACTGACGAATCCCCACCTCAGCGGGGTGAGCGGGTGGTAAAGCGGTGTCTGATTAGCCGACTACGCTGGGGGCTGGGTCTGACTAGCCCACACTCCCCGGGTAGTCCCCCTCTCTTTGGGCTGGTTCTCGGCTGCAGGGGGGGTTTGCGGCCTCAGATTTGTCCTTTGAGACCTCATGTGCGGGGCTTCACTAGTTCTTAGCCGGTTATATCTTCCCGGAGTGGGTTCTAGAGTAGTCTCCGCGGGGTCTTGGGGCAGCCGGATGGTAAAAGGAACCGCGTAGGCTGAACCCTCGTGCCTAGGTGGTCGACTGTGTAACGACCACCGAGGACAGGTGACGTGAGGGCAAAGGCTAGCGAACGGGGATAGGACAGTCACCACATTTGTCTAAGGCGAGACGGAGGCGAGGTTGGACTCTGTATGACAAGGAGCGCAGGCGGTTCCGTTGTGACGCCTGTCTGTTCGCGAGGAGGTATACCGCAACACTCGGTACTGTGCAGGCGGCGGAACGTAGGAAGTGGGTGTGGTGTGGCTTGACGTACTGGTGTCGAGTCAGTAGGCCCGCCGTGCCTTACATGCCCACTGCGATTCCCTCTGTAGCTGGAGTAGTTGTGAGCCGCCCTCAGGGTCGTTCAGGAAAGAGACTGCCCGTTTGTACCCAGAGCGGTTCGAGTCACGGAGGGCCCTCAGGTCCGAGGTCTGTGGCTCGTGTCGCCTTCTCTGGGAGGGGACCGCACTTTCTCGAAACTATTCGACTGCGAGGAACCGGGCCGGAGGCTCGTCTGAAGACGGTGTCCAGACCTGCGTCGGACCTTGGGCCGAAACCAGCCCAGCGCGTCTTTGCGTAGTCAGAGCTTTCTGTGCCTGACAAGGTTGGGGCTAGCAGAACTCTTTTAACAATAACTTCCTTTTATTAACCTCGACCGGTTCCGCTTCTTTAGCGTACTTGAGGGAGCTTTCCACGAGCCTCAGAGTCCGGTAGTGGTCCTTCGTTCTTCCGTTAAAGTGTATAGATATATGTGCATGATCTCATCGAATGGGGTCGCTTGACCACGTCCTAGTTTCGCCAAGGGGGTTCTGTCTCGCAGGAAGCCATTCGGTGGGGAACGACCTAGCCAAGGCGTGTCTGTGCGCCAGGGACCAAGTTTCTTCGAGGTCTCGGGTTGGCGAGAAGCCCCTCCTGCTCGCCACATCCGATGAACTAGTCGCTTCCTCTCTCCCTACGATTTGATAATTGAAAGATGTGGTTACATTAATGGGTCGTGGGAGTGTTCAACATTGGCCGAGAACCCGGTTTCCCTTATGGGATCCCGGCTACGGAGTCGTTGTTCACTTCCGAGTTCCACCCAAGTGTGTTGTGGTGGTGTCCTCTGAGTTTGGGCTCCACCGTATCATCGCAGCGACCTCTGTCGTCGTTCATTTGGGAAAGGGTGATGAAGCGCAGAAGGCTTACGCCCCCGTTTCTCCCCCCGGCCGAAGAGCACCACCTTGGAGGTGTCCGGGTAAACCGGTCCTTCTTGGTTGTGACCTGGTATGGACTCTCGAGAGCCTGGAATCGGCGGTGAAGTACGACTGCCTTCTGATCCCCTTATGGACACTTCTTTGCCTGAAATCTGGGTGCCGCACGGTCGCGGTCCACCATCCCCCTCGGTATTATCTTCTTCTGTGACATATTCTCAGGTAGGTTTTTTCCCTCTTTTTTTAATTTTTGTGTTTTTCTCTTGTTTGTTTTCGCCTTCTTTGGTTTTGTGTTTAAATGTACTGTCGGTTTTGCTACTGGCCCCTCTATTTCCGTTCTCTTGCTGTTTCGCTTCTGTTTTGGCCACTCGCTTTCTCCTCGTCCTTTTGGCCGGGTATCGGGTTTATGCTGTTTGTCAATGTTTTTTTTCCTTTGTACGTTTTTAATGGGACTTAAGATTGTCCACTGGAATTGCCGTAGTGTTCGAGCCAATGGCCACTGGCCACGCTACCATTATTTCAGTGACTGTGAATTCATTTGCCTGCAGGAGACCGTTTTGGACTCCAATTCTACCTTTTCTATCCCGGGTAGAGTAGACTGGACTGTTAATAATACACATATTTCATTTTCGGATCATAAGTATATTCATTTCTCGCTGTCATTTACTCCAATTTTAAGATATAACAAACGGTACAAAACGAAGAACAAAAATTTTAATAGATTTAATCGTCTAATAGAGAAGAATTACATAAACTGGATGAAGGAACTGTTAAAAATTATGAATATACATGATTTAGATTGCTGGATGCAAAATTTTGAGAGTAATCTGCTGGATATTATGAAAAAGAACTTTAGATTGGGAACATTGTCGTATAAACCTTCACCAACATGGTTTACTTCTGAACTAAGAATTGAACGAAATAGATTGAACGCTATATATAAAAGATCAATAAAAAATCCAGAAGAGAATCACTACAGAGAACTTTATAAAATTGCAAGGAACAAATATAAAAAGTCAGTAAAATACGCAAAAAGGAAATCTTGGCAAAGTTTTTGTTCCAATACTGAGAACGCTTTCGGCAATCTTTTTAAATTTATTTCGGGAAAGAATATTAAGCACACAGATCTAATCTTTACAGTTCTTGAAGACTCTGCCCCAATGGCTTCATACGATGACGTGGCCATGCAATTAATGAAGGAACATTTTGATATAAATAGTGGTGTTAATTCGTCAGGAAGCCATTATTCAAATTATATTTATAATTTAGACCCAGGTTTTGTAGAAATTACTTATAGAGAAATTAAACATGCACTATCCAAGCAAGCATTAAACAAAGCTCCTGGTCCAGACGGAATTGACGCAATAGTTATTAAAAACTTAATACAGAAATTTCCAGCACTTATAAGAGCAATTTTTAATAGATGTCTTATGTTGGGCCATTTTCCCAAGCCTTGGAAGAGAGGTATGGTAATCTATTTTTGTAAAAGGAATAAAAATCCTAAGTTGTCAAAGGCCTATAGACCAATAACACTACTAAATATTCTTGAAAAAATATACGAAAGAATTTTGAAAACTAGGATTATGACAGTTTTGGAATCCACATCTTTTTTAAATGATAATCAACATGGCTTTAGAGAATCCAGATCTACGGTTACTGCTCTTAAATTTCTCAAGCATACTATTCAAACTAATCTAAAGAATTTTAAATACTGTTCCATTGTTTCCATTGACATACAAGGGGCATTCGACAATGTCGATTGGGATGTTTTATTTTCTATAATTGATTCCCTTCCTCTAAATAATTATCTTAAATCTTCCCTTAAATCGTATATTACTGACAGACTTATTGGTTTCAGTTTTTCTGATGGTGTAAAATGGTTTTCATTGAATCGTGGCTGTCCACAAGGCTCCTGTGTTGGACCTTTGCTTTGGTTGTTGGTCGCCGACGTTATTTTGAAAAGAATTTCACAAATTCATGGGAATATTTTGTCCTATGCGGATGATTTTATTTTGATTTTCTCAGCCAATACTAGAAACTCCTTGGAGACTCAGACTAATAGTATCTTACAAAATTTCACAAACATAACTGATATATTAAATCTTACAATTAGCCCATCTAAAAGTCAGGGTATGCTCTTTGGGAGGTTCACTCTTCCTAACAGACACCCAATCTTTAAAATAAATAATACATCCATTCCCATAGTTGATAATATAAAATATCTGGGTCTTACTTTAGATTCTAAATTTAACTGGATTGCACATTTTGAACTCCTTAGAGAAAACATTCGTAATTTTGCTTTTATTGTTAATAAAACATCGACTAGGGACAGGGGACTTTCAACAACTATTAGAAAAATTTGGTATTTAACAGTTATAGAGAAACGTATCAGTTATGGACATGAAATATGGTACCAAGATCTTAGGACTCATGCTAGTCGTAAATTAAATTCATGTCAAAGAATTGGGCTTTTCTCCATTATCAAACCTTATAGAACCACATCAACAGACGCCATGTGTATTCTCACAGGGGTGATTCCAATTCTTATAAAACTTGGCAATAGCAGCTTGCTCTATAGCACTGTACATGACAATAACAAACTTAACATTAATGGTACAGAGATCTCAAAAAGTAACATTATGTATAAAGTAAATACATTTGATTTTCCACATTATAATAAAATAAAAAATTTGAATTTTATTGCACCAACAAAAATACGTGTTGACAATTCAATCTTTCCTCAGATTTATACAGATGGTTCCAAAATGGATGAAGGTACTGCCGCTGCTTTTACAGTTTTTTATCATGGAAATTATATCTTAGATTACACAATTAGACTTCACCCCAACAATTCAATTTATCAGGCAGAGCTCGTGGCAATTTTGAAGGCGTTAGAATGGGTCATTACAACTAATTTTGATAATATTACAATATATACAGATAGTCTTTCCTCAGTATTCACATTGCAGCGGGCTTTCCCAAGTAATATAATTTCTTTGAATATCTTCAATATTTTATATAACAATAGTAGTCTTGTTGTTAACATTGGTTGGATCAAGGCCCATATGGGCCTTGAAGGTAATGAAAGAGCAGACCGTTTAGCTAAATCTGTTATTTTAGATAATCTTTTTGATACCGTTCTTGATATTCCATTTCCAATTTCATATGTAAAATATCATTTGAATAAAATTTCACTTAAAGAATGGCAAACAAATTGGGAACTTAGTACTAAAGGTCGGGACACTTACAACATTATAAGACATGTTAACACAGATTTTATTTGTAACACACAAATCTCATTATATTACGCTACTGGTCATGGCAGTTTTCCTGCTTACCTTTATAAAATTAATAAACGTCCTGATAACAATTGTATATGTGGGAGAGAAGGTACTGTAGTACATTACATTTATGGTAATTGTCCCCTTATGAAATTTCATTTCTCTTTCAATAACAGATATACTCTCAGATACAACTTATTTAGTGTAATATTTGATAATAACAATTATCACAAACTTAAAGAAAATTATAATATTCTTATTAAAAATTATTCTTTCATTAAATATACTTTCTAGTTCTTCGACATATCTGTTGTGTTTTGCAATTGCAGTTGTTGTTTAGTTGATTATTTCTCTGGCTTTTTGCTCTTGGATTGTTTTCTGGCAGCTTTATTGTTTTAGTGCAATGAAAGCTCTTTCGTAATTGAAAGAATGTTTTTGGAACAGTGTGCTAGTGACTTTGTGCAGTGATCAGTGTTTTAATACATCTTTTAATACATATATCAATTGAACGTTTATCATCTGGCAACTTCAAATAACTATTACTATCTACTATCTTTATCGACTGTTTCCTGGACAAAGATCTAGAGACAATATGATATGGACAGGGTTTTAAATCTATTTATCAATATATCTATCAACTGTGGCTGGTGATTAACAATATTATTGTGACTCTCAGTTTTCTTCTTGTGGACAAGTGATTAAGTATTATAACTACTTGAAATTTAGTGTATTAATCAACATAGTTGAACTACACTGACAAATATTTACAGACATAGTGCCTTACAAATATTGATTTATATTTTGTAGTTGTACTATATATAGGCTGAAATCCTGGGGAAAGTGTGGTAGCATGGAATACCCCTGGAGCCGGCAGAGACAATATGGAAATCAACATTTTAATTATGATGTCTATTTGCATTTGACAGAACTTTAATCCAAAACAGAGGAAGCTGATCGAATTAATAGAAGACTGAAGGAAGCGGATGATGACAAAGGAATATGACATTGTCAAATCGACTCACAGGGATAAAGTTAAATTATGATCTTTTTGTACTTGTAGGGTAGAATATACCCAAATAGTTTGTGTTTTCAGGATTTTGGTTATTTTGATATTTTTTTTATAGTTTATAATATAATTTCCTAAGGTTCTGGCTCATAGTTTGTGTTTTTAGGATTATTTTACATTTATGTTATATGCGGAGATGAAAGCCACATCTTGTAGTTTGTGTTTTGCAGGATTTATTTTAAGTTATTTAGTTTTAGTTATTTTATTGTTATCTTACTGAACTGACTGAGTTCAGCTTTTTTGTACAGCAGGTTGCAGCTTTTTGTTATTATTTTGTATTATTAATGTCGCAGATTCGGGCTCGTTCATGGGGCTGTGGCATGGCTGTTTGACGGTAGGGATTTTTCCCCCGAGGCATTGGATCCATATGCCTCCTCGGCTGGCGCCTCGGTGGGGTGTCCTCCTCCTCCTCCCGGGTAGAGTTTCAAAAATCCGGCTTATTCCCGGGTTTATTTCCAATAGGCCCGGTTTATTCCCAGGTTTATTCCCAAAAGACCTGGTTTATTCCCAAAAAACCCGGTTTATTCCCGGGTTTAAACCGGGTTTTTTCTAACCTTTGCAACTCTAATCCCGGGCATACACGTGTATTCTGCTGGTAGGGATGGCGGCCGTGGCGGAAGTCTTCTCAGTTTCTCTCTTTCCACTGTTCCCTCTGGTCATATCGATGCTCTTGGCATCCGGATTAAAGTTCATGGCGCCTGGCCATTGTTAGCATTTACCTCTCTAGGGGTTCTTTTCTCGAAACTTGGTTGGACGATCTTCTCTTCAACATCTAGCCTCCGTTTCTTATTTTTGAAGGGCTTCAACCTCAATCTCCTGTGCCGCCACCCTCCTTTCCACCCCCCCCCCCCGACCTCCAGCGTTTCCATTCTTGAGCCCTTGGGCGCAATATCTGTATCTGTAACACCTCTGTCCCGACTCGCACAGTTCATGGCTCCCCTCCTTCTCTCCTTGGACCTTTCACTTTCGTCCTCAAGCATCTACAACTCTCTGACATGGTCGATCAACTCGGATTCCTTTTATTCTGATCACCAGCTAGCGTCCTTACTTGTAGGCGGCCCAGTTAGGTCCGCTGAGTTGAGTCGTCCTATGGTCAACTGGGCTGCTGCCTGCCGTCACCTAAACTCGACCCTGCTCTGCCTCTGCCGTGACCCAGTACGATTCATTTTGGAATTCCTGTCGCGACGTCATCTCAAGAAGTATCACTTTTCCTCGCCTGTCGCCTCGTCGTAATGGTGGGACATCACCTGCCGCCAGCTTGTCGGCCTCAAGTGCCGCTACCTCCGCCTTACATGGTCCCTTTTCTCCAAGGAAATGTGGATTCTCTACAAACAGACAGCCTCCAAGCTCCGTTGTTACATCCGTACTATTTCTCGCGACTATTGGGACAAGACCTGCCGCTCTCAGGGCTCGAGTGGACACATCTTTAAGATCCTCAAGAATCTTGCTAGGAAGGACACCCCGTAACCGATAACATCTTGTGGAGCGGAGGCCCCATTGCTTCACGGCGCTCGCAAGCGGATATCTTCCTTGATGCCTTGAGCCATACGATCTTTACCCGGTGCCATACGATCTCAGTGACGGCGAGGCTGGCCTTGACGCTACCTTCACGGAAACCTAGCTGTTGCTTGCTATCCAGAAGACCCGCTCCACGACTCCAGGAAGAGACGGATCTCTCTCTTGACAGTACAGGAAAATTACTGGCCCTCTACAACGACCTTCTCGAATCCGGTACTGTGCCGCCATCTTGAAAAGAAGCCACTATCGTCCCTATTTTCAAGACAGGGAAATGGGCCCATTTTACATCATCATATCATTCGATTGCACTGACGGCTGTCTGCTCGAAAGTCTTCGAACGCCTCCTACTTCATCGCAATGTCTACTGGGCGGGCAAGAACAACATATTTCATGCTTCGCACTATGAGTTTATGCCTTTTATAGAAAGTACAGCAGCGCTCAGCAAATTCTATGAGGATATCTCTGGTGCTCGCAATTCCCGCAAAGCAGCCTTCGTGAAGTGCCTAGATATCCGTTCGGCATACACCTCTGTTTGGATCGACGGGCTAATTTACAAGCTTGCTGTCCTTGGGGTACGGGGCAAGTTTGGCCGCTGGATCGCACATTTTCTAACCGACCGCTCTATCTTCGTCCGCTGGAAGTCAGTCTACTCCAGGAGTTGGCCGTGTAGGAAAGACGTGTGTCAGGGTAGCGTCCTTTCCCCTTTCCTATTCATGATTTTCCCCCAAAATATTTCTGAGATCCTGGAGTTCGGCGTTCATTTCCTCATATATGTGGATGACATCATCTTATATGCGCTGGGGGAGGATTCCCTCCGCACCCTTGCAAAACTAGAAAACTGAATAAATTGGCTGGTACAATGGTGCACTGCTTACCACCTTTCTTTTTCACGAGAAAAGAGCTTCGCTATCCACTTTTCACGTCACAGACCTCTTGCTTCCACGCCCTTGCTCCAAGGCACGGTGCTCGAGAGGAGCCCTGTCGAAAATATTTTAGGAGTCTGGTTCAGTAGGTCCCTCCTTTTCAACCGCCATTTTTCATACCTCCGATGTAAGGCTTTCAAGCGGTTAAACTACTTGAAAACGGTAGCCTCATGTACTCATGGTGTGAACAGCGTCCATATGTTGAGCATGGTCAACTCTACCGTCCGTAGGCTTCTGGAGTACGCTTGCACACTTTTTATCAAGGCCAGCCCATCCTCTATCAACTCTCTTGAGGTTATCTACAATGCCGGCCTTTGCGTTGCCACTGGTCTTCCGAAGTGCATGCCTATCCCACTCCTTCGCCGTGAGTTGAACGCCTCTTCTGTGGACAGTCGGATCCGATGTAGGGCTCACAGATTTCTTGTTCGACAGCTCTCCCTTCCAAACCCTTCGTTTTCGGCTCATTCTGCTACCGGATCTGGAAATCTCTCTGCTGGTGCTGCTGATCTCCTTGCTCTCTACAATATAGAGCTAGGAGCCATATTCTCCAGTTTTCTTGGCCTCTCCACCCTTTTCTCCATCCTGGATGTTACATTATTGTCGATGGTCTGCCTTTTCACGCAGTTTCTCTCCCGCCGGGACCATTTTTCAAGCCTTGTCTTCTTGGTATGCCTCTACCCCTGTCTGCACCCTTCAGAACAGATGTGTTATACTCACGCACCGATATTTGGCGATATTTACAAGCCGACTCCAAACGAATAACTTAATACAATAGCCAGGTTACCATTAAAGGAAAAAATACCCAAAATTTGTCGACTTTTTTCCTTTTTATAACCGATTAAAAAAAACGGTGCGTGAGTGTAAGACATCATAAGCCACCCTTCTCTCGTCTGATACTTCGAAGGACGCCTCCAAAACGGCCATTGCAGTGTACAACGTGCACGTGGGTTCCTACGTTGCCATGCTAGTACCACACATCAACTCTATTTTCACAGTCGAGGGCCTGGCCATCTACATGTCTCTCACCTCCTATGTGACATCGGACGGCTGTTACTACCTCCTCACAGAAACAACTTTCTGTGCTGCGTGCTCTCCAACAAACCTTGCTTCGTTCTCATAGAGTCATCTTACTGCTCCAACACGCGATTCATAAGCTCTTGCCTTCACACTCCATATCACTGACCCTGGTGTGGTGTCCTTGACACAAAGGCATTCCTCCGAACGAGGTAGCAGATTCTCTCGCCCGCAACGGTACTTATATAAACGTACGCCCTCAACAAGATCGCCCCCGAAGACATTGCATCACAGACCTACTGCTCAGCCAAGCTTTAAAGACTGGTCACGTGAGTAACGGGTCCAAATATGACCAGTCTATTCTTCGTAATAGGGATCGAGGTAATGACAGGGAGTCACCCCTAGTTTTGCTTTCGTGGGGGGATGAGTTGATTCCCGATCGTTTCATGTTTACTTGTTACAAGATTATAAAAAGGATTTTTGTTCTTATGTAATAAAGCACATAAAAATTGTAGTTTTCACTTCGATGAAGGGGATATCTTCAATCTAAAGAAACATGTTATGATAATTTAGATTATTTAATTATCGGATATAAACATGTTAAGTAAATAAATACTATTTTTTACTGTATTTTTACACATGTCATTGCAATTTATTGTTTTCTTAAATAAATAACGATTTTAAATATCGGTTCCTTACAGTTATAGGGTACACTTATGTAATTGTAGGAGAAGTGTGGTTTTAAAATGTTATTTTATTAGTATGGTTATTAATACATATTTTTTTTAATTTTACCGCAAGAATTCCATTTTTTTTTCTTGAATGCTCATGTTCATTTTCCTATATGAAACCATTTAATAATATGACGAAAATGTATAACAAAATACTCAATTAATAAGAAAAGAAAATAGTTCAAAGTGTACAGAGTCATACTAAAGGATGAAAAATATTTTTTACACTCAAATATTTAAAAAAAAATGTGCTCGAATTCAAATTAAGTTTTCTGATACCTTTACTAAATCTTTTTAATTGATAAATGCGCGAAAGTTTCAGACGTTCTTATTCAGATATCAGGAAATTGAACAGAGTTTTTCGTTTTATTATAAAAGTAACTAATCTTACTGAAAATGTCGTTGAAGGTCGCACTTTGAACCTATTTTTCGGATAAGTTCACGAAAAAATTGTAATTGTAACTCACAATGTACCGATTTTATAGGAAAATTAAAGACGCTGTTCGATTTTTAAGTATTTGAATGTTAATTCTTGAAAATTTTCAGGCAAATAGGAATAAAATTGAAATTACTGTCAAAATGAAATGAAAGAACTTAACAAATATATGCTAAAGCTGGTAAAATTAAAATTATTTTAAAGTGAAGGTCTCAGAAAAAAATAAAGCAATAAAAATGCTTGTATTTCATAATATCATCACGGACCTTCTCTTTAAAAAAAAAAAAAAAAAAAAAAAAAAATGTGCGGGGGGGGGGGTTATTCATTCACTTTCGGTGTCATCATCAGAATCATCCGGAAAAAAATCATCGTCGTCATCATCGTCGAACGAAATAATTAATGGCTCACACATTTCTTCTATTATGCCGTCTTTCTTCCAATACTCATTTTCCAGGTGTTCTATGTTCGTGCAGTAGTTTTTCCATTTCTCAGCATTAACATTTTCTAGTGCAAGTTTGGTCAATTTAAAAAGTTGATCCATATTTAAATCCCCCGTTATATTTCTTTTTCGAATGAATTCCTTCATATCCGCCCATACATACTCTATTGCATTTATGTCGCAATGGTATGGAGGCAATCTTAACGCATAATGCCCATGTTCGGCTAACATGGTGTCGAATTTGTAGATTTTAGTAGAGGGCGAATTCGTCTTAACAAGGTCCATCAATTCAACTTTTCGCATGTTTGAAGAATATGGCACTTTGTTCAGTGCCAACCAATCCATAATTTCCCTTTTGTTTATTGAAGAATTCAGAGGCTTATTCAATTGAATAGAGTGATATGGCGCATTGTCTATCACAACAACAGAATTTTTCGGTAAGTTTGGAATGAATTTTTCATTTGCCCATTTTTCAAACATTTTTTACGAATTACATCCAAGTTGACATTCTCTATGGTTGTTTTCACCTTTTTCTTTTTAGGAGAAGCGAAATTATTTGCATTGTTATTAGCTTCTTTCCGAATTCTTCTTATAGCGCTATCCGAAACACCGGCAATTGCACTAGCTCTTTTTGTTGCATGTGCTAATAGAATAGTTAGACAGCCTTTATCTGCTTCATTATCACAATATTTTACAACATTGTTTAACATATTTTTCACTGCACTGTGAAAATGTTTGCCTTGAGAGCTTTTAGATTCTTTTAAATCCATTTTATAGAAGTAGAAACAAATACAAAATGAATAGCAGACAAAATAAGGAGAGAGAGAAAAAACGCTAATAGTACAAGAACAGCCAGTGAAGAAATGACAAGCGGTCAGGCAAGATAAGGGAAACTTGAATTTTGTCTCCTCCTAATATAATGCTTCCCTCCCTTCGGACGGGTCTATTTTTTTGGCACCATGCCAAGGTCCGTCTTTCTAGAGTGGTTCCACAGTATCTTGATTGATAATAAGGATTACTATCCGGGTTTTCCGCACTTAGTGGCAGGTACAACATTCCGACAGTGGACTAGCCATCGCCGGGAGAACGTCTGGCTCACACGGTGGCGCACTCGCACTCGCACATGGCTAACCAAGAACTACCTTTTTAAGATGAAACTTTCCCAATCCCCTCTCTGTCTTCTCTGCTGTGAGATCGAGACTACGGAGCATGTTCTTCTCCGTTGCTGCAAATACAGCGCGGAACGGGCTAAATTACTCCACACGCTTGGTCTAACCGCAACCTAGATATCACGAGGCTAACGAAAAAGAAAGGCTACCGCGGTGCTTCACGCATATTTGTTTTTACAAACCGCGGGAGTCACGTGATGCTCGAATGCATCAATGCAGGTGTACGAAAGAGCATCACGTCACTCTAGCGGTCTGTAAGAAAAGATAAGTAGAATGCACCGCGGTAGCCTGTCTTTTTCGTTAGCCTCGGACCTACATTATACACAGCTGGTGCATGACGTTTAAAACGTCACATGGAGTGAATCATCACATGGAATGAAAACGTCACATGGAGTGAATCATCACATGGAATGAAAACGTCACATGGAGTCATTTTTACACAGCGATTGGTGCAAAACAATGGGAGCGCCTCTTTGCACCAATCACCGTGTAAAAATGATCCACTCCATGTGACGTTTCAAACGTCACATGCAGTGGATCCTTTTTGCACGATGGTTGGTGCAAAGCGGCGCGCCCCCGTTTTGAACCAATCGCTGTATAAAAGTGATCCACTCCATGTGACGTTTTAAACGTCATGCACCGGCCGTGTATAACGTAGGTCGCGGTCTAACGCCCCATTCCACATATTCTGAAATTCTTTCCACTGTCCTTCAATCTCGTACTGGGGTTCGCATTCTGGTTTGGTTCTCCTCTGCCTTCGCTCGTAGTTAATTTTTCTGTGCTGCTGGTCGGCTAGCCTCGGCCACGACAGGCCATGTCCGTGTCTTTTGGATTAGTTGGGACGATGCCGCCAACGGCGTAGCACAGGTCCCAAGCTGTGTGCCAACCAACCAACCAGCCCTGAGAAAATCAGATGACGTCGGTCCCAACTATACTAAGACTCCTATAAAGGGAGCTGACCGCGACCTACGTTATACACGGTCGGTGCATGACGTTTAAAACGTCACACGGAGTGGGTCATTTTTACAGGGTGATTGGTGCAAAGCGACGCGCCCCCCGTTTTCCACCAATCATCTTGTAAAAATGATCCACTCCATGTGACGTTTGAAACTTCATGCACCGGCCATGTATAACGCAGGTCGCGAGCTGACGCATATCCATCTTGTTGCCCAAAATAACCGCAATGTTGCAACCCAGCTCAGCATTCGTTAACTGCCAGAACAGGTGTTTGCGGTTCCTGTCCTGTCACTCGCCGTCCACCAAGGCGGTAAGCTAACCAGTTTTAGCTTGGTATTTGGTCGGTTGGGTTATTAAATGGCGGTATGATTCAGCCTGTACTACAGGAGCTCTAAATTATACCGAGGCTAACGAAAAAGACAGGCTACCGCGGTGAATTCCACTTATCTTTTTTTACTGACCGCTAGTGTGACGTGAAGCTCTTTTTGTACACCTGCATTGGTGGATTTGAGCATAACGTGACTCCCGCGGTCTGTAAAAAAAAGATACGCGTAAAGCACCGCAGTAGCCTTTCTTTTTCGTTAGCTTCGCAATTATACGAGTAACACGAGTTTCGGTCTCTGAACACGCCCCTATTTTCTTATCCTAACATACTTTCAGTTTTCTTTTTTTTCTGAAATTCGTATGCACCAACAGATTTTTTGGTATTTTCGAAACGAAACTGATCAATCAGAAGTCGGCATTTTTACGAAATATTAATTTTTTTCGAAATTTCCGCAAGGTTATCTGGATCCATGGCATACCCTCGAACTTATTAGTTGACATGATTTTATCTGTAAGGATCAGGCTTGGAGGTGAGGGCGTTCAGTACTGAGTTTCTTGTAATCAGTGTAATCGTATTGTAATCAATTCTTAATCATGTCATCACATATAATCAGGGATAATCAAAGAAATCTTAATATAATCACATGTAATCAATTTTAATCGATATAATCATAGTATAATCAAGTATAATCTCGAATTAAAAATCTAGTTTATACTACTACGCGGCGCCACCCTCTCTATTAGATCGAATTTGGAAACGTGAGATTTTTCAAGAGAACGTGTTTGGTTTTATTATTGGTTGCTGCTTCGTCGGAGACAGCAAGTGCAACACATGCTCAATACCAAGGCTACACTAGATACCGGGCTTGCTCATTCATTATCATGACGTCACAAAAGGTGGCTGGCCGCGACCAGCGATTGGTGCAAAGCGACGAGCCCGTCGTTTTGTGCCAATCGCTGTATGTCTTTCATTTTGTCGTTTCGCTTTGTACCAATCGCTGGTAGCGGCAAGCCACCATTTGTGACGTCATGATAATGAATGAGCAAGCCCGGTATCTAGTGTAGCCCTGTCAATACACGAGACATTTTTCTTTTCTGCATCATCTTTCTGATTGTTGAAGATTGTGTGATTGTTCATCACACAATGGCACAGGTAAGATTAATAACACGCAGAGCAGTAGCAAGTATTATGTATTCTTATAACGTAATCCAATACTTTCTTATTTTAAAGATAGTAGAAATAATAATATGAATTATGAATTATAAATGGTTGCTATTCAATTACGGGATAAGTGACCATAAAAATGATGGAGTAATTTTCTACCTTATTATTTTCTTTATCTTTACAAGAAGAAAGTATTGAATTCATAAAAATTTTCGACTTCCGGTTTTTGACGGATTTATACGTTTTAGAAGGTCCTGAAAATGATTTGACTGTTTTTAAAAAGTGTCTGTCTGTATGTACGTGACAAAATTTTTGTAGGCGCTGTATCTCAAGAACTAATGCATGGAATTTAATAAAACTTTAGATTTAGTTAGACTTTGATATAAATTGGTGCTGATTTCTTTTTGGTGTAAATCGCCCAACAGGTGGCGCTGCTATGCTGCATTTTTCTTGATTTCCACAATAGCTCTATCTGAAGAACTAATGCATGTATTTTCATCAAACTTCAAATTCGGTAATACGTGTTGAACATAATAATCTCTTTCATAGGAATTACCCAAGAACACTTTCATTAATCTAAAGCAATAAATCCTTGAAACCACTCACGATGAAAATCTTTATCTGTCAACAAAACGTTAAAGAACTCAATGAACTGACACCCACACAGTAAACAGTGCCGAAAGTAATTTAAGTGATTTAATGTGTTTTTTCTCAGAGGATTATAAACAAGATGCTAATTAGTGCATTAAGGTCAGGAAATCTACACAGAACTTTAATAACATTTAAAAACTACAAACCATCTTTAATAACGCTATTGCACCCTATTTCATCATGTTATGAAATGTATTTCCCCAATGTATCACATAATGAGATCCAGGAACTTTATCAAGCTTTCTGTTAGAGTTTATATATAATATTTTTAGTCTTATGAAATATGGAGTGCGCGTCGTAAAGAGACAAAGATGCTCCAAAAATGATGTAGTGTGTAGAACGCGATTGTGAACTTTATTATGAATATATATCTTTAACCTAAATTATGTGTCTTAAATGAATTTGCACGATAATTAACATAAAACGAAAAGTCTTTACAGTAGTAAAATACTACACAGTGCTGCCAGTACAATAGATTAATTTCCGAATACGTGGATTACAATAAAGGTTAAAACTCAAGCAGAAGTCCCATGTATGGAATACACATTAAAAAGTAAGAGAATTTTATTTACCTTCCCTGAATGTTAATAATATTTTGAACAATTCTATAAGGCATTATATTTTATCTATTATGATTAGAGAAGTGCGCTAATGTGTTACAAACGAGAATTAAATATATCCATCAAGATGTTGCTGAGTAGGTTTTGTTGTAAATAGCTCAACAGGTGGCGCTGCTATGCTGCATTTTACAGGATTTACATGATTTTAGCGATAGTCATATCTAAAAAATTAATGCACGTAATTTCAACAAACTTCATATTCTGTTAGACCTGATTAGATTTCATGTAAATCATATAAGAAATGGTGCTGCTATGATGCATTTTTGGATTCTAAAATGTATAATAAAAACAATTGTGCTTTTTGAAATATTAACATGTATGAAATAGAAGACAGTTTTGGGATTGGCATATCCGAGGAGTTTAGTTTGGCATAATTAATCATGAGTGCAGCTATTTCTGTGGATTCCCAACTTAGTCTTTGTTTGGCATCGACAACAATTTGATTCTGAGGTGGTTTTGCACAGATGGGAATTCATTACAACAGAGTGCAACCAAAAGAACATAACAGTTATTTCTTTTGCAGTTGATGATGATCCTAAAGTGTTAAAAGCTATGATGCTCGTGAATGGGTTATTCGCTTCTCCATTACTGAATAAACCAAGTATGTGTAACCGTGAAATAAAAAGCACATTGAAAAATGTCAAAGCCTAGAGGGATTCATTTGTAAAAATGTCGAGATGTCTTTTGTGTTTCATGATACTGTGCATATAGGTTCTAAGTTGAGATGCCGATTTCTGAAGCCAGAAATCATTCTCAAAATAGGAAGATCCACGTGTTCTTTGTAATTGAAGCCACCACCGACCCTAAAGCAGAAGGAATTGAGATGATTTGGACAGCTGTATTTTGTTTGCGAGAATGGGCATTGTGGTTACAATCCGCAAAAATCTCGAGTCTTTCGGACAACTTCATTGCAACAAATGCCTACTATTAAATAGTGTTGAATGCCCACAGCCTTATTTTAACATGCATGTGTCTAGTTGAAATTGATTAACTACATGCTCTGCACCCACCTTGGTTGGGTTCACAACAATGATAGTCTCTATTTCAAGCAATGAGGAGTATGTCTAGTGTCTTTTCTACTACTGTTAACTTCAGTATAATCGGCCACATTCAACGTATTCATTGGCTAGGTATCCAAATTGAGGTTATGGCGAACACAAAAAGCATTGTAATTCACAAGAAAAAAGATTCTTTTCATCTAACAAATGTAAATGCAGCTACGTCAGTCTATATCACTAAAACAACGAGTGAAGACTTCTCTAAAGAAGTTCAACAAGCTCTGACAGCTGCACAACAAAAGGCTTAACAACTTCTTTCTACAGTCGGCATCATTGCTAGTAATGCACAAATTCCCAAAGTAAGTTTCAGGAAATGGAACATTGACCGACAAGTAGAAGATGACATTGAAGGCCTGGAAAATAGTGAGATGCAGAAGAGGAATGAATATGAAGATGCAGAAGAGGAGACACTCGGGATCACAGATAGTACTACAGTTTATGATGAAACTGATATTTGTCAAGAAGAGGAGGCTAGTACATCAGATGGTCATTGCAAGTTTACCCGTTGTGAACTTGTGGGCAATAGCTTTCTACCTATGTATACAATTTCAGTTGGTTCTTTGCCAGAGAACTGTGCTTTTATTGAATATGAACATCGCGATTATTCAGAAGACCACTGATTTATGATTGCTTGGAAGTAAAGAACGGGTTTCAGCAGATCGATTAATAAGAGTCCAAGTTAAAACTTCACTAACTAGCTCTAAGTAAGCGTGACAGTAATGGAGAAAATGTATGTCAGAAACTATCTGGAATTCTTTTATTTGTACCTAAAGCAAATTGAGGGTCTTCATATGGTTTCTATGGGGGAGAGTTGTTGCCAAAACTGTACTCAAGTCGTTCAATAATTGTTTTTCACCTCAACACTGAATTTTAGAGTCGTACTACTTCTATCTTCAACCTATCAAAAGTTTTGTTTATGTGCAAAAACTCCAAATTATATACTCAGCATTATTTTTAAAGTATACCGCTGTTACAAAAAAATGTTTTTTTTTTCAAATGCAAGGGTGCTGTTCTGAACGTCTGTGCCAGACAAACTTTCTGCTTCTGATTTTAATATTGAACTAGACGTACTACCTTTAGTGACATTAACCCTTTGGACATTAACCCTTCCAAGCACTTGTGTTCCTGCAATGTTGAATTCTCACCGGAATTTAGGAAAGAATTTAGTTCAAAATAAGGAAAAGCAATTTTTCAACTTTTTCCCGTCAAAGTGAAAAAAGTAAAATTTAATTAAAAGTTTCTGGTTCGAATCGGATTAAAATTAGGTGGGATATAATGTAGCCCACCGCCCCTCAAAGGGTTTTAAAGCAATATATTCAGGCATGTTGTAAATCTTTATGGCTTGTATAAAGTGATTGATGTACTGCCAAGTATTTGTCAAACCGTTGTTTTATTATAGTACTTGTCCAATTGTATCCAGTATAACTAATCTTTAAATATTTAACATAATTTTTTGAGAAGAAATTTATTCCCTCCGATTGTTTACGTTTTTTTTCTGTCATCAACCACTTACAAGTAGTAACCTATTTATTTTTTGACACACAGAAATACAAATGTTTTTGAATTAAAAATTATTGTTTTTGAGTATTTTGTACGGATGTTTGTTTTTTTCCTTGTTTGCTGTTATATCAGTTTGACAATATCTTACAGTTGTCTCTGGAAGTTTGTATTTAGAACTATACTATTTTCTTATTTTGGACGACTTTAAAAAGTTAAAATGTTTAAAAAACAGCTTTTGGAATGCAGTAAAATCGAGTAAAACTGTTAAATGACAACTTTTAGCAATTTAATCACCTGTAATCAAAGTATAATCAACTGTAATCATGTATTTCCGAGTGTAATCAACTATAATCAAGTGTAAACAACTGTAATCCATGTGTAATCAGGTATGGTCACATGTCATAACAGTAATCAGCTGTAATCATTTTGATTCCGTAATCTTGTACACAATTTTTCTATCGAGAGCCCCTCGGAGTTTCTACATTGACTGTGACTGTGGTTGACATGTTTCTCTGTTACCATGGATGTAGAGAGAAGGACAACTATCAAAACGCTGTAAATATCGAAACTTAAAAGAGTACCTAGTTGGGCTGCGAATACCAGTTGTTGGGTAATGTCAGGGCTACACTACATACCGGGCTTGCTCATTCATTATGATGACGTCACAAAAGGTGGCTGACTAGGAGGAAAGACATACAGCGATTGGCACAAAACGATGGGCGCGTTGCTTTGGACCAATCGCTGGTCGCGGTCAGCCACCATTTGTGACGTTTTGAGAGTGAATGAGCAAGCCCGGTATCTAGTGTTGCCTTGGTAATGTAGTGCCATCTATACTACAGATACTACGAGTGTCTAAGAATAGAAGGAGTTGTCATATTGGACTAGAGATCTGCACAGGCCGGGCTCGGGCCTATTTTCCTGCACGGCACTCGGGCTGGGCCAGGCCATACTTTTTTCTGAAGGCTCGGGCCAGGCCGGGCCTAGTGATTACTCTTTACGGGCCGGACCGGGCCTTACTTCTTTCTTGAAGGATAAGGCCGTGCTTTAAATTACTTTTTCCGAACAGGTTTCATTCTTCCTCGTCTTCACGCCCCAAAATTTTCAGTCCTGGTTTTGACCCGTATGAAAATCAATGTCTCGGCGTGGCCTGGTCCGTTCGAAGGTCAGCAAAATAAGACCTGGCACAAAAATCTTTGCAAAACATGCATACATTTTTAAATCGCCATTATTCTACAATTAAACATTAAAATTTATTCTTTTTAAAGAATAGTAGATTTATACGCTTATTAAAATATGGCTAAATTAAAATATAGTAAAGTGTGAGAAAGAACCTGCTTATGACGGAATCCTGTCTTAAACTGAAAAATGTGTTGATTCATGAAAAATGAATATATTAATTCCTAAAAAAAGAATATATAATACATTTACACCTCCTAAGAAGGCAAAACTGTCTATAACTCATTTTTTTTCTTCCGTATGCAATTCCATCTTAGAAGATTTTACTGTATAGCATTTTTCTGATCTGTGTTCTGATGACACTTCAATAAATGGAATATGGATTAACAATATTAATGATAACTTAAACACATATATACAACAAATAGAGATTTATTAAAAAAATAAATATTCCAGGTTGCTGCACCTCTATAAAAATAAAGATTATAAAAATGAAAAAAAAAAAAGGTTTAAGATAGGAATTTTTGCTTAGATCTTCTCTTACGAGGCAAATTTTTAACCAAATCGACGTAAAAATCAATGTTTTGTAGAAATTCAATCAGGCTGAGATTTTAACTTTTTTCCGGGCCGGGCCGGGATCGGGCCGAACTTTTAGCTTTTATACCGGGCCGGGTTCGGGCCGAACTTTTAACTTTTAAATCGGGCCGGGCCGGGCTCGGGACGAACTTTAAATTTTTGCATCGGGCCTGGCCGGGCCGATTTTTTTTTTTTGGGTTGGGCCGGGAACAGGCCTGGAAAATTCGGCTCGTGCAGACCTCTATATTGGACTACTATCGGCCAGAGTAAAATACAGTGGACGCAGAAAAGAACTCGTTTGCCGGCTTCAAAACTTTTCACAGAGGAATATCGAATGTCTACTTCTACTATTTTATCCTCCTAGGCTAAAATTCAAGAAGACTGGAAGGAAGACCCGAGATTAAGGGGAGCTAACGTATATCCAACTTATCGTGTAAAATAACCGCCCTGTTGTAGTCAGTCCACCGTAGAACTCAGCCTACACGATCAATTATTTTTCACAGTGGAGATCAGAGTGAAGAGCAGATGACAGTCATTGACAGCATCAGCATGATTTCCCTGTCCACCGCCGATAGACGATTGCGATTATCATGCTTTCTGATTAGTTGTTAAACCGAACGCTTCTTAAGTCGTTCTGGTTGAACTTGGTTTCTTATATAATATCCATTAATTTCTATATAATCTAATTAATTTCTAACTGTAATATAATAAATATTATAGTAATATAATCTTCTATCTAATCTAATATTTCTATATAATCTAATAATATATATTAATTTCTTATATTATATCTTCTTATATCTTCATAATCCTCTAAAATACCGGAAATGACTTAAAAAGCGTTTGATTTTACAAATAATCAGAAAGCGTAAAGTTCCAATCGTCGATCGGCGGTGGAGATGGAAATTATGCAACTTTAAATGGTGGTTAGGAACGGCAGCGCCACCAAGCAAGTTTAATTATCTATGTTATCTTCTGCGGTTGAAAGCCTATTTTGATAATCGTCCTTTTCTCTCTACGTCCATGGCCGTTACTTAGTAAATATAAACATGCAAGCAAAAGCTTAATGTTATAGTTATCGCTTCTCGGCCTTTTGGCTAAGATCAAAGTGTAAAAAAAAAAATTAAAAAAAATGTTATAGTTATGTCCACTCTAAATGAGAATTCCCCATCTGAACATGAAGAAATAATCAATAATGATGATAACGGTAAGAAGAAATCTTTTTTTTTTCTTGTTTTTGACTTCAAGCTCGGAATGTAATTTTAATAATTAAATATAATTTTAACAGATTTTGAAATTTCATTGTTACATAAGTATATATAAGTCATCCTAGTTTTTCTCAGATAGTTTTGGCTTTTAATGTATGTCCTGTATAGTTCTTGGAATTGCAATCTGTCTGCTTTTAGGAGGATAAAATATCCTAAGCTTTAATTAATTATATTAAAACATACATATTTGTAACATAATAATATTTAATTCTTGTTGGTGATTTTATCGCTAATTTCATCTTTATTTACTTTTTTTTTATCCATACAGTTGTAATTGTGGAACACAGCTGAAACAAATGTGATTAATTATTGAAATAAAACAGACAACTAAAGTTGAGTCCACTGTTTTAATTATCGAATTCTATTTTCATGAAAGTATTTTTCGATTGATAGTTGGTGTTTTTAAAAGATTAAAAAGTCAAGATTCGGTATCAACTAGTACTTTTTTAATGCATCTAAAGTAGGAACAAAATTTTTCACTATGTAATAGTACAGAATAAAAATAAAAGTCTTGACAAATAAATTTGTATAATGAATCAATAAATGTGAAGTGCACATTTATATGTAGTAAGAGAAGAAAACCCCTAAAAGTTTACATGCAACACATATACAAGAGAAGAAAAAATCCTTTTATTTTTGTGCATGGAGGTTTTGTTATTTATTTATTTGTTATCATCATAGGATTTATTTAAAATTAATGATTTTTTTCCCCCATAATTTCTTTGTTCCAATTTTGTGAAACTCAGACTATTTTATTATTAACCTTTTATGTACCAAAAACATTAAAAAAAAAAGCTGAGCAGTTACAAATGGAAAAAGAAAATATCCGTTTTAAAATATTTTTACTTTGTACAGCGAGTAAAGTGTCTAGAACTCAAACTGGCATTGCTGACAATAGATGTGTTAAATGATATGAATTTCATAACAAGTTTTTTTTATGGTACTTTAAAGTACTGTCAGTACATAAAAGGTTCATTGTTCATTAATTTGAGTAATGAATGCTACCCATATTAACTTTTGTTTTAAAATTATTTCCCTCTTCTTTATCGTTTAGAATCACCTCAGACCCAATTACCAAAGAGCAATACAAGAAATCTTATAGGATATTGGTAAGAGGAATTCAGTTATTTAATCATTTTATTATAATTAGGGGAGACTGGTACACAGTGAACCACTTTTTCAGTTTAATTTTTTTTTTCTCTTTAACAAACAGACCGATCTGTCTGAAAATATTTTAAAATATTCCTTAAACCTTTTTACATTCATCATAATTTTCTCAGAACATACTTTTCAATACATTTTTCAAAAAAACATCCATAAAGTGGACCAGTGTACGCTAAGAGCAGGGCACTCTGTTTTACCCACCGGGGCACAGCGGACCGCTATTAGGTATTATCCGAAATACAATATAAATCACTTTTTCATGAATCTAATTTCTCCTTATTTCCTCTTTACCTCCAAAATAACATAGTAATATAAATTTGCAAGTAACATTTTGAAAAAAATTATAAAAATATGTATTATATTTTGAAAATAATAACAGATTAATACAAGAACAATTGCAATTTAGATGAAGTTATTGCTAAGTACAAAAAAATCAACGGATATTAAAATTTGCAAATGAAATTCCAAAATCAGGTAAAGTACCCTAAAGCTGACATCTTTAAATAAAATAAATATTTAAAAGCATTACCCTAAAAGAAGAAAGAAAAACTCTATTCTAAATTATTTTAGAAAATTAGTAATGATTTAAATATTTGTTTTATTTAAAGATGTCGGCTTTAGGAACTGTTTTTTGGGTGTAAGCTTTAGGGCACTTTACCTATTTTTGAGTAAGATTGAGCCTGGAATTTGCCTGAAATACTTTTGGGTCTGGGAGCAACATTATGAAATCATTCACATAAAGAACAGATTCACCTACAGTTTCTGAAAAAATAAACTGATTTCCATTTAATTTGCGTCTTATGAATCATCACCAATTAGGCTATAGTTATATAATTCAAAGGCAGTAAATACAAAAAATATTTCTTACTATCTATACTAATAAAAGAAAGTTTCGCTCTATGTGTATGTCTGTTGGCGATGGCTAGGAAAATCCAGCCCACCTAGAAGGCTGCAAATTTAGATATAGGTAGTCCAAACCCTCTCCTGGTGCACCATTACATAAGAATTTTAATATTTTGAAAATTAAAGTAGTTATTAATTAAAAACAAATAAATATGTCATTATTCAAAAGCTAGCTGGCGCATGTGCAGAAACCAATATCCGTATCTTCCGGAATAGAAGAAAGAAAGCACAACACATCCCGTTTTTGTTTTAAGTTTTTCCAAATTCGCCATGGGCAAACGGTTAGAAATACGGAAAAAACGTCTACATATTCTGAAAGAAAATACTTTTACGTCTCAAACAATCTGGTTGGTTTGAAAAAAATTTACATTTAACCCTTTCAAAAAAAATAATCAAAAAGCATCGAATTCATGTTTTTTATTTTCTCCCGTTTTCCGAGCCTTGCATCTACCGAAATACAAAAAATACAGAAAAACGAAGGTCACCAAATTAAAGAACTGACTTTGCCCTTTCCAAAGTCCCCTTTGGTTTTAAAAAATACAGAAATTAACCCTTCTAAAAAGTATATTTTCTGTATGCCGTTTTGTGATTTTTGCGATTTTGGCAATTTTTTTAAATTTGCATCGGCGATTCAGAGAAAGGTACGAAAAACTAAAAATACCAGACAATATCTACACTTATTCCTTTTTCGACATCTGTATTTGTTTTTGAAAAATACAAATATTAACCCTTCAAAAAAATTCGTGCGCAGGACTCTCTTTTGCAAATTCCGATTTTCTATGATATATAAAATCTGGCATCGGCTTTCTAAAATAACCAAACAAAAATCAAACACACCTAAAGACATCTACGTTCTGTCGGATTTAGGCAAAAACCTTTAGTTTAAAAATAAAATCACGTTAACCCTTTCGAAAACGTTTTTTACCGTAAGTCAATTTTGCTTTTTTAACTATTTCCCCTATCTTTAAAAATCCGAATTGGCGTTTATAAACAAGATACGAAAAACTAAAAATACCTCAACTAATCTACATCCCTTTGTTTTTTAAAATCTGGTATCAGTTTTGAAATTTTTTAATTTTAACCCTAAAAAAAAAAATCCTTTCCACTCACGCGATTTTCGTTTTTCGGTCCAGGTTTAAAAATCAGCATCGACTCAGGAAATGTGAGTACGGACAAGCAGTAGACTCCAGATCATAGACGCGTTCATTTTCTTCAAAATGCATGAGGGGTTTTAAAAAATATCTACATTAACCCTTTAGAAACCGATGCATTACGTAACCAACTTTCGCAATTTCTGCTATTTTGCCAATGTTTACCCGTGGTTAAATTTCAATTCTACTAGGAAATTTGGTTGGGTCGAGTGTTCTGAAAAGGCCTCTTCCAGAACAGACTGCGCCCCCTGGCGGTGGAAGGTGGAACTATGGACCCGATTACGACGGGGTTTGGTTTAAGTTTCGTATAGAACAGATTATTAATATTTTTGGCCCGTGCAACGCCGGGCGGGTTAGCTAGTGTTAAATAAATTGTTATTTTTCTTTATCTACTTTATTTTACAGTTAAATAACTACTTTAAAACAATATTTCTATATAGAAAATAAGCAATTATTAAATATTTTGAACATTCTGCATTACAGAAGCAGAGTGGATTATGGACCACTGTGCCCAATGTTGAAGTTCAATAAATAATCATATTAATATTGTTTATACCTTTCTTTTAAACATAATAACTTTAAAGTTAAATAAAAACAAGTATTTCACCTTTGTAAAATAACTGTTTTATCTTATTTATCTACAACCTTTAATTACTAAAAAAAGAAAAATATGATGATGAAAAATTTTACTTTTAGAAGCTCAAAACAACCAATCAGGATAAAATGGTTCATTCTGAGCTAAACCTGTTCTCTGAAGGCTATAAATAATCAATCCAGTGCTGTTGCCTATTACGATAGAAGAGAAGCTTAAAAAAAATTAAATAAATAAAATATTAGGGGGTGGTCCAGTGTGTACCGGTCTCCCCTATATACATTTTTTTTAGTTATGAGATTTTATATTCATATTCATGTGTATGTTTATATTTATGTAGAGTTTTGTTTATTATTATGTTTTGATATTTCATAACTGCTTAAATGTATTGTTTTTTCTTCTTTTTTCTTTTTCACTCATACAAACCTAACCGAATTATTTACTTCTGTATTATAATTATTTTATGATTCCAAAATATCTATTGTAGTTTTTATTTATTGTTCGAAGCAAATATGTTTGTCTTTTTAACCAATTTCAAGGAAAGGAGGATTAACAAGTTAATTATATAGGTGTGTGTATACATATTATATATATCTATACTAATATTATAAAGGAGTAAAGATTGTTTGTTTGTTCGTAGGGGGTAATCTCTGGAACTACCGAACCGATTTCAAAAGTGATTGTGGCAAATTGATGGTGACAACCCCTGCTCCAACATAGGCTATATTTTATGTCGGTGCCACTGACCCCACGGGGGTGCAGGAGCGAAAAACGTTCTAAAATTGCGATTTTTTGTATACCGAAAGGGCAAGAAATTTGAAATTTGGCATTGTAGCTACTTACCAGATGTAAATGCTCTCTAGGAACAAATTTTTAAAAAAAAATCGAAATTTAAAAGGGTGAAATAAGCGAAAAGCGTTCTAAAAACATTCTAAATTACAATTTCTATGGAATCTCTGGAACTACAGAACCAATTTCAAAAGTGATGGTGGCAACCCCTGCTCCAACATAGGCTATATTTTATGCCGGTGCCACTAACCCCAGGTGGGTGCAGGTGCGAAAAACGTTCTAAAATTGCGATTTTTTGTGTACGGAAGGAGCTAGAAATTTGAAATTTGGCATTGTAGCTACTTATAAGATGTAAATACTCTGTAAGAACAAATAATAAAAAAAAATGAAATTTAAAAGTGTGAACTGAGCGAAAAGCATTCTAAAAACATTCTGAATTACAATTTCTGTGGAATCTCTGGAACTACAGAACCGATTTCAAAAGTGATGGAGGCAAATTGATGGTGACAACCACTGCTCCAACATAGGCTATATCTTATGTTGGTGCTACTAATCCCAGGGGGGTGCAGGAGCGAAAAACGTTCCAAAATTACAATTTTTTGTATATCGAAGGAGCTAGAAATTTAAAATTTGGCATTGTAGTTACTTATAAAATGTAAATGCTCTCTAGGAACAAATAAAAAAAAAAAATCGAAATTTAAAAGGGTGAAATAAGCGAAAAGCGTTCTATAAACATTCTAAATTACAATTTCTATGGAATCTCGGGAACTAATGAACCGATTTCAAAAGTGATGGTGGCAAATTGATGATGACAACCCCTGCTCCAACATAGGCTATATTTTATGTCGGTGTCACTAACCCCAGGGGGGTGCATGAGCGAAAAACGTTCTAAAATTGCGATTTTTTGTGTACGGAAGGCATTTGAAATTTGGCATTGTAGCTACTTATAAGATGTAAATGCTCTCTAAGAATAATAATTTTAAAAAATTGAAATTTAAAAGGGTGAAATGAGCGAAAAGTATTCTAAAATCATTCTAAATTACAATTTTTATGCAATCTCTGGAACTACAGAACCGATTTCAAAAGTGATGGTGGCAAATTGATGGTGAAAATCCCTGCTCCAACAGCCTCTTTAATAAAAAGCTATACGATGCTGACGACTGGGTTTTTCGCTAATTATTGCCACAGATTAATCTCGGAAAATGAAACCTTTGAAGTTGCTGAAAAAAATAATAGCTCGAAAAGTATTTGTCAGAAAATTGTTAGACAAACTGCATTTGTTAGGTAAAAAATTGTATTTTTCTTGATATAAATTTCAAATTTAATGATTAAGCCGTTTTTCAAATATTGAATTTCAACAATTACCAAATTGCACAATGGAGTACCATAGCGAAACCTTCATGCGTAAAAAGATAATGATAAGGGCGACGTGTCCTGATGTGTATATTGGCACGAGTCACAAATTATAGTAGCCTTATTATTCTGTTAAAATATAAGAGTGAATTATGAAATGTCAATATTTTGTTTGATTAACAGTTCGTTAAGAGAAATTGACCAGCGTAGCGGGCGTAGCTTGCTAGTAATTTATATTCATGCTTAACTTTGAAATGGATGCTCCAATTTTGGTAGTTCTTTTTTAGTTGGGAAAAGTTTTATTTCATTGTGATCTCTAGTACTGGTGTAAATTTTATTAGGATTTTAAAATGTCATTTTTTTGGTCTGTCCCTCCTTGTTCTAACTTTAGTAAAAATTGACCAATTGCCACAATATTTGGGTATGTTATAAAGATACTATTTTACATTTAAAAAATAATTCATATATATTGTGAATTATTTTTTACATTGATACATCAAAAATTTTAATATATTTTTATCTACTTGCTGTTTCTGTAAAATGGCTTAAAATTAATATCTTTCTGATATGAACCAATATAATATAATTAATAATTACTCTCTTAAAAATGATCATCCTATCAAACGTTTTACAGGGTCACATAAGAAATTTAAAGTATCAGTTATAACTTTAATTCAGGTATTATATTAGAGGTATATGGTGTAATTTATTTCTTTTCTTGTTTATCAGGCTTCTTGGATTATGTAATAACTATGGTTACGTTATTATGCTGAGTGCTGCCCATGATCTCCTACATCCAAATTTCCATGGAGGTGGTGGTAATTCTGTAAGTTAAAAGATTTTTATTAATAAAATAATACATATAAAATTTATTTAAAAGCCATTCAGTTCTTCTTAGTAATTATTTTAATGCATTTTAATTTTTCTTTTTTACTTTTCTTCTTCTAAATAAATTAAATTGTGTAGTTTTTCACTCCTGTTTTGTGTACAAACTTAACCTTTTTTGGAATTTGTTTTATTGTGGGACTGAGTTTTTTTTTTTTTTTTTTTTTTTAAACTTTATTTTATAATATAAATGCATATATATCAATGGATTTT
Organism: Maratus michaelseni; assembly: GCA_963931845.1. NCBI lineage: Eukaryota > Metazoa > Arthropoda > Arachnida > Araneae > Salticidae > Maratus > Maratus michaelseni. The sequence continues at coordinate 66,457,415 of OZ007586.1, read as the reverse complement.
TACAAGGTCACATTGCTTATGTATATATATACAGAGATTAACAAATATTCAGCTTCTATTCATTATTCGACCCTTTTGCGGAATACTGAACAGTAGTTGGATGAATATTGTTTGCTATTTATCTGAATAAATTCAGGATAATACAATTTTTTCTGCAATGCTTTGCTCAAATCTAAATTGGGTATTCTCTGACACATTCACAAAGCTATTTTCATTCTTAAATACACAAAATTTTTGGCTTTTCTGATTCAGATACTAAGAAATCAAATAGAATTTTCTATAAAGGATTATATTTTAAGGTAGGCTTTATATAATAGGCCTTTATATAAAGCCTTATATTTTTTAAAAACATAAAAAAATTATTTATTTTTTCATTAAAATCAGATTTTTTTTAATTTAAATCGAATGATTTTTTTTTCCTGCAAATAAAATATTGAATAGTTACTAAGAATTGTACATTTCCAAAACAATTAATCCTCTCATTACTAACATATATGTGTTTATGCTTTAGTTACTAAAATTATAATTAATAATTACAAAAATTACAATGACAACAAATTAGTAATTTTATTAGTTAGTAACATATAATAATATTATGTACATTAATATTTAGTAATAATTATGTAAACTTATATTAAATTGCTGATATTTACATTTATTAAAATTATTCATAACTACATTTAATATTACATTGTTAACACTGGTTAAAATGAAAAATTATTAAACAACTAATTAGGAACATAATCTATATTTTTATGCTTTAATTATTTAGTAATTATTCTAGAAAGAAAAAGAGTAGGAAGCTAGTTCCACAAAGGGGACTAGTTCAGTAGAAAAATAATTAATTATTTCAAGATAAAATATCTTATTAATGTGTTAGTAACAATAGGAGAAATAAAAGTATAGTTTTTAAGTATGATAAATGAAGTGGCATTAACTTTTAATGATTTTATGAATTACAAATTGAAAAATACAATTAAATTACAACTAGATTTAGTAATCTCTCTTTTTTGAAATAAAGGAATGAAGTTCTGTATTTTTGCAGGCTCTTGGGCACATAGATTTAAAAATACTATGTCATGGGGAATTTTTTTACAAAAAATCTCTAAGGTACAACTAAAAGTGAATTTCACTGTTTTTTAAAAAGTGCAGGGGGCTGCACTCTTAAAAATGGCCTAGAAAGAACACTAATTATAGAAGTAATAAAAGCTGCAGATAAGTAATTTCATTAGTTAGTCGCACAAATAAGAAAACAAACAAATATCATTTGCAGCTCTTTTTGCATTTGTACTTCAAAAAATTGCTATTAATTCCATGAATCTTAGACACATGTATGTTTATGCTAACCAAAAAAATATTATGAAAATGAGTTAATACACTTATTAATTTATACACACATATAGAGTAAATATAAGAATGGCCAATTATATCTGAAATCCTCAAAATGTTAAATAGCAGCTTTATTACCACTGAGTAGAGATTATTAGCATTCAGTGTTTTAAATTTTAAAAAGTGAAAAATTTTACTGCCTTTTCAATTGCTAACTGATTTCTTTATTTGGTTTATACAAGTTGAAAAGTAGAAAAAAAAAATATTCAACCTCTACTGAAGAAGCTCTTGCTGTGCTTAGCATATTTACACCAATTAAGTTATTTACTCTTATACATTCTTTTGAGCAGGTGTTATCCTTTCAATCTTCTTTAGCTCCATTTTACTTTATTTCCAAAAGTAGAATTAGAAAATAAGAGACTCTGTACTTATTCTTTTACTTGAAGAAATTTATTATACTTGCTATGCTTATATTATCTTACATTACTCAAAGGAAATTATGACATTGAAAATTATATTAGATTTAATTAAATATCTTTTTTAAATGAAATGCTTTTTATGCCAAATAAAAACTTGTCATTTAGAAACTTATTGTACTTAACTTTTTACAACCTTAAGAAATTAAGCTTATAAACAATTATTTAACACTTTTTTTTTTAGTTATTCAGTAGGCAAAATACCTATAGAAACTTTCTAAATTATGTTCATCTTAGATTTTAGTACTTTTTACATCATTATAAAAATTTAGAAAAATTATGATTTTAATTAGTGATTTAAAAAATCATTTGATTTCCATCACAATTTACTGATTCAATCACTGATTAAATTTATCAAATTAATTTAATGATTTATTGATTTATTTCATGATTTATCAAATTAAATCACTGATTAAAATCATTGACACCCTAAATATCTTTAAGAAAATGGTGTCAAAATGGGAGATTTAAACCAATTTTATAGACACTACTCTCAGGGAAGAGTCTTTAGGGAAAACTCAAGATTGTGATATATTTATAGAAAAATGAAAACACTATTCAATTCTTTAAAGCAGTTGGGTATTAATATGTATATTTCATACACATATAAACAAAAAATGGCTTTGTGATTGTGTAAGATAAATTCATATTGTTCAGCAGTGTATTTTTTAATATTTGTCTTTTAAGAAAAGCCTTAAATACATTTAATATATGTAGAAAATTTAACTTTATTTATCAGATCTATTTAAGAAGAAACTGGGTCCTTTTAAGGACCCTTCAAAATTTTTGTCTCTTCAAAGCAGGTGTCTTCACAAAACAGGACCCCTTCATAAAATTATACATATTTTGAAACCCTTCACAAAAGTTTTCATCTTGAAACCCTTCGCATAACTCTTTGTCTTAAAAATAGACCTTTCACAAAACTTCTCCCATTTCAAACTAAACCTTTCACAAATTTAATCATTTTAAATGTAAAATCTGACTGCCACTTTTACATATATAAAGAAAATATACACATGTGTGTATTTTACATACACATATCTTCTTCAAAATGTGTAAACAAAAACCTGAATATAATGATAATTTCACAAAATTGTGACTATATTTAAAAATATACTCACAATTTCACAAAAATAGGAATCTGAGAGAAAAGTCTGGACAGACCCCTGTTTATACTGTTGGTCCCAGTTTCTATGTGTGCTTTCAATTTGTGTTCAGTAAGTTGTAGAACTTTCTATGTTGTGCATATTTTTGTTCAATAATTAAAAGCTTTGTTAAATATATATTTTATACTTTTAAACAATTTGTTGACCAATAGCAACATACCTCACAAAAAAATTTATTTGATGATGGGCTGTTTCAGGAAATGACTTATTAAGAATCATGGGGAAGAGTAAGCATTTTAAGGGGCTCCTTAATTTTGAATGTAAGAAGGGATATAAGTATCACTGAATAGTAGAAGTGAATAATTTTCTGTTTATTTTAATAGAAATATTAACTTATCCTGACTTAAAGAAAGTCATTTTGATATGTCTAAGTATAAAAGGATAAGATGCAAATTTTAAATTTTTTTCAATAAAGAATTTTTTTAAATTAAAAAAAAATAGTAAAGCACATTTAACAGTAGTAATGAATTCTTATATTAGATAAAATACATAATGTATTGCATGTATCTATAGATAAAATTATGCAATTAGTAATTTAGACTTGATAAAAGTCCTATTTCATTATTAGCATGAAGCAGTTTCAGATATTACAAAAATATATCAAACTGTTAAAATTTTCAAACTTACAAATAACAAAACAACGAGTTTTAATTTGTGTTTAATTGTACTTCTATTTTTAAATAAATATATATATATTATACGAATTGACATTTTTTCCCCAACTGAGTGAGAAAGTGTTCCAGCCTGGGATTTGAATCCAAGAACTTTGGCTTAAATTGCCAACACTGTGCCTATTGAGCTACCTGGACTGACAACTGGCCAACACAGTTCACTCAGGCAAACATTTTGACAATAGAATCTGCAGGTAAAGGAGCTCCATTAAACGATAGAACCAGATACACTATTATTATTTTTAACTCAATTATACATATTGGTAAAGATATACAAAGTGACATTTTTTCCAACTGAGTGAGAAAGAATTCCAGGCTGGATGTCCAACCCAAGACCTTTGGCTTAAATTGTCAATGCTCTTCCTCTTGAACTACCTGGACTGACTACCGGCCAACACAATTCACTTATATTGGCATTAACATATGGTCTGCCATGTAGGCAGTTCAACAGAATATTTAATGGTGTCAGAATCCATCGTTTAATGGATTTCTATTACCTGCAATATATTCTGTTGAACTGTCGACATGGCAGACCAGATGCTATTGCCAATAAAAATGTCTAGGTGAATTGTGTTGGCCTGTTGCCAGTCCAGGTAACTCAATAGACAGAGCGTTGACAATTTAAGTCAAAGGTCTTAGATTCGACTTTTGGCCTGGAACACTTTCTCATTCAGTTGAAAAAAATGTCAATTAATATATCTCTACCAATCACTATGATTGAGTTAAAAATTAAAAAAAAAGTAATATGTATAATTAACATATGTAATCAAAATGCATAATTTTCAAATGTTATTTTTTGGTATTCAGCCTAAAATTTGCCTGAATATGTGGTATTTAGCTATTCAGCCAAATAACTATCCATTACATTCCTAAGATACATATGAATGTACTACTTAAAAGGTTAAAATAATTATCTATTAAAGTTTGTTTGCCTGAAGGGGAAATATGTAATTGATTATTTTGTATTTATAGACTTCTAGTGTTACAGTTTGTATTTCAGTTATTCAAAATAAAGATATTGCTACTGTAATTTGTGTTTTTTTTTTTCATATTTATCTACAGTATTTCTTATTATGAAAATAAAAGTACTATAATTCTAATGTGGACTAAGGAAATCTGGAATAGATCTAATATTTGTAATTTTCTCTAAGTTTTAATGCTATTTGAATATAATTTTTGTTATTTACTCTTACAAGTAAGAGAGACTTGAGATTGTTACAAGCATTATAAAATCAAGATAACCTTTTAAAATATGGGCTAGTTTTTTGAATTATTTAAAATTGCTTATTGTCATTTATGTTTGAATTTCTCTATTAACAATTATCTGTTACAGTTTTTCATTTAATATTAGAACAGCCACATGGGCAAATTTAACTCAAGTCCTAAAAACATACCTCAAATCAGAATTTTTTTTTATATAAAATTATTTAACATAATTATTTAATATATTTATGTCATACATATTACTTTTATTAAAAAATGTCTGGTTGGAAGTATGTGTTTTTGTCATTGGTGAAATTGACTGGTATGGTCATTCTAGTATTAAATGGTTACAGAAAGTTTGTTAGGGAAAGCTAAAATAAAAAAAATAAAAAATGGGCAGAATACTAAAGTTGGGATTGCAGTGCCTTGCTGTTTTGAATCTTACATTGGATCATAGGATGGACATTCCTGCAATCAATCTTAACTTGGTATTACAGTGCCTTAAGCATAAGTTATCCTGCAGGAGAAGCAATCGGTCAATAAGGGGCCATAGTTTAGGTTTGTTGTGATTATATGTGCATCCATTTGCACTTCATCTTAAGGGTTCGCTTCACTGAAACTCCCAATCATTAAATACCATGTTAACCTATGGGAAAACTTAAAAGTGCAAGTGTTTTTAAGAAGATTATAAATTACATCAAGTGGAAATTTCAAAGTTTATAAGCTTTTTAAAAAAACATACTTAAAATTTAAGGAGACAATTTAAAAAAAAACACTTCCGCAACATCTGACGTCTATTTTCTCATGCCGAAAACTGTATGTCATTAATAATGAGTAATCACGTTTTTAAGTTTCCACTTAGGTTAACATGGGATTTCACAATCAGGAAGTTTCAGTGAAGCGTTCCCTTAAGATAGCTTTCAGGTGACCTTAAGAGAGTGAGGCACTGCAGTATGGTTTACTGGTTTACGCTTTATTTATGTTGTAAGACAGAACTTATGCTCTAGGTCAGTCTTAAGGGGCTACTTCACTCGTGTGAAAACATGCGCTCGCTAATGATAATCCTAAAATATCTTGTTTGCATTCCAATATTTTTAAACTTTTTTGCATTTGACAGCTGAGGTTGATCTCAATTGCCGATTTTTACTTTTTCTATTTTGTTTGCAGAGTTTTTTTTAAGAGGATACTTTCTCACAAAAAAAACCCACAAACAAAATTGAAAAAGCAAAAAAAAGGCTTTTGTAAAGATTGATCTCAGCTATCCAGTACAAAAGAAATCATTTAAAAATATTGAAATGCAAATGCGATATTTTAAAAGAACTGTCCCACAGGATTATCATTAGTGAGAGGGTGTTTTTGTGTGCGTGAAGCAAGCCATTTCAATCCTAGACTAAGCTCTTTTGAATGACTTTTTGCTATCACTTCTTTATTATGTAGCTTGTTTTTTTTTCTTTTAATTACTATAGTTTTGTAGAATATATTTTATTGACATTATATTGCATTTCCTGAATATATACAGAGATTTGTTTCTTCTTTTTTCCAGTCTCTAGATCATAATGAAACGAATTCCATTGAGACACGCTGCAATGCTATTTCTACTGGGGTATGAATATATGTTTTAATTTATTAGAACAATTTAATATTGTTTACTTTAAAACTAGATATACAATAGATTTTCTCTAATCTGCAAATGCTTGTAATCTCCACTGATTCTGTTCATCCAAAGAGAAATTTTACTTCTGAAAACGTTATGACAATAAATTCATAATTTTTTAATGTGAAACTTTTTCAATGCATATTGTTGCTTTTTATTTAAACTTTAAATTTTAATTTCAAAAATATTTAATCCCCTGTTCATAACACTAGAAATTTGTTTCAAACTGTCTGTAAAATTTAGTAGAGTTACATGAATAAAACATTTTTAGGACATAGACAAACAGCAATTAATAGCATTTGATGAAAGCTTAACATTAAAGCTGAAAGTTTTAATTTTCTAAAGAAACAACCTTTTTGATCTAGCAAGAAATTGTGCAACGTATATTGTCCATGATAAAATAGTAGAACAGGCAATCATTGAAGTTCAGAATCGGCACGGTTTTGGACACAATGGTTAAAAACCATGGTTTTTACTATACTGTCCAAACGTATGTATTTCAATAAGATATTTTATTTGGAAAATTGGACAAAAATAAAATAAATATATGTAATTAACCCTTTCAGGGGCAAAGCACTTCCATTGCTAAAATGTTGAAATGAATGATTGACACCAGGATTTACAAAAAAATTTATTTAGAAATAAGAAAAGCTATATTTCACATATATAATAAATAAGAAAATTGTATACTAAAATTCTGGAGCCATTGTGGCATTTGGGAATTAAAATTAAATTATTGCATAAACATACCACTGCCCTTGAAAGGGTTAAACAGAGTTAATATTTTGTTATTATTATTAAAGCTTTAATTACATCTTTAAAATATATTTGAAAAACACTACTGCAGATGGTTTTAATTTAATTACATAAAATATTATAATTATTCATTACAAAGTTTCTATTAGTGCACATGAATCTTAAGAATATCTTTTCAATATTGACAAAAAAATTCCAATTTTGATATATATATGTGGGGGGGGGGGGTGTAAAGGAGTATTAAGAAATATTACAATACAATAATATAAATAACCATATACATTTTTTTGACTAATCTATCTATCTATCTATCTATCTATCTATCTATCTATATATATATATATATATATATATATATATATATATATATATATATATATATATATATATATGAGGATATGAGTTTCAAAACTCACTTTATCAGAAAACAAAAACATGGTTTCTCTATCCATCTATACTATTGGTAAACCTGCACACACACAAAAAATAAAAAAATAAAAAAAAAAAAAACAGGATAATCTGCATCAAAACTAGTTTTATAGTATATTTCTGACCTTGTAAAATCTTGGTTTACTTTCAAAACTCAACTTAACTACTAGGGAGTTGGGAAAAAAACAAAACAATTAAACACAAAATATTATTTCCTGGATATGGAGAGAATATAAAAAATCATAAACTCATATATATACAGAGGTCGTGCTAAGATTTTCAAACTGCTAGCCAGTAAATTAGGCAAATTAAAATATTTTTAGCCAAATTTATCTATAATTACGTTAACTGTTTTTAAATTACAAAAATTTAAAAACTCTAAAACTTCACCTTTTCGAAATAAATACACAAATTAAAACTTCTTTTACTTAAGTAAGGTGTCATACATATAAAAACACAAATATCAAAACTTGACATGTTTCGGTTTACATTCTAAAACCATACTCATAAGTAGATACCTCGTCAACACAAAAAATCAAACCCGAATGACACTGGACACCATCATATATACAAGATACAGTATAACAAAACAACGCCATCTATAATACAAAACACAAATTAAAAACACATAAAAACATTAACCCTCAAATCAAGCTTGTATACATAATTGTTTCCCTCTATTCAAATTCGCCCCACAATATTTACTCAAAAGCTCTAACCACAAAGGTGGAATAATAAAAGAGAAAGTATCATTACCGACTAAACCCCTTCGTAAATAAATTTCAATGGATTCTCTTATAAGGGATTTGCGGTAAAAACTCGAAATAAAAATTAATTTAATATATTTAAATAAAATTTTAATCCCCCCCCTCCAAATATAATCTAGATAAAGCTGTTTTCATGCGGCCAAATTTAATGTCAGATTCATGTTCTTTCTTTCTTATACTTAACTTTCTCCCTGTCATACCAATATAATAATGGATCTCACCCCCCTCATTAACATACGGAATTTCATATACCCCTGAAAGATCCTCCTGCTTAACCGGGTCAAACTGTCTATAAAGTAACTCTTTTAATTTATGTGTTGGTTTCGCAATTAAATCAATATCAAACTTTTTTAATTTGAACTTTAACCTCTCAAAGCAACCCTTCATATAAGGAAAAGATACTCTTTTAACTTTAGAACCCTCACCCTCCCTCTCATAATTTTCACATACAGCTTGATCATTCCCCCCAATATTATCATTTCTATAATAATTAATCAACTTATTGATGCTACCCAATTTAAAACCATTACTCACAGCTGTATCACGGATAGTCTGTAATTCTTCCCTCAAAAACTCTTCAGAACAAACCTTAAAAGCCCTATTAACTAAAAAACGGAAAGTGGAAAACTTATAATTAAAAGGAGAATACGCCGAATTTGGGATTACATGCTTACTATTCAAACTCTTCCTATAAACCGTTCTCTTCAAAAACTCCCCCCCCCTCTGGTTAAAAAGGTATCTAAAAAAGGGAGACTACCCCTTTCCTCTAATTCATAAGTAAACTGAATATTACTATCCAAATCATTAACTTCATTAACAAAACTAACAAAAGACTCTACCCCCCAATCCCAAATCAAAAAAATATCATCAACATACCTCCTCCAAAAAACAGGTAATTTCTCAAAACCTGTTTTTTGGAGGAGGTTTTGAGAAATTACCTGTTTTTTGGAGGAGGTATGTTGATGATATTTTTTTGATTTGGGATTGGGGGGTAGAGTCTTTTGTTAGTTTTGTTAATGAAGTTAATGATTTGGATAGTAATATTCAGTTTACTTATGAATTAGAGGAAAGGGGTAGTCTCCCTTTTTTTAGATACCTTTTTAACCAGAGGGGGGGAGTTTTTGAAGAGAACGGTTTATAGGAAGAGTTTGAATAGTAGGCATGTAATCCCAAATTCGGCATATTCTCCTTTTAATTATAAGTTTTCCACTTTCCGTTTTTTAGTTAATAGGGCTTTTAAGGTTTGTTCTGAAGAGTTTTTGAGGGAAGAATTACAGACTATCTGTGATACAGCTGTGAGTAATGGTTTTAAATTGGGTAGCATCAATAAGTTGATTAATTATTATAGAAATGATAATATTGGGGGGAATGATCAAGCTGTATGTGAAAATTATGAGAGGGAGGGTGAGGGTTCTAAAGTTAAAAGAGTATCTTTTCCTAATATGAAGGGTAGCTTTGAGAGGTTAAAGTTCAAATTAAAGAAGTTTGATATTGATTTAATTGCGAAACCACCACATAAATTAAAAGAGTTACTTTATAGACAGTTTGACCCGGTTAAGCAGGAGGATCTTTCAGGGGTATATGAAATTCCGTATGTTAATGAGGGGGGTGAGATCCGTTATTATATTGGTATGACAGGGAGAAAGTTAAGTATAAGAAAGAAAGAACATGAATCTGACATTAAATTTGGCCGCATGAAAACAGCTTTATCTAGATTATATTTGGAGGGGGGGATTAAAATTTTATTTAACGATATTAAGTTAATTTTTATTTCGAGTTTTTACCGCAAATCCCTTATAAGAGAATCCATTGAAATTTATTTACGAAGGGGTTTAGTCTGTAATGATACTTTCTCTTTTATTATTCCACATTTGTGGTTAGAGCTTTTGAGTAAATATTGTGGGGCGAATTTGAATAGAGGGAAACAATTATGTATACAAGCTTGATTTGAGGGTTAATGTTTTTATGTGTTTTTAATTTGTGTTTTGTATTATAGATGGCGTTGTTTTGTTATACTGTATCTTGTATATATGATGGTGTCCAGTGTCATTCGGGTTTGATTTTTTGTGTTGACGAGGTATCTACTTATGAGTATGGTTTTAGAATGTAAACCGAAACATGTCAAGTTTTGATATTTGTGTTTTTATATGTATGACACCTTACTTAAGTAAAAGAAGTTTTAATTTGTGTATTTATCTATAATTAGCCAAAAGTATATAACATAGCTTCCAACTTTTACGTTTTTTTGTTACCACTAAAAATTAATAGAAATTTTTGAATTATTCAATCATGATTTCGGCGATTTAATAAGTTTAAATTTATTATAAAATTTTAGTGGTTGGAAAAAAAGTGTAAAAGTTGGCAGCTATGATATAATACATTTTTTTATCATTAACTCTTTCAGCCCTGACTTTATTGAATGGGTAAAAAAGCATTTTCTCACTGTCTTACATTTGGTGTGTGCCCAAAAATTGTGCCATTTTTTTCTATTTAAATTTTTTTTAGTTATACTCCATCCAAAAATAAAAGTGTTACCTTAAAACATAGCTGCCAACTGTTCCAATTTTTGCATACCACTAAAATTTAATAGAAATTTTTGCCTTATTTAATCGTCAAAATGCTGTGGTTAAATAAGGCAAACATTTCTATTAAATTTTAGTGGTATCCAAAAATCGGAAGAGTTGGTAGTTTTGCCTTAAAGTAAAGATTAAAATTAAACCATCTCCAACTAGAAAATACAACAAAAAACTGCTGATTAACTTTGAACTCAGTATCGTTTTATTATTGTTACTTTTGTGGGCATAGAATACATATTTTTCACTACAAACTAAAAAAAAAAATTCATCAGCGTTAAACATGATTACAACAATGAAAAGCTCCTGATAAATCATTTGCTAGTCTTTTTGCGATAATAATTTTTTGTTTGCAAATTTCATGATGTATTTGTGTTTGGTGCATAGACGAATGACAAGCGCGGCCCCTGTGTATATATACAGTGTGATTCATAAATATCGAAACAATAGGCTATCTCCTTAAATATTGCCCCTAGGTACATACTTCCAATTGCAAAGTTTCATTAAAAAAGGTGCAAAATTTGATGAGATAAGTTGCAACTCCATGGGGGGTCTATTTGAGAAAATATAAAAATTAAGTTTTTACACGGCCCCCGTAGGATAAAATTTTTAATTAGGAAATTTTTCCTTATCCATTCCTGAATTAAACAAAAAAAAAAATTCCATCTTGATATCTGCAAAACTCAGACAGATATGTCCGTTTTAATAATTCATGAGGTTTCAAGGGATCAGACACAAATTGAAATGCATGTAATTCAAGAAACTATGTTACTGTAAGGTGCCCGGGAAACATTTTTATTTATTTATTTATTTATAAAGTTAGAATTTTAAATTTTTTTTGTTATAGTTAACCATATAATTTGTAAACATCATAAGACTTCTTACAAAATTATTTTTTTTTTCAAAAAATTCAGAGTAATTTAAAATTGTTATAACTCGAAATATTATTTGCCGAATTGAATTTTTTTCTTTTAATTAAACCGAAATATATGTTTTAATTTTGATTAAGCATTTAAAATAGCAATTTAAAAAATAGATGTAAATTATTTTAAACAAATCATATTTTCAAAAGGGAGTATTTTTTTTTAATTTGCCAAATTAAAATTAAAATAAAATATTTGAAAAAGATATATTCCAAGTTTGAACCATTTATCATTAATGGTTATTGACTTATATCAATTTAAAAATGAGAAATTCTGAAAAAAAAACCTATGATGCAGAAAAATGCATTTTTCCCAAGAACAATAAAGACACGCACAGGTCCGGCACGGCCAGTGGGCCGTACCGGTTACGGGCCTGGCGCCAAGCTTAGCCCCATACAAACCTCTAGCATATTTCTTAAGCAAGTTTAATGCAAAAATTTATACGCTGTTATTTTATATCTAAAAGTTAACTCATTGTCTTAGATCGACTTTTAATAATGTGTAAATTTATGGTCGATCCCTAACTTGCATTTCAAATGAACTGATATCGTGTCGCTCAGAGGTATGCTTAAGTGGTGTAAGTTATGAATTTTGGATTTTAATATCTCTGTGAATTTTGCAGATATCAAGATGTAGTTTTTATTTGTTTAATTCAGGAATGGATAAGGAAAAATTCCTAATTGGAAATTTTATCCTACGGGGACAGTATAAAAATTTAATTTTTGTATTTTCTCAAATAGACCCCCCATGGAGTTGCAACTTATCTCATCAAATTTTGCACCTTTTTTTATGAAACTTTGCAACTGGTAGTATGTGCCTAGAGGCAATACTTAAGGAGATAGCCTATTGTTTCAATATTTATGAATCACACTGTATATATACGGATTTAGCTTAGCTTTCCCATGCTTCTAACATTAATGTATAAAGTATGTAATTTTTTGTTTTGCTTGAATTAAGTATGAGACATTCAGATACTAATTATTAACTATTATATCAAACTCTATTAAATTTTATACAAATAACATAATACAATTATAAATGTCATAGCAACAAAATTTAAAAAGTCAGTAATCTAGCTCAATTGGTCCTCTTAACATCTTATATCACATAACCTGTTTAGTTGCTGTATTTATACAAAGACAATTCCTAAGTTTTGAAGGAATTTCTGTAAAATTTGAGAACGTTCTGTTAATTGATGCCCAACCTTGTAGGACATGATAATAAAAGAGTAATATGTTTTAAAGTCTTCGAATATCTTTCTCGCTTTAGTAATTTTCCTACTGCAGTCCACCATGTAACATTACTTACATTTCTTCCAGATTCAGTAAAACAAGTAGTAGGAAATGGTGCAGCTTCACCTTCATATGCAATTAAAAGAGAAGTGCTTCTGGAATATTTCTGTCTCAATCAAACATGAATGAGAACTTTCTTTTTGAATATTTGATAAACACGATAGATCGTTATTGGATTTATGCAATACATCATTATAGCAATATAATTTTAAAAAGCAACTTCCCTAGCTTAAAAATGTAAATGCCTATATTATTTATTATATTAATCCTAATATAGGATTTCGAAAACAAAAATAATACAGCATTCTTACACAATAATAATACAGTAAAGCTTTTGAATTGTGGTCACCACTGAGACTGTGAAAAAGTGACCATATTTGAAAGGTAACTGTTATTCAGAGGTTTAAACTTCTTTTCCTTAAAAAAATAATCATATCTACAGGTATTTTATTCAGTTTATTGTCTTTTTGAACATGTCTGAGGCTATAGAGAACATTAAAATCCCCCCCCCTCCCTCCTGATTTTATACTGGAATATTGTTCTGTTACTTTCATAGACATTTCTTATCAGTTCTTGTATCATATCAGAGGTAGCAAAAATTTCCAAATTATTATCTATATTGACACATTTGCTGACTTTCATGTTCATTCCAATTCTGTTTAGAATATTATTTCAGCTCAAAATCATCAATTATTTCTGTATTTTCGACTCTATCATCGATTACTTTTGAATACAGAAACCAGCAATTAAAATTTCATTTTAATTACAGAATTTCAATCAAAATTACCAAATATCCCTTTGTATTTTTGCAAATCCTACTCATAGTTGAAATATAACGTTGAAAATTTTATTTTTATGGATGGCAGTTATTCAGAATTCTTTGTTTAAAGGTTTTGTGTAATATTTTAATATGAAAGAGATTTATTCCATTAAAAAGTGATCAATCTTCACAGTGACTGTTAAAGCAAGTTTCACTGTACTTAAATAGAATTTATTTAAAGCAGTGTTAATTCTTGTATAGAAATCAGAACAAAAGCCTGAGTGTTTAGATTTTTTTTGTCATATTAAATATCTAATAGCATTCCTTTATGATCTATAAATAAAATTGAACTTACTCTTTATTTTGGTGATATTGTTATGAGAATTTCATATTATGAGTAAATTTTTACTGTAGATGAAACAAAGAAAAACAATAATTCAACAATGATTTTCAAAATAACAGTAGATTCTGGCCCTAATGTGGTGGAAGGGCAAGGCTGGATAACAAAAAATCTGGTTAGCCCAGACTTCTATAAGTATACACTTCCTGCTGCCCACTCTCCTTCATACCAGTAAAAACATATTTTTCATACTAAAACCCATTTTTTATTTTCTGACCTCTTTGTACAGACGGTAGTTTATAAATGTTTGTTATGTGCTGTATGCCACGTTTTAAAAATTTATTACAGAAAAAGGAGGTCCACCAGAAAAATTATTATATACACACTTTAAGATAAATTTTGTAATGTCTAATTTATTGCAGAAAACATGAAATCATGTATCATGTACGTACTTTATGAATAGAGTGCACACAGTTTTAAAATAAACAAAACATTTATGTAAAATATAAAACTAATTCTTAAAAATAAAAGCTTTAAACTTATTTGACTTTTCGTTGATAAATGATTATACAAATATGGGAAGTTATGTTAAAAGAGTCAAAACTTAGTTTTTAGTGTTTGAAGTTATGTTTTTCATGTTGTACGTTGTGTTTTGCACATGGCATGTTGGAGGATTGTATGATTCTAGCAGATATCCAATTCCAAAGCTTTGGCAAAGTAATTCTTCAATTTACTATGGAGAATTTTTTTAAAACTAGATTTGATAGTATGGAGGACAGATAATCATGAGCTGGATAGTCAGGATCCAACTGTATGTATGAAATGAGAAATGGTATTATCATGACTTATCTTTTCATTTCACAAAACCTTCTAAGATTTTGTGCTGAGTCTGCTTTTTTATTTATTATTCAAAATAAGAAATATGTACTGTATTTTCTAATGGAATCCATCTTCTTTCTTAAATAATTGAAAGTTAAAAGATTTTTTCTTTTCTATTGTAGGCCATTCTTCTTGCTGATATATTGCCAACCTTGTTAATAAAGTTAGTGGCTCCATTCATCGCCATAAATATACAGTATGTAAATTTTCTGTGTTACTAAAAGCTATATAAAAAGATTTCATTTTAAATATGAATCAAGTTAGTTTGAATTGATTTTTATGAATAAGATTAATTTTTGCATCTATTATGTTTAAGCTTAATTTATTAGCTAAATGTTTAATTCTGTTTTAAATTTAAATACGTAGTCTCCACTCTGGTAATGAAAATGGTTTTGTACTTTTATAAATATACAAAATCTCACAATCTGGCAGTTTAAGTGAAAAAGGTGGTGCTTTTGTAATGGAGGATGTTTCTTATGATTCAAAGTAAGGGAATTAAGAAAATTTTTTGGAAATAAATATCTATTCAATCACAATGCAAATATTCCATGATAAATAATCATTCTCAATTTCAGTGATTTTGCCAGGCTTTTGAAAGCCTAGGATACAGACACTTCCAAAAAACTGGGTCTTCTTTTTATATAGTGGGTTTTCCTTTCATAAAATAAGTCATATTCAATGTATTCAATAGAAAATATGCCTCTTTTGTATTCTTTCAAGGTAAAAATTGTGCATACTAAATGACACATCAGTTTTTTTATTCATTTCTTCAACAATTTTTTACTTAAATGATGGACTATAACATATCTCTGGCATCACTGATTGTATATATACTGATGTCCAGAAATTAAGAGGCAGTGACCAATTTCAGACATTTTGTCAAATATCTACTGAAACTCGTGAAGAATGCCCAAAATGCCATTGAACTTTGAGGATGTAAAGAACATGTTTGACTTCATATTTTTCAGTGAAGATTTTGTCACAAGGACAGTTAGGGGGAGCAATAATAATTTTAATAATAAAATAATATTTTTGATCACCCAAGTAACAAAAAATGCTAAAAATGGTCTGTCACTGTAGTAAATGACTAGGTCCTGTTCAACATTTGTGTGCATTTGTGTAAGCATAGCATGTATATTCATGAAGTTCAAAAGTTTTTTTTCATAGCATGCAGAGTTTTCAGATGAATTTAACACCACTTTCCAAAAACTTGACAAAAAATCATAGAAATAGTATACTGTGATTTGATAGTCAATACTATAGGGCAACTCATATAAAAAGACCAGTGAAATATCATGAAAACTCAAAAAGTTACAGCAATGATTAAAAATTGAAGAGAACATCCCATAGGATTATATGAGATTTCCTCTTCAATTTTTCAATCAGTCTCGGCAGTCGGCTGTGGAGAAAAAGTTTGAACTGATAAAAATCCAACAATAAAACAAAAACAAAAGAAAGAAACTTACCTTTTAGTGTCTATTTTTTTAAATTTCAGTTTTAAGTGTAGATGATCCAAACACATTCAATTATAAAATATTCTTGTCTTGTCTTCTGAATATTCGCTTTTTTTCATGAAGCATTCTTTTATGAGATGCAATTCCAAAACTTCCTGTGCCAAATAGTAAGATTTTTTTTCACAAAACTTTAAAAAAGTGTTTAAACTTTTTTCAGCTTCACTCCACAAAATTTTCTCCTCAATTATTTCATCTTCGGATTCTGAAAGAACATCATTTGTTTTTTCCTCTGGAGCTGTCATTTTAAAAATTAATTGCTCTTCTGTTAAAGTTTCTGTGACAGGAATATTTTTATCCATATCTATCCAATTTTCTATTTCTGGCATTTCTAGTTGTGATAAATTGGTATTAGGCCCATTTTTTAGTGCTTCCATAATTTCATTAAATTTGTTCTTTTTTTGTAGGATTAAATTTTTCAAATTCTTCATCTGATGAATCAGAACAAAAGTTTACTGGAAATAATAATTTTCTTCATCCCCTTCAAAGAGTTTTTGGTTTTATGCCATTCCATGCACTGGCAAGATCATAAATTGCATCTATTATTGAGAAAGCTGATTGAAATTATGACAGTGATTGTGCATTTATTAGCTTATGCATGACATTTTTTTCGATAAATCTTTTTAAGGTTCTGTATGATTCCTTGATCCATAGGTTGTATCAGAGAAGTTACATTTGGGAGAAGAAACATCACTGAAATATTGCCTTATTGCAATTGTATATCGCTGGAGTGCACTCAACAGTTGTTAGTTAGAATAATTACTTTATTTTCTTTCATTTTTTTCCCCCTTAGCTTCAAGCTTACTAATTACTGATGTTACAAAAACTTTTTAAACCAGTAGGCAAAAATACCCTTATTCATCTAAGCACTTTTTTGATTCATATAAACTGCAGGGAGATGTTTGATTCCTGCGAGTGGCTTGGGATCCTTCGATTGTCCTATTACTAGCAGTTTTAATTTATGAGAGCCAATTGTGTTGGCACAAGTCAGAATCGTTAGTCTGGTTTTTTTTAAAAACAGTCTACTGATGGTTCATTTGGACCTGCTAATGTTGAGTTCGGAAGGCAACACAAATAGATTCTGGTTTTGTCAGCATTGTAAATTTGATTCAGAATAATGTTATTTTTTTTTAATATAAAATCTTCAAAAAACAAAATATTGATTTGCACCTTCATTAACTGCTGATTTTCTCTCTCCAGATATGTCGATCTTTCTGCTTCCATGGTGTTTTTTGAAGCAAGAAAGCCACCCATGTGAAAACTTGCACTCTGTAGCAATATTTAATTTTTCTGAAAAATCTCTTGCCTTTTTCAATTAGCATTGGTCCAGAAATAGGAACTCCTTCTCCTCGATTTAATAAAAACCACTGATACAAAATTTCGTCCAGTTTTTCATGCTGAGGCTGCTGAAGTGTTTTTCTTTCATTCAATGCTTTGCTTGTCTTTGTAGAGGAAGCAAATGCCATGCCATCAAGTTTTCTTTCAGCGACTTAATATCATAAATTGTAGAGGATCAAATATTGAATTTATGCATTAATATTTATTTATTTCCCCCTCTTTCTAAATGTCGAATAATATCATAGCTTCTGAGTTATGGTTAAAACAACTTGTTTCTTTTTATGAGAATTTGAATGATCTGCCATTTTTTAATGTAACAAAAAATATGGAAGAACATGATTACAAAGCCAGAGAGCAATTATGAGAATTTGAATGATCTGCCATTTTTTAATTTAACAAAAAATATGGAAGAACATGATTACAAAGCCAGAAAGCAATTTACTAGGCTAGCTGATTAAGCACAAGCAGAAATTAGTGAATGGCCGAAAAATGCTACTAATTTTTAGATGCTACTATGATATTTCAAGTAAACATTTTTAACTGTGTAACAAAATTTATGCATGCAAGAGTCACAAAATAATGTTCATTTTATGCTATTAATTTAGCATGTTTGTCTGTTGAGCATGAAACTGTTTCCTTGAGAGTTGTTAGCATCCAAATAACCAATATTTTGTGTTGATACCAAGTTGAGAAAAGGGATTAATACTCTGTAATTAATACACTCAGAAATGTTTCCAAAAAATACATGCAACAAAAGAGGCTTTTGTTTCAGAAATGCTTCTTTAAATCTTGGAAAATGGATTAATACACTCAGAAATGTTTTCAAAAATTACGAGCAACAAAGAAGGCTTTTGTTTCAGAAATACTTCTTTAAACCTTAGAAATCTATAGGTTTCTGAGGTTTGTGTATATCATCTTTACTAGGGGTGCACAACCTGTGGCCCGCGGGCCAAAAGTGGCCCGCAATCGTATTACTGGTGGCCCGCGGATCAATTTCGCCGATCGGACGCGAAAAAATCGTGAGTTTTGCAAAATTTCGCCAATCGAACGCGTAATAATCGCGAATTTTGCCAAATTTTGCCGTCTGGTGTGTCATAATCGCGAATTTTGTCGATCGGCTGCATATAAATCGCGAATTTTGCCGATCGGGTGCGTATAAATCGTAAATTTCGCCGATTGCCTGCGAAAAAATCATGAATTTTGCCAATCGGGCCCGTAAAAATCGCAAATTTTGTCGATAGGATGCGTATATATCACAAATTTTGCCGATCAGGTGCGAATAAATCGTAAGTTTCGCCGATCGTATGCTTAAAAATCGCAAATTTTGCCTATCGTATGCGTAAAAAGTGCAAATTTTGCCGATCGGGCACATAAAAATCTCGATTTTTTCTGATCGTGTGCGTGTAAATTGTAAATTTTGCCGATCGTCTGCGTAAAAGTTGCAAATTTTGCCGATCAGGCCCGTAAAAATCGCAAATTTTGCAGATCAAGTGCGTACAAATCGCGAATTTTGCCAAATTTCGCCGATTGGACGCGTAATAATCCCGAACTTTGCCGATCAGGTGCGAATAAATCTTAAATTTTGCCGATCGTATGCGTAAAAATCGCGAATTTTGCTGATCGTATGCATAAAAATGGCAAATTTTGCAGATCGGGTGTGTAAAAATTGCGAATTTTGCCGATCGGGCGCGTAAAAATCGTGAATTTTGCCGATCGTATGTGTGTAAATTGTAAATTTCGCCGATCGTCTGCGTTAAAATCGCGAAATTTGCCGATCACGCCCATAAAAATCGCGAATTTTGCCGACCAGGCGCGTAAAAATCCTGAATTTTACAGTTTGGGCACGTAAAAATCGCAAATTTCGCCGATCGGGTGTATAAAAATCGTGAATTTTGTCCATCACTGGGAAAAACTACGAATATTGTCAATCGCACAGTGAAAAAAAATGCAAGTTTTTTTTCATATCCTTGCCAACTGAATTGGGTTATGCTGACTAAGGAGGTGGCTGAGTATAGGGAACTAACCCTCCTTTTAAAAGCATTTTTATGAGCTTTTAGGCCGATCCTCCCCCTCCTTCCCCGAAACAAAATTTTGTTCACCATGCGGATGTTGGCTCTCGACAATCCAGTCATTTTTGTGACTGGCCCTCTCCAGGGGTAGAAGTGACCAATCCATAAAATATAGGACATTTTTCGCAAAAAATATAGGAAATATATAGGACATTTAGAAAATTACGTTATCGGATATATTTTGCTATAAAAACTTTTTTTACACATGATCCATATTACTTTATAAATTTTCACTAATTAATGATATTAAATCAAGTTACAATCTTAAAAAACAAATATAAAACCAAACTTACCTCTACAATAGCAAGTCTCCAATTTGTGAAACATCAACGACTTTTTTTTTTTTTTTTTTTTTTTTTTTTAAGATTCTTGTTTAGTTCATAAAAAATTAATTAAGCAAAATACATAGGATTTTCTTTTTTCTAGATGAGCATGAATATTTACAGGTGATTATTAGTATGAATATTTACAGATGAGTAGTATGAATATTTACAGATTATGGATATTTACAAATTTATGAAATTGTTAATCCTTTTTATCAACCTGAGGTAATATCGGAAAGCAATGTTGACAAACTCACAGATAAGTGGAACATTTATGTAAATGATGATGATATCTGTGAAGAATGGGGCTTTAATGTGACCTGGCAACCAATAAATCACTACTGGGAAAATGTCCTTTCCATGACTGACAGTAAACAACTTCCTAAATACAAATATTTGGGGAATTTAGTGAAAGCCATCTTAACTTTTTCACATGGGCAGGCGTCCATAGAAAGAGGATTTTCTCTAAATAAGAGAATGCTAACGTCCGAAAGATCCTCTTTAAGCCTTGACACAATAAGAGGTTTGAGATTAATAAAAGATGCTGTTGGTGGGAAAGCTGTAGAAGCTTGCATAACAAAAGACATGATCCAATTTTACAAAGATGCTTACTCTAAATATAAAATTCAAAAAGAATTTGAAAAATCTGTAAATAAAAGCAAAAAATCAGGAAAAAAAAAGAAAATAATCCTACAATTTCAAAAAACGATAAAATGGCAGAAATTAAAATGAGTATAGTGAGTAAAATGAGTATTTATTTTAAATTTTATTTTAGTTTTTATTTTAAATTTTATTTTATTTCAATGTGAAAAGGCATATTTATTGCATTAACGCGATGACTGAACATAGACTGACGAAGTTCCGTGAAGCTTGGACAGATAAGATTGATGTTCATGGGAAAAAAGTGGGCGAATGGCTTGTAAAGGGTAAAGATGATTATAACGCTTATTGTCTCTTTTGTCAATGTCCGGTTCCCATAAGCAACAGTGGCTATTCGCAAGTAACGCAGCATGCCAAAATAACGAAGCATAAAGAAAGTTCTGAAAAACAAAGCGACAAGTCTCAATCTTGCTTTGTAGATTCTACTGGCAGAAAAAACTTGGTATCTCAATGTCCGGTTCCCATAAGCAACAGTGGCTATTCGCAAGTAACGCAGCATGCCAAAATAACGAAGCATAAAGAAAGTTCTGAAAAACAAAGCGACAAGTCTCAATCTTGCTTTGTAGATTCTACTGGCAGAAAAAACTTGGTATCTCAATGTCCGGTTCCCATAAGCAACAGTGGCTATTCGCAAGTAACGCAGCATGCCAAAATAACGAAGCATAAAGAAAGTTCTGAAAAACAAAGCGACAAGTCTCAATCTTGCTTTGTAGATTCTACTGGCAGAAAAAACTTGGTATCGCAGCTGAATACACGATAAAAGAAGCTAAAATAATCGCAATAAAAGAAAGCACCATGTTGAATAATAGAAATAACTCAGCGAGCGAGCAAGCAAGCAAAGCGATACAAGTGACAACCAAAACATCAAACAGAAAGATTTCTTTCCTGATGCCATATCCAAAAGAGAAATAAACGGACAATGAAGCCAAGGAGATTAAGCAGTCTCCACAGACATCGATGTTTCATCTCCTGCTTCGAAGGCGTGTTTAAAAATCCAGCGATCTATGCCACACCCTCCTTCTCGTTTGTAATTGGCTGAAAGCGGGAGCATCATGGGCAGGATTGAGCCATTGCTCTTGTATTGAAATACGACAAAAAACAAACAGCAGAAACGATCGCAAATGCTAGCGGGCGGCGATATTAATACCAAAGATATGAGAAAGTAGAGAAATATAGGAAATATAGGACAGTTAGAGAAATATAGGACAATATAGGACATTTTTGAAGGTTATTTTATAAATATAGGAAATATAGGGCAACTGCGACCCCTGCCTCTCTTATCAAGGTTGTGCACCCCTACTTGATATCACATTTTATGACTGAATATGTTAAGAAGTACAATTTAGAATAATATATGTTTCTCCTCCTCTGCACCTCCATTCATGAAAGCAGAATTTTTTGTCAGCACTTGCAATCCTTAAAGCTAAATTTACTCCTTCAAATAAAGTCAAGGAGTATTTTCACTCTTTAAAAATAATCTTAGCTATATCTCTTGTATAGATACAAACATAAACTGTTGATATAACCTTGCCAACAGAACTGAATATGTTGACTGGAAAGGAAGGAACCTAGGGGGCTAAAACTACCCTTCTGAAATTTGTTTTTTAATCTGATTGTAGACTTAGATCCCCCCCCCCCCCCCCCCCCCGTCACACCTCCTCAAAACAAAATTCTACTGATGGTGGCCCTCGAAAACCCAGTCAGTTTTGTAAGTGGCCCTTCGCTTAAAAAGATTGTGCACCCCTAATCTTTACATACCATCATAAAAAATGATAGTACACTTTTTTATTTGGTATATGACTATATGTTTGAGCGTCAAAAATTATTTTGATATTTTTCCTTTTCAGTTATCGTGTTTTTATTGTAGTCACACTTAGTTCTCTGAGTTTCATACTAACATCTTTATCACAAGCTGACTGGATGACCTTTATTGGTAAGTTTTTATATGGTAGCTTCTCAGACATTGTTTGAAAATTTTACAAAATTATGTAGATAGAATTATATATGAGGGATTAAAACTCATGCAAGAAAAAATTATTGCATTTTAATAAGAAAAATATTTGTATACAGCCCACTTAAACCTAAAGACAGGGAGGTATCAACATCAGTTCATCGCAGCATCAATTCATCACAGTATCAGTTCATCAGTGTCAATTTATTGTGGCAATAAAGTTTTTAAAGGCTATGATAATAAACTTAATGATAATATAGGGTGTCTATAAAAGGTATGACACATTTTAATGTTTAGTAATTCATAAAATAATGAAGATATAAACAAACCTATGACATTTATGCATAGAATAACTCATATATTTTCTTTTATATTGTGAAAATTTCCTTTTCCTGTTTGAATATCTTTTCTTTTGTAAATATTGTCTGTGCATGTTATTGTTTGTTTCTTTCTTTTGTTTTTGGCAACAATTAGAATGCAATGTTATGTTTACTTTTGATACGTTTGTTTTACGTTTCATTTGATGTGTTGTTTTATCCAATCAGATATTGAGAAGACTGACAACACCACAAGAGAAAGCACAGACTTAATGGTGGTTCATCAAATCAAAATCAATAATGCAAATACAGAGAAATTACTTGATATCCGTTCGACGAAGGGCACACGTGTGGAAATTCATTGACAAGGGCCATAAAACTTTTTGAATTTATCTAACCCTTCATGTTATTAATTTAAATCTGTCTTCATTATTTTATGAATTATTAAACATCAAAATGTGGCAAAACTTTTTATAGACACCTTTTATATTAGTGTGATATATTTTCCCCCTGGATATTATGAATTATGCTTATTATTAACATTTTACAGGTGGATTTCAGATGCATGTATATTTCAAATTATTTTTATACATTATTTCACCTTCTACTGCTTTATTTAAAAATATCAATCATTAGAATGGGGAGAATTATATATATATATATATATATGTGTGTGTGTGTAATTTTCGTGAAGTTCCTAATTCAGAATATGGAAGTTTAACCCTTTCTCGATGAGTGCCATGCTCAGCTGCATAAAGTGCTCATATTTCTTGATTATTCCTACCAGTAATTTTTAATTGAAAAATTTGCCTTATTTAATCAAAGCATTTCTGCGATTCATTTAGGAAAAAATTTCTATTTAAAAAAAATGGTGATAAAGTATTAAAAATTCTGTAAAGGACACTCATTGCAAAGGGGTTAAGGAATTACAGCAAGCCATTTCTTATTTAAATAATTAGAGACATAATATATATTGCTTTCGATCACGGCAAAAATGGTGTGATATTTATGATAAAAGATATACAGGGTGAGTATAATTAAAGTCCCACTTTCAAAATGCTGTAAAAAAGGAACCACTGGTCAGAATGACTTCAAATTTGTATACCATAGTGTTCAATGTGCATGAGTGTTTCGGTTGTTTGATGGAAAAAATGACTTCCAAATCAGTCAACAGTTGTAGTACTGTTAGTCGAAAGCCCATCCAACACGGCAAGGTTGTACCACATTGGATGAGAAAAATAAATTTTTAATTGTCCTTGGACCAAAAACTGCATAAAAAGCACATAATGATTTTTTTTTTTTTTGCAAATGAGTGTCTTTTAATCTGCATAGTATGCCATTTACAGCACCATCTATTGATACACTTTGGAACTTTTTCTTTCTTATGCCATACCATTTCCCCTTCTTCCAGTATATTCAGTTCAAATTTGAAGTCATTCTGACCAGTGGTTCCTTTATTGCAGCATTTTGAAAGTGGGACTTTAATTATAATCACTCTGTATTAATCATAAAAATAAAATGAAAGAAAAAAGTAAGAATTAGGAAAATTACAAAAACATTATTACTTTGCATCACCATATGCAAGCAGTGAAAAAGAGTTTTGTGCTAAGGTTTTTTTTTTTTTTTTCATTTATTTCAATACAAAAGTAAACTAATTTTGTTATAGATTGATCCTTTTCATTTGCTAATGCTTCTTACCATAATCAATGAATGTTTTAAGTCTTCTGTTGTCTTTCAGTTTTCTAAGCTAATGATATAAAACAATAAAAGAGTTAAACAAATCAAGCTCATAGATAGATTTTTTTTTTTTTTTTTTTGGGGGGGGGGGGTGGCTTTATGTATTTTCAACTACAATGTATTTCTTTTAAATAAAAGCATATTAACATATCATTTCCCACTTACTTCGGGCAGAGTTCTTTGTCCTCCTCCCTCAGACACATAGTGCATGTACCTAATAAAATTAGGTCATACTTTTGAAAGCATTACATTTATAACTATTTTCATGGTTGAAGGTTGATACTTTTCACCACATTTTCCTCCTTCCTAATGAAATCCTACCTCACTTCCTACATAAACAATAAAATTTATGTTAGAAATATAATTAGAGAGTATTTTTTCATAATTGCATTAAAATATTATTAATTTTCCTTTCATTTCGGGTTGAGGGTCAGTTTCAGATTGAAATGCGTTGGATTTTAGGTTACTTCAAATAGAATTTTTGGTTTTAGATCAGTATAACCCAATCACAGGATTCTAATGTTGATAACAACATAGGTTGGCAATAAAAACGAAGATAAGAAACAGTCCTTTGAAGTGTGGTGTTCCTTTTGTTATAAATTACTTAATTTATTATTAGAATTTATTTAAACTGCTGTTCCTTGTTTAAATTAAATTTCATTTCAAAAGTTATGAAAGTTTTGCTTTTAGTAAAATAGGAAAATGTTGCTAGACAATATTTTCTCCATACGGACAAATAATGAATGCCTTTACAGAAGTCAAGGAATTTGTCAGAAAATGTTATCAAAATTTGCATTTTAAGCTATGAAGCTACAGTCCAAAAGGGTCTTCATCAAGGAGCAATTGATTATCATTCATGATATGTCACATTTACAGAGAAATGAAAAAAACTCTTCAATTCTAAAGCATTTGAATAGCAGTGTCTAGGGTGAGATTCTCTCCATCAGTCCATCAAATACCCAAATCAGTAGGGTTTTTTTTTTTTTTGTTGTTGAGTTTTGAATGATTTTTAAAAGTTAAGTCATGCAAAAAATCAGAATGAAAAGATTGTAATTTCTGGAAATATAAATGAAAATATGTAAAAGTGATTTAGCAGTAGGTGCTCACGATTGCAAATACAGTAGAAAGCCACTAATCTGCAAAGCTTGGTTCCAAATGTTGTGCGGATTGGAGGATTTTTGCGGATTACAGGCCATGTCTATTTAATCTTTGTTTACATTTTTTTAAATTCATATTTTGGACAAATTTAGATTGCTAATACTAAAAAATAAATAAATTACACATTTTAATATATAGATAAAGTAATAACTATGTAACAAATAACTTGTTATTTTTTAAATTTCTTAAATATGGCATCAATTGTTGTCTGTTTTAAGACATTTGGTTTATAGTGTTGAATTTTATCTTTAAGTAAGAGTTCAAAAGCAATATATATGTATTTTTTTATGTGTTTTTCAATTTTATAATTACGATTTAATGAAAAAATAAATAAATTATAAAATATGTTGTCTAATTAAGGATTTTTTATCATTAAAGTAAAAAAAAATCACAAAAGCTGAAATTGTATTTTGCAAGTATTGTATGAAGAAATGAATATATAAAATAATATACTAATTAAATGTGCTTTCCTTTTAAACTATAAAGAAGAATGTTATATGATATATAATAAGAAAAATGTTAAAACTGGTGAAAAAAAATTTCAAAATTCAAAATTTTGTCAGCATTGAAGCATTTTTCAAGAATAAATTTATTTGTTTACATTCATAAATTGATTGCGGATTAGAGGCCTTTGCGGATTACAGGTTTGCGGATTAGCGGCGCTCTACTGTATTTATAACTGAAAAACATCATGTCCAAATGAATTGAAATTTGATATCTTGACATAAAATACAAATACAGTCG
The DNA here is from genome assembly GCA_963931845.1 of Maratus michaelseni. Classification (NCBI taxonomy): domain Eukaryota; kingdom Metazoa; phylum Arthropoda; class Arachnida; order Araneae; family Salticidae; genus Maratus; species Maratus michaelseni. Next base: position 66,430,389 of record OZ007586.1, on the reverse strand, counting down.
GCCCCCGCTTAATTGCATACAGTTGGTTCCACTAAATTGTATGCATTTAAGTGAGAACAGCAATGAATGTAATCAGTATATGTTATTATTTAATTATGTACCCCAGATATGATAAATATAATGGACAATAACTATTTACATAATAATTTAAAAATTAATTATTGTATTAATAATTTTAATCAATAATTTATACACTATTTATAATCAATATATACACTGAAGTATAATGTATTATAACACTATTTAGGTTACATTGTTCAATTTTTCATTATAATTTATCTGATTGATGTGGAATTTAAAATGAAAGTAAAATAACAAAGAAATAATTTAAAATCATGCCTTTGAAAATAAGTAAATTTTTGTGTAAATTCATTTTATTTTTCATTATTTGCCAACTAATCCTTTATTTGTTACCTATAAAATAATCCTTTATAGAAGTTTGTTTTTTTAATAGTTCAGACACTGCATTTCTGCACTTCGTTTTCTAAAGAATAAATCAAATTGTAATCGCCACCATGTGTTTCAAAATACCTTCGAACAACACACAGATATTTGTTAACATCAGAGAGAAATGGAGAAGGCTCTACACTTTCATCATCACAATCATTGTCTGTGTTTTCACAGTTTTGAGAGGTTGCCACAATTTCTTCATCATTAGTTTCATTATCTGTTTGCTCATTTTCATCACATTTTACATATCCTGAAAAATCAGAAGCAGTAAGTTGCAGCAAACCACTATGATCATTAAATTCACTGTCGCTGTTAAAATCATAAATCACAGTTTCATTATCTGAGTCACAATCATCACAATTTTCTTTAGATTAAAAAAATTTTGCCCTTTTGAAGCAATTTTCAATTATTGTTAAAGAAACATTGTCCCACACTTGCTTAGTGAAATGCATTGCATTAAGCAAAGATATATTTTTTTTAATTGAAGAAAAATGTAGAAACGCACAAAATATTTAAGAATTAGATGCCTATAATTACTTTTAAATGATTTTATTATGCCTTGATCTAGAGGCTGAATTTTGCATGTAGCATTAGCAGGAAGAAATTGTACGCTCATGTTTCATTTATTGAAAGGCGAATGTTAACTTTGTAGCTGGATACATTATCCATGAATAAAACTATCTTCCTGTTTTGTTTCACCATGTCGGAGTCGACTTTTGTAATCCAGCTTTTGAAAATATTTCCTGTCATCCAGGCATTTTGGGAAGATGAATAATTGACGGTTTAATTTTTTAAGCATCGCATTTTTTGCTGTTTCCAATCATCAAAGGAGTCAATTTTGTTGTTCCTGTTTTGTCAACGCAAAAATGTAGAGTGATTCGGTCTTTCACCTTTTTTAAACCCACAATTTTTGAAGTGAAAACTTCTTTAGGCGTGTTGGGCATTTTTTGAGATTAGAAAAAACCATTGAATTCGCGACACCGTTACCGTCACAGACACCAAATTAAATTATGTTGCCAATTCATACAATGAAGCGAAAGTATCAAAAGGAAATAGTTCACGTGCGGAAAACGAAATGATTGGTATTATGAATAAAAATAATTCAGAAAATTATTTCAAGATAAATTTAGCACGCGTGGTGAAAACAGATAAAAGTGACTCAACTCGCGAGACCAAATCAAAAGATGAAAATGAAATAACAAAACACAAAAATATTATAATTTAACGAGCACGAGAAAAAAAAATAGACAGAAGTAATATAAAAAGTAAAAATTAAAATAAGGAAATATTTCACGAAAGTTTTAAGAAACGTGGTTACTGATACGGAAATGAAGTGATAGATTGCAATTTTTGTATGTAAAATAATATGCATTATTTTTCATTTACAATAGTGCATTAAATGAAAATTGTAATATAATTTTTGTAGTTGTAGTTTATAATAATGAATAAAAAAAAACACTTCATTTAAAAGTATTTCCTGCACAATAAAACATTTCCTGACGATTCAAAAAATACACACATAATTGTTCAAGTTTTCACTTCTGTCAGCACTCCCGGAGTGCCATTGTTTTTTCTTTCTTTTCTGCAATTGTACCTCCTGGCATTGCACAATAGTACAATGCGCTTTCATCGCAATTAAAGATAACATCCGATTTATAATTCTCCAAAATCTGAATTAATGTGTTGTCATACCACTCGTCAATAGCTAAATCATCAGTTGAGGCAGATTCTCCATGGGAATTTTTAAATTTTAGGTTATTCCTTTGTTACCATTTGTAAAGCCAACTTTTCAAAGCATTAAAGTTTTTACTTTTTCAATAACTCACCCACTTTTTCCATAATTATTCCTCCATTTATTAATGCACCTTTGGATCTTTTTTCCTGAAACCATTGCAATACTGCTCAATCCACATTTTCATAGTTCGAATTACATTTTCATTTTCAGTTTAAATTGCCATTATTTCTCCATTCCCAAAGAATATTTTCAGAGTTTTTACTTATTTAAGAAACTTAAAGATTGTGAAATTCCAAATATTTTCACTATTTCCATTTGGGATGTTTTGAATTTTATTTTATCCAAAACTTTAATTTTATCAGAAATAGATAAATTTTTTCATTTTGGTTCCATTGCACCAACATAAGTTACAGAAATTTCTAAACTGGCATAGTCAAGGACACTGCAAAAAGATTTTAAAGCTTGCTGCTCACAATGGGAGGCACAGTTATCGTACAATGAGGAGGAAAACACTTTTGTTATATTGTTATTTTATTTTCTTGACTGTCTCAATTGTATTTTCCCCCAACTCCAGGATTTTCCAAGAAGTATAACACCCCCATCATCTTCAGTTGCTAACAAAACATTTTTACAAAAGAAAATATTTCCATTTGTTCTTCCTTCTCTATTCATTGCTAGCACATGAATTCTTAAAATCCAGATTACTAGCTCTCTAAGCAGTTTTCATATATTTTTCCATTTCCCCAAAACAACTTAAGGCTGTTCTCAAATGAAAACAGGCTACTTTCTGACACATTCTTAAATTCATTTTTGTTCAGAAACACATGAAATTGGCAGGTTTTCTTATTCAGAAACTAGGGTCTGACAATTTTATGCCTTTGCGTTTAAAAATGAGTTAGAAAAATGTGTCAGAAAATTTCGCGTTGGTGAACAGGTCATTTGCAATCCACCTTAAATTGCTGTAGGTAAAATATTTTTCTATAGAATTGTATTTTCAGATATATGTATGATAAAGAGATGTGAAAGTGTATTTTAGAAACAAACCACAAATAAAAAATTAAATAAATATTAGTTTTATGAGTATCTTTGTGAAAATGCAGGAAAGCCCTCAGACGCTCAGAGCCGACTGTATTTTAACAATTATGTGATGCGATTAAAAAATTTTAGGTTGGAGATAGCCTTCAAAATATAATTTATTCATATAATTTATTAGTAGGCATTATTCCCTAATCATTGATATGAGCATGATTCTTATATGATATATGATAATTTGTTACAACGTTAGTAAGGAGTGTTTCTCTCTTTTTTTCTGGAGAACTGTACATGAGACATACTACTGTAAATATATTCATTCAAAGATGATAAACAATAACTTATATACAGGGTTCATACTCTGCTTGAAAGTGCTTGAAAGTCCTTGAATTTTTAAGAGAGAAAAAAGGTCCTTGAAAGTGCTTGAATTTGCTTATACTTTAATGAAGGTGCTTAATTTTCATTATTTTTTTTATAGGTGCTTAATTTTTCTTATTCAGATATTCGAAATAAAATATAATTGCAAGCTTAAAAAAAATCGGCTAAAATATTTGTTCCGAGATTTTCTTTATAGGGGTTCAGAGTACAAGCATTTGTCCCTTCTCCCTTCCCTCTATAGGATTAAGTTAACAAAAAAAAAATGGAAAGAGGGGTAACTTGTTGCTACTACCGACTGCAAGATCGGAAATTCCGTTCTTATCTGAGGAATGTGAGGAAGATTGGAGGCAATGTGATAGCAGTGTTATTCACGTGTCGTGAAACTAAACTCCAAAAAGACCTTAAAAAACAATATGATCATGGTATACTAAATATAGGTAGCTGCGGCTTGCATGTGTTACATAATGCATTTAAAGCTGGTAGAGCTTCTTCAAATTGGCAAATGGATGTTTTTTTGATTAATTTGCATAGGCTAATCAAGGACCCTCCAGCAAGGCTTCGATTATTATGAAGTATCATCAACTGGCAAGACTACCTTGAAGTTTTGCAGACATAGATGGCTTGACAGCCTACCAGCTATAAAAAGAGCCATTGAAATCTTAGAAGATTTAAAGTCATTTGATTGATTGTGTCGAGAAAAAAAAATTCCAATCCCAACAATCACACATATGACTTCATAAAATCTGTTTTAAAAGATGAATTGTTAAATGTTAAGTTGCATTTTCTCTCATCAGTTTCATCTTTGGTGCAGCCTTTCATGACGAAATATCAAACTGTAAAACCTGTGCTGCCATTTTTTGCCGCTGATTTAACAAAGTTAATTTGGTCATGCTTATTGAATTACAAAATTCTTAAGGATGGTGAAATAAAAAATGTAACAGTTTCGAAACTTTGTCGATTTGAATTCAAAGCTGATATGTTGAATTCCATTGCTAAAATAGAAACTATTCACTGGGTAAAAATTGCTCAAAAATCTAACAGAGCAGAAATCTGTGAAAGAAAGTGACGTTATTGCTCTGAAGCAAGAAATAAGGGACTTCATTTGTGCAATGATGAAAAAAATCCTTGAAAAAAGCCCAATAAATTATAGTATTGTACGCAATTCATCTTGTTTGAATCCGGGTAAAATTGCATGGAATAAAGAAAACTGCATTTCATAAATGCCTTTCAAGAAAATGGTTGGATCCCAGAAGATGACTGTGAAACCACTCTTCTGGATTATCAAGATTTCCTTGAAACAACAAACTTATCAGTTTTCATGAGCTTTAATGAATCGACAGATAGATTGGATGATTTTTTTTATGATCATATGTGTGTTAAAGGACACCTTAAAACCTTCCATGTGACCAAACTTGTGTTGCTTTTGTCCCATGGACAAGCTTCTGTCGAGAGACGATTCTCTATTAACAAAAATATGGAAGTGGAAAACCTAATAGAACATTCTTATATTTCTTTAAGAATTATAAAAGATCACATAGAGTATACAATAAAATTCAACGTTTAACACACAATATGGAACTGTAGCACAATAAACAGACGTACGTTTCGTGAGTAACTTGGACTCACATCATCAATGTCAGTAAAAATAAAAATTATTATATCCCCCCCCCCCCCAAAGACATGAAACAGAATCAAAAATCCAAATGACAGACAATAACACACCGAAAGTTCATCACGCAGGAGCAATCAATAAAATTAAGCCGGAAGTGATGCACTATGACACAGTAAATCAACCCAGAAAGGTGAGATGTAAGGTACGCTTGAAAAATCGTTGACCAAGGAGTTACCAAATCTATGAATATAAACTGCTTCAAAAAAATCTAAAGGAGTATTGCATTTCTTTATAATAGTGGCTGAATCAAAATTGAAATTATGCCCCTCCCTCCAACAATGACAAGCAATAGAGGATTTTTGTAATTCCTTTTTCTTAACTTAGTTTCTGTGTTCATTGATTCTGAAATGGAGTTGTCGTTTAGTCTGTCCTATGTAGGACAAACCACATTGACATTGGATATTGTAAATACCCCTGAAGTTTTGATGTGTCATTGATTCGGAAACGGACTTGTCAACGACAACTGCGTTTCAGAATCAATGAACACAGAAACTACATTAAGAAAAAGGAATTACAAAAATCCTCTATTGCTTGTCATTGTTGGAGGGAGGGAGATACAGTGAAACTTCCATTTAACGAAGTTTCAGCGTCACACTTAAAAACTTCGTTATGAAGAAAATTCGTTAAATAGATATCAACTTAAATTCACAAAAATTTCCCTTCGGATATGACAACCAGGTATTGGATTCAGTTATTCTGTCTTTTATTCTGTTTCAATTTTGAAGCCGTCTTTTAAAAAAACAGTTGTGTACGGTCGATGGAATCACGTCACATTCCCAAGCTTTCATCAGCTCTGATACACAGATTCTCAAACTAAAGTTTTCACTATATTTATTGTCTTTTTTCTGTCTTTTTCGATAGTATTCTTCAGGATTTTTTTATTATTCCTGAAACTAATTGTGGAAGTTTAGAAGTTGTATTGGCAGGAACAAAAATAACTTTGATGTTCTTCAATTTGCATTTTGAAGGACATTCTTGTGAATGTACAAAGCAATTGTCTATAAGCAATGTAAGGTCAGAATGGTAACTGTCTGACTCTAATTGATATTGTTTGCTTCAATGCATCTGGCGGCATTGTGTCGCTCCATCTTCTGTATCATTGAAATTAAAAAGGGCGATTTTGACTTCTCCCAACTGTCAGCACAGGCATCTCGGTATGGTAGAGTGGTGAAAACAATAATTTTTCTTAGTGTGAAAAAATTGTTTTATTTAGCACCAAGCAGAATGGAAATTATTTAAATGTGTTCATTTTCATACAATCCACTGAAATAATTTTGCATATCCATCGCAACAGCAACCTCTTAGTTTGAATTCTGTATATACCTACAAAAGTGAAAGAAACTTCGTTATATAGAACTAGGGGGCCTACCCCCTGCGAGCTACGCTCGCCAACCCCCGCTCAGACTTCGAGGCCTCTAAAAACATGACATCGTGCTTTATTTTAAAAATATTGGTAAATCTGTAATTGGGTTGCCATGCTTTTAACGTTTTAATGGGGCATTTTTTGATTATCATGGCCTCATACACGGCTGTTGCGACAACTGACGACTTTCCGGGATTGATAAGTAAAATCAATTACAACTTGAAAACCAGCTTGTATAAAATGGTTAGGTTTAAATTGTGGCTACCTCTCGGACTTTTATAACAACGATCTGTATTCGATTCTTCCTTTGCGTTTAAGGATGAGAAAAATTCCATCTACTTGTGAATAACATTAAAAACCACGGTATTGAAAAGTACTATGTTATAGACATTTTCAGTAACATGTTTTAATTTTCTCTCTATTTTAGTGCACCATCATGCATATTTTCATGTTATTTTAAATATGTAAATTATTTATTTTAATTAATATGTATATACGAATTTTCTAATAATTATTTATTTTACAAAATTAATTGAATATTTTGTGCATGCATGCCTGCATTTATGCGGCATCAATTGATGAGATATTTAAACAAATTTGCTATCCGCGATAATTTTACATAATGCTATGTCACTTGAATATTGTCCATAAGAAAATCGGGTACTTTTCCAGTATTGCTTTTAGGTTTGGCGTAATTCGAGCTTCAAAAAGGGATAGATTCGTTAATATACATAGATTTGTTGCCAAAAGTTATGAAAACAAACTCAATGAACTTTTGGTGCTTTTCTATCATAGGGATCTTGAAGCTTTTTTAAAAAGTTTGGCGGAAAAAAACAAGCAGGATATTTTATTCTCCTTCCGTTCAGTTGGGCAATTATTATTTTATATATTCGTTTCAAATATCCGAATTAGTGATTTTATAAATTCGTTTAATTAAATTTTACAATAAAATAACAAAATGATATCAAAAAATAATAATTACTATTAATTCCTTTTCCCCCCTTTCTTTTGCGTTTACATAAATGACGTCATTTGGACGAATTTATTCAAAATATTTCCAGTTTATAAATTAAATTAAATGCTGACATACAATTGAATCCTGACGATAGAAATGTGATTTTTTTTTTCAAATTTTCCTTAAAAACATAATTTAATCTCAATCTTGTCTTCATTATCGATTGAAATAAAAGATAAATTCAATTTCAATTTGAAAATGATGAATAAAAAGAAATCAATAATCCCTTTCGGGATCCTTTTCAATATTTTTCCCTTTTTTGTCACAAAAAACTGAGTAATTAGTTGATTTACAGAAATGTCATTAAAATTAGAAAAAAATTAATATCTCGAAAACTAATTCAAATTTCAAAATTCTATTACCAGTTTTGATATCCGCGGATTTTTATGGACAATTGGTATTAATTTCACCATCAAGCGTTTAATATTTTATTAAAAATAGCCCTGAAACATAATCAGTCGTTTAATCAGTCGTTTCATAAAATCGTTTCATAAATTCGTTTCATAAAATCGTTTCACAAATTCGTTTCATTAGGATTTTATATATATAGGGTAGATATATTTTTCGTAATAAGGAGATTAATTTCCATGTTAATGGTGTTCAAAGTTTTGCAGAAAATTTCGTTAAGTAGAAAACTTTGTTAAATAGGGACTTCGTTAAAGGGAAGTTCCACTGTAATTTTAATTTTGATTCAGCCACTATTATTAAGAAATGCAATACTCCTTTAGATTTAGATTTTTTTTTTAAGCAGTATATTCATAGATTCGGTAACTCCTTGGTCAAAGATTTTTCAAGCATTGCATGAAAAAATGCCTGGAAGTTGACATTAAAGAACTTCTGGCTTCAGCGGATGAGCTGTCTTTGAAGGCAGAGTCTACAAAAAAAAAAAAAAAAAAAAAAAAAAAAAAAGACTTTCTGCATACAGTCAAACAGCCTGAAAAGAACCGTAAAAGAAAAACAGGCTGAAGTTAAAATTTTAGATGAAAAAATAGAAGGGGCAGTTAAAAAGCTTAAAGGCTGAAAAAGGCTTGTATTTAAAATGTAATAAATTATTCATGCTGAAACATGCAAATTTTTCTTTGTGTGTGTGTGTGTGTGTGTGTTTTAATATACCTTTTTGTAAAATGATTTAGTGGATGTTTTCAAATTAAGGTAAGGTATGAAAAATTGTTTAGTTTCTTTTTAAATTGTGTGTATTATAGCAGTGCAGAATTATCAAGTGTCTGCTTTTGTCTAGTGTTAGCACAGATAACTTTCAAAGTATACTGCAAAAATATTTTCTGTATTTTTCAGAGACTTTTTCATAATATTTCACATTTAAAACTTTGCTACTACATGTTATGTATGGCATTCACCTGAAAACATATGAAAATGAAATTTTTTTTTCCTCTTTATACATTTGCATTATACAAACAGACATAGTATTTTGTAACGTTAAAATTTTCATTTCTGAAAGGTGCTTGAATTTTGGGTAAGGTGCTTGAATTTTATCATGTAAAGAGAGTATGAACCCTGTATATATAATGATGTTGATAGCCTTCCCAGGTGTGAAAACCATCAAGAGATTGTTTTTCTCTCCCATGAATATTACAAATGGGATTTCATAATACAATTAACATTCTTCAGAATAGCGTTAGGCTCAGGCACTAGGCTAGTATAAAACTGATTATTTTAAATATTTATTTTAAGCTATTAGAAATGTGAGAAATAAGGAAAGTAGAAACAGACTAATTTTTATAAAATTGTGTTAACTAACATTTTTGTATTATTAACTTGTATATTTATGTTAGTAAGTTTTGTTAATTTATACATATTTTATTGATTTTTTTTTCTTATTGAGAGAAAGTGATATAAAAAAAATACAAACAGTGCCTGTTTTACCGGTGTCATTGTGGGCATTTTTCCCGATGTCCTTTTTACTGTGATTCACAACAGACAAACACACATCTAAACACATATGATCTAAAAATAGTTAAATCATATTCAAAACATCCCAAATCATGTAAATTTATCAGAAAACTGAAAACAAAAAATTTCACGAATCAAATACATTCTCCTTATGAATATAGAAAAAAGTTTTTAAAAAAATCGCAATTTTAAACCTCTGTAAAGAAAAAACCAGTTTAAATGATATTTCTCTGTATTTTATTAAATAAAGATAAATTTCTATGCTATTTCTAATTCTGAGGCAAAAATTAAGTTTAGGGTATAAAAGGGAAAATATAGAGAAAAAACATAAAAAGTAAAATTTCTCATAGGCAACAAAAAGCTTTTCATGTTTACATTCTCTCAGTATTTTTCTTTATTCTTGCATTTAGTAAAAAATAAAGAGTTCCCTTTCACCCTCTCTATGTATGTCCATGCTAATTGGTAACATTTTTGTTATTTTTCTTGATCCCTTTTCTCATGGAATTCATTTATCATTATTCATTTATTCACATTTATCATGAAATTCATATAATTTTTTCTGGTGATCTAAATAAATATTTAGTCTATCACTAACAATTTTAATAAGAAATGACTTGTTCTACTCCATTAAACTTTCATATTCATAAAAGTCATATAAAAGGATGAAATTCTCTCTAGTTTAATGATTGATATTTTTAAGTCTAAAACAGTAGAAGGCGAAATAATACAGAGTTCCTTCAGGTCAGGGAATTTCCCTGACTTGAAGTCAGAAAAATACCAGTATTTACTTATAGAAAAACTTGCCTTATGCAATCACGTTATTACATAAGTCGAGTTTTTCCATACAAAAATAATGGTATTTCACTGAAACTGTAAGAACTGTAATATATAAAAATAATTTCAAATATACCTACGACAGAAATTGGCCTGTTAATAATCCTGTTAATAATCATAATAAGAAATATCAAATCGTGATATAAAAGAAAAATTATTGCACTAATAAATTATCATTACTTTTATTGTCATAGCCATTAAAAACAATATTTGCACGATGAATTGATGCCGCGATGAATTTATGCTGCAATGAATTGTGCACGACAAACTCATATGGAACCAAAAAGGAATATATAGAATAGAGATGCACTGAATAGTGATTTTGGCCGAATACTGAATATTCAGCCAGCCAAATAGTAACCATTTGGCCAAATACCGAATATTCGACTAGAAAATACTTCTATATTTCAGAGTTTAAAAGTTTTAAAAAGTTAAATTTTAAAATAATTTTACATTATATTTAACACAAAGACAATTTTGATGAACAAAACCTTTTCACAATTAAACTTTACAATAAAAATAAATCTATCCTTTGAATTATTATTTCAGAAAGATAGTCTTAAAACTTTTTAAGAAATTTAACTCCACAGCTTTTTCTGTGAACTAAAACAAATGAATAAAAATTTCTTATATTCTAAAACAACTATTTTAAAATGAAAAAAAAATTTTGAAGGAATTTTTTACAGTCATTTTGTGTTTATTTTGCAGGAAGCGAGTAAAAAAAAAAAAAAAAAATTCAAATGGTGGCAACTTAACAAGAATGTTTCTGAATGTGCAGAGAGTCTAAAGTGAACGATTTTTGGTCAGAGGTTTGAAATGTACAGGGTATTTCTAAAATTTTAGTAGAAAGTTTCAAGGGAAATAATGCGGTCAAGACAAACATTTTCTGTACAGAAAACCAGCATCACAATCCATTTATTCAATCAAAAATACAGGGTGTTTCTCTACATGCTGAACTCGAATTTTTGATAACAACTTTAACAATAATGAAGATATTTTAGTGAGATTTTTATCACATTAATTTTGCTTTGTATGAAATCAATGGAAGTGATAGAATTTTAGCCAGTGATACAGTATATGTACTGTCAGCTGTATTCTGAATAATGTAATGTCCAGCTTAGTGTCGTTTTCACTGCAATGGTGGCAATTTCTAGCACTCCTTGTCATGTTTCACAGAAAGCAAAGTAAGTCTGATGTTTTAATATATCGTTACAATATTTTTATTATTGTTAAAGTTAAACTGAAATGCAAGTTCGACTTGGAATGAGATACACTGTATTTTTGAATATGTGGATCACTTTTCAAACAGCAAATAATTAATGTACAAGCAATCTCTGTTATTTAAATATGATTCTATTTCTTAATTTTCCTGAATATCTTTATTTATTGACAGTTAAAAATAAAAGCTATCTATGGTTTTTAAAAGTATTTTTAAAAAGTTACCTTTAGGTATTCGGTTTGTCCGACTATCTTGATATTTTTTTGCTAAGCTGAATATTTGGCACACTGAATAGTTTGATATTCAGCAAACTGAATAATTTGATATTCAGCCTAACCGAATATTCGGTAGTATGGCTGAATAGGCTGAATACCGAATGCATACCGAATATTCGGTGCATCCCTAATATAGAGCAGGAATAATGTATATCCTGCTGCCAGCTTTGCATGAAGTTATTCTTACCTTTGTTGTTGCATATAGATCTGAGTTTTGAATCATAAAATTAGCTTCCATATGACCCATATAGTATGTTGAAGTTAATGTATAATGAACAGGCAGCTGATTATCTCCCAAATTGATTTTATTGCAGGAAATTAAAATAAGCTGTAATTTGGCTGTGTCACTGTGCAGGGGTCGATCCAGGAAAAATTTGGGGCCTATTTAGGGCCCCTTCACAAAAATCTATTTAATAAAATGGGCCCCTTCACAAAAATAAATTTGATAAAATGGGCTCCTTCACAAAATTCTATTCCATAAAAACTTACTATTTATTATTTTGTGATGTTTTAAAATGTGTAATTTGTAAACAAGCAAGTTCATCAGAGAGGAAAACTTCAGCAAAAGGATTAAAAAAAGTTTTTGTTTTTAAATGCTTGGTTTGAATTTGATTAACTGAATATCAACTTTCGTTACAAAATGTTATTTTTCACAAAAATATAATAAATTTCATAAAAATAACCTTTACTTTTCACAAAATGGGCCCCAAGAAAAAAAACCTGCATCGACCCCTGCTGTGTAAGCCTATCTTGGTATGCTCAATATGCAGAAAGATACTTGTCATGATTGACAGATTGTATCCATTAAACTTAATGTCAAAAACATATTTTAAGAATCACAGGATGTCATCAGTGTATTATTAGTGTCAGATATTGAAAAGAATAACTGAAGATGACTACTGTGGAATTTCTATATAAATACTAATGACAAGTACATCTAACATTATGTTCTTGCATGGCAATCACTGGCCAGGTCTACATACAGGTTCTCCAGGTAATTACACATATCAAAAGACCTGATTCAATTCATTGCTGAATATTATATGGCTTCAAAATATTCAAAGTTTTTATGATGCAATGCATACATAACCACTGCTGTTGATGAGTGGGGATGAATAGGATATTTTTCCTTTTCTTGGTCTAGCTCAAAAAAATATTGGGTCTAGAAATATATACTTCAGCTATTATTATAAAGTATTCACTCGCCAAACCTTTAAAGGTAATATCATTTTTTTTTAGTGTAGTAATTTAGATTTTATAAACATTTTTCTAAATTTCTTGACATGTCCCATTTAACCCTGGTCTGGGGTTGAATGGGGCATTCAATAATTCTTAATAAAGGTCTTTATTATAGCTTATATTTTTACAAAAATTCAAGATTTAAACAATTTATTATTATTTGTCAAGTAATTCTATTTAGCATTACATAATAATATGCATATATTTAATAACTTCCAGATTAACATAAGAATTTTTAATCTAATATCTTTAAAAAAGTTCACTTTCACTGAAAATGATATAGGCTTAGTTTGCATTTGGACTTTGTTATTAGGCTCAGCTATTTTATTGTATAGTTTTTAAAGTCAAATTCCAACTTGTGATAATATAGGGATTTTGGAATTCTTCCAACCATTATTGGGAAGTACAAATTCATTTTCCTTGATTTCTTAAGGAAAATTTTATGAAGTATATCTTTGCCTCTAAAATCTTCATCATCATCTGCAATAACATGTTTTTTCTTCCTTAGCACTGCAGATTTAGTGTTGTGATTTTTTTTTAGTTGTCTTTAAGCTAGCCTTAATGTCTTCCTTATCTTACTATTAGTAATTTAACGACTGTTTTTTTATAATGCTTTAAAGTAAATTTCAGATTATTAAACTTCGTTTTTAAGTTTTAATACTATTACCGTAATTTCGGGAATATGCGCCACACCCATCATAAGCGCGGCATCATTGAAAAATCAGTAAAAAAGAACAAATATACACGTAAGCGCCGCACCCATTAGAAGCGCCACATCATTGAAAAATCGGTAAAAATGAAATTGTCACGATAAAAAACGATCTGCAAAATTGGATTAAAAGTAACAAGAATAGCGATAAAATCTTACAAGATATATGAATTAACAATAAAACACAGGTTATCTTAAAATACAATAGAAAAAAAATACGTACTACGCAAATATGCGTACCACACCAATCGATTATCGTTTTAATCGAATATCGCCGTATGCGGTGTGCTTATGAAATGAATATAATTTATCAACTATTGTAAAGTATACAATAAATACTTTTAAAGAGTGAGCTATTAATATTGAAACACAGGTTATCTTAGAATACAATAGGAAAAAAAAAACGTACTACGCCAATTGATTATTCGATTATCATTTTAATCGAATATCGCCGTATGCGGTGTACTTATGAAATAAATATAATTTATCAACTATTGTAAAGTATACAATAAATACTTTTAAAGAGTGATCTATTAATAGTGAACAGAAAATAGAGAAATATGGGTAAGTTAAATATATTTTGACTATAGTAATTTCGTTTTTATAATAAAGATATATTGTGATGTACTGTTTATGAACTTTATACTGAGATTAAATGAATGTAAATAAAGGTGAAATATGAATGAATGTTAATGAATCCATGTGTTTAAAAGTGTATTTGAGGCAGTAAGACTAAAAAAAACCTGAAATGAAGGCTTGTTTTTCACAATATCCAGATTTTGCTATGTTGAGGAAAAAAAAATCATCGTACCCGCCGCCCTGGCGTATGCGCTGCATCGCCCATATTTTGAACTTTCAAACACATATGCGCCGTGGCGCTTACTCCCGAAATTACGGTATATGTTACTAAAATAAAAAAAGTTCTTGTTTCCAAGCTTGTTCAGTAATTCCACTCATTATATATATATATTAAATTGAATTAATTGTTTAAATGTCAATGTTTTGTGTACAAATCACTATATATATGGTTATAATAGCTGTGCAACCTTTAATTTTCTTGTCTTCTTGAATATTAATGCTGTTCCTCTCATCTCCTCAAATTTTACCTCATTCATTCCCTGCACACATGGTTAGACAAAAATAAGCCTAAGTACCATGTGTAATCATAATGGTAAAATATGATAGCTTTAATTTATAACTCATAATTCTTTAATCTACTTTGTCGCATGTATTTAAAGGTAAAGAACATATAATTTACTCTGGACTGGTCAAAATACAAATCATCTTCTAACTGAGAATCAGAACAATCAATCAAACAGCAGATTTGAAAATATGAAATGTATCTATAATTACACTTATCTGCAAAAATATAAACACACTCTCTCTCTCTCTCTCTCTCTCTATCTATCTATCTATCTATCTATCTATCTATCTATATATATATATATATATATATATATATATATATATATATATATATATATATATATATATATACACACAGAGAGAGAGTACTATATATATATGATTAGCTGTTTCTTCAATTAAGAATATTTAATTATATTTATAAGTCTTAGTATTATTATTTACTGCATATGTTAAAAAAAATGTAAGGCAAATAATTACATCTTTCTTTGTTGGCTGTATACTTTGTTTAAAAAATGTTAAGAAGAGCATATTTTCTTGCTCGTAGTTCTTCTTATTAATTAAAAAATTTATTTCTTATTTCTAAATAAGTCCTTGATCCATTAGATAATTTTCTGTGCCATATAGGCAATATTGGGTAGACACTACTTAAATGCAGACATCTTTTAAAACTTGTGCTTCTTATTGCCTTTGTGCCAATTAATCATATCAAACAATGGTATTTCATAGTTTTGTGTCATTCAAGTATTTGTTTTATTTTTCTGAATCTCTGTAGTACTATTAAAATTATGACCTTTGTAAAGTGAGACTTCATTTAGGAAACAGACAGTCAAATGTATATATTTGACAATCAATGTCAGGTATATACATTTTTCCACCTTTGTTGAACACTTCATCTGTTCAAGAAGAAGAGCTCTTTTTTTTAGGATACCTTTTGTTATAACAATAAACAAAAACTAAACTTTGTGGTGCTACAATTCCTAGGGATCTTGGCCTACAGTGTCCAACTCTGTTTTCTTGATCATGGGCCCTGGGGTGCTGTATGCAGCATATGTCCTGGCCAGGTGGTCAATCTAATGCAGGACCCCCCAGTGTTTAGTTCCCAAGCATAATTGTGAGAAAAGTTTGTTTTAATTTAATGCTAAATGCATTTTAAACTCATATAATCACATTAATGCTTTTCATTTATTCATACATAATAACTGTAAAATTGTGTAGGAGCTTACATACATATATATATATATATATGTATATATATATTTTTTTTTCTCAGTTTATTTCTCTATTTTGGTGTGGTAGTCCCAAAATCATATTCTTTAGCAATGTTATGGCTAATATGATGATGAAACCACACATTTTATTTGTGGTAATTTAGGCATTTGGAACCTGAAAATTTTGTCTAAATTCCACAAATTTCAATTTTTCATTTAATTTATTCTTCTTCTTTTTTTTTTTTACTATGTATATAAAATAATAATTAAAATATATCCAAGATAATCATTTTGAAATTTTCTTTTCGCCTGTGTTTCTGTAACTGAGGAATCATAGAGAAACACTTACTGCTCTATGATCAGTATGCTCATTTTCTACAAATTTGATACTTTGCAGAAAAATTTTTAGGTTTAATTCTACATGGGAATAACAATTTTTTTAAATGTTAGAAAGATTTATTTTTTAATGTTTTTTTTTTTTTTCAGGTGTTATTTGTGCATCATTTTCAAGTGGTTTAGGAGAAATCAGTTTTCTGTCATATTCATCATTTTTTGATAAGTAAGCTTAACTTTTGTACCTTATTTTTGAGAAATTTCCTACTAAATGTTTAATTTTTATTTTTACACATTGTACATCTGTAATGTATTAGAAAATTTGTACAGCATCAAAATTTAGCAAAAAGAAGGATTTTTATTTATCCTTCAGTGTGCATTGCTTCTAAATCTATATATTGCTTTGCATATTCCTATATCATGTTGATTCTGTCTTGGAACACTTCTTTTAGAATACTGTTTAGGGTTTTTATTACATTTTAGGTGAGACTTCATTTTAGAAAGTAGTAGTTATGGGTTCTAAATCTGGTAAATAAGGAAGATGAAAAAGAATATGTACACTTTTCTTAGTTAGAAATGGCTCAATGTTAACTTGTAAAATTGTATTTTATTTTTATTTTTTCATGCAGCTTTCAAGATCATAATATCGGATATTAACTGGATATAAAAAATTATTTAAATTTTTTGATATTTGAATTTTTATTTTGCCTAAGTTGATGATATTTTAGAAAAATAAACAAATTGAGACCTTACAGCAATAAATGTCATCAATAATCATTTAGCTTATTTGCTAAAATTGATTTTTAAAAAATCAGTCTTGAGATCATGCTGATGTTTGAAGAATATAAGCTTCTTTATATACTTCATTATATACCGGGAGATTATAATTAAAGTTACGATTTCAAAAATCGATAATTTTAAAACTACTGGTCAGAATGATATTTTAGCAAAACAATCGTGAGGCAATGGAATTTTTTCTTTTCACTAATACATTTTTAGTAAATCACTGAACTCTATTTTTTTCCTTTTGGCTAACAACATTCCTGTGTTTAAAGAATAAATTTTTGGTATTTCCCCCTGACATTACCCTGACAGCGCCATCTATCGGTACATTTTAGAACTATTTTTTTCCTTCGCCAAAAAAAATTCCATTGCCTCACGATTGTTCTGCTAAAATATCAAGTCATTCTGACCAGTAGTTTTAAAATTATCGATTTTTGAAATCGTAACTTTAATTATAATCACCCGGTATTCATTTTGATGTTAGAAGTATTGAGTGCTATAACAAATTTCATGAATGTCTTAAACTTGTTAAAAGCCAGTATGGTTAATAGTTTTCTAAAAAAGTTTCTTAACCTTCTGTTCCAAACATACCGTTGTAAAAAGTACATTTGCATTAATTGAAAACGGCCATGTCTTTCAAAAGGTTAAGGAACTTTAGTGGCTTACATAAGTTAATTTTAATATTTATCCAAATTCAGTGTTAAGATTCTTTTTGGTGTATGAATATTCTAGGCTAAATAATGTATAGTGTATTTTATAAATACTTGCAATTAACTTTGCCGTTAATTAGTTAGTGAAAGTGTAGCTTTATCAACTTGAAGAGGAAGAAAATGACATTATTTTTTGCATTTTTTTCAGACAGTTTAAGATAATTATCCCATCCTCATTCAAAAGTAAAATATTAAAAAAAAAATGTGTAGTATATGAATTTGTATTAAGTATTAAGTTATTATTTTTCTGTTTAAAAGTCTCATTGGGTGTTGTATGCAACTATGGGTTTTAAACTTCTTTTTTTATCCCTAATTTTTTTAAGGTTAAAAAAAATGCCCTTTAGTCTCATTTAAGGCTTGATAAGCATGGGGCCTGTATACACAACACTTGCTTCATCCTCCAGGCATTTTGTTTTTTATGGTAATTTACTAAATACAATTAATATAACAGTAAAAAAATAATAATAATCCTCAAAACTGTTGTATTTATTTCTATTTCAATCTGTTGTTTTTAAATATTCTGTTTGTGAACATCTTTGGATTAATTGCTTGTCACTTTTTCAGAAATGTTGTGTCAACTTGGTCGTCTGGAACTGGTAAGTCCTAATGACAGTTTTTTTAAGTACTTTTTAAAAAATCTTATTCTTAGACTGTTAAAATATTATTTAATCCATTTTCAAATATTCTTTTGGGTCAAATGAAGAGATTTATCTTGTCTTTATCCAAGAGTTATTAAAGAAAAAAATGTTGTGCCTCTCTTTTCATACTTCAGTTTTTCTCAAACATTTTATTTTTTGATTGTCACTAGTTTGACATGATGATGATTTAATATACATGCATTCAGCTTTTTTGCCTACCGAACATATAGTGTAAGGGAAGTATTATTATCATGATTTGTGTGATGTGTATGTATGTGAATGAACTTAACTCCCAAACATTACTTCCGATTGAGCTCCCATTTAGCGAATATATTATAGCACATGGTTGCAAGAACCTTATAGATTTTTTGTAAAAGTCAGATGACGGATTAGGTATTTAAGGTGGTCCTTAAATTCCCTGCTCAACAACGCAAAACTTTCTGACACATTTTCTGACTTACTTTTAAACATACAAGCATAAAATTGACAGGCTTGACTATTGAAGTAATTCAGAATCAAATTGCATTTCCCATTTTATGATAAATAAATTACTTATCGAGTTACAAGCAATTTTTGTCATGTAACGACAAGTTTTTCCCTTTTCACACTCTGCAACATCAGGTATTCGGTTAAAAATGTCAAATTTGACAGTATTTTCTGAACAATCTTCTGCCTTTTACAAAAAAATGGAAAACGTCTTCCGATTACATAGTTTCTGAATAAGAACATCTGCCAATTTCATGTGTTTCCGGACAAAAATTAATTCAAAACATGTCAGAAAGTAGCTCATTTGGATTAGAGAACAGCCTTAAGCAAATCTTAAACTATTTTAAAACCATATTCTATAGAGAAAATCACCAAGGAAATGTGACGGATTATAAGTGATAATTCTGGCTATGTAATTAAGCATTGGTGGTGTGGAGGTACTATCTCCAGTTACAAAATGGGAGGTTTAGCATTTTAATCCAGCCAATTCCATTCCATGTCAACAATTTATTAAAATTTCTTTTTTAAGTGTATTTGTAATTATATAAATACGTAGCACTTATAGTCATTGTCTGGTCTGTCCGTCTGTCCACATATAACAGTGCAAAAACTACCCAACCAAATGGTTTGAAATTTAATATATATATTTGTTGCAGAATTTTGTTGAATAATTTTAAATTTTATGAAAATATAATCAAAACTTAAAAAGATATTAATAAAGGTTTTCTTCATTCTATTAAATCCTATCATACATAATTAATTCAGTGATATCCCATGATAGGTAATGATTCTAGGTTGTTATTGTGATTACATCATATTTAAGATGAAGTCCTATTATTCTGTATTACTGAATTTAAAAACCGAACTTTTATACTAAAATTGTTTAATTATAGCAATCCTATAATCTACCAACAGTTATTTTTTGGATAGATGTTTCCGGAAAAAGTGTCTAAATATAGATTTCAAGTTTTAAAATTTTCAAAACTAGGCTTAAGTTTCCCATTGCAATTTTTAGTAAATGTCAACAAAGATAAAATGTTGCCAACTTAAAATGTTCTTATTTTATTATGGAAATTAATCATATGATAATAACAGACGATATAATTAATTTCACTGAAACTAGTTATAGTACAAACACACCTCATTTGTCACATTTGACATGCAATTTCCAACTTGTTTCTTATACTTTCTGGAGCTATACACCAATGTTCGAAAAGTCAAGTAGAGTCACTCCAGATTTCTTTTCCATATATTAATCTATTCTACTCAAATACTGTCATTATAATTATGATTGAAATAAAAAAAACTGTTGTTTCAAAATTCATTGATTTTTAGTTGATTTATGGGTTGTTAATTTTTTTTAACTTTTAGGCTGTAACATACTTGCCAACTTTTACACTTTAGGTATAAAATTTACACTTTTGGAGCATTTTTTACACTTTTACACTTAAGGCACATATTTTTACACTTTTTTGCAAAGTTTCTTCCAAGTTTCATTTTTCATCCCTTAATTTATGAATTACTTTCTAGTTGCTTATAATAATGGTAAATGATGAATGTGAGGGGAATATTTAGTGTTGTCAAAGAATGAGTTCAGGTTTCATTGTCCTAATTTTATCAAGAAGATTTTGAAAATTTGTGTTGCATGTAAGAAGTCGTGTTTTAAATAAATTTGCTCCGACATAAAGCAAAAATTAGATAAGAAAAGCTGTGTATATGTCTTTAAAATCAGTTTCTTAATGAATGGTGTTATGTTTTTGATATTTTTCTCATCAAACTATCTTTATAATGGTCAGCACTGTATTGTTTAATAATATTCATCTATTATATACTTAAAATTTTTTGAAAAAGGACGTGTATGTGTTACTTAAAAACTGGTTACATGGGTTTTATGTTAAAAAAAATTGTATGAAATACTCTTCACGCGTCATTTTACACTTCGCCATTTTCAAAAGTTGGCAGGTATGCTGTAAGGATATTTTAGATAAATATAGGTAACTAAATAAAATATGCAAAAAAAAAAAAATGCACTCGTGAAAATATGCTTATGCTTAAAAGTATTGGTCTGTGATATCTCAAATTTCCCTCGCTAATGTTAAACCTATGGGCATATAATGCATTCTTATTTTGGAAATATCTCCTCAGGGAATTAATATTTTCAACTACAGTTTTCTGTGTACTGTTCTTAAAGGATGTTTCTCTCTTTTTTTTTAGTTATCAAAATATTTCTAAAATATGAACTTGATTTATAATTTTATGTGTTAAAATCTTGACGAGCTGTGAATGAGATTTTAACACTTCAAATAACATTAAGTATATATTTTAGAAAAATTTTGCCAGCTAAAAAAGAAAGAGATATCCTTTAAGAACAGTACACAGAGAAAAGAAGTTAAAAATATTAATTTTAAAACTATTTGCTGGGTGGAGGGACAAAGGGGAAAGTGGAACTTTGGAGAAAAAATGGTTAATTTAGATGACAGATTATTCATTTATTGTTACTAGAGTTACAAATACAGCAGATTTTTTTTTTAATATATTTTTAGTGATTTTACATTTTATATGCATGCGTGGGGTAGAAAGAAAATTTAGGTGGTAGATTATCTATTTATTGTTATTAGTAAGCAAAAAATAGGACAGGAAATTTCTTTAAATAAAAAAATTAAACTTTATATGCTTAAGGGATGAGGGAGAAACATACATTTCAAAAGGAGGGGGTTTGTTTTTTAAAAAATGTATACTTTGTATGCAGAGGGTGGAAGGGGAATTGTAAATTTCAAACAGGCATTGTAATTTAGGTGATTGTTTTTTACTTATTGTTACTAGAAAGCAACAAATTGGACAGAAGAATTTTTTAAAATTCTCAAGATTTTAAACTTTAAGTGCTAGGGGTTGGGGGTGCAAAGAAAGAAATCAGACATTTCTAGTGGGGGTAGGGGGGGGGGGTAGGTTGAGGATTTCATCAAAACTATATATAACAAATATTGAAATCCACGAAATGATCAAAAAGTGGAAAATTCTCTCCCTTGGATTTTTTAAATCAATTTTTTGCACAAAAAAAGTTTGGGGCTTATATTTGGAAATGGAAAAGAAAATCAAAATCCCTTAAAAGTGGGTGGTGGGCTTTTGAGATGGGGCTTACATTCAGGATTTTATGGTATCACTAATTAAATAACCGTGGGTTTAATATCAAGTTTTCTAGATTATAATTGATAGCTTTTGGCCCTCATTCAGCCCAGTATCAATATTAATAAAAGGAAGATGTTTGTCTGTGTGTTTAAGTGTATGTCGGCGATGGCTAGGGATGCTGTCAATTTCTGCAAATTTGGATAAGGATAGACAAAGACAGGTCTGAATGCCCCTGAGACTCAGATTTTTTGCTTATTTTTTATAATTAGCAGAGATATTAATTAAAAGCCTTCATCAAATGGCAATGAACTAGCTTCCATTATCCTGGCAATTGCTTCTGCTCATGTCTGGGAAAATAGAGGTTTTTCAAGCACAGATGTAGTAAATGCTTAAATTTTTCTGCATTTTAAAATTTCAATCACCTAGTCCCCTAAGAAGAAAGAAAGAAAGAAAAATACATTTTGATGGTACCATTCTGGTACTGATGGTATTTTTCGTTTTTAAAAATATGAATATTTACTAATTTTTAAAATATATCTTCTGGGGGGGGGGGGAGGCATTTTCTTATTTTCTATTTTTTCTTCAGTTTGAAATTGTCATCCGTGTCGCCTGGATGGAACTATATAAAAAAAAATATTCACTTATAGAAAATTATTTTTTGTTATCAATTGTACCTTTAATTAAAAAATTATATATGAATATTTATTATTTTAAAAAAAATTCTTTTTGGAAGTCTGCTATCTTATTAAATGATCAAGGTTATATGCAAATTTAAAGTGCTCATTTTCAAGAATAAGTGAAAAGAATTTGATTTAAAAAAATCTGTACAAAATGGAGATTTCTAAATAATTTTGATTTTATATATGTACAATTAAAATTTATAACAGCTTGTTGTACCCAACTATTTTTTAATCTTACATGTATGAATATAGAAAGTATAAATCATGTTTTCTTAACTTTAATGCCATTATATATGAGCTGACTCATCAATTGGATTTTGACTGGTGCCAATCGATTAGTAATAATATCTTCTATTTAATGTTATACTTAAATTTTGCTTAGGTGGTCATCTAAATATAGAAATTGTACTAAACTAAAAAAAAATACTAACATCTAGTTTTTACATCATATTTGGATTCTTCATAATATGTTTCTTTAGAATACCAAACAGCAAATCATTTGCTCTTGTAATTTAGGAATTATGCAGTTTAAAATTGGGAACTCCTAATGTTAAATTAATTTGTGATCATTGCAAAACAAATTGCAATGTGGATACTTTTTTAAGCATAATAATTGGTAGAATGAGCTATCATTTTGAATTCTGATATTTGAAGCTTTTAGAAGTCAATTTCTGCTAAAAAAAATTCATGTGCTACAATAGTCATTTTTTTTTTCCAAAAAATAATTATTTATTTGCATATTTGAAGCATCTAGAAGTTTATTTCTGTTTAAAAAAATTCTTATATTACAATGGATATTTTTTGGAAAAATAATTGCAAAAACTAATTTTGAGAAATTGATTTCTAGAAACTTCAAATTTATGAATCAAAAATTACAGCTTATTCTGCTAAGTAGTTTTTGAGTTATGCTTGCTTAAAAAACTACCCACATTACAATCTGCTTTGCAATGATTAAAAATGCAATTACTTTCTGTTTGAGATCTTAAAGTAAAATTTACTGAATAATTCAAATATGATGTTCAAATTAGGTATTAGCATTGAAAATTTTAAAGTTTGGTACAATTTCTATATGTAGATGAGACTCTAAACAAGCTTTACAAGCTAGTATTAATTAGTAGACATTATAACTAAATTATTAGTATCAGTCACATTTTTATATGATGATTTTCAGCAGAGTTATTAAGGATGATCTCTTTCTTTTTATTTTCAGGATTATACAAGGGCATTTTGTTGTGCTCCTTTATCACAGCTCTGCATAGTGTTTGAACTTTATTTATAGTATTTTTTTACAGTTCTTTATTTAGAAAACTGAAATTATTTTATAAAATCCATATACATTAAATCTAGAAGCAACTCTTCTCTAAATTTTGTTAAAATGTCAATAAAAGGTTTCTTTTTTAATTTTTTGTCAAAATTCAGCAGTAGAACTAACTAGATGTGGTCTGCATGTTTTCTTTTGAAACTGTGTAGCTTAAGAGATCATACTCCAATATTTGTTATCAATGAGAATAAGAAACTGTTTTGAGCTACTTTTTACATTCCCCCCTCTATATTTTTTCATTGTATACAATAAGCGTCCAATAATCATAAAGTTCTGTTTAAAACTTACATTAAATTCTTGGTTTTGTGTTTTTTGGAATAAAATATGGATCATATTTATTGCTATATGAACTATTAATTTCATTTGGTTTTCAACATTTATTTATTTATTTCCCAAATTAATGACTTACAGAACTCTGAACAGAGTGAAGAATTTGGCCACATGCTTCAGAAAAGGTTTAAAAAACACTAAATTTTTTTAGTCATATTGGGATTCAAATCATCATTTGTGATTTTAGCTATAGTAGATTTTGCTGATTTTAATAATTTTGTAAAAGTTCTTTCACTTACTGTTGTATTTTTCTTATTAATCAAAGGCTAAAGTTGATGGCAAGCTTGCCAAAATTACAAAATCCTCTCATTGAAAAATTTTAGGGCAAAGATTCTTGCCTATGGGGAGGCAGTGTATCTATCAGTTGCAAATGATGTTATCTGGTCATGAAAGTTACAGGTCACAAATTTTATCAATAGGGACAAAAAAGTAGCAAAGTTTGGCAACTGGGTTAAACATCATAACAAGGATTACACTATTCAATGTTTCTTTGTGCACAACATGATTGTTAGCATTTATATTAGACTTATCTTATTAAATTCTAAAAACTCAAAAGAGATGAAATGACAGTACATTTCTTACATATTTGGGCTTTTTTTTCCCATGGACATATTCTTCATCATGGTAAATGAGTGATTGAATTCACCATTGAATTCATTGAATCTGTGTGCTGCTGTTTGACTTCAATAAATTAAAATGTTTGTACCAGTGAAGAAAATTATGTTTGTTTATTAAATAGCATATATTTTAATACATGATGCATAACAGAATTAAAAATGTCAGGAATAACAAATTTGGGGGGTGATTAAGGTTGAAATATTAAATGTTTTTAACCTGTGAGCATGGATTTAATGCCCAAAATAGAACTAAAAGTAAATTTAGAATTAAATTAAAAGAATTTAAATTATATAATAGAAATGTCAGAAAATGGAGATAAAGAGAACCAAAGGTAACTAAAAATTAGCTTCTCTCTCTATGCTTACTAACATATTTGTGGTACCTTCCACTTAAAAATTTGAATTTTACCTCCTGTTAATGATAAAATTTAAAAATATTTACAGTAATTTTCTTCTTATTTGAAGTTTTTCAAATTTGTTCCAATTTTTGTCAAAATTTTGCTTTATTATTTATAATATTATATTCTATGCTTCTTTAAACATAGTAGACTCCCTCAAACCTGCAACCCTAAAATCTACAAATACCTAAAATCCACACATTGTTTCAGATGTAAACAGTGAAACTTACAGTTAAGATGTAGGGGGAAAATTCAAGATTTTTTTTAGATATCATTCCATACATATTTTAATATGTAATTCTGGTTAATATCATTGAATTCTTGCTTTCTCATAAAGGAAGTATAGATTTATTTCTCAAAAAATTCAAGATAGATCTGATTCAGTGGTGATCATGATCTTTTTATCAAATACATTTATGTATTAATCAAGCTTTTTTTGGTTATTAAGTATGGCTAAGCATGAAATAAATTATTTCTTTTTTATGATTTTGATGTAAATTATTACTTTACCTTTATGAGTTGAATTTCATTGAATAATTCAAGAAAAATTTATCTCATCATTATTATGCATACAGTGACCTCTCACTTATACGACTCTCAGTTATACGACTCTCTCGGTTATACGCCGAATTCTCTTGGTCCCGTCCATGCTCTATGGGAAATAATGCTAAACTCCTCTCAATTATACGACTGCTTCTCTCACTTATACGACTCTTTAAACGGTTAAGGCAATTTTACATTTATCACTCAAGAATTAATTTTTATAACTTTTAAAGGACAAATCATTCACGTTTTCTTACCTTTATACTTTCACTATTGTTAAATGATTATTAATAATGAATAACATTTCTTATCTACCTTCATGTGTTATTAACGATGAAATCTATGGCGGGAGGGTGGTTGTATGGAATTCCCTTGTGCCTGCCATTTAACAAAAGCCATAATGACCACCTGGAAAAACGTGACATCGCAGACAATTAAGAAATGTTTCAGGAAATGTTTTTCACAAGACCAAACTGCTAGTTCAATGAATGAACCCGATTTTGAGAGAACATGGAAATCCTTAAAGATGAAGACTGGGATGAAGGTATTAATTTCAAAGATTATGTAGAATGTGATGAAAAACTCTTTTTGTCAGAACTGAGAACTGCTGAAGAAATCTTTGAGGATATCACTAAGGAAAACTTGAGCGAGGAAGATGACAGCAATTTTATTGCTGGTGTAAATTTTTTAGAAACAAGTGCCGCTTTAAAAACATTAAAAAATTATGTCGATCAAAATGATTATTCCCAAAATAGCTTAAAAGCTTTATGAGACTTAAAAAATACATTTTCCCTTTTAGTCGACGACAGAAACAAACTAATATCACTTCATTTTTTGAGAAAATCTAATCTGTAAATTTTTAAAATAAACTTAGTGGTAAGTGAACTATTTTGTGAACTTTTTAAAAATATATTTTACGTTTTACGTAAAAACTTATTGTTTTTTATATAGGTAAAATAATGAATGCATATAAAGTTTGAAATTTATATAATAAGATTGTCTCTCACTTATACGACTCTCTCAGTTATATGACTTTTTTCTACGGTCCCCTGAAAGTCGTATAAGTGAGAGGTCACTGTATTTAGTCATGCATTATTAATTATTTGTGTGACCTTTGCTTTTAATATTTTAATAATATTTTTTTTAATTTTCTTAATTTTATTATTTTACTTTATTGTAAACATTCATTATAATTCACAGTGCATTATTACATTCAAATTACTGTTTATAAAATGTAAACAAAACAGTGACCAGAAGTCCACAAAATTCTAAAATCTGCATAACCTCTGGTCCCAAGCTGTGCAGCTTTGAGGGAGTATATATCCAAATGCTAATAATTCTCTTTTGAAAAGCAAAAACATAACCTACTATTTATACTTTATTTGCTTTTATTATTTTATAATCTAAGAAAGTTTTAAATGCCAAATGGAAATTTTAAGTATAATTGATACAAAAAGAAAATCTTTTAAATTTAAAGATATTTTATACATTCAGTCATTAAGAAGAAAAAAAAACTCTGTGTTGACAATATTTGTAAAATATTTTTAAAGGCTGAAAATCCATCTAAAATCGAATTTGTGTTCTTATTTTTCAATGCTTATTTTATTCAGGTGGTGCAGGTGTTGTAGGAGCTTTATCCTATGTCCTGTTAGAGTGGTGGTTGGGCCCAAGAAAGTCTCTGCTCTTAATGCTTGTTGTTCCATTTACTATGTGTGTTACGTAAGTAAATATAATTTGTTTCTGATTTTGAACTATTGGTATAGTTCACATTATTCCATTCAGTATTAAAATCAGGTTTCATTGAACTTAACAAAATGAAATTATTTTGTTCACTTGCTCCAATTCTTTTTATTCCTTAATTTCTGTCACCAATTATAGAACAACATATCACAATGCATGTTTTAAAAATAAATAAATATTGTAAGGATTTTTTTCCCTTCAGTTTTTGACTTGTAAAGAAAGATGTAATTAACCGAGAAAACAAATAACAATTTCATCACATGGAGTAATAAAAAATATACAGAGAGAGTAAAGTATATAGAGAAATCTGTTTCTGCCTTACTGATATTCTAAAAACTCATAAAAAGAACGGTACAACATTTCCAATTTTTTTTATATTAATTCCTTTTGAGTATTTTCTATAATGTAAAAACTAGAATAAAATTCTCTATTCTAACATTCAAATCTAAAATCATATGCAAAAGCATTGAAAAATAAATGGAAAAAATGTTTATTGCTGCTAATCTCATTCCTATAGCAGTTTATTTTGCCGCTATTTTACGAAGATGTGGCTTAGATGTATTGAATAGTTTGTTCTTCTTGTTTGAATTGGCACTGTTGCTTAAACTGTGCTTGAGATAATATAGATTGTTCATAAAATAGAAAACAATTTAACTAAATTCAAATTAATTTTTTAGTTATTATTTAATATATATATATATATTTAGTTATCTTAATTTAATTTTAGATTCACTTATGACATTTTTTTTTGTATTTGTAATAATAATGTATTTGCCTTAAAAATATTCAGTTTTCAAAATTTTTAGCAACACCCTTTATGTAGTAGTGTTATATGTATCTATGTCTTGAATGTTTGAATTAATTTTGTTGTTGCCCTACAGAGAGCCTTCATCTTAACTAAAACAGTTGCAAATCAAGTATTAAATCATTAACTGTGATTTGCTCTTTTTCTGTTAATTGTATCTCAGATGTTATATGAATTAGAATTTTGCTAATGTTTATACAAGCATTCCAACATGTTAAATATATTGTTCCAGAATGCTAAATTCACAACTTTAAATTGAGCATTTAGCAAGATTTGCAGTGTTGGATTGCAGCTTTCTGATGGTATCACAAAAAAGGCACAGTATCCCACTTGACAGGTTTGCAATACCTCATTTTGTGTTTGTGTGCATGCATATGTGAACCAGTGAGTGACTTAAAATTAAATTTAAAAAAAAAGTTAGTTCTCTCTCTTTTTTTCTTCAAAATTATTCTGGTACTATAATCAACCATTCTTTTGAATACAATATTTGCTGATAAAATATTTTTTTTTAATCCTGGTTTGTTTTCTACAAATCATTATCAATTTTATTTTAGAATTTAAATATGCTGTATGCATTTATCTTTAGATTTTGGATATTAATTCAACACCCAACCCCAAATCATCTAAAGTGTAGTGGTACTTTGTGTAGTACTGAACTTGAACCTATGCTGCAGGAAAATGTAAATTTGTCTCCAAATGTTCCTGAATATAATTCAAGATCATATACTTTTCAAGAAAAAGTAACCCTTTTAAAGGTAATTAACTTATTTATCATATTTATATTATTCCTCATTAATATTTAAGATATTTTGTTTTAAAATGGTTATACAGTAGAACCTCGATTTTACGTTTTTTACGGGCCCAGCAGAAAAAGACGTACGAAACGGGAAAACGTAAAATCAGGGTCAAATAGAGAAAATAAGATACAAAAATAAACTTACCAATATCATATCAGTATTTAAGAAAACCTTTTTTTCTATTGCTTTTAAGTGTAATTTCACATATACTATTTTCAATACATGCAAGTTTTTGCAAATATTTTTCTTAATTTTCATGTCCAGTTAAATTTTTTTTAATTTTTAAACTTGCAATAGCATCTGCCGATTAGGGCACGATGTCCTCTGGATCTTCATCAATATCATTCTCACTTTCATATTGCGAAATCAAATAGGAAATAATCGTATGTGGTAATGATAACATCCTTATCGCAATCATTGTACTCATCAATATTGATGTCTGCAAGCATAAATTCATCCATAGAGTACCATGTAGTCTTCCATAGAGAGCTGTTTCGGTGGCACTTCACCATTAATTACGGATTTCGAAAACTCTCCCTTCAGAAAATCATTTGACATGCATTTTTCATCTACACTATTCCACGCCGATGAGATGAAATGAAGAGCATCCAGCACATTTAGCTTTGTTTTCCAAGCATCTTAAAGTTCATCAGAATCAAGTGAAAAAAGACCTTTTCTTACCAGTTGCTTTCTGTAATGGAGGATCTGTTTATTCCCAAGTCACATGGCTGAAGTAAACTGGTACAGTTGGGTGGGAAAAAATCTATACGCACATTATTTAAATGCATATTAACATCAGTATACTGCCTAGGTAGCACAGAGATATCGGCCAATATCCACGGCAATATTGGCCAATATTTTGAAAGTCGCTGAATGTCGTACGTTAAATTTACAACATCTGCCGATATTCACAGACATAACTTAAAATTAGTTTTACAAAGAAAGCATTCAAAAGAGCTTTTTGCATTACTTATGACATTATAATACAGAAATAGTATTCTAAACAACAAAATTTAATAATTTTGCCATTTTTAAAAAACTTGACTTTTTAATGCCTTATTTTTAATATTTGATTACATTGGCCAATGTTGTAAAAATGATATTACTATTACAACATACAGGGATATCTATCGACAAATCGTAAAAAACAATATCATTTTTCAGACATTTCAAGATATCTGTTGACATTCAGCATATCTGACGAAATTTGTAATCTTGACCGAAGTGAGTGGAAAGTTCTATAGGACCGCCCATTTGTGTGGTGTAGTTTTCGCCAATATGCGTTTGATGGAGGCGTTGGGCATGATATTTGCACAGAAAGAAAAAGCCTATATAAAAATTTTCTGTAGGAATCTATAGTTATTTTTATATATAAAAAAGCATGGGAAAATTTGTGTTTTATAAAAAACTAAAGATGTTTTTATACTATCATAATACTATGTATTTTATACTAATTTTAAAAATGTTTCTACAAGAAAAAAAAATCACTTTATATAATTTTTAAATGGATGCTTGTTTATCTTTTTAAAATGGTTTCGGATTTACGACTTTTATAAGATTTTTATTTTTTATTATTGAAACAATACAAGTTTAGTTTCAAAATTAGGTCACTGAACTTTTAATTAGGCACTATTAATAATATATATTTTATACAGTTCATCTAAGTAATATTATTATTATATAATAATAAGATTTTGGGCTAATTTATGTGCATTTTAACTTTTGTGTGGTGCATCAATTTTTGAAAAAATTTACACATATTTCTGACTTAAAATTAATAAAAAAATACATATATTTAATTTATCACAAAGCAAAATTCAAAGTAATGGGGCTGTTAAAACTTTCTTTATAGTTTTGTGCAAGGGAAAACACATGATTTTTAAAACAGCAAGCTTTAAAATTTCTTATTTCTTTTAAATTTCTTACCTATTTTAAAAAATATTTTTTTACAATATTTCCAACAAACTCAGTAATAAAAAGTGATATTTAAATAAATCTTTGCTAAAAGAACGTAAAAAAAATATGTCGACTGTGACTGAAAAATACGAGATAATTAAATGATAGCTTTGTCATTTGTGAGATTTTTTTTGCTCCAGTAACAGAAAAATCCACTCCTACCAGATTTTGTTAACAGCTTTTTATAACACGGTTTTCCCTGGGTTTCGATTGATCATCCTTTATAGTACTGGGGTTCGCCTTTGTCTTGTTACATAACAAGATTAGACTTTCCTTAACCAGAGGTCTTTCGTTTTATAATGAGAGATTTTGTTCCACCACATCTGGGGTGCGAAAAAGAGGTTTTCGATATCTAAATATATTATTATTCAGTAAAGAAAAAATAAGTCATTTAATATCCAAAAATGTTATTCAGGAATGTTAGAAAAATATATCGCTCAATATCAAATTATGATATTCAGCAATGACAGAAAAAGATATCACTTAATGTCAAAAAATGATATTCAAAGATGTTGGAAAATATTGGCCAACATTCTCAGATGTCAAAAACTAATATTCACAAATGTTATTTTAGGGGGGGGGGGGTCATTTAACGTTGGCCAATATCAAATTTTGATGTTGGCCGTTATTACGTTTTGATATTGGCCAATATCTTTGTGCTACCTTGGTGGTCTACGAATAAAATTATTTTTTGCTTTTGTAAGCTCATTTTTATATAAAATTTTCTTACAAACTCTTCAGATAGATTTAGGATCACCCAAGCATTGTGGATGGCATTGTAATCTGTCGGCAAACTTTCAATGTTTTTGAAGCATCGGTGCTTTCTGGTACAGTTGGGTGGTAAAAATTCTATACACACATTCTTTTAATTCAGATTAACTTGAGTGCACTGGTCTACGAATAAAATTATTTTTTGCTTTTGTAAGCTCATTTTTATTTCCAATTTTCTTACAAAATCTTCAAAAGGATTTAGGATCATCTAAGCACTGGGATTGACATTGCAATCTGTCGGCAAACTTTTAATGTTTTGAAGCATTTGCGTTCATCGTTACTTTCTCACGGGAGTATTAACGGGGAAGAGAAGAACTGTTTTTTGTAACAAACAAACAGTTGACCAAGTGTAAAGCCATTTTGTTCTTTTGAAAAAATTTCCATGAGTGAAAGGAGATAAAATTTTCTGAGATACTTGGCATAAAATGACGTACCAAGCGGGAAACGTTAAGAGTAAATAACGTAGAATCGAGGTATTTTTAACATTATCGGAATAGGAATTTTCTGGGACCGACGAAAAATAACGTAGGAAGCGGGATAACGTACTAAACGGGTTGCGTGAAATCGGGGTTCCACTGTATTTGTTCCACATTAAGATTTTCTATACAATAGCAAACAAGGATTCTTAAATATTATCTAAATAAGATCAAGTAACTTTGAGGTTTTTAATTTCCCTAAGTTTAGTAATGCTTTACATTGTTTATTGGAAAAGAGACAGAGAGAAAGAGTGAAAATGATTAGGATAAATTCTCTAGCATATTTCAACATTCTGAAAAAATAATTTCTTATTAAGACATGTAATTTTATTAATTTTAGAGAGATAATGTAATTTTGCTAAAAACATAATTGCATGTACAATCTTTATTCAGAAATGCTTCATATAAAAATAAGTCTTTTTCATCTCCAATATGAAAGAAGGTTTTGTAAAGTAAGCAGGGTTCATGAGTGCCTCACTTTAGAAAATTGCAGAAATATTTCTGATAGAGTAGAAATATTTAAGCAAATCCATTGCTAACTTGAAGTTACCTGCATTTCCAGTAACCTTTCCCTTACCTTCAGAAACCATTATGAGGTGAACCAGTCATACACCAGAAATCCAATAAGTTTCCAGGATTAATGGAAATGTTTCTGCAATAAAATAGAACCTTTTTGTTACTCATAAATTTCAGAAAAAGTCAACATTAAAAGATAAATACAAACAGTAAAATAGTTTTCTTTATTTTAGAAATGCTTCTATTAGACTTTAAATATCATTCTTTTTTTCAGGTTTTTGATTGGTATTTCTCCTAATTATTTCTGAAGATAAGGGAAAGTATTTTGGAGTTGTGGATAGCTATGAGATTACATTTAATTTTCATAAACCTTTCTGTTCTGTCAAGAAGTATTTCTGCAAATTTTAGTCTTTAAACTCAATTAGTTTTTAAGAAAGGAAAAAAGAACTTTAATACCAATGGAGATTCTTTATTATTTTTAATGATTTTTTACCTATAGCATTACCAGATTTCTGTTTCAAAAGAAAGAAATATTTTCACTGACATTATTTTAGCGAGGGGTGTATCATACTACCATCCTTTTTTACATCCTCCTAAACTAACAAGGGAACTACTTTTCGTGCCGCTCGCACCTAACATTGAGACCTGGTGCTCTTTTTATGCACTTGTTTGACAGAATTGTCGATTTTTTTCATCTGGACCAATTGAAAAAAGTTAAGTTTTTCTTTTGGAAGCAATTGATGAAATTCGTGATTTCTTTTCCGTGATCGTTCGATGAAATTTGCAGGGATTTTTCCGCGATCGTTCGTGAAATACATAATTTGTTACCTGATCGTTTTTTTTATATTCACGATTTTTTTGTGCAGTTGTTTGATGAAATTCTCTTTTTTGGGGGGGAGGAGGGGAGGTACCACACCTACACCACTGAAGTAACATATTATTTTCATAGTTAACACAGTGAAACAATAGACTTCAAAAATTGGGATTCCGTAAAATTTTAGAAAAATTTCAGGTATCTGCAAAATTTTAGTAAAAATTTGCATATTCAGAAAATTTTCAAAGGAAATTCTTTTCTGGATTTTGGATCCTTGTGGATTTTAGAATTCTGGATAATAGGTCCTATACTGTAACAGTGAAATGGTAAATATAATGATTAATATTAGTTTTTAAAAGTTTTCAAGTACCTTATTTCCCTTTATTTATTTATTTTTTTTCATTTATCCCTAAAATATTATTAAATGAGTTTGAATTAAGATTGAATGATATGATAGAATTTTAGGTGAAGCTAATTTAAAGTGATTTTCTAATGAAATGCAACATGTTTACTACCTTTAAATTTTATATCATATTGCATTATTCTAACCATACTTATTACCGTATTTTCGGGAGTAAACGTCACGGCGCATACGTGTTTAAAAGTTCAAAATATCAGCGATGCAGTGCATATGCAAGGGCTGTGGGTACAATGATTTTTTTTTCTCAACATAGCAGTATCTGGATATTGTGAAAAGCAAGCCTTCATTTCATGTTTTTTTTTAGTCTTACTGCCTCAAATACACTTTTAAATACATGGATTCATTAACACTCATTCATATTTCACCTTAATTTACATTCATTTAATCTCAGTATAAAGTTCATAAACAGTACTTATCACAATATATCTTTATTATAAAAATGTAATTACTATAGTCAAAATATATTTAACTTACCCATATTTCTCTATTTTCTGTTCAATATTAATAGCTCACTCTTTAAAAGTACTTATTGTATACTTTACAATAGTTGATAAATTATATTTATTTCATAAACATTCAAACGCCATGCTTCAGTTATGTTTTACTATTCTCATTCACGGCATAGGGCGATGTTCGATTGAAACGATAATTGAATAATCGATTGGTGTAGTACGCTTTCATTCGGAGAGATGGCGCCAGACAAGTCTTTGTCTGATTCGCCAATCTCGTGATTATTCATGTTTTGGCCACGCGTCACTTCCGTGATTTTTCTAGAAAAGGGTTTTCATTGGCACGGGTATGTTTGGCAAAGTATATATATGCCTTACTTCGATTGTTTAAAGCGGGGGTTTTTGTTTTGATTAACTAATCAATCTCGTAAGCAGTCATCTTAAAAATATCTGTGGTATATATTTAAATCTGAAATCTTATCAGTTAAAACCGGCAGCTTGGTATTCGATTATGGTATGTTTTATTTATGTTCTGTTTACCTTTATGATTTACAATAAACCAAGAATATGTTTTTCTATAGGGAAATTTTATGAATTTTTAATTAGTAATTCAAGCTTAATCTTCATCAAAGCATCAATCTTCAAAGTAAGCATAGACAATTTTGTTAAATTGAATTTTTTCGTACGATTTTTTTCCCATTGTATTTTAAGATAACCTGTGTTTTATTGTTAATTCATATATCTTGTAAGATTTTATCGCTATTCTTGTTACTTTTATTCCAATTTTGCCGATTGTTTTTTATCGTGACTATTTCATTTTTACTGATTTTTCAATGATGCAGCGCTTCCAATGGGTGCGGTGCTTACGTGTATATATATATTTTTTTGTACCGATTTTTCAATGATGCAGCGCTTACGATGAATGCGGCGCATATTCCCGAAAATACAGTATATCATAACATGTCCAGAGCTCCCACTATTCTCTGTTTTTAATACCACTATTTGCAAATATAATCTTCATTGCATATTTCTATTGCAAATGTTGCAGAAAACTATGAAAGAGTTTTTTCTCAAAAAAGAGTGGTGTTCAAAAACTGACAATTGAGAGCCCTTCATGTCTAGTTTCTATTTAACATAGTTTGCTATATTTAGAATAACTAATAGTAACTTATTTCTGTTTTAGCCATTACTAAAATACATGATACCCTTAGGCCTGGTTTATTTTGCTGAATATTTTATTAATCAAGGATTGGTAAGTAAAATTTAAATTCTTCTTAAAAATTTATGTATTTTAATTTTTCAGTTTAGCTTCATATTTAACACTTTCCATCATAGTCTGCCATCTGTTTGTGCTCTAACTCTTGTAAATATACTTGGATTGCCATATAATTGAGGGGGTCGGGGCAAGAAAGTGCCAAGCCATATTTTTGGGGAAATAAATCTAACACTGTATTCTGTTGCTTAATATTGTAAATTAAAACATCCTACGTATAATTTGTTTCTAATGTCACTTGTTGCAGCATATGTGACAGGTTTAGTTTTTGTCCCAAATGTTTATGTCCCCAATGAAGATAGCTAATTTAGAAAGAACATAATAGTAATATCATTAAAGTAATGCCATATTGTTACTCAGGATATCTCAAATATCACTAAGACATTGGCAAAAAAATTTTAGGTTATATATCTTGATTTGAGTATTTGATCAAATTTTCAAATTGAAACATCTCAGAAGTTCAAAAATGTGGCTTGGCACTCTCTTGCCCCGACCCCCTCAATTGATATATGTTATTTATGTTTACCATGGCATGTTGGCTATTGAAAATGTAGTGTGTAGTATTTATAGTTTGTTTACAGAAACACTCAAAAGAAGCTTGTTATATTATGGTCTGTGGGACAAAATCATTTGTGTTGCATTTTATTGATGTTATGATATTTAAAATATAATAAAATTGATATGCATTTATGAGGTGCATTAAAAAAATGCTTTCTACAGAATATGGAGCGCAAAACATATATCATTCATTTACAAGGTCACACAAAATAATTCAACTACATAATGATCTATGGGAAAAACTGTTTGCAGCATATTTTAATTATGTTACATTATTTCAAACATAATGAAATTCATATACATTGCTGAGGTTTACTATAACATACTTGCTGTAGAATATGATGTGCATAGTATTTATCATTCATTTACTGGGACACACAAAATATTTCAGATACTGTATTGTATATTAGCAATAACTGCTGGAAATGTATTTTTAGTTATAGTATGACTTTTTAAGTTAAACTCAATTTTTACATACTATGTGATGTGTATAAATTCTATAGATCCTATACAGGGCTACACAAAACAATACGTAAATATTACTGCCTATTGGTATGAATTGCTTAAAAATGGTTTTTTATGCTTTTTCAAACTATATTTAGTATACTAAGAGATGTGTGTAGAATATAAATAAGTTCACATACTGGGCTACGCAAAAAGCTAAATCAATTACTGTCTATTGATGGTAATTTCAGGAAGTGAGATTTAAGTAATTTTAAGTGTTTTTTACCTAAATTAAATTTTTTGCTGAATATGTGGCTTGTATAAAAATCTGTAGTAATATACAGTGCTGTACAAAAGAATTTAAGTACATCTTTGTCTATTGTCAGAAATTGCAGAAGGTGAATTTTCAACTGTGTTATGCATTTTCTAACTAAACTAAATTTTATCATACTGTGTAGAATATATACAAATTTATAGATCATATACATGGCTGCACAAAGGTATTCGTCCAACTGTGGGCAGTAACTGCTGAAATCTGATTTTCAAATGTGATTTTCAAACCAATTTTTTTCCTATGTTTTTGACTATAGCCTGCAGATCCCAGTTGAATTTGGGGATATTTCGACAAAAGGGGGTGCTGTGATCGCGATTTGTGTTTGATTTTCACGATTGTATCATCGAAAATTGTATGAAGTTATGCTTCAAATTGAACCAATTTTTTTTCTATACTTTTGGCTATGGCTAGCAGGTCCTACTTGAATTTGGGGATATTTCAACGAAAGAGGGCGCTGCGATTGCAATTTTTGTTCAATTTTCACTATTGTATCATCGAAAAGTGTATGAAGTTATGCACATAATTGAACCAATTTTTTTCTATGTTTTTGACTATAGCCTGCAGGTCCCAGTTAAATTTGGGGATATTTCAACAAAAGGGGGCGCTGCGATCGTGATTTTTGTTCAATTTTCACTATTGTATCATCGAAAAGTGTATGAAGTTATGCAGATAATTGAACCAAATTTTTTTTAATGTTTTTGACTATAGCCTGCAGGTCCAAGTTGAATTCAAGATATTTTGCTGAAAAGGGGTGCTGCGATCGCGATTTTTGTTCAATTTTCACTATTGTATCATCGAAAAGTGTATGATGTTAAGCAATAATTAAACCAAATTTTTTTCTGTGTTTTTGGCTATAGTCAGCAAGTTCTACTTGAATTTGGGGATATTCTGCCGGAAGGGGGCACTGTGATAGCTATTTAAGGATTTCAAATTCAAAAAGATGTACAAAAAAATTAGAAATCCTAAAAGTTTTTTACATTAAATGTTCAGCCTTGATCCGGAGAATCCGGATTAATTTTTGTTTTGCCTCTATCTTAAAAAATGGCTGAGATATAGCGGTTTGAAATTTTAGGGTGGCTGACATTTTCAAACAAGACAGCAGAATTCATCCATAAATGGGTTTAATATATGAGTTTTAGTTAACATGGTTTCAGCAAATTTTCTTTCATTACTGTAACTATTGTTCCTATTCTTATATGCTTAACATTATATATTTATATTCGCCAACGTCAAATTCTCGCCAAGCTTGACAACAGTTGGTGAAATATTGCCAAATTTGGTGACAAAAATAGGTTGCCATAAATGAAGCCAACATGGCTGTACAGGACTAATTTGGCGATATTCTCATTCAAATTCAATGTTGACGAGAACTGGGAATGAATCTTCTTTAATTGGGTTCCATGCATTTTAGCTTTGTGTTTTCCAATAAAATTATCTAAAATCGTAAAACCAAGGAATAGGGAGGCTATCTGTTCCTGTCGGTATAGGCCAGAAGGACTTTTCATAGTTTAGTATACATCAGTTGATCACATCCCGGTAACCCGACAATTCGCAAGCAGCTGACATACAACAGAATGATGAAAAATATTGATTTTATTAGCGATGTGATAGTGAATTTTGAAGTATTAACATGTATGAGATAGAAGAAAGTTTTGGGATTGGCACTTCCAACTAGTTTTTTAAATGCTTTTAAATGTGGTTGTAACTGTAAGGAAGTGTTTAAGAAATCCATGTCTAATAAATTGTAAATCATTATGGCTGTACAATCAAATATGTGAATATCCTTATTTATATCATCTGTAAACAATTTAACATTTTTTTTCTTTTGTAGGGGTTCCCCTATCCTAGAGACTGTAGTTCTTCATTCTTTCACTTCTAAAATTAAAATAATAAAATATGTATATGTAATATGGAAATTTCCATTTCAAAAGGCCTTTTTATTTATTTTAAGGTAGGGGAGGGGAGAGAATTAGTAATGTGGTGATAAAAAAAATCATAAAATTGGTCAAATTCTCATAAATAATCACTAATATTTATGAATTCTTTTAAGTCTATCATGAGTATATTTCATATTCATGTGATTAAAAAAAAGCATAATCAATTTTATTGTAGACAGTAAATAAATAAATAAAGCTTTTGTTAATGATAGTAAAGAAACTTTTCAAGAAGCATATTACTTTTGAATATTGTGAATTGATAGGCTACTGATTAAATAAGGACATATGTATAATGCACATTTACAACAATTGAAAATAATACTTATTTGCACTAGATTAATTTTTAACACAATTACTCAAAATGATAAAGAAATCAAAATGAGTTGTAATTTTCCAACTGGACGAAAAATGTCTGGGCCAGGTTTCGAACCTGGGATCTCTTGGCTGAAGCTGCCAATGTTCTCCCAACTGAGCCATCCTGGTCGAATCTGGAAGACCTAATTCATCCAGTTAACCTTATTGATCATAGCATCTGGTCTGATATCTGAATCAGCTCAACAGAATAAATCACAGGTAATTTGGAACTCCAGTAAACACTGGATACATTATTACACTAGATTAATTTTTAACATAGTTATTCAAATTGGTAAAGAAATCAAAATGAGTTGTAATTTTCCAACTGAACGAAGAATGTCCGGGCCAGGATTCGTACCTAGGATCTCTTGGCTGAATTAGGTCATCCAGATTCGACTGGGATGGCTCAGTTGGAAGAGCTTTGGCAGCTTCAGTCAAGAGATCCCAGGTTCAAATCCTGGCCAGGACACTTTTTGTCCAGTTGGAAAATTACAACTCATTTTGATTTTGTTACCAATTTGAATAATTGTGTTAAAAATTAACCTAGTGTAATCACGTATCCAGAGTTAACTGGAGTTCCAAATTACTTGCGATTTATTCTGTTGAGCTCATTCAGATATCAGACCAGATGCTATGATCAATAAGGTTAACTGGATGAATTAGGTCTTCTAGATTTGACCGGGATGGCTCAGTTGGGAGAGCATTGACAGCTTCAGCCAAGAGATCCCAGATTCGAAAACTGGCCCAGACATTTTTTATCCAGTTAGAAAATTACAACTCAATACTTATTTGGTTCAAAGAAATGAAGTACAGTACAAAGTCTCAAATCCGGACATCCGAAATTCGGAATTCTCCAAAATCCGGACATTTTGGAAACTAGCTTTTTTTTTTTCTGTTTTTTTTTTTAATACTTCGTTTTTTTTTTTTTTTTTTTTTTTTTTTTAAATATTTATTTATATATGCCTTGGACTGAATCCTTTTTCCCGCTTCTGTTATATTTGTCTCCATATATTTTCCAATTTGATATCTTTACGCTTTTATGCGATCATTCCTTACTCAACGCCCTCCCCTCCACACCAATCTCCGAAAATTGCATCAATTTATTTAATAAATTGAAGCCATGATATAGATGTCTGATAATCTTTATTGGCGACTTCCCAATATTCCATAGGAAGCGCCGCATTCATAGTTGTATTTAGCTGCAGGAAAACAGAAAAAAGTAATTAAAAGAAAAGAATGAAAAAAACGTTTTCCTTACCATAAAAAATAAAAAAATAAAAAAATATCTCCGTCGTTATTTGACGAATTATGTTCAAATTTACAGCAAGTTGCAATAATAGCAAATTAGGCTGTTTTCCCAAATTTTATCAAGATATGATAATTTATTCCAAAATCGGAGCACCACACAAAAAAGGCCACTAGAGTAACTGAAAAGAAAAAGAAAGGATTGAATTATCTGGCTGTTTGTTTTGTTTATTTTAGTCCGTAACTTCCGAAGTCGAAAGTTATCGGAATGAGATCGTTAGCTTTCAGTAGATACTATGTTTCGTTATGCAGAAAGAAACCATGCACAGATTTTTTTTATTATTATTAGGCTAGGCTTGTAAGCGGATTAGGAATGATGACATGCGAGTCAAAGCTTCTGTTTTTCTTCTATTTTTGCACGAAAAAAATAAAGGAAAAATATTTTTAAAGGAAAAAAAAATAGACGACGTAAAAAAGATAACATGGAAAAGGGGCAGGACACATTTTTCACGTCTAAAAACAGCAGGGCGCATCGGCACTTAAAAAAAAAGGGCAGTGCGCAGCACCCTTTGAGAACATCAAATGGGAACAATAGGGAGCATAAAAACAAATAATAACGTTTTTTTAAAACCTTTTAAAAAATATATTATTTTATTGGAATATCGTGTTAGTGTGTATCTTTATACAGCATTGCAAATGCCTTCCTGACGTAAATAAATCGGTGTGTGTGTGTGGGGTGGGAGGGTGAT
Organism: Maratus michaelseni; assembly: GCA_963931845.1. Taxonomy (NCBI): domain Eukaryota; kingdom Metazoa; phylum Arthropoda; class Arachnida; order Araneae; family Salticidae; genus Maratus; species Maratus michaelseni. The sequence goes on along the minus strand of OZ007586.1, from coordinate 66,388,599 downwards.
TAGTTTTTTAATAACTGCAAATGATTTATAATTGATAAAGCAGCGTAAAATAACGGACATATTCAATTACCTAACAGAAAAATTACGTTTTGTAAGTAAATTTCCTGAAATTGTGATAAAAAAAAAAAAAAATCCTCTATTGAATTATTTGCTTTATTATTACCTTATTTCAGTAAAATAAACAAACGGGGGTGGGGTGTAGATGATTATTATTTTTTTACCTTTTTAAAAATATATTCATTTTTTAAAATATTTAAGCTTCAGTATAATATTTTTCAGTATTGAAATGTGTTCGTCATAAATAATAAACGGGGGGGGGGGGGGGGGGGGGGGGGGGGAACTGCAAATGATCCGAAATCCGGAATCGCTAAATTCCGGAGGATTCCGGATTTTGGACTTTGTACTGTATTACTTTTCATGAATATGCAGGAAAATAAAAGAAAGAAAGGAACTTCATTATCCTTTAATTCTGTTTTCAATTTAATGCACATTTTCAGAGCTACAATGTACAAATTTCTGAAAGTTATTGGGTGAAATGAAATAATATTTTTAGAAAATAATAATTGGGAAAGGAAAACTTGAATATAAAAGTATCAGAAAAACAATGAAGGAAATTGCAACACTGAAAAAGAAATAATTGCAATTAGAATTATTCCTGTGCCCTGTGTGCATTTACACTCTTTAGTATTAGGTAATGCAATTATCACGAGCACTGCGAAAATAAATCATGTATGAAAAAGTAATACATTTAATAATTTAATATTTCTAATATTTTGAACACAGCTAACATTTCCTATGCATTACCTTATAAGGATTTTACTGAATGTTAAACTATGACAAATATTAAAAGAATGCAAGAAATGCATTAAAATTATGTAATTATGAAAGTTGTTGAGAACTGTTTAGCAGAATAAAAAAGTCTAGATCTGGTAACAGACATTTGAAGTCTTGCAATAATGGATTAATAGAAATTTACCCCAGTACACTCTAATAAAAAAAATAAATATCTGTTTTACAAAGATCAATATGGAATAATTTATTCTTATCTTCACTAACTATATATATATATATATATATATAATTAACTCTCTTCCATTATTTACAGATAAATATTTGTATTTTAACCTTTTAGTGGGAATACTTTTTTTGCATGAGTAGGTGAATGTAGTACATTTTAAGCATAGTAGTTATATTACAGGGTGATTACAAATGAATATCCCAAAATTTTAAGGGCTATATCTTCTGAATAATAAAAGGTAGTGTTCCATTTCACACATTGAAGTGAGTGAGAAGTTAGGAAGTTTAATAAATATAAAGGTTCTTTTTTTTTTTTGGTAAGTGAGTGAAAATGAACCGGCATGTTCCGTTGCGAGTTCATTCAGTCAGTTGCCACCGAGATGACAACAGCACAACAGAAGGTGTTCTGTGTAATTGAATTTGCTAAAATAAAATCTGTTTAGTTGTGGATAACTGCAGCTATTGTAACTGTAACACCTGACATGCTGAAAACTGTGTGGGACAAATTCTCCTACAGAATGGATGTCATTCAAGGTTCTGCTGGTGGTCACATTGAACATTTATAAATTTTTACTATTAGTAATTTCACAATATTCTTTTTTATGTCTTCTTCACGTCTATACTTTTGTTAATAAAGCCCTTCAAAGTTGAGATATTCATTTAAAATCGCCCTGTATTACAAATGCAAGATTTTTTTATAACATCATTAAAAGGCATGTTAGGAAAGAAAATATACTTAACAGTATCAAAAATTAAATTTTTATTTCAGTACCATTTCTGACAACAAAGTGCAAGAAAAATCACATTTGATGTAAAATCTGCAACAGTGCGCTCACTGAAAGGTTAAAATGTCTTAGTAAAAACATTTAAAAATGCTGCTTTCTTATAACAGAAACCTAATACAATTCTTATATTTGGAATTTTCTAAATAAAAGATATCATTGGAACGTCATTTATCTAGAATTTGTTTATCCTGTATTTCAACACAGTTATAATTTTATGCTTCATTCTATTGTAAGACAAATATTGACTGTAAAATGATTCTTGAAATTTAGTTGATTGTACCTTTTTAGTAAAGCGAGACCCATCAACTACTTTACATTGTTTATTTTATCAAAAAATATAAGATGTACAATAGTTGACAAGTTTTAATCTTAATTTTGTAATTACAATTAGAATAACAGTAGTAAAGGATTTTTTTATGATTTGTTTGAATAATTTATACTTACAGAATGTACCTAACTCTATTTATTTATTTATTTTGTGGTTAAAAATATATTTCATTGTCCTGTTTTTCAGATGGAGTTATTGTATTTTCCCAATTCATTAAAACTAAAGCAGGAGGATCTGTATAGATGGTATGTTAATTTTATCTTCTACTTTATATAAGTTAATAAATCCTAACTGAAAATGCAGAAATTTAATTTCAATGAATATTTCATTATGTGTAATGCTATATAAAAACTCCATACTGCTTTCAGGAATAACAAAATAGTAATTATAGAAGTTTAGAGCTTGTTTCTGCACTTATTAATTACAAGAATGGAATTTGCACATTCTAATATAAGGTGATGGTGTATGTCTAATAAAAAGGAATGTTCAGTACTTGCTTGTATATTTTTAGCATTTCCTATATTTTAAAAAGAATTTCAGAAAAAAAATGCATTGTTAAAATTATTTAAAATTATTAAATTTCATATTAATCTAACTGCATGTGTAATAGGGATTTGAATTTTAAAATAGTTCAATTTGCCTCTTAGACCCAAATTCATTATTTTTTTATCTTGTAATTTTTCTTTGTATTTGCATTATTACTTTGTGATATTATCAGTCTTGTGATATATTAGTACTGTACTGTTTAAATTTGTACCAATGCCTAAGAAAAGTAACAATTTCACTGCAGATTTTGTATTCGTGTGAGATTGTTTTTCTGAAATAATCTAATACATTAAAGCAATAAGCAAAAGTCTTAATTTTTCAGTGCAAATTCGACCTTACTGCACATACCTCAACTTTTTTTTAATAGTGAATAAAGCAGGAAATAGAATTAAGAAGAATCGAATGCTGGCGAAAGAATAGCTCTCCTATTGACCTGCACTGCTCCCATCCCTATCACTAGAAAATACTCCTTCTAAATTCTTTATAATTCTTTTCTTTTTTCCCCTTCCTGGATAGAGCAGCCATTCTTCCACCTGCTTTGTTTGAGAGAGGGGAGCAAAAAAAGGAATTGGTGATTGCAAGGGGAAGGGAGGGAGATGCTTGCACTTTTCTTGAAAGCAGGAATGGGGAGGGGAGTTCCCTGTTTATAGAGTTTGAAAAATGGTTCTTTTCCCAGTAAGAAAACAAATTTATTTTACAACCAGATAACAGTATTTAGGACATAATTTTTATATGGGCTGACCTTTATATTTATAACCATTAAAAATTTCAAAGGGTTTAGACAACGAAAGCTTCTTTTTATGTTTTCTTATGAGCACTTTTATCACTAATTATTAGTGTTTATTATTTGGGGTACATTTAAGGTTTTATCATGGGCCTGGGAAATGCCGGGCAGGTCAACTGGTAATAGTAATAGTAATAGGACATTCAGAGAAAATGAAGTTTTTCGGTATTAGTACAAACTAAACAGATCAATTAAAAATGTATTTTGTTGCCCGATATCTGGAAAATTCATCTCAGTAACAGATGCTAAAATGCTTTAATTATCAAAAGGAAAACAACAATTAAAAAAGATTTATTTACAATAATTAGATACATATATATTTTGTGTTAAGATATATGTGTTATTTTGGTTTTATTGCAATTTGAAATTAATAAAATTCATTATCAAATGCTTTGAATTTGCTCCTATTGTTCAGGTCAAATCTAAAAAATGTATGTTTTTTTCCAAATTTTGCACATTTTCCTTTTGTTCAAATTGTTTGTTTTTTCATCCTTTATCATAGTTATGAAAGATCACTGGCATAAAAGATCTTTCTTATACAGATGTATATTTTTTCTCAATGTTGCTAACTAATATAAAATAATTTACACTTTGGGAAGGGATCAACTTATAGGCACTAGCTATTACTTTATATAAATTACCTGTTAATAGCTTCCATCTTGTCTGGGTTTTTTTTATCAGAATCCTTCTGAAAATTTGGTATGGTTTTACAATTTTAAGTGCATAATGCATTTTCTTATGCTTTCTTACACTTTTAGGATCGAAATCTTAGGTCATCACAAAACCAAACAAACCAATGCTGTGTTGTTCTGATTTTCTATTATTCCCTTTGTTCCTAGCGATCTAAGACGTAATGTACTGCACTGAGAGAATTCTGCTTAGGAAATACACTATATTGCCAAAGGTGACCGGTCACTTGCGATTTAAGACGTTTTGTTAACTATCTAGAAAAATACATGAGGAATTAACCTGAAACTGCAGGTGTGTAAACAGTATAGTATAGGTTATATATTTCTGCGAAGATTTTTTCACGAAACCCCATAGGGGACTGTCAACAGATTGAAAAAGAACGAATATCTTTTGGATAACCCTGTAAAAACTAATGTAGCAAAGGTGTTCAAACTCGAAATTATTAATAAGTGGCTTATTGTAATATACTGTGTTCATTGTTATGAGGATAGCATGTATACTCGTAGAGAAATTAAGGTTTTTATAAAAACAGTCCCAAATTTCGCCTAATTTTTTTCTTATAATTTGCAGAGTTCTTAATATAAAAAAAAGTTCTTTTCACAAAATATGACAAACAACATTGTACATAATACTCTGCAATCAGAATTTAAAAATAATAAAAATTGAATGAAAAATGAGCAGGTTTACTAAAAAATGTTTCACTGAGCATGTGCGAATGCAATCAAAAAATAATATGCATAATGTATTAGCTAAGTATATAGAGCAACTTTTGTGAAAGTCTCAAAAACATAGCTTGAAAATTCTGAAAATTATCGTCGATAGAATAAACTCGAAATCCGTTGTTCCCAAAAGGAAGCAAAAACATGAGGGGTTGTATCCAAATATAGTACGTGTAATATTGTGTACGCTTGGCACTAATCAACAGATATTTGATACAACCCCTTATCTTTTTGCATCTTTTTGGGAACAATGGATTTCGAGTTTATTCTATCGACGATAATTTTCAGAATTTTTAAGCTATGTTTTTGGGACTTTCACAGAAGTTGCTCTATATACTTAGCTAATACATTATGCATAGTATATTTTGATTGTATTCGTGCATGCACAGTGAAACATTTTTTAGTAAACCTGCTCATTTTTCATTCAATTTTTATTATTTTTTAATTCTGATTACTGAGTATTATGTACAATGTTGTTTGTCATATTTTCTGAAAAGAACTTTTTTTATATTAATAACTCTGCAAATTATAAGAAAAAAAACTAGGCGAAATTTGGGACTGTTTTTATAAAAACCTTAATTTCTCTATGAGTATACATGCTATCCTCATAACAATGAACACAGTATATTACAATAAGCCACTTATTAATAATCTCGATTTTAAACACCTTTGCTACATTAGTTTTTACAGGGTTATCCAAAAGATATTCGTTCTTTTTCAATTTGTTGACAGTACCCTATGGGGTTTTGTGAAAAAATCTTCGCGGAAATATATAACCTATACTATACTGTTTACACACCTGCAGTTTCAGATTAATTCCTCATGTATTTTTCTAGGTAGTTAACAAAACGTCTAAAATCGCAAGTGACCGGTCATCTTTGGCAATATAGTGTATGTTGCACATGATATCATGGTGCAAGAGAGAAAGGAGTGGGCAGAAAAAATTAGTTTCCAATGGCGGCAGGAATTTGTTGTTGAATCTGTGGCCATGATTTGGAATATTGTTGTAAATTCTGCAAGTACCTATGTTTTCAAAATTTTTTGATTTACTATTAAAATGAGTAAATATAATGAGTAATGATAAATATTACTCATTAAAATGAGTAGGAAACAGTATGCTCAGTATTTTGGACTGGCATATAAGAACTTGTTTCTAACTATTAAAAAATCTCATAAATGAAATATTTACATATTTTTCACTACTTGCGTTTCCAGTTTCACTACAGTACATTGCAGAAAAAAGGACATTTTGAAGCATGTTAAATTGGAAAAAAACAAAGAAAATGCCAGCAAAACAGCTTCTGCTATTAAGTGGAAACTTGAAGATTTGGTTTAAAGGAAATCCAGGACTTGAAGTTGCGCATGCAGAGTGCTTGTTTACTCGATGTTTGCTTGATCATAATGTCGCCTTGCATGCTGTGAATCCTGTGAGACTGCTATTTAAAAAAACATTATTCCTAATTCTGATGTGGCTAAACTATGCACAACTAAAATAACCTCTATCGTAAGTGTAATGGTGATAACCATCAGCAAAATATTATAAAAATTCCACAAAATTCTACGTTTTTTTAAAGATTGATAGCAGTAATGATACAGACACAAAATTATATCTGATCATCATAGCATATTTTGATAAAGAAGCTAATTATATCAAAAGTTTTCTCTTAAGTCTGCTTAATTTTGTTGGTGATTCTACAGGGTTTTGAACTTAATAGTATTTCGTACAGATAATGCTACAGTAATGATGGCCCATAAAAAAGGAGTAATAGTTTTTTTTTTTTTGGAAAAATCATCAGCCTAGAACCAGACATGTCTGTGTCAATCTACTGCAAACTAAAAATTTATCTATGACTCAACAATCCCGTACCAAGCTTACTATCTTAAGAAATTATAGTAACCTTTATAATAAGCAAAATTTGCCTTTACAAAGATAATGTAATAAAAAAAATACAATAAGTCTAGAAACTTAAAGTAAATTTTGGTAATTTTTTTAAACTGTTAGACTGATTAGACACTGATAATCTGCAGCGTCTTCTGCCATGTTGCACTGTTTCTGCTACTGGGATTATCAGAATGAATTAGAGAAGGCAGCTGCTGTTTTACCTGTAAATATTGATAAAATATTTCTTTACATTTATTATTATTTATGAAAAATTCCAAAGAGAAAAGAAAATTTCAGAAGCAAAAATGAATGAAATCCATAAACATGTGTGCACAAGATGGTTATCTTTGATGGTGCCTTTTCAAAGTTTATAGATGAGTAGGATGCACTTTTAAGTTTCTTTAAGTGCATGAAGAACTGAAAAATGTTCTAAAGAGAAAAAATGACATGAATATGCAAAAGATAGTAAAAAGAGAAAATTGGGTGAAGAAATCCCTTTTCTAAAAAATGTGAAATATCCGTCGAAGTGAAGATATTTTATTTCTTGTCAACATTTTTAAATAAAGTGTATGGCAGTTTTTTGTTGTACACTATGTTCAATTTCAATAAATATTTTACAAAATTGCAATCTACAACCAATCAAGTGCAGTACTTGCAAACATTTCTACAAGATTTCTTGAAAGGCCTTCTTGTAAAATTCATTAAACCCACTCGAATTAAAAGTTTTAGCAATTTAATGGACATTCCTTTCAAAAATGTTGAATGTCATAAAGATGACAATGACTTCGTAGTTGGCATTGAAACTTACAAATTATTATGAGAACTTTGTGATAAAGAAGAGAGGAAATTTTTTTTTCTGGAGTAAGAAACTATTTTTCAACAGTATATGGTTATGTTAAAAAAATATATATCACTGAAAAAAGAGACTCTGCATCGTATTCAAGTAGCAAATGTAAAAAATATAGATGAATCAACATTTTCAAGTAATAATATTTTTTATGGAAAAATTGTCATTCTTTATAAAAATTGAAGATAATGTGGCATGGAACTTGCTACAGAGTCAGTTCACAGAACTCCAATTTTAAAAAAATGCTTATGATGGAGCATTTAGATTCATGCATTGGCATACCAGAAAAAATGTGTTCTATTCATAGAAATGATAGGATTTGTTGAATGTTTAAAGGCTGTATTGATTATTCCTCATAGCAATTCTGAATGTGAATGTATTTTCAGTTCAATTAAAAAATATGACTCAATTTTGCTCATCAATGACAACAAGAACTCTTGAGAAGATATTGATAACCAAATCATTTCATGAAGATAAATATTATGAAGCATTTCTAATACCTTTTTTTAACAAGGCACTATGTATATACTGTAAACATATTTATTTTTTCTTTTCTGTTAATTTTCTTTTTATTAATAGAATCAAGTTTTTTTTTCCCATAAATTTTCAATTCACATCTATTATTCCTTATTTTTTCTATTATAATGTACAATATTTTATAGCAAATATATGAATGCTACATTTTACACTGGATTATCTTTCAGATTTGTTCATTTTATTATGATTTAGCTTGTTAATCTTTTCTGAAATATTTTATAAAATTAAAAAAAAAAATCTGCTGCATATTTCTACTTTATTTGTCTATGGTGGCAAACACTCTACAAAATATTTTATTGACTACTAAAATCATTCACCAAAAATAAATATTATAAAGTACAATTTTAAAATGTTTTTTTAAAAAGGATAAGAAATCTATGAATATTCTATCAAGATATTTTTGAATTGTAATTCTTTTCATTTATGTACATGTGCTATTTTTCTTTATCAAAATATACAGTGTTTTATAGCAAATATGTGAATGTTTTATTTTACTCTAGGTTATCTTCCAAATTTGTCCATTTTATTATGCTTTAGCTTATTTTCAATATTTCTAAAACTTTTTTTTTTTATAAAAGTTAAAAAAATCTTATTATTACCCTACTCAGTTTTGCTTGTCTATAATGACAGAAAATCTGTGAAATATTTTACTGGCTAAGTTGTTTAACAAAAATAAATGGTAGGAAGCAGAATTTTCATATGTCTTTTTAACAAAGGCTAAATTACTATGAACACATTATATATATACAGGTGTTTCAGAAAGGACTCCCCAACTTTGAAATGACATAACTGTGAAACAGTCAGAAACAGAAAGGTGAAACAAGTTGTATGTGGACAGACAGATCTGGAATTTGTTACACTCTGGTTTGCAGAAATAGTTCCAATATTGGCTAATAGATAGCAGCACAAGCACATGAAGCTTTAAATAGTACTCAGAAGTACAGAAAGTTCATTAGTGAGTCTGTTTCATTACTCACACGTTATAAAGGAGCTGTATTGAATTAGTTATTATACAGAAATTGAAGAACATCATGTCATATTCCTTGGACCAATGTGTTTTTATTGCGCTGGAATACCACTGATTAGGTTGAAGTCTGACGATGACAAAGTGAAGCTTTAAAAGAAAAATTATGTTAAAAAAAGATCCAGACGAGAAAACAATTTGTAATTTATTCAACAAGTTTGAGCGAACAGGCAATGTGGCTGATGATTTAGCTGGAAATGTTGGATGCAGCCGATCAGTCATGACACCTCAAAATATTCAAGCAGTTGAAGAAATTGTTAAATGTAGTCTTTGGAAATCCATCAGACGAGCCGCTGCTGAAGCTGAATTCTCAACCAGCACTACATACAGAATAATGCAAAAGTGCCTGAAGTTGTTTCTCTATAAAATACAGCGTCATCAAGCGATCACAAATACTGGTCTCTGACAAACAGAAGAATTTGCAAATGAGTTACTCCAGATGATTGATGAGAGTAAAATTGCTGTCAGCTGCATGTGGTTGGCCAATGAGGCCCATTTTCATTTAGGAGGGATTTGTAAATAATAAAAACTGGCGAATATGGGGAACTGAAAACCCATTTGTGTGACTTGCAAAACCACTGCACTCTGCAAAAGTTAGTTTGGGCTGGACTGTCCAGTAAAATAATCATTGGGTCCTTTTTCATGAGAGAAATGATTAACTCATTCTGATATATTAAAATTTTACAGCAATTTGCTGCCACATTTCAAGCTCTAAAAGGTTTACCAGAGAATTCATGGTTTATGCAGGGTGGGGCCTAACCACACCGTACTGCTGCAGTGTTTGAGTTCTGTGAGGAATACTTCAGTGACCGAGTCATTGCTCTCAATTATTATTACCAAGTGACAGGCATTGGTATGCATTGGCTTCCATATTACCTGGGTCTCAATCCATGTGACTTCTTCTTGTGCGGCTACTTGAAAGACATTGTTTACTCTAAGAATCTTCAAATATTGGAACAGCTTGAACGATTGATCTGTGAGGCATGTGCATCAAATATATTGAAATGAGTGACTTCGAACTTTACCCTTCCCTTGTGTCATGTTATTGCTAAGAAAGGTGACCATATCAAAAACATTGTAATGTGATTTGACCTCTGTTCACAAAGCACACTTCAGACAATATTTCAAAGGCACTGCTCTGTGACTGCAGCACCCTCTGATGTCCCATCTTGGAACTATTTCTGTAAACCGGTGTATAACAAATTCCAGACCTGATTGTCCAACATACCACTTGTTTCACCTCTCTGTCTTTCACTTTTTAACAGTTATGTCATTTCAAAGTTTGTAAGTCCTTTCTGAGACACCCTGTCCAAAAACATTGACCTCTGCTTTTATTCCATAAATATTGCTCATAGACATGTATTATAAATTACAAAGTTATGTAAAAAAAGTACATAATTTTATGAAATTGATTGAAATTTTCAGGGGATTAAATTTAAAGAAATACAAAATTTTAATTTTTAACCCCCGTGTAAAAACTTCCCAGTGAGTAAAATGTGTTCCATACACTAATAAGATCATATACAAAATTTCAGCATTTCATTGTAAAAAATCACAGAGATATGTTTAAACAAAGCTGGTGAGGGGTTAATTATAAATTAAAATGTAAATGTTTACAGCTAGAGTGCAGATGATGTAATGCAAAAATGCATCTGACATGCATCATCTTACATGATTTTTTCCCCTTGTGAACTCATATCCAGGCTCCGAAAAGTGGTTTCAGTCAGCATTTATGTATTTTCATATCTCTGTGACTTTTTATGATAAAATACTGAAATTTTGTACATGACATTATTAGTATATGGGGCACATTTTACTCATTGGGAAATGTATTATACGAGGGTTGTATAAAAATTAAATTTTTAATTTCTTCAAATTTACTCTCCTGAAAATTTTAATCAATTACATAAAATTCTGTGCCTTTTTTTTTTTTTTTTTTTTTTTTTTTTTTTTTTTTTTTTTTTTTGTAACTTTGTAATTTATAATATATGTCTATGATCAATATTTAACCCTTTATATCCTGAATTAATTTTCCAGCTACTTTTTAATTGTATTTTTGCATCATTGGATAAGTTTTGGGGCAGAATAAACATAGGAAAGAGGAAAATAATTTTTATAATGTTTTAGTGGTTAATTATGCAACTGTAACCACCATAAATTTTTTACCCTATGATATAAAATAAAATAGTAAATTTCAAATAGTAAACTTCAAATAAAATATAGGAAATGTTCACCTGTAGAGTATAGAAAACAACAGAAAATAATAGTACTAAAAAAAAATAACCGGTAATAAACCACTAAAATTACTCAGATGAAGAACAACATGCATGTCAATTCTATTGCAAAATGGATTTCGAATGTAGCATGGCAAATGTAAAATCCCTACAATGCAAAGAAAGAGGATATGTGCTTGAATTTGCCATCTTCTGCCTGCTGTCAGAAATGCCCTCTTTGTGCCATTGTGGAAAATTGTGGGACCGTTAGGAAAAATGGTCCTATTATGAATATATAGGTGTTTTATTAAAGTGGTACTTATAAGTGCCGTCAGGATAAAAAGGGTTAAGGAATAAAAGCCAAGGTCAATGTTTTTGGGAGACCCTGTATATATATATATGTATATACAGTGGAGCACTGCTTATACATTTCTTGTTTATACGTTTTTTTTTAACGGTCCAGGCAAAATCCAATAAATATTAACGTTAAATAATTTCATTTATACGTTTTTTCAACAAGTCGAAAAGAAAGAAAATGCACATTTCAACCTCAGATTCCCAACCCTGGAATGTCTAGTCTTAAAAAAGACATGTGACCTTGACTAACACCTGCCCAGTTGAACAAAAGCCATACCCCTAAGGAATGTGAACATCCCACTTTCTATAGATAAGGGTTGTTGTTATGCTCTCCCCAGGTCCAGCAGGGCAAGTTCTTTTGCTGGCAACTTCAGTATCTGGATTTGTATCGTTCACTAGCGGTACGCAATTACTTTGCATAATAAAAATCTCTGTCACTGAAGGGAAAAAAATGTACATTTTAAAAAAAGTGGGTGAAAATCAACATTCAAAAAGAGTGGATCTTGCCAAAGAATTAGGTTTACCAGTTTCAACTTTAAACACACTAATTTATAAGCGTTAGATCATCGACGGAAGCCATCATCAAAGTGGATGTAGTGCTTCAAAAAAATTTCAAGTGCAAAGCAAAAAATTTGTTGATGTTGAAAAATTGCTTTTACAGTGGTTTAATCAATGTTGCAGTGTAAAAATTCCCATCAGCGGTCCCTTTGGAGAAAGCACGAGAAATATCGAAGAAGCTGAATGTGGAATGTGATGCATCATTTTCTTCAGGATGGCTTCACAAGTTTAAATTAAGACATGGAATAACAGGTAAAACTGCAAGTGGAGAATCTGCAGATGTTGATTGTGAAACAGGGGATGATTGAATTCAAAACCAATTGCCAGATCTGATAAAAGGATATGCACAAAAAGAAATTTTTAATGCAGATGAAACCGTTTTGTTTTATAATCTAATGCCATCTAAAACTCTTTCAATCAAATCAGATATCTGTCATGATAGAAAAAAGAGTAAAGTGCGTCTAACAGTGTTATTATGTGCCAATGCAGATGGATCAGAAAAATTGCCTCCTTTGATTATTGGCAAATCAAATTATTTCATGTATTTTAATTTATCTCTGATTTTATTTATTGTTGGTAACTACGGAAATGTTCATACTTTTGTGAATTTCGTTTATACGTTTTTTTTTCTCGGTCCTTTGAAAAACATATAAACGGTGCTTCACTGTATATATATATACACTCATGTTTGTGAAAATTGCAACACCATGAAGCAATTATGCAAATTGAACCAAACTTACAGGAAATGTAAAGTGAGGTAAGACATGCAAATGATTAGTATTACAAAGCGAGTGCGCATGCGTGGAACAAGGACCAGCCCCTTATCAGTCGCTTGTTTCAGGTATATAAAGGACTGTAAAGGTATGTTAAAATCTGTTTATCTTCCTCTGTCTGTGGTAAACGTTTCATTGGTTGTCAATATTGTCAGGAAAATCACATGCCTCCAGTATATATGTTGGTCTTATTGACTCAAGCAACACATTTATTTAAATACTTTTCATAAAGTATTTCATAAAAGCTATCATTCATTATCACTCATACACTTTTAGCACTCATCATATTAAGTAATAAACATTAAAGTTTCACCTTTATTAAATGTAAAATACACTTCATAAATATACTTTATTTTTTATGAATACATCGTTTTTACTTACCTTTTTACACATTGTTGCTCTGATAAATTGAGCTGGTTTCATGACCAGATACTTTTATTTATTCCATCATTAAAACATCGTAAGTACAGAAACACAAGCACACTTTTACTTCTGATGAGGCCACGTTGCATCGTGAACACCGTAAGCACATCTGAGATAGTGTCTCTACTACTCGCTAGATGGTGGCACACGTAGGCCATTCGGATTGGGTAATCGAACGTCGAATCAACAGTGGCACGTGTATGCAAATTACAATAGATTGTTCTAGTGAAGTGGGTGTTTCTTGGGATTAGCCGACATTCTGTCAGTATAAATAGCTGTTGAGTCTTTACATCAGTGTGTAAATTGGAAATCGATTGCTCAAGCAATCGGCGGTGTTTTTTCTAAAGATATCGTCGTAGTGTTGGGATACCTGGCTTATTGATGTAGTTTAAAAGTAAACGATGTGTGTTGTATTTGATGGTGATGCATTTAAACTTAAAGCAGCTTAGTGCAATGATATAAATATATATAATATGTTGAATAAGTTTACGCCTTGGTCTGTTTACATCTATCTGCTAAATATTCATGTTCTATGCTCATTGAAAGTGAAGTGTTGTTGTCTTCAAAAGCGAAACTGTATTATCTCAAGTTGTTAATGTCACGATGCTGATATATAATATGTGAGTACCTTTTACTTGAATAAATCTCCTATGTTTTCAATAACTTTGTTTTCACTGAAGTCTACATATACATATTGCATTTTCACTACTTAACTTTAAATATGATAGCTCTCTTTTAAAACCAGCAAATGCGTTCCACTACGTGATAACTAAAAGTTATCCTCTGCTTACTTCAGAACAAACATCTGCATTATTTTCACAAACGGTTATGGGCAAGGAGAGCTCATATAATAAAGCTATTTATGATTTGAAAAAGTGAGAATGCTGAAAAAAATGGAAGATTAAAAGGTAAACAAACGCTCCCGATAACGATAAAGATTGACCTTGAATCTCCCGGCAACGAAAATAAGAGAGGGGGGGGGGCGGTTTGCCTGTATTATAGTATGAAATAAGATCGTTGAAGACATGAGCGAAAGAAATATGCATGAAATATATGTTTAATTAACGTAGTAGTATTGAAAAATAGGTGAAGAGGTTTCTATTTGAAGTATATGAAATTTTTTTTTACAAGATAACTGGATTTTAACTTTGAAATTTTAGCAAATCTACACTAGATTTTTAATTTATACATCCTTATTTTTGCAGTTGAAGTTTTTAATTATGATAAATTTTAATATAACTTAAATGAAATTTAAGATTTTTGTCAATTTTTTTTTAACCATATATATATATTTTAACATAAATACGAGGAGGTAGAAAAAAAATGGCTAATATATTGATTGAGAAATTGGATTCATCAAATTATAGAAATTGGTGTAATGATATAAAATATATTCTATTGGATAAAAATCTCTGGTTTATAATAGAGGATAACTTGGTAACTCCAGCTAAAGAAAATCCAACTGCTGAGGAAATTGAAGCATTTAAAGCAAAATCTAATCAGGCTCTATCCATTATCTATCTGAATATCAGTGTGGAATTTAAAAAATTAATTGAGAACTGCAAAAATCCAGTTGAAGCTTGGAATAAGTTAAAATTAAATTATTGTCCAGATTCTCGTTCCCACCATATGAAGATATTTACAGATTTAATGGAGTGCAAAATTAAGACAAATGAAACAATAAATCTTTTTGCAGCTAGATTAGCATGAATTGCCAAAGATATAAAGCAAATAGATGATGGGTTTAATGAGTGTTATGTAAATTTTCAACTTCTTCCTTTTCTTCCCAGGAAATTCGATGCAATAGTACAAAATATTTTGCGATGGGGAAAATCTGAATTTCAGTTTTCTAAAATAGTAGAAGAACTAGTAGCTGAAGAAACACGTTTGAATGTGAGAGATTCAGATTCCGGTAAAAGTGGTCTCCAAGCAAACCAATTGAATTTTAGAAGAAAACAAGAGAATTTCAGAGGGTTTAAGAAGAGAAAGTGTTGGAAATGTGGTCAATCCGGTCATTTACAGAAACATTGTTTAGGTAGGGCCAGTAGTGTGAATAAGTATGAAAAATCCGATTTTTCAAAATCTCGCTTCTCCTCCCCAGTTTACAGAAGGAATACACCGAATGGGAACTCTCTTCAAAGAAATTCACTGTCTTATCATGCACCTTCGCCGTCTCATTGTGCTAAAGTACCTGACTATAGAAGGGTTTCACCATCATCATCCAGGTGTCAATCAAGGAGCCGCCGATCTGAGGAAGGAAACTACTCTCCTGGACGGAACATGCCTCGTAACCGACCCCGATACCGAAGGAATAATCAAAGGTGGAATGAGTCGCCAGGACATTCAGAGAGTCCAGTGGATTTTTGTAAGTCCTCTAATATTTTCATATCTAATGTTAATGTAAATTGTATAAATGTAGAGGCCAGGTGGATACTGGATACGGGTGTGACGCCCCATTTCACTAATTATAGATCAATTTTTCTAAATTTTTCTCCTTTAATAGATCAAGAAATGACTGTTGCTGTTAAAAATATTTCATTCCCGATTGAGGGCCGAGGTGATGTAAAATTGTTATTTGGCAAACGCCAGGTTTTACTTAAGAATGTTATGTATTCGAGTAAATTACGTCGTAGTCTTATATCTGGTCCTCAACTGGATAAAAAAGGAGCAACTTTTATTGGTGGAAAAGGGAAGGTAACCGTCTCGAGGGAAGGACATTTCCTGTTTAATGCTTATCTTAAAAATGGGGTATATCAGGTTTTTCCTAGGATTCCAAAATCTTTAAAAATTGAAACTAATTCTCTTTTGAAATCTTCAGAAATGGAGATTTGGCATAGACGTTTTGGACATATAAGTCCAGCCATTCTAGTGCATACCGGTAATGAAGAGGGAGTCCGGGGAATGCCAAAACTTAAAGATCTTAACTTTAAATGTGAAAATTGTAAAATAAGTAAACATAAAAAGGTATCATTTAAGGCAATAGGTCAAAGACGCTCACAGTACCCTTTGGAACTTCTTTTTGCCGATGTCTGGGGTCCTTGTCAAGTACAGGGTAGAAATGGCGAAAAGTATTTTCTCACTATTATCGATGACTATTCCCGCCGTGTGTCCATTTATCCTATAAGAATGAAGTCAGATTCCTATGAAATTGTTCGTAATCATATTACTAGAGCTGAAACTTTCATTGGAAGGAAAGTCAAAAATGTACGGACGGATAATGATGGGGAATTTGTCAATGATGAACTTGATGAATTTTTTAAATCTAAGGGTATTATGCATGAGCTTACAAATCCATATACTCCACAGCAAAATGGAACAGCCGAACGATTTATGCAGACTGTCGTAAATGGAGCTCGTACCTTACTATCAGAGAGCAACGTAGACCTAAGTTTTTGGCCAGAGGCTGTAAAATTCTTCGTGTACACCTGGAATCGAGTGTGTCCCAAAATTTCAAATAAGACCCCTTTTGAGTTGTATGGAGGTAATAAACCTTCAGTTAAACATTTAAAACCTTTTGGGTCTGTAGCTTTTGTGGGAATTCCAAGACAAAAGCGGGAGGGGAAACTCGGTCCAAGGGCGAAACGTGGAATTCTGGTTGGCTATGCTTTTAAAACTAAGGGTTATCGAATTTGGATACCTGAAACAGATAGTATAATAGAATCCATTGACGTCACATTTGATGAAAAATCTAGGTTTGATCCAGACAACAGTGGAGCTGTGATGGGCCCGGAGGAGGTTGACCTTTTTCCAGATAGCCTTGTGAGTAATCAAAATGACACCGTTGTAGAGGTAGAACCAGAGGTCATCCCTGGTCCCTCCAACGAAATAAATGATCCACAGGTGTCTGGAGAAGGGGAATCCGATTCAGAGTCCATTGACAGTTCCAGTCCGGCTATTCCCTCACTGAGAGATGTTAGCTGGACCCGTAAAGCAGTACCTAGGCCTACCGGGAAACGGGTGGATATTTATTATTACGAAACTGGGAAAACTGATCGTTTGAGATCAATAATGGATGTTGAAAGATATTGTGACAGAAATCAAATAAAATATAATCCTGACATATTTGATTTTAAGGGAAATAATCTTTATTCTGGTCCTGTTTCAAGCGTAGACAACTCTGATAGTGAAGATGAAAACTCTGATGCTCCTGAATCTAATCAGATAAATCCTGATTCATGACTATATGGCCTGACTATACCCAAAACATTTAAACAGGCGATGGAGTCCATGCAACGTGAGAAGTGGCTTGCTGCAATGCAGAGCGAACTCAGTGTTATGCGTGAACGGAAGGTTTGGCATTTGGCTCCTTTACCTGCCAACGTAACTCCAGTGGGATGTAGGTGGGTTTTCACTGTCAAGAGAGATGAATTAGGGAGGATTGCCCGCTTTAAAGCTCGTTTAGTTGCCCAGGGTTATAAACAAATTAAAGGCGAATCTTACGATGAGACCTTTAGCCCTGTGGTCAATTTTGGTGTAATCAGATTCTTTTTCTCTCTCTTGGTATCGTGTAGCGGATGGCGTCACATTCAGTGTGATGTAACCAGCGCCTACCTTTACGCTCCATTGAGAGAAGACGTATATATGCTACAACCGCCCAGTTTCACCATACCTGAGAAGTCTCATTTGTACTGCAAGCTGGATCGAGCTTTGTACGGACTACATCAAAGTGGTAGAGAATGGTTTTTTGAGATTCACAAAGTCTTAATTAATATTGGTTTCATCAAATTAGATAGTTGTAATTGTGTATATATTTATAAATCTGAAATAGTACTCTTGTTGTATGTGGATGACATAGTGTTTGGGAAAAATCAGACTGTCATAGATAATGCTTTAAAAATGTTGGGTAAATTTTTCGACTTGAAAGTATTGGGAAAAACAAGAAAGCTTTTGGGGGTAGAATTTGATGAAAGGAATGGCTTAGAGATTCATCAGTCTCATTATATTGATGAAATATGCAATAAATTTAAAAGCTTTAAAATACCTATCTCTTCACTCCCAATCAGCAAAGGTATAATTTTTTCTAAAGTTGATTGCCCAACCTCACAGTCAGATATTGATGTCATGAAATCTATACCATATAGAAATGTGCTCGGTTGTCTGTCATTTTTAGCAAATCGTACTAGGCCTGACATATCATATGCAGTTAATATTTTTAGTCAATTTCAAAGTAATCCAGGACTGTTTCATTGGGGCAGACTTTTACGGCTGCTAGGTTACGTAAAATATACTAGGAATTATCGCCTCCGATTGTCATGTGATCAGGAGCAGTTGATCGCCTACTCTGATGCAGACTTTGCAGCAAACCGGGATGACCGGACTTCTATTGGTGGCCAACTTGTTTTTTTGGGAAACTCACCCGTGGATTGGTGAACCTTTAAAGAGAAATGTGTAAGTCTGTCTACCATAGAATCGGAGTTTGTGGCCTTAACTGAAGCTACCAAGAATATAGTTTGGTATGACCGGATCCTGCGGGAATGCCGGAGTAGACAAATCATTCGTGAATGCGATGTTAAATCTCAATTATACGTAGACAACCAGGCGGCCATAGATTTTGTTAAATCCCCAATCGAAAATCACCGTAGTAAGCATATTGATGTTAAACTATTTTTTGTCAGGGATCTGGTTTATAAAAACATTTTTGATTTAACTTTTGTCCGTAGCAAGGCTAACCTCGCAGACGTGTTTACCAAACGCCTCACCAAATTTGATCTTCTGAGATTTGTAAAAATTTTGTTTAAAATAGATTAATTATTTTTCTAGTCAAATACGTATCTATTCTCTTTGTAATTTTTATAAGTGTAAGGAAATTGTGCAATATATATATTTTTTAATACAATTCTTGAATTTTTAGTGATATATTGAAGTGTAGGATTAAAGTAATTTTAACTATAGAATTTTTATAGAAATGTGTGTAATGTAATAGAAGTTTTTAATGTTTTCCAAACTGCAAAATTCTCATTCGGTATACATTTAATTTCCTGCTTTGGTGTGGAGATGGTGCCCTTTAATACTTCCTCTCGAGGAGTTCGATCAGCCCCAGTACCGTCTCGGGAGGGTGATCCTTGACCGGTAAGTGACAGAGAACTCTTTCGGGGTGTTGTGTTGGGGGTAACCGCCACATTAGAGCCTTTCCGCGGGCACATTAACTTTTAATTCAGTAAGTCCAGTTTTGTTTAGTTTAATAATGGGAGTGTCACTTTTTCCGTGTACCGGATGGGAATGATAATAAAAGATATGAAATTTTTTTTTAATATTACTGTAATGTAATGTAAAGGTAAAGTTATATAAGTAATGAAGGTTTTATTGTTAGAATTGAATGGTATGCATTTTTCTGTGTCTGGGCGGGCCCATTTATCCTAGGATAACCAGATCAGAGGATGTGTTGGATTATTTATTTAATTTTTAAAAGTAAAATTTGTGAAGGTAAAAATTGAGTTTTTGGCTGACTCCAAGGGGCTAACTGTATATGAATTTATCTTATAATGTTTTTAAAAGACAAACTCTTTCTTTGAAAATATCTGTTGAATAATCTGTTATAATTAATGTCAAAAATGTGGTATATGTATTTTTCTTTATTTTGTTATAAATGTAGATATCTAATTTTGATCTCTTTTAGGCATCTGAGACTTCAATTGGTATGAATGGAATCCAGGCGTGGAGAGTAATTGACGCTGTATGTTATGTAAGAAAGTAGATGATTGTAGTCAATATATTTATCCTAACTCAGATGCTGAAAAGGTCTTCAAAGTTACTATTTTTGTTTTGGATATTGAGTTGATGTCCCAAGGAGTCAAGTCTTGAAATTCTTCTAAAATTTTTTCAAGTTAAATTTTTCTTTGATGTTTTGAATAAAGAACTTTTCTAGTGTTATATATATGTATGTTAGAATGCAATTGGAAAACTTCTTCTTGTTGTTGGAAAACTTGTTTTAATCTTTCAAATTGAAGATTAAATTTTTGGTACGTATTTGCAATATTTTTCTTGTTAAATTGTTTAAAATTGTTTGTGTTTAAAATTGTAATGTATTAAGCTGCTGTTGGTATTTTTTTTTTGCAACGGTTTTTCCGGCTAGTCTTAAGTCCATGGGTGAAATTTTTGGAAAAAGTTTTTTTGGGCTTTGTGTGGAAATTTAACTTAAGTTGAGAGGTTGAATTTTCGGTTGTACTAGTATGGATGGGAAAGTTTCAATATATTAATCTTTGAGGCAGTTAGTTAAATTTAAATTGTAATTGTTGAACATTGTTTTAAAGTTAGATTATTGTAAGGTTAAATTTGTTATGGTCGTTTTGTTGAAGGTTTACTAACGTTGTTGGAGTGTTATTATGCTAATTGATCGAGGATCCAGTTTACATGTATTTTAATTGTTTTTAACACTGTTTTTAACTATATGAAAAAAAATCAAAACATGGGTGATTTTTAAAGTTAATTTGTTTGGGTTTTTTTTAAGGTTTAGCTGAGATGTGTATAGTGAAGTTCTTTTGGATATTAAATCCATTTTTCTAGTCTTTTCAGCCTTTTTCAAATCATTTCCATATCCTTTTGGACCATTGGCTGATAGTTGCGTTGAGACAATAAGAGGGGGGGGGCACATGTCAGGAAAATCACATGCCTCCAGTATATATGTTGGTCTTATTGACTCAAGCAACACATTTATTTAAATACTTTTCATAAAGTATTTCATAAAAAGTATCATTCATTATCACTCATACACTTTTAGCACTCATCATATTAAGTAATAAACATTAAAGTTTCACCGTTATTAAATGTGAAATACACTTCATAAATATACTTTATTTTTTATGAATACATCGTTTTTACTTACCTTTTTACACATTGCTGCTCTGATAAATTGAGCTGGTTTCATGACCAGATACTTTTATTTATTCCATCATTAAAACATCGTAAGTACAGAAACACAAGCACACTTTTACTTCTGACGAGGCCACGTTGCATCGTGAACACCGTAAGCACATCTCAGATAGTGTCTCTACTACTCGCTAGATGGCGGCACACGTAGGCCATTCGGATTGGGTAATCGAACGTCGAATCAACAGTGGCACATGTATGCAAATTACAATAGATTGTTCTAGTGAAGTGGGTGTTTCTTGGGATTAGCCGACATTCTGTCAGTATAAATAGCTGTTGAGTCTTTACATCAGTGTGTAAATTGGAAATCGATTGCTCAAGCAATCGGCGGTGTTTTTTCTAAAGATATCGTCGTAGTGTTGGGATACCTGGCTTATTGATGTAGTTTAAAAGTAAACAATGTGTGTTGTATTTGATGGTGATGCATTTAAACTTAAAGCAGCTTAGTGCAATGATATAAATATATATAATATGTTGAATAAGTTTACGCCTTGGTCTGTTTACATCTATCTGCTAAATATTCATGTTCTATGCTCATTGAAAGTGAAGTGTTGTTGTCTTCAAAAGCGAAACTGTATTATCTCAAGTTGTTAATGTCACGATGCTGATATATAATATGTGAGTACCTTTTACTTGAATAAATCTCCTATGTTTTCAATAACTTTGTTTTTACTGAAGTCTACATATACATATTGCATTTTCACTACTTAACTTTAAATATGATAGCTCTCTTTTAAAACCAGCAAATGCGTTCCACTACGTGATAACTAAAAGTTATCCCCTGCTTACTTCAGAACAAACATCTGCATTATTTTCACAAATATGCCTCGCCAAAAGCAGAGGAAGCCATACCAACAACTAACGGAGTTCATACGAGGCCACATCATCGGTATGCGAGAAGGTGAATTTTCGTATCAAGAAATCGCAGCCCGCACGAAGTGTAATGCCACAACAGTGATGCGTGTTTGGAAGAAATGGACAGAGGGGAATCAAACAAGGTGAAAGCTTGGCAGTGGGGCACACAATATCACAACGGCATGGGACGACAAATACCTCATCCGCATGGCTCTGACGAACCGTACAGCGTCCTCTCGTGTGTTAGCACAAGATTCGAGCACAGCTACAGGTGTTTCGTTGTTTAGCTCCACTGTTCGTCGCCGTCTGCTGCAGCATGAACTGCGTGCAAGGGTCCTTCTAGTCAGGATTCTCCTCTCACTGAATCACAGACACTTTTAACTTCAATAGGCTCAGCAACACAGCGCATGGCGTGTTCAGTGGCACCAAGCTGCCTTTTTCTGATGAATCTTGCGACAATCTGGAGTACAATGATGGAAGAGTACGCATCAGATGTTACAGTGGGGAACGTCTGATGCATATTGTGTTATCGAGCATCATACTGCACAAACACCTGGCATCATGGTGTCGAAAGCTATTGGGTATAAGTGTCGATCCCATGTAGTGCACATTGCGGGCAACCTCAACAGTGATTGCTACATAAGGAAAATTGTAGAGCCAGAGGTCCTTCCTTTTCTTGGACGCATTCCGTGTGCTGTATTTCAGTAGGATAGTGCCCGCACATGTTTCTCAGACTGCACAAGCCTTCTTCAGTGCACAATAGGTTTCGCTTCTTCCATGGCCTGCTTATTCCCCAGATATGTCTCCCATCGAGCATGTCTGGGATTTCATTGGTCGGCAACTCGCTCGTACAATTGGTGGGGCACACAGTAAGACTGAACATTGGCTTCAAGTCGAAGCCATTTGGAATGCCATTCCCCAGGATTACATTCAGAACATGTATGATTCAATGTCACGACGTATACAGGCTCTCATCGCTCAGCGTGGTGGACACACAAAGTACTAATTTCCGACGTTCTTTTTGTTTGTTTTTGTTGTGTAAATTTGATCATTTATTTATTACACTATCAGTAATATGTGGAATAAATTTCATTAATTTCTGACAATTCTTTCATGGTGTTGCAATTTTCACAAACATGAGTGTATATATATATATATTGAAATTCTTTTTATCTGTACAAAATATCCTTTCCTATCACAATATACATTGTTTTATAGCAAATTTGAATGTTTCATTTTATTTTAGTTTGTTTTTTATCTTTCTCGTTATTTTTGTAATAAAATTTTGAAATTTTTTCTGAACATTCCTATTCAGCTTTGTTCATCTGCAACAAGAAAAAATAGTTATTTTACTATCCGAATCATTTAATAATGGTAATTATTAATAAAGGTAAATCTACTATGAGTGTTATGAAATATTTTTTGTAGTAAATCTTTTCATATGTACAGGTGTAGAACAAAATAATAGAAACACCTGTGAAAAAATGCAAATTTTTTATTAGTAGGGAGTTGGGCTACTCTCGGACTTCATTACAGCTTGCATTCAATGTGGGATTGACAAATAAAGGTAGTGCACAAAGTTCAAAGGAATTCGCACTTACTCCTCATGCAGAGTGGTCTCAAACTCAAATAGTGTTCATGGAAGAGGAAACCGAGCACAGCCTTTGTTCTATAAAAAACCCTACAAAGACTCAATGATGTTGAGATCAGGGGACTGTGAACACCATGTGAAATGTTCCACTTCATCATCATGCTCATCTAACCATGTTTGAATACAGCAACCCATGTGAACAGGGGGTAGTCATCTTAGAATACAGGACGTTCTTGAAGAAACATAGTCTGATGCATAGGGTGGTAATGATCTGCAAGAATATGACAAAAATGCTGGCCTGTGATCTTCCCTCCTCAGTAATATGAGTGGCCCCAAGCCATGCCAAGATGTCATGCCCCAGACCATCACATAGCCCCCTCCATGTTTCATGGTAGGAACCAGACAGTTAACATGAAATGTTTCTGCCAGTGTTCACCAGACAAACATACTTCTAGTGGTCTGAAATAATGTAAATGATGATTTGTCAGACCAGATGATCTTTTCCCATTGCTGTGATAGTCTTGGCACCCCTCTCATTGCTTTATATAATTTTGTGGCAAAACCAAGCACTTTGGAATAGCCACTCTGCAATGGAGATAAGTTTTCATCTTGGAGGTTATTTTCAGCAGTGTAGTCTTACGTTTTCAGGCAACTACCCTCTTTAACACTCATATATCCCAGTCAGTCAACTTAGACTTTTGTCCACTGTTCTGCTTCACAGAGGATACATTTTATAGATTTGTGTAAGTAATCATAATCCTTGACACAGTGGTCATTGAAACATCAACAAAGTTGCCTATTCTCGACATGGACGCTCCAGCAAGGTGAGCTCTAATGGTCATGCCTCTTTGCACTTCAAACAGGTTGGACATAATGGTGCTTTACTGGAAACAAAATAAAGTATTCTGATACAATTGTCACACCAACAAAAACTTGACTGATACCTTCCCTTTTGCCACCATTAGATGACAGACTGTTGTGACACATGGTGGGGTTGTATTGGAGGGTCAACGTATGACACATTTCAAAATGGGGGTTCCTATTATTTTGTCCTATACCTGTATATTCTTTTCAAACATAATACACATTTTTTTATTGCAAATATACTAAATATTTTATTTTACTCTAGCTTGGCTTTCAATTTGTTTATTTTATTATGATTCAGTTAATTTTTAATCCTTACTGTAAATTTTTAAAATTTTTGAAAAATCTTCTAATTTTTTGTGATTTTTTTTTTTTTGTGCAAAATCTTCTGATTTTTACTAAAATTTAGTTGGCCTGCTTTTTCCCTTTATTTTGGTACATTCAGTGATAATTTTTCGTTTTTTGTTGATCTAGGTATCAAGTTGACTATCAAGTTGGAGTCTTAATTTCACGTTCTTCAGTGAATTTTTTTCAGATTAACAAACTTTGGATTCTTCCTATTCTCCAGGTACATAAATTTAGTATGTAGAGCTACTACATTTTTAAGATTAGTTGATTTTTGGGTCAATCTACAGAAAATGTAACTGTTTGAGCATAAAAATTTCAATAAGAAAATTTAAACCAAAAACTTTTATGCAGTATAGAACCATTTGTCCTGAATGGTTGGGACCAGATGTATTCTGGATATCTGCTTGAGCATCAAAGAAACACCCATTTCCTCAGATTTGTTTAATATGTGTGGTTGTATTATTGTGTATAATTTCAAATTAATTATTAGGTTAATGATTTTAAGAATCAGATCCAATCAAGATCAAAGATATGGAATAAGGAAAATTTATGAGAATCCCTTAAAACTTTGCATAAAAATCAAAACACTCTTTATCTAAATGTTCTGATTTCAAATCCTAGTTTTTTGCATCAAGTTATGCCATGCACGTAATAATGTTTTGAGCAATGCCCATATCAAATTGGCATTGTTTGGACCTTTTTTCTGGAAAGATTCCAAGGTCAGTCATTTTAAAATATGATTCTAGACAGGGGTCAATCCAGACAAAATTTGGGGCCTATTTAGGGCCCTTCACAAAAATCAATTTAATAAAATGGGCCCCTTCACAAAAATCAATTTGATAAAATGGGTCCCTTCACAAAAATCAATTTGATAAAATGGGTCCCTTCACAAAAACCAATTTGATAAAATGGGCCTTTTCACAAAATTCTATTTCATAAAAACTTACTATTTATTATTTATTTATTATTTTGTGATGTTTTAAAATGTGTAATTTGTAAAGAAACAAGTTCACCAGAGAGGAAAACTTCAGCAAAAGGATTTTAAAAAGCTTTTGTTTATAAATGCTTGGTTCAAATTTGATTAACTGGATTTCAACTTTTGTTACAAAATGTTATTTTTCACAAAAATATAATAAATTTCACAAAAATAACCTTTACTTTTCACAAAATGGGCCCCAAGAAAAAAAACCTGCATCGACCCCTGCTAGATAACTCATTTTCTGGTTAAGTGGTTTCCAGATAAATGATTCCATTAAGATCCACAGTTCATCTTTCACTCTATTACAGCTTTATGTAGGTAGTCATGTAATATTTTCATTATTTGGTGCTTAATTTATTTGATAAAGATATAGGATTTAATTTCTTTGATAATATTGTAACAAGAGGATACACCTATGGATGATACAAATATACTATGTTTTGTTTCATTATGCCTAGCTTATTGAGAGTAGGATATATGTAACTTGAAGTAAATATCTAAAAGGAAGCTTTATGTATATAGATACCAAAATTATTTTATTAAATAAATGATGCTTATTTTTAAAAACGTTCATGATCTTTTCTAATTCAGACAGAATACTTCAAAATTAATAATAATATCCTCATTCACAGTCAAAGACTAAAATTAAAGATGGATACCTGTTGCCTCTGAGTATTTTTATTAGATGATGAATATATTACCATATTTTGGAAATTATTGCATATAATTTTATTGCAATTGACAATGCAAGAAAAGCTTGTGACAGCAATTCAAACATAATTTTTGAAAAAAAAAAAATTAGCTACAAAATTTAATATAGAAGAGACTATTTAATAATTAATATACATATTGTTTCACAAAATAAGCGAAAATGTTAATAGAGGAAATGATTTGTAAGATTAATGGTACAGATATATAAGTATACCTCCATTCATTTAAAAAATATCCATAAATCATCAGCCTTTATCAATTATATATGTTTATCTATCATATTACATTATGTAAAGCCACTAAAACTTGTTTCTTTTAAAAAAACTACTGTTAATCAAAAAGCAACATTTTCTGTAGAATGACCCTATTACTCGGGAATGCATCTATTAACAAGACTTTTTTGGTTATCATTAGCACTTATGAAAATTTTAAGTTTGTTGCCTGCAGAATGTTCAGTTAAATATTTAGTATTCATAATTGTTTTTATTTATGCGTGGAAATTTTCCTCTCCTTCCTTAACTTCTCTCTCTCTTTTTTAAAAAATAGTTATGTTCTTTGTTTTAGTTATTCTAAGATTTTATTTTTGTCAAAAAATTATTTAATAAAACCATTTCTGTATTAATTTTACAGTTTGCTCTTTTTCATCCTATTTTTAAAAGAAACTAACTTGTAAAATATATAAATAAAATTGTGCAAATAAACAATCATTTATAAAAATATGAGGGTGAGTTAAAAAGTAATGCCTCTGTTGATGTAACCTTTATTTGCTTCACAACTACTGGACTGTTTATGCATGATATTATAGAGGTAACTTTACTCTACTTATATAATATTTTCCTTTTCAGATTGACTGATTAGAACCATGGATGTGAAGCTAAAAGAAGGAGTCGTCATTGAATTTTTGGCAAAAGAAGGTTTTGTACCTAAGGAAATCCACAATCACTTGAAGAATGTTTATGGGAATGGTGTAACAGACATCAGCAATGTGCAGTGTTGGGTGAAAAAGTTTGGAAATGGAGAAACGGAAATTGCAGATAAACAGAGAAGCGGCTGGCCGACAATGTCAGTCAGAGATGCAAATCAAGAACGTGTTGATGAATTGATTCAAGGAGACAGATGCTTTACAGTTCAGAATGTTGCTGATGCATTGAATGTCCCCATAAACATTCTTCAAACGATTATGGATTTCCTTCGATGTACAACCTTTTTTTATCAGATATTCAATGACGACTCTTTCTTTTAGCTTCAGATCCATGGTTCTAACCAGTCAATCTGAAAGGGAAAATACTACATAAATAGAGTAAGGTTGCCTCTATAATACCATGCATAGGTAGCCCAGTAACTGTGAAAGAAATAAAAGTTACACCAATGGAGGCATTACTTATTGACTCACCCTCGTATTAGGGATGGTGAAGCAGGAGTGGGACAACATTATTTTCCCCCTCAGTTTCTACACCAGATAGAGTAAATATTAAC
Source organism: Maratus michaelseni (assembly GCA_963931845.1). Classification (NCBI taxonomy): domain Eukaryota; kingdom Metazoa; phylum Arthropoda; class Arachnida; order Araneae; family Salticidae; genus Maratus; species Maratus michaelseni. The sequence goes on along the minus strand of OZ007586.1, from coordinate 66,360,426 downwards.
TATTTATATTCTATAAATTTTACATTCACAAGATTAAAAATGTTTATAAGAGAAAAGCTTAATTTTTGCAGATCAAAGTGAATATTAAATTTTATTTTGAAATGGATTTTGACACTTATATATTTAAAACAAAATTAATGAATTGTTGCCATAATTCCACATATACCATATTTGTAAATCTCTAAGTTGAGCCTAAAAGCAGCACGGTTAATATGATAAGTTGTTACTACACTATCAAAATTACTACTATTGAACATACTACCTGAAGAGGGGAATGGGACACAGAGAGTGAGAGTTATGCTAGGAAGATATAATATAAGAAGACATCACTTAAAACCATTCTTACCTCTCCTGCATCTACCATATTTCATATGCTGTGTCTTACACTGGAGACTGCTATGTATTAAAGTCAAATATGGTGGATACAGGAGATGGGAAAAAAACCTGTTTGTTGGCTTCAAAACTTTCTACAAATGAAGATTGGTATGTCAATTCCTCCTATTCTGTGTATCCTCCTAGGAGATATGGGATATGTTCTATTTCTTTCTTCTGTGTTCACAAACAGCTATAAATATTTGATTTTGTAATTTTATTTCCTTTTTTTGTAATATGTTTTTATTATAAATGTCAAAATCAACTTCAAAATAGAATTCACTATTTATTTTTTATCTATAAAAAGGAGAGTTTTCCACTACAAATGTTATTAATTTTGCATTTATAAATTTTGTAGATCATATAGTAATAAATAAAGATAAATTGTGTTTTTCACTTAATTTAGAAAAATATAATATTTGATAACATGTAAATTTCTCATACTTTGTCCTCAACTTTACATATCCCATTCTTCCCACCTATCAAGAGAAGGAGTCGGGCAAATTTTTCAAATATTTTGACCTATTTTATATGCATTTTTTTAAATTTCAGATAATACTATATATATTATCGCACAATTGTATCCAAACTGAAAAAAAAATATTTATTGAGTAAAAAATGTGGTTATGAAAATTGTTCTATTCTGACCTCCTCTCTGACTAAAATAGATTTCTTTTAATGTTTTATGAATGAGTTTTTAAGAAATGTCTTTTAAAGAAAAAAACAAAAAATAGAAAAACAGTAGTGTAGGTAATGACAAAATGTATTGTATCATAAATTTTACATGGTATTTAAATATTTTATAGGATGCAAGATCATCTGAACTTTGGGGCTAAAGGGGTAAAATTGAATATTGATATACAGTTCTGCATAGATTGGATTATATTTAATCTGAGTCTGAAAATTCTGTTTGAAGTCCGGCCAAAACTTGACCAGAACCCAATAAAATGATTTTTATTCACCCACACCTGAGCTATTTAAATTCATATTTGTCCTGAAACATGAAATGAAAAAATAATTGTCATATTTTAATGTAATTAATAATCTACGATTGTTTCTAATTATTTTATCTCTTATGAAAAACAAATTATACATATACCTAATATATATCATTTTTTCATCTCAAAGAATATTCTGGTGTTTCATTTGGAAAATCAGTTATACCAGAACCTGGTGTCAGGTAGCGTCATGGATGAGTCAGGTTATACCTGACCTGAAACCTAAATTGAAGCTAAAAAGGAATTTTCTTTGACCCAAAAACTAAACTAACCCTGACACACTTCAGTTCAAAACCAAAAATTAATAAAAAATTAATCCATATTTTAATGCAATTATGGGACCATATATTTACTTATTTATATTCAAACACATAGTCTTTTCATGTAAAACAATATTCTCGACTTTTTTTTTTTTTGTAAAATCGGGTTAACCTGATACACAAAAGTTAAAGCACAATCTTAAATAATTAGAATTGATCTGACCTACAACGAAAAAATTAGCACTCATTCCAACTGCAGGTCAGATTATGGTAAAATCTGGCTACTCAACCTGATGCAGGACTCTGGCACAGAGTAAGGAGATTTAAACAGAGAATCAACTCTCATAGACTTCAATAGTAATTTCTTTAACATGGGATTACACATAGACAGTGGCGATAGCTGCGGATGACGTAGAAACTACGGCCATAACAGATGCGAGGTTTCTAATAACTGCTATATATTGCTTTCTTGGCGACAAATGAGGGGAAGGGGGAAAAAAAACGGAAACTGCTTGCTGCTGCTTGTTTTTAAATTTTATTTTTGATATTATTTAACATCGTACAATCTGAAATTATTATTTTTCAATTGCATGCATATTTATAAGCATATAAAATTCTTCAAATGTTCCAGAAATTAGAATCATTAAATTAAACACGGTGCTATACAATGATAATGTAAAATTCTGATGAATTGCTTTTTCTTTTAATTTTAAAAATAAACAGGTATTCATCAGCCATGAATAAATTAAAGTGGAAAGTAAAAATAAACGCTTTTAAATTTGTAAAAAATATGAAAATAGGATGTTTATATTTCCTGAACAGATGCAAAAACATTTTCAAATATTTTAAGCAATTAATTTCTAAATTCTATTGAATTTATCGGCAAAGTTAAAAAAGTATTGGAAATCCATATCAAAAATTTAGCATTCATAATTTTACGTCTAAAACGTCGCAAATATTTTATTTTCATTTCAGATAAAAATGAAATTTGAAAAATCGTCTGAATCCCCATAGGAAAGCATTTTGACCTAAAAAAATTTTCTATATTATCTGAACGAATGAACCAAATTTAACCAAAGGCTATACAGCTAATTCCAGATACCTGGCCAACATACCTACTAAACATCAACCTAATTGGACCATTTTTACGGAAAACAGACAGATGGAAACCAAAAACTTTTCGCGTCTAAACAGTGAGTCTTATCATGATGTTTCGGCAAAAATCTGTCAACACTGAATATATGTAAAATATTTCAAACATTACGGAACTTGAAAAACAAGAACAAAAATAACACATGAAAATAAATCATAACTTACATTTTGAAGAATTATAATGACCTATTTGATCTTCAAAGAGTAATTTTAATAATAAATATAACAAGATTCAAAAATCAAATAGCGAACGCCGAAAATTTGCACCTGTGCAAATGACAACAGCAAAAGGAGTCAAGCTGAATAGGGTTACAATTAAACAGAAATCACGAAAAAAATCGCCAAAGCGATGATTTAGTTTTTAAGTCATCCGCTGCAGTTGCTCTTTTCAGGCGAAGTTGGATCTCTGTTTATACTCTGTGGACTCTAGTGCCAAGAAAAAAGGTGATCTAAAATTGTTCTACTTAACTTGTCCCTTCTTGCTAAAGTATAACTTTTTCCAAAAGCTTTAACTGCCAAAACTAACAATACACATAGTAATATCTTCTAATTTTTGAAGTACAGTACACTCTCAAAAATTCCCACAGCACTAAAAAGAATATTTATTGAGTAAAAAATGTTTTTATGAAAACTGTTCCATTCTTGCCTCCTCTCCAACTAAAATAGATTTTTAAAATATTTTATGAATGAGTTTTTAAAAAAGGCTTTCGAAAAAAAAAATAGAAAAACAGTGTTGGTAATGACAAAATGCATTGTATCATAAATTTTACATGGTATTTAAATAATGTATAGGATGCAAGACCCTAACCTTTTCAATATCCATACAAACTGAACTTTGAGGCTTAAAGGGATAAAATTTAACACTGATATATGAAGGGGTTAGAATGACAGCGGAGTAAGTCAATTTTTAGTAATTTGAGAAATGGAGGGTATGTGAAACTTGTCATATTGTCGTTGTATTAAGTGGTTCAACTTATTTTGCCCTCTAGCGACTCCTTAAGGGAACTATGGTTTATTTGACTGTCGCACTGAACAGAAATTAATAAATGTTCAGTGAAAAAATGGTTATCTAGGTTTTTCAAATTTTTGACTTAATCCACTATCATTCTAACCCCCTCATATAGTTCTGCACAGATTGGATTATATTTAACCTAACCTGAAAATTCATTTGAAGTCAGGCCAAAACCTGAACAGAACCCAACAAAATGATTTGTTTACATTTAAAAATTCACCATAATGTTTATATCTTTATTAAATAACTATGGTGTAATAACTAATATGGTGAAATAACTAGGTGTTATAAATAATAAATTTTAAGAAAAATCAATATAGTTAAGAAAAATATAAAGAGTTCATTAACATACCAATTTATTTAATGAATAATTTTGATAAATTACAATATCTAGTACACAAAATATAATTGAAGTTTGATTAACAAAGGGAGGTTCTGGTGTTTGAAACATTGAATATGGTGACCCTTTGTGTATCGAAAGAATATAGTTAATAGATAAACATATGAAAACCATAAAGTGTGTTGGCCAGGAGGTCTTAAGAAAACAAGCCACAAAGCTTGCATTTCATTTATGCTTACGTAATAATTAGATTTAATTGCTCTCTTTTGCAAGAGGTTCTGTAGCCGACTGGTAGTGTGCCAAATTTCTGAACTTCAATTTTTTTTTTATGCGTGAGTTTGATCCCCAAATAACCTATTGTTTCTAGACAAAATAATGATAAATTAATTTCTAATCATAATACAAAATATATACATAGTTATTTAAATATGAGACAGATATAAATAAAGATATGTTTTAGTGCATATATTTATTTATTTACAGAGAAGGAGTTTTAATTATAAAATTTTTCATTTTGCTGTCTTTAGTGAAAAGTAAAAAAAAAATGTATGTAGTTTGTTTGTTCAGTTGACAAAATTTTATTTTTATTTACAGTTGTTTGCTGTATTTCACACGAAAAAACTCCTGTTTTTCTCAACAAAATGTATTAAAATATAGGCTGAATATGAAATTAAATAATGCTATTTTAATTAATTTTTTACATTGCTATAATGATTAAAAATTGTATGATTTTTTTAAAAAAATGATTAAATAATGATTAAAAATTGTATGATTTTTAAAAATTTGCTGTATGCATGACCTTTTTTTAGTCTGAGAATCTTATGTTTTCAACTAGGATAGATTTTTCTGAGTTTTTATTATAATGGAAAAAGTAAAGAAACAGTGTACTTTAATTTTCTGCACCATATTTTAATCCATTTTGCTCAAAAAAATGGGAGTTTTCATGTAAAAAAACTTTAAACAATCAAAAATAAAAGGCAATTTTATCAACTGAACAAATACAAACTGTATACATTTTTTCTTTTCTTTTTTATTTTCCATTAAATCCATAAAAATGCAAAATTTCATATTTAAAAATCCTCCTCTGTGTAAATAAATAAATAAATGCACAAAATAATGTGGCTTTTTTTTAATTATTTGCCTTAAATTCAAATAATTATGTATCAATTTTTAATTATGATTTATAATTTATCCTTATTTTGTCTAAAAGTAATAGTATTTCAGGGATCAAACTCGCACAAAAAAAAAAAAAAGAACTGAACACAACTGGAATATTTCTGGACTGGACTGAAGTTCTGAAGTCCAGTGAGCTACCAACCAGCTTAAAAATGAGGGTAATATATCAAATTATAAATGTAAATGAAACACAGACTTTGAGACTTGTTTTCCTAAGACCCTCTGACCATTACACTTTTTGGCTTTCATATGTTATCTATTGAATATATTCTATCGATATACAAAAGGTCACTAAGTTCTCTGTTTCCAACCTCAGAACCTGTCCTTGCAAGAATATTCATTTTATATTTTAAAATATTTTCTTGCAACTAGAAAACAATCAGCATTTTTTGTTCAACCATAAAAGTTAATTTGAATATTTGCCATGAAATCCCAAATGTAAGCCCTCCATTTTCAAAAGTAAAAAAAAAAGTTATATTTAGGAAACAGAGCTTATAATCAAGATTTTTAAAAAAAATCATTAAAAACTATTTTTATTATTAATTTAGAAGTAAATAAGGGGAGAGAATCTTTGACATTTTGGTGGATTTTTACTTTAAAAAAAGAATAGTCTACTAAATCCCCCCCCCCTTAAAATTTTGTTCCCTCCCCCCTCTCCCTCTGAGTACACAAAATTTTAAATCTTAAAAAATCTTTATTTTTTTAATTTTTCTGCTCTATTTGTTATTTTATTGTAACAACAAATAATTATTCATCTAAATCCTCTCCCCCTCAAAAAAAATTACTACCCTCCCCCTTTTTACCTCACTCGGATACCAAACAAGCATAATTTAAACTTTAGAACTCTTTAATTTTATTTTTTTTCAGCCCTATTTATTACTTTATAGTAATAATAAATAAATAGTATATCACTTAAATTATCCTCTTCTCTCAAAAGTTCTCCTTCTCCCCCCTCCCCGCTGCATCTCATAAAATTTTAAATCTTTTTTTAAAATTCTGCTCTATTTGTGATAAAGCAGACACCCCCCCCCCCCCCCAAGCACACAAAATTTAAAATATTGCACACAAAATTTTTTAAATATTTAACACTTTTTTTTCTTCACTTATAACTTTCTTGTAACAATAATTAGTCACCTAATTTTTCTCTCCCTCCTCCCACATTTAAAATAAATTTGCTTCTTCCTTTGCCCTTTCTCCCAGCACACAAAGTTTAAAATCTTTAAAACTCTCTATTTAAAAAAAAAAATTATGCTCTATTGTTACTTTGTAGCTACAATAAATAATCCTTTAACACTATCCTTAATTTCCATTCCTCCACCCCTAGAAAAAGGGATGAATTTGTAGGCATGGGGACAGAGAGAAGATTTTTTTTCTCTTGTTCGCAGTTTGGCTGTTCTCACTCCTGATTTTTTGTTAATGGTGATGGAAAAGTCATTTTAGAGAACATATTTATTTTAAAATAATAAATATTAAAGGGATTTTCAGTCGGCCAAACTGCAAAAAAAAAAAAAAAAAAAAAAAAAAAAAAAAATATTTGCTCCCCACCACAGACACACACTTAAAAATGCCCCTCTTTAGGGGGAAAGGACAGAGTAAAAATTTCATTGTGTGGAATTTAGATGACTGATAAGATTAAAACCTTACTACAAAATAAGAAAAAAGGCAGAATATTTTTTTTAATTAGTGTTAAAGGTTTTAAACTGTTTGGAGGGGGGGGCATAGAGGGTGGAATGGAACTTTTTGGGGAGAGGAGAGTAATGTAGATGACAGATTATTTATTCATTGTTACTAGAGAGCAACAAACATAGCAAAAGATTTTATTTTAGAATTAAAGGTTTTAAATTTTTTTATGTTGGGAGGGGGATGAAGGGAGTAAGCAGACATGTTAAGGGTAGAGTGATCATTTAGGTAGCCTATTATCTATTTATTTGAAACTAGAGTGTAACAAATAGGACAAAAGATTTTTTTTTAAATAAAAGGTCTTAAAAATTTAAACTTTGCATGCTGAAGGGGAGGGGATGCATAAATTTTGGAGAGAGGGGTGTAATTTAGATAAATAATTATTTACTTATTGTTAATAGAGAGCCACAAGCAGGACAAAAGATTTTTTTTTAATAGTTTATAAGATAGCTTTAGAGATAGTTAAATAGTTTTAAAGATTTAAAAAAGTTTGCTGGAGAAGGGAGACAAAGGAAGAAAGCAGACATTTTGAGGCTAGGGGAATTGTTTAAGTAACTGATTACATATTTAATGTTACTAGAGAAAAAAAATAGAGGCTATTTTTTAATAAAAAGTTTTAAAGATTTAAAATATTGCATGATGATAGAAGGGGGAAGTGTAAAATTTTGAAGAATAGCAGAGGGGTTGTAATTTAGATGATTTAATATTTATTTTTGTTACTGGAGCAAAACAAATAGGACAAGAATGTTTTAAGATTCTCAAGATTTTAAACTCTTTGTGTTAGAGGGGGGGGGGGGTCAGTGACAGGAATCTGAAATTTCACACAGAGAGAAAGGAGGGGTTCATTGAATTTTTTTTTAAAGAGAAATCTCCCAAAAGGTAGAATATGTCCCTTTTAATGTTAAATTCAATGTTTTCCAATTTTTTTTGTTTTTTTGGGGGGGGGGAGGGGTGCTTATATTTCGGAATGAAAAAGAAAATCAAAATAGCTTAAAAATAAGAGGGGGGCTTACAGTTGGATTTTGCGGTATGTTGATGAGCAAGAACTTCATCAAAAATAAGTTTTTCTATTTTTTTCTTTTAATTCAGTATCTTATAAATGCTCTGAAGACTGCATTATATAAATTACAATTAATGGCAAGGAAAACTACTTTTTACTATGGCAAACTATAACTACTTTAGTAGTTAACTATCTTATTTTTGAATGTAGCAACTACAAAATACTTTTCAAAAGTAGTCACTATTTCGCTACTTTCAAATTTTGTCAAAAAATCATTCAATCTATACTTAAAATTGGCACAGATTAAGTAATTGAGTTGCCCTTTGTAATATCGTGTCTACTGGGATACAATCAAATAAGTGCGTTATAACTGAGGGCAGTAAAAACTAAGAAAGGTAACTTACAAGAAAATGTTTTGTGTTTGTCACCAAAATATTAGTTAATACATATATTACAATTTTCTTAGTGAAAATAAGAGAGATATGCAATCAACATTTAAATATAGTTACATAAAAAATGCAATTAAACTACAGCTCTTTTTTTTGGGAGGCACGAAACCAGAATTATTGATTTTTCTGAACAACTACTCTTGTATATAACATAATTATGCACAACCACACGCTGCACAAATTTATTTACTATTCTTGCAGTAATTATTCCAATGGGACACAAAATTGCCATTGACTTGTGTATTTAAGAATAAATTTGCTTACTTAACTCTCCAATACACTCTTACTATGTTAATTCTACCAAGTTCTGTTGGGAGTTAATTATATTGAGTTGTCTAATTTTATAATCTAGAAAATTATAGAAAAACAATGTAAATGCAAATAAAAAAGAAATCTGTAAATAAATTCCAAATGAAAAAACCTGGCATTAAAACATGACAACATAACATCAAATAAATAGACAGGTGTTGCCAGCAAGAAAATGAATTTCTTTGGTGGTTCAGCATTTGGCCTTACCATCAAGTGTCAATGGAAAAATCTATGATTTTATGTAATGCATTTATAGACACTGCAGCTGCAATTGGCTACCGAGATACACAAATTGTTGCACAGAACATATTTTGCCCAATAGAAGAAAATAATGATCATGTGATTTGTAAAATGTCACATTTTTTCCTTCCTGAAATAGCATTAAAAGTAACATCAGTGTTTGCTACAAAGTATTGATTTTTGTATCACGTTATATTACATTGTACAAAATATAGTGTGCTACACTACAAACTACTGGAAAAAGTAGCAACTTCTGATGTTTTACTAGTTGTAGTGCACTACTAACCACTGCTTACAATTTTTTTTTTATAAATGAGATGTTGAGTGACTGGTACTTTATCAGCAGAAGTTACCCAGCTTAAAATCCACCAATCAAACATGGCCTTCTTGATTTCTCCCCCCCCCCTGAATCTTAACTGAAATTTCATTGATTTACATTGCAAATTATATGTGAATTTTAGTTGTTTGCAGTGGTGTAGTCATAAAAAACCCAGAGGGTATACATTGTAAGCAGAAAGTATGCACCAGAGCGTATATGGAGTTATCCAGAAGATAAGGCATATACCACCATATACCCTCCACTACATCCCTGGGTATTTGTGGACACCCAGAGATAGCAGTTGTATACAGCTGTGGACTTTTGAGAATGTGCGATAGTTTCAGCACAAATGGCTATTTTAGCTATGGTTTAATTATTTGTATTGAGAAGCATATTAAAATACCCCTTAATATAATACTCCTGAGCAGGGCTTTACAAATTTGAAAAAAATCTGGTAGCCAGGTATAAATTCTAGTCGCTAGTAAAAATTTTAACACCCCCCCCCCCCCCCCCCCATTATTGATTTTCAAAAAGCACAAACGCTTGTTTATGAATTAAGTGAAAAAAAATAACAATCATAGTATGAATTATTAGTTACATAGTTTAGAATAATACATAATTTAAAAAGATAAAACTACGTTTTCGGAGGAAACTTATCAAAGTTATATATTTGTGACAAAAATAATAAAGGAAATATTCTAAACTCTGAATTAACCGACATGTTTGGGAAATGCTGATTGCCGTATGCTTCAAATGTCCAAATAGTTGAGTGCTGCAAAATCTATATCTGATGAGGAGACATCTATAAAATTGTTACAGAAGTCAAATAATTCTGATTTCATTATTTAAAATTTACATTTAACTCTTAGTTTTGCCAAATTAATAATAAAAGTTTATTTTTTTATTTTAATTTTTTTGTTTGTTTGTTTGAATATAATTTCAAGTTTATTTCTTAATATTTTGGAACTTTGCAGCATCTACATATAATGAGATATCTTACTAGAAATTTAATTCAACATTGTGATGTTCGCAAAATAACTCCAGAGTTATTATGTAATTTTCTTTGCTGAAATAAAAAAGAAAACAAAAACATTGTCCCGTGCTCGATTATGTAATCAAAATCAGCAACCAGCTAAAGTTTATTTTGTTCCAACGATCTATGTTATCTTAGATAAGAATGATATGATAGGATAGACATGAATAGATAAGAATTTAAGAATAATAATTTAAAAAAAAAACCTTACCCTTCTGGAGTACAATCAATAAGTTTTTATTTCCATTTACTGCATATAATAATCCAAACAAAGTAATTATAAAATATTATTGAGAAACAACCCAGAACCAGACACTTGTCGCCAAGACAGAGTGACGCCAAACTAATAACTGTCAAATGTGTGTGGTACACACAGATGCGAGATGCGAAGCATTTTAAGCGGGGAAGAAATATTTAAAAAATGCATATTTTTATAAAATGAATTATTCTTGAAATTTTAATTAAGTTTTATAGATTTACTTCGAATGAATTACTTATAATCACTTATATGTTATTATTCTTTAAAATGAATGTGATAGATTAATAAGTTTTAATTCTGAACACAAATATCTGATTTGAAACTTACAAAAAAGTGTCAGCTTTTTTTATCATTGCATCCAATTTTTAGATGCCAAGTTGGATTGACAATTTTTCTTATTGAAACTGAATCTCTCCCCACATTCTAATCACGTGACATGTTAGCCGACTACAACGGAAAAGAATGGCATTTTATGTGCATGAAATGGAAAATGCCTTTTAAACTTTGCTTTAGACAAAATGTCCTTTGTGCTCATTTTTTAGTTCAATTTTTGTAAAGTCAGATTATAAAACTTAATCGCCAGATAAAAAAAAGGTGGTCGCCAGTGGCCACCTGGCGACCATATTTGTGAAGCCCTGCTCCTGAGAATTACAATATTGTTGTTTATAAAGATTAAAACAATTCTATTATCAATGTCTGTAATATTGTTTTACCTGTGCAAATAGTTTATTATTTTGAAACCTATCTGCTTTCATATAGTGTAGAAAAATAAGCCCAAAATACAGTCAAGTTCACAGGGTTCGTACGCTTTTACCACAATTTTTAATAGAAAATTTCTATTTAATATTTAAATATCAAAAATTATAGATGCCTCGTTTAATTGCAGGATTTGTAATTATTTTTTGCATTTAAATAAGGTGAAAAATTCTATGAAAAAATTGTGGTAAAAGCATACGAACCTTGGCTCATAAGGATTGATACTTAAAATAAATTATTTCAGAAAAAAAATGATTATGCATTTTTTCAATTAATATGTCATAATTTTCTTTTATAGATCATCAATTTAATATTTTTATTATTAGAAGTTCGCTTTGCTTTTATTCCGAGTATGGGGCTAGCACTTTTCATTATACTCTATGAAGGTTTGCTAGGAGGAGCTGCTTATGTTAACACATTCTATAAAATATCTTCTGAGGTAATTTTTTGTTTTTTAATTTACCTGTTCAATTAATTGCATGTCTTAATACAGCTCTGTGAATCTGTTTGATAAAAATTTATTTACTAATTACAATAAAATGAGCTTAGTATGTATGTTTATAACTGAAGCTTTATCATTCTGAAAAGTTTTTCTTTTTGTTCGTCTCAGGTTTCGCCTGAAGATAAGGAATTTTCTATGGGCATTGCATCCTTGGCAGATTCGATAGGAATTGCCATTGCTGGTGCTGTTTCTCTTAAAGTTCATGATGCTTTGTGTCAGATCATATCATCACATCCATTGTAATTGTTGTCATTCACATTATTTATTTTAATGAACACTTTATAAATGTTTTTGTATTTACATAAATGAACTAAACTGAGAAGCTTAATTTTAAAAAATTATTTTGTGATATAGTTTTGTAAGTATTGTTGTACAAATGTATCTATTTTGTAATTTGATTTTTTATGTATAATGTTATTGTACATAATATAACTTTGTATAATTTTAAGAGCTATTAAAATTGAAAGCATATGTTACTTACATTTATAATATTTCAAAATTCATATAACACCCCCTTAAAATAGTCCTGAATAAGTCTTGTGCAGTAGAATAAAATAGTGATTTTATATTTATGCTTATAGTGGATTACATTGCATACAATTTTCAAGGATTGTTTCAAAAAACATAAACCATAAAGCTTACAATTAACACCTTAGTTATAATGTGAAGTTATCTATAATAATAATAATAATAATAATAAAATTCTAATGATTTAAATAAATTTATATCTATTATAATACAAAGCATGATCAAATATATCTTCACATACATCTTTATGTCAATTAAAAAATACTTTTTGTGTAATAATAATAGAAAAATGTACATATTAGCTCATTTTTCATCTTGTAATAGAAAACTATATGGGTTGAGAGTATTTAGTCCCTTTGACAATTCAACTTTCTATAAAAAAAATAAAGCTTTTCGTTTTGTGGGCTAACACAAATTAAAAAAAGTTTTAAAGTAAAATTAACTTGTATATTCTTTCTTAAAGTTAAATGTCTCATAAACAGTCAAATAAGCAAAATTATTTTCAAGGCAACTTTATCCTTTCAGTTGATAGCTCAAAAAACAGGCAATAAATTTGCAAAGTTTACAAAATGCTAACGAATCATCCAAACTGCCGTATTACTTTTTTTTTAACTGAATGCCAGCTGGTAAACAGAATTTTAAAAATAGCCTGTGCTCAAACTGATGATCTTTAAAAAGATATTGTTTTGCTCATGATAAAAACACATTTTCTCCTTAAAATACTACTCTATCAGCAACAGTGACATTTACAAGCTTTTTCATGACTCCATTTTATGGGCAAGGAAACCATGAATTCAAGGGAAAAAATTATTTTCCTTGAAGGAAAACCTCTCCATCTCCCAAAATATTTCAAACTTTCTATTGTTTTAATGGCCCAGTAGGGAAAATCCCCTTCTCTGCCCCTAGAAGTACAAAAATCTCCTTTAGAAGAAAATGTCTAAGGAGTGCAACCAAGATTGATGGGGTCAGAATCCTTTATTGGGTCATTTTATGTGGTTGTATGATGTCGCATGCTATTACTGTCACTAAGAAAGGTCCTTAAGAGCCTACACTAGTCACGTGAAGAAACGTGCAAGCTAATGTTAAGTTAAAGCTAATGTTAAGAAGGTTCTTGCACGATTTCGTGCTTGCATTTTAATATTTTTAAATGATTTTTTTGGCATAGGATAGCTGAGGCCTATCCCTAACGTTGTTAGTTTTTATTGAAAGTGGACATTTCCAATTTCAGAACTGGTTCTTAAAGTGAAAGTACCCTTATATAAAAAAAACTGGAACCAAAATCGAAAAAGTAAAAACTAACAAAGTTAGAAATAGACCTCAGCTATCCTATGCAAAAAAATCATTTAAAAATATTAAAATGTGAGCAAGAAATCACGCAAGAACCTTCCCATAGACTTAACATTAGCTTGCGTGTTTTTTGCATGACTGATGTAGGTTCTTACTAGTCATGGGAAGAAATGCTCAAGCTAATGTTAAGTCTATACAAAGGTTCTAGCGCGATTTCTCGCTCACATTTTAATATTGTTAAATAATTTTTTTTTGCATAGGATAGTTGAGGTCAATCTCCACCGTTGTTAGTTTTTACTTTTTCAATTTTTGTTGCAGTTTTTTTATAAGTGGGCATTTTCAATTTTGGAACCGGTTCTGAAAGTGAAAGTACTCTTATATAAAATAACTGGAACCAAAATCGAAAAAGTAAAAACTAACAACGTTGGAGATTGACCTCAGCTATCCTATGCAAAAAAAAAACATTTAAAAATGTTAAAATGCCAGCGAGAAATCACACTAGAACCTTCCCATAGACTTAACATTAGCTTGAGCATCTTTTTGCATGACTGATGTAGGCTCTTAAGATATGTATTACATGCCCTAAAGATAATTTCTTTTGTATGCTGTGCTTTCAAATCTTTGAAGAGTAATAAAAAAGTTACATTTAAACACAGAACCTTTAGAAAAGAAAAGTCCAAATAAACAATTTATGTATTTTGTCATGTAGTTGGGTCTAGCACAGCCTAAATTCAACAATGATAAAATAGTGGCCTATATAAAACCCCATTTGAATATATAATTCTACAAGAAAAAGGAAGCCATTCTTGTCCACATCATTCATTTTATAAGATAACAAAACCGACAAATAAAGAACACAAGAAAATTGAGCAGAAACCAAATTTTTATTCTAAAATGAATTTCAAATACAAATTCTCAAAGAAAATATATCATATAATGAAACATTTTATTCTATCAGCACACTGTAATGAACTAGGAGCTAAACTCAAAAATGTATAAATGAAAAACAAAAATAAGAAGTGTATATACAATGCTCTATTTTTTTACATGCACACACATATATAATATATGCTTCTGGTTAGGTATTGAGTTTTTTTAGGAAATATTTTCATATTTATTTATATGTATACTTTAAAATATTTTGTAAAAATTCATTTTATTGTTATTTACCCTTAAGATTTTGTTCCTAAACAAATAAATAGAAAGCTATATTTGAACAAAAACTATATAAAAGCCAAGTAAAATGAAAGGCGTGTCAATGACATCATTTTTGTTTTAAGATATAAAGTATTTTTCAATGATTGCTTCAAAAAACTCTGTTAGTGGTTAACATATTTCTATGGGACTATTAAGGTATGTGTTAGTTAAGGCTATTATGCACCATAGTAAAATTCCGCATTCAGAATTTGTTATGTACTTATTTACTACAACGATAAAACTACTCGTATACCGACAATAAAGTGTCAGTAACTTCACTCTCAATACATTGGTAGAATATTGAAAACTGAAAGGAACATCTGGGCTGGTAGCACTGAGCTGCATATATAACAGATCTGTCTTCCTATTCCCCAACATGATTTCCAGTGGCCTATGTGGAAGGCACAATAATTTTAGTTCGCATTCATGGCAAAACACTCTGTGTATCTTGCCTTACATCATTAGAGAATCAGTAGATAAGCATAACTTAATTAGAGAAACATAAATTAGAATAATAGTAAATGAGAACACTAATATCTAACATTCATAACCCAGACTATTTTATATGCCTTACAAGCTTCTGACTGCCGACTCATATTTCCTGTTATATATGGAGCTCAGTGCCTGGTAGAATCCTCTTCTCTTCTTTTATGTTCTTAGCCCCCACCACACTCAAACCATCCTCATCTTATTTGGTCAAGGGACCCTAACTCTCAAGCAGAAAATGCCAGGCTAGCCAGCTTTTATTTAAAAAAACAGTTCTTTAAAAAAATGCCAGTCTTTATTGGTCTTTTTATTGCATGTATTTATATTAGGGGTGAATAATGTAGTTACTTTAGTAAAAATATTGGGTGATTTGGAAAGTTCCTTCTGTTTGGGAAAACCAATTTATATTAGAAAATTCTATCATTTAATTATTAGACATGTAGGTTTAATGTGAATCTCATCCATTAATAAGCAGACTGTAAGGTCTTCAAATTGCAAACTTTTAAAACGCTCTTTTATGTAAGACAAAAAAATTTCTTCAAATTGTTCAATGGCGGGATTTAAGTGAAAGAGGGAACATATTCTGTTAATTGTGAATGGGTGAGGTAAAACAATATGATGGTAGTTTCGTAAAAACTTGTAAGCATAGGGGATATGGAAAATAGTAAACTACAAAAAATCAGTATCATATTTAAAATTGTGCTTTCCCTGAATAATTAAAGACAGCTGTTTTAGCATGAAATCTAAATTTTCATGTGAAGACGGCAACAAAGTTTTTAACAAATTTACTGAATCACTGATTACGCTAAATGCCGATTTACATGAATTGTTTTCACCATTTCGATTCAGGAACTCAACTTCTTCTAATATCTGTGTAGCATCATTAACAATTTCCAATGAAAAAGGAAAAATGTATTGCTTAATGTTCAATGTAGCTACATTCCTGTAATAGACAGTTAATTGCATTGAAGAGTCAACAATGGCGGATTTGTAAATAATTGGTGCTGGATTAAATTCAACTGATAGAAACATTACTCTTGTGCTATCAGATGTTACTATCCATCCCTTTGGAATGGAAATAAAATTTATTTTACTTTGAAAATTTGCAAAACTTTTACATAATCTTTCTTCATCATACGAGGATTTGCATTCGATGCTTTGTTGAATAGCTTCTTCCAAATTTACCATTTCAAGTCTTAGTCGTTTCTCATCTGGGGTTTCACGTGAAGTGCTTTGTTTTGAGAAATATTCGGGACAACCTGGCAAGATTGATGGAATTGCTCCTTCTCTTAACTTCGGTGCAGGTAATGGAACTTTCACTGATGTTCCATCTTTTTCCTTGTAGTGGACAGTCTCATGAATTGTCATCAGGATTAAAATGCTGCTCGCAAAGCTAAACAAAAAGAGAAAAATAGTAATAAATTTTTATGCATAACTATGTGTGTTATATATATACATATAAAAATATGGTCTATTTCAGTTAACCTTATTATGCACATTTGTATGTTATGTTATTGGGAGAGATATGGGTTCATTCGAAAAAAATTATAGGAATTTAGTTGAAATTGTGATTCTGAATTTTTAAACAACCAGAAAAAAATGTGTTCTTTAAATCTGCTAAACTTGAAATAATATGAAAATAGCAAAATTTTATTTTTTCCTTATATGTATATATATTTCTTAATTTTATGGAAAAAAATTATAAAAACAAGGGTCGATTCAGGTAAACTTCGGAGCCTATTTCAGGCCCCTTCACAAAAAATCTTTTTAATAAAATGGGCCCCTTCACAAAAATCAATTTAATAAAATGCACCCCTTCACAAAATTCTCTATAATAAAACAGGTCACCTTCATAAAATTCTTTTTAAGAAAATAGGTCCTTTCTCAAAATTCTATTCCATAAAAATTTATTTTGTGATGTTTTAAAATGTGTAATTTGTAAACAAACAAGCTCACCAGAGAAGAAAACTTCAGCAAAAGGAATTAAAAAAGTTTTTGTTAATAAATGCTTGATTCGAATTTAAGTAATTGGATTTCAACTTTTGTTATAGAATGTTATTTTTCACAAAAATATAATAAATTTCACAAAAACAACCTTTACTTATCACAAAATGGGCTATAAGTAAAAAAACTGAATCAACCCCTGGAAATTATATTGCAGTAGTAGTAATAAAATATTTTTTTCAGTAGCTTAGATTTTTTTTTCACATTTTTAAACCATATATTGCATATTGCGGGCTGGTAAGATTTTTAAAAAATTCCCTACCCCTGGAAATTTTTCAAATACATAGAGCTCAAAGCAGGGGTCTGTCCAGACTTTTTTCACAGGGTCCTGTTTTTGTGAAATTGTGAACAGCTTTTTATATTTGTGAAAAGTCTAATCATAATTTTGTGAAATTGGTCGTTATATTCAGGTTCTGTTTTATGCATTTTTGAGAAGATATAGAGATATAAAATACATATATTTTTTTTATATATGTAAAAGTGACAGGTTAGATTTTACTTTTAAATGATTAATTTGTGAAAAACCTATTTCTAAGACAAAGAATTTTGTGAAGGGTCCTGTTTTAGGGAAAATAACTTTGTGAAGGGTCCTTTTTTGAAATGAAAAATTTTGTGTAGAGCCCTTTAAAGGACCCATTTTTTTCCTGAACAGATCCCTGCAAAGTTATGCTGAAGTTTGTTTTAATGGTGTACAAACATAAATATAAATTAAAAACACTAAAAATCTAACTCCTCAGGAATGAGGATTCCAGAGGATGGCCACGGATTGTGTGGTTGAAACTGTAGATTTTAGTGTTTTTAATTGATATTAATTTTTGTACACCATTATAGCAAAGTATTTGTGGTTTAATCACATCTCATTTATTTAAATTTGAGTATCTATGGTGTAATTAATAGACAAAATTGTTTATAAACATAGAACATACACTAAACCAACGTTTAAAAAAAAGTGGGGGACAAATACTAGTTCAAAATACTGTAAAAGTAGTACCCAATGACTGGCTACTGTTGCCTACATTTAAGTTTCACATTCGAGTTATAATACTAAGAATGATGTAACACAAGGGACAAATATTGTGGAAAACAAGATTTTTTTCTCTAAAATGGAAAATATATTAAATCTACAGTATGACCTCAATTTAACGATAAATAATAATTGTCTGGATGGATATAATTATTTTTAACAATAACTATTTTCCAGTTTCAAGAATTGTCAGCTTTTTTTTTTCTGTTTATCTACCGACTCTCTGGTTATCTTTCTATGTTATGATGAAGTCTTGGATTAAGTGGAATTTGTAATATACCAGATTAGTGTATCATTTCTAACCAGAATTTTTCAATGATAAATTATTAGATTTATGACTTGTGTTCTTTTTCTGCATAATGGATTATAGAATAATATTGTGATGAAAACATACAAAATCTGTCAAATTTTGGTGATTCTGATACTGAATAATAAAACCTCAAAATTTAGTTCAAATTGAAACAAATGCTGGATTAGATATAGCGAAAAAATAATATATCTGAAAGTGGATGGTGATTTATACAAATGCTTTTGGAACAACTGAAAATGCTATGTCAGCACCTAAATTTATAGAAAAAAAAGCAAAGAAATTATCAGTAGTTTTTCATTTTGAAAATTTTATTAACCTGAAATGAACTATAATTAAATACTAGCAATAGGTTTTTTTTTTTTTTTTTTTTTTTTTGAAAATTTAATTCATATATTGTGGCTTTCAATTTAACAATAATTTTCAAATTACTCTTTGCAATCATTAAATTTAGGTTGGACTGTATATTCAAAACAAGTAGATGTAATTTTAATTCTTAGTAAACATCACAAAATTAAACTTTATAAACACTATATGACACAATATGAATTCAAAAGCAGAATATGTTGCTGGGACCTGACTATTTGTAGGACACAGTTTTAAATTAAAACCCATTTGAAAAGATAAAGAAGTCAATTAATAGGATATACTCTTTCTGTACTGTTATTTACCTACAGGATTGTTATAATTAAAATTCACCGAATCAGAAATCTCTAGAAATAGTACTAGGACTCGAAATAAAACAAAATTTTATATCATGTTTAAATAACCAGATCTGTGAAAATCGAAAAAAACAGCAGTATGTGAGACCACTCGCATCTGATCTGGTAAATGTTAAAAAGCTTCTAACACCCAAAAAGTTAAATATATTACACACATTTCATTTAGTATTATAAATCCACAATAATAAAAAAAATATCTGTTGTGAATCTGTTAAGTGATTGGAGATTATTGAAAAGCAAAATACCTATATCTTCCATTGAAATAACATACATGGAATTTAAATGCAAAGCTAACTTCAAGTTTAAAAATTATATACATATATGATACATACAGTAAAACCTCGTTAGCACAAACTGGAAGGTATATATCATAGGAATAATAGTAACAATTTCATATTGATTTACTGACTTTACATTTAGCATAAGTTTTTTTACCAAAACATATATATTTATATTACATTTAAGCTATATTTCATGCTACAAAAGTTAGTGCTAATGGGGTTTGATTGTACAGCAAAATATCTAATAACAGCTACATGAAATAAAGCAATGACCAAAATGACTTTTTCTTCTATTAGTAAATTACTTGTAAATCTGCAGATCAGGAGCCTCAACGTCAGCTCTGAAAGTGATTGTTTTTTTTTAAATTTTCCTTTTCATATTATTTAGCATCTTACAATCCGCAATTAAACTTTTTTTATATTACATACAATAGGCATATAAAATACTTCGGAGGTTTCAGAAATTAGAAGTGTTAAATTAAACATGGTTTATGCAATGATGTTTTGAAATTATTATGAACATCTTATCAAGGCTACACTAGATACCGGGTTTGCTCATTCATTATCATGACGTCACAAAAGGTGGCTGGCCGCGATCAGCGATTGGTGCAAAACGACGAGCCTGTCGTTTTGTGCCAATCGCTGTATGTCTTTCATTTTGTCATTTCACTTTGTACCAATCGCTGGTAGCGGCCAGCCACCATTTGTTACGTCATGATAATGAATGAGCAAGCCCGGTATCTAGTGTAGCCCTGATTTTATCCATGTAACTTTTTAGATTAAAAAAAAATAAACTTGTATTAAAATAAATTCTTCATTTATGTCAATAGAATACAAAAATAATTTATTTTGATTGTAAAATATTGCAGCAAAATAGTTACTTGAATTTTATTATTTATTCTGATATAATTCAGTCTTTAAATATATAAATTTCATTAAACTGTAAACATATTTCAATCATTTTATAATTTAATGATATATAACTTTTTAAATTAGCAATGTCATTTGCAGCTTCCATACTACATAAAAAGACATGGAAAATGCTAATTATAATTTTGAATATGCTCCAGGTTAGTTTAATTAAAATTCTGCAAATGATAATACTTCACAAATTTCTACTTCAGAAAAATCATTTTGAATTTAAACTTAAATTGAAAGAGCACAAAAAACAGTAGCAATTTCAGTATGCATAAATACTGTTTGTTAACATGTATACTTCTTTTCTTTTTTGTGACTGAAAATGAATTGTCAAAATTTTATTTATTAAATGAATAAAGAAATTCATCCACAGGAGAAAAAAAATGCTTCCCTCCCTCTTTACAATAGAAATGTTCAGAAAATACTAGATATATTATTACTTACCCTTGAATTTTTTTAAACTTCGAATCCGTCTTGCTTCATAAATTGTATCCATTGTTTTTTAACATTAAGATCTTTTGGAAACTTGAATACCGACACACGAGGCCTGTTGTCGTAATTCCCTCGGCAACCTACGGCTGAACAGCGATATGACATTCTATTTTAAAAATAATAATTATACTATCATGAATAACATCAATAAAACAAACTTAAAATGGTGAGGCGCGAAGCAGAGAAACAACGTTTGCATGTACTGAGACGTGAAGGTCACTCAACGCAAGGGGAATTCACTGTGAAGGCTTTGTATATAGGGGGTGTTGATACAAAGCTGGGAGCATAAAGAAATTCAGAGGAAGATTTGTGAGCTCAAAATGTTATTTATGAAAATATAAATAATATTATACATGTAAAAAAGAAAGTTCTAGTGTATATAAGATACAGGTGTACATTTGTACGAAATATTTAGGAAGTTAGTTAGGTTGAAAGGTGACACCAGTCCAGTATCTAAATTCCAAAAAAAAAAAAAATGTATTTAGCAAATTGTATATAGAACAAATGAATCAAGTACTTAAGTTGTAAATGTATGTTCATTTTATAACTTTGCTAATTACAAATAAGGATAACCTATACTGCCAAAGTTATAACGATTTTTGTATTAATATTTTACTGATGGATTGGAATTATGTCAGCCAAGTCTATGTTTTTTTAGCTGGTGTAATTTGATATATGAATCGAATAACAGACATAAAAAAGCAAATTGTAGTACAGTAGATTCCTTTAAATCTGCATTGCTTAAAACTAGAGATTGTGCAGATTTTTGGTCACATTCTTTAAACAATTTGAATTTAATAATGCACTCGAAATTATAGTGGATGCTTACAATAAAGTAAAATAAGAAAAATTAAGAAAATTTTAAAATATTCAAAGTATAGGTCACGTAATTAATTAATAATGCATAACGCTATATGCATAATAATTGTTTCTTGAATTATTCAGTGAAATTAATAATTCACATCAAAATCTTAAAATAACAAAGTTTTATTTCAAGTTTAGCCATACTTAATAACCAAAGAGCTTGATTAATACATAAATGTATTGGGTAAAAAGATCACGATTGCCACTAATATCAGTGCTATATCTTGATTTTTTTCAGAAATAAATTTATACTTCCACATGAGTTCAATCATATTAATCAGAATTACATATTAAAATGTGTACACAATGATATATATATATATATATATATATATATGCCTAGTTGGCACATAAATCACTTTGATTAACTTCTGTTTAAAATACATAGTTATTATAGCTGCATTGCGCTTTTAATGGTGTATTTAATAATAATTTAATAATAATAATTTTAGAATATTACTATTATTTCTTGGTATCATTTGTTTATCTATTGAAATTTCAAATGCATGTTTATAAAATCTTATTCAGGTTCTTTTAATTTTTTTTTTTTTTTTTTTTTTTTTTACCAACATTAATTTTGTATTGACTTATGAATGCTAGGGGATTTTATATTGTTGTCTTTTGATGTTAGCTTGCTTAATGGGACTTTATGTATATATGTAAATAGTTTTATAATATAGCTTTATAATATTTAATCAAGTATTAAACAGTCAATCTTATTATTTTTATTTTATTTTATTTTTTATGGATATTCAAGTACTTTATAAAAATAAGGTTGATTCAAAACATTTTTTATCTTTAAATATATTTTTATATGTATTTCTTGCAATTTTTATTGCTTTCAAACAATTATGGCAGTTATTAGTAAAATGTTAGATACTGGCAATTTAGGCCTTGGTGGATCCAGGAGTAATGCTCGGTACAGGAAGATTATTAGGGATCTTCCTGGATCGTTATCAGATAACCTATTCTATTGTCCCAAGCCTGTACTATGTTTTCGTGAGTGTGAATCAAAGCGTTGCCTTACATGTCCATTAGCTGATAAGTCACAGATTTCAAATAATAACAATCTTAATTTGGTAAAATTTTGCAAAGCATACAATGTAATCTATTCATTGAAATGCAATTCGTGTAATATGGAATATATAGGACAGTCTCGTCAAAAATTACATAAGCGGCTAAATTTACATCGTTCTCATATTGATAAATATAAAAAATCTAAATTTCAAACGACTCATAATATTGAATATACTCATTTCAAAAATCATGATTTTAAAAATATTACTATTAAAATACTTAAAATACAAAAAAATTTTTACTGAACGACTTTTTCTAGAATCTAAATATATAAGACATTTTAATACTACATATCCTTATGGATTAAATCAATTAGTATACAAAAAAATCACATCCTGTATTTTCAGATTTAACTAAATATGAAAATTATAAAAATCTTTATTCACGATTAAATTTTTCAAACATAAAAAAAAACTTCAAGATCTGGTAAAGGTAAACATAATAACAAAAAATACACTGATGATGTTGTGATTCAACAGGAGCTTGATGATCTTGAGGCAAAATTTTGTAATGATTATTGTTGGCTTGATATAAGAAAACATGTTTTTAGTATAAAAAAGAAATATTTGAACCAATATTTCAAGGTATTTAAAAAGAATCAATATTCTCCACATTTTTGTGATATCTTTTATGATATTCTACATTATAGAGCAAACCTATTAAATACATGTCTTTCTAATAAACCTAAATATAAAACTAATAATACACAATTAATTATAAATTTTTCCAATCATGTATTTAATAATATCAATTTACACAATATAATAAACAACATTACTAACAATTTTCCAATAAAAAATTTTACCATTCACAAGACATACAAATATAATCGCACACTTGGACGTAAAATTTTTAATTACAATTCTTTTGCAAAACAAATGGTCT
Source organism: Maratus michaelseni (assembly GCA_963931845.1). NCBI lineage: Eukaryota > Metazoa > Arthropoda > Arachnida > Araneae > Salticidae > Maratus > Maratus michaelseni. The sequence goes on along the minus strand of OZ007586.1, from coordinate 66,336,497 downwards.
CTTCAAATAATTACCCATGTTATTGTAATGACCCAAAATATCAAAAGTACATAAATACAACACATGGTCATATCATTACTGGTGATCTTAATATTGTAGAAATCTATTTTACAAAACTTAATGCATAAAGGAACAAAATTTCGCCTTCCATATAAGTGTAATATCAAATCCATAATATTGAAGTTTATTCAAATTAATTATAAATTTTTCCAATCATGTATTTAATAATATCAATTTACACAATATAATAAACAACATTACTAACAATTTTCCAATAAAAAATTTTACCATTCACAAGACATACAAATATAATCGCACACTTGGACGTAAAATTTTTAATTACAATTCTTTTGCAAAACAAATGGTCTCTTCAAATAATTACCCATGTTATTGTAATGACCCAAAATATCAAAAGTACATAAATACAACACATGGTCATATCATTACTGGTGATCTTAATATTGTAGAAATCTATTTTACAAAACTTAATGCATAAAGGAACAAAATTTCGCCTTCCATATAAGTGTAATATCAAATCCATAATATTGAAGTTTATTCAAATTAATTATAAATTTTTCCAATCATGTATTTAATAATATCAATTTACACAATATAATAAACAACATTACTAACAATTTTCCAATAAAAAATTTTACCATTCACAAGACATACAAATATAATCGCACACTTGGACGTAAAATTTTTAATTACAATTCTTTTGCAAAACAAATGGTCTCTTCAAATAATTACCCATGTTATTGTAATGACCCAAAATATCAAAAGTACATAAATACAACACATGGTCATATCATTACTGGTGATCTTAATATTGTAGAAATCTATTTTACAAAACTTAATGCATAAAGGAACAAAATTTCGCCTTCCATATAAGTGTAATATCAAATCCATAATATTGAAGTTTATTCAAATTAATTATAAATTTTTCCAATCATGTATTTAATAATATCAATTTACACAATATAATAAACAACATTACTAACAATTTTCCAATAAAAAATTTTACCATTCACAAGACATACAAATATAATCGCACACTTGGACGTAAAATTTTTAATTACAATTCTTTTGCAAAACAAATGGTCTCTTCAAATAATTACCCATGTTATTGTAATGACCCAAAATATCAAAAGTACATAAATACAACACATGGTCATATCATTACTGGTGATCTTAATATTGTAGAAATCTATTTTACAAAACTTAATGCATAAAGGAACAAAATTTCGCCTTCCATATAAGTGTAATATCAAATCCATAATATTGAAGTTTATTCAAATTAATTATAAATTTTTCCAATCATGTATTTAATAATATCAATTTACACAATATAATAAACAACATTACTAACAATTTTCCAATAAAAAATTTTACCATTCACAAGACATACAAATATAATCGCACACTTGGACGTAAAATTTTTAATTACAATTCTTTTGCAAAACAAATGGTCTCTTCAAATAATTACCCATGTTATTGTAATGACCCAAAATATCAAAAGTACATAAATACAACACATGGTCATATCATTACTGGTGATCTTAATATTGTAGAAATCTATTTTACAAAACTTAATGCATAAAGGAACAAAATTTCGCCTTCCATATAAGTGTAATATCAAATCCATAATATTGAAGTTTATTCAAGATATTGATTTATTTATATATAAAATTGCTATTGATTACAATAAACCAATCGAGTATTTTAGTGAATGGAGATTTTCTGTTATAGATAAATTGAAAAATGAAATTATAAAAAATTATCATCATATTACACATGCAGCTTTTAAAAATATAAATAAACATATATCAGAATTACAAAACAAATTTATAATTACTTATGTAGATAAATCTCCAGATAATTATGCTATCATTTGTAAAGAATACTATAAAGTGTTAATTCACAATGCAATCAACACAAGTAATATTTTTAATAAAACTAAATTAAATATTGAAATAAATAATATAAAATTATTAAATTATCACGAATTACTAAAAATCAAATGTAATAATTTAAATTATCCTTATCTTGTTATAATTCCAAAATTTCATAAAAATCCTATTAAATTTCACACTGTTACCATCGGGTGTAACACATATAATAATAATGCAAGTAATTTACTACTTAATATTTTAAAGCAGATATATGATATAACATTAAAACATAATAACTAACATTGCCTAAAAAACAGTTTTCAACTCATTAATAAAATTCATAATATCAATCCGGTAAAATTCATAAAAACATTGGATTTTAATGATTTATTTAATAACATTGATATAAAAGACTTACATAAAACAATGTGTATATTATTTAAAGAATTTAAATCTCAATTAAAATTAAAAGAACATATTTCAGTAAATTTTTTTTAAACTTTACTAAATTTTACAGTGCATAATAATTACATCATATATGACAATATTATTTATAAACAATGCCAGGGAATTCCGCAGGGTGGAACAGCATCTAGTATTCTCTCTGACCTTTACTTATATTATTATGAAAGAAATATTAGTATGAACAATGATTATGTATTTTATCGCTATATAGATGACATTATCATATTTTATTTCAATGAAAAAAATTGCACATCACCACTCAATTTTTATCCTACGCAGCTTAAATTAAGCGAAAATGATTTAATTAATAATAATATAAACTTTCTTGACTTAAAAATCAATATTAATAATAATTATAAATTAATTTTTGATATTTATGATAAGAGATTTGATTTTCCATTTAAAGTAAATATTTTTACCAATTATGCTTCATGTTTACATAAATCTGTATATAAAAATATAATTATCAATTATCTACATCGTATAAAATACTTATGCTCAGATATAAATAAAAACAAAAAAATTAGATTTATTCGAGATCAAGCAAAAATACATGGTTATCCAATTTTTATGATAAATTCAATCATCAACTCTTTTAAATAACATTTATTATATCATTTGATTATTAACACTGTATGTAATAAAATTTTTGTTTTAATGTGCGATAACATATAACAATAGATATAATATTACAATTATAACATACATTATAACAATTATAACATATTAGGAAATTTAATATTTGATTGAACATTATATACACTTTGTATAGTTTGTGATTATGCGTTGCCGATCACATATGTTTAGGTTGTTATTGATGAGCAGTTTTCATACATTTATAATTTAACTTATACAATAACACATAAAATTATACATGGATAACATTGGTAATTATAACTCACAAACATATCTATTTGAAATACAGTACAGGACCTCAAATCCGGAATCCTAAAATCTGGAAGACCCGAAATCCCGACCGCGATAGTACTGGAAAAAAATAATTTCTGAAAACACATATAGATGGCGTTTCGTGCGCTCGTATCACAGTTTCCAGATGATTTAACAAAACTACACTCTTCTGAATAATTTTTTATAATGTTTTTAATCTAAATTACCATAAAATATCAAAAATACCCCCCCCCCCTCAATTTTCAACACATTTCATTTTTTTTTCTCCCATACCAAAAATGTATAGTTGGAATATGTTTTTACCCATCCTTTAACGAAATTTTTACGGTGTCGATAGGTGCTCCAAGGTAAGTTTCTTTGTTTTCATGCTACAGGTCTGTACAGACCGAAATTTCCAGGCCCGATCCGATTTGTAGAAGAAAACTTTTGGTCTGGCCCGGTAAAAAAGTTAAAATTTCGGTTTCCTATATGTTCAAAAATTTTGTTAGCCTGTCCCAGCTCGGTATAAAAGCAAAAAGTTTGGCCCGAGTCCGGTCTGGTATAAATTGTGGTGTATTCTTATACTCTGTAATGAGCACTCACTATAATCCTTATACTTTATTATATTGATTCAAAAAGACTGCGGATTCTGAGCCCACTTCTTCGCTCCGAGACTCGAAGCGAAACTAAAACTTTTTTACCGTACGCGTTTAGTTCACGCATCCACCCTGCGCAACAGATGTTTCTGAAGCAAGGAATTTCTCTCTCGCTTTCACGAAGATTGCCATGAAATCTCAGATGGTGCCTGACCTGATTGGATTTCTTGAAAACTTGCCGATATTTCTGAAGCAACAATATTCTACATTTAAAATTATTCAACAGCACACATATTTATGCATAGATTTTATTTTCAGGCTATGCCGGGCCGTATATTACTTATTTTTGCTTGGGCTCGGAAGAAGTCTGTCCCATACTGTCCCGAGTCTGTAGTAAAATGTTAGAAATGGATGAAGACCAGGCAGGCCTGACCAGGTCACAGGAATAAAAAATGGCCCTGACATGTGCAGATATCTATTTCATGCTCCCCTGTGTTACAATTTGGCGTTTTCAAAGGATGCCGTACCTTGGCGTTTTTCTTTTAGCAGATGCCCTCTTCTCTTTTTACACGTGGAAAATGTACTCTGTTCCTTTTCCATGTATTTTCTTTAAGACCACTTTTTTTTTTTCCCCCGTGTAAAAACACATGACATTGGAAAACAGAAATTGATTTATAAATCTTATAGTATGATCATGATAACATTATTTATCTATAATGAAACAAAACTATTCGCCGCAGCATCTTTATCATTTTCTAGATTGATTAGCTAAGCATTGGTAAAACATAAAATATCCTATTTTGGATGAACGCTTTTGTAAGGTTTTTTTTTTCCTTTATGCCCGTTCCCAAATCAAAAGTGGCTTCTTTCAGACATAAGTTTTAATTCATTTTTCTCTGAGATGCATGAAATTGGCAGGTGTTCTTATTCAGAAACTATGTAATCTAAACACGTTTTTCATTTTTTGGTAAAGGTACATTTTTTTAATAAAATAATGTTAAAAGTCGGCGATTTGAACCAAATTCTTGCTTTAGTGCTCTGAGCTATGGAAAATGCATACTGTCATGTAACATGAATCGCTTATAACTAGATAAGTAATTTATTTATTTATTAAAAAAAATAGAAAATTCATTTCGAATCCAAATCACTTCAACAGTCAGAACTGCCAATTTTATGCTTCTGCGTTTAAAAATGAGTCAGAAAGATTCATGTTAGTGACCAGATCATTTAAGAACAGACTTAATAATAATAATAATAATAAAATATCTGCACGATTTCCTTCTGCATAATGAAACATTATCCATCCAAGTTCATGATCTCATTTTGATAACCTTCGACTGTTGACTTCACGGAGTTTGAATGAATAAACAAAACAAACCACTCTCCTTTATTTACCTAGTGGCCAATTTTATAGGGAGCTCTAATTTTCTAATAACTTATTATATTTTAATAAAAAATTGTTACACAGCTTCATTTATTATTATTGCAACTTGCTGAAAATTTCAACGAAATCTGCAAATAAACAGAGGAGATAAAAAATATATTTTTAATAGCAAGAAAAAAATTGATTTTGCTTTTCGTTCTTTTTTTTTAATATTTTTTTCTATTTGCTTGCAGCTCAATCATTGCCTGATTTACGGCAGGATATTCGGGGCATGGGCCCAGAGCCCCGAATTTCAGGGGCCCCTAAATGCTACTGAAGATTTTTCAATTATTGGCCAAAATCAGATAAGTTTTTTAACTAAAAGAAATAATGTGGAAAAATCAGTTTATCGTTTATTTCATTTTAAAATAATTTTTTAAGGGGCTACTTCACTCCAGTGAAAACATCCACTTAATCCTATGGGAAACATTTTTTTTTAATAATAATCCCGTTTTCACTTCAATATTTTAACTTTTTTTTTTCATTGGATAGTTGAGATCAATCTCTACAAAAGCTGTTTTTTACTTTTTCGATTTTGTTTAGAGTTTTTTTTATTAATATATTTTTTTACTCAAGGCAGCTGTAAGCATCGGTGTAAGTCCCCCCCCCCCCCCCCCCATAAGCATCTGTGCCCAGGACCCCAAATTTTTAAATCGGTACCTTAGCTCAATAATTTCTTTTTTCTGCAGGCAAATAGCGCAAACTTGCTGGCACTCACTGAGTCCTTTTTATAAGTTAAAGAATGAAATTTAAATAGTTTCTCTCTCGCTAGTAGAGTTTTCTATTCACAGCGTTTTAGCAGAAAAGGAAAGTGGGGAGTTCTAATGTTTTCTATAAGTGCATCAAACACCGGGGAGACATGAGACCGCGACAATTTCATCCTGTAAACAAAGAAGAAACAGGTTTGAATTTCAAAATTTGTCTCCCGACTCACGGTTTGTGCCACGTCTCCCTGCCATCTGCCATTTTGTTTCTCAAACGATATCAAAATAAAGGTAACATCTGGCTAAATTTTAGTCATATTTTGGAATAATTTTAGTCAAATTTATAAGATTTATGAAAATATTTATTTGAAACACCTTGCATAGAAGTATTTAGAAATAATATAAATTTTGATTATTGTATGTTTTTTAGCCAGATGTTACCTTTTTGATATCATTTGAGAAACAAAATGGCGGACCGCAGGCTAATCCGGTATGCAGTACCTAAAATCCAGAAAATTCTGAAATCCGGAACGATTGGGGCACCAGCCAGTCCGGATTTGAGATCCTGTACTGTATATATATATATTTATATCCAAGTTGTTTAAAGGTGTATTTAGCAAAAGTGCCTTTCAAATAAACCAAATCAGTTACTGATTTCTGTAGATATTTCTTTAGTCAGCTGTTACATGAACGTATTAGTTTTAAAATGTAAATTACTCCACTGATATTAGCATTTAGTTGTTCCTTTTGCTTAACTAAAGTTATTTTAATATACATCATGCAAATCACATAACTTGTTAAATCACAATTTAAAGCATTTAAAAATTGATAATTCATAAAAACAACTATATGTAATTTCTTTAATGAGCTTAACTATGAAAGTATGATTTCCATTGTTTACATCTGAAAATGGATGCCGGACTTCACAGAGTCGACTGTATATACAGGGTGTTTCACAAAGGACCACTAATTTTAAAAATCAATAACCCGGAAACGGTGATAGATAGAAGCACGAAACCAGTGGTATGTTTATTAAAATAAATGTAAGAATCTTATACATAAATCTTAAAATTTAGTTAAAAATAGCACCGATAGATGGTGCTGAGAGCTTTAAGAATCCTTCTAAAGAGAGTTCAGAAGCATAGAAAGACTAGCCGCCGAAGATTTCACCATTGAAATCTGACCGCTATTAGCGTATAGTAAAAATAATTCGCATAGGATACGTTGCCTGTCTGTTGAACTTTTTTGAAAGCTCACAAATTATTTTTCCATCTGGGCCTTTTGCGACTTGAAATCGCGTTTGAAAACTTCTCCTTGTGGCAGTAGGACTCTGATTTAATCGGTGATACTCCAACACAATAAACACCTGCTCTACCACGGTATACATTACTTTCGGAATTATTTTCACTATATACTAATAGCGGTCAGATTTCAATGGCGAAATCTTCAGCGGCTAGTCTTTCTATGCTTCTGAACTCTCTTTAGAAGGATTCTTAACACGATCAGCACCATCTATTGGTGCTATTTTTAACTAAATTTTGAGATTTATGTATAAGATTCTTACGATTTTTTAAATAAACATACCACTGGTTTCATGTTTCTATCTATCACTGTTTCCAGGTTATTGATTTTTAAAGTTAGGGGTCCTTTGTGAAACACCCTGTTTATATATATATCTGTCCCCCAACATAAAAGTATTGAAAGCTTACTTGCAATTGATGGTTGAAATGATTAAATTACAAAATAATTCTTCTGAACAATTGGCATATCATTTTGTGGAAAAATTACGGATAAATTAGTACATCCTGACTAAAAAATTAAAGCTGTTTGCAAATTTAATTGCTTAATATCATCAAAATGAAGAAATATACTGAAATAAAAAGATTAAATGGTACACTTACCTTAGTATTCAGACTACATTTTGGCATTTTAATATTTTGAAGTTTCATCTAGCATCTTAAAACATACTGCATGTAAAAACACAACACTTAGAGATAAGGCAATCATACCTACCTGTTTACCTTACTACCTTCTTACCTTACCTGTGGGTTCCCGAGTAGGACTCTTAACCTACTAATTATGCACCATGACCCGCAGTGCCATGAGCAGGTTGATTTGCGTTCAAACGTGGTCGGCGACCGCAAGGAGCATTTGCGCTTTGGCCTGCCCTTCAATGACCCAGATTGCATTCAGTGTCCGAACAAGGAAATCCTGGATCCCTTGCAGCAATAATAGTCCCACAGCGTTTGAGTCTGGAAGTCACGAGGAAAGAATGTTTCTCTCTCGGACCACCAGAGGTTGCACTCGTACAGACAGTGTCTGACTGTGCTGACACGTGGTCTGCAGAAACATATGAGATGTCTCTGAAGAGGCGTCGCTGAGGGCGCCATGTCCTGTAAGGGCCTGGTTCACATAGAAGTCCCCCTGCAGTCTGCAAGTGAGGACTCATGGGAAAACCTCATATGTCGCTCAACCGTGCTCAGAATCGGTCCATCTTTCTATGCTATGGCCTGGCAACGCGTTTTCCTGACCTCCACATGACCAGTATGTCGTGTCGTGACTGCCTTGGCCAACGCGTCTGCACGTTCATTGTATACGTGACCGATGTCAGCACGAACCCAATGAAGATGAGGCTCGACTCCAGTTTGCTTCAGCAATTGTCCTGTGTTTTGGCACCAGGCTATTAAGCGCTTGCAGCGCTGATCTCGAGTCTGAGTAGACGTCGAGCTCACTGAGACCCTGCAGATGGGTGTCTGTTATTGCTTCTTTGATTGCGTGGACCTCTGCAGCAAAAACTTCTGCACCATCCGTGAGATGGAACTGACTCTCTCATTCGATCTGGCCCTCAACAACAGCAAGGAACGCACACCCTACGGTCTCGTTCATTTGCTTGGATCCGTCCGTGTAGTAGGAACACATAGTCTTTGAGGTGAGGTCCAAAGTCCATGGGATCTGCCAAAGGTCGTCTCTGTTGAGAGTTGGCTTCCACAGCCCGACAGTCCCAGTGTTTAGCTCAGTGCTGTCAATGCTTGCATTCCAACAGACCAGAGACGTGAAATCTCGGTCCAGCTCTGCATGTAGGTCAGGAGGCAGAACCCCTGCCAAGATGTTTAGAGCATCCGTTGAAACAGTCGTGTAACACCGGGTAACGCACAGTAGTAGACCCAGTTGCGCGCTTAGTAACCGATTTTTCAACACCACCTTACCGTTGTACCAGACAGAGGCCGCGTACAAGATAATGCGCTCTGCAACTAGTGCGTAGAGCATCTTACGGAGGTGCAGCTTGATTCCCCAGCTAGCTGCAGTAAGTCGGTTCATCTTGTGCAGCACTTTGAATGCCATTTCCTGAACCTGGTCCAGGTGGGGCATCCGACTAAGATAGCAGTCAATCGTAACCCCCAAGTAATGGATGTTCCATCGATGTGCTACCTTGTGGCCCGCCATACAGATGGGCATCGAAGGCTGGTACTTGATGGTCTCCTTGGGAGGAACGATTGTGTGGCAGCACGTGGCGTAGCTGAAAGTGAAGTCAAAATCCATTGCCCAGCTGTGGATCTGTGAGAGAACCGGCATGAGCACAGTCGCAAACCTCATGACTGCCTTTTGACATGCTACCACAAAGACATCATCAGTGAAGGCTCCTCGTCAATTGGTGCTGGCAAGCAATCCAACTCTTCCAAAAGGACGTTTATTACAACCAGCCAGAGTTGAGCCGAGACACACCTACATTGTAGTAGTGCTCCCCATCGTGGAGGATAATCGAGCGATACCAGAGGTAGTCGTTGATCATCCACAGGAGATATGGCTCAACACCGGAGTCCTTCAAGCATTGGAGGACAGCGGCTCACCGTACGCTATTGAAAGCACTCCTGATGTCTAACGTAAGCAGATATGTGTTAGCGTCTCTTTGATTTGGCTATGTAGTTAAACACCTTTCATAGCGCGTCTACGGTACTGACATTCTTGTGAAAGCCGTACTGATGTGGGTGGATCTTACCATTGGTCTCTAGTTAGAGTGCCAATCTTGCTGTGCACAACTTGTCTAGAACCTTCCCGAGGATCAGTAGTAAACAAATCAGAAGGTAGAAATCTGGGTCGCTCGGTTCCTTGCCAGATTTGACAAGGTAAACAGCAACCGCTCGCTTCCATGTCCACGGAAAACAAGACGTCCTCAAGCAGTGGCCAGTCAAAGCCAGTAACCATTGAGGATGAAACTGGAGGACCTTACGGGCGATCGCTAAACTGATTGCGTCGTGGCCATTACATTCTGGTAAGTGCAATTAAAAAATTAAATTTGTCTATTTAGCTCTTCAGCTAAATTGGAAAATATTTTATGCCCATTATTGATACATTTATCTTTTTTTTAATACTCACATAAGCATGTAGTCAGTAAAAAAAATTAAAGTTTTATGCTAAGCAGTGGCACAGTGAAGGATAATTTAAGAGTTATACAGTGTGAGGTTTTTTGTATTTTTATTTATAAAAGTGACTTGTACTAAGCATTATTTATGGTGGTTATTCGTGCCATCTACTGGTGAAAGTAGTTCTTCGACGATTCCGAAACTAAGGATCTATTGTGAAGGCTGGATAAGGAAGGGGAAAATAGAGTTTGGCCATGTATATATATATATATATATATATATAATTTTTTATATTTTTAATTTTATGAACCAGAGAATGTTACAAAAAAAAATAAAACTAAGCGGCGTCGCAGACGCCCACGGGGGCGTCCCGCGATCTGTCCTCCTCATCGTGCCCAAGTTCTCATGAACTTTTAATGCTGACCATGGCTTTGTCTCGCCAGATCGCTACGATCGAGAGGGAGGTTCACCATCCATCGACACCTCCCAATCTCTTACCCGAGTGCTTCCTCGCAAGATGACTTAGGTCGTTGCGATCGGCGGAAGTTCCAAATCTTAGAGGAGACTTCCCCACGTGACACTCAATGAACCGTAGAGACTACCGAACGGTTTAGTCGCCGAGATCCCATGAGGGAGTCGGGGATTTCCACCATATGTCCGGCATCCCTACGGCCCTTTCTTTCCCACAGAGTCCGATCGTGAACATGCATGGAAGGGCAAGCCACTGGTCTCTTCTTCCGCGGGCGACACCTTAGGTGCCGGAAGGCGCCTCTGACCGACCCAAGACCACGAGGAAACTCGCTCTTTATCTCATAGACTAGACTCGGCTTGGTTGCCTCTGTGAACGGCGCGAGTTTGAACCCGACTAGGCGGAACTAGTCGGTAAACCAGCGACTGGATCTCGTCGCCGAGATCCCCGTTACACTGAGTATGGCTATTGCACAACACACATCACAAAATAACAAATAAAAAATATAAAAACACAAAACACAACAAAAGAAGAATCCTAAGGAACCTCTATCGGACTGTGGAGGCAGCAGGAAGATCCTCTAAACTCGCCATAGTAGCAAGCCCGATCCAGGTTAGTGTTTGGGTGAAGGTCAAGAGACGAGCCACTCATCTGCCTGCCAGACGTGGAAGTTCCTTGCTGCACAAGAGACATATGCCGGACTAGCTTTCGGCCCATGATTTGATTTCAAGCTCAGACACCGTCGTTTTACCGACGAGCCACCGGTCCGCACTCCGTGGCCCTATCTCGAGAAAGGTCCCCCCTCCCAGAAACTCCGCAAGACACTTATCGCAGGCTGAGTGCCGTGCTCCCGTGTCGTTGCATCTTCTGGTCTGGCGATCTCGAACCAGGTTTCGAAGGCAACTCCCAACTGATCCAGCTACAGAGGACTCGCAAGGCGGCCTACGGGGTCCCACTCCGCTATGGTCGCTACGTTCTTCACTGGGAACCGAGCAAGTCGTGTTCATCAGATCCTGCCTGAGCCTTCATCTCCTCATAGACAAGTTTTGAAGCCACCCGATCCGATTTAGTTAGCCTTTGCTCTCGAGTTACCTCCCAGCAGCTCAATGCTCCGGGCACAAGAGTTCGGCCTACGTGGTGTCTTTTCGCCACCTTTGTCGTCCCGAAGGTCCCGCGGAATGAGCCTATTGGCCTCCTGTGAACCTGACGCCTCTCGGCGACTACGACACGGGTAATTCTGCACATAGGACCCTCTAGGGACGGCATCGGCCTTCCTCCTGGAACACGAAAACCGCACCAATATGGAAGAGGGAGATTTCACTCCGGCTAGACAGACACCACCTTTAAGGTGCCTCACCACGACAAGGAGATCGGATTCGTAGGCTACTGCTCCCCTCGTGTCGACTTCAGCTCCATGTGTCGGGAACCCGGTCATCTCCCTGACTCAACAGGTCGATTCAGAGAAACCCAACGAAGCTTCTGCGCAAGGCCCGGCTTCCGGTCACCTCCTCTACTCAGAGTCGGGTCAGAACCACCGAGAGGGAGCTCAAGGCACAAAAAAAAAAAACTTGATTTTTTAAAAACAAGGGCAAGGAAAAGGCTTGTAATCTTGGGTCTCTTGATCCACCATAGTATACTCGTAGTCAAAAGCCTATTTGTTTAAAAAAAAAAAAAAAACCTAGGATGGTGGAGAAATTGGACATGCACCTGTTCAGCAAATCTGACAACCTTCTTTACTATTTTAGAGGAATACTTTCTAAATTCATACAAAAGAAAAATCCGTATGCTTCACTGCTTTTATCTTGAAAAACTATTATTAATACCAAAGAAAAGCCTCACTTCAAACCCATACCCCTGAAAAACCTTTTGTGCATGCTTGTAAAAATTCGACTGTTCAGTCCAATTGACATCGTGAAATGCAGACTTGAAAACTTTCTGTGAAGCTTTAAGGAGAAGGATTCAGATTCTGGATGCAAAAGTGTATTGTAATTCCATGCAGTATGAGAGTTTCAAAATGCTGCGAAATATCGTTTTCATCCAACTTAGAAATCCTTTTCTATTGGGAAATGATAGTTTCAAAATGCTGCGAAATATCGTTTTCAACTTAGAAATCCTTTTCTATTGGGAAATGAGAGTTTCAAAATGCTGCAAAAAATCGTTTTCATCCAACTTAGAAATCCTTTTCTATTGGGAAATGAAAGTTTCAAAATGCTGCGAAATATCGTTTTCATCCAACTTAGAAATCCTTTTCTATTGGGAAATGAGACTTCCTTAGATGGGGATGGAGGAACCAATGTAGAAGAAACTCTAGCTTGGTAAGAAGTACTGGCTATCTATGACAATCTTGAATAAGTACTGGAGCAACTGGCTGAGAAGGTATGAGGGTAGGATTTACATTGTAAATCAAGTTCAAGTTGTATTAAATCAAGTTGTTACAAGTTGTAAGTCATTTTCTAAACGAGGCTTTTTTCTCAAGTGTGATCATGCAACTGTAAATTTTGATGCACATTGAATTTTGACTTTTCATGTATCTACTTGATTGATGATGTATTGGTGAATTCTGATGTGGATCATGTAATGGAGGATTTTGCTGTGAACATGGAACCTGTAATGGGATTGGAAATGGCACTTGTATAGGCATATTTTTATGATTCAGTAATGCAAAATTTGCCATGTGATGCCGTGTATTTTGCGAACAGCCAGAAGAAAAGTGTATATAACTTCCAAATTCAAATTCCTGTTGAATTCTAAGCAGAATTTGTCACAATTCATGAAGATACCGGTTAAGATGAAGATACCAGTAGTCAGAATGTCATTCATGTATTGGTGAATTTTGACTTTTCATGTAACTACTTGATTGATGATGTATTGGTAAAATTTGATGCCTTGGATCATGTATTGGTGAATTTTGACTTTTCATGTATCTACTTGATTGATGATGTATTGGTAAAATTTGATGCCTTGGATCTTGTAATGGAGGATTTTGCTGTGAACATGGAACCTGTAATGGGATTGGAAATGGCACTTGTATAGGCATATTTTTAAGAAGTACTGGCTATCTATGACAATCTTGAATAAGTACTGGAGCAACTGGCTGAGAAGGTATGAGGGTAGGATTTACATTGTAAATCAAGTTGTTACAAGTTGTAAGTCATTTTCTAAACGAGGCTTTTTTCTCAAGTGTGATCATGCAACTGTAAATTTTGATGCACATTGAATTTTGACTTTTCATGTATCTACTTGATTGATGATGTATTGGTGAATTCTGATGTGGATCATGTAATGGAGGATTTTGCTGTGAACATGGAACCTGTAATGGGATTGGAAATGGCACTTGTATAGGCATATTTTTATGATTCAGTAATGCAAAATTTGCCATGTGATGCCGTGTATTTTGCGAACAGCCAGAAGAAAAGTGTATATAACTTCCAAATTCAAATTCCTGTTGAATTCTAAGCAGAATTTGTCACAATTCATGAAGATACCGGTTAAGATGAGATACCAGTAGTCAGAATGTCATTCATGTATTGGTGAATTTTGACTTTTCATGTAACTACTTGATTGATGATGTATTGGTAAAATTTGATGCCTTGGATCATGTATTGGTGAATTTTGACTTTTCATGTATCTACTTGATTGATGATGTATTGGTAAATTTTGATGCCTTGGATCTTGTAATGGAGGATTTTGCTGTGAACATGGAACCTGTAATGGGATTGGAAATGGCACTTGTATAGGCATATTTTTAAGAAGTACTGGCTATCTATGACAATCTTGAATAAGTACTGGAGCAACTGGCTTAGAAGGTATGAGGGTAGGATTTACATTGTAAATCAAGTTGTTACAAGTTGTAAGTCATTTTCTAAACGAGGCTTTTTTCTCAAGTGTGATCATGCAACTGTAAATTTTGATGCACATTGAATTTTGACTTTTCATGTATCTACTTGATTGATGATGTATTGGTGAATTCTGATGTGGATCATGTAATGGAGGATTTTGCTGTGAACATGGAACCTGTAATGGGATTGGAAATGGCACTTGTATAGGCATATTTTTATGATTCAGTAATGCAAAATTTGCCATGTGATGCCGTGTATTTTGCGAACAGCCAGAAGAAAAGTGTATATAACTTCCAAATTCAAATTCCTGTTGAATTCTAAGCAGAATTTGTCACAATTCATGAAGATACCGGTTAAGATGAAGATACCAGTAGTCAGAATGTCATTCATGTATTGGTGAATTTTGACTTTTTATGTAACTACTTGATTGATGATGTATTGGTAAAATTTGATGCCTTGGATCATGTATTGGTGAATTTTGACGCCTTGGATCTTGTAATGGAGGATTTTGCTGTCAACATGGAACCTGTAATGGGATTAGAAATGGCACCTGTATAGGCATATTTTTCTGATTCAGTAATGCAACTTTTTGCCATGTGATGCTGTATTTTGCGAACAGCCAGAAGAAGAGCGTATATAACTTCCAAATTCAAATTCCTGTTGAATTCCAAAAAGAATCTGTCCTCACAATTCATGCAGGATGTCATTCAGGTTTTTCGTCCTGTTTAGACGGTCCTCAAGTGTATATTTTATCAATTCAGGAACATTTTTAAAAATTCTGCCTAAAAGAAATTATTTAGAAAACGCCGTAAGTTTCTAAAAAAATTTTAAACAAAAAGAATAAACATTACAAAAATATTATAATAAAAACTTGTGTATAACTAAGTTGGTTTTGGTCTTATTTATGCTACGCTGTCCTTTCAAAATAAAAGTTTAATATTACACATATATAATGGGATTTTAAACAATGGTATTTATGCAGGTGTAATCCATTAAAGCCTTATACTATTTTTTACTAATCTACTTCAAATAAATAATACTTTAAGCCATATCATAATTTTGCAGATTTTTTAATTATAAATCTGATGGTATTTCCCATGCGCATACAGTTTTGAAAATTATTGGTGGGGCTCACTCTTTTTTATACAAATATGTGTTATGCAGGGTTGGCAAGTTTTTGACGCATGACGGTTTTTACCGGTTTTAACCATGGTTTTTACCGTCATGTCAAAAACCTCTTTGTCAAAAATGTCAAAAACTGTCAAAAACCCATTTTTTAGTAGTTTGTTTTAAATTTTTTTTTTCATTCTATCTTTAATATTACGTTGTTTTACATGAAATATTCATTATCAAAAAGACTCTAAAGTATATTTATCCACCCAAGAAAAATAAAAAAGAATTGCATTAGAATAATACGTGTACATCTCTGCTAGAAGATCTCTACAATAATCTTAAGTTATTTGGCATAGTCTAAAAAAATTAGATTCTTTGAAGAAATTCTGTAACGCATAAGTAGTATAATAAAAAATGTGTATATTTTTGGTAGAATTTATTACACTGTTTAAAACAAAACTTTAAGATTCTGCTTATTGAAGTGCAAATGAAAATCATCATAATTGCATTTATGAAATACATAAGATATGCATTTTAAAATATTATATCTAAGAATATTCAAATTTATTCATTGCCAATCCATGCTTAACATCTATTGTCATACCCAAGGGTAGGAAGTAGCGCGCTACAAGTTGCGAAACTACAGTAGTCGCTGCTTTTTTTTAGTAGTTTGTAATGTAGCGTGCTACATTTTGAACAATGTAGTGTAGCGAGTAGTGAGATACAAAAATTCAGTAATTTGCAGTGAAAATGGACGCTACTTTAAGGAGAAAAAAATGTGACATTCTACAAATCACGTGGCAAAAACTTTCTTTTTCATGCAAAATTTGTTCTGCACAATAATTTGCAAATTTCAGCGACAAATCTCAGTTGCAGTGTATAGTAACAAATCGCATGAAGTCGTACATTTCCCCTATTGACACTTGCTGCTAAAATCAAGTATACTAATCCACTAAAGAAATAAATTTTCTTATTTGAATATTTACTATTTATTAGGTCTTCATGTTTTTATTCCGGGTTACTTGTTATTTAGAATTGCTTTATTTGCAGATTTGTTTATTGTTTGCATTTCGAGTTGTATTTCTACAATTTTCTAGAACACAAAACATTTTTTTGTATATTGTATTTTTAAATTTTTTAATGCCCTCGATTATATTGTGCTTATTTAATTGTATACAGGCAGATAAGGGTCGTCGGAGTATTATTTAATCCATGTCGTCAGTTTGGATTGAACCTTGAATCCTTTGACAAAATCTGAAAGTAGTGACTACATTTGAAAAGTAGTTTGTAGTCGCTATTTTTAGAACAAGTAGTTATAATTAACTACGTTTCTGATAAAGTAATTGTAGTTGTAGTTAGCTACAATAAAAATTTAGTTTTTCCGACCCCTGGTCATACCATATAACACCATTTTTGCATCTCTAAAGTAATTTCAATGTACTTTATTTAAAAAAATCTATATTGAATGTTATTTAATAATTATAATAACCTTTTATTATATATCATTTAATATTATTTTTCATTGCAGTTAGTAGAATCCATATTAGTGCAGAAGCAGATTATGACAAATATTGTTCTTTCCTTTTACTCTTGTATTTTTAAATCTTTCCCATTTAGGAAATGTTCTTCTTTTAAATAAATTTAACAAATGTAATTGTAAATAATAATAATAACAAGAACAACAAGGTAAAATCAATATAGAAATGTATTGTATGCTACACTTACATAATAAATCGGAGGAAAATCAAAAAACATAGGTTTTTGACGGAATAAACGGTTTTTACCACTGTCATGTCAAAAACCAGTTTTTGACGTCAAAAACCCAACCCTGGTGTTATGTAAGTGTTAAAAAAACGATTGCCAATTTAATGTTGCCTTTTTTCAACCCCCTTTTAAAGAAATTAAACATAATCGTATATTGATAAATAATCACAAGTTAAATAAAACATTAAGACAATATAAAAATTTGAATGTACAGACGCATTTATAAAATGATTGATATTCGCGAATCGTTTATAATAAAATGTCAATGAAAGTTGACTTGCCGTTTATCCTTATGACAAAAGCAAAATAGGAAAAATGGAACATTTAAAAATTTTATAAAATACTAGAAGATTAAAAAAGAAAACAAAAAACTAAACTTTTTTTATATTAAAAAATCTATTAAATATATTTAATAGATATTATATTTAATTATTAATAGATTATATTTCATATATAATAAAATAATATTTTTATATTATTAAATCGGCCCCACGAACCCATACAACTCTACGCTTATTTGTATTTCTATAAGGGTTGTATTTTCCGAATAACCTTAATATGCATAGGCGTACGCAGGAGTGTGCAGAGGAAAGCTACTCCCTGCCCCCTCCCTAAATCTCTGAATAAGGTAAGAATTTAAAGAAAAAGTATATAGAATACAAATATCAAAAGGTGCATGTAATTAGGATAGAACATTGGTTATCTGATTATTATTTGATTGCAATAGGTTTTACATCCTTTTATTTAATTTAACTTGGTTTATGTATCTAAAGATGGAATTTTGAAATTTATTTTTCATACACTTCCTGATAGGCTGGAATTATAAAAAATCCCTGACGGCTCAGCCTACAGACACAGGCAGATTTTGAAGATGCAGACCGTGGGGCACCTATTTATTGGGAATTGCAGAAGAAATTATCTTTTTGCCATAATGCGGCAGCTGGGATCGCCCACTTCGAAATCTACCTGTGATTGTAGGCAAATCTAGCAAGGATTTTTTTTTTGCTGTAAGAGTTGGTCCTATAAAAAATTGTCAATATAAAAGTTGTAGATACTTAATAAGGAAATTTACAATAAAGGTACTAAGCAGATTTGATATCTTATTTATTGACGAAGTTATAAATTTTTTTCATCTGAAACCCCTATCCCCCCACCCCCATTTGAGGTCACTTATAACTGTATCAAAAATCTATCATACATAACTTTTTGGCCTTTTTCTTAGAAGTAATAATAACTTTAAACAGGTTTGATACATTAAGAAATTGTTTTTTTCTGTTTTCACAAAAAGTCCCCTGACCCGATTTTGCCCATTAATGAACTTTACTGAGATTTTATAACCCTTGATTTTATGTATCAGTTTGGAAGAGATTTGTGCAGAATTATGGAAGTTATCATGTCTATAAAAAAGTGATATAGATAGATATATAAAGTTTTGAATGTGGTTTGGGTTAGAGTCATGAGTGGTGTAGATCTGCAAAAATATTTCCAGAAATTCAAACATAGGGGAGAGTGTAATAGGTAGTATTTCTTACGAAATCTACTTAAAATTATGTACACACAAGTGTTTCCGATAGCAATACATCTTAATATTTTTAGAACATAATTATAAATTAATCTTAAGGCATTTTAATGTGAGCAGGGCAAAGCTGATAAATTGCCAAATATTATTTATAGTTACAAGTGTAAACAAGTTACCACAAAAATGGATGTTATGTGCCAAACCATGTTCTCTAAAATATACTAACTGGCTGTGAAAATGCAACAATGAAAAGTTTACACTAAAAAATATAATATAAATAAAAAATAAAGAGTAATTAAAAAAATATATGCTTTCATCAATTAATAGTTTAAAAATTAATTAAATTATGATTATACGCTGTGAAAACAATTTAGAAATCCTGAGTAGATAATTTAAATAATCCTTTTTCTCTTTTCTGTTACCATATGTTAAAGCAAGAAACAGAGCAAAAATTATAATTCTTAATAAATTCACTAGTTCGCGCTTTCTACCAAGCATAAATCAAAGCGGTGAATTTTCCATAATCGGGGCCCACATCAAATTAACACATTGTAATAATTTTTTTTGGAAAAACATGATTTGCAGTTATAAATTAGGCGTGCTTTTTACAATAAACATTCAATGCTTATAAAAAATGTTTAAGAGAAAACTTTTTTTACTTTCATACTTATTTTATGGGGGAGAAAACCTTATAGGTTTTTATCTACAATGCATTTCTTTAAAATAAAAGTACATGATAATTAATTCATTTCCCAATTAATTTGCCCACCAATAATGCCCCCATTTTTATCCAAACTGGATAAAATTAGGTAATTTTAAAAACATTATTGATGTTTTTTAAGAACAGAAATTTTCTTTCGTTGTTTTTCTGGTGTTGAAGGTAGATAATTTTCATTCCCCCCCCCCCACCCCCAATAGCATTTTTTTAAATCATTTGTACTATTTACACTGATATTTAACGAGAATTTATAATATTTAATATATTTTTATAATATCTTAAAGTATAGAAAAAGTTCTTTTTGATGATAGTTATTAACTTTTTCTAAGTTAATTAGGTTAACTTCTCTGTTGCTTTAAATTAGGTTAATTTCCATGCAAAAACAGAAGCATGATTTAACATTTAATTTATTAAAATGAAATAATGTATTAAAACATCAGTTCATTTTATAAAATTTTCTATTTTAAAAATCTACATTTAAACGAAAATAATAATAAAATAAATAATAATAATTACAACTTTTTAAATAATTTACAGTTGTTTGCTGTGAGGTAATAATAACCAACAGTATGAATAGCGGCCATACTAATTAACATTTATTATTAGTCATGTTTTCTTTAATTACTTACATGTAAGATAGGAAAATCAGACACCCGTTTGGACGTAGCATTCAAACATTTAAATTTTTTTATATCATCTACATCAAGGGCCGTCCTTAAAACGAAACTGAAACTATATTTGTAAACTGTCCGAAAATTTCCAAGACATATAAGAGTGCGCCAAATCTAAAACGCCAAGCACCAACAGCATCTATGGCACGTGACTGATAACAGCAAATGAGAACGCAGTTTAAGCCAATAATGCTAAAACGTGACTATCTTTTAGAATCTCGCTTCCCTGTATACACAAAAAGGCAGGATCAAATGCAAATCAGGAATGAAAAAAAATCCTTAATTTCAAACATTAAAAAGAGTTCTTTTAATTGTTAGAATAGTAATTACCAGAGTAATTACTGGTATATTAAAGAATGCAGATATATAAATGCTAAGGGAGCGTATAAGCTGGCCCATGTTAAGCATGACAGAAAAGCTGAAAAGTAATAGGTGAATTGTGTCTTGAAAATAACCAACTGTTTTTAAAAATAACTTAACTTTTATTAAATAAAATCAGAAATTAAAATTAAAAAGACAAGAATACAAATACAACAAATTATGCAAATAAAAATATGTTTTAAACTTTAACATGAAGTGAAGCCTTTCAGGAAAAACGTTTAAAGAAATAAGTTACCAATTCATCTTTAAACATAATTAACATTAGAAAACTTTATACTTTAATCTGATTTAATTCAACATTATAACTTTAAATTAAAACAGAATGTAAACATCAAATGACTTTTCACATCCTCCTCTCTTTCAAATACAATCCATCTTAAAAGATCGTTGATCTCCGTTTCATCTCGTACCCGCCTCATGGAACACTTCCGACATACCACGCAGTAACCATCATTAGCAAGCATATCGAAAATACCAAAGCCAAAGCATCTAACAAACCATGGCGAACCATACGGACATTCACCTTAAACTTGAAAACATGATGAAGTCCGTAACACCAAAATTATCTGTAATGGCGCTATCACACGTAAGCTCATATCATAGTCATTATCAGATATTTCATCCGAAACACGTTTTTCAAGAGGAAAAAGTTCGAATTCATCCCGTTTGATAGATTGCCTCTCATAATTTTTTAAATATCTAACTTACAGTAGTTTGTATCCTCTACGAGAGGTATCAGCTCGAAATCTACCAATCAGAGCTCTCTAAAATTCCAAGATGGCCACCGTCAGTAGCCAACATCTTACACTTAGGTCGTCGCAAATATTGAAACCAAAAATACAGAAGAATTAAGAAAAAAGCAAATCATTAGTAACACAGGGACCAATTATACACGAAAAGAACTTTAAAAATGTGCAGTTATTTTGTAATTAAGGAATTACATATGCATCGATGGCCTCATCGGAGTTCGTCGTTAACTAATGATAAGAACTTTATTTACTAATTTAAAGTTATTTATTGCGATTATTTTATTTCAATTCCTTATATTATTTGCTATATGTTATAATTGTACTGTCGTAGTCACTTATTTACTTCTCAAACTGTACTTGTTTAACTATTTTCAGCAGCTATATTTGGCGTTGTTTCGTACTTGTTGCCAAATTATGTCGCCAAAGATAAAAATGCAAGCAAACATGCATCAAGTTTTTTATTGCAATACAAATTATTGCCTCCTTTTAGCATGAATCAGAATCCAAAATATCCAAATTTTGTAGTGGAGGGGGGGGGGGGGACAGAAAATTTTCTTATACTTTTAGAAAAATAAAATTTAATAAATGAAAATTTAATCTAGCAGCTATTTATAGTTAATTATATTTTACCTTTTAATAATTTTCTTTTAAAACAATCTTGATAATCTTTTTTTAAAGATATACAACTATTATACAGACACACATATTTATTTGTAAATCGGTGGATTAGTAAAAGTATATTCACAGTTGTTCGATCATACAAGGCTGTCTGCTAGATGGTTGGCGACTTTCTCCCCAACATGGTTTATTAGTGAAAAATTGCAAACTCTGTATCAGCCGAATTAGCTCAGTGGTCAGAGAAATAACCTGGAACACTGTGGACCCAGGTTCGATTGCTGGCTCGGGCTAATTTTTTACTTCATGTTGGATTGTTGTAATTATTGTATTTAATGTATGTGGGTGATAATGTCCTTTTCAGCCTATTTTTCCTTTTTAATTATTGAATTTCAACCACCCTAAAGTTTTGTTTCCCCCCTCCTAGAGGTGTATAAATTTAAACCTTTATATGTGTTTCAATTTGTTAAGTAAAATGTGCCCTTTTTTTATTTTGTATTAATAATAAATAACGCATACCCCCCACCCCCCCCCCCTCCCCCCAAAAAAAACAACCCTCCAGTTAAAATGTTTTGCTTCCCTTAAAAACAAATTTCATTTTTATATTACATTCAATATGTAACATGAAATACATTTAAAATATGTAAAATATATTAACTAAAAATGTCATAATAGCGATTTTGGCAAAATAACTAAAACTTAATTTAACATCTTTCTTTGCGTTACAGATTTCGGCTTAGCGATAAAATGCAGTTCCAATACACGTGACAAAAAACTAGTTTTAATGTACTATTTTTTTCTAAATCACTTAATACTAATAGTTCAGAATTCTTAACATTTACAGGTAATGAAAGACGTAAAGTGAAGATATGGACTCTATAATTTAGAATTTTAATGTTATATTAGTGAGAGTATTGTTTTTATAATCCTGGAATTTTAAGTAAAATGATCACAATATTATATATATAGAACCGACACGAAAAGAAACTGCAATATACAAAATGTGAGTACGCGATAATGCTTCCTGTGTATCAATCCAACTCTACACTAAATATTAAAGCACCTGCCGCAATTACTCGCCAAATGGTACGCCCTCTCCTTACATTAGCAGATAACTTTCAGTAGGGAAAACAACCCTAGTTGCAGCGTGAAAGTGTAGCTCGAGAGGCAATAGCGTATACTTCATATTGTATGGTCGTCCGTGTGATAACAGCTTTAGACCTTTCAAAGCAAGAAAAAGAAACGAAAGACTTTAAATAGAAGTGTCGCTATTTGGAAGTGACTGTTATGGAGATTTTACTGTATTATTATACATGAATAGATATTCATTTTGCATGGATCAACACATTTTTCTGTATAAGACAGGATTCTATCAAAGGCAGGTTCTTTCTCACTGTAACAATGTACTTTAATTGTAATGTTTATAAGTATTCTTTAAACAAAATAAATTAAAAAATTTTATTTTAAAATAATGTCGATTTAAAATTATATGCAATTTTTGCAAAAATTGGGCCAGGCAAAAGATTTTTATATGGGCTGAGTTGGTATGGTCTGCAAATTTCGACCCATGCACACCTCTAAGAAGTAAAGAAATATAGCCCAGTGTTGGTTCGGTCTGAAAAAAAAAAAAAATCATGACCGACCCGGGCTGAGTCTACGAAAAGAAGTAAAGCCTGGGTCCGGACCGCTCCAGAAAGAATCATGACCAGGCCCAGCCCTAGTGCCGTGAATGAAACTTGGCCCAAATAAGGGCCGCGGGTCCGTGTTTACTTCTAACAGACAAGCAAAGAAGGGAGAGAGGCACAGACAGACAACCATCTTTATTGTTATAATAGAAGATAGATAAGGAGTAAATACGTGAGTTTAATTAAAGAAACTTCAATTCACTTTATGTACTTTGTGTGGTTTTTAGTAATGGGAGGAGAAATGGAAAGTATTCTGTATTAATTTGATTATATTCCTTCATGCTTTTTCTATTTTTTCAAAAAACTTTTTTTCTCTTACTTTTATCATAAAAAGTCTGATTATTTTTTATTGTGGAATGATGAAATTTTTAACCATTTGAACTAAAAGATATTCAATAGAAAAATTACACTATAAAATACTAATGGTATTTTGCCTGCATCATTTTAAAATAAATCAGATTAAGTATTATTATCAATACTTTTACAATGATTTTCTGTAAAAATCCTTCACAGACAAAAGGTAGTTAGTTATCTTATTTCTTTTGAGAAATGAAATTATGAATTGAGCTTTAATTTAATGTAATCAATAGTTGATATGAATTTAGATAATTTTAGAAATTCATATTTTTCTACAGTACTCAATTGTTACGGATAATCAATAAAGACCGACCTATACAACTTGGAGCTCAAGGCGTCTCATGAGTTTCGGGAGGAAGGGGGGGCTACTTTTTTTTTTATTTGCTGTTTAGATATTTATTGTACAAGTTGTATGAATCTAATCTAGTCATTTTTTGCAATTTGCTAATGTTTTTATGTAGTTTAGAGGATTAATAAGTATTATAAATAATTCTAATGCTTATTAAATGTATCCAGTTTGAAAATAAACATTATCATTTTTTTTGGTCGAAAATCAATCTTGGAGGCCACGAAATTCCGGGGGCCCCATGCCTAGGCAAAAACCAAGCCCTGGTAATCAACTAATTGTAGAGACATTTTTAGCACAGATGGTTTTTTTTCTTTCTTCTCTCTCTCTCTCTCTCTCTCTCTCTCAGCTGTTTCTGTTCCAGCGGAAGCCCAAGGATAAATACATCCCTGAATGGATACCTTGGAAAAGTTACTTTATCAGTTGCATCTATAATAGTGGACAGTAGTTCGATAAGGGAGGTGAGGGAATGAGGGTAACTAGAGGCAGAAATTTGTCGCCTTTGGGCTTTCCCTTTACAGTATGTTACATGTTATGTACAATAGATATTTTTAAACAAAAGAGACTACAACTTAGGGTGACTAAAAAAACAGTTCTGTTCTAAGCAGTGTTGTGAGCACAATTGCAAACAAATCTATCCATCTCAAAAATTCTGTGCTTGTTTTTCCGATAACAATTTAACATAAAAAGTTATTTAACTTGTGCTAAGAGGAAGGTAAAGAATACGACAAACAAAAGGAAGAAAGATGTCAGCAAAATATATACATTCAACGATTGCTTAAAACAAAAAGATAAATTGTTTTTTCTTTTACTAAATATGGACCTAAGTTTTTTTATTATTATATTTTATTTTATTGGCAAAGGTTGTTTAAAACTTCAATGAGTAAAAATTTATTGAAAATTCAGTAGCTCACATATTTTACCATTTATGTTTAAGTGGTGATCAATATTATTTATTTTCTGTATTCCATGAATTGCAGACATATAATATTTATATAAGACATATAATATATAATTCAAAGATAAAATTTATGCATAAGTAAGCCCACTTCTTGAAGAATGTTAATGGTAGGCATGGGTGCAAGTTTAAAATTCGGCCAAGACCGAAATTATATTTGAACCCCCCCCCCCCACCGACCCACTGAATGAGCACATACGCATGCACCAACACACCACTTAGACAAAAACCAACACGTTAAATATTACATGCAGTTCAATGCTGTAATTCAATTACCCTAATTTCCTGCCTATAATCCGCGGCGGCATATAATCCCCAGGTGTCAATTTCATGATAATTTGAAAAAAAATCATTATATAATCCGCAGGTGAAATTTTCCCTTAACAAAAATTCACAAGATCTACAGGATTAACGTTCAGCCATAACGGAAAAAATATTGAATCTAGTGTAAAATATTTTAATTTTTAACTTTTGTATTTAATATAACACTTGATAAATAAATAAATATGAAATAAAAAATTGATAATTCAGTACAAAGATATTTGCAATTCTATTACACATAAGTAAGAATAAATTCAGAAGATTTACATTACTTAGTATAAAAATTATAAGTTATTTACTTTAGTAAGTTAATTACTTTAATATCTCTTTAAATTAAATATAAAATCCTTGTACTAGTCTTTTTTTTTTTTTTTTGCCTTATTTCTATTTTAATATAACGCGATCAGTGAATCAGACAAATATTTGTCTGGTGCCATCTATCGAAGTAAAAGCTTACTACGCCATTCGATTATCATTTGAATCGAATATTGCCATATGCCAAGCTGTAATGGATGAAGCATAGAGTGCAATGCTTATAAACTAAATATGAGTTAAAAACTATTGTAAAGCGTGAAATAAATGAATAAGGAATGAATTATTAATATAAAACAGAAACTAAAAGATTATTGCCAAATTAAAAGTACTTTAATCATAATAATTATGTTTTTATAATAATGCTATTATGTTGATATGTACTGTTTATGAACTTTATACTGAGATTAAATAACTGTAAATAAAGATGAGATATGAGTAAATGGTAATGAATGCTTGTGTTTAAAGAGTGTATTTGAGGCAGTAAGACCTAGGTATGAAATGAAGGCTTGACTTTTCCTAACAAGATTTAATAAGTTGCATGGTAGCGCCATCTGTTGATTTTTAAGAAAGCTATTTGTAAATTTGCTCCAAAAAAGTATGTTTCTTGACATTTGCAAAGATGTCAAGTAGGAAAAAAAATCGCAGATAATCCGCATTACAAGAAAATTGAAGTTTTTTAACGTATAATCCGAGGATTATAGGCAAGAAATTAGGGTATGTTGAAACTGAATATAAAAAAATAAGTGCATATGCATGTAAAACATTCGATTGAAAATTCATATTCATGTATGTATTCATATTCATGTAACAGTATATGAAAAGTTTAATTCATACAGGCTACAGCTAAAAACAATCAAGTGGACATGCTATGACACATAAAATTGCAAAAATACTCAAGAATGTGCACAGACACACTTATATAAAATGTTTTTGTAATTTTGAAAATATCTTCCCATAAATGATAAAATATATATATATTATCATTTATGGGAATATATATTATCCATTCATTCAACAAAAAGTGCCCCTTTACTCAACAAAAGTTTTCTTTTATCAAATAAAAATGTCTTTTTCAATAAATGTGTCCTGCCCCTTTTAAAAGAAATGCAAACAATAGTGATACTTTTTATCTTCTACACTCAAATAATCATCATTTTATAATTATGCATTTATATTAAAAAAGACTAAAGAAAATTTCTCTTAATAGTTTAAAAAAATATATCTTATTTGAGTGGGAAATACCAGTTTTAATTATTAATTATTCAATTATTATCAAAACAATAACTACTGCATTTCTCTTTTCCAAATAAACAAGTTTCACTTATTCCTTTAAAATATGAATTTGAATTATGGATGGGGACCCACTTTTATAAAAAAGGGACCCAGGATTTTTTAGATCCAGCGACATCATTGTGTTTAATATCTATCTATCTATATATATATATATATATATATATATGGATCCAAAAAAATCCTTGGTCCCTTTTTTATAAAAGTGGGTCCCCATCCATAATTCAAATTCATATTTTAAAACTGGTATTTTTTTATTAAAACTGGTATTTCCCACTCAAATAAGATATATTTTTAAAAACTATTAAGAGAAATTTTCTTTAGTCTTTTTTAATATAAATGCATAATTATAAAATGATGATTATTTGAGTGTAGAAGATAAAAAGTATCGCTATTGTTTGCATTTCTTTTAAAAGGGGCAGGCCGCATATATTGAAAAAGACATTTTTATTGGATAAAAGAAAATTTTTGTTGAGTAAAGGGGCACTTTTTGTTGAATGAATGGATGCTTTGATTAAACTTCCCATTGGATTATTTGTCAGCATAGATCAGTGTTGGAATCAAACATTTTCTTTGGGAAGGATGTTTCAGGAGCGATTCTGAATTAAAAAAAAAATTTCTGAAATTCACAGTAAATTTTCTGAAAGGTCACAGCAGAGGAGAGGGGTGATCCTCTCTCAACACTATTTGCTGTTTTTGTTGCAGGGCGGATTAACCCTGCTTTTGATTCGAGTCAATTTCAGGCTGAGTGTACATTCCTGCAAATTGGGTTCAGGCAAACCTGATTTTTCAAAAATAAAATTAGTTCAGTACATTGTTTCAGATTAAAAACTATACCTATATTAACAAGCATAGAACTTTGAGTGTCTGCGTTTTCTAAAGAAATGCTGCAGCTTTTCTGCGACTATTTCACTAAATTCACTTTTTTTTCTTGGCCCTTCAACGAAATTCCCACTTTTTCAATGTTCCTTTGACGAAATCCACATTTTTCTGCGCCCTTTGACAAAATTTGCCGTTTTTGCGAGATACTTCAACGATGTTTGCCGTTTTTGCAAGATACTTTGACGAAATGTGTCTTGTTTTGGGGATTCTTCGACGAAATTTCTCGTTTTTTTGCGATCCTTCGACAGAATTGGCAGTTTTTCGCAAACGTATGATGAAATTCACAGTTTCTTTGGATTCTTTGACGAAATTGGCCGTTTTTCCGTGATCCTTCAATGAAATTAGCAGGTTTTTTTTCTACGATCGTGTGACGAAATTGACGTTTCTTCCGCGGCCATTTGACAAAATTTGTTTTTCCGTAGCCCTTCGGCAAAATTCGCATATTTCCGCGATCCTTCAACGAAACTCATGTTTTTTTACTTCGATCTATCAACTAAATTATCTATTTTCTGCGATCTTTTAATGAATTTTCCTTGGCCTCTGGAAAAAATTCGCGTTTTTTCCACGATTCTTCGACGAAATTCACCTTCTTTTTAGATCCTTCGACGAAATTCACCGTTTTTTTTAGATCCTTCAACAAAATTTGCCGTTTTTTAGATCCTTTGACAAAATTTGCCTTTTTTTTCGAGATCCTTCGATGAAATTTTTCGTTTTTCGAGATCTTTCGACAAAATTTGCCTTTTTTTTTCGAGATCCTTCGACTAAATTTTCCGTTTTTCGAGATCTTTTGACAAAATTTGCATTTTTTCCCCGAGATCCTTCAATATTTGCCATTTTTTTTGAGATCCTTTAACGAAATTTCCCGTTTTTTCGAGAAGAATAGCTCTTCGCGTCCCATTAGACATGTAAGAACAATTTTTTTGCATCTCCACTCCAATTATTTGTGTAATTTACACGCTATACCGGGTCATTGCTGAACATTTTGCACGAATCCTAAGAAATCTAAAAACGGGGTTTTTTTTTTCTTCGCCCTCTGAGATTTTCCGTCTTGCTTCCGTCCTCGGGAATTTTGAAAAGATGGAATTCCGTCTGTGGACGGAAAACTTGCACCCATGATGGTAGGACAATGATGCTTCAGAAATTTTGGCATGATTTGTAGATATTGTGTCAGGATGGGTTGAATTTTTGGATTTCATAACTGGGGAAGGGCTCGGATCGAATGTTTAGATTTCATAACGGGTTGGGCCAGAAAGAATTCTTAGATTTCGTAAGACTGCGTCGGCATCAGGCCTCTTTTACACCGGACAGGGCCTGGAAAAATTAGCCCGTGTAGCCCTCTAATGCAGATAATTTTACATATAGCAAACATGTACAGTAAAACCTCCATAACGGACACTCGTGAATTGCAGACACCTCTATTTAGCACAGTTTTTCAATGTCCAGCACAAATGTTTGTATGCTTTTAACCTCTAAAAAATAGACACCTCTGAATAACGGTCAGATTTTGCTTTCCCGAGGTGTCCGCCATTCAGAGGTTTTACTGTAATTTACATTTTTAAAATTAGTATTTATTTAATGAGTTTTGCTAGCATGTTGAGCAATTGAGTCATACTACTTATTACATTCTCCCCTATGTTGGAATTTCTAAAAAATTTTGCAGATCTATGCCTACCATGACTCCCAGAACCCTAAGCTGACCCCAGTTCAAAACTTTATACATCTATCTATCTATATCACTTTTTTATGGACATGATAACTTCAATAACTCTGCCAGAGTTTCCCCCAGGTTTAAAAAAGGGCAGGGTGCTGCTGATGAGGAAAGGGCACTTTTACATTCTTCAGGGCACTTTTTTTAATTTTTAAGGGCACCTTTAATATTTAAAGGACAACACTCTTTCAACTATATAAGTACATTTAAAAAATATATATATTTGTCTAGAATTAAGGTCTTACAATAATAAAATAGGTATTATGCACTAAATAACCCACAACATGATATGCATTACACATGCACAATCTGTGGCCAGCGGGTCAAGATCTCTAGAAATTCAGGAACTGTGATTATTTTGCCAATTAGTTATGGAAAAAAATGAAAATTTTGTCAATCGGGCGCGTTAAAATTATGAATATCGTCGATCGGGTGCGTAAAAATCATGAATATCGTCGATTGGGTGCGTAAAAATCATGAATATCATCAATGCACAAAAATATAATAAAAACATTTGTGAAAACAAGAACTTTCATTCGATTGAGACATAGTAATCATATATTCATCAGAAATAAAAAGGGATACGCTACCAGAAAATCAAAAATGTGGAGTCAATCAACTTTGATTGCACGATAAAACGAAAAATAGCAAATAATGGAACGCACATCTAAAATGAGTCTTCAAAATGCACCCTGTGATGAAATAAAATTCTTGAAATAAAAGCCTATTCTGATGGTAAAAACCTAAAATATATTTATTATTAAAATATTTTTATATAATTTTTTCATCCTACAGCATTAAAATATAATTTTATATAACCCTTTTGGAAGTTTTTTATAAAAGTACATTATTCTGAATTTCAAATATAATTTTTCTATATCTCATAAATCTGTCAGTTTTAAAAAATAGGTAATTTAAAAATTAAAGTTTCTATTTTTATTTGTGTTTTAGATCTTTCTTATAAATACTGCTGTCTTCCTTTATATTCTAATATATACATATATATCATTTTGATATTCAATCACATCAACTATCTGAATGGAATTTGAAGAAACAACATTAAAGTTTTAAATTAAGTTTTAAAACGCTAAAAAGAGATGTAATTTTAAATTTTAAATATTATTTGAAAAAAAAAAGTTGCTTAAACGTTAAACGCTCTATCATGTATTAATTTACCTTATTATTTTTTTAATTATTTTATGTTTATTATGTGCATTTATGTTTATTATATGGCATTAAAATAGCATTTTAAATAAACTTTTCGGAATGTGTTTATAAAATATATTACTTCGAATTTCAAATTTTATTTCCACTAAATCATAATTATACCGCATGAATATTTTAGTTTAAAAATATTAAATATTCAGCTGTTTACTTATTAAAATTTCTATTTTATTTGTCTTTTAAATCTAATCATGCAAAACTCAATATTGTGTATCTGTGGTGTGAGGTTGAAATCTGAATGATTATTATTTTTTTAACTTTTTTTTATGAAAGACATGTCGAAATTACAATAATATTAGAATTATTATAGATTTCAAATTTAATACCGATCAAATATTATAAATATACTATATTAAAAATTATTAACTGCATTCATACAAACATTAAATTTGATACTCTTGTAGGTCTAAGATTTTATTTATAAAAATTACTATTTTGCATTTTTAGGTTTATGAAAATGAACTTTTCATACTGAGGCGCAAACGAAATGCAATGATAAAGATAGCCAATTTAACAACCAAATTTCGGCAAATTGAAAAGAGATAATACTTTAAATTTTAGATGTGATGCAAGTCCTATGTATGAAGAATATATTTTATTTTTTAAATTTCTTTTCAAATGAAAATTTCGACTGATACTTTTTAATTAAAAATAGCGTGTTTCTAATTCAAATCAATTGGAAAACTGGACAGAGCATGCCGAGTGACGTCAAACAGCGAGTGGCCTCCCCATTGGCTGCAGAGGGAAATGGCTCAACCTTATGATATAGTAACCTTGAGTGGCACCGACATAAAATATAGCCTATGTTGGAGCAGGGGTTATCACCATCACTTTTGAAATTAGTTCAATAGTTCCAGAGATTACCTCCTACAAACAAACAATCTTTACTGCTTTATAATATTAGTATAGATTATATGTTTTATTACTTTCTTCTATCTTAACAAGAAGAAAATATTGGATTCATGAAAATTTTGGACTTCTGGTTTTCGACGAATTTATACGTTTCAGAAAGTCTTGAACACGATTTGACTGTTTTTAGAAAATCTCTGTCTATGAGTCTGTGACTCACTGTCTGTATGTCAAAAATTTTGTGGGCGCTCTATCTCAAGAACTAATGCTCGGAATTTAATAAAACTTTATATTCAGTTAGTCCGAGATATAAGTTGGTACTGATTAGTTTTGGGTGAAAATCGCCCTGCAGGTGGTGCTGCTATGCTGATTTTTTTTTTAGATTTCCGCAATAGCTCTATCTCAAGAACTAATGCACTTATTTTCATCAAACTTCAGATTCAATTAGACCTTGACATAAAAAGATGCTGATTACGTTTTGGTGTAGATATCTCAACAGGTGGCGCTGCTATGCTACTTTTTGCATGATTTTCATGATAGCTGAATCTCAAGAACTAATGAACAGAATTTCATGAAATTTCAGATTCTGTTAGACCTTGAAATAAATAGATGCTGGTTACGTTTCGAAGTAAATAGCCCAACAGGTTGGGCTGTTATGCTACTTTTTTCATTATTATCCCGATAACTATATCTCAAGAATTAATGCACGGATTTTCATCAAACTTTAGACTGAGTTAGATGTTTAAGTTGTGGATTAGGTTTTGGTCTAAATCTCCCAACAGGTAGCACTGCTATGCTGCATTTTTCAGGATTTACACGATTTTAATGATAGTCAATTTTAATGATAGTCAAATTTTATCGGAGTATCGGAAAGGAGGGTGGCTAGCTTTGGCATTAAATTGCCAACGTAAAGAGGGCAGTATTTTCTACTTTCTGTGAAAGTCGTAAGATTTTTTTTATGTTGTTGTTTTTTCTAATTATCTCTACTTGTTACTGAACAAATGCAACTGAAAAATTATTTCAACAGAGACATGTTATATTACAAACAATGTTGTTAAATTAAGCAAGAAAAGCTACTGTGAAAATTCTGAAACTGAAAGGCTAAACTTTTAAAAGCTGACTATATATATATATATACTAGCTAACCCGCCCGGCGTTGCCCGGGCACGAGATAATTACAATCTCAGAGAAAGGCGTTAACCCCCTCCCTCCCCATACCCGTAAATATAATGAATAACTTGTTCAAGAGAACCACCGTCACGTACATTAACGCGATCATTAAAAAAAGAATTACATTTTTCTGATAATTAGAACATAACGAAGACGCTACGCTAAAATAGCCAGCAGATGACACCCCTTCCCGACCTCAATTTCAAATCTATATCTTAATTAGTTACCTAAATATTTGTTCATTAGTAAAATTTGGCAATTATTTCCTTTCATTTTCGCAAACTAAATGAGAGGGATCGGCCAGAGAAACAGATCTCTTTATAGTTCAGTTTTTAATTAAAGCCGATCCCTGTCTGAAAATTTCTGGGATCGTTTTCACTGGCGCCAGCAAATTTTTGGCAGTTTATTGCAGAAATTAAAAAAAATTACCAACCGAATTTTTCAAAAATCACACAGTCAGACACAGAATATTTTTTTTACATATGCTCAGAAATTTCCAAATTGATATCTCAATTAGTTTTCTTAAAATTCGCTAATTAGTTAAATAATTTCGAATTCGTTCATTTCCGGTTGCAAATTCAATGCGCCAGTCAGTTTCTTTCGTCATTTTGATTTAAAAGATGACATTTTAGAAGCAATGGTTAATGATAATCTAATATCTAGGCTAATTTTCAAAATATTAAAATTCTGACGTATATTATTACAAGGTGGAAAATTATAGTTATGAAATTTATAGTTAAGATTTTGAAAGAACAGGCAATGTGGTTTGTTAAACAGCAAAATTTTGTTCAGAAAGTTACCTATTTTTTTTTTCATTGTTTTAATTGCATTTTCAGTTTTGTAGTGATATCACTTTTTTTTTTTTCCCTCCTAAAAGAAAAAAATATCAAGCTGTGTTTCCTGAACTTTTTACAATACATGAAATTTCTTTCAATGGTATAGATGTACTTTAAGTTAAAATACTTTATTCTTTAAAAATTCTTTAATAATATGTGTTACAACATTATATGGAAAGATGCCAAGAGATGGCGCTTTTGTTCATCATTATTATTTTTACCTGTGTTATTCAGTCTTCGATCGCCGAAGCTAGTGGTTGCATTGTAAATAAAATGGTGCGCGTTGTAAATAAAATGGTGCACATTTATCAAAATGAAAATGTGTTCTTATTTGAGTTGTGGTGAATAACTACTTCCATCCCCCTAGCATAACGATGATGATTATACAATTATGTTATCTTGAAAATACATATAATTTTTTTTAAAGATTGATAAGAATTATTTGAAATAGCCAGACAATGTGGTGATTCTTTCCCTTGTGTATTATATTTATTTTAAAGCCATTTTAATGCATGTAATGTTGTGTACATTTAAACTGTCCATGAAAATTGCATGAATTTTATTTGTTCTCAAGTGTATGAATCATGGTGATGGGGTCTTTGTAATCCCCATTGTGCCAAACAATAAATGAGAACTAATTTCTCAATTGCGAGATCAAGATTATGCTTATTGGTTGAATGGGAATAATCATGACATCCCAAGTTGGAGCTCTCTTTTGGCCTCTATATGTCTAACTCAGGGTTGCATCAACATAATTGTGCTGCAGGATGCGTTATTTGTTTATGTTTTCATGATCAAATTGCTATTGTAGACAGATTATTATTAATAACTTTTATAAATATCGTGTGATATTGTTATTTAATAATTTCTTCATGTTCATTTCAGGTAATGATAAGTAATAATTATTTTGTTAAGTACTTCTTACATGTTTAATGTGTTTTAATTAATAAAATATTTTCTTGCAACTACATGGTATTGTTTGATCATTTTTTTATTTGCATAGCTGCCAACTTTAAAGTCATTTTTAAAACTAAAATTTAATAGTTAATTTCTGTTAGTATTTTAATTTAGTATTCAATAGTAAATTTAATAAAATATTTCTATAAATTGTAGTGGTAGCAAAAAAGCATAAAAAGTGATAGCTATGGATTATTTTAAGATTTAATGTTGAAATAGGTAAAGATAAATCAGTTACACAAGTTTTATAGAATCAAAAACTATACAAACAATTTACACATTTTTTCACGCAAATACTTGACTATATTGTAGTGTGTAAAGTCATATTTTTAAAATTTGTCTGAAATACTTGACCAGATTATGGTGTGCAAAGTCTAATCATTTTTTTAAATTTGTCCAATTTTTTTTTTCCAGCTTTATTCAAAATTTCATTATCTGAATAGATTTAACTTATATTTTGAAATAGCCGTTTTAATCTACTGTTGCCAGATTAAAAAAAAAGCCCCAATAATATTTCTAAATATTGTTTTTTCAATTGAAATATATATTTACATGTGAATATTGAAAAAGAAAGAATACTTTAAAATAAATAAATTAATACATGCGAAAAGCATTTGATGATGAAAATTACATCACATTCAAAATGATATGGACACTGAGTGTGATGTCAAATGGACTCTAGATAAACGGTTGCTATGTTTCTATTTCCAGTTTTGTTTGTATACTATATAGTTATTTCTCATAGCTATTTCTAAGTGTTTTAATACTTTAGACGTAATGGTAACATTTTCTATGATATGGGATAAATGTACTAATAATCGGCCAAATTGAGATAAAATGCCTTACGAATAGCTTATTTTTGGTTCTAAACGAAATATTACAATTTGGTTATATGCAGCCACATTTCATAAGTCAAACTATCACCAAAGAATTGTGGGTATTTTTATTCAATTAGTAATCAGTAGGGTGGATCGAAAAATCGAAATGTGGATAATCGAATTGGCGCGGGCAGACTTGCCAAGTTCTGAAAACCAAAAATCAGGAGATTTTATTTCAGAAATTAGGATATATTTTTTCAGTGCAATCTTAGTACTTTTTAAACGTAAAGATGTTTTGCACAAGTTTAATTTTAAACAAGACTTCGTTATTATTGAAGATTAAGAAGTATATTATGTTTTATTTCTCCATAAACGTATAAAATATAGTGAAGGTCTCAAAATATGTGTTAATCAGGACAAATTTTATTGATAATCATAAACATGTCCATAGTAACAGTCAAAAAGCCTTAAAGATTAATCACTTATAATGAATCTAAGTGTAGTTTAATCACATAAAATACTACTGATCAATCAGGCTAAAGAAAAAGTACACCCGTACGGCAGTTTTCATCCCAGAATCGCACTACATTTGATGGGAAAATAATAGACATACCTGCCAACATGTCTATTCAGAAAACCTTACAATTTTTCTGACGTACTTCATTGTGCATCTTTAAACATATATATGTGGTAAAAGGTATTTATGAAGGCGTCTAATAAGGTATTATAAGATTTGATACAAAATTTACTGATAACTACAAAAATATTAAATAATAAAAATAACCCAAATATTATTAGCACTGATAATTCTTTTTTGATATACGTTAAATAGGCTGATTTGGCTTTACCCAACAATTCTTTGTCATACATTTCTCCATAGTGATCGTGTTGCATGCTTTTAATTATTAAAATCTTTAGTACTTTTACGTTAGCCGGGCACCAGTGATTGCCAAATTTTTTTTTAATCTCGCAAAGCATTTTTTTTTTTCGACAATCTTTTAACATTATTAGCTATTATAAAAAATAATAAATATTTTAACGCTGCAGTATAATGTCTTAAAAAAATTACTTAAAAATAGCTAAAATATAATCATGATAAAATACGTAAACACAAACACATCAATACAAATAACAAAATCTCAAGAATTGAATTAAAATCAAAATTCAAATCATTTGAATTGAAAGGGTTACAATTCAAATGATGCCAACTGAAACAAGATTTGGCACTGGTGCACAGGTAACATAAAAGTAACAAATATTTTATAAATAAATAAAAAAAAATCAAATAAATTTCTAATAAAAAAAGTGTCAAAACTTCAATTTTAGCTTTGCTGCGAGAAATTTTTAAAATACACAGCATGACTAAACATTCTGTGGCATATAATAACATGTTGTGAATTACTATTTGATTGCTGTGACGTACTATATTAATAATCACACTCCTCATCTTTGTAACATAAATGCAATGTGTGCATCAGTTTTATTTGTTTACTCATATAACAAACGCAATGTGTGCATCAGTTTTATTTGTTTACTCATGTAACAAACG
This sequence comes from Maratus michaelseni, assembly GCA_963931845.1. Classification (NCBI taxonomy): domain Eukaryota; kingdom Metazoa; phylum Arthropoda; class Arachnida; order Araneae; family Salticidae; genus Maratus; species Maratus michaelseni. The sequence continues at coordinate 66,299,065 of OZ007586.1, read as the reverse complement.
CAATGTGTGCATCAGTTTTATTTTTTTACTCAATAAGTAACATATTTGAAGAATCATTTCAAGTTTTATCAAAAAACCTTACAATCTTACCTGTTGCCCTTATAACCTTACAATTGAACCTAAATCCTTACACTGTAAGGATAAACCTTACAAGTTGGCAGGTATGAATAGAATATTGAAAAATATGAGAAATCAGGAGAAATGTGTCAAAAATCAGGAGTATGGGAAAACATGTGAAAATCAGGAGACTTGGCAAGTCTGTGCGGGGTACAAAAGTTGCCTTTTATGTATATTAGTTTACATCTGTTTTTTTATTGAAATCCATTCATATCTTCCAGTGCCCCAAAAATAGTTAAAACATGAAATTTTATTGAAAATTTATATATTTTATTATTTTTATTAATTTTTTTAATTACTTTTGGCGAGGGGTGAAAAAGTTGTCTTTTATGCATATTAGTTTACATGTTTTTTTTAATTGAAATTCATTCATATCTTCCGGTGCCCCAAAAATAGTTAAAAATTGAAAGTTTCATGAAAAATAATAAGTTTTTTCTTTTTTTATTCTTTATTTATTTCTATAATTACTTTTAGAACGGGGTGCGAAAGTTGTCTTTTAAACATACTAGCACACATGCAAAACATTTTTAACTTCAATAAATGTCTTCTGAGTGCCCCAAGATACTTAAATATTGATCGAAAATAGATTTTTATGCAAATTTTGAACTTAAAATTATAAGCAAAAATAAGAGTTAAATAATCATTTGTATAGTGTGATTATTAGAGCCAAAGGATGACAAATCATTTATCCTTCATATTAAATGTATAAAATTATTTTTTGTACTATATTGTTGCATATGAAATAATAGGGGAGCTGCTTCAATTTGCCAGTGCTGTTTTATGAGATATTGGAATTGTACACAAAAGAGATTTTGAATTTAGTAGATTGCAATAAAATTCATTGATAGCATACAAAAGTTCAAAATTTAGTTGCAGAGATGAGCAATTTTAGCTGTTTCTCTGTCTATTTTAACCGGATTATTTTCCGATGGGAAAAATACAATATAAAAGTGCTAGTGATGAAGAGCACAATGTGCTACACAAAGATCAGAAAGAAGGAACATTATACTCTTGTAAAGGAACCTGACCATTGCCACCTAGATAGCAAGCCCTCTTGCAGGAGACGAAAGCTCCTCTGACGTCACGCTTAGTAGGCAAAGGAAGGAGGAAGAAGGCAGAATGTATTTCTCAGTAGTTGGTGAAAGATGTTGTCGTGACTGCCTCGCGAATTTCATTGCTGTTTGAAAATGTGGATTTATGTGCTTTTTACAGTGAAATAGGCTTGAAAAGATTAGATTTTTTTATCAACTGTTATTGTAAATACGGTAAGTGAAATTTCTTTTATGTCTTTATTACACAGTAATTTAATTTAGTTATATTTTTCTTTAAAATTGTGCACGTGTAAGAATATTTTTGTGTTATTTTTAAAACATGTGTGAAGACAGCAATGTGAAAAGGATTAAATTTTTCAGTTATTATTATTATTTTTTTAAAGCTAGAACTTTTAATATTAGTTAGTATAGTTGTTATTGAAAAATCATAGATTTATGCTTGCTGTATTTTGATAAGAATAAGCTTATGTTATAACTATGCATAACTAATTCCGTACTTCATAGTAACTAAATATGTAAAATAAGTTATAAATGCGTAGTGAGAATTTCGAAATGATTATTATTTAAAATATAATTAAAGTAGATCTCTGTATGTTTAATGCATTTAAGATTATTCAAATTTGTATGCCGTATTTATTTGCTTCAACTCTTTTGTTAAGAATATATTTTGGCAATTAGAGTAATTTTTAAACATTATTATTATTATTAAATATATGTAAACTTTGATTTTTAAAATATCGTGTATGAATGATCTAATTTAAAAAATGCATTTTATAATTTGAAAACAATTGAATAAGATTTCTAAAAAATGCCATTAAAATATTTTTGTGTTTACGTAATGTATTTTAGTTTTACATAATTTTAGCTCACAATTTCAACATAAATTAAGCATACTAAATCGATAGTTAAATACATTTTATTAAAACATTTTCCATATAATCCCTTTTTCTTTCTTTTTGTAGGAAAATGGTTTATAAATGTTGCGTACCTAATTGCAAAGGGAATTATGATACAGAAAATAAAGTGTCAATCTTCGCGTTCCCAAAGGATGAAAACTTAAAATCAGCTTGGCTTCATGTTATTCCTAGAAAAGATTTAATTTTGACAAACAATCTGCGAGTAAGTATACTAAACATACATGCTAGTTATAATGAATGATTATTTAATTTTTTTTTTTTTTTATTGCTACAAAAATTTAACGTTTATTTAATGCCAGGTTGAAATGTACTTATTTTACTATTATTATTATTGTGTGTAAAGTTTTTGTGAATGTGTTTTACAGTAAAAGATTTTTTTTTAACTTTAATACCAAACACTTTGAAAATGACATTTAACTCTCTTAAATATTCAGTAATTTATTTTTTTGATCGAATGAACACAAATGGCAAATCTAACCAAAGATTTCATTTCATGTAGATTTTTTTTTTCTTTTTTCCTTTTCCTTTTTGTACTCTGAAAATTTCATAAAAATAATTATTAAAAATCATCAGTTGTAACCAATTTTAATTTTTGGCAAAATTTAACTAAAAATTAATCAAGATTTTGTTTAGAAAACTTTAACTATACTAAACATACATGCTAGTTATAATGAGTGATTATTTAATATAGCTAATTGCTTTATTGCTGCAGAAAATAACATTTATTTAATGCCAGATTAAAATGTATTTTTATTACTGTGTGTAAAGTTTTTGTGAATAAATTTTACAATAAATGAATTTTCATTTAACTTTAAAACCAAAAAAATAGAAAAATTATTTTTCTTTTCTCTTAAATATTCAAATATTATTTTATTTTTTGATCAAGTAAACTGAAATGGCAAAGATTTCATTTCATATAGATTTTTTTTTCAGTTTTTCTTTTTGTATTCTGAAATTTTGATAAATTAATTCTTAAAAAATCATCAGTTATAAACATCTTTATTTTTGGAAACATTTAACTAAAAATTAAGATTTTATTCAGAGAAACTTTAACTATACTAAATATAATGAGTGATTATTCAGGGGTCGATGTAGGGTTTTTTTTTTCTTGTGGTCCATTTCGCGAAAAGTAAAAGTAGTTTTTGTGAAATGTAATTTTTATTTTACTTTATTTATTTATTTTTTATTATTTTTTTTTATGAAAAATAACAGGGATAATAATTAGGAAGTAATTAATGAAAGATTATGTTTTATGAAATAGAATTTTATATATATGAAGGAACTCATTTTATTATAAGGAATTTTGTGAAGGGGCCCATTTAATTATCAGAAATTTTATGAAGGGATCTATTTTATTATAAGGAATTTTGTGAAGGGGCCCATTTAATTATCAGAAATTTTGTGAAGGGATCTATTTTATTATAAGGAATTTTGTGAAGGGATCTATTTTATTATAAGGAATTTTGTGAAGGGGCCCATTTAATTATCAGAAATTTTGTGAAGGGAACTATTTTATTATAAGGAATTTTGTGAAGGAGCCCATTTAATTATCAGAAATTTTGTGAAGGGAACTATTTTATTAAGAAGAATTTTATGAAGGGTCCCATTTAGTAATTGATTTTTTTAAACTATATATTTATTTTGATAAACAAAAATATTCATAATATTTTATTCCATAGGTATGTGAAAAGCATTTTAAAGATGAAGACATCGAAAGAGAAACGTCTGCATTTGATGAGAAGAAAGGAATTTATATCAAAGTCACATTAAGTCGTCCAAGAATCAAAAACGATATGCTGTTCCATGCATATTTCAAGGTTGTCCAAGTTACTTATATAAAGAAAATAAACCATCAAGGGTGGATCCTTCAGAAAAGAAAAATCTGAGAGAACAGGAAAATTTAAGCAAAGCTATGAAGGAAAGCATAGAAGAAAAACAAATATATGATACTACAAGAAAATTTTCAAATTTTGATGAACTTTACAACTGTGAAAAACTGTACCATTGCTCAACGTATTGGGATATTATTAAGAAAAATAAGTGTATATTGTTTTTACATTTTAACGAATTCCAAGAGTGCCAGTTGGATTATTGTGTTGCAATCGACAAAAATTTGGAACTGAAATTATGTACAAAAGGAAAAGATGTAAAATCTATTGGTAAGTACAAGTTTCCATTTTCAGTTACTAATGTAAATGAAGTACACTCCATTCTTGAATATATAGAAAAAACTACACTAGATGAAACGGGCAATGTTATTTTGTACTTAGACTTAATTAAAAATTTCTTAAAAGTTGTTAGAGAAAAATTAAAGAAAAAGCGAGAACAAATCGATTTTATAGAGGAACAATTGGATTTATTAGTATGCGTTCCAGAAAGATATAGGTATACTTCCTCAACTTTAATTTTTTCCACTATGTTTTACTTGCCGATTCCTTATGGCTACAAATATGTAAGAGATGTGGGAATTTTAATATTACCTCACCCTAGTACAATCCATAAAGTGACAAGCAATTTTCATTATGATCCTTTATCAGAGTTAAATGTCACTCTTTATCAGAGTTAAAAAACTCAATATGTCCTATTTTTTACCCAGAAAAATTCAAACTGATGAATTAGAATATCGTTTTAGTTTATACAGAAGACTTGCAGGCTCACATTATAACATTTCCATTCGTCAAATATTTGAAATTGAAAAAAAACTTAGATCATGTTCTTTGTTAAAATTTTATATTAAATCACACAGTAAGTGTAACATTCTGATATCAGATTTGTATGTAGATGACAATTTTCAAGATTTTGAGGATATGCCTATTTTTTCCGAATTTAATAATATAGATGTCTTAGATAGTGATATAGAAAACCTTAAAAATTCAATTGTGTTAATAGCATATATAGCTGGTTATTCAGTTCACTCTGTTTGTAAGAGATTGAAATGTGATATATGTAAATTTAATTTTACAACGGACAAAGATTTAGATATCCATCCATCGTTTAAACTTATACATATGCCTGATCGTGGGGGTCTTAAATATCCAGTTGATGAAATAATTGTAATAGCTGCTTACAATTTTATTATTCTTCAAAAATTAATTGAAGAGAAATATGAAAATTTGTTTTTAAACTTACCAAATCAAAAAGAGGCTTTATGTAAATTGACAACGAATGCTTTACGCAACAAAAACCTTACTGTACCATTTTGTGAATTCCACAATCAAGATAAGATAATTAAAATGGTAATTAGTTGCGTTACAAACACATTATTAAAAAATTATTGTAGAAACAAGAATGATTCCTTAAAATCTGACAATTCTTCCAATCCCAATGTAACAAAAAATTCAAAGCGAAAATTTTCAACTCTAAAAAATTAACAAAATTAATTTTTTAAGGAAAGTATATTGTATTTATAATTATCATGGAGCACTCTTGGACGTTATGTATATTATTATTGTTTAAAAAAAAAATTCACAAATGTGAAAATTTTGTATTCTTAATTCAATAAATTTTGTCAAGAATATCATGTGTCTTATTTTTTTGTTTTCTTCATAAAATAGATTTTAATTATCAAATTATACCTATATGAAATAATATAAAATTTTTAAATTAACAAACTAGTTTTTTTTTAGATGTGTTATTTAGATTAATTAAAAAACGTGTTGTCCTATGCAGCATAAAAATATTTTTATTTCAAATGCATTTCTGGTATCAGTTTTATTTATCAGTATTTCAATAAAGTATAGCAATCATAAAATATATATATGTGTACATAATAATAAAAATAGTTCAACAAATCCATTCCATATTTTATAGTTAAGATAATATTTAAACATTTCTTTAAAAAATTTGCTGCATCTTTAATCCCCCCCCCCCCCCTCTCACAAAAAAAAGAGAAAAAAATGTTTTTCAGATTACTGAAAATTGGATTTTAAAATAAAGAATCTCAATTTTTCTTCAGATGCATTATTTATAGTAATTGAAGAATGTGATATCCTATGCAGCATAAAAATATATTTATTTAAAAGGTATTCCTGATATTGGTGTTATTTATCAGTATTTCAATAAAGTAAAGCAATCATAAAAAATATATATGTGTACATAATACGAAAATAGTTCAACAAATCAATTTCATATGTTATAGTTATGATAATTTTTAAAAATTTCTTAAAATTTTTTGCTGCATCTTCAATCACCCCCCCCCCCCCCCCGCCCCCCCAAGGCAAAAAAAAAAGAAGAAGAAGAAGAAACAAACAAACAAAAACATGTTTTTCAGATTACTGAAAATTGGATTTTAAAATAAAGAATCTAATTTTTTTTTCCAGATGCATTATTTATATTAATTAAAGAATGTGATATCCTATGCAGCATAAAATCATCATTATTTAAAAGGTATTCCTGATATTGGTATTATTTTTCTGGATTTCAGTAAAGTATAGAAATCATAAAAAATTATGATAAATGAATTTCCTGTTAAAATTATTCAGTTATGAAATTATCCCCACGATATAACATGTGTACATAATAATAAAAATAGTACAACAAATCAATTTCATATGTTATAGTTAAGATAATTTTTAAACATTTCTTAAAATTTTTTTGCTGCATCTTCAATCCCCCCTCCCCCCCCCCCAAAAAAAAAGAAAGAAAAGAAAATGTTTTTCAGATTATTAAAAATTGGATTTTAAAATAAAGAATCTAGATTCGTTTTTTCCAGGTGCATTCTTTATATTAATTAAAGAATGTCATATCCTATGGAGCATAAAAATATCTTTATTTAAAAGGTATTCCTGATATTAGTATTATTTTTCTGGATTTCAATAAAGTATAGGAAATTATTCAGCTATGAAATTATCACCACGATATAATATGTGTACATAATAATAAAAATAGTACAACAAATTAATTTCATATTTTATAATTAAAATAATATTTAAAAATTTCTTAAAAAATTTTGCTGCATCTTCAATCTCCCCCCCCCCCCCCCCCAAAAAAAAAAAAAAAAAAAAGATTACTGAACATTGGATTTTAAAATAAAGAATTGATTTTTTTTTTTCCAGAAGCATTATTTATATTAATTAAAGCATGTGATATCCTATGCAACATAATATATATATATATATATATATATATATATATATATATATATATATATATATATATATATATATATATATATATATTTAAAAGGTATTCCTCATATTGGTATTATTTTTCTGGATTTCAATAAGGTACAGCAATCATAAAAAATTATGATAAATAAGTTTTCTCTTACTTAATCAATGCGACATACGAAATGTTCGCCTCTTACTGCTGACGTCACCAACCAGCCAGAAGGCTTTCTACTCTAAGTGGCAATGACCTGACTCTCTGCATATTGGACACGTTACATTTGCAACAGGAGAAGCTAAAGGCCTTTACGAGATTTACTACATTCTTCTGATGTGAAACAATTTGAACTAAAGCCTTTTGTGGGCCCTATTGGTACAGCAATCAAAACCTGCGAGGAGCTACCTGTAGTTTCCTTTTCTTCAATAAGTGTGGAGAATATGCCAGATAACGCTAATAGAATGGTTCTCAGCAATGATCAGCAATATTTATATGATATTTGCGTGGTGAAAGTGGTTCTGACTTGGCATTTAAAAACCCTGTTCCAGTTGTTTACTCAAGATGGCTAACGACTGCAGGTAGAACGTTAAGGTTATAGGTGGCCACATAAAATCTATTGGAGAATCTCATTATTTTTACAACATATATTATGAAAGTATGGACCTATATGGTTCCATATCAAAACAAAGCCCTCCATAACAGAAGGACAGCGGTATATTTGGAAACCTATCACATTTTCTAGATATTTGGAACCAATCTAAGGAAGTTTGTAGACGCTGTTGTTCAACTAGATAGCTTCTTTTGCCATCCTGAAAATTTGTTATTATCAATGCTCTCTGATAACACAGAGCCTATCAGGCCTTTAGCAATACGAAAACTATTTTGTGCTAGAAATGAAAATAGAGGATCCTCAGAAGTAAGAATTTTTCAAGTACCAAAAATACACTTCAAAGCAAAGTATTATTGTGAACTTATTGACTGGCAATGAGTTGGATGTTTTGAACCACCTTTTTGATGAATGTGCCATACAAAGAAATTGAGGCCATGGTAAAAGTAGGATAAACAGAAGAATGGTCAAAATATCCATGTCATACACAAAATGATAAAAGATGCATTCGCCTAGAGCCTGAGGCATCAAAAAGTGTATCTGGACAAGAAAAGAGACTCAGTTTTATATTGAATAGAATAAAATCAAGACGCCATATCAAACATTTTAATCCCAAAATGGATTACTAACTTTAGAAATATGTAAATCTTCAAATTAAAAGAAGTAAACAATTTCCTACATAGTCCAATTTTTGTAATTTTTATGATCTCGTGCTTTGATTTTTAAATTTATACTTCATGTATTATTATAAAAAAAAATTATACTTTATTAATTAAACACTTTGCCAAATTTGTAAACAATTTTCGTAAATTAAAAATTTTTTAATACATTTTCTTAAAAATTTCAATTTTTAACAATACTTGGGGCACCGGCAGATATGAATGGATTTTGATTTTTTTTAAAATGTAAACTACATAATTATATAATACAATTAATAAGCAACTTTCTCACACAACATCAAATAGAATTTTTTAAAAATTAAAAAACAAAAAAATTATAAATTTTTATAAAACCTTCAATTTTTAACTATTTTTGGGACACTTGGGACACCTGAAGATATGAATGGATTTCGATAAAAAAAAAAACATGCAAACTAATATAAATAAAAGACAACTTTCACACACCGCACCAAAAGTAATTTAAAACAAATAAAAAAAAAATAAGTTTTCATAAAAATTTCAATTTTTAACTATTTTTGGGGTGCTTGGGGCACCAGAAGATATGAATGGATTTCAATTTTTAAAAAAACATGTAAACTAATATTCATAAAAGGCAACTTTTGCACCCCGCGCCAAAAGTAATTTCGAAAAGAAAAAAATTTCGTATACTTTTCGATCCACCCTAGTAATCAGCCATTTATTTCAAGATAAAGGTCAAATCAGCATTTTTCCTATTTTTTTGTTAACTGATCACAATTTTTAAAAAGGCAACTATTAATTTATTTTTTTCTAAAATTATAAGGCTTGAATATTAGCAAGGTAAATAAACTAATTTTTTCAGTATGAAAAGTACCTAAATTTGTTCGTTTTAATTAATTTTAATGTGGCTGACCATTGGGAATTAATTTTGCTTACATGTCCAATAGTCGGCCACCAGGGGCCAATAATTGGGTATTACATTTTGCTTACATGTTCAATAGTCGGCCACCAGAAGCTGAATACTGAATACATAACTTATTGTACTTTGAGTTTATTTTTCATTGTTTAATAGATATAACTTTATCTCTAAATCTATATTAATATTATAAAAAAGAAACATTTTTTACGTGCTTGTTTGTTTGTTTGTAGGGGAAACTACTGGAACTACCAAACGAATTTCAAAAGTAAAGGTGGCAGTCTCTGCTCCGACAGACTATATTTTATGTCAGAGACACTTTATTGAAGTAGATGGATGAGCAAAAAACATTCTAAACTTACCTTTTTTTCTGATATTGAAGGACCTAGTAACTTGAAATTTGGCATGGTTGTTGATTTTTAAAGAAATCGAAATTTAAAAGTGTGAAATGAATGGAAAAATTTCTATATTACAATTTGTGTAGAATTGTTAGGAATATAAATCTGAAATTTAACATGTCTGTTACTTTCAAGATGTAAATTCTGGATCAAGACAATTAAAAAAAGGGGAGAGATTTTAGATAATGAAAAAAACTGAACATTGTAAAAACATTCTAAATTGCGATTTATACAGAATTACTATGGATAGAAATTTAAAATTTGCCAATTCTGTCATTTTTAATATGTAAATGCTGGTACAAAATAGTTCCTTTAAAAAAAACGAAATTTCAAAGGGTACAGGACCAAACAAACATTCTAAAGTTTCGAAATCTGTGATAGTTTTGGTGCTGGTAACTTAAAATTTGGCATGGTGGTTAATTTTAAGACATAAATGACAGGCTAAGAAAGGTTTCTAAAAAATTAGAAATTTACAGGAGGTGCAGCAAATATTTTTTAAATTTTAGGAAGGAATTTTAGGGAGTAGACAATGAAATTTTAAGCCTAATTTACATCCACTATTCCCAGTGATTTTTAAATTCACTTGTATTATAACACAAGTAATTTAATTTAAGAAACACAGCAAATAAATTCTTAGAGAATTCTTGATTAAAATTTTTTGTCATGTTCAAAATTTTAAAGTAAACATTCAAATGTTCTAAAAATGTCTCAGCAATAATAACAAAAATAAAGTAAAAAAATGTTACCTTAATTTTTCTATATCTAACAGCTTTATAAGATGTTTCTTTAATAAATCTTATGATTTCTTGCAATCTTGTTCAGTATTTTCACAAAAAACTTTTTTTAAATACTTGAATTTTGTATATTTGTATGAAAAACAAAATTATTTAAATTTGGCTGAGGCTAAATGTATTCCTTGCTAAATTTTTAACATCTTAAAGGCATAGTTAAATGAAATACAAAAAATATTCAATTGTTTAAAAGAAAATACAATGGAATATCCATAATATGTTGTATTGTACCATAGAAAATAAATTTCAAAATTTTATTTTGTTTCACATTTAATTATCTTCATCAAAAGTTGGGCTTTCTCGATTCCAATTACTTAAAGGATAAATGTATTCCTTGCTACATTTTTAGCATCTCAAAGGCATAGTTAAATGAAACACAAAGAATATTCAATTGTTTAAAAATAAATAAATGAAAACGCTGTATTGTTTCATAGAAAATAAAATTTCGATTTTATTTAGTATCACATTTAATTTTTTCTTTAAAATCTGGTCTTTCTCCATTTTAATCTCTGGGCTTTTCTTCTTTATTTTTCATGTATATTGCTGATAAACTTTATGTGAATTCTTAATATCATTTAACAAGAAAGTTGAAATAAGTACTTTCACACCTCCATAATTTTTAACAGCATCTTTTACAAATCTCAAACTTTTTATCGCATGTTCATTGAAACCACCTTTTAGCATACAATTGTTTATCGAAAATATCCTTTTAGGATCAGCATTATCATGAGGAATAACAAGTGCAGCTTTAATTAAATTTTAAAGTTATGATGCTTTATTTCTTTGTTGTTGTTTACCACGTACTTCTGAACAACCAATGAAAATGTCTAACAAGAATCTGCTTGGCGATCACTATACAAAGAAAAATTAACTTTGTTTATCAGTCATTTGTAAACGAAAATAGTTATCAGGAGCAAATTTTAGGGAAACAAAAAAAATTTTAGTAGAATTTTAGGAATTGTAGGAATTACAGGGCGAATGCGACCCCTGAATTTAGAATGCTGAAATGAGAGGAAAATGTTCTGAATTATGGGTTTCTTTATAAATTTTAGAATAGAAACATGAAATTAGACATGGATAACCTTTTTAATACATAAGTGGTCTGATCGTACCTGAACAATTTCTAAAAAATTAAAAAGGAACTAAAAATTTTTTTTAATTGAAATTTCTGTGATACTGTTGGGTTTGAAACTTCAAATTTTGCATAGTGATTTTTTTAAAGATGTAAACTCTCGCAAAAAATGGTTTCTATAAGATTCGAAATTTTAAAAAAATGAAATTATCAGTCATTCTTCTTTATGATTCTAAATTACGATTTATTTACAATTAATAAGGATAAAAAATTGATATTCGACACCGGGTTTATTTTAAGTCACAAATGCTTGCACACAATAGCTTTTTCTTAAACAAAAATCTAAATTTAAAATGGAGAAATGAATAGAAAAGTTCTAAAATCCAAATTATTTTTGACCCACTAAACCAAATTCAAAATTTCTTTCAGGATAACACTGTCACTCAGGAACATAAAAAAACACATGATGATTTGCGATTATGATTTATTTGGAGTTGATAGGGTGATTGCTAGATACATGAAATTTGACATGGTTTTTATTTTTAAGATGTAAATGCGCCAGCAGATCACATTCTAACATATTCGAAATTTAAAAGAATGAAATGAATAAAATAGGGTTTAAAATCACGATTTCCTTTGTACTACAGAAACGATTTCAAGTCTTATCCTGGGATTAAAATGATGCCGTTCTCCACTTAAATATAGGCTATATTTTATCTTTGTACAAATGACCTGACAGATCGAAAAATGTTCTAAAATCCTGTTTATTTTGAATCTGTTAAGACTAACAGCAAAAGACACCTTATGGTGATGAATTTTAAGACATAAATGCTCATTAAGAACGTTCATCAAGTATTTGATATTTAAAAGAAAAACTATTGGAAAACGCTCTATAATTATGAATTTACTCCCAAACTGTCGAGGCTAGCATTTTTAAATTTGACATGCAAGTTTCTATGGGACATGATGTTCTTAAAGATGCCTCTATTTTAAAGATTTTCAAATAAATGAAATGGGAAGAAAACGTTCTACAGTTATATTTTTACTATGATTTCTCAAAGTCAGTCTAGAAACTTTAAATTTGGCACAGAAATAACTAAGACATAGATGTACAAGAGCAATATTTGTCTTTTTAATTAATTATATTTGTCTTTTTAATTTTTTTATTTAAAAGAAAAGGAAAATTAAATAGTTTTTCATACCATGTTAGGAACAACTTTTCTTAGTAGTGGGATAAACATAGGTACGAGCAAACATTATAATTAATTCAAATGATAGTAATAAAGAAACATGATTTCCAATAAGGAAAGGAAGTATTTCATATTCAGCCTTTAGCCGTATACAAATGACAGTTAAATATAGTAAACTAATGTTTTCCCACTTATTATTTCTCGGTTGATTTTTATGGTGCATAAAGGTACATTAATATTGTAAAAAGAAACATTTGATTTTTATAGAAAATAAATTCTAAAACTACTGAACTGATTTTAAAAATTCTTCCACTAAACGATAGTTTATAAACAGTTTACAAATAGACTGCAAAAAAGTCGATCTACTAAAAAAAAAAAATTTTAGTTTTTCTCATTGATCCTTGCAATTACTAAAAATTTTTTTGTATTTTTACTCAGTTACAAAGAAAATCTGTAAAAATTACTAGAAAACAACTAGCAACGATTCCGGTTTATAATACCTGTTACTAAAAAATTCTGTGGAATACATACAATTCAACTAAAAAAAAAAAAAATTAGTAACTTAGGAATTTTTTTTTTTTTACAGTGCATTGTATCAGTTTTCTTGGAAGTTTGTGGATTCAAATGCGTTACAATGACGATTTTCACATTATTTCAAGACTCACATTCACCTAATGCAGTACAAAAATGTTTATTCAAATTGTGACTTAATTTAGTAATATTTAAATTATTTCCAAAAGTATAATTTCTCCTAATTTTAATTAGTGCACGAATACCACTTGCCATATTTCAACCATGTGTGCAAAGCCATTGGCTTTGATAAAAGAAAAACTAGTTACCTGATTGTTTTATCCAATAGTTAGCCGCTCTATTAATAAGAGGCTAACTACTGGGATTTAGAATCCTTTTCGCAGCCTGTTAAACTTAAATAATAAAATAAAATGATGAAGCTTTCTGCATGTGTCACTTTTAATTGAACTGCTGCACTAAGATTTACATTACACAGAAAATCAATTTGGTTGAAATGTAAAGAGGTATTGTGTTATTAATTTCTCATAGTTTAACACTCATAAAGTAATCATTTATAAGATTAGAGATGGGAATGCTCGGGGAAAAAACACAGGTTTTTTTCGTTTTTTTTTTTTTCGAAGGTATATTTTTCAATTTTTCTGAATTGGAAAAATTGAAATTTAATTTATAAAATAATACATTAAAAATGTTATTATGGCTGCATTCTGATGTATTTTCATGTTCAGTGTCTCGCATAAAAATGTTAACCATGAAAAATATTATCTGTAAGCAGTTTAGGAAGAACTTCAGTCCTTTAAAGGACGCTTCGCAATTTTTTTACCTTAAAACATAGGACCCTTCACAAAATTCGGAAATTTTTTCAGTCTTCATCCTGAATCCTCTATTGCCGAATCAAATCTATTGCCGAAAATGTGCCGATTTTAGAATAACAAAATCTGTCACATAACAGCAGAAATCATCAATGAATCTGTTATCTAGCTGTATGAAGAATCTTATTAAAAATATCTAAATAGGAATCTAAATATAACGATAACTTCTAATTCACAAAATTTTGGTTATGTTTTTTATGATAATTTTGTAAGATTTTTTTTTATAAAAGGCGATATTTTTTATATAAAGGTTTGCAAAAACAGGATATCTTGTTAAAAATGAAAATCCGTGTGAAAAAATATTTCAATACCAATAGGTTGAAAATTGAATATAAAAATTTAAACATTCATTTATATTTATTAGCATAGCTGCGATTTTTAGTGTAATCAGATGATAATCTCCAGAAATATTTAACTATTATTAGAAACAAATTCTTTTTTAATAACATGCAATTGAAATTATTTAGTCTTTTCAAGCTTTTTTTCTCTTCTCTTCCTTTTATTTAAAATACAGATTTTAAGACTTGTCTAACTGTATTTTTTTTTTATATAAATGCATACCAATAAACTTTGCAAAGAAAATGAAAATTTTTTGTGAAAAATTTAGTCGAAAACAATTTTTATAAGTATTCAAAAATCCACTTGTTTTTATAACTTTCATTAAAGAAATATATATAAATATATATATATATATATATATATATATATTACTTTGATATTAAGAATCTAAAACTTAAACTAAAACCAAAACATATAGGGTTGGTTTAGGTTTAGACAGGAAAGCTATATCAAAACTGAATACACGTGAAATGGATATTCTAATTGTGAGAAAAAAAAATTGTGATATTGTAAATTAGTATAAATTTTATGGAAGATTTAAAAATGATAATATTTATAATGTCACAACTACAATAATTTGTTTCTTTAAAATGGCATCATTTATATACTTAAGCAATACTTGTTGACTTGAGGTGATATTTAATGAAATTTTAATTTGCTTTCAAATTGCAGTGATATTGGTTAAAATTCTTAACTCGTTTTTGTTATTTTTTAAATTTCTTCTACTGGTAATTGAAGAAATGCAACTGAAAAATCATTTCAACAGAGACATGATATACTATTACAAACAATGGTGTTAAATTAAGCAAGAAAAGCTACTGTGAAAATTCTGAGACTGAAAGGCTAAACTATAAAAGCTGACTTTGTTTTTTGTAATATATTCATTTAAAATGAAAAAAAATATTTTTTTAGTACGCAGAAATTTAAAAAATATTTATTATTTTATATTTTTTAAGAAATTGTAACTTATTTTTGAGAAACATTTAGGTATGAAATCAATTTTTACAGAAAAAAAAAAATGGAAAAAAACTGGGTTTTTTCCGCCACTTCAAAATTTCCAGAAATTTTACATCTCTATATGAGATAATATCAAAAATTTTTAAAAAATGTTTATGATTGATGATTTTGATTGACATTACTGTGAAAAATAACACTTATGGGAATTAATGTGAGATTCCCAGATGAACTTCCAAAAGTAAGCATTTATACATGGCACTGTTAAAAATGTTTTGCTGGTTTTAAAAAGTTCTACTTTAAGTTATTTACATCCATCTGGGAAGACCGAGCTATGCTCTTTAAAATTATTTTTGTGTTCAACAGGATAAACAATAAATTCTCTGTGCAACATATAACAATAAGGTCTATGTACCCTGATTGGATCAATTCTGTTTTTTAGAACATTCTATGGACTCTGATTGGTTGAATCATTTATCCTCACTGTTAATGGGAATTTCTAGAAAATTCCTTCAAATTTTGAAAACCAATCTGTTCGCCAAATGTTGCCATAATTTAGAAAACAGAGCAAATTAGAGTGTTAGTGAGCATAGCTCGTAGGCGGCAGAGCACTCTAGTGAGGAAAAGCCTTAAAAGACAGTGGGAGAAAGCTTGACAGTGCCTGTCCTTTGAGGTTAATTTAATTGCTACATCAGACGACAGAGCACTCACTGATTTTGGTGACAAAATTACTTTAGATTTGTACTCGCAAAAGTCTTATTTCAGGGATTTTTTTTTCTTTTTTTTTAAAACATTAAATATAATTAGTTATTTACAATCTATCATGAATGCACATTATTTAAATTAGAACAATTTATATGTAAGTTTCAAAATTTTTTTACCTTAGAGCATAATTTTGAGTATTAAAATATTTTGAAAGAAGAAAAGCATGATTGCAAATTAACATCACCTATATCTTTCTATTGTTTTACAGTATTTTTTTTTTGTTCAGAAATGTATTTTTAAAGTAATGTAAATCTATTTCTAGGTTATGCTACACAATAAATTAGAAAAAAAATTACTTACCACGTTGTTTGTAAGGATTTGCTGTTGTCATCATCCTGGACATCATCTCATCCTGGTCTCGATATGATCACATACCTGCCAACATGTATATTTTCAAAATCTTGCAATTTTCCTGACATGCATCAATGTGACTAGGGTTTCTCGCATTTGGATAGGTTAGGGCATTGTTGTCAGAACAGTTCATATCCTTCAGACTTTAATCAATTTGCCCATGCCTGCTGTCTTTTGGATGGAACTTGCAGTTCACAAAATGGCAGACACAGACCACAAAAATGCCTCACTCTAGGGTAAAATCGCCTCTCAGCCCACAGAGCAAGACCAAAGCAGACATCATCCACTCAAACAGCTCAAAAGCTATTGCAGCCCAGCCCCTACCAGGACCAGTATGCAGGCTATTCTGCAGACCACAAGACCCATCCAAAGAACAACATAAGCTGACAAATTGATCAAAATATGAAAGTACGAACAGTCCTGCTGACAGAACCTATGCCCAGCTAAGCCCCATCCAAGGAAGGACCCAGAATTAGGCACTTGCATGCTAGGCAGGGTTGCTACCCAAACAGGAGAATGAAATTACCAGACTTTTCCACGTGTTTAACAGAAATCTACCTCACTGACTAAGGCTTCTTGTGTATAGTTGGGCCATAGGCACTGGTTGGATGGACAGTTCTTTAGACATCATTCCGTTTAGCTGCTTCTGCTGTCTTTTGGATGACACATGCAGTTCACAGAATGGCACTAAAGAAATGGTCTGCTCTAGGGTGAAATCATCGCCTCTCAGCCCACAGAACAAGACCAAAGAACTGATCATCCAGCTTAACAGCTATCGCAACTCGGCCCATAAGTACCATACAAAAGACAGCAGAAGCAGACAATGTATGAAATCCAAAGAAAACAAACTGTCCTGTTGACAGAGCCCAAGTTTTCTCATACTCTAGAAGCCCTAGTCAGTGCTGTATAAGCAAATTCCAAACTGCAAAGCCAATGAACTCAAAAGGAACATAAAAAAATGTTTAGCTTTTAACTAAAGCTAACACTTACAAGTTGGCAGATATGTAAACAAAAAAAAAATCCCAGAAGCATCTGTACCTGAAATAGACAAGAAAATGTAAAAAAAAAATAATAATAATAAAAAAATAGGTAATTTCATATGTTAAAATCAAAACAATGAAAGTGAGAAATGTCAAGCAATTAAAATGTTTATCAAACTGATGTGAAATTTTTAAATTCAGAAATTATTCTTTTTGCAGGGGTCAAGGCAGGTTTTTTTTTTCTTAGGGCCCATTTTATGAAAAGTAAAGGTTATTTTTGTGAAATTTATTATATTTTTGCAAAAAATAACATTTTGTAACGAAAGTTCAAATCCAGTCAATCAAATTCGAACCAGGCATTTGTAAACAAAAACTTTTTTAAATACTTTTGCTGAAGTTTTCCTCTCTGGTGAACTTGTTTGTTTACAAATTACACATTTTAAAACATCACAAAATAATAAATAAATAATAAATAGTTTTTATGCAATAGAACTTTGTGAAGGGGCACATTTTATCAAATTGATTTTTGTGAAGGGACCCATTCTATCAAATTGATTTTTGTGAAGGGTCCCTAAATAGGCCCAAATTTTTCCTGGATCGACCCCTGTTTTGGTACAGACTTAAACAAAAAATCACAATTTTACTAAGTGATGCTTTGAATTGAAATAGAACAAAGCTAGAATTAAATAAAATATTAAGTGCATGGTATGTTCTGAAAGACACTAACCACTGTTTTAGTAATTGTATCAGATTACAATTATGTAAGACAGGATTCCTCCTTAGTCACTATTACTTTCATTTGTTGAAAAAAGGGTCACCATACTGTATATTCTAGCATATAACACACACTTTTAAAACAAGAAAATTGGTCGATTTTTACAGGTGCACATTATATACCAGTATCGTGTTGATATATTTTGTTTTGAATTTCCCTAATTCACATCTGTATTTCAATATTTTAAATCCCTATTCTTAATTATTCAATCTTTAATTGTAACATATTATATTTAATTAATCTTACGTTTTCCCTCTTTTTACGTTCATTATTTTAAGTTTAATCAAGCGATCATCTTTCATCTCATTTATTTCGTAAAGTCTCTCTTTTTCCATTCATCTCCATCCCGTTTCGCCCTTGGCCGCGTGCCAGCTTGTTTCGTAGCCTTCCTCCTCGATTCACGAGCTTTTGCGGCTAGGCAGCCAGCACTCTTTGCGCATGTGCATATGGCCGCGGAACGGCAGCTTTTCGCTGTTTCTCCTTCGTGCGTTAACTCTTCATTGAGTCTGTCAGTTTGGCGCATTCATCTCCGCGCGGCGAGATTTTGAGACGTGCTTTTACGCACGCTCGCCATGGTCGCGCGCTGTTCGAATTTCAGTTCTAGTGATTGTAGAGTTCAGAGTAGGTCGCTTATTCGACCGTTGTTCGTGGTGCGTGTTCTCGCGATGGCCGGACTTAGTGTCCGATCCATTCGTCTTCCCAGCTCCAATCTCATTTTAGTTTAATTAAATAGCAAAATATCTTACCTTCATTACTCTTATTAGTTAAAATTGACATCTTCCAACACGATGTCCCACTACACAATTCTTCGAGGTCTTCATCGTTTATGAGCACTCAACATCTGAAAAAAACAGCACCTTTTCCCAAGTTCACGGAAGTTTTTCAAGAATAAAATTCATGGAAGTATTAACAAGTTTCTTTCTCTCTGTTTGCCTCAACACCTCACTCTGGGATTCAAAGGTAAACCCTTTTATAATTAATTTTCCGACGACGTATTGAACCTGATTTAATATATATACGATCACGTTTATTCTTTGCTTCACCTTCATAGTATAATCAGCCTGTATAACTTAAAGAACAATAGTCATCAATTAAATTAACCTACAAGATCCTCTAAACATTTAGTGAAGCAGTTACCATTTTAACAAATATGGTGCTTCGTTCCAGTGCACAATAAGTGCGTAATACGTCGTTTTTCAAGATATATTTGAAAACATGTGCTTTTTTTCCATCTTAATATTCATAATTTTATAAAATAGGCAATCCTTTTTAGAAATATGCAAGATCAAAATATATAGTGCAGTTTTTGTCAATTTTGCATAAAAATTATAAAGGATGTTAGAAGATTGAAAAATATACATAGAAGATTATTTTTAAGCACATGGAAGTTTTTTTTGGTGTACATATATAAAATTCATTTTCTTTTCAAATTTCTGAAGTTTATCTATAGTGTTTTTTATATAATTTTTCATTGCATATAATATTTAAATAAGTGTATGAAGAAAGGAATTTTTTTTGAAGATGTTTTTTTGAAAATTTTTGAAGATATTTTGTTTGAAGAGATATATTTTTGAAGATGTTATTTTGAAGATTTTTCTGGAAGATATAATTGTGAATAATCAATAATTTTTAAATTTCTAATCAATAAATTTACACATTTTAATTTCTATTTCATCAATTTCTATTACCATAAACATGGATCAGAATACTCAAGTAATGAATCGTATAAATATATTTACTGAGGCACTCTCAGATTTTGTACAGAGTATTCCAGATACAATTAAGTATCTCGTTGAAAGCAGTGGTGGTGATACCACATTTGACTCTGACATATTTTCCATTATAACTAAAACACTACAGTTTACAGGAAATAACATGATTGAGATGCACAAATGCTTTATTAAAGATACGTTCAGTAATACACTCAAAGATATCTCCAACCTTAAAGAACTCAATCAGAAACTGTTGGTGAAAGTAAAAGAATCAACCAAAGTACAAAGCATTACAACTAGAAATTCATTTACACAAACGGAAGAGCAGAGCATTCCATCTACTAATAACATCTCAATATCTGATTCTTATACACAGTCTTCAATTCTCTCATCAAGTCATATAGACGACACCGTAAATCAATCTTTTTTCAACTCCACATTAAACTCACAATCATCCTCAACTCACTTAAGCAAGATAATAATTTATGATGTACCGCAATATTTTGGCATTCACGAAATAATTGAAGCATCCCATATAAATGTGGTAAAAACATATAAAAATAAATTCAGCAATAACCTCAACCACATTTTAGAACTTCCAAGCAACATTGCCTACTGCCTAATGCGGCGTAAACTCCAGATCAAGGATCAACTCTTTACAGCAAAAAAATTCGTAAAAATTAAAAGATGTTTCAATTGTCAGGCTTTCCATCACGTAGCAAATCAGTGCAAAAATTCAAGATGTTGTGTATGGTGCGGTGAGCATCACGCACCTGGATTTTGTGAGAAACCTGCCAATTGCAGAAACTGTGTTCATAATAATCAAAATGGACACAACTTTCGAACAGATCATCCAGCCTTTTCTAGAGACTGTGAATCATACAGACTGTGCTTATATAAAATAAGACTTAAACTCAATAATCGAGTTACATAAATTTTTGTGCCACATCAAACATAACTGATACGTCTGTGTTTTAATTTCTTTTCATGCATTATATATATTAATTTTGTAAGTTTTTTTGTGTCTTGTCGGAGGAAAATAAGATTTCGGTACCCAATGGAGTGGTACTGTCAAGATATTTTCTTGACACTTCTTTATCCCTAACCCGACAGATACATATGTTCATAATATTTTTAACTTTTACAATAATAACAATAATAGAATTTTTTTTTCATATCTTACCTGATTTTTCCTTTTTCAAGTTGGTTTTTATATGTTTTTTTTTTTCAGCTTTACAGGTAATTGTGTTCAGTTGACTGTTTAAATTCATTTTTCAAAATAATTTCTTTTTAGCATAATTTTGTTCATGAGATAACAAAATTTTAGAGAAATTTCTTTTCAAGTTTAATGTTTTTTAATATATATTTCATTTGTTGTGTACATGTAATTTATGCTTCAGTAATTATTTACAACTAATATTTTTAATTTTTGGCATTGTCGTAAGTATGGTAGCATATTTTCAATATAGTCTTTCAGTGTTTAGGCAAATGCATACAGAGATATGCCTCTTTTAGAATATTTAAAGTACAAAAAAACTTTTTAATTTTTTTTCAAAAATCTTTTTGAAATTATATGTAATATGTTTACATAGTACCATTTTCAGATAAGTATCATGTGTTAGTTATGTTGTGGTATATATATTTTTTTTTTTGCATTTAATGTACATATAATTATCTTTTGTTTTTCTAAACATTTTAATCTAACTTTAATTTTTTTAATTCAACTTTAAAATTTTGACAAGTGGATAAAAATTCAATTTTGTGATTCAGTTCACATATCAGTCTTTTCAGACTTAAAATGATGTTTTTTATTGTATGATAGGCTCTTCCTTCATTTTTTAGTTTTGAACCTTTATATTCACAGTGCAAGCATTTGCAATTTCATTCAATAAAATAAAGGTATCCTGTGTAAATACTTTACTTATATTTTTTTTGTGGTCAATGTTGATGCTGACAAATTTTTCAGTAATACACCATTCTAAAAAATTCAGAGGTGTGTTGTTTTTTTTACAATTTATGGTACAATGTTATAACCTTTGTGTAATTAGAATACATTTTTTTAATACAATCTTTTATGAATACTCACGTAAAATTTTTTATTCCATGGATATGTAAACATTATTTAACAGTATACGTATACATAAATTTTTCATGATCATGATCATCTTTGCATATAACGTAATGCAAGGTTTACTTGAAAGTTTTCTTTCAGCATGCAGTGTATAATATCAAGTGTTACAAGATTGCAATGTATATATTTTTTTATTTTTTTGTCCCTATTTTTTTGTGGCACCACTCATTTCCCCGTAACTTTTTTCTTACCCTTTTATTTATCTGTTTGAATTTAATATTTCTTTATATATATGTCTTGTACCATCATGATAGCTGCTGTACTGAAATTTTATATTGATTGTTGATATACAATCTCAGATACCCGTCTGTTGGGTATAGTATGTAATCCCGTGTATTCCCGTGCTGTCTTGATCGGTTGTTGATGCTCTTGGTAAGTAGTGGTCATTCTTGGATCAGTTTTAGCTCTTAGTATTTGGATATTCCTTATAGGTTATTTACACTCTCAATAGAGTACATTTTTGTTGCTAAGTTTTTCTGTAGAGCTTTTTGTAAGTGTTGTGAGTTTTTTCAATTAATATTTGATATTCTTATGCAATTTTTGCTTTTTTCACACTTTCTAATTTTTTTGCATTTTAACTGACATTTTTTTACATGTTCTCAATCGACATTTGGAGTTCTCTAATAGTAATGAGTGTTTTATTGATATTTAATGTTTTCGATTGATTGTTCATGTCCTTTTGTAATGTTCCTTGTAATCCATTTTTGCATTCCAGCTTATCTGATTCAGCGGTAAGTTGTGAATTTCCTTTTTCATGTGGATCTTTAAGTTTTTTCCCCTATTTGTGGTGGAGTAATATATCGTGTTGATATATTTTGTTTTGAATTTCCCTAATTCACATCTGTATTTCAATATTTTAAATCCCTATTCTTAATTATTCAATCTTTAATTGTAACATATTATATTTAATTAATCTTACGTTTTCCCTCTTTTTACGTTCATTATTTTAAGTTTAATCAAGCGATCATCTTTCATCTCATTTATTTCGTAAAGTCTCTCTTTTTCCATTCATCTCCATCCCGTTTCGCCCTTGGCCGCGTGCCAGCTTGTTTCGTAGCCTTCCTCCTCGATTCACGAGCTTTTGCGGCTAGGCAGCCAGCACTCTTTGCGCATGTGCGTATGGCCGCGGAACGGCAGCGTTTCGCTGTTTCTCCTTCGTGCGTTAACTCTTCATTGAGTCTGTCAGTTTGGCGCATTCATCTCCGCGCGGCGAGATTTTGAGACGTGCTTTTACGCACGCTCGCCATGGTCGCGCGCTGTTCGAATTTCAGTTCTAGTGATTGTAGAGTTCAGAGTAGGTCGCTTATTCGACCGTTGTTCGTGGTGCGTGTTCTCGCGATGGCCGGACTTAGTGTCCGATCCATTCGTCTTCCCAGCTCCAATCTCATTTTAGTTTAATTAAATAGCAAAATATCTTACCTTCATTACTCTTATTAGTTAAAATTGACATCTTCCAACACGATGTCCCACTACACAATTCTTCGAGGTCTTCATCGTTTATGAGCACTCAACATCTGAAAAAAACAGCACCTTTTCCCAAGTTCACGGAAGTTTTTCAAGAATAAAATTCATGGAAGTATTAACAAGTTTCTTTCTCTCTGTTTGCCTCAACACCTCACTCTGGGATTCAAAGGTAAACCCTTTTATAATTAATTTTCCGACGACGTATTGAACCTGATATAATATATATACGATCACGTTTCTTCTTTGCTTCACCTTCATAGTATAATCAGCCTGTATAACTTAAAGAACAATAGTCATCAATTAAATTAACCTACAAGATCCTCTAAACATTTAGTGAAGCAGTTACCATTTTAACAACCAGATATACAAATGAAACTTAAAAATTAAACATGAAGAATTAATAATCATAAACATAAGAAGCTCTTTATTGTATTTTCATGCTACATATCTCATAAAAGTTTCTTTGAAAAAAAAAAAAGAGGGTGTGTATAATACGGCAAACATACCAAAAAATAGAAAGATAATTTCAAATCGTGAGTGTTATGCATCTGAATACATGGTATTTATTCAGTGGTCGATCGAGGCGAAATTTGAGACTATTTAGAGCCCCTCCACAAAAATCCATTTAATAAAACAGACCCTTTCACAAAATTCCTTTTAATAAAATAGGCTTCTTTACAAAATTCCATCCTATAAACATATTCGTCATTTTTATTTTGCTAGGTTTTTAAATGCATGATTTGTAAACAAAACAAATTCACCAGAAAGGAAAACTTTTGCAGAAGGCCTTTAAGAAGTTGCTAAATGCTTGGTTTGATTTTGGATAACAGAATTTCATCTTTTGTTACAAAATAGTATTTTTCACAAAAATATTATAAATTTCATCAACTTATTTTTCAAAAAATGGGTCTAAAGATAAAAAAAAATTAAAAAAAACCCTGTATCAACCCTTGTTATTGTATGTGCTGAAATCCGATTATGTAAAGAAAAATTTTACAATTCAGAGTTGAGCAAAATACACAGGAAAAAAAAAAAAAAAGATACAAAATACATTGTTTTGGAAATCAAATTCAAATTAAAAATATTCCAAAAATAAAATACAAAATTACGCATTAAAATGCACAACAGACAAGTGCCTTTGAATAACTGAACCAATTCTATTTTCAAAGTTTAAAATAACATTTTAAAAGTAAAGATACAAACAAAACTAATTTTTAAAAAATCCACCTTTAGGAGAATGCATTTTAAATAGCAGAGGTCTGTCCAGACTTTTTTCACATGGTCCTGTTTTTGTAAAATTGTGAACAGCTTTTTATATTTGTGAAAAATCTAATCATAATTTTGTGAATTTGAAATGGTCTTTATATTCAGGTTCTTGTTTATGCATTTTTAAGAAGATATATGGATATAAAATACATATATTTTCTTTATACAGTCCAGTCTCTAAAATCCAGGCATCTTAAATCCGGAAACCTCCAAAAACCGGACTCCATAATTTTGTTAGTTTTGCTTTCTTACTTTGTTCATAGATGGCAGCACCAAACAATTTTGCTAAATTTTTTCCATTCTAGTTGATATTCGGCATTTTGCTGATAGATGGCCGTACCAGTCATTTTCTCTAATTCATTTTAGAGAGAGATTTATTTTATTCATGATTTTATATGATCAGCGATCGTTCAATTACATTAAGATTTATTAATATATATTAAATTTTGTTTAGTTCATCCTAGTGCATTCAATTATGTCTGCAATTAATAAAAAAAGAAAACATATTTCTCTGTCAATAGTGGATAAAATTTCGTTGCTAAACAGGGGACAGTATGATAAACAAAGGAAAAGCTGCCGATGATTCGGAAAATGACTCCGATGATTCGGAAAATGACTCCGATGATTCGATAATTAAAGAAAAAAAATAACTACAGAAGAAAATACTTTAGACACAACAATATCAGGATTAGAGCAGAGGATTTTCATAACTGAGAATTAATTAATGTCCTTATATATGATTAGAGAGAAAGCAATGGCCAATAAGCCTAAACTAAGACAACAAAAACAGACAGACATATTTAAATAAAATCGTAATCATAAAAATGTTCTGTGTATATTTAATTTTATAAGATTAAATTACGTTTGATTTTGTTTTTGAATCATTTAATATGTTATTTAGGATTTTTTATAAGTATTATGATTTTTTATGATTATTATTTATAATTTTTGCTTATAATTTTAGGTTGTTATTTGAGGATCTCTAAAATCCGGAATTATCGAAAATCCGGAAAAGCCATGTCCGGAACGATTCCGGATTTTAGAGTACTGTATATGTAAAAGTGACAGGTCAGATTTTACTTTTAAATGATTAATTTGTGAAATGTTTGGTTTAAAGATGGAAAAATTTTGTGAAAAACCTATTTTTAAGACAAATAATTTTGTGAAAGTTCCTGTTTTAGGGAAAATAATTTTTAGAAGGGTCCTTTTTTGAAATGAAAAATTTTGTGAAGAGTCCTTTAAAGGACCCAATTTTTTCCTAAACAGATCCCTGTATAGCAAACAAAGAATTTTTACAAGTAAAACAAAGATAGCATGCAGTCATATATGAACTAGTCATCTGCAGCAATCAACAATTTAAAGGGAAATATAAAGACAATTTAGTGGATCTTTATATTTAAAAAATATCACTCTTCAGGAGTGCCACTCAGAAAACACATGTGAAGTAAAATTTTATGACATTTTTCACACGATTTATGTGTAAATTTTTATAAACTACATTGTTTATAATTAACTAAATAAATTATACACAATAAAATCTATAAATAAATATATTTTTAAACTAGCTTTAAAAAAAAAAAAAAAAAAAAAAAAAAAAAAAAAAAAAACTGATTATTTTTTTATTTACTATTATTTTCTTTTTGGTAAACCTTAAGGTAGAATTTTAAAAAGAAAAAAATTTTTTTTCCTCATAGATGGCACTGAATGTTGCCAGGAAACTTTAGTGTGGATAGTACTTTTTTTAAAAAAAGGAGGGAGACTGAGTCTGTCATTCAATTGACATTAGCCAATAATTAGATACTCGTTCATTTCATTCTTTCGCACAAAATGACAGATAAATGAAACATATTTTCGTAGTCAATTTTGTTGGCAATACAATGTCCTGCTTCAAATGAGGTCAGGGGTTTATGTGCTTGGGGGATATCGTATTACCGTTTTTTCACTTAGTACTGAAAGATAAGCATTCCGTGAAGTGTCATTACGGTAAATGAGACGATAATCAATGAATTAATTTTTAATGATTGAATGGTATATTAGATGTTTTAATAGGATACAAATGTTTTTTTACAGCCAGTCAAGGTTGGACTGTACTCTTGAATTAAATAAATATATATATATTTTTTAAATTTTACATTTGAAATATGGGAAATCAACGAAATAAAAAAAAGAAGAAGAATATCAAGTGTCATCGAATGATTTCTAACTCATCTGGGAAAACATCGCAATGCAATATTAAAGTACATTGAAAAATAAATTGAAAGCCGTATGGATAAACTAAAAATAGGAAAAGCTGCAAAGCAAAAAGGTAAGTTCAATATATAAAATAACTGTAATTATATATAACCAATTAAATATAACGTAATATATAAACCAGTTAAATATTTTGTGTGATAGGAAAAGTTGAGGGAATTGCCAACAAGTTGCAAATGCGCCCTGCCTGATTTTATATAGCTGGAAATGTGCCCTGATTATTTTGTATTCACAAAAATTTGCTGTCGCGAATTTCACCAAAAGGTTGCGGGAAAATATCGCAAAATTCATCTATCAGTAGCAAGAAAATATAGCAAAATTCGTCTGTCGTAGAAAAATATCGCAAAATTTGTCACTTGGTTGTAAGAAAAAAATTGCGAAATTCGTCAATCGGTCATCTGTAAAAAATCAAAAAATCTCAAAATTCAGCAGTTGGTTGTAGGAAAAAAAAATAATAAAATTGGGAAATTCATCCACGATTGCATGAAAAAATCCCAAAACCCCATAAGTTTCGCCATTAAGGTGAGGAAAAAATTAGGAAATTCACCTTGGTCGCAAGACCCCCCCCCCCCCCCTTAAAAATTCGGCAATCAGTAGCACGAAAATATCTCAAAATTCGTCAGTCAGCTGCGGGAAAAATCACGAAACTATTAGAAATGCATGAAAAAACTTTAACATGCAAATTGATCATGGAAATGTGTTTTCAGGAATAAATATTTTTTAAAAGCAAATTATTTGAGTAAAAAAAAATTAAATATCAAAATCTGTAATTACTAAAATAAAAGGCTACTAAGCAGGGTTGTTAAATGCCCAGGTTTTTCAGAAAAAACCCAACCCACTGGGTTTTATCAGGGTTTTTTAAGTTGGTAGTTCAGAATGTTTGAAAAAAATGTACTTACTACTAAATACAATTTAAAGTAACTAATTGATTATAAAAATATATAAATCAATGACAATAATAATCAAAATTATGCTTTGCTTTTAGATAAATTGATTATTAATAATAGTTTTAACAATGACATTATCATTAAAGTACTATACTAATACTAGTGCTGAATCAGAACTTTTAAACTAATATTTTGTTAAGGATAAATTATCTTTATTCATTTTAATTGAAGTGATTGCCTATATATAATAAATATTTTCTCTAGAAAAAATTCATTCTGAAACATATTGATTAATGATTGATGCAAAATAAACTTGAGTCATGAAAAACACAACACTCAATTGAATCAAATTCACCTCTGTACTATAATAATTGTTTAAAAAACAACACAAAATGTCACAAAAAAACATATATGCATCATTTAATAAAAATAAAAACTTTTACTTTAGGTGTTTTAAAATATACAAAACTGTATTTCACATTATAAACCTAGTGCTTTCGAGCCGTCCTGGCTCATCATCAGGGTTAAAAACATTAACACACAGATACACACAAATAGTCTGAAACGCCGTAAAAACATCAATGTCTGCTGAAGACAAGGTCAAACCATTATGAACCGGTCACTAGGGGTGGGAAGCATAGGGAGGGATGTGCCAATCTTATTTAATCTTGAACTATCTGTAAAAGATTATACCATAATTTAGGGCTGTTGTAAGAAACTGCATCATTGCATGTTTAACTTTCCTGGTTAAAATTTCAATGGATTCACTTATTATTGCTTGATAAAAAGAGGATGTGGGTTTAATAATTCTAGCTTTATCAAAATCTATTTTAATCGACTGCTCTTGTTTTAATCTGGAAAGTGCCGTTTTACTTCTATTGTACTTGATATCTGCAATATGTTCTTTTAACCTAATTTTTAATTTCCTTAAAGTCATACCAATGTAGTCTTTATAAGATTTCATCCTATTTTCAACTATTTCCATAGTAACTGGGATTCTATAAATTCCTGCTAAATCTTCAATCGGTATGGGATCAATCTTCTTTCTTATGTAGTAACGCATTCAATTTAACTGGAGGGGATGCTACCAAATTTATTTCATATTTCTTTAAATTATACTTTAATTTTTCAAAAAGTTTTAGAATATATTGAAATTTGTAAAATTTAGTTGGTTTTCCTGTTAATTCTTTTTGTTTTTTATCCTGATATTGATATTGACAAATTAACTTATTAGCTAACCTCTCTGAAAAACCATTCTCATTTGCTATAGTTTTAATTCTGTCAAGCTCCTCATTGATATAACTATCAGTACACAGTGAAAATGCTCTACGGATGTAAAACCTAGACGTAGAGCAACTAAACGTAGAACATTTTCAGTGTGTACTGATAGTCATAAACTTATTAGTTAATTAACTTATTAACTAACCTCTCTGAAAAACCATTCTCATTTGCTATAATTTTAATTCTGTCAAGCTCCTTATGGATATAACAAAATTCGCAGAACTAAAAAAAAATATTTGCTGTAAAGTAGGTATTTTTTATTATAACTAATTACTAGAATAAACCAAATAATTCTACATGTCTACATCATTAAATTATGATTATCAGCATATGTGGTATTTTGTTATGAGTTTCAACTGTAGGATTATATATCAAAGTATTATTTTAATGAGAAAAAAAATTTGTTTTTGTGTTTGTAATAGTTACACATACTCTCAAAATTAAGTTACAATTATTTGTTTTAAAAATTGTCATTGGGAGAATTAAGACTTTTTTCCCTTGGGGTGGGATAACGACAATTTCACGTATATTATCAATCAGTGGTGTGAAACGGAGTGTCAAAGGTACAGTTGACAGCATAGATAAGGATTTTTGAAAAAAGTAGAATCGCCACCATTTTGAGTCCCAAGTACTTTATTAAATACTTGTGGATCTTGGAAGCATACAACCTGAAATAAGTCAATTAGAGAATGACCGATTTCTTATTCAAACAGCACACAATTTCTGTTGATCTTTTCCTCTATTGATTAAATAGATAGCCCCTTAAGATACCCCTTATGGACATCTGGTTGTTTCCAGAAAAAGATCCTTTCATTGACATCTGGTTTCCAGAAAAAAGATGTTGTTATGTCTCCTAAAATGTTTGCAAAAAAGTCAGATTTTTAACAGGAAATAGGAATTACTTATCAACAATTTTTGTACGTTTCTTCTCAGATTAGACTTTATTTTAAATTATTATTTTCTTTATTTTTTAGAAACGATGCATTGAAAACCGAAGCTTTAATTAAAAAATAACTATATTTGTAAGGTTTAATAGATTAATTTTAATTCATTTATTTATTATTAAGTTATTAAACGATTTCTGTCTTAGATCCCCTTAATTGGGCTATAGTTCTCAGAAATTCGGTTCAAAACACCAGTTTTGACATCGTTTAATAATAAACTTTTTATCTTTACTAAAAAATGAAAAATCTATTAGACTTCATAGCTTCTGAATAAGAGTACTTTCCAATTAGAGTCCTGCATAGGATCACCGTACCCGCTTTTACCCGCACCCTACCCAAACGGTTCGGGTCCTACCGATTACATTCTCCCCTAAGTTGGAATTTTTGAAAAAAAATTTGAAGATCTACGTCGATTATGACTCCCAGAACCCAAAACCACCCCCAGTTCAAAACTTCACCTGTCTATCTATCTATGCCACTTTTTTAAGGACACGATAACTTCAATTATTATGCATAAATCTCTTCCAAACTGATACATAAAATCAAGGGGCATAAAATATCGGTCAAGTTCGTTAATGGGCAAAATCGACACAAGGGGGGGGGGGGATGAAAACAGAAAAAAAAAACCATAACTTCTTATTATGATACGTATCGAATCCGCTTAAAGTTATCACTTCTATGAAAAGGCCGAAAATTTATGTATAACAAATTTTTGATGTAACTAAAAATGGCACCAAGGGAGGTAGAGGGGTTTGGTTTTAGAAGATAAAAATTTATAACTTCGTCTATTCACAAAATATCAAATCCGCTTAAATGTATTATAAATCCTCTTAATATTATCTGAAACTTTTCATCTGAAACAAGTTCCCTTATAGCAAAAAAAAAAAAAAAAAAAAAAAAAATCCTGCGGCTCTACCTGCAAACAAGTTAGATTTCGAAGTGAGCGGTTCCAACTGAGGCATCATGGCAAAAAGATCATTTCTTCCGCAATTCCCAACAAACAGGCGCCCTACGATCTGCGTCTTCGAAATCTACCTGTGCCTGTAGGCCGAGCCGTCAGGGATTTTTTTATTATGCATACAGTTTTAAAATTTTTAAATGGAAAAAGAATTAAACAGGAAATGATGTTTTATTATTTATATGCGATAAAAATTTTCAATAGCTTGATGTATTTCTTGAAATATTTCATATGGCTTGATTGTAATAAAACAATTTTTAGTATATCTAAATTATAATAGTATAATTTTTTCTACAGCAAAGAAATTCATAAACATTTTATCTAAAATAAAAACTTATTAGTCATTACCACTATATTAATGTACATTTTAATTTAAAATTTTATTTTAGCAAAAAAGTTATGAAATTGCATTTTATTCTTTTAAGTTCAGATATATCAAATTGATTTTCTCTACTAAGTCAGGATGGTATGTTAAATTATTTCCATTAAAATACAAAAAATGTACTTCACTTTTCTACTCAAGGTTTATCCTTTCTCACATTCAAAATTCGCTCCCTCCCTCTATAGACGCGAAAAGTGGATTAAATAAATCTCAAAGTTAGGGAATATTCCAAGGAAATAATCCCTAACGCTAAGGCAAATCCAAACAGACTATTTTATGACACATTTTAGGTAGATTTCGTAAAAAATTCTACCTATTACATTCTCCCCTATGTGGAAATTTCTGAAAATTTTTTGCAGATCTACGCCGATCATGACTCCTAGAACCCAAAACCATCCTTCAGTTCAAAACTTTACCTATCTATGTACCTCACTTTTTCATGGACACGATAACTTCAATATCACTGCACAAATATTGTCCAAACTGATACACAAAAGGGACATAAAATCTCGGTCAGGCAGTATTGAATACAGGGGGTGG
The DNA here is from genome assembly GCA_963931845.1 of Maratus michaelseni. Classification (NCBI taxonomy): domain Eukaryota; kingdom Metazoa; phylum Arthropoda; class Arachnida; order Araneae; family Salticidae; genus Maratus; species Maratus michaelseni. The sequence continues at coordinate 66,266,885 of OZ007586.1, read as the reverse complement.
CATCCCCCCCCGGAAGATAAGATTTTATGCTTTTAATGGCTAAAAAGCGCAAATCTCCCTCTCCCCCCCCCCCCCGAAACACTATCCCCTCTCCTCCCCGAAGCCCCAGAAATCCCTGAAAAGTGTCTGAATTCAACACTGCGGTCAAGTTCGTTAATGGGCAAAATCGAACCAAGGGACGGGGGGTTGTGAAAACAGAAAAAAAAAAACTTCTTAATTATGATACGTATCGAATCCGTTTAAAGTTATTATTACTTCCAGGAAAAGGACCGAAAATTTATGTAGGACATATTTTTGATATCATTAAAAATGGCCTCAAGGGGAGGGGGGGGGGGGGGATAGGAATTTAAGAATAAAAAATTCATAACTTCGTCAAGTCACAAGATATCCAATCCATTTAAATGTATTATAAATCCTCTTAATATTATCTACAACTTTTAAATTAACAAGTTTTTTATAGGACCAACCCTTACAGCAAAAAAATAATAATTAATTAAAAAATCCCTGCCGGCTCCGCCTACATACACAGGTAGATTTAGAAGTGGGCTGTCCCAACTGCCGCATCATGACAAAAAGCTCATTTCTTCTGCAATTCCCAATAAACAGGTGCCCCACGGTCTGAGTCTTCGAAATCTACCTGTGCCTGTAGGCTGAGCTGTCAGGGATTTTTTAATTCCGTTTTGTTCCCAATTGCATGAAACTGATAGGTGTTCTTATTTTGAAACTATGTAATCGAATGTCGTTTTGCATTTTTTCGTAAAGGCAGAATATCTTTAAGAAAATACTGTCAAAGTTGGCATTTTGAACTGAATTTCCGACGCGAGAGCGTGCGAAAGGGGAAAAAATTGTAATCACATGACAAAAATCGCTTATAACTCAATGAGTAACTTATTTATCAAAAAAATGTAAAACGCTACTTGATTCCAAATTCCCTCAATAGTCAGGCCTACAAATTTTATGCCTTTACGTTTAAAAATGAGGTGGAAAATGCGTCAGAAAGTTTGCGGTTGTTCAGCAGGGAATTGAGAATCACCTTCATATTGTTAATCTATATCCCATGGCTAATCAGAAAAAATGCTACAGTAAAAGCTCCTAAGACGGAATATCATAGGAATGAAGAAAGATCAGTTATAGACAGATTCCCTTCTTAGCAGGTGCATTGTCTGTTGTAAATGCATTCTAATCTTTTATTAATTATATTCCTTTTCTCATAGATCAACATATTTATTAATTAATATTTATTTTGCCCTTGTTGCCCTTACTTCTACCCGCAACGCGTCTTTTAATATTCAAATATAGATTATATTTATTAATTAATATTTATTTTGCCCTTACTTCTACCCGCAACGCGTCTTTTAATATTCAAATATAGATTATATTTATTAATTAATATTTATTTTGCCCTTGTTGCCCTTACTTCTACCCGCAACACACGTCTTTTAATATTCAAATATAGATTATATATTTGAATACCGCCATCTTGTCAACAGACAGTGTACCTTTAAGAATGTGAATTTTATTTGGAGCAGCCCTACTCATCTTATCTATCTCTGAAATAAGATACAATTTCATATTGGTGATGTCTTTTAGTTGTCTAAAAAAATCATTAGCATCTGCTATATCACCCCTACAGGATATAATTCTATCTGCCATCCTCTTTAGCATTCTTCCTACTCCATCAGCGACTCCTTTCCCCATGTCTGAATATTAAATTAAATATACACAATACTCTTAAAAGTAAAAATATAAATTATAACAGTAAAATGCTTTTTTAGTAAAAGAAATAGCATGTCTGTTACAAATTGTCCACTCTGTTACACTGTATATGTAACAGAGTGGACAATGTAACAGAGGGGACAACTAACCCAAAAATTAGAATTGTAGCTTAAAATTTCATGCACAATAAAAAACGTAAGCAGTATTTAACAGCTGTTAATAATGATCTTAATGATTTATTTCATTAAAAAGTAGTTATTATATTTTAAAAAAATATGTAACAGAGTGGACAATTGCTAATTACATTTAGGCAATCCACAGACCTAAAAGCCATCTTACCTTTTGTTCTTGAACATCCAATGTAATATGGCATACAATGTGAACACATACCTTTTAGAGAGTTCAGTATTGTTGTCAACTTTAATAAATTTAATTTTTTATATTTAAAATTCCATGTAACAGAGTGGACTTATAACAACTGAATAAAATTTGGGACACACACATAAAAATCTATATCTCTAAAAATAAAAATAAATTTAAAAATGTGTTTTGTCAGTAATTTTTTTAATTAGGGGTTTCATTATATAGTATATAACTTATTATTATAACTCACAACCAGTTCATCTCAAACATGTTCAAAATGTTCTAAATTTTTGCCTGGTACAGCTTGTTTTCTCTGCCAAGTTTATAAACATTATTTTTTGTAAATTATTGTAATTCATTTTTACACTTGGAAAATATTTTCAACTAAGAACAATAAGATGAAGATTAAGAAACATAACTGTTTTTCAAAAGCATATTATTATTTAAATAAAAAATATTAACTTCTTGGACATAGTTTTTATACTTTTTTGGGGAATGACCCAATTATCAGAAAATAGGAAATTTATTTATTACATAAAATATTTATGGTTTTCTTCAATGACGAGCATTTCATAATGAGCTACTGCATACAAACTTAGAGAATAAAATATTAATGTACAATTAAAGTGCTTACATTTTTATAATCACAATACAGTAGGTGATAACCTACATCTAAATAATTTTTTTAATTTATAAAATATTTTATCCCAGGGTTCAATGAAAAAAGAAAATCAAAAATTGCTACTTTATTTTACATGTAAATGTTTTTTTTTTTAAATAATAAATTAAAAAATTAAAAGCATGAAAAAACAGGTGTATGTTATACATATGAAAAAAATCTGAATGTAATAACATCAGTTTTTTTAGAGTCATGTGCGCAACTTGTAAAAATGCAGTTTTGAGAAAATCTAATGTAAACAACAGCTGTGAATTCTTAAATCCCACAACATCTACATTTCTTTTTGTAATTACGCACGTTCTAATAGAAATATTTTCATGCGATTTGAAGCATATGGTTCAAAAAAGTTCATATTTTTGAAAAGTGCGATAAAATTATTTTTGATTTTTTGAAGATTTAAAGTTTGAAACTCCCCTTAAGAAAAGTTAACTAATGTGTAACTTCCGTGGATTCTGAAAAGTATAAACTATTTATACTTTTATCCGAACTTAAATCACCATCAGGTTCATTTATAATTATCCCAGTAAGAAATCAAGCTCTTTTCGCCAAAAATACTTCTAAGCATCTAATAAAAATATTATGTTACATTGCCCCCGATCTGAAAAAAGAAATAGAATTTTACCCATCAATACCAAATGACGCATTTTATCTGAAGTACCCACCATAAATAAAACAAATTCGTAATACCGAAAGCAATTCCCAGTCATTTAAATCACTCATCTTATGAGCTCACTCTACGTGGCTGTGTTTACATAAACAAAAGAATGACACCCCCTCTCCCATGCCATTTCTTATAGAACTGAAAAATTCTTGCAGGATATGAAGGTCAATGCTCGGACGATTACCACCCAGTGGCAGAAAGTTCTGTAGCTGTCTGCGACAAGCTTTTAAAATTTCATAATCTGTCTGCAAATTATGCATGTAATTTTAATGAATGAGTAACACACTAAACTAGGATTTGTTCATCATTTTATTTAAAATAGGGTAAGCTTGATGCATTCTCATTAATTTTGCTTATAACTTTTGATGTTACATATCGTTTCATCTTCTCACTTCTTCTGGGATTTCTAAAATAGGAAGGATAAGCTTAGGGGGGAGAGAAATTTCCCTACCCTGATGCAGCTACAGAAATTCCTTCTGGAGAAAAATGTCTTAATTGAAGTCCTGCATCATCTGTAGATCGGGTAAATACTGTTTTCAGTTCGAGCTGAGTTTAGATTCATGCAGGTTGGATTCGGGTTAACCCAATTTTTTAAAAGTTGGTTCTGTATATTGTTTCAGATTTAAAAATTTATGTATTAAACATAGATGTTTGTCTGTGTGTGATGCTTCCTGAAAAGACTGTTAAGTGCAGAGCTGCAAGATTTGGCAGGAAGAGTCTGAAGTGTTGCTTTGTCGGAAGTTATGCACCTCAAAGCCCACTTTTGGACTAGTTTTCTTAATTTTTTATATATTTTTTTCTTTTTGCAGCAAGTTTTCTACATTAGTGAAAGGAATCTGGAATTCCTCCATCTAATTTTCAATTTTTTATGTAATTTTTAGCATTTTTCTCGTTTTGCAACGATCTTTAGACATTGGTAAAAGGAACTGGGTTTCAATATTTTAGCAGTCTTTTTATGCAGTAAATTTTGACGATACTCAGTTATTTTTTTCCAAAATCGTTTGATGAAAATCACGTTTTTTATTTTGTTTACCGAAATTTGCGTGTTTATACCGCGATCTTTTGCCGAAAATCGCGTGTTTTTACCGCGATCCTTTGACGAAAATTGCGCGTTTTTACTGCGATCTTTTGACGAAAAGAGTGTTTTTACCACTATCTTTTGATGAAAATCGCGTGTTTTTATGGCTATCTTTTGACAAAATTCGTGTGTTTTTACCGTGATCCTTTGCCGAAATTCGTGTGTTTTTGCCGCGAGAGTTTGACGAAATTCACGATCTTTTGACGAAATTCGCGAGCTTTTACCGCGATCTTTTGATGAAATTCGCGTGTTTTCACCGCAATTCTTTGCCGAAATCCACGTGTTTTTATCGCGATCCTTTGCCGAAATTCACGTGTTTTTACCCCGATCCTTTGCTGAAATTCGTGTGTTTTTACCGCGATAATTTAACGAAATTCGCGTGTTTTTACTGCGATCTTTTGACGAAATTCAGTGTTTTTACCATGATCCTTTACCAAAATTTTGCCGATCCTTTGCCGCACACGTTGCAAACAGTTTTTAAAATTAATTTCATTAGTGCAGACAAAAATTGTCTGCAAGAGGTTTTCTTTGTCTGCGACTACGTCGCCGTGTCGCGGTGTTTCTGCCACTGGGGATTACCAAATTAAAAAATAACAGCCATCTAACGCCATCTAGTATTATTTAAAAATACTAAAAAAACGTTCTATTTTGAAAATTCACATATGAACCCATGGTCTCTTACAGACGTTTTCAGTGCGCATCATATTTGAACCTGTGGGCTCTGAAGAGGAACATTTCTGGGTGCATATATGAGGCGCTGGTCCTGAATGGGTTAAACAAATTGTAGAATTAATTGAACATCTTCAATCAAATGAATCTCAGATTCATTTAGTATATAAACAAAATTAAAACTTAATATAGTGCCAGAATTACTTCTTGTATCTTTACTGCAAAAAATAAAGAAAAACTTATTCAGGACAAATTTAAGAAAAGAAAACAAAATCTGGTATTCATTCTCTCCATCTTGCAACATATATTTTTAATCTAGTGATGCAAGAAGGCACAGTCAGCAAAAAAAAACAAAAACAGCCATTCAACTGGATTTTTTTTTTCAACTTTAATGTTAAATAAAAAGAAAACTGTCCAGTTAAACTGAGGGCATTGAGCTCACAGGCTATTCACACTAATTGTATATTATACTCTTATTTCAAAAAATTTGAAATATGCCCCTCGAAAAATAAAGAAATCAACAATATATTAAGGGGGGGTCATCCCCCCGTTACCCCCCTCATAGTTAACTAAAGAACCCCTTAAACTAATCAGGGAAGTCTCTAATTACAATGAATATATATACAAAATTTGAAGAAAATCGGATAATTCTGCATGAAAAACCCATTTATCTAAATTAAGGGGAGATTAGCCCCCCCTTTCCCCCTTTATACTTAACCAATGAACCCCCAAAACTATTCAGAGAAGCGCATTATCACAATGAACCTATATACAAAATTTGAAGAAAATCTGATAATTCTGCATGAAAAACCCATTTATCTAAATTAGGGGGGTTATCCCCCCTTTCCCCCTTTATACTTAACCAATGAACCCCCAAAACTATAGACAGAAGCGCATTATCAAAATGAACCTATATACAAAATTTGAAGAAAATGTGATAATTCTGCATGAAAAACCCATTTATCTAAATTAAGGGGGATTATCCCCCCCTTTATACTTAACCAATGAACCCCCAAAACTATTCAGAGAAGCGCATTATCACAATGAACCTATATACAAAATTTGAAGAAAATCGGATAATTCTGCATGAAAAACTCATTTGTCTAAATTAGGGGGGGGGTTATCCCCCCTTTATACTTAACCAATGAACCCCCAAAACAATTGACAGAAGCGCATTATCAAAATGAACCTATATACAAAATTTGATGAAAATTAGATAATTCTGCATGAAAAACTCATTTGTCTAAATTAGGGGGGGGGGATTAGCCCCCCTTTCCCCCTTTATACTTAACCAATGAACCCACAAAACAATTGACAGAAGCGCATTATCAAAATGAACCTATATACAAAATTTGAAGAAAATGGGATAATTCTGCATGAAAAACTCATTTGTCTAAATTAGGGGGGGGGAGTTATCCCCCCTTTCCCCCTGTATACTTAACCAATGAACCCCCAAAACTATTGACAGAAGTGCATTATCACAATGAACCTATATACAAAATTTGAAGAAAATGAGATAATTCTGTATGAAAAACTTATTTATCTAAATTATGGGGGGTTAGCCCCCCGTTTTCCCCCTTTATGCTTAACCAATGAACCTCCAAAACTAATCAGGGAAGCGCCTTATCACAAGGAACCTATAAACAAAATTTTAAGTAAAACGGTTAGTTCTATCAAGAGTTATCGTGTTACGTACATACATACATACATACAGAACCGGCAGGCACATTAGCTCTCAGGCTTTGATAGCCTGTGACCTAAAAATCAATCTTAGGGGAGGAGAGGAGGGTAATCTTCAAACAGAAATTGTACCAAACTCTGAAATTTTCAATATGAATATCTAGTTTGTACATCATATTTTGCTTTCTGTAAATTTTACCTTAAAATAATACTAAATGGGAAGTTAAATATAGATACGGATAGCGGTCGAGTAGTTTAGATATTATGAAAGTTTAAAATTTGGAACTCTTAATGTTAAATTCATTCGTAATAAATGCAAAACAGATTGCATTGCTGGTAATTCTTTTAAGCAAAACTCAAGATCTAGTTGGTGGAAGGATCTGTAATTTTATATTAGCATAATTCAAGCTTCTAGAAATTGATTTCTGTTTAAAAAAATCATATTTTATGTTTTTTTATCAAAAAATAATTTTAAAGAAATATTTGTTTTGTCGAAGTTAGGACTTTTAACATAAGATCTTTTTTAACAAAAATCAATAACTGCAAACTTCAAATATGTGAATTACAAAATTACAGCTTATTCTGAAAAGTAGTTCTAGAGATATGCTTAAAAAACTACCCGCATTACAATCTGTATTGCAACGATCAAAAATGAATGAATAGGAGTTCAAAATTTCAAATCTTTATAATTCCAGTGAATTCCAATTAATTTTTCAGGAGTGAAATTCGCCTGAAACTAATGAGTACCATACAAGTGGATTTTTCTTGCTAAACTGAGCGTGGGAACTTTGCTCAGTTTAGCAAGAAAAATCCACTTGTATGTTACTCTTTATAATTCTTAAAGTAGTGACCTGAATGACTTCCAGTTTGCTATCCTAAGGTAAGATTTAACTATAAAATAAAATATAATGTCAAAATTAGGTGTTCATATTGAAAATTTCAAGGTTTGATGCAATTTCAGTATGAAGAATAATATATCCCCTAAACTCTTTTTTTAGGTGCGTTCGTAATTATATAAATACGTAGCACCTATTGTCATCGCTTGGTCCATCCGTCTGTCTGTCTGTCCGTCCATCCGCATATAGCAATGCAAAAACTACCCAACCGAATGGTTTGTAATTTAACCCTTTCCGGTGCGGAGTAATTCTGTTTTTAAAATGATGAAATAATGGACTGACACCAGAATTTACAAAAAAATTATTAGAAAATAAAAACTTGCTAATTTTTCATTACTTTCTAAAAGTAAAAAAATAATTAAATATTCTTGGTGCCGTTGGTCAGTTTTGGAATTAAAATTAGGTGTCCTTTTTTGTGACCACCGCCCGCTAAAGTGTTAAGATATATTATCTTTGCAGAATTTTGTCGAGACATTTCAAATTTTGTAAAAATCGAATCAAAACTTTAGGAGATATTAATAAAATTATTTATTAAGAAATTTAAATATTTTTTTTTTTTAAACCAGTGCTTTCTTGTTAGCGTAGCTTCCGAGGTTAAATCGTTAAGCGACCGAGATACTTATTTTATGACAGAAATTAATCTGCAGACGATATAATTCATTTCACAGAATTAAAAATCATCAAGATCTGAATATTTATATAACTAGCTATAGTACGAACGCACCTTCCTTTGTCACGTTTGACGTACAATTTCCAACTTGTTTAAAACATAAATTGAAAGATGACAATTTCTAATTGAATGCCTATTTCATTTTTTTTTCTAGGGCAATTTTGTTGGTTAAAATGTATGGTATGTTCTCCCTCTCTCTTTTTTAGGTAGATTTCGTAAGAAATACTACCTATTACATTCTCCCCTAAGTTGGAATTTTTGCAGATCTACGCCGATCATGACTCTCAGAACCCAAACCATCCCCAGTTCAAAACTTTATATATCTATCTATCTATGTCACTTTTTTATGGACACGATAACTGCAATAATTCTGCACAGATCTATTCCAAACTGATACATAAAATCAAGGGGCATAGTTTGTTAATGGGCTAGACTATTTCCATTTGCCTTGCATTATAGCTAAAAATTGATCTTTTACAATAAAACAAAGTGATCAAACATTTTGCTTATAAAAATACTATTATTTCACTATATAAAGTATACAATTTACTATCAGTCAAAAATCTTTCCAAGACTTAAATCAGTCCTGAGACTGAAGGTCTTACAGCCATGTTTTAAATGTACCTGCGCATAATAAGCATACCTATTACTTAATTTAATAAAAAGTATCTTTTAATAAAATGCTCCTTAATAAATACATTACTAACTTTTTTACATTCTTTGTTATAAGCAGGGTTGTTATGATTTAGCCCAACCCAAAAAACCCACAGGAAAAAAACCAACTGGGTTATTTCAAAATTAATCTTAAGTAATCTTAATCTAACTTTAAATTACATAGGTAATATATTTCTTAATGTCAGTACACCAGTCGTAAAGTTTATCACCCTCCACCCCAAAGGAAAAAAGTCTTAATTCTCCCAATGACAATTTTTAAAACAAATAATTGTAACTTAATTTTCTATAAGTATGTGTAACTATCACAAACACAAAAACTAATTTTTTTCCCATTAAAAAAATACTTTGATATATAATCCGGAAGTTGAAACTCGTAACAAAATACCACATATGCTGAGAATCCTAATTTAATGATGTAGACATGTAGAATTATTTGGTTTATTCTATTAATTAGTTATAATAAAAAATACTTTAGAGCAAATATTTTTTCCCAGTTCTGTGAATTTTGTTATGTCCAGTTTCAATTGCAAAAATTTTTTCTGAATTAAATATAAACTACCACCCAACTTAATTCAATAACAACATAAACTAAGGGAAAACCGAAATTTCTTATTTATTTACCTCGGGCTGAGGAAATGTTACTTACTGTGCCCAAGAAAGAATATAGCAACACATTTTTAAATGCAAACTAAAAAAAAAAAAAAAATCTTGCAATCTATCATTAATTAATATGTTTCAGAATGAATTTTTTCTAGAGAAAATATTTATTATATATAGGCAATTACTTCAATTAAAATGAATAAAGATACTTTATCCTTAACAAAATGTTAGTTTAAAAGTTCTGATTCTGCACTAGTATTAGTATAGTACTTTAATGATAATTTCATTGTTAAAACTATTACTAATAATCAATTTATCTAAAAGCAAAGCATAATTTTGGTTATTGTCAATGATTAATATATATATTTGTAATCAATTAGTTACTTTAAATTGTATTTAGTAATAAGTACATTTTTTCAAACATTCTGAACCACCTCTAACTTAAAAAACCCTGATAAAACCCCAAAAACCCTGATAAAACCCAAAAAACACTGATAAAACCCAAAAAACACTGATAAAACCCAGTGGGTTGGGTTTTTTCTGAAAAAACCCGGGCATTTAGCAAACCTGGTTATAAGACATTTTTAAATTTAATACTTAAATACAAAATGTTTAGTTTCTTTAAACTTTAACAGTTATAAGAGTTTAAAAGTCCTAATTTTTTCTTTATTTTACACTAATCAATCATAACTAATTTAATAGCGGAACAGCTTCGGTATTAGCCTGCTGTCCACCATCTTGTTTTTTAAAAAAACATTTGTTTTGTTTCTCATTTCAAAAATAATTTTCATCCATATTTACTTATACAAGTAAACAAGTTATTTAATTAAATTGACTGATTTATTTATATTTAATAATAAAAGTTAAAATGTTTTGATTTAACTTGATTATCTCAGAAACAAAACAAATGTTTTGATTTATCACCGGTGGTTAGACATCTCATTTTTTAAATCAAAACATTTCAACTTTTATTATTAAATATAAATTAATTAGTATTCTGTTTTATATTTAACTTGATTATGTCAGAAACAAAACAAATGTTTTGAAAAAATCAAAACATTTGTTTTGTTTCTGACATAATCAAGTTAAATCAAAACATTTTAACTTATTATTAAATATAAATAAATCAGTCAATAAAATTAAATAACTTGTTTACTTGTATAAGTAAATATGGATGAAAATTATTTTGGAAATGAGAAACAAAACAAATATGTTTTGCAATTGAATCCATTTGGACACTACACTGTTAACTAGTATTTTAAAAAAACAAATTGCACAAATTGTGCTTATTAGTTGCTAAAATCAGTGTAAAAATTGTTTTAAACTCATAAAAGACCTAAAATCCTACATGTTTCGGCTTTAAACTTAAAGCCATCATCGGGGAAGAGGAACAACACAAACGACTACTGATCTTTTAATTTTCGACACGAGAAAATTGAAATTAACAGTATGGAAAAATTTAAATAAAATAAGCGGGCGCTCTCTGTTGCCAAAGAGCGAAAAACAAAACAATGAATTAACAAGGGGTTAAAAATGTATCCCATAAACTAGGTATGTTGAAAGAAAAGTTATCATTACAAATACAATCTTTTCTAATTTTAATTTCCAATGATTCCCTAATGGCGGCTTTAAATGGGTTATTGAACCTATGGATAATTCTAGCTTTATCGAAATTAATTACAGTATCATTATTTTTAGCGTAAAACCGGGAGAGTGCAGTGGATAACTTTCCAAACACATAACGACATAAAATTTTCTTTCAACATACCTAGTTTATGGGATACATTTTTAACCCCTTGTTAATTCATTGTTTTGTTTTTCGCTCTTTGGCAACAGAGAGCGCCCGCTTATTTTATTTAAATTTTTCCATACTGTTGATTTCAATTTTCTCGTGTCGAAAATTAAAAGATCAGTAGTCGTTTGTGTTGTTCCTCTTCCCCGATGATGGCTTTAAGTTTAAAGCCGAAACATGTAGGATTTTAGCTCTTTTATGAGTTTAAAACAATTTTTACACTGATTTTAGCAACTAATAAGCACAATTTGTGCAATTTGTGTTTTTAAAATATGTTTTGATTTAAAAAAACAAGATGACGGACAGCAGGCTAATACCGAAGCTTAGCCGTCCATTTTCTAAAATGGCAGAAAAAACAAGTAATGAAGCACACCGATTGGTTGGATCTTATATTTTAATGCCTGATATTGCAAAGCCTATACCATGCCACACAGACCAAAATTAACCCTCCTAAACCTGTGCTTGTGGCAGGCCTCGCAGACCTGGTAAAAGATAATGTATTGTGCTGTCTTCTAAAAAAAAAAAACCCACACTGAAAGGTATCCTAAAAAAAAAAAAAAAAAAAAACACCCTAGTACTACACCAAATATTTTACAAAAGTCATTTTTTTTTCTGTTGTTATGCACCATTTAGAATAAAAAGCAGACAAATTATTTGGAGACATCTACCTCATATTGAATGATATTTTACAACTTCACAATCTCCACAAGTACAAACATTTAAATAAAAAACTGATTAACTTAATTCATATTATGTTTTAACTACCTTTAACTTTTATCTTGCTGCTCGCACAGTAACAATATTGCAACTGCTTTCTTGACACACACTTAACCCCTTCGGCCCTGACGTCCTACTAATAGGACATATGTTTTATTGAGTATTATTTTTTCTTAAACATTATTTTTATTAATTCCAGCACCTAATAGTGATAGTATGAATCTCTACATTTCCTATTATGATTTCACTTATGTTTAGCATTTAGTAATAATAATAATTTTCATAATTATTAGCAAGCCGTTGACATTTCTTTTAATTAAAACAACGTTTCATTCTTTGCAGGATTATTATATGGAGAGAAAAGTAGAATTAGAATTAAAATCTTACCTTGCGACGCTCCGTTGTTGCGTCTATCGTTTTCGACTGGGAACGAAGTGAAAGTGAACAAACGGGGCCACAGGACATAGCCCACGATAATCCGGCGGGATTGTCTGTCATCCGGGACAGCGTCGCGTCGGGCGTCGGCATCATCATCATCATCGTAAGCTACCGCAGTGTTGCCACATTGGTGAGGGAAGAATCCGCCAAAACGTAAGAAAAATGCCGCCAGATTCATTACGTTATATCATCATTATAATTTTATTTTGAACAAATAATGCATTAAAACGGAACTATGATTTAAAAGAAAGCTAAAAACGGTTTACGCAACTCTTTACGCAAACATATTCAGGATCCTTGCTGGGGGGAGGGGGAGATAGGGGAAGGCGTTCTCCTTCCCTACAAAGGAAAAAAATCAGTTTTAGACAGGTTTCTGTCAGGGGTTGTGTTCAAGAAAGAAGATCGCGCGGCGCGCGGGCGAAGGAGAGAAAGGTTATGGAGTAGGTCTTTTCGGAAATTGAAATAATTTAATATATTGAAATAATTTAATTATTTCAATTATTTTACGCTTCTGTGGCTCGGATTAGGTGAAACTAGCGACTACACATCTTTATCCTCCAAAAAAAATGGATTTTATAATAGAAATATCTATTTTTATTTCATCATAACAAACCCCCCGAAACATTCATGAAACGTGATCAGATAGCCCGATCAGCGTTCATAACCTGCAAATATTTAGCGCGGGCTGCGCGCGGGTGACTCACAAACATTCTGTGGGCGATTTGATCACGTGATTGGGCTTTTTGTGTCTTACTTGGTTTGGTAGGTTGATGGATACAGCTGTAGCAACATGATCGGATATCTGAAAAATTTCAACTTTTTAACATTCTAAAATGATTTTTTAAGCCTTTGATCCAACATAAAAATAATAGAATATGAAAGTATGATGTATATATATATATATATATATATCATAATATAATTATATTATATATATATATATATATATAGACATCATATAGTTACATAACTGCTGTCAACTTATATGTCTCTAAAACTACAGCACCTACTAATAGCAGTTACATAAATATATATATTGTACAAAACAATGCATATAATAAAATAAAGTTTAATTTTCTATAACCAGTGCACCTTTAACTAACAAGGCGAGAGGACGTTCGGATCACCGAATTCCTGAAACACAGTATTGGTGGTTTCAATAAAATAGACGCTTTCAGTCGTGACGTCAATGATGACGTTTTGCTTGGAAACTGACTCCAAACAAATAGTTGCTATGTTGTATTTTCTATTATGTTTGTATATTATACCTAAATCTTATGATTATATCTCACGGCAAAGCGTTTTAATACATTATATGCAGTGGTAATATTTTCTACGATTTATATTTAATAAGAAATGACACATAGCAACCGTTTGTTTGGAGTCAGTATCCAAGCAAAACGTCATGACTGACGTCACACTGAAAGCGTCTATTAATGTAAACTATATAAAAAAAAAAAAAAAAAAAAAAAAAAAAAGAATTGGGTACTTTTTGGTTAACCGGGCACCAGTGAAACAAATATAAATATATACACAGACACATATATATACATACATATATAAACAAACATATATGTAGATATATATTTATACTTTTTTTCACTGGCGCCCGGCTAACCGAAAAGTACCAAAAATTGTTATGTACTTTACTGACGTTTGGGTTGTCCTACACAGATGAAAAGTATGGATACAAAGTGAATGCTCGCCGTTTATTTCCGATTTTTTTTCCCTAAAATTATTTATTAGTTGCTTTATATTTTTTGGGAAAAATAGAATGTTAATAAATCAAGGTCGTGATAACAACATGTTAAAAGATTATTTCTTTATTTGTAATAGTAAAATAAAATCTTTGTTAAAATTTGATAAAAAAGCTTTTAAATATTTTATTAAAATATATTTTTCGATAACAATCTTGTTGAAACATAATTATTAATTCTAAAAATTTATTTTTCTTGAAATTCATTTTTTGATGTAAATTGCATTACTTATTATATTGCAATAAACATCATAAAACACGAGAAACAAATGCTAAAATACTTGTACATTCAGTAGAAAATTTATAAACATTCTAACTATATTTTTTTTATATTCATTACGAAACTAGACGGTAAACCACATGTATTTTACCTCTTTACAAAAATAGGTACTGATATTTCTAGTTTAAATAATGTATATATTTTACATTTTATTTTTATAATATTTTTTACATTGTAAAATATGCTTTGCATTCTATTCACACTAAAAATTCACTGTTGAAGTACTCATTATAAAAACATGGAGAAATTCGTGCAAATTGACTATATTTCCATTCCTTATTTTACATTTGCTAAAAAGAAAAAAAAATAATAAATAATAATGTTTAAATATTAAAAGGCACTGTAATGTAAAATTTTAATCGTAAAATAGCTGAATTTGTCGTATTTAATTAAATAAGTAATTGTTAATAATATCAAATTTTACTTTTATAAAATATATTCCATTAATCATGAAAAATACAAAGCAACCGATTAAACATTTTTAAATGAAAAATATAGAAAAATCAAACGGAAATCTTGAGGGATCGAACCCGCAACCTACAGGATCAAGAGCAGTGCTCTAACCATTCGGCCACCAAGTTCACTTCCAAATTTCAACAAAACATCATTAAAATACTGTCCGACCACGTATTGTGTGGAATATTATCAAGGGTAAAATAAGGACGATTCCAAATACAGACGCCTCGCAGGGAGAAATAAGAAATATAATTACTGGAGAAGCAAACTTCCACCAGTAACTTTTAATAGAATTATTCGGCAGATTTTAGCGCCTTAATCCTGCAGAATTTCTATACAGAAAATTTCTATTCCGTTTAACTGGTGAGAGTTTACCCTTGCGGTAATCAAGCTTTAGTTGTCACCCCTAATAACTAGTCGATTCTTCCATTTCCGCCTTTAAACCGGATGTTCACCTTTCCATCTAATCGGTGGTACAACAGTAAGTAAATTAGTCAAATGAAGGACCGTGTTCATTATCATTGATTTGGATGTCCAAATCAATGATAATGAACGCAGGCCTTTCAATTTCTTTCACAGTATAGACTCACTCGATATTTTAATCTCCATCGCCCGCGCGCCGCCTGATCTTCTGTTCTGAACAGCCCCTAGGAAATTTAAGTGACTTAAGTAACGTTTTTGAAGCGGGCGACCCGGAACGAGATTTGACTGATCCCTGTGTTTGAGACATGAACCTAGAAGAGATGGACCGGACTCCAACGTTACAGATATTGGGAATTCAAGCGCTCGAATACGCCATCTGGTGGAAAAAAGATATAACTTCTCCCTTCAGGAAAATCCCTTGCAATCCCATTGCGTTACATGCATTTTTTATTTGTTCATAATGATTATTTTTATGCACAATTTCAGATTTCATGTGCTATTTGTGTTCTGTGTTTATATGTCAAAGTAAAATTATCCGAATTTGAATATCTAACACTTTTAAACGCGTTTACAATAAATAATGGTTTCAATGGCACTTTAGCATTAGTTAAAGGGCCAATTTTCCTGTACCGACGGCTGCAATCAGCGCCTCTATAGGCCGTTTTAAGTCCCAATGGTCCTCTTTAAACATCGACAAACGTCGAAAACTATCGCAGCGGGGCGCAGCGCCATCTACTGAGTTTTTTCTTATAAAATTAACATTATCAAATTAATCATTTTAAAAGTAAAATAAATGCATGAATTTGAGAAGAAAAACATATTTTAGACTTTCGTGAAATTTATATTCGAAGAAACTATTTAGCTTATGCTTCCCTTTACTTCCAGAACAATGAATTATGACTTTTATTATTATTATTATTTTATTTTATTTATTTATTGTTTTTTTTTTTTTTGCAAGAAAATTTTTAGATAAATTCAGATTGTTTACTTCAACATTTTTATTGAGTAAACAATTAAATAATTGTATTAAAAATGTAAGAATTTTAAACACAAAAACCTAAATAATTTAAAATAAGTAAAGTAAGTAGGTTACATTCAACACAAACTTTTTAGCATGAAGTCTGTTTTGTAAGTTTTAAATGTGAATTATCATCTAACATTAATTTCTTTCTAAAAGATAATATAAAATATATTTACTATCTTTATCAATTATAGTTTGTCATGCAACATAAGATTTATTTGAATGTTTTTTTTAGATGATGAAAGTTATACTTACTACTCAAAATATTTCCTAAAATACCTGTATAAAACAAACTTGGATTATTTTCATACTTTTCTGGGTTTTTTTCCCCCTCCCAATCTTAAAAAATAGATATAATAATTCCAATATTTTAAATACATAATATTAACTTGCAGCTTTTTATAACTAATATTAAGAGTTACTGTTGCATTATAGTGTACTGGGCAACCGATTTTAATTAAATAAGTAATTGTTAATAATATCAAATTTTACTTTTATAAAATATATTCCATTAATCATGAAAAATACAAAGCAACCGATTAAACATTTTTAAATGAAAAATATAGAAAAATCAAACGGAAATCTTGAGGGATCGAACCCGCAACCTACAGGATCAAGAGCAGTGCTCTAACCATTCGGCCACCAAGTTCACTTCCAAATTTCAACAAAACATCATTAAAATACTGTCCGACCACGTATTGTGTGGAATATTATCAAGGGTAAAATAAGGACGATTCCAAATACAGACGCCTCGCAGGGAGAAATAAGAAATATAATTACTGGAGAAGCAAACTTCCACCAGTAACTTTTAATAGAATTATTCGGCAGATTTTAGCGCCTTAATCCTGCAGAATTTCTATACAGAAAATTTCTATTCCGTTTAACTGGTGAGAGTTTACCCTTGCGGTAATCAAGCTTTAGTTGTCACCCCTAATAACTAGTCGATTCTTCCATTTCCGCCTTTAAACCGGATGTTCACCTTTCCATCTAATCGGTGGTACAACAGTAAGTAAATTAGTCAAATGAAGGACCGTGTTCATTATCATTGATTTGGATGTCCAAATCAATGATAATGAACGCAGGCCTTTCAATTTCTTTCACAGTATAGACTCACTCGATATTTTAATCTCCATCGCCCGCGCGCCGCCTGATCTTCTGTTCTGAACAGCCCCTAGGAAATTTAAGTGACTTAAGTAACGTTTTTGAAGCGGGCGACCCGGAACGAGATTTGACTGATCCCTGTGTTTGAGACATGAACCTAGAAGAGATGGACCGGACTCCAACGTTACAGATATTGGGAATTCAAGCGCTCGAATACGCCATCTGGTGGAAAAAAGATATAACTTCTCCCTTCAGGAAAATCCCTTGCAATCCCATTGCGTTACATGCATTTTTTATTTGTTCATAATGATTATTTTTATGCACAATTTCAGATTTCATGTGCTATTTGTGTTCTGTGTTTATATGTCAAAGTAAAATTATCCGAATTTGAATATCTAACACTTTTAAACGCGTTTACAATAAATAATGGTTTCAATGGCACTTTAGCATTAGTTAAAGGGCCAATTTTCCTGTACCGACGGCTGCAATCAGCGCCTCTATAGGCCGTTTTAAGTCCCAATGGTCCTCTTTAAACATCGACAAACGTCGAAAACTATCGCAGCGGGGCGCAGCGCCATCTACTGAGTTTTTTCTTATAAAATTAACATTATCAAATTAATCATTTTAAAAGTAAAATAAATGCATGAATTTGAGAAGAAAAACATATTTTAGACTTTCGTGAAATTTATATTCGAAGAAACTATTTAGCTTATGCTTCCCTTTACTTCCAGAACAATGAATTATGACTTTTATTATTATTATTATTTTATTTTATTTATTTATTGTTTTTTTTTTTTTTGCAAGAAAATTTTTAGATAAATTCAGATTGTTTACTTCAACATTTTTATTGAGTAAACAATTAAATAATTGTATTAAAAATGTAAGAATTTTAAACACAAAAACCTAAATAATTTAAAATAAGTAAAGTAAGTAGGTTACATTCAACACAAACTTTTTAGCATGAAGTCTGTTTTGTAAGTTTTAAATGTGAATTATCATCTAACATTAATTTCTTTCTAAAAGATAATATAAAATATATTTACTATCTTTATCAATTATAGTTTGTCATGCAACATAAGATTTATTTGAATGTTTTTTTTAGATGATGAAAGTTATACTTACTACTCAAAATATTTCCTAAAATACCTGTATAAAACAAACTTGGATTATTTTCATACTTTTCTGGGTTTTTTTCCCCCTCCCAATCTTAAAAAATAGATATAATAATTCCAATATTTTAAATACATAATATTAACTTGCAGCTTTTTATAACTAATATTAAGAGTTACTGTTGCATTATAGTGTAAATCATAAAATTTTTGTTCACTTGACAGATAACCATTATGAAGTGAAAATTTTCCCTGCCTCTCTTTTGCTACACAAAAGATTATTTTCATGTATATATTTAAAACACAGGGCTGTTGTTTTAGTCATCTGCCTTGAACTTTCTACTGAACCAATTTTAATTTTTTTAAAAATAAAAGCTGTTCATTTGTAGATGTGCCCACAACTAGCTTTTTTTTTTTTTTTTTAACAGTCTCATTTTTATATTTTAATTTTAAACGTTTTTTATGATATTTTTTCAAAATGGTGGAAACTAAGTTAAGCTTTTCTCTCCAAAACATAAAATAAATTTACCTTATCACATTCTACCAATCAAGAAAGTAGTTATAGAATGCACACGACAGTTTTGTTTTCGATTTTGACAGATTTTCAACAAATATTGGCGGCATTTTTTTTATGGATAAAACAATATACTTTTAGACAGTTACAACAAGCTCTATTTTAAAAATAAAATAAAAATCGTTGTTTATATATTCACGAATTAAAAATGTGATCGATATTAATACAAATATATTTAGTAGTGATAACATGTCAAAATTGTAGCAATAGACCTAATTTTTAATCGCACTATAACAAATAATTAAGTAACATATTTGACAATAGAGATGGATGAGTGTTAATTAACACATATATTAACATTTATATAGCTTAAAACAGTAATTATTTTGTTAGATAACAGATATTTTAGCTCAAAATAAAATAGCCATAACTTCCTTAGGTGCAGAAAATAAACTCGGATTCTTTTTTCCTAAGGCTTTATTTCTCTTTAAAGAGCTGGGATATCCAGTATCACAACCCGGAGCAAAACAATTTCTGGCCATAATGTGTTTAAGAGCTCTTTAAATTAATTAAAATTAGAAAAAATTGTAACTTCTCCTATTCTTTGCATGTAAATCTGCTATCGCTGCGAATCGTTGCGCCCTCTGATGGCTTATAGATCAACTAAATTTCAAGGACTATTTTTCAAGCTAAATCCCCATTATGGATTCCGGTCCAGGTATCTAGGTTCATGGTTTGAGA
The DNA here is from genome assembly GCA_963931845.1 of Maratus michaelseni. Classification (NCBI taxonomy): domain Eukaryota; kingdom Metazoa; phylum Arthropoda; class Arachnida; order Araneae; family Salticidae; genus Maratus; species Maratus michaelseni. The sequence continues at coordinate 66,246,850 of OZ007586.1, read as the reverse complement.
CGCATATTCGCCGTTCCCAACCGTCAGGGAAAAAAAACAAATTGCGCATGCGTCAAAACTTAGAGATTGAAAATCTTAGGCTACAAAACGTGAATAAGGTGTCCAGATTGGCGCTTTTAGCGTATCAGGAGTGACATTTCGATCAACATTTATTTCATTTTTTTTTTCTGTGGGCAGATATCATTTATATATAGGTGTTTTTTAATAAGCCAATTAAATTTTTTTCTCTTAGTGTTTATTATTTTAAATTATCTGCAAACTATTTATTTTTTAAATAATTAAACGTAATTTAGCGAAATTTGACCACCTTTACCCATGTAGAAATATATTGATTTTACCAGAAGGAATTGCAAATAATACAAAACTTATTTAAAATTGTATTTTTACTTATTTTATAATTTCCTGAGTTTATTATTTTATTTATTTTTTACCTTTGCTGTGGGAAAGTAGTATGATATTATTAAAATATTTAGTACCAACGCTTATGAAATTATTTTTTATTATATAGAGATTAATTTATAAGATATAAATTTATGCAAATGAGCTTATCAGTAAGTAACTTAAATGTATTGTTTAAACTTTATTGTTATTTAATAATAATAATGTTAGTTTTTTAAATCTTGTATGTTCTAATTGCCAATTGGTAATTGCTTTCAATTAACATTAAAAAAATTAAACAATGCATATAATTTAAATTAAATTGAAATTTTTACAAAATTAATAGTTATTTATTTTTTGCATTCTATCTCAGGCGTCGATGCAGGTTTTTTTTTTTTTTTTTTTTTTTTTTTTTTTGGGGGGGGGGGGGGGGGCATTTTGTGAAAAATAAAGGTTATTTTTGTGAAATTTATTATATTTTTGTGAAAAATGACATTTTTTAACGAAAGATGAAATCCAGTTAATCAAATTCAAACCAAACATTTATAAACAAAAACTTTTAAAAATCCTTTTGCTGAAGTTTTCCCCTCTGGTGAACTTGTTTGTTTACAAATTACACATTTTAAAACATCACAAAATAACAAATAAATAATAAATAGTCAGTTTTTATGGAATAGAATTTTATGAAGGGGCCCATTTTATCAAATTTATTTTTGTGAAGGGGCCTCTTTTATCAAATAGATGTTTGTGAAGGGCCCCATTTTATCATATAGATTTTTGTGAAGACATTTATTAAAAACATGACATTAGTGAAGACATTACATTTTATTAAATAGATTTTTGTGAAGGGACCCTAAATAGGCCCCAATTTTTTCCTGGATCGACCCCTGTTAATATATATTTTATTACCTATTAAATACAATTTAGTGAATATTTTACTATTGTCTTCTTTTTCGATATAACATGTAGGAAATGATTCTTTTGATTGTCTTATAAACAATTAAAATCTCTATTTAGATAATCCTTTCAATAATCACTTTCTCTTTTGATCATTGGACACAGATGGTAGCACAAAAGACACTTTATGGATATATATATATATATATATATAATTCCATATTCCATTTTGATCTTATTTAATTCTTTAATCATTTCTTTTAATTAAAACGTACGTTTCATTCTTTGCAGGATTATTATATGGAGAGAAAAGTAGAATTAGAATTAAAATCTTACCTTGCGACGCTCCGTTGTTGCGTCTATCGTTTTCGACTGGGAACGAAGTGAAAGTGAAAAAACGGGGCCACAGGGCGTAGCCCACGATAATCCGGCGGGATTGTCTGTCATCCGGGACAGCGTCGCTTCGGGCGTCGGCATCATCATCATCATCGTAAGCTACCGCAGTGTTGCCACATTGGTGAGGGAAGAATCCGCCAAAACGTAAGAAAAATGCCGCCAGATTCGTTACGTTATATCATCATTATAATTTTATTTTGAACAAATAATGCATTAAAACGGAACTATGATTTAAAAGAAAGCTAAAAACGGTTTACGCAACTCTTTAAGCAAACATATTCAGGATCCTTGCTGGGGGGAGGGGGAGATAGGGGAAGGCGTTCTCCTTCCCTACAAAGGAAAAAAATCAGTTTTAGACAAGTTTCTGTCCGGGGTTGTGTTCAAGAAAGAAGATCGCGCGGCGCGCGGGCGAAGGAGAGAAAGGTTATGGAGTAGGTCTTTCCGGAAATTGAAATAATTTAATATATTGAAATAATTTAATTATTTCAATTATTTTAAGCTTCTGTGGCTCGGATTAGGTGAAACTAGCGACTACACATCTTTATCCTCCAAAAAAAATGGATTTTATAATAGAAATATCTATTTTTATTTCATCATAACAAACCCCCGAAACATTCATGAAACGTGATCAGATAGCCCGATCAGCGTTCATAACCTGCAATTATTTAGCGCGGGCTGCGCGCGGGTGACTCACAAAAATTCTGTGGGCGATTTGATCACGTGATTGGGCTTTTTGTGTCTTACTTGGTTTGGTAGGTTGATGGATACAGCTGTAGCAACATGATCGGATATCTGAAAAATTTCAACTTTTTAACATTCTAAAATGATTTTTTAAGCCTTTGATCCAACATAAAAATAATAGAATATGAAAGTATGATGTGTATATATATATATATATATATATATATCATAATATAATTATATTATATATATATATATATATATAGACATCATATAGTTACATAACTGCTGTCAACTTATATGTCTCTAAAACTACAGCACCTACTAATAGCAGTTACATAAATATATATATTGTACAAAACAATGCATATAATAAAATAAAGTTTAATTTTCTATAACCAGTGCACCTTTAACTAACAAGGGAGAGGACGTCCGGATCACCGAATTCCTGAAACACAGTATTGGTGGTTTCAATAAAATAGACGCTTTCAGTCGTGACGTCAATGATGACGTTTTGCTTGGAAACTGACTCCAAACAAATAGTTGCTATGTTGTATTTTCTATTATGTTTGTATATTATACCTAAATCTTATGATTATATCTCACGGCAAAGCGTTTTAATACATTATATGCAGTGGTAATATTTTCTACGATTTATATTTAATAAGAAATGACACATAGCAACCGTTTGTTTGGAGTCAGTATCCAAGCAAAACGTCATGACTGACGTCACACTGAAAGCGTCTATTAATGTAAACTATATAAAAAAAAAAAAAAAAAAAAAAAAAAGAATTGGGTACTTTTTGGTTAACCGGGCACCAGTGAAACAAATATAAATATATACACAGACACATATATATACATACATATATAAACAAACATATATGTAGATATATATTTATACTTTTTTTCACTGGCGCCCGGCTAACCGAAAAGTACCAAAAATTGTTATGTACTTTACTGACGTTTGGGTTGTCCTACACAGATGAAAAGTATGGATACAAAGTGAATGCTCGCCGTTTATTTCCGATTTTTTTTCCCTAAAATTATTTATTAGTTGCTTTATATTTTTTGGGAAAAATAGAATGTTAATAAATCAAGGTCGTGATACCAACATGTTAAAAGATTATTTCTTTATTTGTAATAGTAAAATAAAATCTTTGTTAAAATTTGATAAAAAAGCTTTTAAATATTTTATTAAAATATATTTTTCGATAACAACCTTGTTGAAACATAATTATTAATTCTAAAAATTTATTTTTCTTGAAATTCATTTTTTGATGTAAATTGCATTATTTATTATATTGCAATAAACATCATAAAACACGAGAAACAAATGCTAAAATACTTGTACATTCAGTAGAAAATTTCTAAACATTCTAACTATATTTTTTTTATATTCATTACGAAACTAGACGGTAAACCACATGTATTTTACCTCTTTACAAAAATAGGTACTGATATTTCTAGTTTAAATAATGTATATATTTTACATTTTATTTTTATAATATTTTTTACATTGTAAAATATGCTTTGCATTCTATTCACACTAAAAATTCACTGTTGAAGTACTCATTATAAAAACATGGAGAAATTCGTGCAAATTGACTATATTTCCATTCCTTATTTTACATTTGCTAAAAAGAAAAAAAATAATAATAATAATGTTTAAATATTAAAAGGCACTGTAATGTAAAATTTTAATCGTAAAATAGCTGAATTTGTCGTATTTAATTAAATAAGTAATTGTTAATAATATCAAATTTTACTTTTATAAAATATATTCCATTAATCATGAGAAATACAAAGCAACCGATTAAACATTTTTAAATGAAAAATATAGAAAAATCAAACGGAAATCTTGAGGGATCGAACCCGCAACCTACAGGATCAAGAGCAGTGCTCTAACCATTCGGCCACCAAGTTCACTTCCAAATTTCAACAAAACATCATTAAAATAAGTAAATTAGTCAAATGAAGGACCGTGTTCATTATCATTGATTTGGATGTCCAAATCAATGATAATGAACGCAGGCCTTTCAATTTCTTTCACAGTATAGACTCACTCGATATTTTAATCTCCATCGCCCGCGCGCCGCCTGATCTTCTGTTCTGAACAGCCCCTAGGAAATTTAAGTGACTTAAGTAACGTTTTTGAAGCGGGCGACCCGGAACGAGATTTGACTGATCCCTGTGTTTGAGACATGAACCTAGAAGAGATGGACCGGACTCCAACGTTACAGATATTGGGAATTCAAGCGCTCGAATACGCCATCTGGTGGAAAAAAGATATAACTTCTCCCTTCAGGAAAATCCCTTGCAATCCCATTGCGTTACATGCATTTTTTATTTGTTCATAATGATTATTTTTATGCACAATTTCAGATTTCATGTGCTATTTGTGTTCTGTGTTTATATGTCAAAGTAAAATTATCCGAATTTGAATATCTAACACTTTTAAACGCGTTTACAATAAATAATGGTTTCAATGGCACTTTAGCATTAGTTAAAGGGCCAATTTTCCTGTACCGACGGCTGCAATCAGCGCCTCTATAGGCCGTTTTAAGTCCCAATGGTCCTCTTTAAACATCGACAAACGTCGAAAACTATCGCTGCGGGGCGCAGCGCCATCTACTGAGTTTTTTCTTATAAAATTAACATTATCAAATTAATCATTTTAAAAGTAAAATAAATGCATGAATTTGAGAAGAAAAACATATTTTAGACTTTCGTGAAATTTATATTCGAAGAAACTATTTAGCTTATGCTTCCCTTTACTTCCAGAACAATGAATTATGACTTTTATTATTATTATTATTTTATTTTATTTATTTATTGTTTTTTTTTTTTTTTGCAAGAAAATTTTTAGATAAATTCAGATTGTTTACTTCAACATTTTTATTGAGTAAACAATTAAATAATTGTATTAAAAATGTAAGAATTTTAAACACAAAAACCTAAATAATTTAAAATAAGTAAAGTAAGTAGGTTACATTCAACACAAACTTTTTAGCATGAAGTCTGTTTTGTAAGTTTTAAATGTGAATTATCATCTAACATTAATTTCTTTCTAAAAGATAATATAAAATATATTTACTATCTTTATCAATTATAGTTTCTCATGCAACATAAGATTTATTTGAATGATTTTTTTAGATGATGAAAGTTATACTTACTACTCAAAATATTTCCTAAAATACCTGTATAAAACAAACTTGGATTATTTTCATACTTTTCTGGGTGTTTTTCCCCCTCCCAATCTTAAAAAATAGATATAATAATTCCAATATTTTAAATACATAGTATTAACTTGCAGCTTTTTATAACTAATATTAAGAGTTACTGTTGCATTATAGTGTAAATCATAAAATTTTTGTTCACTTGACAGATAACCATTATGAAGTGAAAATTTTCCCTGCCTCTCTTTTGCTACACAAAAGATTATTTTCATGTATATATTTAAAACACAGGGCTGTTGTTTTAGTCATCTGCCTTGAACTTTCTACTGAACCAATTTTAATTTTTTTAAAAATAAAAGCTGTTCATTTGTAGATGTGCCCACAACTAGCTTTTTTTTTTTTTAACAGTCTCATTTTTATATTTTAATTTTAAACGTTTTTTATGATATTTTTTCAAAATGGTGGAAACTAAGTTAAGCTTTTCTCTCCAAAACATAAAATAAATTTACCTTATCACATTCTACCAATCAAGAAAGTAGTTATAGAATGCACACGACAGTTTTGTTTTCGATTTTGACAGATTTTCAACAAATATTGGCGGCATTTTTTTTATGGATAAAACAATATACTTTTAGACAGTTACAACTAGCTCTATTTTAAAAATAAAATAAAAATCGTTGTTTATATATTCACGAATTAAAAATGTGATCGATATTAATACAAATATATTTAGTAGTGATAACATGTCAAAATTGTAGCAATAGACCTAATTTTTAATCGCACTATAACAAATAATTAAGTAACATATTTGACAATAGAGATGGATGAGTGTTAATTAACACATATATTAACATTTATATAGCTTAAAACAGTAATTATTTTGTTAGATAACAGATATTTTAGCTCAAAATAAAATAGCCATAACTTCCTTAGGTGCAGAAAATAAACTCGGATTCTTTTTTCCTAAGGCTTTATTTCTCTTTAAAGAGCTGGGATATCCAGTATCACAACCCGGAGCAAAACAATTTCTGGCCATAATGTGTTTAAGAGCTCTTTAAATTAATTAAAATTAGAAAAAATTGTAACTTCTCCTATTCTTTGCATGTAAATCTGCTATCGCTGCGAATCGTTGCGCCCTCTGATGGCTTATAGATCAACTAAATTTCAAGGACTATTTTTCAAGCTAAATCCCCATTATGGATTCCGGTCCAGGTATCTAGGTTCATGGTTTGAGACGCATATTCGCCGTTCCCAACCGTCAGGGAAAAAAAACAAATTGCGCATGCGTCAAAACTTAGAGATTGAAAATCTTAGGCTACAAAACGTGAATAAGGTTGCCAGATTGGCGCTTTTAGCGTATCAGGAGTGACATTTCGATCAACATTTATTTCATTTTTTTTTTTTCTGTGGGCAGATATCATTTATATATAGGTGTTTTTTAATAAGCCAATTAAATTTTTTTCTCTTAGTGTTTATTATTTTAAATTATCTGCAAACTATTTATTTTTTAAATAATTAAACGTAATTTAGCGAAATTTGACCACCTTTACCCATGTAGAAATATATTGATTTTAACAGAAGGAATTGCAAATAATACAAAACTTATTTAAAATTGTATTTTTACTTATTTTATAATTTCCTGAGTTTATTATTTTATTTATTTTTTACCTTTGCTGTGGGAAAGTAGTATGATATTATTAAAATATTTAGTACCAACGCTTATGAAATTATTTTTTATTATATAGAGATTAATTTATAAGATATAAATTTATGCAAATGAGCTTATCAGTAAGTAACTTAAATGTATTGTTTAAACTTTATTGTTATTTAATAATAATAATGTTAGTTTTTTAAATCTTGTATGTTCTAATTGCCAATTGGTATTGCTTTCAATTAACATTAAAAAAATTAAACAATGCATATAATTTAAATTAAATTGAAATTTTTACAAAATTAATAGTTATTTATTTTTTGCATTCTATCTCAGGGGTCGATGCAGGTTTTTTTTTTTTTTTGGGGGGGGGGGGGCATTTTGTGAAAAATAAAGGTTATTTTTGTGAAATTTATTATATTTTTGTGAAAAATGACATTTTTTAACGAAAGATGAAATCCAGTTAATCAAATTCAAACCAAACATTTATAAACAAAAACTTTTAAAAATCCTTTTGCTGAAGTTTTCCCCTCTGGTGAACTTGTTTGTTTACAAATTACACATTTTAAAACATCACAAAATAACAAATAAATAATAAATAGTCAGTTTTTATGGAATAGAATTTTATGAAGGGGCCCATTTTATCATATAGATTTTTGTGAAGGGGCCGATTTTATCATATAGATTTTGGTGAAGACATTTACATTTATTAAAAACATGACATTAGTGAAGACATTACATTTTATTAAATAGATTTTTGTGAAGACATTTACATTTTACATTTATTAAAAACATGACATTAGTGAAGACATTACATTTTATTAAATAGATTTTTGTGAAGGGGCCCTAAATAGGCCCCAATTTTTTCCTGGATCGACCCCTGTTAATATATATTTTATTACCTATTAAATACAATTTAGTGAATATTTTACTATTGTCTTCTTTTTCGATATAACATGTAGGAAATGATTCTTTTTATTGTCTTATAAACAATTAAAATCTCTATTTAGATAATCCTTTCAATAATCACTTTCTCTTTTGATCATTGGACACAGATGGTAGCACAAAAGACACTTTATGGATATATATATATATATATATATATATATATATAATTCCATATTCCATTTTGATCTTATTTAATTCTTAAATGGTAAAATATATTTAATTAAAAATTTTTATTTAGACTTTTTAACATTTTCCAACATAGTTGAAAAGTGTTTATGAATTTGGTTTGTCTGTCCGTTAACTTGCATAAATATCTCAGAGTAAACATACCTAGAGAGCTCATCCCCTTTGCTTTTGCCGGCGAGAAGTAGGGTCCGGATGACCCACGTGACAGTTGGCATTTGGCGGTAAAAGGTTACTAGAAGCAATGCAAGTCTTGGCGCTTTATCGCAGCTTTTGGCAAGGTGCAATACTTTTAAGCTGCGATTCAGAAACTTCAGAACTTCAGACATACACTCAGTAGCAAAATAAAGGGAAAGGTTCACAGATATTTTTCTTATTGTTTATTTATTTTATGCTTTATTTCTTCCATCATTCAAAGAATGTGTCAATAGTAATAAATAAATAAAATAAATTATTAAACTTTTATTTAGATTTAAAAAAAAAATAAATAAATAAAAAAGAATGATATATTATTTTAATAATTTATCCCAGTTTTCAATCTTTCACATGGTTTTATTTATATTTAATTTCATTATATACTTTTTTTTTTAATACAAAGTAATAAATAGGACAGAGAAAGTAAAAAAAAATAGTTTTTAAGCCTGTTCTCAAATACAAAAGAGCTACTTTCTGATACATTTCTGAATTTATTCATTTTTCAAAAACTCATGAAATTGGCAGGTGTTCTCAATCAGAGACTATGTCATCGAAATATGTTTTTTTAATTTTTTGGCAAAGGCAGAAGATTTTTCAGAAAATACAGTCAAAGTGGGCGTTTTGTACCGAATTCTCGACGCAACATCGGGAAAATGGCGAAAAACGCGTCGTCATGTGACATGAATCGCTTATAACTCGATAAGTAATTTATTTATCAAAAAATAAAAAACTCATTTCGATTCCAAATCGCTTCACCAGTCAGACCTGGCAATTTTATGCTTTTGTGTGTAAAAATGATTCAGAAAACGCGTCAGAAAATTTCGCGTTCTTCAGCAGGTCATTTGAGAACCATCTTAAAGAACCTCTTTTTAAGCAATTAGTTTTTAGGCAATTTAATTTTAAGTGCTGGAACGTCAGGAGAGGGGGGGGGGGAATTTTGAGGGAAAGGAAATTTAGATGATTAATTATTAATTTATTACTACTACAAATTAATAACCAGTTGGGAATTATTTTTGTAAATTAAAAAGTGTTAAAAAACTTTATAATTATTTTAATTGAAATACACTGATGTTACATAAGGGACATTTTAATTAAAATGAAATGTATTTTCGTTTCCCAGATATTTCTTCTCTCTTCATGCTTTGGAAAGCTGTATATAAAATTTGAATTTAAAAAGGTTTTTATTAATGATATATATATATATTTAATGCAATGTTGATAAATTTAAATACTAAAGCATGCATAAGCACAGTTTTATAAACAAACAAGAGAAGAAATAATTTAAACAAATTGAATGTAGTCTAATTTTTAAAAATTCATTAAATTAAATTAATAAATGAAAAGCATTTCAATAAAAAGTAAAAAACATATAGAAGTTGAAACATGAAAAAAAATAGACTTAATAAATAAATAAGTAAATAATGCATTGTTTCATTAAATTTTGCTAGATATAAAAAGTAATTATTAATATAACTTCCATAACATTATATAACATTGTTTTGAGCAGTCGATAATAAATATAATAATTTCAAAACTTTTCTGAAGATATAACAAGAGAGTAAACAATATATATATTTCAAAAACTTCAATTAAAAATTATAAAATTATATTAAACTAGTCGGATGTGTCAATCCCAAAACTTTTTTCTATCTCACACAGGTTTCGCATACACTAAAAAGAATCAGCACCAATTTATATCAATGTCTAACTGAAGCTCAAGTTTTATTAAATTCCGTGCATTAGTTCTTGAGATATGACTATCGCTAAAATCGTGTAAATCCTTCAAAATGCTGCTAGCAGCGCCACCTGATGGGTGATTTTTACCAAAAACTAATCAGCACCAATTTATATCAGAGACTAACTGAATATAAAGTTTTATTTAATTCCGAGCATTAGTTCTTGAGATAGAGCTATTGCGGAAATCGCGAAAAATGCTGCATAGCAGCGCCACCTGCCGGGCGATTTTTACCAAAAACTTATCAGCACCAATTTATGTCAGGGACTAACTGAATCTAAAGTTTTATTAAATTCCGAGCATTAGTTCTTGAGATAGAGCTATTGCGGAAATCGCGAAAAATGCTGCTTAGCAGCGCCACCTGCCGGGCTATTTTTACCAAAACCTAATCAGCACCAATTTATATCAGGGACTAACTGAATCTAAAGTTTTATTAAATTCCGAGCATTAGTTCTTGAGATAGAGCTATTGCGGAAATAGCGAAAAATGCTGCATAGCAGCGCCACCTGCCGGGCGATTTTTACTAAAAACTAATCATCACCAATTTATATTAGGGACTAACTGAATCTAAAGTTTTGTTAAATTCCGAGCGTTAGTTCTTGAGATAGAGCGCCCACAAAATTTTTGTCACATACATACAGACAGACAGACAGAGTCACAGACAGACATTTTCTAAAAATAGTCAAATCGTGTTCAGGACCTTCTAAAACGTATAAATCCGTCGAAAACCGGAAGTCGAAAATTTTAATGAATCCAATACTTTCTTCTTGTAAAAATAGAAGAAAGTAAAAATTTGAAAATATTTCAAACATTGCAATAGTTTTTAATTTAAGTAATATTTAAATATTTTCCTTTTAGTACATATGCACCCGTTTATAATTATTTAAAGCATAAATTAAATCTAAAATATGATTTTTCTTTTTTTTAAAGAATTGTTTGCGTTTTAAAAGAAAGAAAACAAGTTTCTTTTGGCGAAAAATTGTATCGCCAAGCACCGTTGTACGAGATGTTCTTAAACTGCTTTTTCAAATCAATTTTTTCCAATTCATTACAATTTTAATATGAAATTGATAACACCAGATGATAGTAAGTCCTACTGTTACATACATTTGCGAAATTAAAAGTAAAATATTTCCTATTTTCAACATTTGAACGTGAATAAACAGTATCATAGTTGGAAAGATATATTTTTAAGATCCTTTAAATATACAAAAGAGGTAATTAGAAATAAATACATAACGGTGAAAGGTAACAAAGCTTGCTCTTTCCTTACAGCCATAGGCACAACAGCTTGCTACCATGATATTTTTGAATCGCAAACAGGAAAAAGTCTAATATCGTCCATAGAAACCTATGCTACTGACACGTTCAGCGGAATGCTTTTTGCCCAGAGTCACGTGACTTCATGCTTGCTGCAGAAAGGGTGCGGAGATTATCTCTCTAGATATGCTTACTCTGAGATAAATATAGTATAGTAGGATTGGTAATGTAATTGATATACATTACTGAGGTTTATCATAGCATGTTTGGTATTGAAAATGAAGCATGTAGCATTTATAGTTCCTTTACAGGGGCACCCAAAAGTATTCCGTTACATTATGGTCTATGTGGGAAAATAATTCATGCTGTATTTTAATAAGTGTTACACTATTTTAAACATAGTGAAATTTGTATATATTATTAAGGTGCACTAGAAGAAGGTTACTATAGAATATGTTATGTGTAGCATTTAGAATACGTTTACAGGGAAGCTCAAAAGTATTTCTTTATTTATTGAGTTAAAGAACTTACAAGTGTATATGCAGCCGAAGTAAGTTTATTTATTTAGATACAGTTTCTGGAGATTGTAAAGTAGCTATAGATATTTTTATTAATATCTTCCCAGTTTTGATTCTTTTTCTTCTATGATCAACTATACTAGATAATAAATTGTTATATAATTGATAATTTATTATTATTATCAAATATAATATAATAATACAATAATATCTAGATTACTATCAATACAATTTTCAGATAATTAAATTGATAGTAACAAATAAAACTTATTACTATTATTAAATTTACAATGGTGTTTTAGGACTTATGAAAGTTTCCTGTGGTATTTTACTTTTTTGTGAATCTGATGATTCAAATTGCTTCAAATGACTTCAAATTGCAATTGATATATTTTAAATCTGTCCTCTGCCTTAGTCACAATCACTACTATATTAAGATATTTAAATGAAAGAGTTTATTGAATTATTTTACCAATAATGCTAGTATGTTACATTTTATAAATTTATTTATTATCATTATTAACTTATTATTATTAAATGTAATCAAATATTAATATTAATAATAAATAAATCAAATATTTTTATTATTTTATCAATTTAAATAGAAAAGAGGTAGTATTTTATCATTACTGCTAGTATGTTATATTTTATAAATTTTATTTATTATCACTATTAACAAAGATAATATTTATAATAAATTTTATCAATAAATTTATAATATTAAGAGAGATTATAAATTTATTTATCTAATATAGATAAAATTTATTATAAGTATTACCTCTTTTTTATTTACATTGATAAAATAATAAAAATATTACTATTTGATAACACTTAATGATAAGTTAATAATGATAATAAATAAATATTACAAAATATAACATACTAGCAGTAATGAAAAAATAATTCAATGAGCTCTTTCATTTAAATATCTTAATAAAGTAGTAATTCTGAAAAAGGAAGAATATGGATTTAAAATATATCAATTGCTAATTCAGGTTTCAGTCACCAGATTCACAAAAGAGTAAAATAATAATAATAATAATAATAATTTATCAAATAAATAACAATTTATTATCTAGTATAGTTAATATTATTATTTATTTGTAAACCACATTAAAGTTGATCATTGAAGAAAAATAATCAAAACTGAGAAGATATTAACAAAAATATCTATATGCATTTTACAATCTTCAGAAACTATAGCTAATTAAATAAACTTACTTCTGCTGCATATCCACGTATGTTCTTTAACTCGATAAATTGTATTATTTTCATCATTTTTGAAAGAAATATACGTATATTGTTCAGGTAAATTCATTATTACGTAAGCTATAAACTGTATCAACGACTGACTTGCACGTGTTCACACAATAATTGGAACAACGTGTGCCTCTGCCTAAAATCCGAAAACCAAGCCAAATGTAATCGCCAACTTGATATATGCAGTAACCTCATAAACCCGGTTCTTGCGCACGCGCAATTTGTTATTTTTTCCCTGACGGTTGGGAATGGCGAATATGCGTTTGAGACCGTTCAATTCAGTCACTTATAGAGTTAAGTAACTTAAAGGTATGTGAAATTTTCTCCGTAAGACAGGTTCCATATTAACAAGTTTTAGTGTAACACACATCGTCTGGTTAAACATCGATAATGGGGAAGTTGCACTCATTCTAAATTATGCCTTCTTTTATGTTTAAATGATGAAGATGACTTTATATTCCTCAAAACTTAACTCGGAAACGCAAAAATAATTTTAAATAACTAGTTATTGGAGTTTTAAACTTCGCTAAAAGCAAAACAAAACCACGTGATCTGAAAACGCAACGGGATTGGTTTGACGTCACTACACATGAAACGCGGATTCTGCTTCAGAGTCGAATGCATGCAGGCTGTTTTGCATTACTTTCTACTTATTATAAACGTCTTTTAAAGACGCATTTACATCAAAACAAAAACAAAAATTAAAGTCAAAAGATTATTTTAACATATCTAAATATAATGCACTATTTATTTATACATTTGCATTAATTTTCATTTAGAAAAGTGATGAAGTTGGTCGGATTCGAAAAATACAAAATCATGTCTTTCGGAATTTTTTTAATTTACTTTTAGGGCAGAAAAACTGCATTTTCATGTGGGTAAAAATACAGGAAACTAAAGCTATCTTTTACTTACTCTTATTTATTTAAACGAAAAAAGAATGATAGTTTTATTACAAAAGAAATCACAAGTAAAATCGCATTTATATAGTTCTTGAAATGCATTATTTTCTTAATTCATTTTAATACTTAATAATTCGTTTTGATATGAATATAATTTCGTGTTATGCAGGTTATATTACGGATAAAAATGTACTCAAATTAATTATGAGAAAACGAAATTTTGAGCAATAATGCAGAAAACAAATACAAAAAATCTTTATTTAATACTGATTTATTGAATAAAAATTAACTACTGACAATAATAATTGTGTATTCACCGATCATAAAAGCAATTACTGCAACATACGTGAGTAAATTTATCACTATTGTCTTTTATTTTCTCTTTTTATGTGCTTACTTAACATCTTTTATAAGCATCCAATGTTTATCTTTATACTATTGCCTCATTTTATGATTGTAATTTATGATTTTTCCAAAAAATGTTCAATATAGTACTATAATTTGGCGTGGCCACGGAACCCGATCATGAAAAATTCACCACTCTTTTTTTTTCTTTTTTTACGTTTGGTAGAAAATGCGAGCTAGTAAATTCATTAAAATAAATGTATAATGGTTGCTTATTTCTGTTCTAAGGTATGGAAAGAAGAAAGAAAAAATAAAATAAAAGAATTATTTAAACTATATTTTTAGGATTTCTAAATTGATTTCTCAACGTATAATCCTAATTCAATTAATATGAAACTTTTAATTTATTAAAACGCATTTTTTTTTAATATATTACACTCTATAGTTTTTATTTATTATTTTGTACTTTTTAATATGTAAAATAGTTGCAGCTTCACACCCATTTAGCCTTTTTTTGGCGACCGTGGTTTAATGCATAACAAATCCACTGTTGTTGTAAGTCGCATACAATAGTAACCACAAATAATATTTTTCGATTTATTTTTCTAATTCAATTCACAGGTAAGGCATGAATTTGCATGATTAATTTTTTTAATTATTTGGAAGGTAGGGATTATGTATTAATTTAGCAACAAAAATTTAACATAGAATCAAAGAATAAAGAAAATATTTATAGATCATGAACCAAAATTCAAACATACCACAATTCTTTTAATATTTAAAATGTTAAGAACAACAATAAAACTTAAATATACATAACATTACTTCAAATACATTTAGAATTATAATATTTCTGCATAATAGTTCTCTTTTGGCTTTTACATTCCGTAAAAATATTGTTAATTTATAACAAAAATAAAAAAAGATAATTTATAAACTAAACATCATCTGTAATCTGCAAAGTTCTATAAAGCATAAAACCTTCAATCCCACATTCTGAAAATTTCACAAAACTGACAGTATTTAAAATAACTACTTGATTTTTTTTGCCTGTGTATAGTCCAGGGACCTGTTTAAGAAGAAATTGGGTCCTTTAAAGGACCTTTCACAAAATTTTTCATATTAAAACAGGATCCTTCACAAAACATTCCACCTTAAAACGGGCCCTTCACAAAGTTCTTTGTCATAAAAATAGGCCTTTCACATTTTTTTTCCATCTCCAAACTAAACCTTTTACAAATTTAATTATTTAAAAGTAAAATCTGACCTGATATAAAACAACTGAAGTCGTCAAGGATTCTATTTATGTAGCTTTTACATATATAAAAGATTTTGCAAAAAAATTACAAACAAGAACCTGAATATAACAGTCATTTCAAACTCACAAAATTATAATTAGTTTTTCCACAAATATAAAATACTTCGCACAATTTCACAAAAACAGGACCCTATGCCTGTGAGAAAAGTCTGGATAGACACCTGGGAACATTTTTTGAAAAAATATTAAACTTTTTCTCCGTGTATATTTAAATAAAAATTTTGTAAAGCTGTCTTAAAGTTACCTCAGCACATTCCGCTCTTTCTAATAATCTTTCTTTTCCACTTGTTTTCAAAGATTTAAAACAGTTTATTTAACAATTGAAGAGATAAAACATATAGTGATACCAAGCCAAATTCTTAATTCAAGTATAAAATATAAATACAAAAACCTTTTTATGAGTTAATTCCACCCTCCCTAATAAAATAAATTCTATTTGTATCAGTTTATTTTATATTGTGCAATATTAATGAAAAAAAAAATAAATAAAAGTATACATTATTCTATAAAATACAATATTGTAGTACGAGTATTAACTTGTACCGATGCTT
This sequence comes from Maratus michaelseni, assembly GCA_963931845.1. Lineage (NCBI taxonomy): Eukaryota > Metazoa > Arthropoda > Arachnida > Araneae > Salticidae > Maratus > Maratus michaelseni. The sequence goes on along the minus strand of OZ007586.1, from coordinate 66,230,453 downwards.
TATTTCTACATCGAGATCTGGAAATGAAAATTCTTTAGAAACGCGATGGAATAAAAACCTCACCCGGAATTCACAGTATTATTTATTTATTACAGCAATTTACAATACTTTTAATTTGTTATACTAATCATTTTTAAGAAAAGAAAAAAGCGTAAAGCAAGCCATTCAGGGAAAAGCAAGCTATCCCCATAGGAAATAACAGGGGGAAATACAGCGAGGGTTTGTTTACATGTGTAGTGACGTCAGAACAGCTTTTATCACGTGACGCGGCTTTTTCTTGCCACGACAAAAACTGGGTTTTAAAAGTTGATTTAATGAATTATATAAGTTTCAAATCTATGTAAAAATTGTATCAAAATGTTCGTATTTTTACACTCTATCAGATGTAAGTTAAATTGAAAAACGTGCAATTTCCCCATTGGCTTGACAGTTTAAAGACTTCTCTTCCGCTTCCCCCCAAATAATAAGTCATATCAATGGCACTGATCATGTTTTACGAAAAAATCGAATTACTAAAACCTATAAAGATGGAACCTCTATTGTATGGAACTTAGGCTGTATGAAAAGAAAATTTTCATTCACCTAACAATAACTTACAATGTACCTGCTAAAACGGAACTTTTCTCGGATTCCTTGCGATTGTTTCTTGCTCTTATTAAGGTTTATTACATTATATATAAAATAAAATTATTAATATCCAAATAAATAACAAAACTAAAATGCAAATTTTGAAAACTGACGGACAGTGGAAAATTGAAAATATTCCATGATTATGATTAGCAGTTTTAGTGAATGAAAAGGATGAGGCTAAAATAAAATTACAATTTACACTTGTAATAAAGTATAATAAAAAATAAAACTGTTATACGATGAAACAGCAATCATGCAATAATCAGTTCAATCACAAACAGCTTTTTATATTTACATTTTTTCAATATTTCTTAAATTCTTACTCTTCAGGTGGGGGGGGGGGGGGGGGGGGGGCTCCCTTGCGGTCGACCTCACATACACATTTTAAAATATTATTTTGGCAATTACTACCATGGCTATGGATGGTTGTGTGTCCAAATTCTTTTGTGTAGCCTGTATAAGAATTTATTGATAATACACACAAGGAGGAAAAGGTCTGAAAGAAAAACTGATTATGTAGAGGGTTAACAAAAGAATACATCACCGCCTATAGCGGAAATGCTCCAGATGTGTTTTGAATTGTGCTATGAATTTTCTATGCTGAATACTATGTTGTTCCATTTTCTAAAGAAAAATATTATTAAGAAGGTTTTTTCTTCTTCATGTTATAATATAGCAGATTGTTTTATTTTTAAAACGAGTTACACAAGTGCTAATATGTAAATGCTATTAAATATATTTACTATGTGATTGTTGGACAGGATTATTTCTCGAAGTACGGATTTTAATAACAGATCGATTAATTTTAAAATGGGCTTTGGTTTTAATTCGAAAGTATTGATTAATTAATATACATTTTGAAATATTCGGGAATTAATAATATTAAATTTGTTTAAAAAAAATAATCATGTAAATTTAGTAAATATGTGGATTATTGACGCTTTGATTTCTTGAATAGAAGTACAGATTTTCCATTGATAAAATATATATATACAGGGTGTCCGAAAAGTCTGGAAACGGTCAAATAACTCGAGAAAGATACATCGGATTGAAAAACGGCAAAATGCATGTTCAATATTTTTGAAAAATCTGTTTAGGTATATGAAAGTTTCCCCCCAACTTTGCCCCCCCTGGGGGGAACTTTGAAATCTTAAATGATGACCCCCCTTTTTTTATTGCAGATTCGGATTCTGCGGTAAAAAATACGTAACTTTTGTACTGAACATTTTCTTCGAAACATAGTAGATGGCGCTGTAATCGAGTGCAATGCTGTGAGAATCGTTACCATTGCAATGTCTGGAAACGCTCCAATAACTCGAGAAATATACATCGTATTGAAAACGGAAAAAATCATGTTCAATAGTTTTGAAAAATCTATTTAGGGATATCAAAGTTGCCATTTTTTCAGCCGGTTCGCACCCAGTGTTGAATTCAGGCACTTTTCTCTGGGAGGGATTTCTGTGGCTCCGGGGGGACATTATAAAGTTCCGGGGGGGGGATTCCACTTTTTGACCATTGAAAGCATAAAATCTCAAATTTTACCGGGGGAATGTCCCCCCCCCCCGGGCCACCCTCTGAATTCAACACTGTTCGCACCGGTTCAGTAGAACCGTCACTTAAAATTTGTTGAGTTCAGCGACCCGGTTGTTAAAATGACACTGGTAATGTTGAAATCACAAATTTACATTCCTTAAAATATCCATTTGCTCAATATCGTATCAACTAACACATTGACATTATCTCATTTTTGTTCATTTTGTGTTACGTCTTGGATTCCGACAAGATAAATGCACTGGATTTCTGTAGAGCAGGCATGTCAAACACGTGGCCCGAGGGCCACAACTGGCCCGCCGACACCTTATCTATGGCCCGCGAAACCTTTGGCATTTTACCTGAGTTTAATTTAGTTGTTAGAATACGCATGCTGAAAATACACTTTGTACGAACACAATTGCACCAACCGTGGTCTTACAGGTGCCAAACATCAGAAAAAAATATATATCAATGTGGCAGGAATTCAAGTTTGGCAGGTTTTTTCTTTTAATCAGAATGCTACCAATATTTTTGAATAGTAATATTTATTTTATTTATTCCGTCATTAAATAAAACGAATATTTCTTTTCAGAATGTGGTAGCATCCTGAAATTAAAAAAATCCTTCTCATCGAGCAATGTATACACACAGATATAACTCAATTTTACATTTTAGAAAAAAAAAAAAAAAAAAAAAAAAAAAAAACATGCGGATTTAAAGATAACCGATCGGAACGTACCAAAACGCAGGATATTGAGTTTGAATATTTAAAGATTCGTATTTTTTTTTTTTAAGTATTTTACTTATAATTTTTGTTTGTTTTCTGTCGAAAGCAATATTTTATTTTAGTGCTCGTGTCGATTTTACACCATTTTAGAAAATAATATACTGTATTTAGTAAATACTAAGGAATATATTGGAAAATTAATAAAATTCGGCACTAATTAAGAACAGTTGGAATTTAAAAAAAATCAAAATACAAAATTAAATAGCTTTAAATGAGTAACTTTGAAAGTTACACAAATCATCATTTTTGTGCCTGACACAAAACTCCGAATATGTTATCCAGGTTCTTCACTTGGACTTTAGCCAAAGATATCGAGTTTGGATTTGAGCACTTTAATTATTTTCATTACTTAGCTCTGTAATTGTGCGAGATCCTTCTAGAATCCTGCGAGATCTTTCTTTCATTTTTTTTATTGAAATACACACATTTTATTGACATACTCTCACACATACCAGAATTTAAAAAATATATATATGTGAAAGCTCTTTACCGCTATGGATAAATAGGATAAACTAAAAATGAACATCACAGATTTTTTTAAAGGCGTTTTTCATTACAATTATATTCAAAGGGGAATTGAAATTTGATGTTTGATATGTAGACACAGTTATAGATTGGAAATAATTTAATATTAAGAGGTGCTACAGCACAAAGTATAAAGAAAAGTCACAAAAATCTGTCTAACATCGGACAGATAAACTGTCAGAATTAAAACTAATACTTCTTAAAAGAGAATAAAAGTGCTTTCACCAAGCCTATTGAAGGAAATGCATTTATTTTTTTAAAAAAACTAATTATTGTCCGTATTACATTAAATGTGCCGCGAGTCGAAATCATCCCCTACGAAATTGAAGAAATGATTTCTAGAGCAGTTAAAGAAATTTGAAAATACTGTAAGCATAAGTACCATTGCTACAAAGATTAATATATAGCACATAGGTCATAAATCATAATGAACAGAGGAAAGTATATTCAACTAGGTAATTATATTCAATGGTTGGAGTATCATAGTTGAGAATTTTTCCAACAGAGCGAAAAAATCCTGGTCCCGGCATATTTTTGCTCTGTTGGAAAAAATCTCAACTATGATACTCCAACCATTGAATATAGCAGATAGATTTGCAAAAGCCGGATATGTGCTTAAACACTTATAAAGTTCATAAATATATATTATATTCGTATGCACATATGCTTAATCTCCGTCAATCTAGAAACTATCCGGGAAATATATGGTAGTGAAGATAAACAGATCTGCTTTCTTATACAGATATTTGACGACTTACCTCATAAAGTTTTAATTGTTAACTGCGAATGTTAAACAAGGTTACAATTTTCATTTTAAATCCAAAAATTATGAATGTGGATCATTAAAGGACCACTAATAGACAAAGTACTTGGAGTTTTCATTTGAAATTACAAAGCATCTGAGTAAATTTCAACAAAAATCATCGGAGTCAAAATTTTAGAATATACTAAAAATATATTACAAATGGATTCAAAAGAACATTTTTGTATTTAAAAAATATGAAATCAGTTTAATATATTTACTTCAATTCTAATGATTGGTGTTGAAATTATTCTTCGAATTTATTACTGCAATTAACCAAAATTATGCGATTCCATAGTGAAGCGAAAATATATGGATATGAGGTTTCCAAATTTCTGTAATTGTTCATCAATCGATCGATTTTTTTAAACTATAGTGTGCAATTAGTTATATTTTAGCTATGTTCGGTAACGCACTTTTATACCACATCTTTGTGTAGCTGCCACCTTTTGTTATTCTTCAAGTCAAATAAACATACTTTGTAACAGAAAATGTATTTAATAAAAGAAATCAAATAAGTAGCGCATAGATACAAGATACATTTTATTAAATATTTTTTTTAATTGAAAATATGTTTAGTTTCATTTTTCAGTTGAAGAAAACACGGAAGATATACAGCTATGCCTTTGCAGGTCAAGATTAGCAGACCAGCGTGTACAATCAATTTTTAAACTAAATACAATTTAGAAAATTCAATTAAATTTTATAGATTTGGTTGATGAAAAATAATTTTGAGTATCTTTTCGAAAAATAAGATAAAATAAACTATGTATAGTAATGACATTGGAACTTTGTGTGAATATTTCTTTAACATTGCTGTGTTTTATATGTAAAACTTTTATTTTGTGCAATGGAAATAATATTATCTACTTTCATTCAGTGGCGCAGCCAGAATTCGGTTCTAGGGGGGGGGGGGGTTGAGTTTATAATAAAGATGGTCGCCGGTTATATGAATCATCGGTTAATTGAATCAGTCTTCTAAATGAATGAAATCATAATGATTTTCTCCGCAATTACGTTGGTTATGATTCATTTAAACAGCGTTTACAATATTAGAGTTACAAACTATAAAATGCACCAATGAAATAACACAAAACTAGGTTAGATATATAAAGTGTTTAAAAATGATGAGAGAAAAACTTAAAGATGGAAGAGCACAGTACAGCAAATAATTTTTACATAGAAAATAACAGAGTTGGAATCCATTTGTTCAATCAAAAATACACAAGGTTTCATTACAAGAGAATCATGAATTCTTATTCCTAACTTTAATAATAATGAAGCAATTTTAACAAAATTTTCAATAGACTTACTTACCTTGCTTTTTGCCAAATGTAACAAGTCATTTAGAACTTTTAGGGCTAGAGTCTTGAAATTTTATATGGATGTTACTTAAAAGACGTAAATGCTCCCCAGAATTTATTTTTTCAATTCGAAATTTAAAAGAATGCAAGAGTAAGAAGCATTCTAAAATTGGGATTTATGTGACACAATTGGTATGAAAACTTGGAATTTGGCATGATGATTACTTTTATGTAGTAAATGCTTCCTTATAACATTTTTAAAAACATTTAAAATTTTAAAAGGACGAAATGAGCTGAAAACTTTCTTAAAGTGTTCTAAATTATGATATAGTTGAAACTGTTAGTGTTAGAAACTTGAAATTTAGTATAGAGATTACTTTTAAGATGGAAATGCTTGGCATAAAGAATTTATTATAAATGGGAAATTTAAAGGCGTGAAACAGCTCAAAGCATTCTAAATTACGATTTATTAAGAACCTCACGTCATATCGGGCCTTTCGAAGACGATCTTTTTTCTATGCTAAAAGTAACTAAACGTCTGTATTTCGACACAATCCATTAAAGGCATCTTGGAAGATCAAAATTACACCGACTACAAAAATTTGAAAACGCTCTGATGAATAAAAGTATTTAAAAAAATCTGAGAATTTTCGATGACAATACAAAAAGGAAGTTGGGTATTGTGGCGTGGGTTTGCTCGGCGTCGGCTCATGTTTTCAGTATTAAATGTGACTTAGTCTTTTTTGACTGTGTTTCTGTGACTCTGTTCTCTTCGACTTTAGTCAAAGACAGACTTTTTCCCGGAATTTTAAAGAGGGGTTGGATACAGTTATATTTACAATCGAATAAAATTTCGGAGAGTTCGGACAGTAACTTTTTTGTGTTGTTATTTAAAAAGACACGTCGCAAAAAAAAAAAAAAAAAGACGCGAGAAGAAAGCATTTTTTTTACAGCTAGATATCAATATTTTTCCACGGTCTGTAAAACCATTATATTTATAACCATGGCTTTACAAATTTGATAAAATCTGGTAGCCAGTAAAAAATTCTAGTTACCAGTAAAAAATATAACCTGCTCTCCTCCGAAGTCACTAATTTTCAAAATCACAAAAAGTTTTTTATCAATTGATTGAGAAAAATAATAAACCTATTGTAGGATTATTAGTTACATAGTTTAGAACAGTTACATCATTTAAAAAGATGGTATAAACAAAATTTTCTAATGAAATTTTGTCAAAATTATTTATCTATGAAAAAAAATGTAAAGGCTGCATTAATCGGCATGTTCAGGAAATGCTGATTGCCGAAGGTTTCAAATGTCTGGATAAGTTAGTGCTTCAAAATTTATATCTGATGAGGGGAGCATGGATGAAACAGTGAAGCAGGAAAACAATTTCTGCCTATTTTCGTGTCGAAGTCAGTCAAATGATTATTTTTTATTAATTTAAAATTTGCATTTGTTAAACTTATTTTTACCTAATTAAAAATGCCGAAAATGAGAAAAAATGCCATTTATGGTCATTTCTTAGGTCAATTTTTGTACAAATAATAATAATAAAAAAAAAATCAGGTTAAATAACTTGGTGGCTAGATAGAAAAACTAGGTCGCCAGTGGCGACCTGGCGACTGCATTTGTCAAGACCTGTTTATAACTGATGAAAAATTTATAGAATTCAGACAACTGGGGTTGTTTTTTTTTAAACTATGAAACGAGAGACCCTTACGAGGAAAAGAAACAAACAAACAACAACAACAACAACAACAAAAAAACAAACAAGAAGGTGTTTTTTAAAAATGCTTTTCTGTCTAATAATCAATATTTTTTAGTGAAAATTTCATTTAAAAATATAAAATTGATATAAGATATATAATCATACAAATTTGAGGTAATTATCATGAGCCCAGGCACCGCCGGACGGGTCAGCTAGTATAATTTTAATGACATGCAGATAGCATTCGTTAAAATTTATCCCCGTCGATCCATACGGTACAGAAGAAAATTCGTTAGGGAGAAACACATTCTATTTTTTTTAACGCAAACCGCCAAACCAGATTACCATATCAGCATCTTTATGACAACAGAAAACTAACTGTCCGAACTTAACATCTGCAGGAATTTTAGCATGCAGATGTATCGAGAAATAGACGTTGCATTTTATCTTTATTTATTCTGTGATCCAAAATGTATGCATTAGGAAGGCACGCAGATGCCAAACTGAAAATGATTTCATTTCTCACATGAAAACCGCAAGCACATACGAAAGAAAGAATTTAAACATGTACATTAATTGAAAAAGGATCACTTCAAGCTGCGAGAAAAGAGTTTAAGAATTATTGAATTTTAAATAGAAAGGAAAGAGATTTTCTTTTCACAGAAGCGCGATAGAATTTAAAATAGCTAAAAGAGGAACCACAACTAATTTATAAAATTTTAACGATAAATATATGAATCTCCATCATAAGCAAGACGTCGTTGCTACATTACCAACAAATGAAATATAGTCTTTAAATTTGTGTACGGACCCCCTACGAAACAAATGATTCGAAAGAAACACCGATTGCAAAAATTTGCTCTTAATCGAAAAATAGCTTTTTATAACTTTAAGTACTTTTTTTAAATTCTTACTTTTGCAAAGATTTTTTTCCTGGGTACACACATAGCTTGGTCTTACAAGGAGAGTGCCAAGCTTGGTAATCACGGATTTTGATTATTTTTATGTATGTTGTAGGGTAGAAGACCCTTAGTCTCAGGTTCAATGGATTTTATACAACGCTCCTTAGTTCTCGAGAAATGGGGTGTCTAATATTATAACATAACTTAAATACTTACTTTGTAACGAAATAACTGCTTTGGTCATAGCTCAGTTGGTATGGCGTCTGCTCGTTGTTCCGAGGTCCCGGGTTCGATGCCGGAACGCGCTACGTTTCTTTTTCTCATTTTTTAAAAAATAAATATACTTGTAATTATAATTTAACAATCTCAATAAATAATTTTGTTAACATAATTAAATTTTAATTTAGCATTTTTGATTTTTAAACCATTATTAAACATTTCTCATCATTTAAGGAGCATTATAAAAATTGGATCTATTATTGATTAGTAAAAATTCAAAAATTGTTCCAAAATCAGCATATTTACTATCGAATTATAGAATTCTTTTCCCATCGCAATAGAAAACGAAGATATTTCAGATGCTAGATTATTTTTGTTAAAAATCCATTGTTTTGCAATACAATTTTACAGTGCTTCAACGCATTTGTGACATCACGTTTCTGATTTTCATCGAATCCCGACACTTCAGATTGATATTATTGCAAACTACAGCTTGCTTCTTCCATTTTTATACGATTATAAGCTGTTATAGAATGATACGCACGTGTGCGATAAAGATTGAAAACAAAAACACCACTTAACTACACCAAACTAAAAAAAAAGAAATAACTAATGTCTGTTGTGGCACCCTCTAGTTACAATAAAATAAAACATAAATATGTTGTAATTTAATTCTTATTCTAAATTTTAATATAATTATGCTTCTTACTTTTAAAACAGAGTAGTATTATCATCGCATTGACTTTAAGGCGTTCCGTTATGGCAATTTATAAATGATGTTTCTTCACAATCACGAATTGACGCAATTGTTCAATATCGTTGCATTGATAAAGCATATATGAAATACATTTTAAAAATGATTAAAAAAATCAACAATGCTAAATAATAATTTAATCATGTTAACAAATTCTTTTGAGATTATTAAATTAAAATTACAAGTATATTTATAAAAAAAATGAGAAAAACAAACGTAGCGCGTTCCGGAATCGAACCCGGGCCCTCTGAACAACGAACATACGCCATACCAACTGAGCTACAGCCACCGCAATTTTTTCGTTACAAAGTAAGTATTTAAGTTGTGTTATAATATTAGACCCCCCATTTCTCGAGAACTAAGGAGCGTTGTATAAAATCCATTGAACCTGAGACTAAGGGGCTTCTACCCTACAACATATATAAAAATAATCAAAATCTGTGATTACCAAGTTTGGCACTCTCCTTGTTAGATATAACTGAGAGCAAAAAACGCAAAAAAAGCCGCTTGAAACTGAGAGAGACTTACAAAGAGCGTGTTCAGCTTACACGACCACAACGACCATGGTCGAAGGAGACTGGAAAATGGAGTTGGTATTTAAACATACAGTTACAGTGAACTTGAGAATCAAATGTTCAAATCACGCATTTGCCTACTTATATTAATATTTTGTTGCATGTTAGTTGTGTACTTGGTGGGTGAATGGTTAAAGCATTGACTTTCTATCTAGATAGTGTGAGTTCGAATCCCATGCTTTCTTCAAGTTTTTTTTCTGCTTTTTTATTTAAAAATGTTTTGTCAGTTGCTATATATTTTTCATGGTAAATTTTGACATTAATAACAGTTCCAGATTAATATTTATTATTAAAATAAAATACTTATTTAAATATTGTATTTCAGATTTTTTTTAAAGTGTTTATTGGTTACTTTATGTTTTTCATGATAAATGGAATATTTTTAATAAAAGTAAATTTTGATATTAATAACAATTACAGATTTATTTCTATTGTTATTATAAAATACTCATTTAAATACGATAAATGGGCAATCTTCCGATTAAAATTTTCTTTTACAGCGCTTTATAATATTTAAATTTTTATTCCAATTCGTTAATATTTTTTTACCAAATAAGAATTGTGCAAAAACATCTGTGCGCATACGATGGGTGTGTGTTTTTTATGGAGTACAGTACCTTATTGGTTTATTATTACTAAAACTAAAATGCAAAGCATATTTTACAATATAAAATTCAATGTGTAAAATACTATAAAAATAAAATTATACGTATAACGTTAAATTTTTTAAAAATCAAATTAAAAAATGAATTTTGATAATTAAATATTTAAGCTTCAAACAATTTGTTACCGAAATAAATGTTTTAATAAGAATATTAGAAACTCTTTTTATCAAATATTTTAATTTACTAATACAAATGAAAGTCATAACATGTTGATATCACAGTTTTGTTATATTAACAGTATTCCATTTTAATGAAAATATAAAGCAACTGATGAAGCCCTTTTATATATTAATAAAAATTGAAAAGAAAAATCTAAAATAAAAGAAGAGGCTTATGATCCAGGTTCATTTGTTTAGTACGACAAAACATCGTAAGTGTATGTAATATTTTTTATTTAATTTTTATTTTTGAGTGCTTGTGTCTAATTATTTTAAGGCTTTCTGTGTTAGACCTGTTGGGAGACGACTTTCATATACCATCCTTAATTATTTTAATATGTGTATTTCCAAATAAAAACGACTGACATCTCTAAATCAGTTTTAACTTTTCAGATAAATTATTTGCATAGAACAAACTTTTAAAAGTTCCAAACAAAAACTAAAACTTTAGAGTGCTGCCAAATTTGAAAAGCAAAATTACATAAAATTATGAATTAGATAAATATAATACAACGAGCTACACATAATATGATGACCGTATAAAGACTATAAATTATGCTACAGCAGACCCATTGAGTTATATAGAATTATATTAGAGCTCAGTGGTTAGGTGAAGGGTTGCACAAATCGGTGATCGAACATCTGACTTGTCATCAACTTATATGTCACTAAAACTGATATATTAATCGTACTCCGCTATTGTTATATTTTATATACTGTTTCATTAAGAAATACGAAAGTTTAAAAAATCAGTTATAAAGTTGAAAATTGTTAGATTTCCGATCAAACTGTTAAAGGTGTTCAATCAACCTTCCAAACGAAAAGCCCAATCACGTGATCAAATCGACCACAAAAATTTTTGGGTCAAGAGAGCGAAGTTTGCGCAGGCGCATCGGGCTAAATCAGATCACGTGATGCTTTGTTGTGTCATGTGATGCTTTGTGTTCATGATTCCTATTATGATATTCCTATTACAAGAGCCACTTTTTTGGAAGGATAAGGGCTTATAGTCGCTGGCTTCACTTATTATAAGGCACAGAAACAGAATATAATTCAATTATGGCTTATTTCCATGCTTCTAAGGTGACTAACTCCATGTATATTTTCTCCTTCGACTATGGTCGTTGTGGTCGTGTAAGCTGAACACGCCCTATGTATATGTTTTTTTCCCTCTGGAATTCGATGATCTGTTATTGTTTAGAACGTGGAACAAAGACAGAAATGCAATTAAGAAACAGACCACTGTATACTATATAACTCAAAGCGTCTGTGTGAGAGTATATGACCCATCTTTTACTATAAGACGGCTCGACAAAGTGACGCAGTCCAAAAATCAAGTTTTGACATAACCTATGCGTGTAATATACGCTTTCACAGTTTTAAGTAGAATTTTCGCCGTTTAATTGAATCACATTGTTGAATAGAATTTGATTTAAGAAAGCGGTGGATTCTGCCAAGGCGGAAAGGCCAAAAAAACTTAATTTTAACTTTAGTTGTTTTGATTCATATAAGCGGCAATTATAGTAATTTTTTTTAGCTCTGGGGGGGGGGGTAACCCCCCCCCCTTGGCTGCGCCACTGTTTCATTACGTGGCCCGCGGCTTTGTATATAATAAACTTAATTTGGCCCGCGACGGTAAACGAGTTTGACATGGCTGCTGTAGAGTATCTTTATAAAATAATAGAGTTTCTTTTAATTTTCTTTTAATTAAATAAGCATTTATAATTTTGTTATATTAAAAAATGCATTTTATATTAGTAACATTTTTGTATGGTATTTCTTTTGTTGGGACCATAAATGTTTGCGATTAAAATAGGATTTTGTTACAGACAGGTTCCGTTTACACAGGTTAACCCTATATATATACAGTTAACCTGTGAAAAAGCAATCGCAAGCGACCAAAAAAAATATTTCGTTTTAAACAAGTTTATCCTTAGTAGGTATAATTGTATGATAATCCTTCTGCCGGGAGCATGAAGAGTTTCCGTTTAAGACAGCATTCTGTTATAGATAGTGTCAGGTTTCTGACTTTAACAGAACCTATATTGTATATTTCTAATTAAATGAATTAATTATATTTAATCATTATTATATATTACTGTATTCTGGTATATATATTTCTTTTTCTGTAAAACTTCCGTATGTGATTGACAATGGAATTTCCCTGATCCGATTATATATTTGGGGAATGTTCACGAGATCATTGTGAAAATTATTAACCCAGCTTTGAAAGGAAAATACAATGAGCACTGGATTCCTAGCGAGCTGGAGTTCAGAGGATAATGGAGGGGTGGAATTTTCGAGAAGAAATGTTTCTACATAGATGATGTCACACTTTTTTTCAATATTTTTGACCCCCCCTTCCTCCCTTAGTCACAAAGTGTCACACTTCTCCATACCCCCTCCCCCCCTTGTCACATGTCACGCTATATTACATAGACAAATACTTGGAGTTCAGAAACAAAGCCCTACGTTATAGATCATGTTTCAAATTTTATTTTTCAACTTTAACTATAAGTTTTAATGACATTTGTGAGCATAACAATAAAAATTATTCGTGTATTTATTTTGTATAAAATCAGATTAAGGTTTGCGACAAAAACATAATTAATATACAATAAAGTAATACTAATAATAAAATATTTATATTTTTTTTAAAGAAAGGAATATAAGTGAAAACAAATCACGTGAAAGTTGTTTTAGTCCGATTAAAAAATACACTCAAATTCTGGTAATTTCAAAATAACTTCAAAATTTAATGATTTTATTTTAACCAAAATGTGTGATGTCACACTTCTTCTTACCCCCTCCAACCCCCTTGTCACAAACTGTCACAATTTCATGAACCCCCTCCCCCCTCCAAGCGTGACATCATTTATGGACGGCCCCCAAGTATGGAAACTCCGTGAAAGAAGAAATACAGCCCCGTGGATTTGGAGAGTGTTGTGATGTGAACGGTGGGATACGTGTCACTGGTGGATGTGCAGCCAAGAGTGTAGGACGCCAGAGTGACTGGTGTGCCGTGAAGAGGGTAGGACGTGTCACTCGTTGATGTGTAGCGGAAAGAGTAGGACGCCAGAGTCGCCAATGTGCAGCGTGGAGGATAAACGTGCAGATCCTAGAGCGCAGAGGAGTGTGTTGAATTGCAGAGAGAACGTGCATCAGACAGTTTGGTCCTGAGTGAATTAATTACAGCGTAGACGGAACGGTGTGTACGAGTAGTGAATAACGAAATAGAGTAAAACGTGCGATCAGGGAGATTGTCATTCGACAGTCACATACGGCAAGTGACAATAAGCTGTATTGACCAATAAGAACTATCACTGTAAAAATTTTTTCATATTAATTTAATCAATAAATTATTAGTTGATTATTTATGTGAGAACTTCTTTTCCAACGCGTCTGGTATCAGTTTAATACCGGTGGTGGCAGCAAATACCATAAGGCTAGAGTCTCAAGTCTAGGAGAAGTACCACGGGGACAGCAAAAGGCGACAAGACCATAACAGATAGGTTCCGTTTTGACAGGTTTTACTGTATATATAACATAAATATCTATCTATATATATATGTGTATAACTAGAGCATAACCTCTGAAAACGGAACCTTTAACGGGAAAATATTTTGCTCCCGTTGAAAACAATACCATGCCAAATTACACCTTCTAAGACAGAAACCTGTCTAAAACAAAACAAAAATTTTCAACCTGTCCTTTGCAATTTCTTCTTAGCAGGATTTATTGTATCTATAACATTAAGAAATATTCTGCCCCCCCCCCTAAACACACAGAACGCTACTGGGCTGAGCTCGAATATTCTTTTATATGTAAAATTAAAATATATAAAGAGCGATATAATTATTCTATATTATAAGGATCTATTAAATATTATTTTTACATAACGTTTTATTGAAATTAAATAGAATGCATATGTTAAAATAATGTAGTGAAATATCTATATCTATACTATTATATAAAGAGAAAACGCCTGACTCAGTGACTGGCTCATCAACGCCCAGCTGAAACGACTAAAGTTAGGATTATGAAATTTGTAGAGTAGATTGCTGTTATGACCTAGGCAAGCAATAAGAAAGGGCTTTTGTAAATCCTGTCCGAAGGGGGTTGAAGCGGGGTCTAACTTTTTAGCTCATTTCGCCATATCTCAGCAGCAGTTTTGGTAGGAGCATGAAATTCAGGATAACAAATCTACTAAAAAATGGTTAAACTCGTATTTAAGAGATTTTAGAAATTCACCCTTGAAGGGGGTTAAAGGGGGGGGGGTCGAATGTTTTAGGCATTTTGCCATATCTCAGCAGCAGTTTTATGTAGGAGCATGAAATTCAGGATAACAAATCTCCTAAAAAATGGTTAAACATGTATTTCAGAGATTTTAGAAATTCACCCCCTAAGGCAGTTAAATAGGGGAACAAACGTTTTAGGTCATTTTGCCATATCTCAGCAGCAGTTTTAGGTAGGAGCATGAAATTCAGGAAAACAAATCTACTAAATAGATGGTTAAACATGTATTTCAGAGATTTTAGAATTTCACTCCCTAAGGTAGTTAAATAGGGGATCAAACGTTTTAGGTTTCAGGTCCTTTCGCCATATCTCAGCAGCAGTTTTAGGTAGGAGCATGAAATTCAGGCTAACAAGTCTACTAAAAAAATGGTTAAACTCGTATTTCAGAGATTTTAGAAATTCACCCTTGAAGGGGGTTAAAGGAGGGGGTCGAATGTTTTAGGTCATTTTGCCATATCTCAGCAGCAGTTTTAGGTAGGAGTAGCATGAAATTTGGGATAAAAAATCTACTGAAAAAAAAAATGATTAAACACGTATTTCAGTGATTTTAGAAATTCACCCCTAAGGCGGTTAAATGCGGGATCGAACATTTTAGATCATTTCGCCATATCTCAGCAGCAGTTTTCGGTAGGAGCGTGAAATTCAAGATAACAAATCTACTAAAAAAATAATTAAACACGTATTTCACCGACTTTAGAAATTCGCCCCTGAAGGGGGTTAAACAAAGGATGTGAACCCGATTATGGAAGATAGAGAATAAGACAACTACTGCTGATTTTTGATTAGATATTTTGCGTAAGATATTTTTAAAAAGAATTCTTTTTCAATAATTTATAGAGGTGAGGGATTTAGTATGATTGCTTCAAAATAATGTAAGTTTTTTCTGATTATCATTTTGACGGTTTATGGATGCGAATTCGTTATTGTGGTCGGCGTATTTTTAGAATATTACATTTTTATTTATGTTACCCGGAAGGCCAAGGTTAACTCGAGTGAAGCTAGGTGGTTCTGCTATATTAAAATAATTTTTTTAGTTTCAGTATCTACATAAACAGAAAAAAATATTTATCACATTTTTACAAACTTTTATTTAAATTTTAAAATTTGTAAATACTGCAATTTTGTCTCACTCCCGCTTTTATCCGATTTAGAATATTTTTTTTTAATTACCTAACCAACCCTATCCTACATTGTAGGCTACACATTGTCCACCAGCGTGAAGCCGGGAGTGCTATATAAATATAAAATTGTCAGACAATGTAAAAATTTGAATGATTAAATATATATCATTCATGCCTCAGATGTAGCGTTAAACTTTAACAGAAGATTTTTATTTTTATTCATTTATTTTTATTTTATTTCTTTATTTTGTTGTTGTTGTTTAGGTAACTAAGACAAGTATCTAGTAACAGCACACATTTTAAATTCTAATAACACGTAAAATGCTAGAAGAAAGGTTTTGAAACTATAATTGCTGATTTTCTTGAGGCAAATAAGCCTCATTTTCTTCGATCGTTCATCAAATTTGTACTTTATGCATATAAATAATGGCTTAGAAGCATGTATAATAAATATAGGTTTAAAACACAAGATCATGGAAAGAAATGTTTTAAATACACCATAAAAGGAAAATAAAGCAAAATGACGTACTACCACTGCGATAAATGATTTTTTACTTCTGTTCTCGTAAATAGCATACCTTTTGTGTTTGGAGAAGAAAGATTAATTCGAAACAAGTTGCAGTTTTTTAATTTTCTTATGTGTTAAAAAAATGTATTTCTATGTTATTAAATATTGATTTCATTTGATTATAAAATTTTCTAAAATAAATTTCATGGAAAAGGACAGATTACATCATATAATTTGAAAATTCTCTACTTTGAACATTTACCACCAATGCAGATATACTATCAGGGCTCCTACAGGTCAAGAAATTTCCCATACTTTAGATGATATACATACTAGTATTTACTTGGAGAAAAACTCGCCGCGATTATTACTGGTATTCTCCCTCAAACTGAAAGAACCCTGTTTATTCACTTTCAATTATCCAATTGTGTATTCAATCCACAATAATAGATTTAATGGGTTATTTAAAAAAATTAACACAATTTTCAAGAATATCAAGTATTTTACAACAATTTATCTACATTATTTAAAATAAGTAAACGTGGAGATGCGTGCACACACACACACGTATGTTTTTTTTTTCAAACTTATATTTGACAATAATGTTCTCAAAGTCTAAAAAAAAAATCCCATTCTATTAAGACCAAAACTTACCTAGTTAAGATACGTTAAAATTGCTAAACACCGTCTTGCCATTTTCAGTGCCGGAAAGCTCCGAAATAACGTAACTCGGCAAACTTTGATCGTAAAAGAATGGGATTATTAAAAATGTCCTCAGATGTAAGAGAACATTTTATTTAAATATAACCTATAGGAAATGGGGGTCGTATGAAGAAATAAATTTCACGTATTTTATTTAATATAGCCGCGTTTCCAATGCCTTTTCCAACACCCCTATGAACGGTCTTTTTACCCCCTACACCATTTCCAATGCACAAACTGGCTTGAAGGTGAAACTAGCCTAGGTCATTTCCCCCCCCCCCCCCCCCCCGAAATCAGACCTGCAAGGGATTAGGTCAGTAACACGGCTTTTACCCATGAGGCAGCGCGGGTAAACAAGCAAACAGCGCCACTTCCACGGAATAACTGCTTATCAACAGCACGTTTTACGTTAGTGCTCCTAGCGATAATTCTCCTGTTATTTGCATTAATTGTTTTATTACGTTTATTTACCATTGTTTATTTATTATTATTATTATTTTCCCATATTTTTTTATTATTATTAAGTATGGATTTGTGCTTGAATTCATCTCGTTGGTCAGTAGATGAGACAAAAATGTTATTGAGCATGTCGTCAGAAGAATATCATTTCAAGTGAGGAAGAAATATTTAAAAATACGTGTTTTTTAATCATATCAAAATTAATTTTAATTATATTTTATAGATTTACCTCAAATAAATTATTATGATCACTTAATGTTATTATTCTTTAAAATAACTGTGATAAATTTATTAATTTGAATTCAGAATATAAAAATTTGACTTGAAATTTTACAAAAAAATTGACCCTTTTAAGCATTCTATTTAATTTTAGATTCCACGGAGCATACTACTTCAAATACACTGTTTCTATTTTATTGTAAAAAAAAAAAGGTCGTTGATACAATGATGCATCTAATATGCACAGTAAAAAATATATACTTAAAAAAAAAGTTTTTGATTAAAATTTTTGTGCATTTTATGTGCCATTTTCAAATAGTAGTTTAAGCCTGATAATCAATGACTTTGTGAATTTTAAGCAAGAAGCTACTAATTTTTATGTTTACTATAGTATGAAAAATATTATTTTTTTTCTGTTTATCAGTCGGTATATTTTAAGTACCCCTTTAGCTATAAATCAGCTTAGACATTTTCTGAAATTTGAAAATGTCGTTCGATTTTTTTTTTTTTTTTTTTTTGGGGGGGGGGGGGGGTTGTCAGTATTTTTAACACACAAAATTATTTTATTTTTGTAGATTTCGTAAGAAATACTACCTATTACATTCTCACCTAAGTTGGAAATTTTGAAAAATTTTTGCAGATCTACGCCGATCATGACCCCTAGAACACAAAACCACCCCCAGTTCAAAACTTTATCTATCTATCTATATCACTTTTTTATGAACACGATAACTTCAATAATTCTGCACAAATCTCTTCCAAACTGATACATAAAATCAAGGGGCATAAAATCTCGCTCAAGTTCGTTACTGGGCAAAATCGAACCAACGGGGGGGGGGGGGGCTTTTTGTGAAAACAGAAAACCCCCTATAATTTCTTAATTATGATACGTATCAAATACCGTTTAAAGTTATTGTTACTTCTAGGAAAAGGGCCGAAAATTTATGTATGACAGATTTTTGATATCATTAAAAATGGCCCCAAGGAAGGGGGAGGGGGGGTTAGAAGAAAAAAATTCATAACTTCGTCAATTCAGAAGATATCAAATCCGATTAAATTTATTATAAATTCTCTTAATAATATCTAAAACTTTTATACTGACAAGTTTTTTATAGGACCAACCCTTATAGCAAAAGAAAAATTAAAAACAAAAAAATCCCTGCCGGCTCCGCCTGCAAACAAGTTAGGTTCCGAAGTGGGCGTTTCCAAATGCTGCATCATGGCAAAAAGGTAATTTCTTCCGCAATTCCCAACAAACAGGCGCCCCACGGTCTGCGTCTTCGAAATCTACCTGTGCCTGTAGGTCGAGCCGTCAGGGATTTTTTTTATATTCGTTTTATAATTTCTGTTATGTGTGTATATAATATATATATATATATATATATTTATTTATTTAAAAATGAATGCACATGAGAAGAACGAAAGATAAAAAGCAATGAAATGGACACTAAAGGAATTATACTTAAAATGATGAAAAAGCAAAAATTGAAAAAGCAAAATTGGAAAACTATGAATATCTTATAGAATCTTCAGAAGGGCTTTATAAGAATATTCATAGTAAGTATATGCTATTGCAACAAATATTGTCAGCATTATGCCTAAAATCGACACTATTAAACCCCTAATAACATATATAAATGAAACAAGAAAATTAAGGACCGACATGTGGTTCAAATGACAAAATAAAATGAAACAAGAAAATTAAAACCCGACATGAGGTTCAAATAGCAAAATAAATAAATAAATATGCAACCGGAATAGAAATTAGATATATATATATATATTGTAGTATTTCTTTTGTGATTGCTAATAAGTTTAAAAAAAAATTAGTTTTTGGTGGGAGAGATTCAGGGCGCAAGCTGAAGTTTTCCACACAGGTGCTGAACACTAATGGCACTTCCCTGTTGCTACACCATAGACATGGGAAACAAACATTTTTCTTGTGCGCTTAAAATTCTCTATTGTATACATTTTTTCATTTTATTTTAGCACATTAAAATTTGTACCGTTTCGTGGTTGTTTTTAAGAATAATGTTGTCTAAAGAAAAGTAAAAAGAGAGCTATTAAAAATTTACATACGATTCCTTCATACATTAAAAATGTGCACATTATCTTCTCGGATCATTAACTATAATATCCATTTTAAACATGCAAAAATTATTTTATTTTTAATTGAAGGTGATATAATTTATTGGAGTTTGGAGCACTTTTACTCTTTCTCCTCCGCAAACGTAATTTTGCTAAGTTTCTAATAATCGACGTATTTTAAAATTTAAGTTATGTAATGAAATACTTTATACTGAACTATGTAATCAGTTTTGTTTAATAGTGATTCATTAAAACCTTGAAAACTGAATCGAAAAATATTCCACTTTATACGGGGTTTTGTTTTAGCAGGTATTCCATTAACCCTTTAATTCCCAGAGTCGAATACGTTCTTGGAAATTCCGTAGTTCAAAAAAACTGAATTTATACAAGAAAATTTACCAAAAAATTTCGCTCCATTTAATGTTGGAATGTCTGTTATTAAATAAAACAAACATCGCTATTTTCAATTTTTTGTATGAATTTGAAATATCCGAATTAAACAATCCGCTAAATTGGAAAGCTCTGATGCTAAAAAAAAGGTCGATAAACGTCTGCAACAACAGAATACGGTCAGCCATTTTTATACTAAAGAAAAAGAATGAAAATGTAAGAGCGCTAAACGTAACAAAACGGCTTCTGTTTATATTTACACCGGAAGTTCGTGCGTCATTTCACCAATCAGCCAATCATAGGTCAGAACGAAAAATTGGGCAGGTTCCGGATTTTTTAAGGAGGTTGTTTTTGTGCTTGCGTATGGAAACGGGGACAAAATGAAAGCAGGTACGATAGCCGCATATCACCCCTCCCTAAAAAGCCAGTTTTATTTTAAGAGGCATTGGAAACGATGCTTATGTAAACGGTCTCTTGTAAAACAAATGCCGCACATAGAATCAAAAATCTATATTTGATTTGTACACTTTTTGTAATTGGAAGTTATCATCAGTGGTTTAGGCTGTAATCTGATTTAATTTTCTCCATTACTAAATGCTTTTCACACGTAATGATTTAATTATTATAAAGTTTCCTGTCTGTTTTAATATTCACGTTTAAGTATATTTTTCAATTGAAAAATGTTTGGAAACATGCATATATATATATATATATATTATTATTATTATTATTATTATTATTTGAGCATTTTAAAATCTAGCACCAGAGGTAAAAAACGGCTTTTTGGAAATATGAAATAAACACCCATTCAAGTGATGAAATTTTAAATAAAAATAAAACTCATAAAATTAGACAAATAAAAAAAAATATTCGACACTGCATATCACAATCTAGTCATGTATATGTCTGCAAAAGATGGTTAAATTACTGGGCATAGTTTTTGGTCCTATAAACTTTATGTAACTGGACTATATTGACAGATTTCAACATTAAATAGCATAAAATAATCCTTTGATTTAAAAACTGTGTTTCACTACACTGTAAAAAAAATTACAGTAAAATTACGGGCAGAGGCCGGCAACAGAGATTCCAGTCATACCCCGTAAAAAAAAAAAAAAAAAAAAAAAAAAAATCCATGCCCATCATTTTGTGCAGCCCGTAATTTTACGGGGCAAAGTAATATAGCATTATAATGCACAGGATATAATGCACTTTAAAACACAATAACACTTTACTTACTGTTCCGTAGCACGTAGCACGTTAGATAATCATCACAGAATCGGTGTGTTGGCGGGTTAAAATTTTCGAAACACGAGTAAAATGAAGGGTTACACCCTAGCGGAGGACAATGTATGGGGTCGTACCGTATTTTTGCTAACATATGGGCTATAACTGTAAGAATATGTGGATTGCTCTTAATTTTCTAAGTATCTAAGGGATAAGGCCGCTTTTTTAGTGGATCAGACCATTTTTCATCAAATAAGGCTGTTTCCCGTTAAAATTGAAGGGCAAACTCTCATAAATTTACAGTTTTTTCTGAGAGTGTATGTTTATCATACATTTCTCTATAAAACAATCATTTCTCATGTTTTTTTTTTCTAATTACAATATACTCCCAATGTCTCAATTATCTGACACTCACGAGATCAGGGATATGTGGGAAAATTCAAATCATCGAATAATCGGGAGGACATTATCAGATACATTTTTTTTAATATATACAAAAACGAACTATAATTAAAATTATATAAATGAAGTAAATAGTTATTATCATCAAGTAAATAGCTATTATCATAAAGTAAAATAAACAACTGTTACCATAAAACAAACAATATGAACTAAAATAAGACAAATTTAAGAAAAGAATTCTGTAATTATGATTTTTTACTTTTATTCCTTGCCGTATCGCACACATTGTATATAAAAATTTCGTTTCAATATTTAATTTTCTAATTGACAGTATATCCTCAAACGTCATAGATGAAGATTCTTTAGACAATTTGCTTAACATTTTAAAACGAGGATCTTGACGAAAATTTAAGAATAAAAATGAAACATTTCTCAGAATTTATTAGAAATTTAAATATCCAATGCTGTCAAGATGCTGTGAAATATATCAATGATAAACAATTAATATCTGTTTTCCTAAATGTATATACTGCATTGCAATTATATCTAGTAATACCGCTTACAAACTGTGAAGCAGAACGATCATTTTCCAAACTCAAATTAATAAAGAACAGACTACATGATCGTATTGCTGCAGCCCAGATTTTGTGGTTTAATACTAATGTCACTAGAAAATGACATCACAGAACGCCTTGCATCTGATGATGTCCTGGAATAATTTTCAAATTTAAAGGCAAGGAAAAGATATTAATTAACTTAATTTTTAATAATAAAAATCTAATAAAAAAGCATAAATATGTAATAAAATTTATTTGTATCAATAAATAAATATTATTAAAATTATTTTAAATGTAGTCAGTTTTTATACGCCTGGAATATTTCTATTTTCTTTTAATGTTTATAAAGCATCTGTTAATTGTATGTGTTTAAACAAACTAATTAAAAGCACTGTTGAAGATTTGAAAAAAAAGTTTTTAGATTAACGATATACATACTTCAATTTTAAGTTTTGTATTTCAGGATTAAACAAAACAAAGGTGTGTGTGTGTGTGGGGGGGGGGGGGGGGGGTGAATATTCAGTATCGTAGGGAGAGGGCACAAAATCTCCAGCAACAGGGGAAAGGGGGGGGGACCCAGAATTTCCAGTAGCCCGTGCCCCAGAAACGCTTGATCCGCGGTTCTGAACACGATTTTAATTTTTCTTAGGTTATGTACGTATTTACCATGTATTTCCACAAAAATATTTACCAATGTAATATCACATAAAATCTATTGACTGGGAAACTTACAATGTAAGTTTATATTCTGTCATATGTAGTAAAAATGAAATAAATAAACAAATAAAAATAAAACACATATTGGACAGGCTTTCTTTTGAGGGGAAAAAAGGTGGGGGAAGCAAAACAGATGTCTGTGAGTGACTAAAGACTCCTATAATTCCTTTTGTAATTGCTGTACTTTAAAAAAACTGGTTTTTAAATTATTTTTCAAGCATAATTAAAAAATATATATATCTCAGTAATGAACGTGCAACCCTAATAAGGTAGATAAACCCGTTTGTACTTAAAACAATGTAAATATTTCAGCATTTTTTTTGTTTTCGTGTAATATTCCATAACTATATTGCCAAATGAAATTAAAACTTTACAAATAAATCTATATAATAAAACAGAGAATTTGTGGATTTTATTAAAATAAATGATCAACGTAAAAGTAGCACAAATAAAAATATATATAATGACAAACAGCTGTTTCGGAGCTTCTAAAACTCCATCATCAGTGCCAAATTTATGTTAGAGAAGGTTCTATCTTGGTCACGTGCGGAGACGCAAGCATACTTAAATAGCTTAAACATTTAAACAGTTTTTAATCTTTTAAATTTTGCACTAATGATGGAACTTTAGAGGCTCCGAAACAGCTGTTTGCCGTTTTATATATTTTTATTTGTGCTACTTTTGCGTTGATCATTTATTTTAATATAATGGCACAATTTTTTTAAATCCCCTTAATTTAAATAAAGTTTGTGAGTTTGTCTGGTGATGTGTGCGTATAAGGCCACCAGTGCTATGACACGTAGGTACTCCAAGATGCACCCGAGAAGAGAAATTTTTCTAAATTCGATTTAGATCTTTAAAAAAAATGAATTTTAAGGGATTTTTTACAAGATTTTTGCAATAGGTATTTTCTTTCACCATTCACATATATGTTTTCTAAATGTCGCACATCTGCAGTCTTTACAGCAGACTAGAACAAACAAACAAACAAAAAAATAAAGGCGCAGAGTTTATCTCTAAATTGTACGTAAATTACGAATTTTTAATGATTAGGGGAAGGTGGCCTAAAATGATCGTAACGGGCAAAACGATCCACATATGTTTTCTTCCAGACAGGTCGCGCTATCTACAGGGTAACACATAAACTAGGTGTAATAAGTAAAGAAGAAGCAATGTCGGTATTCAAGCGATCGCAGTATTACGCGTCTGAATAGAATTCTTTGAAAAATTGGTTTTTATAGCAAATTCATAAAGTCGGCACTAACTTTCATATTTATTTAGATTACAGTCTTTCATGTACAGAAATAGGACTTGGTTAACTGAATGGAGTATGCTTTTAGATGTGAATTACACTTATGTATTGTCATAATTACTTTTATGTCCTTTATTTTGCCGATAAAAAAAAACGATTTACAATTAGTTTTAACTGAAGGATCCTTTTGCCCTTTAGTGAAGGTAAAACACTTTGGACACTTAAAAAAAAAAATCTGTTTTTTCATTACTCAGTTTGGGTTTAAACTATTATTAAAATATGTTTATAATGCAAAATATAGTGTAAAACATACCAGCAAAGAACCAAAGTTTTATTTAAACAGTTATGTTATTTTACACACGTTTTTTCCTTACGGGGATCATTTTAGGCCACCTTTCCCTAATTTGAAAAAAAAAAAAAAAAAAAAAAAAAAAACTTGAAATTAAAAAATAAATAAAATATGTAATTTTTTGCTTTTAATTTCAATAAATGTCCAACTGCAAGCGATTTTTTTTCCAACATTAGTTGAAAAGTGTTTATGAATTCAGTTTCTCTGTCTATGTCTGCCTTCCCGTGCTCTAACTCTCGTAAATATACTTGGATTGCCTTGAGATTTTTGAGTGATATTGAGGTTTACTATAAAATGTTCGATAGGGAAAATGTAGTGTGTAGAATTTATAGATCATTAACAGGGACACATAAAAGTGCCGTTACATTACGGTCTATGGGGAAAAATTGCTTGCGGTGCATTTTATTGATGTTACGATATTTCAAACATAATGAGATTAATATACGTCATTGAGATGGACTACAACATGCTTTCTCAGGAGTATAGAATAAGTAGCATTTGTAGTTCGTTTACAGAGACACAAAAATGGATTCCATCACATTATGATCTATGGGGAAAAATCGTTAGCGGTGCATTTTAATGATGCCATGATACCTTTTTTTTAGATCGCTGACCAGGCTTTTACCTACCAGGCTTTTGCTCAGCTTAACGGGTTGATGCCTTACAACGGGGTGAGGATGTACCTGATTTCCGCACGGCGAAGATCTGTTTAATAAATCTCTAGGCTGACGTGGTTTAAGTGCATCTTGTTGCCTATAAGTTGCTTTTTCTTAGTTGGCCGGCTGCTAATTGATATTGGATGAGACGGTTCAACACTGTGCTGTATAAGGAAGTCATGCCAGTCGGATGTGACGGATTCTGGAGTATTTACTAAATTCACGCTGCATCGCACACCCATACGTCATGCCATCGCTACTCGAGTTGGTCTCGTAATTTAGAACCTTGATCAGGCAACGAGACCAAAAATAACGAAATCGCTGAAGCGAGCACTGCATGCTTTCTATAGATTATAGAGTATATAGAATTTATCATTCATTTACAGAGACGCACAAAATAATTCGGTTAAAGGACTTACTAAGATCGATAATTGCTGGAAATGCGTTTTCCTCTGTGTTATGCATTTTTAAACTGATCTAGTTTTGAGTTGTATGTATATATTCTATACATCGCATACAGGGTTACAGGAAAGTCTTTGCACACGTTACCGGATATGGCTTGTAATTGTTGCAAATGGATTTTTACTGAGTTATGTGTTTTTTTAAGTCCCTTATTTAGATATATAATTTCATTCTAGGAAAAATTAATTTTTTTAATATCCCGTAAGTGTTGGAAAGGGTTTCATAATTTATGCCTAATGCATGATTTTCCGTTCCTTTTTTTTTCTCCATTTTGCTTCTTTGCATAACACTGAGACACTATCAATGATACTTTTTTTCCCTAAATTTTGGGAAAATTAAGAAAATATCAAAACCGTATATGCACCATTTTAGTTCTTATAGTAAGAATTCTCAGACGTAAAGGAAAATGCTTCATTTTCGCGCAGTCAGAGGCAAAATGCTTCAAGTTCATGTATGAAAATGCACGTTTTTATTTCAAAACTGACTGGGTTTCAATGACGGTTTTTTTTGCCATTTAGTTCATTTAACAGTTTCACTGCTTGGTTTATCCGTGAAAATTAAAACAAAAATATCTCTATGATGTGGGACTTTAATCTTACAAGGAGAGGGCCAAGCTTGGTAATCACAGATTTTGATTATTTTTATATATGTTGTAGGGTAGAAGCCGCTTAGTCTCAGGTTCAACGGATTTTATACAACGCTCCTTAGTTCTCGAGAAATAGGGGGTCTAATATTATAACACAACTTAAATACTTACTTTGTGACGAAATTGCTGCGTTGGTCGTAGCTCAGTTGTTAAGACGTCTGCTCGTTGATCCGAGGGGTCAGGTTCAAGATCAGAACGCGCTACTCTTGTCTTATAAATATACTTGTGATTATAATTTAATAATGTGCGTTAATTAAAACGTTATCCTTTTTATTTGTAACTAAATCCTTGTATAAAACATATCATTAAACGGTTATTATTTTTAACGCTTTAAAAATGTATTTCATGTATTTTTTATCGATGCAATGATATTGAACAATTCTGTTAATTCGTGATTTTGAAGAAACATCATTTATATATTGCCTTAACAAGGGAAGTGGATGCGATGATAATACTATTCTGTTTTTAAAGTACGAAGCATAATTATATTAAAAATTAGCATAAGAATTAAATTACAATATTTTTTTTTTGCATATTAAAGATTTTTAAATTTGTAATACGCATGCTTGCGCATTGAATTATTTTGCTTTCTCAATTATCTTCTTTCTGCATTTATTTTTATTTTATTTGAAAACGTTTTTTTTTTATTATAACTAGTGGGCGCCACAACAGACTTTGTAACACAGTGAACCTGTTACAAAGTAAGTATTTAAGTGTATTATAATATTAGACCCCCTATTT
This sequence comes from Maratus michaelseni, assembly GCA_963931845.1. Classification (NCBI taxonomy): domain Eukaryota; kingdom Metazoa; phylum Arthropoda; class Arachnida; order Araneae; family Salticidae; genus Maratus; species Maratus michaelseni. Next base: position 66,203,096 of record OZ007586.1, on the reverse strand, counting down.
CTCGAGAACTAAGGAGTGTTGTATAAAATCCGTTGAACCTGAGACTAACGGGCTTCCTACCCTACAACATATATAACAAGAACGACAAATCTCGCGTCAAGCATAGATTATATAACACTTTCCAACGCTTCCAAAATAATTTTACAAATCATTACCGTTTAATAAGGTGAAAGATAATATCTAAGTAAACAAGATCACCCAGCCGGAGCACCAACCTGTGAGGGTTTGCGGCGTAAAACCTCCGGCGGTAGATCCCCCTTCAGCACCCAGCAAAAACACAGCTCAAAGACGAACCCGAAACAAGGGTTGTTGGAATTAAATCAAAACAAAACAACAACACCCCACCAACTTACTGAGAAAACACTGCTTCACGCAGGGAACTAGAAAAAGAAACGAAGCGAACCGAAAACAGAATTCTACTAAAGATAAATTACAAACTAAGAATTATAAGAGGCTCTAAAGACAGACTGGTTACATCTCTCACACTAAACCTAATTCTAAAGCTAAAATAAACCAAAAATACAAATACATAGCTTCCCATACTAGGCAATTACACTAAAATACAATAACCAATTATATAGCTACTGAAATCACAAAATTTCCAGCAAAACAAAAAAAAAAAAACAATAAAATTACAGTGCATCTCACCACGGAGAGTTACAGTATATTACTCTCTTAAAACGAAAGAGCCAAAATAACTCAAGTTGAGCCGAAATCCACTCATCTCATGATTTGAAAGTCAGCTTCTCATGAAGAGTTGAAACAACTCGAGTGAACGAGTTGTTTTTAAGCAACTCATGATTGAGTTATCTCTATTTTACTCATACTTGAGTGAAATCAAATCAATGAAGGTTAAATCCAGTAGCACTTGAGTGATTTATAACTAACTCATACTTGAGGAGGGGAAGGAGGAGAATTAAAATTCATGGTAAAATGTAATAATTCATTGTAAAATAATAAATTTCATGAACAGGTAGATTATTATTTTAGAAAAAAAAAGTAATTTGCATATTGAATGTATACATATTTATGTTTACATATATGTATATATTCAACAATTAAGTGAAAAGTATCTTTTTTTTTTTTTTTTTTTTTTTTTTGTTGTTGTTTCTGAGCTGCTTGAAATATATACCCCCCCCTCCCCCTCCCGACCCAAAAAGAGAATTTTAAAAGGAATATTTGAAAAGATAAGAATTTCTGCTGATTTAAATATTTTAATCTTTTTTTTTATTTTGTTATAATGATTATGTTTTCTATGCAATATTATTCGATACATTGCATGATATTTTTCAGTTTATATCAATATTATCATTAAATATGTTTTAATCCTAATACTATTTAGGAATATTCACACCGTGAATATCCGGGAATGTAGATATTTACCTTATTTTTAACAACATACGATAAAAAATATGGGATTTATACAGTTTCATAAATCAAGTATATTTTAAAATATTAGAATTCAGACTGAGAATAAAATAAGAAATATAACTTGTTTACTTTAAAACAATATTTTAAAGTCAGACAAGTCAATTTTCAATTTATAGTATTATAAAAGTTAGAGTTCTGAAACATCGCTAAAAATATATACTATCAGGGCTCGATCCAGACAAAATTTTGGGCCTATTTAGGGCCCCTTCACAAAAATCAATTTAAAAAAAGGTGGCCCTTCACAAAAATCAATTTGATAAAATGGGCCCTTCACAAAATTCCTTTTACTAAAATTGATCCTTTCACAAAATTCTATTCCATAAAAACTTATTATTTATTATTTTATGATGTTTTAAAATGTGTAATTTGTAAACAAACAAGTTCAAAAAAGAGAAAAACTTCAGTAAAAGGATTTTAAAAACTTTTTGTTTATAAATGCTTGCATGGTTCGAATTTGATTAGCTGGATTTCAACTTTCGTTACAAAATGTTATTTTTCACAAAAATATAATAAATTTCACAAAAATAACCTTTACTTTTCACAAAATGGGCCCCAAGATAAAAAACTTGCATCGACCCCTGACTATATAAACAAACGTACCGCCAAGATATTTTCTTTAAAAGTTTAAATTGCTACTAAATGCTATTTATATAAATCAAATTTATTGAAACAACATTAAAAAAAACATAAAGGAGAGGCAAAGGATTTATTTCATTATATTTTAGAGTATTTTTTAATATTTATCCTTCCAACTTAAAAGATCTCTAAATGTTCGCTCGTATAAATAGTCCTAAATGTTAGGGTTAAGACATATTTAATAAAAATATTGATATAAACTGAAAAATATCACGCCATATATAAAATAACAATTAATATAAAACAGAATCATTATAAAAAACATAATTAGAGTATTTAAATCAGCAGAAATTCTTACCTTTTCAAGTATTCTTTCTTTAAAATTTTAACAACGTGGTGTTAGCCGCGTACTACACACCACACGTCTGTCGTCTGCTCAGCGGATATGGGGACAGTGAGGTCACGTCAACTGCGTCAGCTTACTGGATTTCCGCTCGCCAATGAGTGCTTTTTTATCGAGATGAGTTGTTTAGTATTCGCCCTTCTGGAGTGCATTAGGAAAATAAAAATTCAAATCATGATGAGTGAAACATTTAAAAATCAACTCATTCACGATCTAATAAATTAGAGCTCTTTTCTGAGAAGCAAAATCTACTCTTACGTTTTAAGAGAGTACAGATAAAACTTGAGATGTGAGCAGATAACTTGCTACCCATATACATACACAACTGAAAATACAAAACTCAATGTAGATCACCAGAATTTACAACATCCAGTTTGATATAGTTGAGTTAATTACTGCAGAAACCAAGCTATTAAATGAGGTCTCTTAAAAAAAAAAAAAAAAAAAAAAAAAAAAAAATCACTGATCAGCCATTTACTGACCGAGATCCAATGAAAGCACCGCAGCTTACCAGATAGCAACAATAGTCGATAACTGTATTTAAAGTAGCAGCCAGAATTGAATGTCAATGTTATTTAACAAGTAAAGTCCAGATTTGCCACAAAAGTCAATTTCAGGAATTAATTCCAACATTAAAATCACACTGAAAAATATGAAACAGGAAATGTGAATAAAAACATTAAAAGAATCATTCACAGTTAACGTCCCAGACTATATCAGCAAACCGACTGCAACAGTGACAGCTAAAGAAGAGCCAACTCAGTAAAGCAATACTTTAACTAAAGAGTAGTCGCACGACTTTAACTAAGTAGAAACATTATCACTGCAACTTGCAAGGATTTAAAGGAAAAAAAAAGTACCACTGAAAAGCAATGACAACTAATTAGTCTTGGAAAACTGAAGAGCAGGTGCATAAAAGAGAACAGTCCAATGCATTACAAAAGCTCATTCTATCAAATGGTGGAAGTAAATAAGTAAAGTCCACCATGTCCATAGTCTTAAAAACTTTGACACTAAGCCTGGTACGCATTAACATGTGTAAATAATGAAGGATGCTACATGTAATGATTTACACTGCAACTTGTTGAAGAAGAATATTAGCTGAAAGAACATTCATATCTGAATAAGCTTGGTAGACTGTATCAAACGTGTATAAAATACAACAGTCTGTCTTCTAATAAAGCACTGCTCCATTATAGAGCAAAGATAAACAGGAAAGTCATACTTGAACACCGCTTTAGCAAAGTCTTAACAAAGTAAAACTAAATCTATGAACTCGATAATGATTAACGTACAAAGGTTGGAATTGGCAACGTCCCAATTCGCAACTAACTTATACCTCATAAACAGTAGATACACCATGACTCAATTAAAACTTATGTCTAATAAAAGAATATAAATCATTCAACTTATTATAGTTTAAAGTCAGACGAGCAAAATATTGAGGATTTAAGATGACTTTTTTAAGTTCCACCTTACAGACTTATCTCTGTCAAAAGTGAAGTGTTCTGGCATTAAAGAGCATTTACCAAAAATGAAATGAAAAACATCTCCTTTCTTGCCACAGTCACAGAGGTCCTTTCTACGTTTTCCTATTTTATAGAGGAAACTTGGAAAACTGTCATGACTAGAAAGATAATAAACTAAAATTTGTTTTCTACAGATAAATTCAGTGTTAACCTTCTTTAAGACATTATAGGTATCCCTGCCGTCCGCTGAGGCTATCCAAGACTGCTGCCAGGTATCAATCAACTTATCCCGATAATACGGTTTCAGCAAAGAGACTGGATATAAAATTTCAAGTAACGGAGCATTAGAGTCAGCAGAAGTGGCCCGCTTTGCTAAATCATCTGCCCTTTCATTACCATGTAACCCGGCGTGGGCCTTTATCCATCCAATATAGATTTGTCTGCTACCAGCGGCCAGAAACTTTTTATAAATAGAGTGTTCTAATTGATTGTTGGGAAAAGCCCCAAATATTGATTTAACAGAGGAACTACACTGTAAAAAAATTTCCCTGAAAATAACGGAAATTGTACTGGCAATCGAGACGCCAGTACTATTTCCGTATTTTAACGGAAAAAAAATTCCGTAAATTCCAGGAAATTTTCCGTTTTATAACAGATATCTTCCGTATTTTTTAGAAATTTTCATGTCGTTAAAATAAATTTTATAGGACCAAAAAAAAAAAAAAAAAGTTATCCTCAAAGAACATCTTATAATGGACAAATACGTTCCCTTTTTTTCCGTTCATTTCTGAGCGAGTTTTTAATAAACAACCACCATTTCCCACGATAAGTATCGAACCCACGACCTTCCGTTTACTAAACCAGCGCGCCAAACCTCTACACTATGGTTGGGCATGACACGTTTCCAAATGTTGTATGTTATTTGAGATGTTTTTAATGATGCAAAAATTTTAAGTTTTTATAGTTAGATGGATATTTTCAGAGTTCTATTGTTTTTAATATTTTCTTTTCAAAATTGTTCTATATTCTGCTTTATTATTTGATGCTTTATAACATATAAATTAAAAAAAATTATGTATTATATGCGTAAAATATTGTATCAACAGTAATGATTGTTTCATTTTGCAATAGTACATATACTTTAATAATTTGTGTGTTGATTTATTTATCAATTTCAGTAAAATCAATAATTATCTTAAGCAGGCGTATTTATTACATGCTATTAAAGTAAATTTTCTTTATATCTTTGTTTAAAAACTTATGTGAATAAACAAATTTATAATAAATTAAATTATTATATTTAAGCTTTGCTGCGAACTTTTGTGTATGGTTCTATTAAAATTAATAATTTTTAAAATATCAAAACGAAAAAATAGATTTTAGAGAAAATTTTGAAATTAATAACTTTAGGGTAGGTAAGTTTAAATTTGGACTTAATAATTTAGTTTAATTTATAAAAATTATAAACTAACAAAATAAATTATAAACTTTTATAAAAATGAAGTTTATAATTTTATAAAGTAAACAAAAAGTTATTATTTTTATAAATTTAAAGAGAAAATTATGAACTTTGTAAAATTATAATTTATAAAATAATAAATTTTAATTTAACTCACAAATTTATAGGACAAATCAGTTTTATTCAATACAATATACATATCGATAATTTGCAAAGATAATATTTTATGATACCTTTAATAATCTAATATTGCCTTACGTTAATAAAATTAAAATAAAATTTTAAAACGTCTGTGAAAAAATTCATAATTTAAAGTACCATAAAGAAAAAAAAAGTAGATTTAAAAAAATATTTTTCTGTAATTTATGGAAATAAAATAAATTTCTAAAGATTTCACTAAAAAATAAAAATATTACTATTATTTTCACTTAAAATTACCGCCCAGACACAACCCTGGTTAAAATGAGTTTCAGGATTGGACCGAGTCTAATGACAAAAAATGGGCCCACGGGTAGGACTGGTTCAGATTTGGATCCTAGAAAAACTCTAGTAAATATTTCAAACAAGGCGATTTCTGTATACGCAAACCTGTGAAAGTCATTTACGGAAATGGCACTAGAAATACGGACATTGTACAGTTTTTTAAAAAATACGGAAAAATCCATTAAATTTACGGAAAACTTTCTGCATTTTTACGGATTTGAAATCTCCTTTACGGAACTAATGCCATTTTCGGAAATTGTACTGTTGTTTCGGAAAAATGAAACTTCTCCGTAAAATTTAACGGAAAATCTCTTGTATTTTCACGGATTTTTTTTAGAGTGTACTATCCGAATAGATACGAACTGAGTTATGAACTGAATTTACAAACCATTGTAACGCATTATCCAGGGCCGTTAACTCGCCCTGATAAACAGAATTCAGACTTCTTAACTTCACTTGATGATCATATATGTAATTGCCCTTGTGAAAGACTGTAAAGGCCGAGCCCACGCCATTGTTCATCTTCGAGCCATCCGTGAAAATTATAGGATCAAACGAAAAAGGAACTTTATCAATTACTGGATCCAGCTGGTAGACGTTCCTTATGTTCAGATATTCAGTAAAGTCAAAAGTATGCATTCGTGGCTTCCGAATTCTTTTGTGCAGCCCTGTACATGATCTATAGATTTGTATATATGTTACATAGAACGCTAAATGTTAGTTCAGATAGGAAACACGTAGCACAGTTTAAAAATTCTCCTTTTGGAATTTTCCTCAATAAACTTAAATACACTCCAGAACTTTTGTGTTGCCCTGTATATGATTTATAGAATTTATACACACCAAGTAATAGAAAAAAATGAGTTAAATGTAAAAACGCGTTCAGCAACTGAAAAAGCACTTCCAGCAATTATTGTTAACAGACAGTACCAAATTCTTTTGTGTGCCCCTGTAAATGAACGATAAATGCTATACTCTAAATATTCTATAGTAAGCCTCTTGTAATTAGTCACATATATAAATTTTAATTTGTTTGAAATATTTAAAAATTCTTAAAATAAACCGAAAATGATTTTTCTCCATAGACCGTAATGCAGCGGAATTCTTTTGAATGACCATATAAAAAACTATAAGTGCTATACACTTCATATTCATAATACCGAACATGCCATAGTAAACCTCAATAACATATATCAATTGCCTGACTATACATATATATTTACGTGAGTTAGAGCACGGGCAGACAGACAGATAGACGGCAGGCAGACAGACAGACAGACAAACCGAACTCATAAACACTTTTCGACTATGTTGGAAAGTGTTAATTAAAAATAACCAAAATCTGTGATTACCAAGCTTGGTCTTCTCCTTGTTAGTCTAGGATGAAAACACAGGTGAAAAATACATGTCCTTTAAACAATCGATGTAATGTTTTTCATTTTTATGGATGAAATTGTCAATATACTTTTACATATAAGTTTTTTTTAACACTTTCCAACATAGTTGAAAAATGTTTATGAATTTAGTTGGTCTGACTGTCTGCCTGTCGTCTATTTGTATACTAACTCTCGTAAATATACATGGATTGCCATGAAAATTTGATATGTTATTCATCTTTACTATAGAACGTTCGGTATTGAAAATGGAGTATGTAGCATTTATAGTTCGTTTACAGGGACACATCAAAGAATTTCGTTTCATTATGGTGTATTGGGGAATATTCGTTTTCGATGCATTATAATGGTGTTATAGTACTTCAAACATAATGAAATTGATATGCATCCCTGAGGTGGACTAAAATATGCATTCTCAGGAGTATCGAATAAGTAGCCTTTACAGTTCGTTTACAGGGACGCACAAAAGAATTCCATTATATTATGATCTATGGGGAAAATCGTTTTCGACGCATTTTAATGATGTTATGGTACTTCAAACATAATAAAATTAAAAAGGGTAACTGAGCTGCACTACAACATCTTATCTATATAGATTAACGAGTGCGTAATATTTATCTAAACTTACAGAGACGCACAAAAATATTCGGTTACAGGACGGCTATGATAGATTTCATACTATGAAAAAAAAACGATATTTTTTAATAATATTCTGTTAGTGTTGGAAAGTGTTTCATTATCTATGCGTGACACGTGATTTTTTATTCTTGTTTCATTCTCTTAGTGTAAAAGACCGGTTTACTGCTAGTAAATAAATAAAACACGAATTTAACAAATATTTTTTCGAACTACGCGATTAAACACGGAAATAATCAGAATTAAAAAAGTTGCCATAAATAGTTAAATCTTTAGCGTTTAATTGTTGGCATACGGCTAATACGAAAGTACTAAAAATGCTTTTTGATTAGTGAGTGATAACCTAAGACAATATACTAAATGTAAAAAATCTGTTAGAGCTTTCAATTAAAAACGACTTTCACGTACGTTTTGTACACCAGGCAGTACAGAAGGTTGTTCACACTTTACGGAAACGATTTTCACAATTAATTTCTGAACATATATGCCATATTCTTTGCAACAATTTTAATCTACTGTATAGCCCTGACTCTTGATTATAACTCTGGATCGAAATTTCCATGATAGTCGATTTTTTTCTTTGTACAATCATAACAATTTTCTCCCACACCACTTGAAAAACTTTCCAGTGTGTTGTGGATAGCACTTTCTATCGCTCGCTTTAACAAACACATAGGGGGTGATAAATAAAAATTTATCGTAACATTGAATGAAACATGGCTTTATTTAAGCGAGCGTATCAAAAGAAGAGCAATTTTTATCAATTAAAAGAAAAAAAAAAAGAAATGGGTTTGTGAATGTAAAGAAAAAAATCCAAAAGAATTCATGATTGCTGCTAGATTTTGTTATGAAATTAAATTAAAGGTAAAAAATGCAGTAAAGCTAAGGTGATTTCACTTTATTATCAGTAAAATATTTTACAACCCATTTTTGAAGAAAAAATTCCAGCTTTTTATGAAAAAGACATTAATTGAGCTTCATATGAACGAAGTATCTCAGCTGCTCTTCCATAACTCAACTGACGCATATTTAGCAAAGAAAGAATCCCAAACGGAAATAAATTGTGTCTCAATTGAAGAAATGCATATAAAATCACCTGACGCACCCCCCCCCCCCCCCCCCCGTCCTTTCATAAATGGCCTTTTTCTGCATTTGGATTGTTTAAATGAATTCACGGACATTGAAAAGTCTTTGGGAAGCTTTACAAGAAGTATCGGGAAAAATTGACACGACTGTAACAAGGATTTTTTATTATCATAGAAATTTTGAGCCAGAGCTACAACCAAAAGTCAAGGCTATCCAACAATGTCAAATTGTTGCAAAGAATATATCATTTGTGTGTAGAAATTAACTTTGAAAAACGTTTTGCATAAAGTGTGAACGACCTTCTGACCGCCATATTTAACCCGGTTAGCTTGGGTTGAATAGCCTGATTTGTTTAACGAAATCATTGAAAATTTAGTTTTATAAATAACAGACACAATTTTTAAAATCTACTTACTTTTCTTAATGGAGCTTTAAAAATATGCTTTTCTCACACTCTTTTTATTTCATTTTACACCCTTTTTTTTTATTATTAATGAATTTTTATTTGAATGCATTTTCAGAATGATCATTAATCGTTTGAGGACATAATCTAAAAATTGTTATACTTTAAAATGTTCGCATATAATATACATGCAATCGTGGCTTAATTTTTAACAAAAAATGTTCGGAGTCCTAATCATCTGCACTACTAACATCGGTAGCGTATACCCCTTTCCGGGCATCCTATGGTCGGCGAAACCATCGGGCAAACGGGACACCGCGCCAATCGTGGGCTTGTTAGGGGTCCCGAGTCTCTCTATATAATTCTAAAGAATGTTACCTCTGTGTGAAATAATGATTTGTTTTTCTCTAAATTTGTTATATATATATATATATATTATATTTTTATACAATAATTACTATGTATCTTGGTATCATTTTCTCATCATTTGTATTTTAAAAAATTACTTTTATGACATCTAATTCCAAGTTCTTTTAGTGGATTATTTATCAACATTAATTTTGAATTGACTCATTATGCTTAGGGTTATTTGGAAAATGATGTCTTATTTAGATTATTATGTTGATAGTATTTCTTCAAGAGACTTTTTGTATATATGTAAATAGTTTAATATAGTTTAATCAAGTATACATCATTATTTTTATTGATATATTATTAGGTTAATCAAGAATAACTGTATGTTTCAATTTACTTTTATTTGTTCCCTTTTTTGATATTTATAATATTTATTTGTGTATATCCAGCAATTATATATATATATATATATATATATATATATATTGCTTTCAATTATAATATAGTAGTAATGAGCAAAATGTTAGATACTGGCAATTTAGGCCTAGGTGTTTCCAGGGCTAATACTCAGTGCAGGAAGACTAATAGTGATTTTCCCGTTTCGTATCAGGTAACCTATTTTTTTTTCCCTGTGCTATGTTTTCGAAAGTGTTCTTCTAAACGTTGCCTTACATGTCCTTTAGCTGATAAGTCACAGATATCAAATAATCAAAATTGTAATATGGTAAAATTTTGTAAAGCATACAACGTGATTAATTCACTGAAATGCAATTCGTGTAATATGGAATACGAGCAGGGAAGACCGATCTATGCTCGGTCAAAATTAAATTTGAGTTCAAATATCATGACCCATGACCAAAATGACCCACTAATTGAATTTTCTCGAACATGTGACTTAGCCCAACAGTCTTCTTGTGCCGGAAAACCATAGGATGCAAAATTTAGTGTAAATTGAGCCGCTTTTTAGATATTGACCCACAATGACCCAGAAATGACCCACTAATCGAATTTTCTCGAACATGTGACCTAGTCTAATGATTTTCGCGTGCCCGAAACTCGTAAAATACAAAATTTAATCAAAATCGTTAGAGCCGTTTTTTAGATAAAATTAATTTGACCCGCTTTGACCCAAAAATGACCCCCTAATCGAAAGTTCTCGAACATGTGACCCAGCCCAATAGTCTTCTCGTGTCGAAAATAGTCGGATACAAAATTTCGTCAAAATCGTTTGGACCGTTTTTTAGATACAATTAGCTTGACCATGACCCAAAATGACCCAAAATGACACACTAATTGAATTTTCTCGAACATGTGACCTAGCTCAACAGTCTTCTCGTGCCCGGAAACCATTGGATGCAAAATTTAGTGTAAATTGAGCCCCTTTTTTAGATCTTGACCCACAATGACCCACTAATCGAATTTTCTCGAACATGCGACCTAGCCCAATGCTTTTATCGTGCTCGAAACTCGTAGGACACAAAATTTAATCAAAATCGTTAGAGCCGTTTTTTAGATAAAATTAATTTGACCCGCGTTGACCCAAAAATGACCCACTAATCGAAAGTTCTCAAACTTGTGACCCAGCCCAATTGACTTCTCATGCCCGAAAATGGTCGGATACAAAATTTCGTCAAAATCGTTTGAACCGTTTTTTAGATACAATTAGCTTGACCATGACCCAAAATGACCCACTAATTGAATTTTCTCGAACATGTGACCTAGCCCAACAGCCTTCTCGTGCCCGAAAACCATTGGATGCAAAATTTAGTGTAAATTGAGCCGCTTTTTAGATCTTGACCCACAATGACCCAGAAATGACCCACTAATCGAATTTTCTCGGACATGCGACCTAGCCCAATGCTTTTATCGTGCTCGAAACTCGTAGGACACAAAATTTAATCAAAATCGTTAGAGCCGTTTTTTAGATAAAATTAATTTGACCCGCGTTGACCCAAAAATGACCCACTAATCGAAAGTTCTCGAACATGTGACCCAGCCCAATTGACTTCTCATGCCCGAAAATGGTCGGATACAAAATTTCGTCAAAATCATTTGAACCGTTTTTTAGATACAATTAGCTAGACCATGACCCAAAATGACCCACTAATCGAATTTTCTCAAGCCTGTGACTTAGCCCAATGGTTTTCCGGTGCCCCAAAACGGTAGGATACGAAATTTCGTCAAAATCGTTAGAGCCGTTTTTAAGATAATTTTTGCATATATATATATATATATATATATATATATATAACCACCCACAAGATTTGCTCGTATTAGAATATATGATATAGGTCAAACTTGTAATATTTTTACATCGTTCTCATATTGATAAATTTAAAAATCTAAATTTCAGACTACTCATAATATTGAATATACTCATTTAAAAAAAAAACATAACTTTAGAAATACTACTATTAAAATGCTTAAAATACAGAAAAATTAAGTGAACGACTTTTTCTAGAATCTAAATATATAAGATATTTTAATACTACTTATCCTTATAGACTAAATAAATTAGTATACAAAAAATCACATACCGTTTTTTTTTCAGATTTAATTAATTATAAAAATATTTATTCTGGATTAAATTTCTCAAACATAAAAAAAAAACTTCCAGATCTGTTAGAGGTAAACATAATAACCAAAATATATCGATAATATTGTGATAAAACAAGAGATTGATGATCTTGAGGCACAATTGGTTTGCAATAAGAAAACATATTTTCAGTATTAAAAAGAAATATTCGACCCAATATTTCAAAGTATTTAAAAAGTATAAATATTCTCCACATTTTTGTGATATATTTTATGATATTTTTCATTATAGGACCAACCTATTAAATGCAAGTATTTCTACTAAACCTAAATACAAAACTAATAATACACAACTAATTATAAATTTTTCTAATCCTTTTTCGCATAAAATCAATTTACAACATGTCATTAACAACAATTGTTATACTTTTCCAATAAAAAATGTTAGTATTCACAAGACTTATAAATATAATCGCACACTAGGACGCAATTTTTTTTAATTATAATTCTTTTGCAAAACAATTAGACTCTAACAAATTATCCTTGTTTTTGTAATGACCCAAAGTATAAAAAATATATTAACACTACACATGGACATATTAATACTGATGATCTCAATATCGTTGCACAACATAATTTACAAACATTAATGCATTATGGTACAAAATTTCGCCTTCCATACATGTGTAATACTAAATCTATAATAATGCAGTTTATTCAAGTCACGTGATGGCAGGTTTTTCTCCTTTCCCACGCTGCTGCGTCCAGAAATTCGCTTCAAAACGCCAACTTTGACAGAATTTTCTAAAAGATCTTCTGACTTCAACAACAACAAAAAAAAAATGGAAGAAAGAAAACAGCATTCGATTACATAGTTTCTGAATAAGAACACATAGTTATTGAAACGTTAAACTGTTTATTTCACTTTGACGAGTAAAGCATTAGAGAATTTATAATTTTGTATTTTTCATTTTTTTTAAATAAAAATATGATAACATACACAGGAGAATATATTATTTTCTGGAATTATACCAAGTTAATGGCTTCCTTTTTAATTAATTAAGGAAAATGAATAGAAAGCTAGTAGAAAAAAAATGATGGATTGTTTGGAGTGAGTATTTGTTTGTAAACTTTCCCTTTGCTTATCCACGTATGTCATAAGATGTCTAAAAGAAAAATGCCCCAGTTGGTCATCATAAGTGGTTTTAATTTGCCTCGTTGAGAGGAAAACGTCAATAATGAATTTATCTTGAAAAAAAAATAGACTACTAAGTAGTTATAATAAAGTTTTAATTATGAGTTCTCTCATGGTGTAGCTCGTTTCTTTTTTTTTTTTTTTTTTTTTTTTTTTGGGGGGGGGGGGGGGTGTACACACCCTTCCTAAATCATTGAAAATATTTTTGGCCACTTTTGGCCAATTTTAATCATTTGGCGTCTTCTTAACAAAAATCATGTTTACTACCATGGGGCCCCCATCAAATTGGGGGGGAGGGGCGAGGGAATTTCCCCGCCATTAGTCAGGCCCTGTGTGGGGGAAAACCTTAAATATTTTAAATGTACAGCGTTTGCGTTTTAGTCGATAACTAAAAGATCTTTTGAAATCTTTTGCTGATTAGTCTATACTAATAAAAGAAATTTGTTTGTCTCTCTGTGCGTGTGTATATGTGCGATACCTAGCGAAATATACCGCACGTAGAAGTCTCTTAATTGTGTCATCCTCTCAATGGATAACTTTAAAGTTGAGTTTTGAACTCTTCTCCCCGGGCTATCCACCTCGTATTTTTATTGGGGCTCTAGGGCCCCTTTTAAGCATTTCTTTAAAATTTTATTATAATGATTAATTTATACCCTATGTTTAATTTCGACTAATTGAAGATTGAGCACATTACATGTGACAGAATTGGCATGATATTTTTAAATGTATTTCATAATCTACATTACAAATTATTGTACGATATATACAATTAAAAAACAATTTTTATTAGTCCAGTATTGCAATCAGACGTTGGATCCCGTAAATGATATGCCAGGGCCCCGCGCGACGTTCCACCGGCACTATAGCGTCCCTTCCCACAGGATATTTGTATTTCATACATTATGTGCAAAATTTAAATAATTTTTTTTCTTCCTATATATATACATATATAAAGAAGAGGTAGCAAAAACCTTTGTATTCAGGGGTGGGGAATTTTCAGAAAATCTTACTCGCTAAAAATTATTATTATTATTATTATTATTATTATTATTATCTACCAGCAGAATACAACGCGCTGTTCCGGTGGATTTCGGTGTGTACTAGTATTTATGAACCTCGACGGGCTTCAACTAATATTTAAATACCACTAAAAATAAAAAAACTACACTTTTTGAATAATTTGCCCCGCCAAATATAAGAAAACATGGGATGACAAGGGATGACCGCCCCGGAAACACAGCTTTCGCTTTAGAGTATAAGTGCAATCCCGGGGCGAAGTCTAAGTAAACAATTTGGAAATTTTTTAATTTTGGTAGCAGTTTTCTTTTTTTTTTTTTTTTTTTTTTTTTTTTTTAAGGGAGGACACTTTTACACTTTTACTTTCGGAACCAGTCGGTTCTGACACTGAAAGTATCCTCATAAAAAAAAATGCAACAAAAAACAAAAGTAACAAGAACGAAAAATCATGCGTCAAGCATAGATTATGTAACACTTTCCAACACTTCCAAAATACTTTTGCAAATCCTTACCGTAAGGTGTAAGATGATATCGAACTAAATAATTTTGAAAATGCATAACATATTTAAAAAACCTGATTACAGCAATTATCATCAATAGTCAGGCAAATATCAGAATTCTTTTGTGCAGCCCTGTATATGATCTATAGATTTCTGTAATACTAGATAGAATGCTAAATTTTAGTTCAGTTAGGAAACGCGTAGCACAGTTTACAATTCCCCTTTTGGTATTTCCGTCGATAAACAGAAATGTACTCGATAACTTTTGTGCTGCCTTGTATATGATCTATAGAATTTATACACCTGAAGTAATAGACAAAAAATGCGTTCAGCAACTGAAAACACACTTTCAGCAATTATTGTTCACAAACAGTAGCGAATTCTTTTGTGTGTCCCTGTAAATGATCGATGAATGTTTATTCACACAATATTCTATAGTAAGCGTCTTGTAATGCACCTTAGTCATATATATCACTTTCTATATGTTTGAAATAGTGAAACATTTTTAAAATAAACCGCAAACAATTTTTCTCCATAGACTGTAATGTAACGGAATTCTTTTGAGTGTCCCTGTAACAGAAATATAAGTGCTATGCCCACCAAATTTCAAAGTAAGCCTCTTGTAGTGCACCTCAGTGACATATATCAAATTCAATGTGTTTGAAATTATGTAACATCATTAAAATAAACCTCAAATAATATTTTCCTTTAGACCGTAATGCAACGGAATTCTTTTGAGTGGCCCTGCAGAAAAAAAAAATTAAGTGCTATACACTTCATTTTCAATGCCGAACAGTGTTGAATTCAGACACTTTTCTCCGGGAGTGAATTCTGTGGCTCCGGCGGGACATTGTAGAGTTCCGGGGGGGGGGTTGCTTTTTTTAACCATGAAAAGCATAAAATCTCAAATTTTCCGGGGGGATTTCAATGCTCCGGGGGGGGGGGGTGAATTCCCCCGACCGGGCCTCTCCCTGAATTCAACACTGATACCGAACATGCCATAGTAAATCTCAATAACATATATCAATTGGATGGCAATCGGAATATATTTACGTAAGTTAGAGCACGGACAAACAGACAGACAAACCGAATTCATAAACTCTTTTCAACTATGTAGGAAAGTGTTAAAAACTAGGCTGTTTAGAAATCGGCTTCAGCTATCCTATGCAAAAATAATAATAATCATAATAAAAAATTAAAAAATTAAAATGCATGCTAAAAATTTGAAAAGAACGCCTCTATAGATTTAACATTAGCTTGCGAATTTCTTCGCGTGACTAGTAATGCTCTTAAAGGTTAACAGCGCTTTTTAGAGAAATCTATTAAAGTATTAATTTGTGATAGTCATAGTCCCCCACCCCTCCACCCATAAGAATATTCGTAAAAGCGGAATTGTTGATTTTTGGAAGATCGCACAGAAGGCCGGTAATTTTTTAACGCTAGATTAAACCTATAAAATTATGCTATAGATATATTTTATCTATTTATTTGTTATGCTATACTTGTTATCAATTAATATATTTTTAATATTTTAAGAAGTGTTATGTAAGTTGGCAATGAATTACTGATCTTCAACTCAAATAGAAAGGAAAATAATTATATTTATCTGTTAAATAATTCGGTTTTAATCGGCATTAGCTCTATTTTAGAACCTATATGTGTATCAGAGAAATGGCATGATTAACAAAAATACCAAAACAAATCCTTGCGAGTACAATTAATTATAAACGAACGTTACGGTTGCTATATTTATCTTATGAAAATCATCCGAATATCGTCTATAGAGTTATAGAAACTGATTCGCTCAATCAAAAATTTATCGCTTTTTTGGCAGAAAACGAAATATTGTATGTGACCTTCAACCCTAAGAGCTAGGAAGTTATGATTTTTTGTAGCAGAGAGGGCACAGCGTCTGTGCATGTAAGGTTGTTTTCTCCCGTAACGGTAATTCAACT
The DNA here is from genome assembly GCA_963931845.1 of Maratus michaelseni. Classification (NCBI taxonomy): domain Eukaryota; kingdom Metazoa; phylum Arthropoda; class Arachnida; order Araneae; family Salticidae; genus Maratus; species Maratus michaelseni. The sequence continues at coordinate 66,186,200 of OZ007586.1, read as the reverse complement.
TGGTGTGAAGTAAGTGATTTTCTTTTTTATAGCAAATGTTTTGTTCTCTGTCATTTATTTAATTATTATTAAAACCTTTTTGCATCTCAATTCTTTTATCTACATTTTCCGAATGTGAATCAAGATTCAATTGTAAATAACAGAAATAAATCAAAACACCCTAAATTCCAGTAAAGGACACCCTCTGTTTCAGTAATGGGACATTCGTTGTTCCAGTAGGGGACACCCCACAAAAAGCAATAGATAATTGATATTATGATTGTGTTTAATGCCAAAAATTAATGAAATAAAATAGTCATTTTCAAATACGTTTAACAATTAAGATATCAATAATTAATAAAATATTTATGACAATAATTCACTGTTTAAGTTAATTATTGTCATTATCACGAGAACAATATTTTAATTATTTTAGACAGATTGTTTAAAATACTATATTTCAAAGAGTTACATTTATCAAATTATTAAGACATTGGGGAGTTTAGAAAGGTTAGAAATGTCTTGGAATATGCAATCATATTTCCTATTATTCTTAACAGTTACACTTCTTAAAGCTGCTTGATATATTACTTTTGGTTTTATTACTTAGCTTTTCAGTTAATCGAAAGGTTTTATGCGCTCAATGAACATTACTGAAATTGCTTTTTAACACTTTCCAACATAGTTGAAAATTGTTTTTAACAGTTTCCAACGTAGTTGAAAATTGTTTTTAACACTTTCCAACGTAGTTGAAAATTGTTTATGACTTCGGTTAGTCTGTCGTCTGCCGTCTGTCCGTGCTCTAACTCGCGTAAATATGATTGGATTGCCCTGAAATTTTTGTATGCTAATATCGTTTACTATAGCATAATCCCTATTTCAACTGAAATGTGTAGCACTTACAGTTTTTTTACAGGGCAGTCAAAAGTATTCCGTTACATTACAGTCAATGAGAAATAATTGTTTCAAGTGTATTTTGATGATGCTACGTCATTTAAAACATTATAAAATGGATATGTAATTATGAAGCGCATTAAAACATGCTTTTTGTAGAATATGGGGTGCAGAGCACTTATTATTCATTTACAGGGTCAAACAAAATAATTCTGTTACACATCGTTCTTATGGGGGAAAATCGTTTGCAGTATAATTTAGTGATATTTCACTATATCAAACATAATGAAAATGATATGCATTACTGAGGTGCACTATAAATTGCTCTCTTGTGTGCATTGCGTATATTTACAGGGACACACAAAATATATCATTTGCTGTACATGTGCGATATTTATAGTCTATGTGTGATAAGTACGTTTTCAACTTTGGTTTGCGTTTTTATCTTTAACTAAATTTTCTTATAGTACGTGTGTGTTTATAAACTCGGTTGATCATATACAGGGATACACAAGGGAATTCGTAAGTATTACAGACTATGAGAATGAATTGCTTAAGGGTAGTTCTTAATTGTGTTACGCATTTTCCTGCTGATTTATATTTAGTAGACTAATAGAAGTTTGTGGAATGTAAATAAATTCATATACAGGGCTACGCAAAGAAAAAAATACATTGTCGTTTACGGTTGGTAATTGCTGCGAGTGAGTTTTAAGTTACCTTTTAGCTTAATAGGTGTTGTGTACAAAAGCCTTCAGACAGGGCTGTACAAAAGATTTCGAGTGCATTTCCATCGATTGGCGAAAATTGTAAATGTGAATATTCTAACTGAACTAAATTTTATCATGCTATATATCTACATTTGTTGATCATATACAGGGCTGCACAAAATAATTCGACTACTTTTTGACACCATGGAAGGAAATTTCGAAAACTGTATTTTTTAATGTGTTATATGTTTTCTAAACTGTTTACTTGCATATCTTCTTTCACCTTATTTAACGATGAAGTTTCGTTACAGTTTTCTGGCTGTGTTGGAAAGTGTTTCATAATCTATGCTTGACGCATAATTTTTTATTCTTGTTCAGTAATGTCTACATTACTGGAAATTGACTAATTATGCAGTCCAGTAATGGACCATGGTCCCAAAACCTAAAAAAATAATGCAGCATATTAATAAAATAAAATAGTCATTTTCAAATGAATTTAACAATTAGGATATCAATAATTGATAAAATATTTAAAAGAATAATTCACTATTTAAATTATTTATTGTCATTATCACGAGATCAATATTTCATTTATTTTAGATAGAATGTTTAAAATACTATATTCCAAAGAATTACATTATCAAATCATTCAGATATTGGGAGTTTAGAAAGGTCAGTTTGTGATCAATATTTCATTTATTTTAGATAGAATGTTTAAAATACTATATTCCAAAGAATTACATTATCAAATCATTCAGATATTGGGAGTTTAGAAAGGTCAGTTTAAAAAAAAAAAAAAAATGTCTTGGAGTATGGAATCATATTTCCAATTATTCATAACAATTAAACTTCCTAAAACTGCTTGATATATTTATATCATAATTTTGTAAATGGCCCTTAGTATATAAAATTCAAAGTTTTCTATTACTATCAAAACAAAAACATGCAATTTTTTCAAGAAAATTAAAAAAGATATAAATTAGTTAAGTGAAGTCTCTTAGCACGTTCATTAAGATTTTCACAAAAAAACAGTGGAACTGTGAAACATTATTCTCTCCTTCCTGTGTGATTAAAAGTGTCAACAATAACCTAGATTATAAAACATGCAACAGGGGATTATGACTTTTTTTTTAAAAACCTACATTTTTATTGGTTATTTTTTTTTTAATAAAAATCAAAAATTTTGAAGGTGGTCCATTACTGGAAGGATATCTATTACTGGCACATCTACCCTATTTTAAAATAGTTCCTGATTTCTTTTCCATATATCATATAGGGGAGATTAGGGAGGGATGGGACATCAGAAGTAATGCTTAAAATATTCTTTATTTTTAATTTATCACTCTTTCACCAGAGAGAGTAATCATTGCATCATACTTGTTGCTGAAAATCTTTTTAGTTGCAAGCACCCATGAGTTTGTGAATTAAAAAGACTATTTTACCATACCAAAAGTAACCAACTACTCAGACTTTTAATGTAAATTTTGAGTCTCATTCTTTGTTGCTAACTTAATTGTTTTTAATGTTTCGTAAACTCAATAATATGTATTTTATGAATGAACAGTTAACTTAAGACTAAAAGTCACATGCTTTTTGTAAAAACCTATTTTTTTTTAAATGTTGCTCTAAGGGATGGATGGGACACTATGACTCGGGGAGGGATGGGACATGTCCATCCCTCCCAAATACTATCTCTATCCAAATAATTATGTTTAATTACATACAATTTTAAGGTATTTTATATTTATAAGACTATGTTGCTTTGGAATTGAATAGTTTAACAAATAAAACTTATTATTTTGCAAGTTAAAAAGGAATTTTAACTACTTTTATGATATTTGTTTAAAATCAAATATACATTGAAAATTAAAGCAGTTCAATTTTTTTCTTACTCATGCATTATTTATCACTGCCAACCAGTAGTTTAAATATTTATATTTATTTCTATTAGTTCAATTTCTGTAGCTTTTTAAAATAAATTTTACTGTTTTGAAATAATTATTGAACTCAAACTGAGAACTTTTATTTTTTCATTGCAATACATTATTTAAAAATCCCTGACAGCTCGGCCTACAGGCGCAGGTAGATTTCGAAGATGCAGACCGTGGGGTGTTTATTGGGAATTGCAGAGGAAATTACCTTTTTGCCACAATGCGGCAGTTAGGACGACCCACTCCGAAAATACCTGTGGTACCTGTAGGCGGAGCCGGCAAGGAATTTATTTTTTCTGTAAGAGATGGTCCTATAAAAAAAAAAAAAAAAAAAAAAAAAAAACTTGTCAATATAAAAGTTGTAGATAATATTCAGACGATTTATAATAAATTTAAGTGGGTTTGATATCTTGTGAATTGACGAAGTTATGATTTTTTCTTCTTAAAACTCTCTCCCCCTCCCCCCCCCCCCCCTTGAGACCATTTTTAATTATATCAAAAATCTGTCATACATAAATTTTCGGCTCTTTTCCTAGAGGTAATAATAACTTCAAACGGCTTCGATGTGTATCATAATTAAGAAGTTATGGATTTTTTTTCTGTTTTCACCCCCCCTCCGCCATTGTCCCCCTGTTGACCCGATTTTGCCCATTAACGAACTTGACCGAGGTTTTATGCCCTTGATTTTATGTATTAGTCTGGAAGAGATGTGTGCAAAATTATGGAAGTTATCGTGTCCATAAAAAAGTTACATAGATAGATAGACAGATAGATAGATAGATAAAGTTTTGAGCTGGGTGTGGTTTTGGCTTCTAGCAGTCGGGATGGGGGTAGATCTGCAAAAATTTTCAGAAATTGTAACATAGGTGACTAGTATTTGTTACGAAATATACCGAAAAAAAATGTAAAAGTACATTCTAACTGTTCCATCATTGATGAACAAGACATAATTGCAAAGCTATATCCACCAAAAATTAATTGGTGGTACTAGTCGGGGACAAGCATATTTTTCATTTGATTTGGATTTTACAAAGCATAGTACAAGATAAAATAAATGTTGTGATTTACAATAAAACTTAGGAATGCAAATGCCAAACTGTTTTCTTCATTTTTTCACCACATTTTTGAAAATTAAATATGAATTTTCATTTTAAAAACATGTCTCATCCCTCCCTCACATGAGGGAGGGATGGGAATTTTTTTAAAAATTTAATTGGTTTATTAGCCTAAAAATTTAATTATTATCATAATTTATATATTTTACATATGTTAAAAAGTTTCAAGATGTTATTCTGAAAATTTCTATTTCGTACTAGCGAAACATAATTTGTAAAAAATATTTTTCTTAAAATTGTCCCACCCCACCCTAATCTCCCTTATTATAATATGAACAAATCTTGTATGTCTGTCTGTATGCAAATTTTATCTTAAAAACGGCTCTAACAATTTTGACGAAATTTTGTATCTTACCATTTGTATCTTACCATCGAGAGGGACACATGTTCGAGAAAATTCGATTAGTGGATCATTTTGGGTCACTATGGGTCAGGGTCAAGCTAATTATATCTAAAACACGGCTCATGCAATTTTGACCAAATTCCATAATCTATCTTTTCAGGTACGAGAAGACTATTGGGCTAGGTCACATGTTCGAGAAATTTAGATTATTGGGTCAATTTTGGGTCACTAAGGATCAAGCTAATTTTATCTAAAAAATGGCTCTAACTATTTTGACAAAATTTTGCATCTTATCGTTTTCGGGCACGAGAAGACCATTGGGCTAGCTCACATGATCAAGAAAATTTGATTAGTGGATCATTTTGGGTCACTATGGGTCAGCGTCAAACTAATTTTCTGTAAAAAACGGCTAAAACGAAATTCAAGAATTTTTTTATCCTAAAGTTTTTGAGCACGAGAAGACCATTGGGCTCGGTCACGTGTTCGAGAAAATGAATTAGTGGGTCATTATGGGTCACTATGTGTCCGGATAAAATTAATTTTATGTAAAAAACGGCTGAAACGATTTTCACAAAATTTTGTATCCTACCACTTTGGATTCTGAGAAGACCATTTGGCGAAGTAAATGTTCGAGAAAATTCGATTAGTGGGTCATTTTTGGGTCACTACAGGTCAAGCTAATTTATCTAAAAAATGATCGTAACGATTTTGACTAAATTTTGTATCATATCGTTTTCGGATAAGAGAAGACCATTGGGCTACTTCACATGATCGAGAAAATTCGATTAATGTGTCATTTTGGGTCACTAAGTGTGAGGATCAAGCTAATTATATGTAACAAACAGCTGAAACGGTTTTGACTCAATTTTTAGTTCTACCGTTTTCGAGCACAATAAAACCACTGGGCTAGGACACATGTCCGACAAAATTAGAGTAGTGGGTCACTATGGGTCACTATGGGTGAGGGTCAAGCTAATTTTATGTAAAGAGAGACTCAAGCAATTTTGACTAAATTTTATATCCTACCGTTTTCGAGCACGAGAAGACCATTGGGATAGGTTACATGATCGAGAAAATTAGATTAGTGGGTCACTATGGGTCACTATTTGTCAGGGTGAAGCTAATTTTATGTAACAAATGGGTGAAACGATTTTGACTAAATTTTTCATTCTACTGTTTTCGAGCACAAGAAGACCATTGGGCTAAGTTACATGTCCGAGAAAATTAGATTAGTGGGTCATTTCGGGTCAGGGTCAAGCTAATTTTATGTACAAAGAGGATCATGCGAGTTTGAATTAATTTTATATCCTACCGTTTTCGAGCACGAGAAGACCTTTGGGCTAGGTTACAGGTCAGAGAAAATTATATTAGTGAGTCATTTTGAATCACTATGCGTCACGCTCAAAGTAATTATATCTGAAAAACAGCTTTCGATTTTGACTAAATTTTGTATCCTATTAATTTAAGGCACGAAAAGACCATTCTGCTGGGTCACATGTTCCAGAAAATTCGATTAGTGGGTCAATTTTGGGTCACTACGGAGCAAACTAATTTAATCTAAAGAACGGCTCAAGCGATTTTGACTAAATTATATATCCTACGGTTTTCGACCACGAGAAGACCATTGTAGTAGGTTACATGTCCCAGAAAATTCGATTAATGGGTCATTTTGGGTCACTATATGTCAGGGTCAAACTAATTTTATGTAAAACAAGAACGAAAAATCATGCGTCAAGCATAGATTATGTAGCACTTTCCAACGCTTCCAAAATAATTTTACAAAACATACCGTTTAATAAGCTAAAAGATAACATCCAAGTAAACAATTTGGAAAACGCATAACATATTTAAAAACATAACTTCAGGAATTTCCAACAGATACAATATTCGGAAAAATATCCGAATACTTTTATTCAGCACTGTATATGATCTATAGAATTGTATATGCTAGGATGCTAAATTTTAGTTTAGTTAGGAAACGCGTAGCACAGTTTAAAATAATCTTTCTGGAGTTTCTGTCAATAAACGGAAATGTGTTCGCGAACTTTTGTGCTGCCCTGTATAGGATCTACAGAATTTATACACACCACGTAATAGACAAAAAGCGAGTTAAAATTAAAATCTCATTCAGTAACTTAAAACGGACTTCCAGGAATTATTGTTAACAGACAGTAGAGAATTATTTTGTATGTCCCTGTAAATGAACATGACTGCTATATACACAATATTCTGTAGTAAGCCTCTTGTAATGCACATTAATGATATATATAAATTTCAGTGCGTTTAAAATAGTGAAACATTATTTAAATAAACCGCAGACGATTTTTCTCCATAGACGTAATGCAACGGGATTCTTTTGACTGTCCCTGTAAATTAACTTTAAGTGCTATGCACACCCTATTCCATATTAAGCTTCTTCTAATGCACCTTAGTGATATATATAAAATTCAATGCGTTTAAATTAGTGAAACATTATTTAAATAAACCACAAATGATTTTTCCCCATAGACCGCAATGTAACGGAATTCTTTTGAGTGTCCCTGTAAAAAAACTATAAGTGCTACACACTTCCGTTGAAATAGGGAACATGCTATAGATGGCAACAATAACATATAAAAATTGCAGAGCAATCCGAGCATATTTACGGGAGTTAGAGCACGGCCAGACGGCAGACGGCCAGACGGCAGACGGCCAGATGGCCAGACGGCAGACGGCCAGACGGCAGACGGCCAGATGGCCAGACGGCAGACGGCCAGACAAACCGAAGTCATAAGCACTTTTCAACTAGGTTGGAAAGTGCTAAAAAAGACTGAAATAATTTACGTGAGATTTTGTGTCTTACCCCATTTTCGATTATGAGAAGACCATTTGGAGAAGTCAAATGTTCGAGAAAATTCGATTAGTGACTTATTCTAGATTACTTAGATTATTCTAGACTTATTCTAAATCACGTGTCCAGCGTTTACTGGAGTTTCATTACCTGCGATCTATTCTGTTGAGCTGATTCAGATATCAGATCAGATGCTATGATCAATAGGGTTAACTGGATGACTTATGTCCTCCAGCTTCGACCGGGATGGCTCGGTTGATAGAGCGTGGCAGCTTCAGCCAAGATATCCCGGGTTCGAATCTTGGCCCGGGCATTTTTCGTCCAGATGAAGAATTACAACTCTTATAGTGACTACGGGTACGGGTCAAGCTAATTTTATCTAAAAATTGGTTGTAACGATTTTGACTAAATTTTGTACCGTATGGTTTTCAGTTACCAGAAGACCATTGGGCTAAGTCTCATGATCTGGAAAATTCGGTTAATGGGTCATTTTGGGACACTATGGGTCAGGGTCAAGCTAATTTTACGTAAAGAGAGGCTCAAGCGATTTTGACTAAATTTTATATCCTACCGTTTTCGAGCACGAGAAGAGCATTGGGCTCGGTCACATGATCGAGAAAATTGGGTTAGTGGGTCACTATGGGTCAGGGTCAAGCAATTTTTATGTAAAGAGAGGCTGAAGTGATTTTGACTAAATTTTATATCCTACCGTTTTTAAGCACGAGAAGACCATTGGGCTAGGTTAAGTGATCGAGAAAATTCGATAAGTGGATCATTTTGGGTCACTATGGGTCAGGGTCAAACTAATTTTCGATAAAAAACGGCTGAAACGATTTTCAAGAATTTTTTATCCTAACGTTTTTGAGCACGAGAAAACCATTGGGCTAGGTCCCGTGTTCAAGAAAATGAATTAGTGGGTCATTTTGGGTCACTACGGGTCAAGCTAATTTATAAAATAATTATTGCAACGATTTTGACTAAATTTTGTTTCATATCGTTTTCGGGCAAGAGAAGATTATTGGGCTAGGTCACATGATCGAGAAAATTAGGTTAGTGGGTTACTATGGATCAGGGTCAAGCTAATTTTATGTAACAAACGGCTGAAACGATTTTGACTAAATTTTTAATTCCACCGTTTTCGAGCACAAGAAGACCATTGAGCCAGGTTACATATCCGATAAAATTAGATTAGTGAGTCATTTTGTGTCATTATGGGTCAAGGTCAAGCTAATTTTAAGTAAAGAGAGGTTCATGCGATTTTGGCTAAATTTAAAATCTTACCGTTTTCGAGCACGAGAAGACCTTTGGGCTAGGTTACATGTCGGAGAAAATTAGATTAGTGGGTCATTTTGGGTCACTATGGTTCAGGGTCAAGGTAATTATATCTGAAAAACGGCTAGCGATTTTGACTAAATTTTGTATCCTATTACTTTCAGGCACGAGAAGACCATTGGGCTGGGTTACATGTTCCAGAAAATTCGATTAGTGGGTAATTTTGGGTCACTACGGGTCAAACTAATTTAATCTAAAGAGCGGCTCAGGCGATTTTTACTAAATTTTATATCCTATCGTTTTCGACCACGAGAAGACCATTGTGCTAGGTTGCATGTTCCAGAAAATTCGAATGGTGGGCTCTTTTGAGTCACTATGTGTCAGGGTCAAATTAATTTTAGGTAAAAAAACGACTAAAACAATTTACACAAGATTTTGTGGGTTACCGTTTTGGATTATGAGAAGACCATTTGGCGAAGTCAAATGTTCGAGAAAATTCGATTAGTGAGTTATTTTTGGATCACTACGGGTCAAGCTAATTTTATCTAAAAATTGGTCGTAGCGATTTTGACTAAATTTTGTATCGTATGGTTTTCGTGCACCAGAAGACCTTTAGAGTAGGTCACATGAACGAGAAAATTCGATTAAAGGATCATTTTGGGTCACTATGGGTCAGGGTCAAGCTAATTTTATGTAAAGAGAAGCTTAAGCGATTTTGGCTAAATTTGAAATCTTACCGTTTTCGAGCACGAGAAGACCTTTGGGCTAGGTTACATGTCGGAGAAAATTAGATTAGTGGGTCATTTTGGGTCACTATGGTTCAGGGTCAAGGTAATTATATCTGAAAAACGGCTAGCGATTTTGACTAAATTTTGTATCCTATTACTTTCAGGCACGAGAAGACCATTGGGCTGGGTTACATGCTCCAGAAAATTCGATTAGTGTGTAATATTGGTCACTACGGGTCAAACTAATTTAATCTAAAGAGCGGCTCAAGCGATTTTGACTAAATTTTATATCCTATAGTTTTCGACCACGAGAAGACCATTGTGCTAGGTTGCATGTTCCAGAAAATTCGAATGGTGGGCTCTTTTGAGTCACTATGTGTCAGGGTCAAATTAATTTTAGGTAAAAAAACGACTAAAACAATTTACACAAGATTTTGTGGGTTACCGTTTTGGATTATGAGAAGACCATTTGGCGAAGTCAAATGTTCGAGAAAATTCGATTAGTGAGTTATTTTTGGATCACTACGGGTCAAGCTAATTTTATCTAAAAATTGGTCGTAGCGATTTTGACTAAATTTTGTATCGTATGGTTTTCGTGCACCAGAAGACCTTTAGAGTAGGTCACATGAACGAGAAAATTCGATTAAAGGATCATTTTGGGTCACTATGGGTCAGGGTCAAGCTAATTTTATGTAAAGAGAAGCTTAAGCGATTTTGGCTAAATTTGAAATCTTACCGTTTTCGAGCACGAGAAGACCTTTGGGCTAGGTTACATGTCGGAGAAAATTAGATTAGTGGGTCATTTTGGGTCACTATGGTTCAGGGTCAAGGTAATTATATCTGAAAAACGGCTAGCGATTTTGACTAAATTTTGTATCCTATTACTTTCAGGCACGAGAAGACCATTGGGCTGGGTTACATGCTCCAGAAAATTCGATTAGTGTGTAATATTGGTCACTACGGGTCAAACTAATTTAATCTAAAGAGCGGCTCAAGCGATTTTGACTAAATTTTATATCCTATAGTTTTCGACCACGAGAAGACCATTGTGCTAGGTTGCATGTTCCAGAAAATTCGAATGGTGGGCTCTTTTGAGTCACTATGTGTCAGGGTCAAATTAATTTTAGGTAAAAAAACGACTAAAACAATTTACACAGGATTTTGTGGGTTACCGTTTTGATTATGAGAAGACCATTTGGCGAAGTCAAATGTTGTGAAAATTCGTTTAGTGAGTTATTTTTGGATCACTACGGGTCAAGCTAATTTTATCTAAAAATTGGTTGTAGCGATTTTGACTAAATTTTGTATCGTATGGTTTTCGGGCACCAGAAGACCTTTAGAGTAGGTCACATGAACGAGAAAATTCGATTAATGGATCATTTTGGGTCACTATGGGTCAGGGTCAAGCTAATTTTATGTAAAGAGAAGCTTAAGCAATTTTGACTAAATTTTATATCCGACCATTTTCGAGCACGAGAAGATCACTGGGCTAGGTCACATGCTCCAGAAAATTCGATTAATGGATCATTTTGGGTCACTATGGGTCAGAGTCAAGGTAATTATATCTAAAAAACGGCTCAAGCGATTTTGATTAAATTTTGTATCCTATCTTTTTCAGTCACAGGAAAAAACCATTGGGCTTGATCACATGTTCGAGAAAATTCGATTAGGGATTTTTTGGGGTCATTTCGGGGTCAAGGTAATTTTATCTAAAAACGGCTCCAACGATTATGACAAAATTTTGTATCTTATCGTTTTTTTGCATAAGACCATTGGGCCAGATGACATGATCGAGGAAATTCAGTGGCACACCCAGGATTTCGCTTTGGGGGGGGGGGGGGGTAATGCATTTTAGAGGTCTGCACAGTCCCGGCTCGGCCCGTATCCGGCAAAATGAAGGTAAACTTTAAAATAGGCCTGGCCGCCAGAATTAGAAGATTTTTGATAGGCCGTGCCGGGCCGACTGACAAAATAAACGGGCTAACAAAAAAATTTAATGGGGCCGGGTACGGGCCTCGGACCCGTGATGACAATTCGATTTTTAAATGTTGAAACTTCAGTTGTTTTCATGCATCGTCAGAATCAGAATATTTGAAAGATATACGTTTAACACTCTTTTTTTCGTCTTTGAAAACAAATTAGTTCATCACTGTCACTATCACTACCAATTCACTACCAATTTAAAAATTAATTTTACGTTTAACCGGCCCGGTATAAAAATTTAAACGAAGCCAGTAACATGTGGGGATAACGTTCGCGAGAATAAGTATAAATCTGCTTCATGAAGTGACGCTAGTTTAGAAACATCATCAATAGAGTAATATAACATGTCAAGCGTAGAGATCGACATCGGAAGTTTACATCGTGTCCGAGTCCAAGTTTTATTGTGTTAGCAGACTCGGGCTGAGCCGAGATTAGGCTTAAATTCTTTTATATACAGTCGAGCCGGGTCGGAACTGGACTTAATTGTGCCCAAATAGTTTGTTTTGCCAAAATAGTAATAGAAATAATAAGTTGCTGTTAACGGATTCAGTGAAAATATGCCTTAAGTGATTCTCAAATTCCCAGTTTAACAACATGAAACTCTCCGAAACATTTTTTTTACTTTTATTTTTAACTGTAAAGGCATAAAATTGACAGGTCTGACTTTTGAAGCGATTTGGAATCGAGTACTGTTTTCCATTTTTTGATAAATAAATAACCTATTGAGATATAAGTATTCCTTTCTTGTGACGATAGGTTTTTCTTCTTTACCGTGCTCTATCGCGTCCGGAAATTTAATTCAAAACGCCAATTCTGATAATATTTTCTGAAAGATTTTTTGCATTAATCAGAAAAAGGAAAACACTATTCGATTACATAGTTTCTGAATAAGAACACCTGTCAATTTTATGCATTCCTGAAGAAAATTGATTTCATAAATGTGTCAGAAAGTAGCGCCATTCGATTTGAGAAGAGCTTTAATAAATTACGAAGAAATATTTTCAAAAATTTACTTTTTTATACAGCAAAAAAATTTATGATTTTTTAACCCTCTTTTTCTCTTTTATTCTAAACTACATTAATTCTTAGATTGAATCTTTATTTGAAGGCTGAAAAATCTGAGTAATCATTAATGTTGCTATTCTGTTTTTTCTGTCATGTAAACATATAATAAGCTAAACTATATTGTAAAATTTCTCCAAAAATATGTATGCAATATTCTTTAAAATAATCTTAATTTTATGTTGAGTAAAATCGGAACTTTTTTTAATACAAATTGAGCGAACTGGATAGGCCATGATTTAACTGATTTTGTCACTGGCCGGGTCGGGCCTGTTTTTTTTTTATTTTTGTACTTGCCGGGCCAAATTTTTAACTTTTGCAATGGGCAAGATAGATTTCGTTCGGGCCTGGCCTCGAAATTCTGGCCTGTACAGATCTCTAGTGCATTCGCATGACACTCACGAGTCGGTGATCAAGTGACCATCTGCATTTGCGCACTACAACAGTAGCTGAAATTTACTATAATCACTTCTGATATCCATCAGTAATACAAAATTTGTTAATTATTTATGGATATGTGCAGATTTTTTCATTTTTTCCTTTATACTTTACGATTACTGAAAAATGTTACAAAAATGATTTATTTTACTATATAAAGCTGATAAATTCTGTAATATAATATTTTATGTAATGTAATAGTACGGTATTCGTTGCAGTGCAGCAACGTAATGAAATTACGATGACTGCTCTTGTGCGTCTCTGCTTTATCATCAGTAATTCGATTATCGTTTGAATTTGAACATATGCTAAAACATATATTATTTATCATAAATGAACAGAATGAAACATTTTGTGAAGAAAACAGAGGAATATAATTTTATAATAAAATAGTTAACCTGTTACTATAAATAGAACTTTGATATGAATGACAGAAAATGTTACCTACTTATTTATTTTTCAGTATCAACGGTTTTTTGCCGCTGTGTATTTACAGGGGGAAAACTATTCTTCTATTAATTAATTAATATTATGAACATTCAATCCATTTTTAAAACTTTTTTTGAATTAAAAAAAAGAAAAGAAAAGTGCCTTGTTAAACTGATGGCATTGACCTCACGGGGCTATTCACACTGATTGAGTATATTACACTCTTATTTCAAAGAATAATTCTGCATGATATTCCCAATTAGCTAAATTAAGGAGGGGGGGGGGCTCCCCAATTCCCACCCTTTATACTTAACCAATGAACTTCCAAATCTAATATCAGAATAAACAGGTATACCAAATTTGCAGCAAATCGGATAATTCTGCATGAAAAATCTATTTATATAAATTAAGGGGGAGGGATTAGTCCCTGTTCCCTCCAACTTTATGCTTAACCAATGAACTCCCAAAACTAATCAGGAAAGCGCCTCATCAGAAAGAACCTATATTCCAAAATTTGAAGCAAATCGGATATTTCTATCAAGAGTTATCGCGTTACGTACATACATACATATGTACATACGAGCTAATAAATAAAGAGAAAACTGCCCAGTTAAACTGAGGGCATTGAGCTCACAGGCTATTCACACTAATTGTATATTATACTCTTATTTCAAAGAATTTAAAATAAACCCTCAAAAAATAAAGAAATTGACAATATATTAACAGGGGGATCACCCCCGTACCCCCTTATAATTAACTAATGAACCCCCAAAACTAATCAGGGAAGCGCCTTATCACAATGAGCCTATAAACAAAATTTGAAGCAAAGCGGTTAGTTCTATCAAGAGTTATCGCGTTACGTACATACAGAACCGGCGGCCATTCTAGCTCTCAGGCTTTGATAGCCTGTGAGCTAAAAACCGTTAACGTGACAATTTACATCTATTGTGAATAGGAAAACAAGTCAATTTTATAATATGGAGTCTTCTTTGGCTTGGATAAAAAACAGTAAAAATGCTAAGACGGAATTGCAATAAATCGGTGAGAAATTCCGCTTTAGACAGGTTTTCGTCTTAGCTGGTAAACTGTAAATTTGTTGCTTTCGATGGGACCATGGAATGTTTGCGATTAAGATAATATTCCGTTATAGACAGGTTTCATTTACACTGGTTAAACTGTATACGTAAAACTTGTGTAAATAACCTCATACTGTTTAACTTGTGTAAATGAAACTTGTCTATAACGTAATATTGTCTTGATCAGAAACATTCCATGGTCTCAGCAAAAGAAACACCTTGAAAGTTTACCTGCTAAATCAAAAACCTGTATAAAATGGAATTATTCACCTATGATGTCGCATCATATATTATTCAATTTTAGTAATTATTCCCCTCTCATTTAAATCCCTTTTCCAAATTTGTTCCCCTTTTTCCATTATTTTAACTCTCACTGTTCTACAAAATATTTTTCATTTCCTTTCCCACCCTTTGTTAAATTCAGTGTAACAAATTTCAGTCCGTTTATTCTAATATCCTTTTAATTCAGTTACACTAAAAATATTTCTATACTGTGCTGATAATGTAAATGAAAACCATTACATCTACCCTGTCAAATAGCTAGCATAAGATGCCCATCTGCCATCTCCTTATTTGGCCACACATATCTGTTGCTACCTGATTCCTTCATGCACACCCTTTTAATTACAATGATTCCCATGCGCAACCGAATAATTCTGGTCAAAAAATATCCAACGTACATATCAAAGTCATAACAAATTCTAAGGTTCGCGGATTCAACAATGCGAAAAACTCTCCCGAGCCCCATTTGTGCGGTTTTGTATTCCCATACATGTTGGCTACCACCAAAAAAATTCATTAGGATGATTTATGCCAAAAATGGCTCTGTTCTCTAAATTTTTTATTGTCTTTATGCTCTGTTTGGAGAACCCATCGCCGTATTGTAACCCTTGACGAAAATGTAAATTCATTCGAGTTCATGTCATGATACGAGAAACGATCAATTCTATCTCTGACCATCAGCCCACCAACATGTAATATTCTCACGAATTGTGTTACGGGCCCGGGTGCCCCTGCGCTGCCGTGGGCAGCCGTAGCCATGGAACGTTTCCTGTACTTGTGCAATTATATATAGAACCTGGGATTAATTAAAATACCTTCATCTACTCCTTACTGCCTGTTTTTCCAAATGTGTCTATTCTTATTTTCTTCTGAATATATAGATTTATTGGAAAGTAATAATGATTTTTTTAGTCATCAAAATACTCGTCTTATGAAAACCACTTTACCACGATCAAGAACTAATAGTACATCACCGATTCATTGTAATTTTGTCTTAGCACTTTAAATTTTTGTTTGTGTCCATGATTCAGTAAATTAGTACCTTGTTCGGCACAGGAGGGAGGAGCAGACCGCGGGATGTGCCCTCTCTTGACTATTAATAAATTTGAAACTTTATGCTTACGAATATACTAGTGTAATTATCCTTAGAAAGAAATTAATATGTATGCTTACCAGCCTAGTGATGAAGTGCTGGTGAATTATTCTAATCTTAGATGATTTTCTAGAGCTTTGATGATATAAATTCTCCAAATATAAAATTTAAAACTATGGCTATTTTTTTATGCGTTGAGTTAAATATTTTAACACAAATAATGCTAAAAAAAAAAAGTGTATAACCAGAAGTACTAATAATATAGAGGTGCATTTCGCCAGCACCCCCCCCCCCCCCAACCACTCACATTTTTTCAAAAATATTACCAATCGTTTATACCTCGTTTGTACCCGTTTGTACCTCATTTGTACTAGATTAATAAAAGGTTTTTAGTGGAGGAGGGGGGACTGGAGAAACGGCCAGTCCCCCCACCTCAATGTTTTACAAAACGGATAGTGCCAAACGTTTATACCTTGTTTGTACCCGTTTCTACCAACAATCATTTCGTTTGTACCTCAGTTGTACATTGTACTAGGGTAATAAAAGGTTTTTAGTAATGGGGGCTGGAGAAAAGGCAGCTCCCCAACTCAATGTTTTACGAAATGGATAGTGCCAATCGTTTATACCTCGTTTGTACGAACAATCTTTTTGTTTGTACCTTATTTGTACTAGAGTAATAAAAGATTTTTAGTGTAGGGCTGCCGCTTCTCCAGTCGCCCCCCCCTTCCACTTCAATGTTTTAGAAAATGGATAGTGCCAATCATATAAAAATATTTTAGTGTGGGGCTGCCATTTCTCCAGCCCCCCCCCCCCACTTCAATGTTTTACAAAATGGATAGGGCCAATCGTTTATACCTCGTTTGTACCCGTTTGTACCAACAATCTTTTCGTTTGTACCTTATTTGTACTAGAGTAATAAAAGGTTTTTAGTGTGGGGCTGCCATTTCTCCAGCATCCCACTTCAATGTTTTGAAAAATGGATAGTGCCAAACGTTTATCGACCTTGAATGGGTCGTATTGTCCATTACACAGATGTACAACGTAGAAGAAATACCACCTTCGTTTGGACTCGAATCCGCTTGACCGTGCTAAAAATATGGATGAACTGAGAGAATCAGAGTACCGCTATAATTCTTTACGCTTAACGTATGTCGAAAACGGCAAAAAAAAATGAGAATAAAGATGAAAAGAGATACAAAGGTTTTAAACATTTTCTAAAGACCTTTTAAAAAAAAAAAAATCTTTTTATAATTTTATAGAAAACTTTATATAGTTACTTCATTATTAAGTTTCAGGGTCTGGGGGGGGGCTTCAGCCCCCTTAGCCCCCCCCCCCCCCGTGGATGCGCCAATGAGGAAATACCAGTAGCGGGTCATTTCGAGGCACTTCGGGTCAGGGTCAAGCTATTTTTATGTATAAGACGTCTGAAACGATTTTAAATTAAATTTTATATCCTCCCGTTTCCGAGCACGAGAAGACCGTTGATGTAGGTCACCTGATCGGGAAAATTGACTTAACGTGTCATTTTTGCTCACTATGGCTCAGGGTCAAGCTATTTTTTTAAATAGAGAGGCTCAAACGATTTTGACTAAATTTTATATCCGACCGTTTTCGAGTACGAGAAGACCATTGTGCTAGGTCACATACTCGAGAAAATTCAATTAGTGGGTCATTTTGTTTCACTATGGGTCACGGTCAAGGTAATTATATCTAAAAAACGGCTCAAGCGATTTTGACTAAATTTTGTATTCTATCGTTTTCAGACACGAGAAGACCATTGGTCTTGGTCACATGTTCGCGAAAATTCGATTAATGGGTCATTTTTAGTCACTATGGGTACGCGTCAAGTTAATTATATCTATAAAACGGCTCAAGCGATTTTGACTAAATTTTGTATCCTATCGTTTTCAGACACGAGAAATCCATTGGGCTTGGTCACATGTTCGCGAAAATTCGGTTAGTGGGTCTATTTTGGGTCACCACGGGTCAAACTAATTTAATCTAAAGAACAGCTCAAGCGATTTTGATTAAATTTTATATCCTACCATTTTCGACCACGAGAAGACCATTGTGCTATGTTACATGTTCCAGAAAATTCGATTAGTGGGTTATTTTAGGTCATTATTTGTCACGGTCAAACTAATTTTATGTAAAAAAACGACTGAAACAATTTACACAAGATTTTGTGTCTTACCATTTTGGATTAAGAGAATACCATTTGGCAAAGTCAAATGTTTGGGAAAATTCGATTAGTGAGTTATTTTTGGATCACTACGGGTCAAGCTAATTTTATATAAAAATATGTTGCAAAGATTTTGACTAAATTTTGTATCGTATGTTTTCGGACACCAGAAGACCATTGGGCTAGGACACATGATCCAGAAAATTCGATTATTTGGTCATTTTGGGTTACTATGGTCAGGGTTCGTACGGATCAGGCAATTTTCCAGGAGTTTCACCAGTATTTTTTTTATAGAAAAAGAAATCTAGGTTAAACTCGCGAAACTTCGCATTCTTTTAAGGAGAGATTTTCTGTAAGAAAATACTGGTACCAAAGAATTTCTTGGTCGCAAAATTCCAGGAGTCGTACGAACCCTGTATGGTTCAGGGTCAAGCTACTTTTATGTAAAGAAAGGCTCTAGCGATTTTGACTAAATTTTATATCTAACCGTTTTCGAGCACGAGAAAACCATTGTGCTAAATCACATGCTCCAGAAAATTCGATTAATGGGTCATTTTGGCTCACTATGGGTCAGGGTCAAGGTATTTATATTTAAAAAACGGCTCAAGCGATTTCGACTAAATGTTGTATCCTATCGTTTTCAGACACGAGAAAACCATTTGGTTTGGTCAAATGTTCGAAAAAATTCGATTAGTGGGGCGACGTTTTGTATCAAATGTGCTGTGATCTGCTGCCTAAGGCTATTTTTTAAATGGAAAATATAAACAGGAGGTAGTCTAAACTAAGAATTTTTTGACGGTACTGCCCGTTCAAGACAATTTTTAAAACACACCAACATAAGATCAACACAGACATGTAACAAATAAGAAATGTTAAATATTCAAAAATAAATTTCTATAAGCATTAAAAAAAAAAAAAAAAGAACTGAAACAAGAGTTTATTTTTCGTTATGTGTACTCTGTCTCATTCCCCCTATACTCCCCGTTTAAAACAATTTTAAACATATGAATCTAAAAATAAGAAACAGAACTGAAAATTTACTTTCACGGGGATTCAAGGGGACAGATCCCCTCAGATGAAAAAAATCTTATATCCTTTCTCTCTTAGTGTTAATGTGGTTCTCACATTACCTGCTCAACAACGCGAAACTAACTTTCTGACTCATTTTTGAATGCAAAGGCATAAAACTGGCAGGCCTGAATAGTGAAGCGATTTGAAATCGAAATGAGTTTTCCATTTTTTTAATCAATAAATTACTTATCGAGTTATAAGTGATTCATGTGACGTGACGACACATATCCCCTTTCTCATGCAGCGCAGTCGGGAATTAAAAGATATGTCATAAAGTAACCAGTTTAGATATGAGAACAGCCTTAAATTGTTTTAAGTCATTTTCGAAAAGTACATTTTGTTATTATTATTATTTTTTTAATCCTCTGAGTAAAAGAAAATTTTGCTACCTAAATTTTAAAATCCAGCGAGGGCCGTTGCCCCTTCCTCCAGACACTCTTAATTGCGCCCATGAATAAACGGAATATCGATGAAAAATTGCAGCATTTTGACGCAATTACATATATCAATTATTAAAATTAAATCACATGTTTAATAGTAAATGAAAAAGATAATACAAAAAATAAACACGGAAAATTGAAAATGGACAAATAAGATTATGTTATATGATTAAAGATGTACGTTTATGGCGTTATTTTTCACTGAAGGAATCGTCCCGCTGCGCGCCGCACCGTTCGGAGTTTAGGGTTCAATATCTTGATAATTGTCTGGAAATAATGGTCAGGAAACCAACTACTGTGGTGGCATTTGCCTGGCTGTATGTAAGCTAATATTGTATACAAACCGCAAAAGATTATTCGGAGGAAGTTGGAACAAATTAACAAAAGAAATGGAATGATGAGGATCCTCGTCGTCTAATTCTTTACGAGGGGTTACTATTTCACTCCATATGGACAGTCATCTGGTAGTCAGTCAAATTTCCAGAAGTGAAGGAATTCAATAGAATCGGAGTCATTAATTCAATTGGAATAATTAAGCTACAGCATTAATTAGCAGTCTGCAATGAAAGCGCACGGGTGGGACATCCTACGGGTAATCGATCACCTGCTTCATCTTCCCACTTTCGTAATTTGATCCTTTTAGGTTGCTTAACTATTCTGCTCAGATAAATATATATATATATATATAAAGCGCTCACGAGGTCTCTCTGTAAAAATTCACCGCCAATGAATTTTTATTTAAACATAGCTATAGAATCGCAAAAAAATATATATATATCGCAAAAAAAAAAAAAAAAATAAATAAATAAATAAAAATAAAATAAAATAAAATAAAATAAAATAAAATAAAATAAATAAATAAATAAATAATAAATAAATAAAAACAAATAATTATTATTTTTTTAACTAAGCTCTTTTGTGCGTCACCAGGCAGCCCCGTGCGGTTGCACACTTCGCACACCCCTTGGGCCGTTCCTGCATTTTCACTGGTAGAAACATTCTTCTAATTGGTAAGATGCAATTAGACAAATTAAATTTTATGTTATAGAGAGATAATTAAACGTTTGTTATAATTGGTAATTTAATTTAGTGCTACTAATTGAGAAACAAAATTATCCCTCATTTAGTAATATTTCAGTTATTTTAAATAACTTGATTTAACTAAAACAGGGCGGGATTTAGGCATGGGCCATGACCCAGAGGGGGGGTGGGTGGGGGGTATTCAAAGTTTTGAAAATGTTGTTTCAACCCTTTCGGGTCTTAATGATATGACATGGAACACGTCTTTACCTATATTGTTATTTCTTCTTCGCAATTTCGTTTTTGTTATTATTTGCAGTTAGTAATGATTGTATATTCCTTTACATTTATTATTATTACTTCATTTATGCTTCTGCATTCAGTAGTCTTAACAATAATAATGACAGTAATAATAAATGTTAGCTTAAAGCTCTACCATTGATAATTTCAAACATGTGTTTCATTTTTTTTAAATTTAAAAATAGAGGCTACTAATAATTTATAACAAATTAATAAAAAATACTTATAAAAATAAATAGAATCGGAAGAATATGGGAAAACACATAGACAAAGCGCGATTGTTTCTACCAGGGTGAATTAGGCTCAGAACAATAATATATGGAACCCTAATTAATCAAAGGATTTTATTAATTAGATATTTTTGGCGATTAAATTAGAAAAAAGGTCTTTTTATCATATTTATGAGAAAATTTTAGAGCACATTTTAGATTACTATATGTTTACAAGCCATATAATACAGAACAGCAACATTAATGATCACTTAGACTCTTAGACAATTAGATTCAAGTAAAGGCATTAAAAAAGACATTCAAATAAAGATATGAGTATTAAATCATTGTTCTATTTATCCAAAATTTCATTACAATATCAGACAGTTACATTGTTTCTGAGCTCGGGCTTACATTTTATTCTTCATACTCGGGACGGTCCGGAACTGGACTTAATTGTTCAAAGCAAGTGTCGAGCAAGCAATTTGTTTTGTAAAAATAGTAATAGCGATAATGAACTTTTGTTACCGGAATCTTTGGAAATAGGGTGAAACCCCCAGTAACTGACACGTTAAGGATTTTTCTTGTTCAAATCACTATTACAAAGTTTTAAATATATTTTATACTTATCTTTGTTTTTGAAAGTATAGTAAAGATACATTAAAAAATTACTGTTGACAAAATTGTGAAAAATTATACTTTTTATTACTAAAAATTAATTTTTGTCACAAATATTGTCAATATCTCCAGTAACTGATATGATCCCTTTTTTGAAAAAACAATAGCTGAAAAATAAGATATAAGAGTTAAGACAAATAAGTTACCACCAGATGACATTACTTTGAAGAATTTTACAAGAAAATGCTTATTTGAGTTAGATTTCTGCTGCAGTGTCAGTTACTGGTTAGGTGTCAATAACTGGGGTCAATAACCCTTTACTTTAATATATTAAAGAGAAACATTTTCAAGAAGCTACTTTTTTATTATACAGCAACAAAAGTTATGATGTTTTTAACCATATTTTTTGTTTTATTCTAAACTACATTAATTTTTTAATTTCTTTATTTGAATGTAATTGTCTAAGAGTCTAAGTGATCATTAATATTGCTATTCTGTATTCAATGGCTTATGAACATATAGTAATCTAAAATGTGCTGTAAAATTTTTCCATAAATATGTATGTAGCATTCATTAAAATAATCTTAATTGCATGTTAAGAAAAATCGGAATTTTTTTATAGAAATTGAGTCGGGTCGGACAGGACTGGGCCTGATTTTATTGATTTTTGCACGGGTCGGGCCCGAGCACAAAGCCTGATTATCACAGGGGTACATGGGGCACGTGCCCCGGCCACAATTTCAGAATGCCTCAAAGTGCATTCTGTGCACTCTCAAAAAATACAAACTAATACAAAATTCCTTTTATAGCTGATAGAAAAAATAATTTTTTCCCAGTCATGTAAACTAAACTACCTCATTGTGCTTCATTACCGACAATGAATTGTAATATAAACTTTAAAATTTGGAGAAGAATTGATATTACATCAAACATGTTTAAAGATTTATTTAGGTTTAAAGATTTATTCACTCCAAATAGCATATAGTGAAGATTTTACCTTCATCTAATTTTTAATCCATTTTTATATGTGTCTGCCATATATTATTTTTGAAAAACTGTGGTTTAAATTTTAAAATGCACGTAAACCTGTCTGTCATGTTTATAATACAATGTATCAATTTTCCTGTGAAAGGGCGGCCCGACATGGCCTGTGTGCCCCGGTCCCAACATAGAGATGATCAGGCCCTGTCCGGGCCGAACGTTTAGTTTTCACACCAGGCCGGGACAAGTTAGCTTTCGTTCAGGCCGGCCCAGACCTGGAAATTCCAGCCCGTCCAGACTTCTACCGTGGTCTTCTGGGAGAAGCTGCATTTCTAGACCATCACTAACAAGGAAATCTCAATTCTTCCGGGTGGGGGGGGGGGGGGGAGGAATGTTCCCCTGTGACACCCCTGAGATCAATACTGCTTAAAATAACCTTACCGTTTCCGGGATTGGTTAAATATATCTCGATATCACAATAGTAATCTGTGTTTAATCGATAATGTAACTTTATAAAAATAAACAAATAAAATCGTCTGCGCAAAAAAGAAAACTATAACCTAAAAATATTGACTGCCGTAAACTCCATATGACGTAATCACTTATTTCACACTTAAGTGCTCGCGCTCGCATCATCATTCGGAACTTCATTTAATCATCGGAAATTTATATTTTCTACTCTTATCTTTATCTTTTTTTTTAATGTTTTTAAAAATCCATAGGATTTCAAATTATTAATATTTTTGTAAATGTTTTTTAATCGATTCCCGAAAGTCTGCTCCATGCACGGATATAAAATTTAAGATTGGATGAATAAGATATCAAATAGATATCATTTGATTAAAAGAAATTTCTCATTTTGGGTAAAATGGAGACTTTGCAAAGAAAATTGCAATAAAAAAATCGCTGTGCGATTTCTGAGTAAACTTTATTGAAATGAGGACAAAATTTACAATATCGGGCAAAAAGTTTAAATTTGGATTGCTTTTATGAGTAGCTCAAAATCGCCAAGGAACTTGGAAAATCGGGGAAATACGCCAAGTTTTCCTTTAAATAACGACTTCCAGAAAATATTTTTCTGAAATAGTAAATAGTCATATTTTTTTCGGACCACGGGGATGGTCGTTTAAAACTCAAAAAAATATGAAAAAATGAAAACACGACCTCGAGATTAATTTTTATTTGTTTATTTATTTATTTTGGAAATAATAAATATTAATAATGAAAAATACCTTTGAAATCAGAATAAAATATTGCTGTAAGTATTTTTTTTTCATTCAAACCAGGGACACGGGGGTGCTAGGGGGGGGGGGGGCTCAGTACCCCCTGAAAATTTTTGAGCCCCCCCCCCCCTGGGAAAGTTCTAAGGTCACCAAATGAAACTCTGTTCAAAAATTGAACTTAGTTTTGATTTTTTTTTACAGTTTTGCATAAATTAAATTGTAGTATTTGTTTAAAAACTGCAAATAAGTGTTTCAATATGCACGCATCCTATCTGCACATATTTAGCAACCTTTTGCTGATGCAAACATTGGCTTTTGCGTTAGTTATATACTGAAATTTTTCATTTTGCAGCGTTTTCCATTATTTGCATAAAACAAAGTTATTCGAATGAGTTTGAAAATAAATATGATGCTTATGATAATCATCATGTTTCCTATTTGAGTCATCCTAGTTTAAATATATGTAAGATCCTTAATTTATAAATGATACTAATGAAAAAAGCTAATAGCCAATTTAAATACAAGTGATTTTAGCATTTGAATAATTTTAAAATGCAAAATACATCCTTGATTTTTCTAATGTTTTTTTATCATATAAAAACATAACTTTAAAATCTTTAAGGACAGGAAATATTCAGAAAAAAATTAAAGGTTGCAACTCTTTCGAACTGTGAGCTTTTTATTTACTTACCGACATCATCACTTATTATTTCACTAGTATAATTTTACACTGAATATTTTCATTCTGCAGCCAGTGATGTAGTTGTAAAAAAAAAAACCAGATGGCATACGCTGTAGGCAGAGGGAGTAATATGCTAAAGAGCTTATGCCCTAAAAAGTATATACTATAGTGTTTTTGAGAAGTGGGTATACGGTATTCCTTAAAATAATCCAGAAAATATACGGCGTATCCACCGTATATTCTCCATTACATCCCTGTCTGCAGCTTTAACTTTTCTTAGAATGAAATAAAGTTATTATAAACAGTTTAATAAAAAACACAGTGCCTACAATATGAAAAAATTACAGACAGCTCGGGCTACAGGCGCAGGTAGATTTCGATGACGCAGACCGTAGGACGCCTGTTTCTTGGAAATTGCAGAAGAAATGACTTTTTGCCATGATTCGGCAGTTGGGACCGCCCACTTCGAAAACTACCTGTGTCTGTTGGCGGAGCCGGCAGAAATTTCTTTGTTTTTATTTATTTATTTATTTATTTTATTTTATTTATTTTTTATTTTTTTTTTGCTGTAAGGGTTGGTCCTATAAAAAACTTGTAGATAATATTAAGAGGATTTATAATAAATTTAAGCGGATTTAATATCTTGTGAAGTGACAAAGTTGTGAATTTTTTTCTTCTTAAAGCCCTATCCCCCCCCCCCCCCTTTGTAATGATATCAAAATATGTCATACATAATTTTCGGCTCTTTTCCTAGAAGTAATAATAACTTTAAACGGATTCGATACGTATCATAATTAAGAAGTTATGGGTTTTTCTGTTTTCACAAAAAGCCCCCATTCCCCCCCCCCTTTTGGTTCGATTTTGCCCATTAACGAACTTGACCAAGATTTTATGCCCCTTGATTTTATGTATTAGTTTGGAAGAGATTTGTGCAGAATTATTGAAGTTATCGTGTCCATAAAGAAGTGATATAGATAGATAGATAAAAGTTTTGAACTGGGGGGTGGTTTTCGGTTCTGGGAGTCATGATCGGCGTAGATCTGCAAAAATTTTCCAGAAATTCCAACATAGGGGAGAATGTAATAGGTAGTATTTCTTACAAAATCTACCTAATATGCACTAATTTACTTTTGTATGTATACTTTGATCATATATATCTGTGTTTGTGCGTGGATGTGTCAGAGAGAGAGAAATAGTATGAGCCCCCCCCCCCCCCCCCTATATTTTCTTGAGCACCCCCTATTGTTTTCTTCTAGCTATAGCCCTGGGGACACGGCAGTTTCAAACTGCATAAAAAGAATGGAAAATATGTAAACGACCTTCAGAAAATGTTTTTTTTTTTTTTTGAAATAGTAAATATTCATATACTTATTTTTAACAAAATATACCGTTACACCCGGGCAGATAGTACTGTAGAAATGTACGTATTATTATTATTATTATTATTATTATTATTTTACTTTTTACTTATTTATTTGTTTTGTTTTTTGTAACTTCATAGGGAATCAGACCATTGCGATTTCAAAATGCAGAAGAAACGAACGTTTACTACGCTTGTACTTGAAAAACTCCGGATTCCCTAGACATACATAGAAGTGATCGCAGTAGCAATGGCAATTTGTTCATTACCTTTTGTTGAGGGTTTTTAATTAATATCTTCGCTAATTATCAAAAAATGAAAAACACTAATCTCAAGTGCATTCGAACAAGAATCCTTCATCGGGTCGGGTAACCCGATTTAACGAGATCCGAACCGAACCGCGGTTCCGAACTGGAAATTCGTTGGATTTTGACTCTTTCGGTTTTTAACCCAATTTTTCAATATAAAGTCCTAACTATTTTTCAAATGAAAAAACTACGTAATTCGAATATTAATGAATATATATTTCTTCATTTTTATACAAAAAATAAATAAATAAATAAAATGAGGTTTTTTTTTTTTTTTTTTTTTTTTTTTTTTTTACTTTACGGTAAATAAAGAAATCAGTTAGCAATGGAAAAGGCAACAAAACTTTGAGGCTCAGATATTTCATTTTTTGATAATTGATTTTCTCTTAACAGAACAATTTGAGCATTATATATTTTTAAAAATTAATATTTTTTCCCCTTATAAAATTTTGTTCTATTGTATTTAGGACCTGTTTCTAAATAATAAAATACTGTCGGCAAAAATCTTTTACAATGTTAAACTCCCAAAAATAAAAATTTTAGTTTCAAGAGAGCAATAACAAAGAGACAGGGAAATGACAAAAAGTAAGGTTAGCTTGTCTATCATAACTATATACACAAAAAGGAATTCCACTTTAAGATAACTTTAAACTTTGGAAGACAACTTTGGAAGACAGTGAGACCCCCAACCTTACGTTCGTTTGGAAATATTTTCATTTAAAAATATAAAGTCATCTAACACCGATTTTAGATATATTTAAGGTTATTATCACGGGTTCGGACAATGCCGGGCGTGTCAGCTAGTTGTATATAAAAGAGTAAAAAAATATTAAAATACATTATTATGACAATATTAATTACAACCGATTTAATTACGTCAATTTTAAATGAAACTTTATACTTGATAAAAACTTCCTGTTTGCAAGCTTATTGTACTTTATTGTTTATAAGTTTAAATGAATTAAGCTTACAAACTATTATTTAACGTTTTTTTTTATTTATTCAATATGCAAAACATCTTTAGAAACATTGCA
The DNA here is from genome assembly GCA_963931845.1 of Maratus michaelseni. Taxonomy (NCBI): domain Eukaryota; kingdom Metazoa; phylum Arthropoda; class Arachnida; order Araneae; family Salticidae; genus Maratus; species Maratus michaelseni. Next base: position 66,158,610 of record OZ007586.1, on the reverse strand, counting down.
AATTATGTTCATCTTAGATTTTAAGGATTTTTTTTAATCACCTTATTAAAATCGTGATTTTATCGCTGATTTTAATCGTCTGAAGTCTGATTAAAATCGCTGACACCCTACCTACAATTCTTGATAGTCATTCAATAATCAAACGTAGGGAAAAATTAAAAAAAAAATCCAAAAAAAAAAAAATCCTTATTTAAATTTTTAAAAATTCGATTTTTCCACACCTTATTAATAATTAAACGTTGATCAGAAAGTAATATATTACACATATATAAACCAGAAACCTTTTTTTTTTCATTATTTTACTACTTATTCTAACTGGTTGAAATAAGAACTCATATTGATGTAATTTTGATGACGTTGGAAACACAATGACATGTTCTACAAACTACGTTCTGTTTCTGGTTACAGTGGAATCTACCTAGTAGCCAAAATATGCTTATATACATTTTATATTATTTTACAACTTTATTAATATTTTATATAACATATTTTTTTCAACAGAAACTTCCTTCGTTTATATTTATTGCCAATAGATGGCGCTAGAACAGTAGTTAGGAACGTAATGTAAAATACTAATGGATCATCGCAAAGTCTCTCTATGAAAGCTATCTATCACCACTATTTCTGAAAAAAGTGCTTACAGGAAAAAAATGCTTACAGAAATAAATTAAAGAAATCCTTTAAAACATTTAGACTTTAATATGCTTTTACAAATATTTTAAGAGCCTAATCGGATATTTTAATGAAACGTTCGAAGAGTCATTCATTATTTTCTAGAAATGGGATTTGTGTTTCTGAATGGCAACAGTATTCGTTTGTTTACATCAGATAATTCTATGTTTAATCTGTTATTTTTAATATAAAACATTATAACTGGATATGATATACATGTTTTATACAAAAATATGCTGAACAGACATATGATTTCAAGTAGAAGAAATTATCATTTAGCTGTCATATGTTAACATATGTTTTTCCGTAAGCCTAACATAGCGTTTTAGCTACGGTCGATTCGCAGACCAGAGTGGTCGCGGCATCGTTACACTGTGTTTTATTATATAGATATGCCACGTTTACACAGATGCGATTTTTTTTTCGACACCAGACAACGCTACAAAATTCACCATGGAGATCTTGCTTTGCGAATGATTACCTCCATGGTTTAATATTTTTATGACTCAAGATAAACGAATCTCTTGTGTTTATTTACTTTAATACAGAGGTTCCCAAAGTGTGCTCGGTGGAGCCCTTGGGGCTCCGCCTATACTTTTCAGGGGCTCCGCGGCGTTCCAGGAAAATAAATAAAACATGAAAGAAATTAGCATATTGCAAGGGAAAATTTTTCTAAAGTATGTAGGAATTGGTGTGTGTGCATCAAAAATAAATACATTGGGTTGAAAAATAATATAATATATTTTTTAAATCATATAAAAATTTGCATTGTACATGTAACCGTTTTCTATATAATATTTTTGGTTTGAAATACTTTATTTTATGTTTCTGCATTTAATGTGTTTTAAAAATTCGATTAAAAAAAAGCTACAAGAAATAGTATTCTGAATCAAATACACAACGTGAGTCGAAAGAGCAAAGGCGCGCCAGTACTGTTATTTATGCTTGCCGAAAAAGGGAGAACAGTTTTGTTCTTTGGATTTCCGCCTATTCATATGTTTATACTTAGTTCTTTTTTAGGTAGTAATCAGGTTCTAACTGTGTATATATATATTTCTTTTATCTATAACTCTAATTTGTTTAATCTGTTTATGTTATTTGTATATTTCAAATTTCTATACTGTGTTTTATAGTAAAGCATTGTTTGTCGATTAAAACGCCTCTTTTTTGTAACGTCTAGTATCGTTTAATAAACCCCTCATTAGATTCCTTTAATATTTGTATACGTTGTGTATATAGTTTCTTTTTCTTTTTGTAACTTTAATTCCTTTAATCTGTTTATTTTATTTTTATTAATTCTTAGTTATTTAAATTTTCTATGCTGTTTTACATAATTGTACTTAATTTTTAAAGCAATGTATGTTGCTTAAAACGCATTTTTTAAACATCTTGTGTCACTTAACAACCCCTCTTTAAAATTTTGTTTTAATTGGTCTCGGCATTGGCTAAGATCTTATGTTATGGTGTGACATTTTCCTATCAGAAATAAGGCTGTAGCAATTAAAAAATATATATTGGTTCTTTACAGTTGTCATCACACTAACAAGCTAAACTTTTGCTCAGCTTGCTTAGACTTTTCATCAATGAGTTCCCGCCCTGATATAAATTTAACCCCACCCATGTATCCCGTTTTGTTAGTAAAGTATTTCTATTAGTTGCAGTTCTTTTAACATGTGTAGTTTTTAACCGTATATCTATTTTGAGGCAAAAACAATGGTGAAAAAAAGTTTCTTTCAAACTATAATTAAAAGCTAAATACTTCAAATAAAACATCCAAAAAAGTGAATGATGCGCGCACCTAACAATACAGGTTATAGATTTTGTCCCGCCAACTTAAACACTAAAACGATGATCTGCTTCTAAATCTATTTTTAAAAAATGGTTCAAAAGAAGAAGTTCAGAGGCGATTTCTTTTCGTTGCATGTTTAGAAGTACTGGAAACGTAAAGAAGACCGAAAAAAGAATCCATAATCGCATGATTCTATTACGGGTGGGCGAGACTAGCAAAAATATGTTATATAATTACTCATGGGCAACTGAGCCAACGCATTTTCTTTCGTTTCTCGAATAGCCTATTGGGATTATACAAAAGTCTCTCTTTGTAAACGAAAACTGTTCAACTTACCTTTTTTCTGTGTGTGTGTTGTTATCGCCATAAATAATAATAGTTTGATATAAGCCCTAATGCAATGCATGATCCGGACAGGGTTACCATTTTGATCTTTAATTCCGAGTTCATACTGGAAATCCCGAAAGAATAATTTTTATTTAAAAAATGGATGTCATTAATCCTTCTAAATCTATTTTTAAAAAATGGTTCAAAAGAAGAAGTTCAGAGGCGATTTCTTTTCGTTGCATGTTTAGAAGTACTAGAAACGTAAAGAAGACCGAAAAAAGAATCCATAATCGCATGATTCTATTACGGGTGGGCGGGACTAGCAAAAATATGTTATATAATTACTCATGAGCGACTGAGCCAACGCATTTTCTTTCGTTTCTCGAGTAGCCTATTGGGATGGATTATACAAAAGTCTCTCTTTGTAAACGAAAACTGTTCAACTTACCTTTTTTCTGTGTGTGTGTTGTTATCGCCATAAATAATAATAGTTTGATATAAGCCCTAATGCAATGCATGATCCGGACAGGGTTACCATTTTGATCTTTAATTCCGAGTTCATACTGGAAATCCCGAAAGAATAATTTTTATTTAAAAAATGGATGTCATTAATCCTTAACAGTATTGCTCGAACGTCGCTTGGGTAAGAAGATTTTGTTTTCTTCGTTACTAAAAGCTTTCAGAAACCACAAATTTTTAAATATAATTTTTGCTGTGTTTGGCGGACATATCTCGATTATACAAGGCAGAAAAAAGTTGTTTTCAGTGCTTATTTTTTATTTATTGTGCCCAATAATAGTAATATTAAATGAAACTGTTAAAGGGTTAAATAATAGAAAATTTGATTTTTAAATTTCTATTATGAATTCAGAATTTCTGTATCAAGAAAAGGGCCAAACTGAGAACCTTGTCCCCATGTCGGAAACTACTGGTTTGGACTCTTATCCAGCAGATCTCTCTTTGCTCCTTAGGTATAAAAAAATAATTTGTAAACCATAGAGTACCGTGGGGTTAAGGGGCTCCGCCTTAGACATTCTTCCCAAAAAGAGCTCCGCGAGCCCAATAGTTTGGGAACCACTGCTTTAATAGATTGAGATATTGGCTGTCAACCTAATTTCAACTGAAGTTATCTCAGAATCTATGCATTTGAATGCAACTCATCTTATCAAACAACAACAACAAAAATTTAACGATCTTTCTAAAATTGTAACTTTTATACAATTTTATTCGAAAAAATAATTTTGAATAAAAATGGCCTCCTGTCATATGAAAAGAGATTTGTTTGTCTCAGTCACACGACATGCGTTTTTTTTTATATAGCTTGCGTATGATAGGATTTAATAGAATGAAGAAAACTTTTATTTATATTTTTTTAAGTTTTGATTCGATTTTCATAAAATTGGAAATGATTCGACAAAATTCTGCAACAATTCTATATATTAAATTTCAAGCCATTCGGTTGGTATTTTTTGCGCTGTTATATGTGGACGAACGGACCAGACGACGACTATAGGATATAGGTACTACGTATTTATATAATTACGAACGCACCTAAAAAACTTTCCCCATCCGATTATTTGTAGAATTGTATAGTGACTTCCAAATCGGACACTTAGGAAATGCAGAATTATCGATTTTTAACACTTTCCAACATAGTTGAAAAGTGTTTATGAATTGGGTTTGTCTGTCTGTCTGTGCTCTAACTCGAGTAAATAATGCTCCGATTGCCATGTAATTCATATACGTTATTAAGGTTTACCATGGCATGTTCGGTATTGAAAATGAAGTGTGTAGCAGCATAACAAATAGCAATGTAAGGTTTTTCCACAGCTATGTTTAATTGAAGAATAAATACCCAGATAAATACCCAAAATGGGTATTTACCCTTAAAAATAAATACTCGGGTATTTTACTGTGTATCACGGCGCGTCTCTTTCGTTGACTGCAGCAAAAGCCAAATATGCTGAATCTGAAAAAGCCAAATATGATGTCAACATTAGTTGTTCGTATTGAAATTTTCAGAGTTTAGTACAATTTCAGCACGAAGCTTTCTTTTATGTACATTGAAATAATATACAATTTCTTATCGAATGGATATTTTGATTGTTTTCTGGTACATTTTTGTGTCTAAAGTGCATGGGATTTTTCTCTTTTATTCTTTTGGTCAATTGCACCTTATAATTGACATATTTACGTGATAGTTTTACCTTTATTTATGAAATTGATCATTATATGAAATAAGATAGAATGCAAACCAGAATGTAACTATTGGTAGAGAAAAAGAGCGTATCCGCGGTAAAGAAAAGTCTTGTGAGAATGATTAGAGAATATGTCCGCTTTATGGGACACCTACATATAGTACTAATTCCCATTAGCTGAAGTGGTGTTGTGCATATTAAGTGTATACACTTTTGTTACATAAATTTAGTTAAAGTTATCTTTTTAATAAAACTTGTCTGAATAAATATATTAGCCTTTTTTCATTCTTCATTATAATGAAAAAATACATTTAAATCCAATATTTAAATGTAAAAAGTTGAGTTTGTTTTAAATTTAAGAGTTTTAAGAAATCTAAAGTTCTAATCTTTTCTTTCTTTTACCGTAATCCATTATAACAAATAGCAATATAAGGTTTTTCCACAGATATGTTTAATTGAAGAATAAATACCCAGATATATACCCAAAATGGGTATTTACCCTTAAAAATAAATACCCGGGTATTTTACATCACTATGTATCGCGGTGTGTCTCTTTCGTTGACTGCAGCAAAAAACTAATAATAGCTATTCTTTTATTTTTAGGAATTATCATGGCTGAACTGAACTTCAGAATAACTATTGTTCCAAAACAACAGTTAAATCCCACTGAAAAAATGAACTAATTTCTCTAGTGATAACAAATATTAAAAGAAGCGGATTAAAGTCCGCCATCCAGTATCCTCGAGCAAAGAAAGCAGAAAATGAAGATAATCTTGATATCGAAGAGTTGACATTAGAAGTTAGCGGCAAAACGAAAATTTTGCCTCATATGCCAAAAGCGCAATTGTATGAAGACTTCTATAGAAACTGGGGCCGATATTTTAATAGCTAGCCTCCTTCATACATCGAATTTTATAGTAATGATAGTTTTGTGAAATGTCAGTGTGCTTCTCATGAATTAACATACCAGAATATCACTTTTGGAGTTCTGCCTCACAATGGGGAGTTTCATGAGTTTTCAAAATTAGAAAATATTGAAATGAGAGATAGGGTACATTTTTACCACGATACCCGGAGTGTAATTATAATGTATAAGGCTACATTCGAAATAAAATTCTCGTATACAAATATAAGAAATATATTTGTAAATATTAATGAGAATCCATCAAAAATATATTTTGATCTCTTTAATCCGCCAGTCATTTTCGAACTTGTATTTTCTCCGCTAAATCCAGAAGAAGTTATAAGGAGATGTAGAATTTTTTTGCCTGATATAGATCCTGATGTGATAGGTAGGGCAAATGTTTTTTGCATGAACTTTAAAGATTCCCAGAAAGTTCGAGAAGTCCTTGCTGGTATTCATACCGTAATTTCCGGCGTATAATCCGCAGCTCAAAGAGTCGTTTTTCGACCCAAAAATTTTATTCAATAATTGTAGTTAAATATTTACAGCGATCTTTTAAGTTACATTTTATAAAATAATATTTCTGGGTCGAAAAACGACTCTTTGAGCTGCGGCTTATACGCCGGAAATTACGGTAATCGATGCAGTAAAAAATCTGTGTATTATTCTTGCATATCCGATGTACGAAAGGACAAACCTTTAGATCCTAATATAAAAAACATGGATTTTAATTGTACATATCTGATCACTGCCTTGTTTAGAAGAAATTTTTATTTGATTTCACAAACATCGGATGTTAAAAGTAATCTTAGAAGACTTGCAGATTTGTGCCAACACAACCCAAATTTTACAGAAAAAGCCTTGACTGCGGTACTCTTTGCTCTGGATTCTGGCAAAATTATTAATTTCTGGCACGCTATTGAAAGTCAATACATTTATTATGAATCAAATAAAGATGAAATAAACTTCAAGGATTTTATTGTGCCACCGAAGTATAGTATGGTACGAAGAATAATACTTACACCAACAAGACAGTTGCTTTGGCCTAAAGAAATTATGATGAGTAACCGTGTGTTACGAAAGTTTGACGCTGAACATTCAGTACGTGTTTCATTCCGTGAAGATAATTTGTTTAAATTGAGTTTTAATGCACTGTATGCTCATGAAATTGTATTGGATGCATGCATAAAAAATCCCATGACCAAGGGCATTTACATTGGATCTCGGAAGTATAAATTTCTCGCATGGTCCAACTCTCAAATTCGAGATTATTGCGTATGGATGTATGCAACGGATGAGGACGATCAAACGGCTTCCATGATAAGAGAGTGGATGGGGGACTTTACTCATATACATACTGTCCCAAAGTATATGGCGCGAATGGGACAATGCTTTTCCCAAACGGAACATGCGTTATGGGTTCCTTTGGATGTCAGTCTAGTAGAATCGAAGACGATATCGAAGGAGGATATGATGAGGTAACTTGGAAACCTTACTGCTTTTCTGATGGAGTTGGAAGAATATCACTTGAGTTAGCATCAAAGGTGAGTGATGTATTGGAATTTATTTATCAAATATTGATAGTAATTTTTATTATTATATTTATATACAGGCTGTCGTAAAATGAACTGAAAAATTTTAAAATGAAATAAAAAATGAACGGTGACAATTTTTTTAATTTATTCTTGTAGGAGAGTAGTAACATGTGGAGTCTGAAATGTTTTTCATGTTTTTATTCCAAGTATCACCAATAGGTGAAGTTCATTGGTACTATGGGGAAGCGCGGCAAAGGCTATGGAAGAAGACTTTTCAGAAGGGGTGGAGCTCCGTGGAAATATAGAATAATATAGAATTGAAAATATAGAATTAATAATGGGAAAGCTGTCCCTATATCTCTTCGATTGACTTACCAGGCTTTTATGATCGACTGTGACCCTCTCCCCCCCCCCCCGAGTGTTTAAAAAGTCGGCGCCTGTGATGATATACTGTGTTTCAAACTGTTAAAATGCTAAACTAACGTATACAGGTGGATCACTCAATTTTTTATCCTTCATTCTGTTTAGTTGTAGAATCATCAAAAACTGATTTGCATTTTAAAATTTCAGATTTTATTGGGCACTATTACAATTTTAGACAATGCAGCGACATCTATCTGTGATATTTGGAACTAAAACAAGGAAGCATAGTAAAGATATCCCTGATATTTCACATTACTCTCGATCAAGAATAATTACAATAGCTGTTGCCACTTACTAGTTATTGAATTTTTAAAATGTTAAGCCATTTTACGGCATACTGTATACATGTATATGTATACTCTTATATATTTCATTAAAAGTATCATTTTTAATGAAATATATTTATTGCATTTGTGTGATCTGCTATTGCGTCTAATATGCAATAATTTTCTTAATTAAACATTTAAAATATACTCTTATATATATATATTTTTTTCGTTCATGTCAATGTGCTCGTTGAGGAATCATTTTTATTGTTATAATGTGGAGCGGATTTGTCTCCTTCGTCGCAAGAAACATCGTAATGTTCATGTTCTAGGAACCTTGCAAACTCTTAAAAATCTAAAAAGATTTGAATCCTTAACTGAAATGGCTTATTTTTTAAGCAGAAAAAAATCATGTTAACATTTTTCATACCAATTTCTATATAAAAAAATAGATTTTTTTCTAAACTTTAAAAGGGTGTTATGAATGGTGTTAAGTTCTTGAATCTTTCAAATTGCATTAACAAAGTTCTCTTATAGCACGGCACACCCATTCAGTGTGGTGTCACAGTCACAATGTGTATAAAATGTGATTTTTATTATTTAATCGCAGAGCGACTCTGAAGTGAACGTCATTTGGTGTCGATATGAAATCTCTATAACCGTTTCACTGTGGGAGATTTCTCGTATCTGGCTGACCAAAAGTCGATTTCGTAAATTACAACATATGAACGAAAAAATGGATATATGGTAAAGAGGAATCATTGAGGATTTACGTAATACCATTTTTTCCTCCCATAAACAAACAATGATACTTTTCTATAAGTCAAAAGTAGAACCTTGTGTCCAATGGATGGGTGTTACATCATTTTGAAAAGTGACGCTCTGTTTTTTTAAAGTAAATATCTTTATTTCGGGAAGTACATGATATATAATTGTTATAAATTGTAAAGAGGAAGACTAATAAGCATAGTTTTTTAATATATTGATTGAGAGACATTCAGTTTTAATAATTGTAAAAATGCTTTCAAATAGGGCAATGTTTTTCATTATTTTTCTTTTAAAATTTCCAAAATTCAGAGCTTTTAGTTATATTTCCAGACCTTTCCTGGCAATATTTCTTTTTGTAATAATAAATATATACCTTTATGTTTATGTTTTTGTTGAAAGTAGCTGTTTTTATGCTGTTTTTTAAAATTAAGGCTATACAAATATTGCTATCCCGAACTCTGTTATCGAAGCATACCCAATTATTAAAGTTACCTTTTTGATTTATATTTATAATATGAGCTGAAATTGGAAACAAATTGTTATGGAGAATATCAAAGTGGTCATACGTGTGTATTTTACAGATATTTGGATTAGAATAACAGCATTATACACTGTTAAAAATAATCTGAAATTCGCGGGTATTTTTCCCCTGAATTTCACAGAAAAGTCAGGCAACTTTGCTGCCAGTAGTTTTACCGTGAAGTTACGGATTTATTTTTAACAGTGTATATTGTTTTACCAACCGTTTAAAACGCTATATTTACCATACTTTGTATTCTCATTAGTATTTTTTTTTAAAAACGAAATAATTTATTTTATTTTTATAGGATTTTTTTGTTCTATTATTTAGCCGAGTTAAATTTACTTATGAAAATTTAAAAATTGCTGCAAAATTATAGAAATTTTTAGGTAAGGGCTACACAAATTTTGTCGATCAAATATACGTTTATATATTCTGCATTCTGTTTTATTTATATTTCGAGTTAATTTTTTCTTTGAGACAGATAGTTAACATCACACAGTGCAGAAATTAACAAACATACATAAAAATTACTCTTTCTTGAAAATTAGTTTTCATATGATGATGTTTTTTATGAGGATGAAATAAAAAGCTTCAAACGCTATAGCTCTTATTTAAAATCGGAAATGAGAAGCATAGAATTTTCAACCCAAAAAAAGCAAACATATTGTGAAAAAAAGAATAATTCTTAGAATTAAGAAAGTGTTGAAATTTCAAGAAATGTTAATCGGCTGCAAAATCTGCCATTCAATTAGGTGAAAGATTCAATCAGAAAAAATGAAAGCCCGAGAAATTCAACAAGTGTTGAGGTATTCATGGGTGCTCATGAGCTTTAATTAGAAAAACTCTTGAAAAAAGAGGTGCTGAACTACGAGCAAAAGAAAAACACTTGTATCCAAAAACTTACCAGAAAGGATAAAAAAAGGCCTTTTCCATAATTCAAATAGAAACATCAAACATCACCGTTGCAAATAATATGTATTACTAATCGAAGCCAACCTGTCCAGAAACTATTATGAAAATATCTGAAGAACTTAACAGAAAATTATCGTTCCTTAAAAATTGTACAGTGAACAAAAACTGGATTTCTGCACAAACAAAGAAAGTAACATGCGCAGAAAATAACATTAAAGATTTTCTTCATCTTAAAATAAGACGGTTATTAGTTCTTTGCAATACTGGCAATTTAAAAGTCCTATGTCGGATGTCCCTCAAGTGGAGTAACAGGGGCGTGCAAAAGATAAATTTATTTACATGAATTTTTAGAAAATTTAAGTTAAGAAGAAAAAGGTGCTTTAATTCTTATATGCAAATGGGTGCTTAAGGGGAGTCTTCACTCACTTGAAAACTCCCGCTTGCTAATGTTAAACCTATGGCTAAGTTATTTTCGAATTTCTCGTTTAAATTTGAATATTTTTAAACGATTTTTTTTGCATAAGATAGCTGAGGTCGATCCCTAATATGGCTATTTTTTACTTTTCGATTTCAGTTGCAGATTTTTTTTTAATAAAGGTACTTTCACTTTCAAAACCGGTTCCGAAAGTGAAAGTAAACGTTTACAGACACACATACACAGATAGACGGACGGCAATTTTTTTTTCTAAAGATATGTTTTTCGGAATCTCCAGTGTTTGAAACGTGTAAATCCTTCAAAAAAAAAAAAAAAAAAAAAAAATCGATTTTCAAAACGATTTCAAGACTTACCCTATACTACGTATGATGGATGGGTAAGTAATAACAGATATTGCTAAAAATTATTAGACTGCAGTGAGAAATCCTGGCACGGGTCCACTGGTATATTTTTGTTTTAATTATAAGAGATTTTCTTATATAATTATACTTTGAGAAATAGTTGAAAGAAAAATCCCCTCATATTTGGACAGTGAATGATGCATGCACATTTAATGAAAGACTTAACGCGAACAACGTCAAGGTCTGGTGGATATAATAAACTGTTTATTACTTACCTATCATACGTGGTATTAGGGTACGTCTTGTAATCGTTTTGAAAATCGAGAAAAAAAATTTTTGACGGATTTACACGTTTCAGACACTGGAGATTCCGAAAAACATATTTTTAGAAAAAAAATTGTCGTCCGTCTGTCTGTCTGTGTGTCTGTAAACGCTCTAACTCCCGAACAAATCGAGATAGAGACTTGAAATTTGGTGTGTACTTAGTATGTAATAATGGGAAGAAGCTTATTGAATTTCAATAACCTCGATTTTCCGGAACTATTTTTTTCGGACTCCCGAAATATTCGTTCTCATAAAAGGTATATAAAAATTTTCGAAATTGTTTATTTTAAGGAGTGAATATAATAGACAATAAAAAAACATAAATTTTGCATAAAGAATGAAGTCGATCGGATAATGAGTTGCCGAGATATTTGTAATCCTATTTTCCATACTCTTCAATTTTTCATGACCCTGTATTTCATTCAAATTTCAATTCAAAGATATATTTTAATTGGAAATGAGACGCTTAATCCGACGCAGTAAACCGTTTGTTAATAGGATTATCAATTTTGGAGTAATAGAGCATTTAAAGTTTATGACGTCATCAAGCCACGATTTTATTCGAATTGCAATGCATTTTATAAATAGTTTACACATGTTTTATTTTCATATTTTATATTACGCATATCCCTGATGGGTAAGTATTACGGTGGCCCGCAACTTCGAGTTTTATTTTTCCAAATGTTTGAAAAAACTCTTTATTCCATAACACACTTTTTGTTGTTTGTTTTAATAATTACCATTCATTCTTTCACTTCAGGCAGTAGTTTCAAAAAATCCATTACAGTTTAATACAGCTGAATGAATCTCCATGGACTTTCTACGGTTTCCTTTTGAGAAATAAATAAATGAAAGTAATTCCGTTATTTTGATTGAGGAAATACCGAATAGTTATTTTCTGCGGTGGATGAAAGCTACTTCATTTACAAAAATAATGAATTCTGTGTGGTGATGCATACGAACTACAACAATACCTAGAATTTGGCGCCAGGTGCTTTATAAATTAAAAAACCCGATTAGATAAAATATAATAGAAAGAAGTTTATAAGAGAAAATATAGTACAGAACTGGTTTTACTTCAACCTGGCCAATTTTTCTTCTCTTCCGCATCACTCATTGTGTACAAAATCTCATTATGAATAAAAGTTTTCAAAAATAAAACAAATTTAAATGTTCTTCTAGAATTTTCTTTTACATGATTCGACTATCCTTTTGTTATTATCAAGGCTGTAATTTTAGTCCTCTGCCCTGAGCTTTCTACTGAACCAATTTTCATAATTATTATTATTTTTTTTTTAATTAAAGCAGTTTATTTGTAGATGTGCCCGCACTAGCGCTTTTTTTTAATATTTCCATTTTTGTATTTTAATTTTAATTAAAGGGTTGAACGTTCATCGTGGAATAAATGTTATAAAAAAATTAACACCACTATTTCCCAAACAATAAACTTCGTGGTAGATTTCTCTTGCAAATGTTGTAGAAATATGCCGCGAAGATTATTGTTTGGAAATAGTCGTATAAAAGTATTTTGGTGCTAATTTTTACACGATAAACATTTAACTATATAAAACAAAAAAATGCCGTTTTCTTAGGCAAAAGTTATTTTTTACTTTTAGTCCTATTTGTGCTATAGTGCAATAATAAATCAGTGTTTTGCTCAATCCAATTTATATATATATATATATATATATATATATATATATATATATACAGGGTGTCCATAATTAAACGACCCTACTTTAAAGTTGTCTACAGACGAAACTATTGGTCAGAATGTTGTGAAATTTTGTGAAGGACATAATGAAGGGATGGGAATTTTTTTTGAGCGAAAAAAAAATTAGTTCAAAATTTCGCCACTAGGGGGCGCTTTTGAATGTATTACACATTTAGAATACATTTGCAATAGTTTACAAATTTTATTACAATAAAAGATGTTCAACAAAACTTTTTTCACATGTTCGCATTATGGCATTTCCCAAAACACACTGCGGTCAAATGTGGAACATGCTACCTTACGACTCCAGATGGTAGATGAAAATGATGGCCATCATGTGAAACATGATGTAATAAAAATTTTAAACAATCATAAATGTATGCTAAATGTGTAATTCATTCAAAAGCGCCCCCTGGTGGCGAAATTTTGAACTAACTTTTTTCGCTCAAAAAAATTCCCATCCCTTCATTATGTCCTTCACAATTTTCTGACCAATAGTTTCGTCTGTAGACAACTTTAAAGTAGGGTCGTTTAATTATGGACACCCTGTATATATATGTAGAAATATATACTGCAAATTTAATTAATTTCAGATAATGTTTGAATAATGTTGAAGATTAGAAATGTATACAGCACTATAGCGCAAATAGGACTACATGTAAAAAGAACTTTTGGCCTAAGAAAACGGCCTTTTTTTGTTTTAACAGCATTTTCAATTAATTATAAATAGTAGGACAGATTTTGTCTTCCCATGAAAATAAATAAAACAACACAGAAGTTCTTAAATACTTTTTTTAACATCTCAATTAATTTTATAATTATCGATAAATGATTATATTTCTCGAGCCGCACATTAAAGGTCGCCTGGTCACATGCGGTCAGTGGGCCGCAGGTTGAGTAACGGCGGGTCTAAAAGAATCAATTTCTGGATTTCGCGTTTACTGAGATTAGAAACTCAAGTCAAAAGTGCAAATTTTCACGTGCAAAATCGTATTTGACAAACTCGCCATCAAGTTTGGAAATATATTTATTAATAATCTACCGCACGTTAAAATATTTGTAAAATAGTGAATATGAATATGAAAAGTAGGCATGTACAATTTTTCGACCGGGAAAATGACGGCATTTTTAGACTTCATTGAAAAAAAAATTGTGATTGTTTCGAAGTAGCGCAATTTTTGCTGATTTTTCATTACGTATAATACCAAAGATAAACACTCTAAATAAGAAAGAGTAACTATTCACTCCGGAGGAGTGGATATTCACTCTATCGCAGAGTCAAAATTTGCCCAACCTCTTTAGAGTGACTATTCACTCTAGGCAAAAGTGAAATTATTCACTCTCTGAAAGAGTGAATACTCACTCCCGAGAAGTGAATAGTCACTCTAAACAGGGGTGGATACTCACTCTTTCAGAGGAGTGACTATCCACTCTTGCAAAAAGAGTGGGTTTTTTCACCCTGATAGGAGTGAATAGTCACTCTTTCATAGGAGTGGCTATCCACTCTTTCATAGGAGTGACTATTCACTCTGGCAAAAGGAGTGGATTTCTCACTCCTAACAGGAGTGTATAGCCACTCTTTCATAGGAGTGAATGTTCACTTTTTATGGAGTGAATAAAAAAAAATTTTATGTTTCTTTTTTGGGCATTTTAAAAGAATCATATATCTTAGAGCATGCAATGAAAATAGACACAAGCGTGGTAAAGATTGGACTAAAATACTTTATTGGCAATATTTATTTAATTCAGTTTGTAACAGTAATTGAACTCTTAAGGAAAAATTCAATTAGAGTTACATAATGAATTAAATTAGATTACTGACAAAAAACTAAAATATTTTATTCCAAGCTTATCACTATTGTGTTTTCTTTCATTGCATGCCTTATAAAGATATGATAGTTTTAAAATGCCCATAAAGGCAAGTAATTAACCAAAATCTTAATCAGTGTATATTATTTCTTTCCTTTTCAAATACCCATTAAGTTTTACTTACACTGTAAACTGAAATGTCTGAAATTCAGACACTTAAGTGTCTGAGACGGATGGTTAAAAAAAGAGACACTTTAAAGTGTCTTAAAAATTTAAGACACTTAAATGTGTGAATTTCAGACACTTGAAATGTCTGAATTGTGGCCGTTTTTGTGCTCTGATTTGTGAGGAATATGCAGATATTTCTGACCACACTTTTTTTAGCATTAAATACAGCCATGTTTGACCACAGTGAATCCTGGATAAATTGGAAAATATTTGACCATAAAGCAGGGCTGGGGTTTGTTCCGGAAGGAGAACCTGATTAAAGCAGGGGCAAATTGGGTCATCCACCCTCCCCCGATTTGAGGGGGCCCCAAGTTTGGTATGAAATTTTTGTAAAGCTGATATTTTAAATCTCTTTCGACTCTGTACTGATTATAATCAATATTTTGAACTTTTAGAGTAGGATACGTTTAAAAACTAAAAATATATTTATCTAAATACAATAAAATCTTTCAATAGTGGACACCGCATCATCGTAGAATTTGTGTGCTATTCGGAGAAAGCGGACTCTTCCGAATAACAGACAAATTCCGTCGTCCTGGGGTGTCCGCTATTGAAAAGTTTTACTGTACTTAGATAAATATATTTTTGGTTTTTAAACTTATCCTACTCTAAATGTTCAAAATATTGATTATAGTCAGTGCAACGTCGAAATAGATATAAAATATCAGCTTTATGAAAATTGCATACTAAATTTGAGAACCCTAAAATCATAGTGGCAATGGCTAACGGCCCAGTTTGCCCATGCTCTTATGGAAGAAATCGAATCTTGCTTTATGGCCAAATATGTATTCTAAAGCATGAAAGTGTTTAATTTTTTGTCATAGTATAGAAGATGTGCACTAAAACAATTCGAGGGACAATGACTACCCCCCCCCCCTTCCCACCCTCTTTACATACTATCGCAAAAAATTAAATTCATTCGATTACTGAGCATATAAAAAATATGTTTTTATATAATATTTTTTATATTCAACTTCATTCTATGCTAAAAGCATGTACAATATTGATTACAACTTTTCTGCACCGCCCGATTACACGAATTAAGTCATTGAATACTGTTGTCGGCAACGACTTCATTAGCGGCGCACATTAAAATGGCCAGCCATTAAAAAAAAAAAAAAAAAAAAAAAAAAAATCATTTTAGAATGAAAATTTAACACTGCAATATTAGATTAAAACTGTAATGTTGTTTTAGAAGAACAATGCAACTTTTCATCAAAATTGACTATTTATTTTAGATAGAAAATACTTCTTTTAGAAAAATACTTCTGATTAATTGTTTTAAAGGATCATCAAATTAAAATTGATATAAAATAATTTTGTACCATATAGTTCGTTTTCTGAGTGTACCATATAGTTCGTTTTCTTAGAAGAAAGTACAAGTTTATTTCCATGAAGTATGCTTTGAATTGTTTTAAGACTTGAATAGAACAGTTCAATAATGATAATAAAAAATAATAATGGCAACTATAGTTTTTTCATTCTCTGAATGTTTTATATATTTTTTTAAAATACTAACATATATAAAAACCAGGTTTATGCTATGGGAAACTTTATATATATATAATATGTGTGAAGAAATATATTTTTTCTTTTTAACGTAAAAACATATTAAAATTTACTGAAAACCCTGTATTTTAGATCTTATACAACACAGTTAAACAATCTAGAGTTTTAAAAAAATAAAAAATAAAGAAAGAAAAATAATAGAACCAGTAAATTTAGATCTCGAATTTTATTACAACAATGAAAACCATTTAGAAAAATATTTGGACCAAAATTATGCAAAAATGCAAATGTCTAGCTTTTTTTATTTTCCATTTTCTATTTTTAACCTTTTTACTAAAAATATTTTTTAAAAAATATTAAAATTTGTTTTCAATATCTCAAGTTTTGCAAAACCGAAAGCTAAAGTTTTAAGCAATAAATCAAAGTAAGTAAAGATATATTTGTTTTACAATTAAAATTTGCTTTAAAACCAAGTAATATTATGTGTAACTTAGAAGATTTTTTTAAATTCACATTCTCAAATTAAAAAAAAAAATATGTTCTGCCAGTTTGCCAATAAGTTTTTTAGGTTTAACAAATCAGATTTGACAAAAATAAATTCACCCCCCCCCCCCCCCAGAAAAAATGTAAAAAGATTTCTCGAAGAAAATTGTACATCTCTAATTATAAAATATAAAAAATAGGTCACCACAGGAATTTGACCGCGAAAGAAAATGTTATAAGTATTCCGCATATTCATCAAAGCAACATTAAAAATTCCTTTACATATCAAAGTGTTAAAAAAAATTATAAACACAGCATTTTTTTTTTTTCAGCATAAGGTTTGATAACTTTCTGTTATTGCTTTTTTAAAAATACATATTTTAAAGTACGCATTTAAAATATATATATATATTACTGATATTTTACAGTCATAGTAATAACATATAATTGCATAATATATATGTATATATATTTCTGAACTTCAATAAAATCAATGCTGTGAGTTATAATCCAGATTCTTTACAATAAAAAACTTTTATTGATAAAGTGGAGATCTAAAGATATATTAAACAAATTTGCTAATTTTGAAATTGATATGAATTTATTTGAAAATCATAAAAAATACACAAATATTTTAAAATTAAAATATATTTATTTGGATTTAAAAAGATACAAATATAACAAATACATATTATTCTTATCAAATTAATTTAAATAGTAATTAAATAATCTTATATAAGCAATTATATTCCAACAAAAGCTTTATTTGAAAACGAAAATTAGTAGTTGTTTATAATCCTACCTACCTTTGATGAGTTAGTCATAACCATAATAGTAAATTATTTTAAACAAATATAACACGAAAATAAATAATTATGAGATTAAATGTTGATTTTATAATATTTATAACTTGTCAATGGAATAGTCAGAATTGAATGAATATTATAACAAGTTGTTGAGCGTACTCGCTCAATTAAGGTAGTTGCACACTTCTGGCAAAACATAAAAAAAAGCACTGTTTTGCAAACCGATTTGTAAAAAATATTCATTGAAAATAAATCGCACATATTTTCCTTTCGAAAAGGGGGAAAAAAACACATCCGACTGCAAAAAAAAACTCACCAGTCGGATTTTATAAAAATAATATTCAAAAAGTACAATACGAAAATAGATAATTCTCAGATTAAATGTTGATTTTATAATATTTATAACTTGTCAATGGAATAGTCATAGAGCGTACTCCCTCAATTAAGGCAGTTGCACACTTTTGGCAAAACA
This sequence comes from Maratus michaelseni, assembly GCA_963931845.1. Taxonomy (NCBI): domain Eukaryota; kingdom Metazoa; phylum Arthropoda; class Arachnida; order Araneae; family Salticidae; genus Maratus; species Maratus michaelseni. Next base: position 66,140,171 of record OZ007586.1, on the reverse strand, counting down.
TAAAAAAAAGCACTGTTTTGCAAACCGATTTCTAAAAAATATTCATTGAAAATAAATCACACATATTTTCCTTCTGAAAAGGGGGGAAAAAACACATCCGACTGCAAAAAAAAACTCACCAGTCGGATTTTATAAAAATAATATTCAAACAGTACAATACGAAAATAGATAATTCTCAGATTAAATGTTGATTTTATAATATTTATAACTTGTCAATGGAATAGTCATAGAGCGTACTCCCTCCATTAAGGCAGTTGCACACTTTTGGCAAAACATAAAAAAAAGCACTGTTTTGCAAACCGATTTCTAAAAAATATTCATTGAAAATAAATCACACATATTTTCCTTCTGAAAAGGGGGAAAAAAAACACATCCGACTGCAAAAAAAACTCACCAGTCGGATTTTATAAAAATAATATTCAAAAAGCACAATCTTCGTGATGAACGGAAAAAAAAATTAATAAAATACACACCAATGTTCTAACAATTATAACATTTTATAAATTACAAGCATTTTCTTCAGCGTATATTATTTCTATGTATCGTTTCATGATTACTGTAAATTACTTGTAATCCACATCCACACATAAGGACTGACACAAAATTATAAGCACATAATTTTTCAGTATCAAAGTTACGAACATCTCTTCAAACTACTAAACCGTTTAACTAACATTTTAAATCGAAGTATTAACGCGTCAGCCAATCGTCATAGACGTCTGCCAAGAATGAAAATGGTCCTCGTCAGCGGTCTGTTAAAAAAAAAAAAAGACAATATTTACGTCAGCATTGCTAATGGTGCGATCTCTGACCCAATTGACTCATTAAACTTTTTTTTTTTTATCAGCGCAGCGGGCAGAAACTTTTTATTTTCTGGCGTTAAATTTATCAATTATCAAAATATAATTACTACAGTTGTTATATTTTCAGACAGAGGGAAAATAGCTTAAAAAAAAAAAGATTGACGTAACACTTGCATATAATATATCGAATTTTAAAGAATTTAAAAGCAATTTTCATATTTCAGATTTTTGCTTTAGATATGAAAATCCAAAACATTATTCATCCATTAACTTTTGAAAGACTTTATAACTTAATCTGAATTTCCATACGTTATTAAAACTAGAGTGGTCACTATTTGTATATACAACTTTGAAATCACTGTTGTTAAACTTTATAGAGACCAATCAGTGTCACATCGTAATTGGAACTTTGCGATCGCTTATGGAAAGTTTAAAAAGACGTTTCTGTTTAAAATGTCAGCTAAAAATTATTATTTAAAAAATATAATATTAAATTGTTTTTAAAAAGGATAATACATATTATTCCCCGGTGAATTTATAATATTTAAACACCACGAAAATAAGGGACTAAGATTTTTTTCGTCAGAGATGGGGTGTGGGGCTCTGTCCCCCTGAATCCACCGTATAAGTCAATTTTTAATTTTATTTATCCTGTATTTTAGTTTATTATTCTAAAATCATACATATTTCTGTTGTCAACATACCTTTTTCCATGAATTTACAAAACACACAACAATAAATGAGGTAACCTCCTTCGAAAGGTTTTTGAAGTAGCTTCTGACATAGTACCACCACCACATTTCGTTAAAACATGGTTTTTGATTAAATATTGTTATTAATTAAAAATTAAATCGGCATTGTTTTTATAAATGAAATGCGAGATTTTCCCTCAAATTAGTGTTGCCACAAAAATAAAATAACCGCATTATATAGTGCAGAACAATGATTAAAAAAAAATAAATAGTAGTACAAAAAATATAAAATATCAATTCGCCACATAGGTTTACTGTATATTTATGGTTAAAAAGCAAAATTGATATTGAAATGTTTAAAAGAAAATAAAGACACCATCGATCGGTCGAAGCAGTGGTATTTCACGTGTTTAATAAAAGGTATGCTTTGTTATATTAAATTTTATTTTAAGTGCCTTCAATTTTTTTTCATGTTTTCCAAGAAGCGGATGGATATCTTGTGAATTGACGAAGTTATGAATTTTTTTCTTCCTAAAATCCTATCCCCCCCCCCTTCCTTGAGGCCATTTTTAATGATATCAAAAATCTGTCATACATAAATTTTCGGCCCTTTTCCTAGAAATATTAATAACTTTAAACGGATTTGATACGTATCATAATTAAGAAGTTATGGTTTTTTTTCTGTTTTCACCCCCCCCCCCCCTATTTCGATTTTGCCCATTAACGAACTTGACCGAGATTTTATGTCCTTTGATTATATGTTATCAGTTTGGAAGAGATTTGTGCAGAATTATTGAAGTTATCGTGTCCATAAAAAAATGATATAGCTATATAGACAGATAGATAAAGTTTTGAACTGGGGGGGTGGTTTGGGGTTTTAGGGGTTATAATCGGCGTAGATCTGCAAAAATTTTCAGAAATTCCAACATAGGGGAGAATGTAATAGGTAACATTTCTTACGAAATCTACCTAAAAAGAAAAAGGAAAAATGATCATTTCGTTTCTCTCAATAAATAAATATGGACAAAATTATATAATGCCAGGCTTTCACTCTTCAACGGAGTGAAATATTTCACTCTTGTCAAAGGAGTGAGACAGTCACTCTCGACAACGGAGTGAGATATTTCACTCCTTTCTAGAGAGTGGAAAATCCCACTCTTTAAAGAGTGTATTCTTATAAAATTCACTCCAAAAAGAGTGAAAATGCCTCTCACTCTTCCAAAGAGTCAACTTCTCACTCCTCCCAATTTTAGAGTGAAAGAAAGCCTCAATTGATAACTTCATAATTACTTATTTTGATTACATGTTACTCCTTACTTATAGGGGAAAAAAATAATTTTTCAATAATTTGAAAAGTTGAAGTTTGGAAACAGCAGTTTGGTAAGTTTAGTTAAAAAAAAAATATTTGTTTTAAGCGTTAGGCCAACCAATGTAAAATTAATTTTTATTGATTTTCTTTTTTTATTCAAGCTAACAGTTCTTTTAAACATTTACATTCGTCGAATTAGACAAGTTTCTACTCGTTATTAGGTGCGTTCGTAATTATATAAATACGTAGCACCTATTGTCGTCGTCTGGTCCGTCCGTCTGTCCGTCCGTTCGCATATAACAACGCAAAAACTACCCAACCGTATGGTTTGAAATTTAAGATATATTATCTTTGCAGAATTTTGTCGAGACATTTCAAATTTTTTAAAAATCGAATCAAAACTTTAGAAAATATTAATAAAAACATTTATTAAGAAATTTGATTTTTTTTAATCGGTGCTTTCTTTTTATAGGAGCTTTCGAAGTTTAATCGTCAAGCGACCGAGATACTTATTTTATGGCAGAAATTAATCTGCAGACGATATAATTCATTTCACAGAGTTAAAAATCATCAAGATCTGAATATTTATATAACTAGCTATAGTACGAACGCACCTCGTTTGTAACGTTTGACGTACAATTTCCAACTTGTTATTATTTAACATAAAAAAAATCACAGGTGTTTCTTGTTGTATATGCAATTGTTCAATACTGCCTTTATGGATAGACTGTGGGATCCGGACTAGAGTTCTGTGTTGCTCGATTGCGGGACTAGATTTTTTTTTTTTACTTTCTTTTTTACTAGGAGAAAGTATTGGATTCATGAAATTTTTCGGTTTTCGACGTATTTATACGGTTTAGAAAGTCCTGAACAAGATTTGACTGGTTTTAAAAAATGTCTGTCTGTCTGAATGTGCAAATGTTTTGTGGGCGCTCAATCTCAAGAACTAAAGCACGGAATTTGATAAAACTTTAGTTTCAGTTAGACCTTGATATACATTGGTGCTGATTAGTTTTTGGTGTAAATCGACCAACTGGTGGCGCTGCTATGCTACTTTTTTCATGACATTTCATTACATTTTTTTGTTTTAATTTTTTTTTGCGTGAGATTTGAACCTATAAAAAACTTGTCAATTTAAAAGTTGTAGATAATTTTAAGGAGATTTACAATAAATTTAAGCGGATTTGATATCTTGAGAATTGATGAAGTTATGATTTTTTTCTTCTAAAACCCTTTTTCCTTGGGGCCATTTTTAATTATATCAAAAATCTGTCATACATAAATTTTCGGCACTTTTCCTAGAGGTAATAATAACTTCAAACGGATTCGATAAGTATCATAACTAAGAAATTATGGGGTTTTTTCTGTTTTCACAAAAAGGCCCCCCTCATTTCCCCCCCCCTCACTGGTTCGATTTTGCCCGTTAACGAACTTGACCGAGATTTTATGCCCCTTGATTTTATGTATCAGTTTGGAAGAGATTTGATATATATATGTATAAAGTTTTGAACTGGGGTGGTTTTGGGTTCTGGGAGTCATAATCGGCGTAGATCTGCAACAAATTTTCAAAAATTTCAACTTAAGGGAGAATGTAATAGGTAGTATTTCTTACGAAATCTACCTAAAATGTGCTCTTTTTCAAATTGAAATCCTGACTACATCGTAGTAACCTGCTTTTCGAGTCTGACCTGCCTGCATAGCTCTGACGCAGAAGTGACCAATAAGATCGCTTCAAAAGCCAAAGCTGACTAGATTGGGACCTTGCTACGAGGCTAGCTTTCAAGAGAGATTTTCATGGGGAAACAAATTACAGTTGAAAGGAACCGCAAGTCTGCTGTTAAATGATTAAGATATTAATGATACGAAAATGTATACCATATTGCGCAGATTAATTTTCTCATTCCGAAAGACCTTATTTAAGAAAAAAAAAAAAAAAAAAAACGGCCTGTAACATTTCTTTATTTTAGCAAAAAAACTAATTTATTTTCAAACTATAGACAGTAAGTCTGCCTCTGCATATCTTCCCATTTACTTTCAAAAACTAAAGGGGGTAAAATGCAATTTGACGATGGATGGTATTAATAAAGAAAACTTAACTTTACATAGATTATTTGTTATGTTTGCGGGGATGAGGATTGAAGGGGGGGTGGTGTAAAAAGCTTTTTATTAAGAATCGCGTTTATGTTAATAACTTGTCCCTTTTTATTCCGATCTTATTCGTTTTTGAGGCTTTTCTCCATTTATTTCCCTCCTATTTCCACATTCCACTTAAGACCCTGGCCCCTAGAATTTTTTGTGCGCCATGCTTTTTTTTTTCACCCATCCCCCCCTTCTCTAATTGTATCACCTTCTCGATGCATAACAACTTTAAATTTGAGTCTGGGACTCCTCTCCCCGGGACACCACACTCATATTTTTATTGGAACCTTAGGAGCCGTTTTTAAGCATTTTACGCCATTTTTCATGCTTTTCTTTAAAATTTTATTCTAATCATTACTTATTTCTCTATGCTTAGTTTTGACTAGTTGATGATCTAAAGCGCTAAGTGCTAGGACATTTCAACACGTTTTCATCATACAGTCCTGCTCTAAAATTATCAGTAGATCCTTTTTTGCACCTCCCCCCCCCCCCCCCCCCCATTACATGTAGCTCCCTTAAAAACGATCCAATTCGCTAGTCTTTTTTTTTTTTTCTAAGAAATTTTTAGTCTACTCCAACACTACAAAAAACTTCTTTGACCCCAGCTACCACCTTTTTCGAATAATAATCTTTTTCGGCGTTTCACGTTTTTTTCACAGTAATAATTCTTAATTCTCATATTTTCCAATCCATTTGTAGATTACTCGCTCATAATATTTCAACTCCATTCCAGCACTTTTGGACGCCTGATGCAAATAAGTTGTATCATCAGCATTTCCGAATAAAATGAAAACATTCTATAATTTGTCCTTACAGCTTCCTGTTTTTATTTTCGAGTTCTGTGGTCATTGGAAGAACTAAAAATTTATTTACGTTATCTCTTAGTAATTCGACACCTCTATTTCAGGATAATTCATTTTTGAGGATTTTTTGCGATTTCTTGACCCCCCACCCCTAATGGCCGATTTCTGTAATTATTTTTTGCTGCATAGAGATTTTTTAAAGTTTTTCACCAGCTATATCAATAAATATAGATTTAGAGCCCCTGACGGTGGAAGGTGGCGTACTTAAAAAAATTTCCGGCACGCCTATTATACGTTGACGTAGGCAGCTGGGACCCGTGCCGGATGTTCGTTCGGAAAGTGGTTTGTTTAGAACAAAATGCGCCTCCTTTGCGGTGGAAGGTGAAACTATAAAAATTTCTGGAGCGTGTGCAGCACGCCCGGCATACGTTTACAGCCCGACATACAGCGGAGACCCGAGACAGAGTTTCGTTTTTAAGAGATTTAATGTTATTACCTTGGGCCCGGGCAATGCCAGGCGAGTCAGCTAGTCTAAACTGATAAAAAGAAAGTTTCCCTCTGTGTGTCTGCGATGGCTAGGAAAATCTAGCGCACCTAGAAGGCCAAAAATTTAGATGAGGATAATCCAAGGTCTGACCTGACACACGTGAGACTCAGAATTTAATAATTAGCCTAGATATTAATTGTAAATTGATTAAACGTGGCAAAAATGCTATCTTTTTATCTAAAAATAGCGCTAACCACAAAAGTAACTACTAGTCGGATGTGTCAATCCCAAAACTTTCTTCTATCTCACACAGGTTTCGCATACACTAAAAAGAATCAGCACCAATTTATATCACGGTCTAACTGAATCTAAAGTTTTATTAAATTCCGCGCATTAGTAACTTGAGATATGATTATTGCTAAAATCGTGTAAATCCTGCAAAATACAGCATAGCAGCGCCACTCTTTGGAAGATTTACATCAAAACCTAATCAATAACAACTTTTGTCAACGTCTAACTGAATCTGGTTTCATGAAAATCCGTGCATTAGTTCTTGAGATATAGTTATCGTGTTAATAATGAAAAAGTAGCATAGCAGCGCCACCTGTTGGGCTATTTACACCAAAATGTAAGCAGCATCTATTTATCTCATGGTCTAACAGAATCTGAAGTTTGATGAAATTCCGTGCATTAGTTCTTGAGATATAGCTTTCGCAAAAATCATGAGGAAAGTGGTTTAGCAGCGCAACCTGTTGGGATATCTACACCAAAACGTAATCAGCATCTATTTATGCCAAGGTCTAACTGAATCTGAAGTTTGATGAAAATGAGTGCATTAGTTCTTGAGATTTAGCTATTGCGGAAAGTCCGAAAAATGCAGCATAGCAGCGCCATCTGTTGGGCAATTTTCACCAAAAACTAATCATGGACTAATTGAATATAAAGTTTTATTAAATTTCGTGCATTAGTTCTTGAGATAGAGCGCCCACAAAATTTGTGTCCCATACAGACAGACAGACAGACAGACTCACAGACAGACATTTTCTAAAACAGTCAAATCATGTTCAGGACCTTCTAAAACGCATAAATCCGTCGAAAACCGGAAGTCGAAAATTTTCATGAATCCAATACTTCTTGTAAAGATAGGAGAAAGTAATAAGTGAAAGCAAGTGCAGACGTTTCATCGAGACAGGAAAGAGAAGTTGCCACAAGGTACAGTTTACCAAATAAAGTCTCCAGTCACAAACTTTGAGGTATATATAAATTTTTAAAATTATATAAGATACGGATATGAAAATTGGTATATATACGCAAAACGCAAGATGGCACCTTCTGATCTAACGCGTTCTGCTCTGAACCTAATAAACAACCACTTGTGTCAACGTCTAACTGAATCTAAAGTTTGATGAAAATCCGTGCATTAGTTCTTGAGATAGAGCTATCTTGAAAATTATGAATAATGCAGCATAGCAGCGCCACCTGTTGGGCGGTATACACCAAAGCCTAATCGGCAACAACTTATGTCAACATCTAAATGAGTCTGAAGTTTGAGGAAATCCCATGCATTAGTTCTTGAAATAAAGCTATTGTGGAAATCGTGTTAATATTTGAAAATAACAGAATATTAAAGTTAATGAAATTCCGTGCATTAAGTTTTGAGATATGATTATCGCTAAAATATTGAAAATCCTAAACAATGCAGCATACCAGCGCCATCTTTTGGGCGATTTACACCAAGAACTAATCAGCACCAATTTATATCAAGGTCTTACTGAACGTAAAGTTTTATTAAATTCCGTGAAAAAGCTCTTGAGATAGAGCGCCCACAAAATGTTGTCACATACAGACAGACATTTTCTAAAAGCAGTCAAATCGTGTTCAGGAATGTAGGTCACCATAAATGAAGTCAACTTGGCGATAGCTAAACGATTTTTTTTTTAAATTCCCATTCAAGTTGAGTATTGACGAAAACTAGGAATCTTCTATAATCGGGTTGCTCGCATTTTAGTTTCGTGCGTTTGAGTAAACTTCGCTGAATTCTTAAAAATGAGGAAGAGAGAAGCTACCTTTTCCTTATGGTACAAGCCGGAAGGACATTTTTTCGTCTTAAGAAAAAAATAATGTCATTATTATTAATATTTTTGTTTAGAGAAGGGGGAAGCGCAGAATTCCTTCTTGCCCCGGGCGCCAAAAGATGTAGCTACGCCACTGCTTCCGTCACACTCCTTAAATCTGAAGACCCATCTCCATGTGTTCATGCCTTATTCCCCCCTGCCCCCCCCCCCCTGCAACGTAGTAACGTATTTACAGTTATTTGGCACTCATAATGTAACAAATTAAAACTAGTCGTTGGGGGTCACCGTAATACTTACCCATCATGGATATGCATAATATAAAATAGGAAAATAAAACATTCGTAAACTACTTATAAAAGGCATTGCAATTCGAATAAAATCGTGGCTTGATGACGTCATAAACTTTAAATGTTCTATTACTGAATTGCGTAAAAGGAACATCCTTATAACTCCAAAAATGTTAATCGCATTAATTAACGGTTTATTGCATCGGATAAAGCGTCTCATTTCCAATTAAACTATATCTTTGAATTGAAATTTGGATAAAATACAGGGTCATGAAAAATCGAAGAGTATGGAAAATAGGATTACAAATATCTCGGCAACTCATTATCCGATCGACTTCAATCTTTATGCAAAATTTATGTTTTTTTTAATTGTCTTTTATATTCACTCCTTAAAATAAACAATTTCGAAAATTTTTATATACCTTTTATCAGAACGAATATTTCGAGAGGTCGAAAAAAAAAAATAGTTCCGGATAACCTAGGTTACTGAAATTCAATAAGCTTCTTCTCATTATTACATACTAAGTACATACCAAATTTCAAGTCTCTATCTCAATTTTTTCAGGAGATACAGCGTTTAAAGACACACACACAGACAGACGGACGGCAAAATTATTTTTCTAAAAATATGTTTTTCGGAATAATCAGTGTCTGAAACGTGTAAATACGTCAAAAATATTTTTTCGATGTTAAAAAGGATTACAAGACTTGCCCTATACTACGTATGATAGGTAAGTATAAAAAAAAAAAAAAAAAAAAAAAAAGATAGTTTTGTCTCCGTTGTGAATGTGACCATTTGCGCCTTTTGTAACATTACACTTTTTTTTTTTTTTCAATTCTTGTAATATTTTAGGTTTACGAAGCTCTTGGTCATGACAAGTTGTGCAGTGCTTTCCAAATCCGTTATGGTGGATGCAAGGGCGTGCTGACTATAGATCCCACTCTTGAAGACGTCCAGATAGTGTTTCGTAAAAGCATGAAGAAGTTTGACTGCCCCAACAGCACTATATTAGAAATCGCTAGAACCAGTGCTCCAGGTAATGCTTTTTTTCTGTTTTTGAAATAAATCTCGGAATTCAAGCAGCTTTTATAGTGCGAGTTTCCATTAATATAAAAAAATCAATACATTAAGGCGATAAAAAAAAAAAAAAATCTGATACATTCAAAAACTCATTATTAAACGTAAAAGCGTGCAATTGACAGGCATGAATACTGAAGAATTTTGGAATCGAATAGCGTTTATCATTTTTTTAGGGCTGTGCATATGTAACGTTTGAGTTGTAATTTTCGAAAAATTACAACTCATATGAGTTCTTTACCAATTTGAATAATTATATTAAAATTAATCTAGCATATATAACGTTGTCATTTTAGGGGGAAGGAGGGTCTAGCAGTTGATATCGTAAGACATCTCTAGGGGGAGGGGGAATATGTTTTTTGATCAAACAAAATTTTCTTTTTTTTCTCTACATCAAAATAATCTGTTGTCATTTTTTTAGTCTATTGTTAGGGTAATACAAAGTTATTATTAAAGCCACTAAATGATTTAAAAATAATTTCATTCCAAAAATTGGAATACCCCAACGCACGTTTGGCATTCCAGGTCTTCTGTCATATGCGCGTATAATCCGCTGTTGGAGAAACCAAATGCGAAATGATACTTGTGTTTATTAGTATTGAAAGGGAAATAATGTTGTCCACCTGTTCTGCTTTCACCCTCCCCGTACAAGGGACAAGTGCAAGAAGATAATTGTTAATATTACTGTTGACTGTATTATATAAAAATAAGTTGTTTGTAAATACTTTTAAATAGTAACTATCTCTTTTATTTGATATAAAGATATTTAATGTATTATAGTGATATTTTATTGACTTCTTCTCTTCATTTGATTCCATAAATTATCCGAATAATAAATATATAACCATATCTGTATATCACTGCAAACGTATAAAAAAGAGAAACAAGAAAACAATTGTAAAAATAACAAATTGGAAATTGTACGTTAAACGTGATATAGAAGGTGCGTTCGTTTTATAACTAGTTTCACAATGTAAAAAAATCATCCTTATTATTTCAGTGAAATGAATTATATCGTCTGCTATGAGCGAAATTGATATACTTTTTTTTTTTTTTTTTTACGTATGCCACGTTTACAATGCGAATTTTTTTTCTACACCAGACAGCACTGTAAAATTCATCATGGAGATCTTGCTTTGCGAATGATTACGTCCATGGTTTAATATTTTTATGACTCATAATGAAAGAATCTCCTGTGTTTATTTTCTCTAATGGATTGAGATATTCGGCTGTTAACGTCATTTCTACTGAAGTTATCTCAGAATCTATACATTTTTTAATGTGACTTATCTCTGAAACAAACAATTTTTTTCAACGATCTTTCTAAAAATGTAACTTTTAAGCAATTTTATTCGAAAAAATAATTTTGAATAAAAATGGCCACCTGGCATATGAAAAAAGAAGTGGTTTGCCCGTATTTGTTTTCCTCAGTCCCCTGACTTGCACTTTTATATTATACTAGTATATAACCCCGTCAAAAATGACGGATTATTGATCTGCGTTTCATTTTCATAATACTTCATACAAACAAACAGGAGGTAGATTTTATTATTGAAAGATTTTTATTGTAGAAAAGTACATTTTAAAAATGACAAATGATTTCTACAAATAAAAATGATATATATATATATTTATTTATTTAGTATTAAATTTCTAAAATAGTTCAACGATTGGACAAAACGTTCAAATTAAATATTAATAAATAACCTTGTACGAAAGTTTTTGTAAAAAAGTGTTATCAATGAGTTTCTAAACAGCTTGATTCACCACATAACTCATTGTTTGATTACATAAGCAAAATTAAATTCAAATTACGTGGTACTATGTATTCTTATATTTTAATTACGTATATAAAGAATCATTTTATTTACGATGGAAGGAAAATTTTAAAATCCGCCAAAAGATGGTGTCAATATACTGGATTGATCACTTCAAAGCCTCACTACGACAGAAATTACCGCTATTTCTGAAAAAAAAAAAAGTTTACAGAAAAAATTGTTTACAGAAATGTTGATATACCTGTTTTATATGAAATAGTTTTTGAAGGTTTTAAACAAAATTAAAATGTTTAAAAGCTTTAATACCTCTTTGATTAGTTTTTACTGTAACTTTGATGGAATAAATGAGACGATATTTTGGCTTGACTGATGTTGTTTGCAGATATTTGTAACCTTAATTTTTCTTTAGAAGTTTAAGTCTACATCTAAAAAATGTTAGATATTGCTAAAAATTATTAAGAGTGCAGTTTGAAATCCTCGCACGGGTCTACTGGTATATATTATTTCTGTTGACAACATCTGTTTTTTTACACTTTTACAAAACGCACAACAATAAATGATTTACCATTCCAAAGTTTTTTAAACTGGCTTCTGACAATGTACACTTACATTTCGTTAAAATATCTTTTTTGATTACAAATTGCAGTTAATTAAAAATTAAATCTGCATTGTTTTCAAAAATGAAATGAAAGGTTTTTATCAAATAAATGTTGCCACAAAAATAAAATTCAGCAGTATATCGCGCTCATCAATGATATATTAAAAAAAAAAGAATAAAAAAGATAAAGTGGACGTGTTTGCACGGGTTTATTAGGTGCGTTCATAATTATATAAATATGTAACCCCTATAGTCTTCGTCTGGTTCGTCCATCTGTTCGTATATAACAGTGCAAAAACTACCCAATTGAATGGTTTGAAATTTAATATAGTATATAATAGTTGCAGAATTTTGTCGAGTTATTTAAAATTTTATTAAAATTTCAAACTCCACCGGCTGATGGCGCCACTATACTGGATAGATCACCTCAAATCCTTGCTACGAAAGAAATCACCGCTATTTCTGAAAAAAACGTTTACAGAAACGTTGATATTCATGTTTTATATGAAATAGCTTTTGAAGGTTTTAAACTAAATTAAAATATTTAAAAGCTTCAATATTTCTTTGATTAGTTTATACTGTAACTTTCATGCAATAAATGAGACGATATTTTGGCTTGACTGATGTTGTTCGCAGATATTTGTATCCTTAATTTTTCTTTAGAAGTTTAAACCTACATCTAAAAAATATTAGATATTGCTAAAAAATATTACACTTTTAAAAAACGCACAACAATAAATGATTTACCATTCCAAAGTTTTTTGAACTGGCTTCTGACAAAGTATACTTATATTTCGTTAAAATATCTTTTTTGATTATAAATTGCAGTTAATTAAAAACTAAATCTGCATTGTTTTCGAAAATGAAATGAAAGGTTTTACTCAAATCAATGTTGGCACAAAAATAAAATACAGCAGTATATCGATTTCAACAATTATTAAAATAAAAAAAGAATTAGAACAAAAAAGATAAAGTGGACGTCTTTGCACGGGTTTATTAGGTGCGTTCATAATTTTATAAATATGTAGCACCTACAGTCGTCGTCTGGTTCGTCCATCTGTTCACATATAACAGCGCAAAAACTACCCAATTGAATGGTTTGAAATTTAATATAGTATATAATAGTTGCAGAATTTTGTGGAGTTATTTCAAATTTTATTAAATATTTCAAAATCCCCCGACAGATGGCGCCACTATACTGAATAGATCACCTCAAATCCTCGCTAAGAAAGAAATCACCGCTATTTCTGAAAAAATGTGTTGACAGAAACGTTGATATTCATGTTTTATATGAAATATTTTTTGAAGGTTTAAAAAAAAATTAAATATTTAAAACCTTTAATAAGCTTTTACAAATATTTTAACAGCAGAATCGGATTTGAAGCTTTCAAAGAGTCGTTCATTTGTGAATCATTTGAATTTGTGATGCTGAATGGCAACAATGTTCGTTTGTTTATAGTTGGGATTCCGATTTTTAATATGGATTTTTAATTAAGAACTTAAAACATTATAATAGGATATGATATACATGTTTTATTGAAAAATATGCTGAACAGACATGATTTCAAGTAAAGGATATTATCATTTTGCTGTGTTATGTTACACAGGTTTTTCATTAAGCCTAACATGGCGTTTAACTATGGTCGATTCGCAAACCAGAGTGGTCGTGTCCGGAACCGTTACAGACACTTTCTTGCCTTTGAATTTTATTATAAGTAAGATAGATTACGTACGATAGGATTTAATAGAATAAAGAAAACTTTTATTAATATCTTTTTAAGTTTTGATTCGATTTTCATAAAAATTGAAATGACTCGACAAAATTCTACAACGATAATATATATTAAATTTCAAACCATTCGGTTGGGTAGTTCTTGCGCTGTTATATGCGGACAGAACGGACAGACAGACAGACGGACGGATGGACAGACAGATAGATGTACGGACCATACGACGACTATAGGTGCTACGTTATTTATATAATTACAAACGCACCTAAAGGAATGTTTTTAGACATTGATAACGATATGATTAATGGGGAGGGGAGGGGGGGGGGGTTCGAGAAATGATAACGTAAGGGGGGGGGGGTTGCAAAATTACCAAAATGTTGATAACATTATTTATGCCCCTTAATAAATGCGTTACATCTTGAGTTATGAGTGATTGCTGTCACCTTTGTCGGGCTGTATCGTACGAAATTCGGTTATTATTATAAAAGAGTATAAGTTAAGAGTATAAGTCTAAAAGAGTCTTTGTCATTATCAAACAATGAAAAATCCTGTTTGATTTTATAGTTTCTGAATAAAAATATGATTCAATTTTATGCGTTTACGAATAAAAATGCATTGAGGAATGCGCCAGACAGTAAGCCAGTTGGAATTTGAGAATAATCTTAAGTGTATCATTGTAATTTGAATGTAAAATTTATAATTAAATGCTAAGAATGTACCAACCACCTCTTATGTATATTATATTGTTTGGTATGTAAAGTCACTTTATTGATGTTATTTTGAAATAATGATGTGTTACAAAAATAATGGCTAAAATATTATGTTAAAAAAGTAACAGTTATAGGCAGCAATTTTTATATTATTTTCAGAAATAAGGATTTGTTCACCGCTGTTTAAAAGCAAAACAAATGATATGTTACAGTTCCTAAAAATATGCATAATATAAAAGACTCGTTTTTTTCTTTATATAAAGAATTATTATTACATAAAAGACTGCTTTGTTCCCGTTTTCCAGTGCAAATAAATTCGTTTTCTTATAAATAAGTATAATTTTCTTTTAATACAGTAAAAAATGAAACTCAATTACAGAAATACAATTTGTGAAACTCAAACACACACAAAAAAAATCATAAACCAGCAGTTAAAATAACCTGTGTCACGGCGCATTCGAAAAATGACACACTTTACGTAAATATGCAACCAAAAAAAATGTACGGTTCTGGGCCTAAATAAATTTGGTTGTCTCATGTCTATAGTTTTACGACTGTCATTTTAGATTTTTTTAAATTTGTACGCAGATCATGTTTCTTACCTTCTGAAGACAAATCAAATGATACTCCATTCAAGAATTTTTCGTCGTCAAAACCCGAGCCCGATACCGAAAGTACGCAGTGGAAAATTGTTAATAACATTTAAAATAATTTCAAGGTTAAGTTTCTCATTTAAAATCTCTTCTTACAATTAAAAAAAAAAATTAAATACTCTCTTATAACACCGTTTTGTGATTTTCATGTCCCTGAAAATATGTTTAAAATAGCAAATTTGTTATTTATACATTGTTATTGTTTTCATTCGTGTTTCTCAAATAGCAAGTTCCCCCACCCTCCCTTTTTTCATTTTTGTAAATAAATAAAATTTTCACCGGGCTCGGGTTGAGCCAGTCTGTCTCTAATATACATACAGAAGATCAACTTCATATACCTTCCTTTTTAGCTTTTCCCGTAATGATAATAGTTGAGTAAACCCATTGCAATTCCTTTTTAATAAATTTTGCAATTCATTGGAAATTTTGCATTGGTTTAGAATTTTGTAAAAATTCTGCCCGCTCTTTGAGGTGCAATAATAATGGAAATCATTTGTGTAGAATTCTTAGCCCTTTTCTGCTAAAAGTATTACGTGTTTATAAGTCTATCTATGTGTGTGTGTGTAGCCGTTATGCCCCAGAGCCTCAGTAGCTGGACTATTTAGTCAAATGAGGTACCATTTGTGTTATAAGCGTCTTTTTGGTGACCTAAGGTATTTGATGTTTCAAAAATTAAACATGGTGGATAGCAGGCATCAAAATATTAAACGAAGAAAATATTTTTCTTTGAATCCCATCGAGAAAACTTCCAAACGAAATATCTTGTCAAGATGATTAGAAAAGAATATGTATATGGGAGCGAAAATTCGCTCTCACAAGACAAAGTATTGAACTTTAGACCCCACTGACTACGCAAATTCTTTAATTGAGACTCTCGAAGTGAGAATCAAGCAAGCGACACCTTAATTACTGATGATGTTTGGATTTTTATCTAAGAAAACTGCGCAGGCTGCCTTTAGTTTCTGATGTAGTCGGTTGGACTACGAAAATGTATTTCATGTCTAGTTAGCAGACGGCTAACTATGATAATCTTTTTAAACTGTTACCTAAATAATTGATATTATATTCTTGTACATATTTATCCTTCAGTACATAACCAAGAGAAACTAAAGTTGTATTCGTTTAATCTTAGAAGGAGAGTTGAGTTTTCATTACCATAGGCAAAATGATTTTAACTTTATTTTGTTTCTTATAACGAACATCGGAATCTTTATTATTTATGTACATGTATTTTGGAACCTTTTAGCTGAAAACCCAAATTAGGTGGAAATAAAATGGACTGCAATTTCACAATTCTGTGTTGAACTCTGTAACATGTTCTCTCTGACTCCTTCATGCGCTGAATGACTTTGATTTGATTTGATGATGGCTTTTAGAAAAATAATGGCATAGATATTTCTCCCATTTTTAAATCGACGCTAAAATTACAAAATATGAGGTTACATAGTAAGTATTTGAGGTACGCCCTATTTAGCATAGTATTTTTTTTTTTATGTTGGCTGAGATTATACTGGTTGCATTAGCGACAGTGAATCTTTCAGATTACAAAAAGAGAAAAAAGAACTGCAATTTAGATAATTTTTATTTAATTTGATGACTTAAAATAAATAATGAAAACCATGTCGATTGGTTTTAAACTAGTTTTAATTTTTAAAACTGGAAAAAGGCACTTGTCAGTTCAATATATTAAATGATAGTTATCTAAAATATAAAATGCCTAAAGAGTTTATTATTATTTTTTAGTAATTTCAAACATTTATTGGAGCAAATATAACCACTATACTTCAACCAAATCACAACTTTCGCACTCAGGTAACATAAAAGTATTGTACAAGGTTTTGATGTGCCTCAATCATGTATGCTGCAGTCCTTATGCAATGCAATTTTGGTAACTGTTGGTCCCAATTTATAGCTGATTGACAAGTTTGCTATTATTATTTTATTAAATAATTATCATCAACTCAAAATATATGTGAAATACAAAGCATAGTAGTATCTTGCGAATTGCTTCTAAAAATTTCTGTAGTTTTTATTTTTTATTTAGTAGTACAAAAGTAATTGTTAACCGTCAACTAGGTCAGGTATCCGTAAGTACAAAAAATTTAGCCAATTCCGCTTCAAACACATTCCCAAAAATTATCAATAGCTCTGACGCTCTGAGACAATTAACGTTTGCGCTTTATTTTCAATAATTAAGCACATATAGTTCTTTCCTGTTCTTATTTTTTTTCATTAATTTGTTATTTGTTTATGGAAATATTATTTCAGTTAAGTAATTAAATGATTAATTTTCAGTTCCTCTGTATCTGAATCGTCCTTTTATAATGCTCTTAAATGAACTCGCTGTTCGACACAGGACGTTTCTTCAACTTCACGAAAGCATGTTGAAAACGCTGACAGAAATGCTTTATGAAGAAAGTATAGCTGCCGAGTTCCTCGAGAAAAATGCATTTACAGATCTCTACAATTTTAAGGACTTATCAAATTCAGGAATACATTTAACTACAGAACCATTTTTTTAATTTCTTCTTCTCGCTCTACATAGGCATCGCATTGGTAGGTACCATTTAGTATATAATATAGAGATTACTATATTTATTTCTAGTTCAAAATTTGCAAAATTGTTAAAATGCTTTAATGTAGTTGCGATCAGGATCTGCCTTTAACCCTTTGACCGCTTATCCCACGAATTCCACGGGCAAGATATTTGTAAAAGAAATTATATAATATACATTTTTTAAGCAATTTTGTTTTAAAAATTTCACAGTCAAAGGGTGAAAATGCAAAGGATAAATTTGCTACATATTTCAATTACATGATGATTTAAAAAGTGTAATAGTAGAGGAGATTAAATGTACAGAAAAAATTCTATATGTAAAGTTGGAACGTCAAATTCACCTTAGTATACTAATCAAAACATAAAACTATTTAAAATGATTCATAATATTTATTCATTACTAAAATAAATATAAAGCCATATAAAAGTTTTTAAAACATTAAAACAAATTCATAGATATATCACATATCATGCGTTCAATAAAACATTTATTATCCAAATCAAAAAAGCAGCGAAACAAATCTTCGTTAGCTGAAGCACTCGTTAGCAGAGGCATTCGTTAATCGTGGTATCACTGTAAAAAGAAAATAAATCACCCCAAATGGGTATAAAGAAAACAAATGAGAACATCTCAAAAACATTCAATCGTAAAGAACATGAAAATTAAGAAGTAGATTCAAGTGGCGATAGCTTAAAAGTGGATAACTATGCGGAAATTCCTATTCTGAAGTTGTGTCGAATATTGAACCTAAAATTGCTGAGTTGATAAAATTATATATTTTTTTTTATATATTACACATTACATATTTGAATATTATTTATAAATATAAATATTTTCTCTTAAAAAAAAAGATATTTTTAATAAAATTCTTCACATTAAATACGTTAGCTTTTTTACTTTCTTCATTCTAATTAAAAGAGACATTTCAATTCAATACTGAAATGTAAAACTTTGTGTTTCTTTTAAATTTAACAGTTGTAAAAGGTCTAAAGTTCAATTTTTTTCTTTATTTTACACTTATCCATCATAACTAATAGCAATACGAGTGTTTTGCACTGTTATATATTGAATAGAAAATAAATACCCAGATAAATACCCAAAATTAGGTATTTATCCTTAAAAATAAATACCCAGGTAAATACCCTAATTAGGTATTTACCCTTAAAAATAAATATCTGGGTATTTTACATCACTGGTTTTGAGTAATGCTAAATTGTTTTAAATATTTTATGCAGCTAACAAAGGACATTGCTTTGAAAAATATTTTCCTCTCAAGCGATTTTCTTATTTTTCCTATAGAGAAAAATATACAAAACAACTAACGTAGAATATCTTCTTCAAAAACAAACTAACGTAGGCTATCTTCTTCAAAAGGTGTTATTAGGAAGGTTTAATGTAATATGATCCTTCCCTTGCACTTCCACATGCTATCAGGTGCGTTCACAGAAATTGTCAGCCTGGTGCAGATTACGTTTATGGGCTGCACAGCTCATGCCATATACTATACATGCATACCTTTTACATAAAAGTGGTCCCTGATGTTGCTTCCTTCAGTTAAAATCCGAGTACAACTGCCTTTTTGTCCATTTTCTATACATGCCTCTGTACGTCATGACAAATGTAACACAATTAAAAATTTGTAAAGTTGTATAGAGTATGCCAATAGTAAATTTATTATTTTAAGTTTTATAATTCAATGCATTTCTATTTTTCAGACAAAATCAAATTGCGGGGTAATATTGCTATAGATCCAAGTAAAGGTCGAAATATGCTTGGAGTCATTGATGAAACTTGCAATCTTACTATGGACAAGTTTTTGTACAATACAGCAGAGATGTTCTACAGGGAGAGACTATTGAAGATACAATTATTCACGAAGGTAAACTTATAAAAAATAAATAAAATCCTTTTTTTATGATAGCCATTTCTTTTAAGTACCAAATTTTCCATTTTTATTCAGCCACTGTATTAAAAGGATACGTAGGAGAAATGCATTCATATTAGATGAAAATTCAAACGTAGAAAGTTAGAAAAAAAATGAACAAGATCATATATAGAAATGTTAATAGTTTAAATTTTGTAATTAACTGATAACTGCAATTTTAACTTATTAAGTCTCAATATTTCTAGAGCTATTTTAGATAATTTATAAATGTACTTAAGAAAATACAATTATTTATAAGAATATTTAAAATCACTAAGATTAAAGAAATCGATTTATTTTTCATATATTTCTTGTTAGAAATAATCTTCAGTTGTTTAGACTTCTCAAGATAAGTTTTCTTATTTTTATTTGCGTGCATGCAGAGCCCGAATGTAACACTTTTGTGTCCAGAGTACTCTCCATAAGTAGAGCATTCATAGTGCAAACGAGTATAAAGGGAACATTTGGTTGAATCCACAGAATTACAAATTATTAGAACAGGATTTAATCATCACATATACTTTTTTCATCATAGAAATTGAAATTTGCAAAATAGGTAATATCATTATATTAATTTAAGCTTGAAAATGACAGTTTTTCACCAAAATCAATGAATGAGGGTCGGAGACGCAAAATGAAGATTTTTTAGGAAGGTGTGCGCATGAAAATTCTTCAGTTTCCTTAAAATAACTGAGCAGCAAAAGAAATTTCAAATCCTTCATTTACAGTACCCAAGGACACAAATCTGATGTGACTGTGTGGTATTCAGGTCCTGCATGTATAGAAATGTAAATACTAAATATAAAAATAAACGCAATATTAAACGTAAACTTAAATATTTTATCCACGTCTACGTCCTAGGTGAAGTTTTGGTGACTAAAAATCCATGTATGTATCCCAGCGATGTCCGAAAATTCCAAGCTGTTGACATACCTTCCTTACATCACATTGTGGACTGTATAGTGTTTCCTCAGAAAGGACCCAGACCTCATCCTAATGAAATGGCTGGTTTGTATCTTGAAATTTGTTTTAATTAATTCTAATTAGTAAAGAGTTTTTAAAATGAACCACTGTGAACTGGATTAAAAACTAACATAATTCCAAAAAAACTACATAATCTACTTGACATAATAACATACAAAAAATTTATAGACCAGTTTCAGCTGACATCCACAGAACTCAATTTAGCGGCAATACTAGTGGATGGCAGCCAACGAAAGGGACAGGTCGTGGTACTCCACCGATCTTGGTTTCTTTTCGGCCTACCTTGAATCAGATTCGAAAATTTAGTACAAACTAGAGATGAGTTCGGGCTCTTTTTTTCGGGATCCCATGCCCGATGATTTAAAATTCGTGACCGGCCGATCCCGAAAAATTTTGTGCCATCAGAGCC